>CM023834.1:8960000-10248750 GCA_013266295.2 Branchiostoma floridae x Branchiostoma japonicum | reverse complement strand
TACATTTGTAGGGGAGAAAAAGTGCACTCCCGCAAATGGAAGTTTTACTGCTGGTGGTGCTGTATTGTCGTCCATTTGTACCCGTCCGTATCGCTTGTACGGTGGGTTTTTCCTTTGAAGGCTGCTCTGATTTGAAGCCGAGTCAACAGACTACGACCAACTGACGTAAAAGTTGCCTGGTAGGTTACCTAGGTGACATGATATGAGGCTAATTTTGCGTCAAGTGTCGGGGGTTGCCAACGGGGGCACGTCGCAAAATATGGAATGAATTCGCTCAACGATATTATTTCTGTTCCAAATATGCAAATATGGCGCATTCGTGTTGCTGTCGCAGAGACTTGATATCTGTACTGTGTGTGTGTGTGTGTGTGTGTGTGTGTGTGTGTGTGTGTGTGTGTGTGTGTGTGTGTGTGTGTGTGTGTGTGTGTGTGTGTGTGTGTGTGTATAATAAGATTATGTAATAATATTCCCACCTAAACAAACATAAAAACATCTCTAGCTTCAAGTAACGTACCATAGATTGCAAGTTAAGACCACGTAGAGTCCATTCTTTCTTAGTGTATAACTCCGATATGGGAGCCAGTGGGAATATACATAGACAGAATCAGCGATTTAAGTTGAAATATGTCGTTATTTTGCGATTGCATAATAACTGCAGGCTGGACCCTACATAGGTGTACATAGTCCACCATTGTCAAAATCCTAGCTCATACCAATCATACTTTATTCTATTATTATTCTATCCGTGACAGTCCTATGGCTATAGAATCATGGACCAAGAAGCTGTGAATATTATTGTGAACATGTTCAAACAAACCGAGCCTGACTATGTTTGTGTAGATCTGCCACGGCCTATCTCACACGTCGGGTCATGTGACTCGGCCCAGCGTGGGATTCAAAGTGTAACAGCAAATGTCATTTCAAACCGATTTCCTGATAGGAGAATTTCAGCCTCTGAGGAGCCCTTGCCGGGAATACTGATTTGTACATGTTATGGCGTGAGAACCGCACTGCGTGTATTAATGAAACGAAATTCTGTACGTGTCTAGGCACAGTGTGGCACCTACTATTGTATAAATTAGTGTACTACTACACCTACCACAGTACACTATCTTATTTTATTATTGGGTCGTGATGTTTTCTGTATATGAGCTTAACCTTCCACAGATTGACCTTAAGGTCAAGTTGGTAGGTTGGGAGGAAGTGGGTATGTTCAGTATATTACTGAGCTTTCATTTATGTTGCATAATTCTTATACTATGTGAATAAAATAAAATAAGATAAAATAACATGTACTAATATGATAGATTTGTTACCTCAGTGTACGATGGTTTGGCTTCAGTGTGCTTGTTTGTATGTTTGCTCATGTTTCTGTAGTTGTTTCCACATGCTAGTCACGTTGGCGACACTAAAAGGTCCCAGAAAAGGTTATCTCATTTCCTGTCTTCAACTTCCTATTACATTGTATATGCATGTCTGCTGTGTTGCCTTATTGGAGCCAGTGGGAAAATACATAGCAGAATCAGTAGGACATTTACAATTATGAATGAAGCAAGACGTTCACAAAAACTCTACGTATTTCACGGAGGTATGAGATCTTTGATTTCTTGTTATAAATACATACTGGACGTACGTTTGCATATGCTGCATACGTAACCGAAATAATGTACACTTTTCCCATGTATACATCTGGTTTCGTACCGATTTGAAATACAGATAGGAATTAAACGTGGACTACCAATAATACTTTCTTTTAGCGCAAGACTTTTAAGGTATAATCTTTTCACATTATCTAAGACGTTATTAATACCATATGATAATGATAATAATAATAAGTACGTAGTCTTCCTGATAGCAGCCATAGAATTACTTTTAACTATCAACGGACTTGTAAACTAGCTACTGGGTCACAGCGACTTTCAAAGAAGCACAGTTCAGGGCGCGGTCACATTCGTCCTGGGTCGTCGTACGATTTTGGTGTCGTAGACTAGTATTTTAAAGCAAGCTGTGACAGAACCAACCACCAACAAGGATGTAACAGCGCCTTAACAAGACAGCTGAATTTCGCACGACACCTGCATGACTATGACAAGAATGCCTTCAGACGCTTTGCGATCCTACGACGACCATGCGATAAATGTGACCACGCAGTTACTTCTAAATAGCGACAGTTGTATAGATAGCTAAGCCTACGGCAAAACATTCATTGGTCGAATGACACTATTTGTAGGCATCCTTAACTCTTCAAATCCCTCCATAGCAAACTAGAGAACAGTATAGCACAGAGGGGTTTTAGATATCAGGTCATTGGCTGGAACAATCTAATTGAATCAAACAAAGCTCTGGCCTAGTAGATGTACGTCATTGCCTAAAGCCCCAGTCACACATTCAGAAGATCTCTCAGAACCTTCCCCCGACCACCAACCAACCAACCAAGGTTGTCTGAAGTTCGGGACCAGATTTAGGCCATGCCTACCTTTCTGTACGAATTGAATCGAATTTGAGTTACATTTGAGTCAAATTTGACTCCCTAAGACGAACATTTCTGACATACTCCCGAACAGCAGCCAACCAGTCCCAACCAAGGCCGAACCTCCCGTCCACACGCGGATGTTTGGGGGGAGATCGGCAGTGTTCGGGGGGCCATATTCCGCTATGTATGACAAAGGCTTAAACAATCGAATCGAATCAAAACAAAGCTTTGTCTGGATGCAACATTTCCACTGAAGAAAATACTGGGGAAAAGACTTTTAAGTATAGATAATCCACGGTCGTATCTTCGTCTTACCCCCCGTTTGGTTGTTGTTCTAACCCTATCTCTCACTCGTCTGAGTCGTTATCTCCAGCTGTCTGTGTGTTGTGTTGACCCCATTCCGAACGGCTTATAGAGGTCTAACCCTGAGCAGGTTGTATAGGGGGGGGGGTGCTTCCGTCGTCCCACCACTATGGTACACAGAAAAGTATCTATGCCTGAATGGTTTACGGTTAGGATCAGGCACGGTTCTGGATAGTCTCCGCGTATCCAAGAACGTAGATTTGACACAGGCACAGACGGTTCTGGATACGCCTGGACTATCCAGAACCGTGCCTGATTCTGTATAAAGCACCGGGTTTTGGACACAACAACCACCTATTCCAACGTACTACATATACGTGCACTTTTCACCCTAAAACTTTTTACTGGTACAATGTGACAGCAACAGCTTTCACCTATCTCCTGGGACAGATAATACATATCACTGCAATACAAATCACTGCTGTTATAACAAATATATCACAAATACGACCCGTTAAAACGCTATCGAAATCGATACATATCCCCTTCGAGCGTCTTAAATTAAGATCACAAATGAGTGAAAAGGTGATTAGTATGGAATTTCTCCAGCCTTATGATACAGTTTCATTAGCAAATTGCTCTTGGTTGTAATTGAAAGAGGGGCTAAATTGTATCTTGTGCTCTATGGTAATGGCATTAAGGGCCACTAATGTGTACCGAATTCTTACGTACGGCGGTTTATTTCGTCCATTAGACGTCATCGGCTCTTATCTAGTGTAATCGTAAAGAGATTGCCTTTTAGTAATGGTGTCACCGTTCCTGTTCGTGTTTCCGTACGGGGCTGGTTCACTAGCCTCTATCAGGCTTCAGAAGCGGCTGCAAAGAGTAGAAATTGGCCAGGGGAGTTGGTCCGCTAGAGAGCACAGTATCAGCGGCAAATTGTACTCTGTCTTTCTGGCCAATTTCTACTCTTTCCAGCCGCTTTCCGGAGCCTGGTAGAGGCTATTGTTTTACGACAACTATTTTCACGTGTATTCAAATATGTTCACTATAGAGTTACAATGTGAATGTCGGCTTTATGGCCCGGTTACAATCGTCGGACGATCGTCTTACGGTCGCAAACGTAGGGCATTCTTGGGATAGTCGTACAAAGTTCAGCTGTCCTGTTATCGAAAAGGCTTCAATCCTTGTCGGCGGTTGGTTCGCTCACAGTCTGGTTGAATATCCTACGACGTCAAAATCGCACGACGGCCTCCCGATAGAGGCACAACGTGAACTGTTGATCTTTTCTGGGTCATTCTTTTTTTGCTATCGCTACACAACCAACCAAAACATTTCAGTGTTTCACTTTACCCCAGACGACAGTTTAACGATGTTAACTTTGCAATAAATTATATGGAGACAAAAACGACAAGGCAATCTTAAGTAATTGAGCATAAATACCGACTTATATTTGCCGTAACGACCTATAAAACCGTTATTAACGATCTGTAATGTCTAGCACAGGAAGTCTAACGGGTTAGTCTCTTAAGGCAGACGTAAAATCTTGTTTATGGTGGTTATTTAAGGTGTTAAGGCTCGGAACTTGGAACCACTAGAGTGGTAGTCACAGTACTAGTCGCTTGTAGTACAATCGCAATCACTGCTAAAATTCAACATCTATGTTCTGCATTGATTTGTGTCGAACGACACAGTTCCTGTAGTTACAGTTCAAGTTCTCAGACACAGAACTGCATAAAAGTTCATTTTTTCCATATCATATCACTTGTGAGGAAGAAAGACTGTCTTAAGTATTTTGGCCACGGGATCTTTGTTGGATACCCCTAAAAAGTTAAACAGTATTTCACGTCATTAGAAAGGCAGAAAGTGTTTCTTTGTTGTTGTTTTTCTACATTGTTGTGGGGTAGATAGTAGCTGTTGTTTACAAATTCGATAGTAGGGAAATGAACGCAGCAATCGCTACTACACATAAGTCACAAACTGGCTCCCAATTCCACTGAGATACCGATCTTTTTTTTCACGGACAGCACTCATTGTACCGATGAGCCGCATTTCTTCCAACACAACGATAACAAAAAATACAATTTGGCCCTTTATAAAACTGGTGGTTTAACAATGTTCCTGTCCCGGCTATTGTTGTGGTGGTATTTTAGTTCGAACAGAAATCGTCCCTGTGGGGCTAACTAGTTGAATACACCGACATGATGATAAATGATCACTTCTTCAGAAAGATACCATCTACCGTTTGGTTATGACGTCATGACAGAAGTGATATTGACGACAATAGCTTTGCTTGACGATATCGATGAATAACAAAAAATAAACGAATGTTACTGTACATCATTAAATATGGCAGGTTTTAAAATCGCTTTTAACAAAGCATTAAAAACTCTCTCTCCCATCATTCAATATATCAAATGTACCATCCCCTTTGCAGTATCCTGGATTATATGCCTCTAACAGGCGAAGACGAAAAATCTAAAATGAAGATACACCGTGATTCAGAATGTACCGTTTTTGAATACACAATTCCCTGACGGGAGCATTCACTCCGAAAAATGCAGACAATTACTTCAGCATTTTTATTCAAACTGGATATCGTTTTCTGACGTGAAAATACACTGATATTTCCGAACGATCCCCGATCATGCAGACGATAAAAAACGCTTAAGAGAAACCATAGTATTAGATAAACCTTCATTTCTACACTGTTCTAAAACACAGCGGACGGGATGTGAAACAATCACATCTGAGGTTCGCTGCTGCTCCCGGTTGTATGACGGGCGGGTTATCCTCGGCTGTACGGGGCCTGGTGGACTTCAAACTGATAACAGGAGAAACCGAGCCCCCTCCCCAGTACTGTCACGCGAGGTTTGGTTGTGGATGGGAAGGGGGGTGTTATAGTAAACACGGGGCATTCCACGGTCAAACACCGCTGTGATGGTAAAACAGTCAACGGGAGAAACAAACACAAAGGTCCGCCGGCTGACCTTTCCTCCAACTCGCTACATTTTCCCCGAACTGTTCGCGTGAGAACTTGTGAGATGTGTGTGCGACGCGCTCCCCTTGAAGGTTTGACGTGCTGGCGATATGAATTTCAAAGCCACCTTCTTCAGCACTGTGCCACAGAGAGCACGCCACATCGCGGCGATTTCACGCCAACATGGTGTAGGCGTTCTACATCATTTTCTACGTCACTTGTTTTGACCGATGCAATATTGTTTACGGATGTAGGTGACACGGAAGCATTGCTATAACCCCATTATTAAACCTTCCCACGATAATAATCATTGCCTGATTTCTGGTCTGTGCATCTCCTACAAGGTCACAAGACACATTTAATCTCGCTTCCATATTCCATCAGCGTCCTAAATAACACTAAAGCGTATGTAAAAGGGTTAATTTGGCTAACAGCGAGGAGGATAGTCGGGGTTATAAACCCAAACGTGCCGCAATGGCTTCGGTGTTGTCCTACTAGAACGGTACCATCCATGTCAATGGATGGTAGCGAAGTGTATGTGTGCGTTGTTTTTGTATTATTCTACTTAGCGTAAACTTAACACGGTGGTTTAGCTAAGGTGAAAGGGAAGGGACTCACCTATCACATAACTGCAGCCGTCAATGTGGAAAGTGGCGCTCTTACACTTCTTCAGTTCCCTGGCTGCCTTCTGGGCTGACATGGTAGAAACTTGGAGCGAGCAGACTACGGACGCCAAGAAGCCATATGGTCAATCCCTGCTGCCGCTCTCCACGCGCCGAACCCGAAGAGATTTGACAGTCGAAACGGAGTCTCTCTCTCCGAGGACTGAGCTGGCTAGGGTACACGTACGGCGGCGAGATACAACACTGCGACCTCACCGTGCCCTGTTACAACCTGTTACACCTGTATCCCTCCACGCTTGCACTACATTCTACCGGTTGGCGCTCCCCTGCGGACTTCGTATCTTGGGGGTGGGGGGTAAACTCCGATCAAAAATCGTCCAAATCTTCCGGAAGTCGAGAAAAATCACGTATCTGTCGTCTTCGTTAGAAAGTGAGCTCTCTCTCTTAATCGCTCCGAGCGTTTAGTCGCCCACCATGTTCTTCATGCACCGCGCGCGCTCGGTTCTGGAGGAGTAATTTTGCAGGCGCGAGATTTTAACCAAACGGCAAGCCGCTCTTTGCAGCAGCCGGCCAGGATAAGGTATGACGTGCGGGGGACTTTGTGGTAGTGCCAATTATCATGGGCAGAGGGAAGAGACTCTCCGGACAGATTACATTTTACTTCAAAACAACCCCCCCCCCTTTACACTATTCTCCAAGCAGCTTTTTTATGGCTGCAATACAGCATCAAATTGGCAAGGCAGTATCCAATACGCCACCCGAAGCAAACAAAGATATCAGTACAAAAAAGAAAGCCCGATAAAAACGCCTAAAAACACGTCAAAACAAGAGTTCCACGACCTCATACCTTCGCCAAATGGTGTTAACCCTTCTGGCGGACATTATACATTTATAGTCATTGATTTCGCAAATAAGAGCCTCATTTGCATAAAGCATATCTGTTGATCATATTCTCCACCCAATGACAGTCTTATCTTAAGAAAGAGCGCTATTCTAACATCTCATAAATTATGCAAATAAGGTCATGACTTGAATAAATTATGTTGAATGATGTTCAGCTTCACTTAACTTCCAAATGCGGCAAGTATTAATTTCGCAGCAGTAATACCACTATGATATTATAGCAATTTCCCACTAATTATGCAAATTAGGTGCTAATTTACATAATCAATATCTGCTAATAATCCCCTCGTTCTCAATTACATATGTCACAAGTGTTTCATAGTCCTATTATCGAACGAAGCAGATTTATAGAATTTCATAATTGATTATGCAAATTAGATCCTGATTTGCATAATTGTTATTTAGTCATGTCAAGCATCACTTCCTCTACCTACATACCAAAAATCAAGACAATCCGTTGACTGGTTCTTGAGTTAACCTTCTTAGAAGATTTTTTCAACAAACGATCATGCAGTTCCAGGACAAGCCGCTAGGGGGCCAAACTCATGTCACTGCTTCCCTAACCCAAGAGCTATCTACCATGCAAAATTCGTCACACTAGCATGTCCAGATCATGAGATATCAAAACAGGAAGTTCAGTTGCAGTACCAACGAAAGCCACCAGGGGGCCCAAAATCTAATCATTTCTAGGTCTCATGAAGACCTACCCACCTACCAAGTTTCATGACAATCCATCCATAGCTTCTTGAGTTATGCTGTTCACAAACAAACAAACAAACAGACAGACAGACAAACGCTACTGAAAACATAACCTTCTTGGCGAAGGTAAAGAAGCCGAAGCCTAAACCTCTGCTTGGAGAGTACCTTTACACTAGACGGCCGGCCAGAATTGGATGTTTGTGACCGTTGATTTTATAATTAGAATATGATGCACGATGCAAAACTATGATTTAAAAGACAACAAAACACACAAAACTTCGTTCTTCTATCTATGAAATTCGTTAAGCGATCTGTCAAATTTGCTCAGCGGTCGCAGCCTCTAGTGGAGTGGGGGTGTTACTAAACTATTTTGGTCAGTTTGGCTTTTATCTAGCCTGGTGTGCAATCTATCGTGGTTTGGGCGGTCTCTCTTCGGGCCTGGAGACGATCCCCGCCGCCCAGTTCAACAAGGCTTCCCTGTAGGAGTTTTGCAAGGCAGGAGTTTGATTAGCGTGGTGGGCTATTAATTGAACTCCCGTCGTGCAAAATCTACCGGGGAGCCTAGTTGAACCGGGCGGCGGGGATCGTCTACAGGCCCGAAGAGAGCCCGCCCAAACCACGATAGACGTCGACAAACTCAGGCAACCTTTTAGCTGTCTGAAGCTGAGGAATGAGTTTTCCGTAGTGAAGTATTTTTGAAAGAGGTTCGGGCAGCCAATCGATATAAGAGTTAATGTAAAACGTATTCGTATCTTACATCCTTGACGACTCCATTAAAACCCTCCTACGGAGATGGTTGAAGGTCAAGAATGTACGACGAAAGGTCAAGTAGCCGTTGGAGATGTTGAGGAGACGTACAACACATCTTTGAACTTCACGTTGTATAATGTACAAGTTTATTTATTTGCATACGACGAGCGGGCGTTCGCATAGCGAATGTATAGTTTTATTCATCATTCATAGACCGATCCTGACTGGCCACCAGAATTACCAATAACAGCATGCCAATTAGCGGTTTGACCAATGAGAAACTAGCTGCATGTCCGTGAAATATTTGAACTGTTTTCATGTTGTAGCCTCTACCAGGCTTCGGGCCAAATAGACAGATCATGCCAGGGGAGTTGGTCCGCTAAGAGAACGGTTTATCACTCCCGGAACTGTTCTCTTAGCTGACCAACTCCCCTGGCACGTTATCTGTCTATTTGGCCATTTACTACTCTTTCCAGCCGCTTCCCGAAGCCTGGTAGAGGCTATTAATTTGACATCTCTAGATTTTGAGGGAGGTGGGCGGGGCTACAAAATCGGTTTATTGTATCAAACTACATAAAGTATAGCAAAACAACACATTTCAGACTACACAAAGTAACGTCCCTTGAAAGCTAACGTAAATGTCAGAATTCACGTAGCGGGAAAGCTTTTTAAGCAGAATACACTCCTGTGTTCATATTACATCATATCTAGATATCCTGTTGTTCGTGAGTTATTACGTAAGTGCGCTGTCAATATGTGACCACCGTGAAAATGGAGGTATTATTTTCAGTGTGTATGTATCCATATGTGTGTGTGTGTGTGTGTGTGTGTGTGTGTGTGTGTGTGTGTGTGTGTGTGTGTGTGTGTGTGTGTGTGTGTGTGTGTGTGTGTGTGTGTCTACGTATGTATGTGTGCGTGTGCGTGTGTGGGGGGGGGTCTATGTGTATGTATGTATGTATGTGTGTATATGTATGTGTGGGTGTGTGTGGGTGTGTCTGCCTGTGTTTCCGCATAGTT
Source organism: Branchiostoma floridae x Branchiostoma japonicum (assembly GCA_013266295.2). Classification (NCBI taxonomy): domain Eukaryota; kingdom Metazoa; phylum Chordata; class Leptocardii; order Amphioxiformes; family Branchiostomatidae; genus Branchiostoma; species Branchiostoma floridae x Branchiostoma japonicum. The sequence continues at coordinate 10,239,002 of CM023834.1, read as the reverse complement.
TTCTCTGTGTCTCTCACCCCCTCTCTCTCTCTCCTCTCTGTCCCTCCCCCTCTCTCTCTCTCTCTCTCTCCTCTGGTTACAGTAATTGTAACCAGTACTCTATAAACAACTGCACGTTAAAACCCCGGCTAGTACTTCTTACTCGCAAACGTCACTACACAAAGATGTGATTGTTTGATACTCCCGCCGCTATCTTATCTTGTTTCATCTTATCCTGTCTCCAGAGGAAGCTGTGTGAATCTAACACCCCAGCCTCAGGCGTTGTGTTTTAAGTACGTGTCTATAGTTAGCCGTCCTCACACACCTGCGTCCTTCTTACCCAGACAAGCCCTGTCCTCTACTCGCCTTACAAGCCGTCAGACAATATGGCACAATCCTGCAGTAAGCACGCTTTCAAAACCGGCTCGCTTCTACATGTAGGGTTGAGGAATTATTAAGCTCTGCACGAAACGTTGGATTTACCAATGGTAGTAAAGGCCAGTAAAGTCGGGTAATGTTTACTTTGTTAACAGTGCCGAACTTAACGATGGTAGTCCGGTAATTTTATTTACTACCATTGTTACGTCCCGTACAGTCTACAATTTGGACATTATCCGACTTTACTGGCCTTTACTACCATTGGTAAATCCAACTTTTCCTGCAGAGTGAAGAAGTCGAAGATCTGATACCTCCGTTTTTGTAAATTTCTTGTTTTAGTTATCGTTGTGAATTTCTCGCTGATTCTGCCTCTGCATTTTAACCAATGGCTTCCGCATGGTAACAGACATGTTTATAGCAGGAAATTGAAGACAGGTTTATTTTTTACGTGTTTTTAGGCATTTATCGGGCTTTCTCTTTTTGTACTGGTATCTTTTTTTACACCAGTGGCAAATGAATATGGTTCTGCCAATTTGATACTGTCTTGCCAATTTGATACTTCCTTGCAGCCACCAAAAGATCTGCTTGTAGATTAACAAGCTTCCATACACCATGGAGTTCACTTGTTGTGGCCCTACGCACACAAGCCGGCTCACGTGTACAGGCCATACCACCTGCAGTAGTCCACACACGCACCGTGTATGGCGCATTAATGCTTTAACCAATGGTAGTTAGCTGTTGGACCAATGAGATAGTGGTCCCGTACTATTGGCATTTTTCCGGTTTGGCATAGGTGGGCAGGCCTGTAATGTATGTGATACTGACAGTGATAGGTTTATCAAGCATAGAAATGCAAATAGTTGACGGACGGACGTCTCTCATTGGCTACGGCTAATTACCTTGCTATCATTGGTTGGACTGTTGATTGTGATGAACATTGCTGAAGGACACCATATATAATGTCATTGGTGTTGATCTATTCAGAAGGGAGGGGGTTTTAGTGGAAAATAACACCTTATGATTCACCAATATAGTTAAGGACAGAATCGAAGCAGACGTCAACGTGAACTGCAGGCGACTCTCTTATTGGTCAAACAGCCAATAACCATGCTACCATTGGTTGAATTACGAATTGTGATGGACAGACAGTATTTTTGTTTAACTGGAAACTAACGCCTTACGTTTCAGCCGTGACAGTCAAGGACAAAAACCAGACGTCATCGGGACTCAGAAACGCACAAAATAGCTTCGTCGAGAAAAAAAACGTTATAGAGGGAATACCACGTACTATTTGCTGGTCTAATCACCTACATATACACGCCTTTCCACTAGAGCCTGCGGCCGCTCAGCGACCAAATGTGTGACCGGACACTCAACCAATTTCATAAAGAACTTTTTTTACGTTTTAAACAAAGAAATAAAATAACAAATAAATATCTGCAATCAAAAACAACAATTTGGCCTTGTCAATTATGGCCATTTTCCCATATGGTACATCTTAATTGCTCTGCCTCTTACGTATGTTTATATCATAATCAAACTTGCCCCCTGTGTCTTAAGGCGAACCAAAGTCACAAGTGAGAGATATTCCATGCCCTTGGGGTGATCTTCACTTGAACTTTCCAACGAGACTGTCGCGCTCTCGGCTCGTGCCCTGGGTAAGGAATCAAGCAGTTTCCTCCCAGATTCCAGTACATGAATTCTAACGAGGTCGTTTGGAATTCTGCCGGTGCTCTAAGCCACTCTTCCACCGTATGGACCGAAACGATTCTAGACGATGCTGTAAATGAAATGAACATCACAAAGAGGGGGTCGCATTTGTGGGGAATTCTCTTATCGCCGGAGCTGACTTGAATGGATAAGTGAGAAAAACACTGAGGAAATGTGGATGCTGAAATTCACCCACTCACTCTTCGGTTTTAAAGAACGGGAGGAAGGTGTTATTTTCAAATAGAGTATGTATCAATAGATCAGCAGACTTTTTGTAGAATTTCCCTTGTACGACGATTGTGTTGTAAAACAGTATCAGTGTCTGTCGCTACCCCCTACACATGCATTCGTCATATGTATTTCATTTAACTTCAGCGTGAATATTTGTGGCATAAATGCTGGGAGCTGAGCACGCCAAGGCTGCCAGTTGTTGAAAAGATATCAGAGAACAGATAATAACAAGAGATTTTCTCATTCCCCCAGAAATTACTTTTACAAACCTTGGCTTTTGTCATGCCTTGTCAGGCACATGGTATTCAGCCGTAGGGGCGATGCCTTCCGGGATTGTTTTAAGAGGGCACTCAACTATGTAGAATTGGATGGGACTGTTTCATCATAACCGCACTCCCCTGGAACAACAGATACTATAAGTTAGAACTAAACTTTATAGACTGATAACATCAATGTTTCCCTACTTCGAGGGAGGAGAAGTCGAATTTACTATACTGCTAGTGCTGGCTTGATTATATGTGTATGTATACATGTATATACAAGTTCTTCCGTTGTTGTGACCTGTACTTAACCCAGCGGGTATGTATGTACATTAAAGGTCTTCATTCCTTCATTGTGGTTTATGACTGGAGGTGGTTGGCTGCGCCAGGTTTGTCCATATATCTACCGGTGTAAGCACGTCAGCAGAACTGTGCCTGCGCCAAACCCGGATTTTTCACGGTTTTCGTTGGATATTTGGTCAAAGTTGCATCAGAATTTTGCCTGTTGCAGACGATATCTTTTCTGACACAACATTTGACAACTTAAATACACAAATACGACCTTAAACAAGACGTTCTGCTGAAGTGCCATGCACACAATACAGGTTTCGCGAAGGCGCAGTACGTTCTGCCTAGTCTCTACCAGGCTTCGGGAGGCGGTAGAAAGAGTAGAAATGCCAGTAAAGTCGGGGGCGGAAAATGTACTCTCTCGGACCAACTCCCCTTGCGTGTTATCCGTCTAGCTATTTGGCCAATATCTACTCTTTCCAACCGCCTCCTGAAGCCTGACAGAGGCTACGTTCTGCCGACGTGCTCTCCAACTAAGACGTGACGTATGACTCTTGGCGTGGGCCAGAAACGGTGCGTTGGGAAAAATCAAATACCCGATACAAACGGACAGACCGTTATTGGATGAAATATGCGCGGGGTTGTAAACCTCCTTTGGGAGGGCATGCTTTCCGCGGAAATGAAATAGGCTGGAGATACCGCTGTGTCTTTTTATGAGGGGTCAGCAACTCTCCACTGCAGGGGCAGTTTGACAGATGGTAAGGCCACACAACTTTGAACAGTTGGTTCCCGGAATCGCCGTCTTCTATTTTTCCCAAAAATAAAACGCCACAGCTCCCGTTCAGTCAATTTCCATTTTACTCATTTTCATTGGATGCCCTTTTTTTAGTAATGGAAAATACTTTCAGTTGTGTACATTTTTGCAATTGTGTACATTTTTGCAATTGCGTACATTTTATCATTGTAGTAAAATTTTTCATTGATTAAAACTTTAGACCATATCAATTCACATATTGTTTCAAGTTAAAACTTTTGTTCCAACACAAGAGAGATTGATCTCACCTATGTAGTGTAAAGGCGGAACTGAACAAAATCCTATCTTTAAGCACACCCTAAAGCATGAGTAAAGGTAAACAAGAGTGAAGAAAAGGAACCTTTACGCATGCTTTAAGGGGTACGTAAAGAATGAAATTGGTGCAGCCAGGCATAATACAACCAAACCAAATGTCGGGGCATATATATGAATCCCTCTATCATGTATTCCCTAGTGCTCTGGAACTTCAGTGGAAGTTATACTGCCTGGGATGCTGGTTTTATGTGTATTGGCCTTTGATGTCGGAAGACAATATCTGTAAAAGAGCTCAATAATTGGGGTCATTGGTAGATAGTGATGTAGTAAACTATAGGTTGCTGACCTATACACTGTTATTCTAATATTGATGAATGCGTAAAACAGAGGATAGCATCATCAATTTGGTTACGACGGGCTTTAGGGTTCAAATGTAGGCATTTAATCGGCATAGGGGTTTAGAAAGGCTGTCCATCAGGTACATTGAATACGAGATTATTGAGTTACAGATACACACATGGTCATTTAGTTATTACCTCAGGATACGGAGATGTTGTTTTTGGGTGGCTGAGCTGTGGGTTTGTGTGTATGTTTCTCCGAGCATAGCGACGGTTGCAAGGGGGTTGGGATGTGATTTTGACAGTTGATTGATAGGGAGGTCACGCCTGAAGGTGACCCAGCACGCGTAGGGTGGGTGGGGGTAAGTGGGTGGTACGTTGATGAATTCAGGAAGCAGTGTAATACCCGATAATACCTAAATTTAAAACGTAAATAAATAGTAACAGTTTTGTCTAAAAGACTTTGAACTGTGACAGAGTAATATTGCGCAATATTCTCATTAAGAGCGTGCCTTAGCCATTTTTATGTTTACCTTCGCAGTTGTTTTTGCTCTGTTTCTTCCTCTTTTTCTCCAAACAAATAAGTTGAATGACCAGGGTCCGACGGCTGCCACCGTGGTAACTGGTGCTGTAGCAGACACCCTGTGGTGTTAGATTACATTATGTAGCAAGTGGCAGGACAGAATTGGAGGGGCTGATCACCATATATTTCAATGTGTTTGAGTGAGAATAAACAGAGCAGTAGTTTGTTAGGCTTGACAACCACAGTGTCAACATGAAAATAAACATTATATGCATTTGCTTTGCAAATGTTACCTTTCTAGTTTTAAAATTATTTTTCAGGAGTCTGGTAGCGTAATATGAGCCACCGCACGTTTTAAGCCATTTTAGCTTTAGACTCCATCTCAGGAGTCAACAACACAAATTATTGACGCATTTTCAGCCACTCGAAACCATATGTCGCCCCGCAGAGTGAACTGCGCACCTCTTGTGGCCTTGCGTGGGTGGCTGTTCGACTTTGCCATGCACGGCTGTCAGTGCTTGAGATAGTGGGAATGAGCTGGCGAGTGCCTCTCGAGATGGGCCTGATGTAACTGTCAGGACCGGAATGCTTCTACAGGCGTCACTCGGACTAATTGCACGCCCGCCCCGATCATGCGATACGGTGCCGGGTAAGAGGAAAATCCACCGGCACGGGAGTGTATCAGCCAGCCTTTACGGAAGGCCGGTAGCTGTATCATGCAAGGAATGGTACAGAGAGGAAGAAAGAGGCGTAGGCAACGGAAAAGATGAGAGGATAACATCAGTGATTGGACCAGCATGGTACTAATTAGTGAAACGTTAAGAGGAACAGAAAACCGAGAAGGGTGGGGAAAACTGGTTGCCAGATCATCTGTGGTGCCCCAACGGTCTAAGACAATTAGACAATTAGACTCAAGGGACAGATAAGTAGTTACAGCGTACGATATTCTATAGATGTCGCCAAATGAAGGGTGGAGCTGCATGAAATCCGCTATTTAAGTACTATTTAAGCATGCATGAAGGTTCCATTTTGTGTTTCTTTACGCGATATTTAAGCACTCCTTTTAAACGCTCTAAAAGCATGCGGTTCCGTTTTGTCACTCTTTAAGTTTCTGTACGTAATATTTAAGCACTCCTTTAAAGCGCTCTAAAAGCATGCGCAAAGCATCCATTTTGTCAAGTTTATTTTAAAACTGAAGCTTTCGTTCCATCGTCTATCGCTCCATCGCATCTTACATTGCAGAACATTCGATATTCAAGCATACTATAAACATGCATAAAGGATCCGTTTTTGTTCAGTGGACTAAAAAACGTAACATTTACGCAGACTTTAAGACATGCTTGACTATCGCATTCCATGCAGTGGTAACTACCTTGCATAAACTCTAGTGCACTTAGTTCTCCTCCGTCTGGGCCAAATTTTAGTAGGTCTTACTTCGCACTGATGTTCATGATTTTACACGTCCTACCCTAGACTTGGCGCCGCCACCTGGCCATTTTGAATGCACACTGAAGACCTGTAAACCTGTTCACTTTACTGGAGTTAGAAGCTGCAGTAAGATCCTTACTTAACCTCCTTAACTCTGAAAGCTTTTAGGCGTCGGAACGTAGCGAAGAGTTGTCCTATCAACTGCATATCGGGCACTCTCCTGTCTCTGTTTGACTTGCAAATAAACGCGTAGCTTGCGTACATGTAAAAACCTCGCACTTGCACTGCACTAAAAGTTGGACTTACCAATGATAGTAAATGCCAGTAAAGTTTACTTTGTAAACAGTACCGGGCTTTAAAATGGTAGTAAATAAAATTCCGGTAATTTCATTTACTACCATCGCTAAGTCCGAAATTACCGAACTTGACTTTTATTTATACTAGCGTCGTAAAGTCGAAATTGGGAAGACAGGAAGTGAGGTACCATTTTCTGGGGCCTTTGACCTAACTTTCTGTCAGTGTCCCTGGCGTGCCTAGCATATGGAAATAACTACGGAAACACAAGCAAATACACAAAAAAAGGAGGTAAAAAGGTACTTCTCAGGAATTGATCTTAGAAACTGCCTTAAGGTACCGGTCTGATGTACACCAGTAATTATAACAGAGTACCAATATAGCCAAAGGTGCATTACAAACTCTCATTGTACGCGTTTTACAAACGTCTATGCGACCTACATTTCCTAACTAAGAGTTCCCAAGAGCCGTATTAACGTCGTAAAATGATTATTTATGTTTCTGTGACGAGGAAGAAGACATTAACCCAAACTCCTGAACATTGGTGATCGATAAAATTACATTTTTTGGTCAGTAGACATTACATATAAATATAAAATATAAATACATTGTTTGCGCATTTGGGCACAGGGTTGTCGTATATGTAGGCATGTATCATTTGTAATACCCCTTCACACAAGAGGCGGAGTGAACCGGAATGCTGTCTGAATGAAAATTATTTTTTTATGATCATACATCCATGGATTGAGCACTACGTATGTGAGTAGGTCGCAAAAAAGTGCCGAGATATCCAGCAAATATCGTTTGTCAAGGGAAAAGTAATGTAACACTAAAGTTTCAGATTTCATATGAAGGAAACTGAGTATGACGATGAATAGATTCCATGAATTAAACTTCAGGGAGTGAAAGTAAGTCAGGAAATTAAGACGGAACTGTTAAATTAGTCACGGAAATTGTGCGATATAAGCAATTTCCTCATGCGCTGTGCTATTGTCGAGTATAACCAATGCTTAATTTCTTGGATTCGCCACCTTATCATTAATTATAAAGCGACATTACGTAATATTTTGGTGACAAAATTTAATATATTTTTGATAGGAAAACCCTTCTTGCGAATGCTCTTCACTCTTCGGCAAGTGTTTGTTATTATCTCACATTTCTGACATTCATTAGCGCAAAAACAGCGCACACGAGGCGCACTGACACCATCACAAAATACACGCTGCAAGAATGTAAACCACGGGGACAAGTTTGGACATTTCAAACACGCTCGTTCGGTGTAATAGTTTTTTTTTTTTTGCACTTTCACTCCCTGAATGGCATTATGCATTAGGGTCTGGTTGATTCAACAAAATGACCAGAAAATTATTGCCTTTTTGTATTGTCCTTGTCTTACATTATATTGCTTTAAGGGGAAACATTGAAGGGTGGGATGGAATGGGACTGTAGATCCTCCTTTTTTCAGGGAAGGGGGAAATTCCGAGGGGCAAAATAGAAAAAAAGTTATATCTCTAACCGCTTCACATTGTCACTTAATGTACTGTTAAGTATTATATAACGTTATTTATATATATAAAGCACGTAACTTCGATATATATATATCGAAGTTACGTGATTTCCTACGTATCATGGTATCTCTAAGCCTATGGCAACAATAATAGGTTGGGAAATAATTGAATTTTTCATATTCCCAGTATTTATCATATGAATAGATCTGGAGGACTGTGAATAAGATAGGACGTACTCCGCCCCACCTTTTACTACATTGTGCAGCCAGCTAATGTTGATTCCTATAAAGATTACCATAGTTAACAACCCAAGGGGCTCGTGCCTGCTCGTTCATGCTGCACTTTTACAGCGATGTTATGGCGGAAATACCAGCTGTTTTAGGGACACTAATTCAGGTGATGGACTCTGAAGTAGAACGCAGTGCCTTTTTATTGTCATCTGATAACTCAGTAGTTTATGTTGGAAGGAAACGAATATTTGCCGTTGTCCACAAAGAAGGAAAAAAAGATCAAGCTTCAGATTGAGGACCTCAGACTGAGACCAAAGCATGGCGCTTTTCGTTAACTTGTAGTGCACTGCGGCTTCGTTTGTAGCCAAGCACACCGGAGCACCCCTACTCTCCTGGATAAGTGTGTTGGGTACAGAGGTTTGGCGCCCTCATACACGGGTCCACCGGCTTTACGTCCCCAACCGAAAGGACGACGCGACTCTTTTCCAGTCGTGTCCAGAACCGGGCACTACCCCGGGCCGCTGGCTCCACGGTGTTTGGACCAGATGTTGCTAGTAGCAGCATGCACAAATCACTACCCCCACGTGACTCCACAAACTGTGTGCTACGTTTTTTATCTATTGGCTGATGGAGAAAAATCCAATTCGACCTTCCTGACAATCTGCGGTTACGCAAATTCCTTCCTCACTTCCTGTATTCAAATAAACTATAGACACACAGGCAAATAAACAGACAAACACACTGAAAATAAAACCTCCGTTCTCGGAGGTGAAAATTCCTGTTTCCTATGGAGTTGGTACAAGCCTGGGGGTGTTCTCACCACTTGGCGCGTTCTGGAAGTCAAATGGAGAGAGTGCTTTACAAGCACCTACTAGGCCCGGCACAACACTTTCCGGTGCTTCTGTAAGCGTCCCGTAGGTCAGTAACCTCATTTTTGGAGCGTTTCTGTGCCTGTACTTTCTACCGTCTACGCCTGTCGTCTAGTCACCTTTATGCTGAGGTCACATTTCCAAACCTGGGCCCGGCCGGGCAGTCTTATGGAACGAAAAGTATGATATAAAGACAACAAAGCACCAAAAGAGTTGATAATGGGAACTATTTGCGTATATTCTTGATATAAGTTGTTGATTTTTCGTTCATCAAAACAGCCCGGCCGGGCCCCGGTTTGGAAATGTGACCTCAGCATTACCACTTTTATGTTTTCAGTAACGCTTGTGTAATGGTGTCTTTAATGACGTAAAATTGTTTGTGGTTGAATAACATAACTCAAGAGGCTCTTAGTGTTAATGGATTTTGAGGAAAGTTCGTATTTGGTTAGGTCTTGACCTGTCAAAGAAGAGATTATTACGACCCCCTAGAGGCTTTCCTTGTTTGAGATTTTCTGTCCTTACCAGCAAGAATCACTTACTAACTCTGTGTACACGGGTTTTGTTTTAGGTCGGTTGCGTGTGTGCCCGTAGTTATTTGAATACAATAGAGACACAGGAGGTGAGAGGGAATGGTATAACCGCAGACTGACAGGAAGGTCGAATTGGAGGTCAAAATGGTCTCCCCGCAGGCTGGGAGGAAGTGAATGGTGGGGAACTCAGGTTGCATGTGGGCAACAGTGCAATATACACAGAATCAGCAAGAAAATTTGATTCTTGCGGCATTTGGAAGTTAAGTAAAGTTGAACAGTATTGGATACAAGTCATGCAAATCAACGCCTCATTTACATAATTTATGAGCAAATGCTAGAATAGCCTTCTTTGCTAAGATGAGACCTTCATACTTTGGACAACATGTTTTTGTCTGGATCTTCGCACCTATAAATCAATGTCCTTTGGATGGATTTGTCTGAAATTTGGTATGTCTGTAGTTAAAGACGGTATCAAATACTTTCGCAAACACCAATTACTTGACGGAGGATTGTGTCCTACGCACGCTTCTTTTTTGTCTCTCGCATTATGCTTGCAGTCTGCATCAGATGCCATCCATAAAATTTACTTGCTGAAGCATATAGCCCCAGGCTAGATGCCAAAAAAGGTTATTCTAAATTAACCTCTTACAGAGACCATCTGGTGTCAATTTGCAGTGTTTAGAAGCCGGCCACTCTTAACGAATACTAATTCTATCCAACTCTTACAGGGCTCGAAATACTTTTTATGCACACCTGAATATAGCATAGCAATAGATAGCATAGCATAACTTTTACCTGCACCACTTTTAGGAAGTATGGATCATACTAAAAACTGTTCAGAAACCATTGTCAGTATTTCTTTTATACTTTATAGGCGGTGACAGTCAATGCAGCAAACAAAAATCCACATACACCTTCATGCAGGTTAGGTGCAGGTAGACATCAGAAATACCTGCACAGCTCCAATTTTGCCTGCACTAAGGTGCATATGCACCCAGTATTTTGAGCCTTGTCTTACCAAGCTAGCAGAACCTGGTAACTGTTAGAGAATGCTAATTCTACCCTCTTCTTACCCTTGGCTGGGGTACTAGCGGGCTATGCACGTCATGCAGGCTGCCTCTTCGTACTCTATTGATTTTAGATGAGGGTAAAATTTGCCTGGCTCAGATTCAATGTGCAGAACTGTCGTCTGATATTGCAGTAATAGGATGAACATACGTGAGGTATATCTTCTTTCAACCGCATCAATACCAGTATAGGGTCGGTGTTAGTGTAACATGTACGTCATAGCCTTTCTATCTATCAACCTCAACGGGGTCGGTGCCATGTCTATGTCTATAATTACCTCTGTGTACGGAGGTTTTGCTTTTATTACGGTGTGCCTGTTTTTGGTGGTGTTTCCGCATTTTATTTACCATCACTGCATGGAATTAGATCTTTAAGCACACCTTTACATGAAACATGCGTAAATGTTCTGTTTCTTCACTCCAGTGAAAAATAAATGTAATCTTTACGCACACTTTAAGGTATGTATAAAGATGGGATTTTTGCATGATAGTTAATGAAACCTTATTTGCATCAAGGAAAAACAATTACACTAGATACACGATAAACTCTCAACATTTCACGGAGGTATGAGATCGTCGAACTCTCCTTTTAATCGCCAGAGTCAATTGTCTGTAACGTGAAATGCGCAGTAATATTGAATTCTGTTGTTGTAGTTCCGTCTGATATATGAGTTACTTTTCATGCTTGCAAAATTATTGACTTGCCGATCGTAGAAATCGAGTCCAATCTCGTCCATCCCGTGAGAAATATTAGAAAACATATATCTAGTACTGCATTAACAGGCCGTCAGTGTAAAGGGTAATCATATCAAATGGAAACGATATTAGATAACGTAAAAACAACCCCTCTGTAATATCGTATGGGTGTAGCACGAACATTCATCTGAGTTGGTAAATTACATTTAATACCAAACATGACTAGTATATAATTTTCTCTTGACATAAATGGCAACGTACTTCTCAGGTAGGACAAAAGTTACACAAGCGAGTATATTACCTTCAGCAAGAAGCTTATTTTTTCGGGAGTGTTCGTGTGTGTGTGTTACATGTTCAGTACTGAAGACCAGCTGCATAGATGGTATATTCATTTTGGTCTTTTTAAGGTGAAAGCCCCCATGTTCTTGTCCAGACCATGCTTGATGCCATGTCTAACTGTGCTTTGTTGATGTCTCAGGGGGCTTCAACTTTGACATATTACCCAGAATGCATTAGGCTAAGCATGTGCAATCAAACCGTGAACCAGCTTAGTGCTCGCAGCACATCTCAGTCCGACATAGTTACTGATCTGACGACATCATGGCGGCGAATTCCGCGTAATTTATCTGAAATAGAGAAAATAATATCTTAATGACTGTACAGTATATATGCTATTACTACACAACCAAATTAGATACCCTTGATACGGAGAGCGGGAAATATTTTGCGTTCGCTAGCAAATGTTGTGACCCTGTCGCACATTCAGAACCTTCCCCCGACCACCAATCATGCAACCAACCAACCAACCATGCAACCAACCAACCAACCAACCAACCAAACAACCAGCCAACCAACCAACCAACCAACCAACCAACCAACCAACTAACCAACCAACCAACCAACCAACCAACCATGCAACCAACCAACCATGCAACCAACCAACCAACCAACCAACCAGCCAACCAACCAACCAACCAACCAACCAGCCAGCCAGCCAGCCAGCCAACCAAGGCTTGCTGAAGTTCGGGGGCAGTCTGAGCAAATTTAGGCCACGCCTACTTTATTCGAATTCCTCTGTCGCACATTCAGAACCTTCCCCCGACCACCAACCATGCAACCAACCAACCATGCAACCAACCAACCAACCAACCAACCAACCAAACAACCAGCCAACCAACCAACCAACCAACCAACCAACCAACCAACCAACCAACCAACCAACCATGCAACCAACCAACCATGCAACCAACCAACCAACCAACCAACCAGCCAACCAACCAACCAACCAACCAACCAACCAACCAGCCAGCCAGCCAGCCAGCCAGCCAGCCAGCCAACCAAGGCTTGCTGAAGTTCGGGGGCAGTCTGAGCAAATTTAGGCCACGCCTACTTAATTCGAATTCCTCTATGATTCGAATCGAATTTGAGTTAAATATGAGTCAAATTTGACCCCGAACACGTCCAGAAAACTGCTGACCTACTCCCGAACACCGGCCAACCATGGCCGAACCTCCCAAACACACCCGAATGTTTTAAACATTCGGCTGACGCATGCGCAGCCAAACAGTAGCCGATCTGACCGAACACCAGCCAACCACTGCCGACCTACCGTAAATCTACATGCTAGATGAAAAGAAAACTTTACGCATGCTTTAAGGTGTGCTTAAAGAATGAGTTTTGTACAGTGTAGACGCCAGCACCAACCGTGCACCTTTCACTAACCAAAACACCAATATATATGTCTAGTCTATGCTATACTAGTATTTTAACTGGCTTTGTAAGAACTGTTCAGTCCGTGGTGTATTTGTTAAACACTAGGCTAGAATAGGTGCGTTTGCCAGTGATGTCCTTGGTACTGAAATACTGGTGCTAAAGGGCAAGTTCGGCAGTGTTCGGGAGGCCATAGTCAGCTATGTGTGACAGCGGCTTTACCTTTCCATCCCCGTCCGTGTCTGCCAGCCGGACCATGTCCTCCACATCCTCGTCTGTCAGCTGTTCACCCAGACACGTCATCACGTGACGTAACTCCTCCGCGCCCAGAAAGCCGTCCCCATTCTTAGGGACAAACAAGAAATCAAAGACCTCATACCTCCGGCAGATATTTTCAGTTTTTGTAAATTTCTTGTTTTAATTGTCATTGTGAATTTCTCGCTGATTTTGTGCACTGTCACTTCCTCCGGCCTGTGCAGAGACCATTCTGACCTCCTATTTGACCTTCCTGTCAGTCTGCGGTTACACCATTCCCCCTCACTCCCTGTTTGCTTGCTTGTGGACATAAAAGCAAACAAACAAACACACCGATAATAAAACCTCCGTACATGGTGGTAACAATGACTGGGACTAACATTCCGTTTAGGCATTTGCCACTATTTTGTATTATCAACAAAAGTTGAACACAGTGAACACAATTTCCCATTTTAAAATGTCAATTCTAGATAACGTCACATTTACGCCCAGTGCCATATCGGTGTCCATCATTTCAGTGAGTTGTCCTCCATGGGACCTCAACATGGCGTGACGGACAGTGTTTCTAGGTCGCCTTTATGACTGATACGAAAACCACAGTGACCACATGTTAATACCCTATCTAGAAGTTCTACTTTGCCTACCGTGTCAAATAGTCTGAATGCTTCACTGATGACGTCAGAAGCGTCTGTCCCCTCCGTTCTTTTCTCCATCATGATGAGAAATTCCCGGAAGTCGATCTTTTCGCGCCTGCGCAGGTCAGCCCTCTCCATTAGGTCCTTGTATAACAAGATTTAATACCTCTGTATTTTTTTTTACTTTTTTTGTGTGAATTTCTTGTTTTAATCATTACTGTGAATTTCTCGTTGATTTTGTCTATGCTTTTCCCACTGGCGCTTATAAGCTAACAGGCGTGCAGACTAGTATAGCAGGAAATTGCACTCAACACGTGGTTCTGCTAATGTTCAACTTGACGCTCAATTATATAAGTTACCACAATGACCTCTACCGATATTACTCAGATTGCAAGTTGTGACATGTTGTGTATATTTACCATGAGCTGGTCATTGGTACACTTCTGTCCGACCCTGTCCAATAGTCTCCCCAGCCGGCCCACCGTGACAGCGCCGCTACTGTCCTGGTACACACAGAACGCCTCTCTCAGTTCCGCTATCTGCTCAGCGCTTAGGTCAAATATTTCTTCTGAAACACAGAAAATAGAAGACCGGGGAGTAGCCTGGTATCCAGTCTATCGTGGTTTGGGCGGGCTCTTTTCGGCCGCCAACTTCAGAACCAGTTAGCATAATGATTACTCTAAGGAAGGTGACAGACGGACAACAAAACGTCGGCTAGCTATAAACACTTGGTTGCTTACAAAGAAGTTTGCTATCCTTGGCATTTTCTCATTTCTACAGGATCTGGACAAATGCTACCACCCTATTGTTTAACGTTATGTCTCGTTGCCATAGCAATAACGAAGCAACGAAGTAATCATTACCTGATGCAACATCAATAATCGTCGTAAAATATGAAAAAAAATAGAACGAAATGTACCTAAACTTTCTTCTGACTTCTCCCGTCTCCTTATCGCCGGAAGGACTTTCTTTGCCGTCCGCCACATTTCTATGTTTGATCCTTTCCTTGTTTACTACTACCGATAACGTTGAAGGGCGCTTTCATCTGACTGGGGCATTCCTGATGTCATAATCCGGCAATTGTTTGTCATTCATTGAGACGTTGTTAGTTAGTAAGAGCTTATTCTAAAGCAATTGTTGTATTTCATTACGTCCATGTTCTGGAACTTACAAAATGAGTACATGACTGTGCAACAACGACTCCTGCCGGATGGTATACGAACGACACATGAAAACACACTCATGTTAACGTTTTCACAAATCGAAATACAAACGGCGTACATTCGTTTTTAAACTCTTCTTTTTATTCAAGCATTGTATTGTCACAAAGAATCGCTCCAAAAAAATCGTGATGCCAAGTTCAACACATTAAGTGGTACTAGATAGACTTAGGAAACGTTTTAGTTAGACACTTAGTTACACATTTTGTGCTGTAAGGTGTTCTATTATATTTCTACCTATCAAGTTCCATCTAAACTCGAAGATGCAGCTAGCTTTACGCAGTGTTGCTCCGTTTGCTTCGTACCAAACTTCGTCCATTTTCCTCGTCAATTCCAAACACTCTGGAATGTCGTCCAGTGGAATTTCCCGGCAACTCAGACCGCATTCCTTAGAATGTTGATAAATACAACTTTTCAGTTTCGTCCTCCTCTCTCTGTGCGCCAGCAGGAAGGAACAACTCGGCTGAAACATAAAGTCAGGCGTTAACATCATCTATTTACCCGTAAAGTCTCGTGTGAATAAGGTCACGTGTCTGTAACTCTCGCGGGTTTATGTTCATACGTAAAGAAACTTAAAGAATGTCAAAACCAGCTTAACGAGCGCATTTCATGCGGTTCCTTTGAATGCAAATTAAGTCCATCAGCAGCCATACGATACATAGCCACTACGATATTTCGTACTTGTTTGTGCAGTAGTTTCCCAACAGTCCGGAACAGTGGCAGACATGCACCCCGTGTGTACAGCAGGTCGGACCCCAGGATCAGCTCAAAGGTCCCGTACAGGGCCTCAAACTGGTCCAGCCCCTCCCCCCACTTCAGGTGCGCACAGCGTGGCCTGTCTGAGGAATATACAAACACATAATGTGCACACACAGATCACCACCACCACCTAGAACTAGTGAGACTGGCGTTAGTACCATTGCTTATCTGTATTATCAGCGTCAATGTCAATTATATATTTCACAAGGTATAGACTCCAATCTGGTAAAATCGGCGATTTTACCGGTAGAGATCCCGATCGGAATCTTTGTCAACGATCGGCGATTCTACCGACAGAGGATGAGGTCTATTGCTATAACTTAACATTGCCCAACATATCTTTAAAGTTAAACATTCAATCACATTATTAGCTGGTAGATACTGATATCATTTGAATAGTCTGTGCTTGCATTAAAACCTAAATATCTTTTAATGCTGTACGTGTATCATACTGAACATGAATCGCAGATTGTACCAGCAGAGACTCCAATCGGGATCTCTACCGGTAGAATCAGCGCAGATCGGAGTCTGTACCCTGACATGTATATATATATTTGAGGATCTCTATTACCTGCTGAGTCTGTAAAATTTTCCACAATGTTCATCTCCAGCAGACGTTTGACTCTTGTATCATGATCCGTCAGGATGACGTTTCCGGGAATCTGGGCGATCCTGGAAGCGGTGATCCCCACCAACCCCGTCCCCGCCCCCAGCTCCAGGAGGGAACCCACGCCCCCTAGCAGGTCATGCCGGAAATACAGATAAGAACACATGACCTGGGAACAAAGAGACATGGTGAGCTGACCTGAATCAAGGTTTAACTGTAAAACTGCATTTTGCGCAGCTGAATTCAGTATGATAAATGCACGACCATCTCATTTGTTTATGATCGTACGATAATCGTAGAATTAATGGGCCCGGGCCCTTATTTATTTGTTTATTTATTTATTTCATCATAAATTCCCTTGGTAGCCCATTCAGTTTGATTTCCTTGCCTGTCACCAATCGTGATAATATAGATTCATAAAGTCGTGGTAAAAGTATCACTGCACGAAATCATATGTTTAAGCACATCTTAAAGATATAAAGTAATGTCCTTGGTACTGAAACATTGGTGTTAAAAGGCAACTTTACTCAGGACGACTGTGAGACAAATGTCCACCTAGAAATCGCAAGCATCGTCCTAGTATCGTTCTAAACAAATAACGGGTCATGATGTCCTTAACAATGTTCAGCTTTGCGCCAACGTTTTGATAGTTCATTCGCACCATACAGTAAAATCATCTACGAATTAAATTAAATATTAGACAATGTTGAGATGTAGTTCCCTTTACCTTCGCTAGGGGCCAGATCCTCTCACCCAGCGCAGATCCCCCTATAATAGGAATGCAAGCGAATTATTTATTTCTTTCAGGAATTCTTAACATAAAAGACAAGCAAACAAACAAATGTGGGTGGGGGCATCTTACCATTTTAATCAGAGGTAGCACGGCGTCGAATGGCCGAGTGGCTAGGCGAGCAGACACAAGATTGAGAGGTCACCGTTTTGATTCATTGCATTCCTGGCTAGACACTGTCCTTGGAAAGGACAGTCACGTTACACGACTTTCCTCACTCCACCCAGGTGTAAAACGGGTACCTGACTTCGGTTGGGGAGGTAAAAGGCGGTGGAAAGAGAGGGATGGGCTCCACCTTCTGATACCGTGCCCAAGACACAGTGCATTAGTAACCCACTGCCCCTACGGCCTCAGAAAGGCTATGCGACTACCTTTACCTATTAAACCACAGCTAGGTATGGTCATTAACTAGTATAGACACTCACATGTCGACACGTTCAGGCGTATTTTATGAGGACCGACTGCAATAGTCTCTAGCTTCAGTGCCGGCCTGAGAGAAAAGAGTTTATAGAGCAGGTTAAAAGAAGACAGTGGAAAACATCTTTTCTGTTCGTTAGAGAATTGAAACTTCACATAATTTGGAATGGAAAACTCCTGTAATTTTGCAATGTACCAAATTCAAAAGCTATGAAATTTTTCCTTGCTTTGTTTTCTAATATCACACTAACGATTCCGTTTGACTTAGATACTGTGTTTTATTTAAGATTATGATACTATGACTTAGGCGCCAAACCAAGTATAACCATGTCTCACCCATCTTGGTTGGTCTCCAGTAAATGTCTCTCCTTTTCAGTGATGTCATCAGGATCTCTCTTTTCTGTCTCCATCAGGGAAAACATCTAAATTTGTAAATGAAGTGTCATAACTTCAGTTTTGTCATATTATTTCCAACTTTCCGTAGAACTGTAAAATATGCAACATGCATTCTGATATATAAGAAGGCCTAAAACATGTGTACATTAAATGCAAAAATGTTACATATACCATAAATTAAAATTTAAATGAAGCAATGAGCTCGCTCACGGTGTGAACTGCGCATGCGTGAGGTCAAAGGTAAAGGCCCCTAACTTGTAAACAGTTCCTATCTAGACTATGTCTGATACATGTCCAGATGTGTTTTGTTTGTGTCACGGGGGCCTTCAACTTTGACACACTACCCACGATGCACCAGAATGCGCATGCGCAGTTTTAACCGTAAACGGCTTATACTAGAATTCAAGTACATGGGTTTACATCTTGAAAAGCTGATATAGTCACCTGTTATGTCAATCCCTCCACAAATGTGGTAGATCTCTATGAATGAATACAACTCGCTAACATGGTTGAAAACTGATGCAATTTGCATTCTGACAACGAACGAAAGAAAAAGGATCCATCTTCGACAGTGGAATATTTGGCCTATTTTACTGATGTATGCTTCCCTCCAGTGGTTCTTTTCATTGTGCAGTTATTTCATTTTCTCCCTCAGTCGTCGCCAGTTAATCAGATTCCTCCTCCCGAGGAAATAACCTCTTGTACTTACACCGGATCCACTTGAATTTAAATTACATCACACGTCACCCTCAGTCTAGACATATCACGTTTGGAAACATAACTGAAATAACATTGTTTTATATTAATAATCATGTGGATACTATTGCTATGGGATTTTCGTCGTAACAGTGTTCATTTCATATCTATATTTCTCAATATCATTTTTGTATTTGGCGTGTCGGGGACGCTGACTGGAAGTTAGGTCAAAGGTCTCAGAAGAGGTTATTTCATTTCCTGTTTTCGATTACCTACTATATACGTTTCTGTTGCCTAATGGGGGCCAGTGAGAAAATGCATCGACAGAATTATCGATCGAGAAATTAACAATGATGAATGAAACAGAAATTCACAAAAACTAATGTTCCTGGCAACAAACCACCAGCATAGGCTCCGTACACGGAGGTAGTGATTGTTGGTTTATATCGAGGGCTGTTCTTTTTAAAGAGAAATTTCTTGGCGAATTCGGATACAACAGAGTTTTTTTAAGAATACACCATGTCTTTTAAGAACACACCATGAAGTGCACAAAATAGTCTTACTGATATTCCCATCCACAACTGAAACCATTTGTTTATACAATGTATATATGTATAGATAGATAGATATATAAATAGATACATACGTTTTGTTTACAGACTCCTTGTACAGTTCCTTTATAAGAAGAACAGTTTGACTCACCAGTTTGGATGAGGACAGGGAGGTTGCCATGGTTCCGGACGTGTGGAGGCGGGGAGTACACAGGCCGAACGAACACACGCACACTCTCTTCAGCCTCCTCCCTTTGGCTCACAGCAGCCCCTCATCACATCACAGACTGGACCGTAATTACATGTAGAATGGCGCCTTTAAACGAAGGACTTACGGTGATTGTAATCACCAATCAAGACGTTCTACATCCAGCCAGCATAATTACGTGTACGCGCTGTGCAGGTGCCTCTAAACTGACTCTCCTTTGGCATCGGTTTGAAGGCATAGAAATGAGTGGCGCCAACACAACGTTCACAAGCGCATGTGCTTGTTTCACATTTGTCGTACAAAACTGAATACAATCTTGGGATAGTCGTGCACGTGGCCTTGTTACGAAGAATGCTGTCTTAGATCCTTGTTGGTGGTTGGTTCTGTCATAGCCTGCTTTAAAATTCGACGTCATCAAAATCGTACGATGGCCTACGACGCATGTGACCTCGTCAAACCTCCAAAATTAAACAACTTCATCTGCACTCCACTTTTCTTTTGCCATTTTCTTCTTCAATTTGTGTTATCGTAAGAATCTGTTGCGTTACCTTACAATCGATTCGCAACCAACATTGAAACTCATTTTTAAAAACGCTGAACTTTTTTAATTCGTCACTCTACAAACTCGAAAGAAAATGAAATCATCTCACTTTTTCAACATCCTTCCAGACTTAGAAGTAATTTTCTCTCTGTGAGTGAATCCGTAATGAAATAACATTTACTTAACAACTGATGCGGTTGGAAAATGAAGTGGACATTATGGGTTAATTTCAGGGGTGTTTTGCCGTCTTATCTGGCTTTAATCTGGACCGTGAGTGTACTGGGTCATGGGGTCGTGGTAAAGGTGGACTACACCACTCACTGGGCAGCTTTCTGTAATCGGAACACCGATATATGTCTAGACTCGTATTTTCAACCTGCTCTCTGGGAAGTTTTCAGTCTGCGGTGTGATTTAGAGAACTGGAGCCGTAATAGGATGGATTCCAGGCTACCCCCTCCCAAATGTTACTAATTTCTGTCCTATTTTTCACGATACTGTCCTACATTTGTAAATAAAATGCTGCTTTTTATACGTTTTTGCCCCTCCAAGTTATGATAGACTCGGATATGGCATCGACGCCTTCAAATAAATGGCAACGACCGTTTACTAGACGAACACACGCAGGGTTGCTGGCCATGTCCTTAGTGCTGAAATTTAAGTTTAGTACAACTACTCCTTCAATCAAGTTCAAATGCAACTGACGCGCTGCTACCATCATAGACCTTCATAGCTGTCGATCAAAATTAGCGATTCGGCCAATAAGAGAACAGGATTTGCTCACGTAGCAGGTAGTGGGCGTGGCTTCGGTAAGGATCTAATAATATCTTCCTGTTCTGGGATTTTATTACGTATAACCCTTTGAAACAAAGGGGACACAATTAGACATTCATTATGTATAGGGAGTCAGCATAGGGCAAGTTAGGCTTCCAACAGCTCACGGGTTATTTGAAAACACGTAGATAAGAATGGCTGTGCACTTGTCACTGGTAAACCTCGTAGGGGATATGGGGGAGGGGGGTTCATACAGAAAGAACGGGTACAATCATGGCTTCCCAAACTCAAAAAAGAAACTCTTCACATACGTGTGTGCCCGTACTTATTTGAATACAATAGAGTCACAGGAAGTGAGAGGGAAATTGTGTAACCGCAGACTGACGGGAAGGCCGAATTGGACGTCAAAATGGTCTCCCTGCAGGCTGGGAGGAAGTGAATGGTACAGTGGAGGATCTCAGGAACTCGAGTGTTGCATGTGCATGACAGTGGAGTTTGTACAGAATCAACGAGAAATTCACAATAATGAATAAAACAAAAGAAATTTACAACAACTCTAAATACTTTACGGAAAAATCCCCTCACTTTTGACGATGCCAAAACAAGTAGAATCTTCATAATTTGAATGCGCGGCATATCTAGAGCAATTACATTCCTTCTATCTGAATATTGTCGGAAGTATTCTATGCACTTTATATAATACGATACTGCTACCATGATGTGAAATAATCCGATTAGTTCTTGTCCCTAAAGAGTTCTGACTAGATCACTTAATGTAACTATGTTTCCTAGGCATAATTCTGCAAAAGGACGATCAACTCACGTCCACCATTAGCAAATCATAATTTCTAAATGATTATAGCGGTTATGGATTTATAAACAGAGCACTGGAATATAAAACGTAGGCCATACTGATTTTATGTTTCTTTGGAACAGTAGCCACGAATAGACTATGAAGAGCTATCCATAAAGTTTTTTTATTTGTAGAAGGATTGGTAAAGATGTCAAACCTGAGACCAGCCCGTAAGGTACTAGTATGAACCACTCACACCGGGAAGGACCACTGCTCTTTTCGATAAGTGTGGTGGGATCTTTTACATGCCCAAGGTGTGGCTCTCCTTAAACACGGAACCTCCGGCTTGGTGTCATATCCAAGGGGACGTCACGAACCGAAGATAGATACTCATTT
This sequence comes from Branchiostoma floridae x Branchiostoma japonicum, assembly GCA_013266295.2. Taxonomy (NCBI): domain Eukaryota; kingdom Metazoa; phylum Chordata; class Leptocardii; order Amphioxiformes; family Branchiostomatidae; genus Branchiostoma; species Branchiostoma floridae x Branchiostoma japonicum. Next base: position 10,216,859 of record CM023834.1, on the reverse strand, counting down.
ACACCTGAGTTAAGTAAGGAAATAGGTGTAGGGACACAACAGTGGGGCTTGCCTTGGATTCGAACCCAGTATTTTCGGATTCTGAGTCAACAACCCTAACCACAAAACCCACCTTGCCAAAGTTGATACTAGACGGTGCGATTTGTTTTCCCGGACGAGAAGAGATTGTACATAGTTTACACCTGTCAACGCTAGTGAGCGTAGTACGAGAGATTCCAACTGCAGTTCTTGACAGGTCAGCTAGAGTGTGCTGATCTTAAGACCTCTAGCGGATTCAACGACCTTTGACCGGAAGCCCTTTAAAACTTGTTCTGCAACTTTTAAAATCCCCCATTGTTGTGTGCGTGTTTAGAACTATATATGTGGACTTGCCAACTCTAGAATGGGGACGAAAAAATACAACAATTAAGACCCATTACGATGAAGAGAATATTCAATGTCAGAATTTGAACATTTCTGATAAAACAACGAATAGTATATTACGTAATTATATACGCGAACTCAGAGGAAAATTAAGTTTAAGTTTGTAAAGAACAGAGGTTGGCACAGTCCTTACAAATCGAACTGTAAAATGTAAGCAAACCCTGTAATTGTAGGTGTGGCATTTATCTTCAACACAACGAAGTATTGACAGAAACTTAAACATTCGTCAACGCTAGAGTACAGTAAGTGTTTTCCAGTTACTATTCAATGTTTCACAGGCAATGTTTAATGTGGTTTACGTTATGTCTCATCACTAGTACACATAGAAATGGTGGAGGGGACAATGACTACTGTACTTGGGTCAACCCCTGAGATCGCTTATACATACATGAATACATGTACGTGATACTGCTCTAACTAATGCTCCAGTCACGTGCACATACATGTACATATCGTGCGACCGTCGTGCGATTACAAACTGAGGGCATTCTTGGGATAGTTGTGCATGTGTCCTGCAAAATTTTACAGCTGCCTTATTATAAAAAATGTCGTCAAAGATCCTTGTCAGCGGTCAGTTCTGTCACAGTCTACTTCTAAATTCTACGTCATCAAAATCGTGCTACGGCCTACGATGAATGTTGCCGCGCAGTTGGCTTTTATATTAACAGATTTGTGAGCAAACTGCGGGAGTTATGCAATCTCCAAGCAAATGGAGTGGGGGACAAGACACTATCAAATTGGCCAGGCCGTATCCAGTTGGCCCAGCGCCAAGTTGATAGTGTCTTGCCCTCTTGGAGATTAGGAGTCATGGGCACTAAAAGCAGTGGTTTGAGTGTAACAGTCGTGTTCAAGAGCGCCACCAACTGACCAGTCTAAACTGGTCCGGACCTTCTAGCCTTGTGGTTTAATAGTGCGTTGGGTTCGTGAGCTGACGGCCCGGGTTCGAGTCCCGGGAGCCAGGAAACTGTACTTAAACCCCCAACTTTATATGAACACCAGTTTTTCTTCTTCTGACAGAAAATGTCCCTTCAACTGACGGAAGAACAGATAGGTGAGTTCAAGGAGGCCTTCGCGCTGTTCGACCAAGATGGCGACGGGACCATCACCACGGAGGAGCTCGGGGTCGTCATGAGGTCACTGGGGAGGAACCCCACCGAGGCACAGCTACAGGTGCATGACGGGAAGGGACAGCGCCCGCTGTTTGTTTTTTTAGGGCACCATTTTTAAAATTATGTTTACCTTCACAGGAGGAAAACATATTGTTTTTGCTCTGATTCTTCTTCCTCTTCCTCTTCTTCTCCAAACAAATTAAATAAGGTCAATGACCTGGACCAGATGGCTGTCACCACGGTAACTGGGGCTGTAGCAGACACTGGTGTTGGGTTACATTATGTAGCAGGACAGACTTGGAAGGGCTGATCACCATATATGTGCATGTGTTTGGGTAACAATAAACAGAGCAGTAGTTTGTTCGGCTAGACGATGTGAAGGTAAATTTGCAAATTTTACCTGTCTATATAGTATGGGGTTTCAATGGGATGACTGCCAGAGATCAAAGTCACTTTTTGCCAAACCAAATGGAAAACAAATGACACACAAGTATAAAGAAACACATTGCAAAAATAATTTTTAAGGCCAACCCAAGACGTCTTGGGTTCCTACAGGAGATGATGAACACCGCAGACGCTGCCAGAAGCGGGTCTATCGACTTCGCGGACTTCCTTAAGCTCATGGCAAGCAAGATGCTGAACACCAACGTACAGGACGAGATCATACAGGCCTTTAAAGTCTTCGATAAGGTAAACTGGACAAGTGACTTGAGTGGGGAGGGGGGTTCTGTATTATGTCTTTTACAAGGAGCTGGAGGAAGGGTCTTTTCGGGTATAACAAGAAATCGGAGATTTCAGACTTCTTGGAAGTATGTAATCCCCAGCTTCCTGAATTCTCCCATATCCTTTGGACCTGTTAAGGAGGCTAGTATTCGTCAAAGTTCTGAGTGCTTCTGACAGTATCTTTCCATACTTTGTAGGTTATGGTCCTGTGTGCGCCATGTATGCCATTGAATTGAAGCCTGGTCTTTTTTTTAATTCTTTCAATTGATTCTTCATTTTAGAAAGGTCAATTCTCTGATTTGAACAGTGTTGGAGTTTTGCGATTTGTCATTGTAAGAAACAGTCTTTATGAAGCAAGTTTAAACTGAAGCAAGTACCAACACAAGAAAATATAGACTTTTTCGACTGTACAACAACAAAGACGGGAGGCGCCACAAGCTTTCTGCAACCTATGATCCACTGCTCACCGAGTCACGTGTGCCATCTGCATAACGTGACGTCACAAAAGCGGTGTATTTCTCATTCCTTGACAAAGATTGGAGTTGTACAGTCCAATTTCATGTGTTGGAAATTACAGTTTAAATTTGCTTCGTAATGACTTCTACCAACACAGATGAACTTTCAAGACAAGAAACAGTACTAGTAGAACGTTAACTGCGGATGTTAATCTTCGGTTTTTCCGGGATCTTTTCCCGGGAGTTAGGACGGCGATGGTTACGTCAGCGCTGCGGAGCTGCGTCACGTGATGACCAACCTGGGTGAGAAGATCTCACCCGAGGAGTTGGACGAGATGTTCCAGGTGGCCAACGTGGACGCCAATGGGCTGGTAAACACTCTCTCATTGGTCGAACAGCTAATTGCCATGCTGCCATTGGGTGAACTGCTAATTGGGCAGTCAAAGTTGGTTGTCAGTATAAGGCTACAGCAAGAGCACGTCGGTAGGACGTACTGCGCCTGCGAGAAACTAAGTTTTTTCAGGGTTTTCGTTGGATGTTTGGTCAACGTTGCATCAGAATTTCGCCTGTTGTAGACGATGTCTTTTCCGACACAACATTTGAAAACTCAGCAGACGGGATGTCATGATCATCCTTAAATACGCGAATACAACCTTAAAAAGACGTTCTGTCGAAGTGCTAAGCAATGCATTATCGGCAATGGGACTTTCCGTTATAATCGGTATATTTTCTTATTTTAGATCAACTACACCGAGTTCGTCAGGGCAATGATGGAAGAGTCGTAAAACAACATGGCGACGATGACGTTATTGAGGTGCAAAACAAAATGGCGGCAGTGACATCAACGTTGAGAAAACTGTCGGCAGTGATCATAATATCATTGACGTAAAACATTACGGCAGCAATAAGTGGTCCACTGTTTAAACTGTGCATGCGCAGTGTGATACATTGTGGGTAATATGTCAAAGTTGAAGACCCCTGAGACATAAACAAAACACGTCTGGATATGTAGAATATACGTAAAATAATCAAGTTCATATCTGGATTATACTAGACTAAAGCAATCAACCAAACATGAAGGAAATTTTGTTGCACACAAATATTTATTCAATATTTTGCGTTAGTATACGTACATGAAGATAGCTTTCTGAAGTTGGCATTGGAGTTGTTGCATAAATTAATAGGCACATTATGGTTTTAATAACGTCTGATCTTATCAGCTTATAGATGGCATTCCATAAATATCATGTTACAATGTATGTCTTATGATACATAGTGCATTCTGACGTTTGAGATGATTATAATTCCACCCTACCATGAAGTCAATGATCGTTGATTACAGAAGAAATGACAGGTGTAGATCATGTCATTGGTCACACCCTAGGTGCTCCCACAAACAACAATTACTGGACGGATGGATGTTTGCATGTAAGTATGTATGTATGTTTGAATGTACGTTTGTGGTTTAGCATGATAATTCAAGAAGCTATAAATGGACTGTCATGAAATTTGGTGGGTGATTAGGTCTTGATAAGTCCTCAAAATGATTAGATTTTGGGCCCCCTGGTGGCTTGTTATAGTACTGCTACGGAACTTCCGGTTTTGATATCTCGTGATCTGCTTCTATGAGGTAATAACTAAGTGCTGACATTCTCCTCCAGCCATTTCTCTATCTTATCCTGGTTGTTCTGGCGCCATCTTATGTTCCTTCGTGTCGACTCGATCGCCTGTTGGAAGGCCCGCGTGGCTGACCCCAACTCACGGTCTTTGGTGAACGACAGCAGCTGGCAAGAGATAAATGTAAAGTTTGTTACATGTACGGAAGTATTGTTTTGGGCGGCTGAGCTGTGTGGGTTTGTGGTTTTTTTGTACGGACAGAGTAGGTTGGCTTGGGGAAAGATTTGCAGGCAGAATGACAGGAGATCAAAAGGTCAGACACAGGAAATGGGGTGACATTGAGAGTAGGTTAGCGACTCGTAGGTGGGGAAGATTGACAGGCAAAATGAAAGGAGGTGAAAAGGTCAGACACAGGAAATATGGGATGAGCTTGAAGGTCACGAAAACACAAAATACTTCTCGGAAGTCCGAAACTTTCGATTTCCTGTTGCTTATGGGTTCACATCATTATATATGACTACGTTTCATAGCTAGACAGCAGAAAATCAACAAACAAACACTAAAAAGTACGTTTGAAATAAAATCTGTCTCGTCTTCCACAGTATCTGATCATGACTGTAACTTCTTGTATCGCCCTGTACCTTAAGTGGGTGGGCACTAATTAGAATAGAATTAGATAATCGTATTTATTGAAGGAGCTCGAGTGTTAAGGGGAAAGTATTTTATAGAGTAAACTACATGTTTTTGTACATTACCTTTTCAAGGTCCTTGTCAGTGCTAAACTGCTTGGTGATGCTGGTCACTATGTTGCCCAACGGCGTGAGCTCATTGAAGCTGAATCGAGCGGAAAATCAAACGGTCATCAAAGTACTGTATTTGAAATCAGTAGTCTGTCATTGGTAGAAGTTGAAAAGGTGCTCTCGGCGATTGGTTCCCGCAGATATGATTGACATCTAACGATCCTTTGATTTTTATAGGCCAAATATAGGTGAATAAAATGCCGATAAATTATTCAAATACTTAGACAATGGAAACTATTTTGATTAATAATTAAAGTCCCAATTAAAGTACAAAATTAATGTACCTAGCATGCGTTGAGATCCCAAGAACTCAAGAATTTGATTTCTTAGTTCTCGAAAAAAAGGCCTAGGCATCCTGTGATAGCCCCAAATGCTACCATAGGAGCCATAAAGTCAACATACCAGGCTGGTTTATAATTCAAACAATGAATTTTGAAGTTATATCTAAAAACACTGTACTGCTAATTGGGAAAAAATGAAGCGGGTAAATCTGAGAACCAAAAAAATTAAATTGGTGTGGCCTTATGATAAAAGCCCTCATTATTAAACAAATTTACAGAATAAAGGGGACAATGAAATACGACGCAATATAATTTACGTCAATACATGACATTGTCATAATGTTGATATGATTTTTTTTTACTTTACCTCTTGAAATAGAAGTCCCAGTTGTGGACGAAGAAGTCCCAAGGGAGATATTTTCCCGCCTTATCTGCATACAGAGCAACATTCTGGATGACGTCTTTAGCGTCCTGCTTACGTATCAGGTTGTTGTCCTTGCTTCGCTCTAAATAACTACAGCAGGGGGAAAGTAGAAAGTGGTTGAAAGACAAAGTTTAACGTTTCTTTCATGCAGTAAAGTTTACTGTGTCAGTAGTACTGCATATTCTTACAAGGTGTTTCTGTGTTTTTCAAACTTGTCCAAGCAGAGAACTTTCAACAAGAAATCAAAGATCTCATAAGACTAAAATTTGTGAATTTCTCATTGATTCTTTCCAAGCATTTGCTGGCTCCCATAAGGCAAGAATGATGCATATAACAAGAAAGGTAAGACCAAAAATGAGATATCATTTTTGGGGACCTTTGCCCTATGTTCCAGTTAGTATTCACGTATGCAACCGAGCCTTAAACGACAAGAAAAAGTTTCGCACGTTTTGAGTATGTCCGTGTCCCGTGAGCAGGAGAGAGCTGTGCGTAGGTGGGACTGTTCCTCTGTACTGGCCCGCCGGTAGTGCTGCCAGCCGAACTCCCACTCCGCCTTACCACCGTGCGCTATAGCCGTGCAGTACACAGTTTTCTTCAGTCGCTCTGGAATGTGACTTTCAATAGAAGAACAATATTCATTGATAAGATAATCACTGTGTAAGCCTGGACTCCTCTGTACATGTGAGACAATTTCTCCCTTTCGGGAAGCTGCAGTAGACCGGTCCATTCCGTGAACAAGGCTGACGGAGTGAGCCGAAAATTTGGGTAAGTCCCAATTACTTTACGTCTGTTTAGCCTTTCGTCATTCTCCCTTTCTAATTAATTAAAGGCATCCAATGCAATTTTAGGGTGGCAAAACTGGATTTTCAAAGTCAATTTTACGGTCATTCTTCTAATGTAGTAAGTAGAATTAACCCTATGCCATTGCATACAAAAATGCGATGCCGCTGACATTAAACGGTTGCTTGTTTCGTATCGTAGGCGGATTCTAGCTATTTATGCGGTACCAAAAGATAATACTAAATGAATAACTCCTGTCATAGCTTGTTTTAGGGTTATTTCAAATACTTCAAGTATGAAATGATGACGAAAATGTGTTAAGAAATGGCCGCAGTAAATGTCAATATCAGACAGATTTCCTCATACAGACTATTTTTTGCTCTACCGCTCTGAAATTGTACTGGATGCCTTCAAAGCCCCAGTGGAACAGGTTATGCGGCATTTGGCTAATATATGGGGCTTAACATATGTTCGCACAGAAATAAAGTTCATTTTTGATGAAGCGCCACCTATTTAGCAAAAATATAACGAAAACTGCACCTCCGAAGTGCGGCTGGACCGGAAATGACGTCACAGGAGAACCGGGCGTGGCGGGAAAAAGAATTTGGTTTGCAGACGACAATCTGTCACTGAGTCACTAAATCATAATTGTTCTTCTTTCACGATGTTTCCCTTTACAAATTGTAACGTCTTTCGTCATGGTTAAGCGCTGTGTAGGTTTTTGTTGTTAGTAATACTTCTAAATTAGGTTTTAGTTTGCACGAGTTTCCCAAAAGTCCGCGTAGACGCCGCTTGTGGGACACAACAGATTTGTTGTCTACTGACCGAACGAGTACATAATTTAGCCGCGGTTCACAAACTGAACAAGTAACAGGTAGGTGAAAGGCATTTTTGATATTTAGGTATTCGGTAGAAGCTAAGAAATGGATAGAATATAGCTATGTACTGTATTTGGGCGAAATGTCACTAACGTGTTAGGGTGTTTTCGTCATTAGGGGGGAGAGGGTCGCCGGTGAAATACTTTTTTGCTTCATGCAACGTGTCAACAGTAAATTTACATAGAATTGTTTGATATGACATTCACTGTCTTGATATATTCTGACAGTGACTGTTCTTGCCGTACAAACTACTGCTCTGTTTATTACTAAAACATATTCATATATATGTTGACCAGCCCTTCCAACTTGCCACATAATGTACCCAACACCACAGGGTGTCTGCTACAGAACCAGTTACCATGGTGACAGCCATCTTATCCAGGTCATTGACCTTATATGTTTAGAGAAGAAGAAGAAAGTGAGCAAAACAATATGTTTTCGTTCTGCAAAGGTTATAAATTAACATAATAAAGCACCTGTAACCCTACCTGTTGTCTTCAGTGTCCATCCAACGTTTGAACAGAGACTTGGAGCGTGCTAAACAGTCGGGCTGACCGTACCAACAAGCGGTTGCCACTGCCAACACCTGGCCCATCCTACGGTAAATCAAGTATACACCTTTAATATCAAAGTAGCTGTTTGGATATATTTTGCTATAATTGCTTACAGGTTTGCCTGGGAGGGAGAAGGTTAAAGCTCAAACAAGCGTTACGTTTTAATATTTGGTTCCAGACATTTTCATATGTTTCTTCGATGTCGTATACAACACTTAATGTTATCGTTGTTCTGATGAGTAGATACGGCAAAAATGGCTTCTTTTACAGCTGAGAAAGTCGCAATCATTGGCATAGTTCGGCAAAAGTTTACTTGCAAAATTTTTCTTGTAACATTGATTAATGTAAAATTGTAATTATGAGCTATGACAGATTAACCCATTCACTGTATTCACTGTTATTTATTTATCTATCTGTAGTGTTTATGTATTCAGGGATGAGAATTTGTCACAAATTTTAAGCTGCAAATATGCATCACCTATGGAACGCTTAAATGATAACTATAGCATCCTTCTTTTCATAGGAAAGTTGAATATTAAATGTGTTCTTACTCTTCCTGGAAGGCGACTTTGTCGTGAGTCCAGCTGACATCGTTGTAGAACGGTGTGATGAGATGAACCATGTAGTCCTGCATTAATTGGTAAACAAAGAAACATGTTTTTAGAGACAGCAACAGTAAATCGTCTCCGTCCCTGAAGCGTTACCAAAAAATGCAATTTGCCCATTGATGTTACTTGCAGGGCAACATTAAGGCAGCTTGAAACAGGATCAACAAGATATCGAAGATCAAAGGGTTTTGTGAATTTTTTGTTTTATTCATTATGTATTATGTACTGGCCCCCATAAGGCAACAGGCATGCATGTAGCAGGAAATTGAAGACAGGAAATGAGATAACCTTTTCTGAGACCTTTATTTTTACCTAACTTCCTGTCAGTGTCCCCAACATGCCTGGCATTTGGAAGTTGACCTCCATTTTGACCTCTAATCCGACCTTACTTCCTTCCTTCCCGACTACAGAGAGACCATTTTGACCTCCAATTCAACCTTCCTGTCAGTCAGTCTGTGGTTACACTATTTCCCCCTCACTCCCTGAGACGCTACTGTATTCAAATAACTACGGATACACAAGCAAGCAACACCAAAAATATAACCTCTGTAACTAATCATACCTCCCATTTCTTGTAGATGCCTGTTCCAAGAACGTCGTCTATGTATCGTAAAGCTGACTCTGCCAACTTCCACGCCACATGCGAACGTTCTTGAACCAAGTACTGTGATAGGTCTAGAGCAACAGTGATGTCAAGCATAGATGCACTGAAAAAAGAAGAATAGAATCTGAAATAAATTGGGAAAGTTTATGTCAAGATTTGTATGTCAATACTACAGGCACAATCATACTATATTATCATACATGTAGGTATTTGAATTCAGTAGAGTGGTGATCTAGTTACCACAGATTGATCTTAAGGTCAATTTGAAAGGAAGGGCTTCATCACGACAAGGTTCAACTAGTATCAAATTCATTTTTTCGTCAATAATTTGTAACTGAAACATTTGGTCAATAAAACAAAAGGGTTAGGATCTAATCATAAAAATTATGACTGTTGCTTGACATACTGTGTGATTGCTATACCTATCATCTTAAGAAAAATCAAGAGAACATTACCCAGCCAGATCTAAGGCGTCATCCACAAGTGTTCCTCGGTTGACCACCGGAATATCCTAAAGGACATTGAACATAAGATATCTTCTTTACTTTAGAACGTTTCCCACACTTACATTCAATTCAATGCCTTTACTTGGTCCTGAGTGCTCATATAGAATATACTGTCACTTTTCAAAAAGGTTGCATTAAAAATAGTCCCATGCAGTTTACATAAAACACTTCAATCAAATTGTGACAAATAATCTGATAAAAGGTTGAACTTCATATCTGTCTCCCTGTACATGTTCCATTCTATCCAGTGGATTTTAAACCTCCTTTATCAGGTATAGGTGAGTGGTGGCAAGGTGGTTTTGTGGTTAGGGTTCCTCGTTGACTTACGTGTAGAATCTAAGCGTTAGATAGGTTCTGATCCCTGGCAGGCCTCAGTGTTTTGCCCTTGGGAAAGGCTCTTTACACCTATTTTCTCACTCCACTCAGATGAAAATGAGTACCTAGCTTTGGCTAGCTAGGGACGTCCTCTCAGATAGGACGTAAAGCTGGAGGTCCCACGTTTGAGGAGAGCCACACTTCGAGCATGTTAAAGATCCCGCTACATATATAAAAAAGAGTAGGGGCCCATCCCTATGTGAGTGGTTCAAACCTTACAGTCTGGTCTTACACAGGGTGTACTTACTGTACAAAAATGGTGTGTTACACCTAAATGTGGTATATCGGCTATGCAAACAAACAAACAAGCAAGTATGCCCCCTCCAACCCTTACTATGTTGTTAGTAATACCTGGAATTGGCCAGTCTTGAGATGGTTGATGAGAAGTCTCCAGTTGTTGATATCGTAGTTGACTCGGTAGAACCCAACTCGCCCAACGTTTCCCAGGATCCAGGCTTCTGCGTCAGCTCCCTTCAGGTCAATGACCTTGGTATCTACATCATGGCAAAATCAACAAGAAATACAAGATGTAACTCTGAGAGTTGTTGTGATTTTTTTGTTTAATTCATTATTGTGAATTTCTCTTCTCATTCTGTGCGTATTCTACTGTTACTTTCTCTCAGTCTGATATGAGACCATTTTGACCTCCAAATTGACCTTTACGTCAGTCTGTTTCCCCTTCACTTCCTGTGACCCTATTGTATTCAAATAACTACGGACACACAAGCAAACAAACAGACAAGCACACTGACTACAGAACCTACGTATACGGAGCTAACAACCTACAGCTTGATACATTGTCCAGGTGTGTTTTATTTATGTCTCGGTGGCCTTCAACTTTGACATATTACCCACAATTCATCACACTGTGCATGCGCGAGTCCAAACTGTGAAGCAGCTTATAGAGATAACTGTTTACCTGATGTTGGTTTCATCCACACACTCTTGGGGTTCTTACTCCCGGTACTTTGAGTTGTAAAGCTGACAGGCACGTACCATCCATACCTAGGGAAAAAAATTTTGAAATGTTTGCGCTGTTTTTATTTTTGTGGCGACCTCTCCACCGTGAATTGAGGAAATTCAATTCATACTACAGATCAAAACTTAGAAGTATGATAATAGTATTATGAAGATATTGCGTATTATCTAAATGTGTAATTCCTTAAACATGATATCACACCAGCTCTGTAAATTAAGTACTTCTTATAACTTTGAGGAAGTTTAGTCCTAAAAAGCTAATCAAAGCGAAATTATATTTGCTAAAGCCAGTTTCAGTCAAATAGCAAAACAGATTTAGATAGCAAAAGTAAAAAGCCACAGAACTGTACATTCAAGTTGATTTACAAACTTACTAGCCTCTACCAGGCACAAAGAGCGGCAAATTGTACTCTTTAGCGGACCAACTCCCCTCAGATTATCTATCTATTTGGCCTATTTCAACTCTTTCCAGCCACCTCCCGAAGCCTGGTAGAAGCTGCAAACTTACCCAGATTCGGAGCCCGGCACTTCGGTGCCGACAGAAGCGTCTTTCTGGAAGTGCTGTTGCGTCACTTCCACCATGCCGCTGGTGTAGTCCCGGGTGAAGGTCATGACGGGATAGCCCTTCTGTAGGATCCAGCTGTCCATCATGACCTTGATATCGAGATCCTCCCGACCTTCCTCAATCAAAGCCTAACAATATCAAACGGAAGAAGGAAATGCAATAAGGGCACGTCGGCAGACCTACATCGCCTGCGCGAAGCCCACAATGTATTGTGCATAGCGTCGTCTCTGTTTAAGGTCGTACTTGTGTATTTAAGGATGACATCCTGTCTATAGTTTTCAAATATTGTGACAGAGAAGATGTCTTCTTCAACAGGCAAAATTCTGATGCAACGTTGACCAAACATTCAACGAAAACCGGATGCCAAATGAAAACTTCTCTATATGAGCTGAACTGTTAGCCTTCAGTAATAGTTTAAGTCTTTATCTTCAATCAGTAATCTACAATAAATAATAAGCCAGTAAATAATTTGAACTGCACATACGCGAGGTCAAAGGTGAAGGTTGCTTCTTTGTAAACAGTCGTCTAGACCATGCTTGATACATGTCCAGATGTGTTTTGTTTATGTCTCAGGGGCCCTCACCTTTGACATATTACCCACAATGCATGACACTGCACATGCCCAGTTTAAACCACGAAGCAAGTAATGAAAGCATGCAGACAAAGCTGCAAAGGCGTCTCTAAAAACGACTTTCACAGTGCCTGACATTCAATTTTCAATTGGGAATCTTCAGTTGTGTTCTACAGTAGGGGGTTCAGCACCAAGGACAGATGAAACGATATACCAGTGTGATAGCACTGATTCAGAAATGTTGTAGATTTGGCATATTGTTCCTTTAGGACATCAGAAAAGTCACAAAATCTCTCTTTCCCTTGCTTTTGATTATCCAATGGGATAACAATTGAGGGTTTTAAGTAAAATATTTGCAACAAATGAGAAGAAAAATGTGAAATATTATCATACAGTATATGAAGTTGGTATGTAATGATAACTGAATCTGTTGGCCAACTTTGCTTGACCAAGTGGTAATGAACTGTAAGATTATAAAGTAACCTGTGTGAATTCTGCCCACAACTGGTCCTGCACAGTACTGCCATATGCATACTTTTGGAGGTAGTTCTGTAACACACAAGACAAGAAAGCAAAAACACAATAATTATCATGCTTTAGAGTTGTTGTGTAATCATCACTAACAATATGACAATCTTTTTACCTATTTTTGGGTGATTATATAATTGGTGAATTTTTTTGTTATATTTATTAAAGCCATCAATCATGTATTTTGTGATCAAACTGCAGTTAGCACTAATTGGTATACATGATAGAAGTAGGTGTTGTTTATTATACTCATCTGGTGTTTTCCTGGATTATGTTTGTTTAACTTTTTCATTTTGTGACAACATCATAACTTATATTTTCATGGAGCTAGAGTCTGGTAGCCTGACTAATCGCGCTCCTGTCGGCCGGCCGCCCCAAAGGGGTGGGGGTCATTATACCCCGGCCGAGAGCTTGTAAACACAGGCTAGGGTCATGGGTTGTACTTCTAAACTTAAAACGTCCGTTACCTGGAAGGCTTTCTTAAAGATCTTCTCTCCAACAGCATGGTGCAGCATTCTTAGTACTGCTGCTCCCTGAAAAAACACAATAATTTGCAATATAATATCAAGTGACAAAGTAGTCCTGTGGTTAATGTTGTTGACTTAGAATGTAAAGGTTCTGGGTTTGAGTCCCTGGTAGGCCCCAATGTTGTGCTCTTGGTAAATGCTCTTTATACCTATTTCCTAACTCAATTCAGGTGACAGTGAGTACCTAAGCTTCAGTTAGGGACGTCCTCTCGGATGGGACATAAAGCTGGAGGTCCTGTGTTTGAGGAGAGCCACGTTAAAGATCCCACCGCACTTATCGAAAAGAGTAAGGTTCTTTGTCTTTTAAGTTCACCCCATTTCCCGTGTCTCACCTTTTGACCAGTGTCATACTGCTTGTCAATTTTCCCCAACCCACGTGATGTCAACCTACTCTGTCTGGACATACAGACACACAAACCCAGAACTCAGCCATCCAAAGCAATGATCCGTACCCGGAAGTAATAAAAAGGAATAAAACGAACAATAAAGTGAAAAAAAATGTCAAAACAATAGCAACCTTGATGTATGTGATGTCATCGAAAAGTTCTGCAATTTGGCTGGGTCGGTGGACTGGGTGGTACACAGGGCGGGATGACGAGAGGGAGTCCTTCTCCATGGTGTTTCTTACCTCACATGTAAACATGTCCAGCTGGAACAACAGCAAACAAGTCTTTCCCTATCTCATAAATGTACGAACATGACTACAACTTAATGCTGAGGTCACATTTTCAAACCAGGGCCCGGCCGGGCTGTTTCCATTAACGAAAAATCAACAATTTGTATACGCAAATAGTTCCCATTATAAATTTTTTCACCTTTTTTGTGCTTTGTTGTCTTTATATCATACTTTTCGTTCCTTAAGACTGCTTGGCAGGGTCCCGGTTTGGAAATGTGACCACAGCATTAGGTATTGAAGTTTTAAGTATCAAAGGCATTTGAGTAAACTGCCTGAATACAGTCATTTTCCATAATATTATGTATCAAGGTGGATATTTTTTTGCCTCTGTGCACAGAGGTTTTGTTTTTGATGTGTTATCTGTGTGTCTGTAGTTATTTTGATACAGTAGAGCCACAGGAAGGGAGGAGGGAAATGGCGTAACCGCAGACTGACTGGAAAGTCAGATCAAAGGTCAAAATGGTCTCCCCGCAGGCTGGGAGGAAGGGACAGTGAAATATGCAAAGAAAACAGAATTTCAAGGAGAAAATGCACAGAATTTCAATGAGGAATTCATAATAATGACTAGAAGAAGAAGACTGACATTGTGACTTAAATCTAAAGATGTTGACATATGTCAGATTCTCATAACTTCTTACCACTTTCATGTCTGGTTCGGCAAAGTCCGATCCAAGTTTTTCCATGTAGGTCGTTATCCCCTCATTCAGCCAGATTCCATCCCACCACTTCATGGTCACCAGGTCACCAAACCACTTCCAACAGAGATGTTTGACAGTCAACATAGAATGAGTTATATCAATACATTTACTGTAGGTTCTTTAGGAACGCACTCACATATTTTTACATTGGCCACAATGTAAAGAAAAACTCAATGAAATTAAACCTTCAAAAATGGGACATACCATGTGTGCGAGCTCGTGTGATACCACGTGTAATACCACTTTTTTAGCCATTGCTGACGGAGTCTTGACGTCGTACAACAGTGAATTCTCCGAGAACAAGATGAGACCCCAGTTCTCCATACCCCCCATTGGGAAGTCTGGAATGCCAGCAAGATCTGTGGAAAGTTCATAAAAACATAAACATGTACTGTAAATCTTTAGATACTCGCAGTGGTTTATTTTTGCGATTTTTGCAGGTGACCTCTTACAGCGAATATGTATTTTGTATTACTACGGGTCTGCAGAATTGTTTCCAACGGGAATTAAAAACACTGTGAAAAACTGTTTCTGTTTTACACCAAAGGCGGGTTATACTGGCTATACAGATTCAGAAGTGGTAAAGTTAAACCAAAACACAATCTTGTTTCCTAATTAAAACTTTTTGAACAGGACTCGGAGACATCTGTGAAGTATTTTGGGTTTTTTTAAAGTATTTCCTGTGTCTGACTTTTGCCATCCTACATGTATCATTCTGCCTATCAATCTTCCCACCCACGTGTTAGCCTACAGTAACTCGCACATTTACCCCCATTTCCTGTGTCTGACCTTTTAACATGTCAATCTTCCCCACCCACATGCACAAACTAACAGCTCCGCCACCCAAAACAATACTTAGCTATGGAACTGTTTAATACACACCTAATTTTGGCAGAGCATAAGGGACGCCGAGGTACTCCTCGAAATAGGTGAGAATCTTGCCAGCTATGTCCAGACTGTAGGCCCCCTTTCCTTCCGCTATGGCTGACGTCCGGCCCAACACGTTAATCTAGAATAAACACAGTGATTTCGAAAATATAAAGGAAGAGAATGTAATATTTAGATATAACACAGATTAATATCAAAACATAAAATTGCTATTAAGGGGGTAAGGTCCCATAAACTTTTAAAGGCCGTTGGTTGATCATCCAATTTCTTTTTTAACATATACGTGTAATTTGTCACTTTGATTCTACGTAGCACATTATTTGTTATCCAGAATTTATCGTTAAGCAACAAGTTCCCCGTATCGCGTAGTTGAACGCCCAAATGTCACAAAGGAACGTGCGGATGTGTCGCTGCAGGGATAATGCATGTCAATTTACCCATCTTCCTAAATTTACCGTTAAGCTTTGAAGGTCCTCCCAAATTTACCGTCAAGCTAGCCCCCCCCCCTCCATGCAGACCCTCTTATGTGCTTAATTTTTTTTTCCTCTTTGTTTTGTGTAAGTCTCTTACCTCAATTCCTGTCTGTGTTGTCAGTCCTATCGATGTAAAGTCCGACACAACAAACGCAACAAGATAGGTCGCCATCTTCGGGGACTTCATGAAATGACACGTGACCCAGCCGTCCTCTCTGTAAAATAACAAGTGGCAATAAGATAACTTAATGTTGCCTGTCTACTGGTCTTTTGTATTTTAAAGTCATGGCTAATGCATTATACATCGCCTCATTATCTTGCCTCAAAAGTGTCAAAAAAGGCAGTGTTTTCACTACCTCCGTGTACAGGTGTGTCTGTATGTTTTTTTTAATTTTTTATTGAAACATACATTGACAAGACGTGGTGGCGACACACTCAAGTTACACTTATATTCATGTCGCCACCAGACAATACACAATACAATTACAGGTACAAGCAAGCAATGTTTCCTTGTGTTTCCATAGTTACAAATGTATTTCCATATGCTGCCATATAGGGACACTGACAGGAAGTTACATGTAGGTCAAAGGTCCCAGAAAAGGTTATCTCATTTCCTGTCTTCAACTTTCTACTATATGCATGCCTGGAAAATGCATAGACAGAATCAGCATGAAATTTACAATTATAAATAAAACAAGCTTGCAAGAAATTCACAAAAACTCTTCAAATTCTTGTTGCAAATTTGCTTTCTTCCTGTAACAATTTAGGTCAGACATATCATTTGACAGGACCAAATAACAAAAATACTTTCATACCCCTTGACGCTCCGTTCTACCGGCATGTTACTTATTGCCTGGTACTCGTCTTGGTGAACCAGAGTTACTTTGAAAGTTGCCTTCAAGGCGGGTTCGTCAAAACATGGGAATGCCTTCCGGGCTCCGGTGGCCTCAAAGTGAGTTGTTGCCAGGTATCTGTGAACAAAACAGACAAACCTGGGTATAAATAAGATAACATGTGGTATGTAATGTCTATGCACACCTCTGTATGGCGAGGTGCCAGAAAAATTCTCAACAATCACAACTAGTCTGGTTTTCAAATGAATATCTTTACTATATTATATATAAATTTATTTAGTTGCAAAGGAGTAGAGGGAGGCCACACAGGAGATGGGGAGACAATATCAGTGACTGGACAGGCAGGTCACTAGCTATAGCAGACTGCACACAGAGGGCTAAGGACGGGGAAGGATGGAGGAGCTGGTGCTGGATGGGACAAGGTGGAGGTGTGAAGCCTCAAACTCATGTTCGAAGGCTGATTGCAAGGGAACATCAACGTACTACAAGTACAATGCAGAAAGGTAGAAATATTACTAGTCTATAGCTCTATCAGATGTTTCTATGTACATTACTGAGGGGTTACGTTTGACTTCTTTTTTTTTTGAGGCAGTGGCTAATGAATAGTCCCACATTTTTGATTAGTGGGTTTTGTGATTTGAAATGTGTGTTTTGGAGGTTTTCTAGATGATGAAAGCTGGGAAAGATTCTGGTAACTGTTCATAAAGCCTGTTTCTTTCAGTCTCATAATGTGGGCATTTACAAAATTGAAACCACCTTTTATATTCTTGGAAGATGGCAACTCATACCTTTTCTGTTTGTTTTCATCGATGTAGGAAGAGCGATAGAGTCCAAACTGGTGATCACCAAGGACGTTACTGAAGTGAATCCGTACAGTGTAGATGCCATCTTTGGTAAGATCACCGTCCAGCTTCAGTAACAGAAAGTGGTGTTCTGTAAGAAAAAAAATTTCAATTATCAATCAAACATTTTCTATATTTGTTTTTGTGATATGACCAACTGTTAAGGTTGAAATAGATATTCACTTAAAAAAAATGCATGTTATGCATGTCAGACAATGTCATCTTGTCAGACAATGTCATCTTGTCATTGAAGGAGAAGACTAGTTGTTATTTCTGACTTAAGGAAAACTACATGTAGTAGGAAGTTGCTATTTTAGCCCAGTTTTTCCAAACACCCCATGGATACATTGGAACAGTCAAATGGACCCGTTTCCAAGCACTACAGCAAGAACAAGTCAATTAACTGTTAAGTGTTGCCGGCCCTTCTAAATTTACCTTAAGGCATTGCCAGTATTCCCCATGCAGACCCTATTGTAATTTTCCTCCAGGACCTACAAGTTCTTCATGCAACCAATTGTTTTCCATACCGGCCCCCACATCCTTTGTCACCTATTCCGTATTTGGTGTAAATGTGTAATCAAACATGGATTACAACGACTCACTAGAATGTAGTGACCAAGAAGTTATTGTAGGGGTGACGTCGCCATCTTGTCCCTGCAAGCGTGGTCGGGAAACCCCTCCAACTATTTCTAACTTGTCGGCATGGAGCAGGATGTAGGAGGAGGGGGCGTCGCACCGCACAGTGATGGCCACGCGGCCAACCACCTCGAACTTCTGCAGATCCACTTCCAGCCGCAAGTCGTAGTGGAGAGGCACCACATTGGTGGGCAGGCGTGTTGACTGAAAAGTATAAGTATAAGTTGTTAATATGGGGGCATTTCATGACTATGTATGTGACAAAAAATCTATTATAACTTCAGTCAACAGGACCACCTGGCCAATGTGAGTCCACATTTCGGTGGTCTCTTAGATAATTGTCTTCATTGACACAAGCATTATTAAAGAATCCTGTATATAGTGACCACCTGCCCACATAGACCAGATTTTATTGGTCCCCTGAGTGGTCTTATTTAACAGGTTTGACTGTAGTGTTCCATGACCTTTCCAAGTCCCAAACAAAATCAGCCCTTGCAGATCAACAAAAGCTGCTAGGGGGCCAAAACCTGCGTCTCTTATCCATGAGCCCAAGAGGTATCTGCTATTAAAAGATCATGACTATAGGATATCAAGAACACGAGATATGAAAACCAGAATTTCATCTGCGGTACCACAGAAGGCCACTAGGTCATTCATAATCTAACTTGTCCTTTGTTTTGCTGACATCTACCTACATGCCAAATATCATACAGATCCATCCACAACTTCTCGAGTTATGCTGTGCACAATTGCAAACACAACGACAAATTCACAAACACACTCACAAACGACACCGAAAACATAACCTTCTTCACAAAGGTAATGAAAACTTCATTCTTGCAAATATGTGTTCGGGCACTCTCATAGCAAGTTCAATTCAACAACGCCGTACCAATGCCTCTTTGCATGAGTTTCTTACACCAAGAGGTTGCAATAAGCTTTTGAGAGTAATTCAAACACCACACTGCACAACTTAATTATTCTATTATTACCTTTAATAAATAGAAGTATCTTTGTGCAGTGTGTGAGTGTTAGTACTTTGATCTCTAACTACCAAAGACTTTGTAGTATAAAGTAGAGTGGATTCATTCCTCAAGCTAACCTACATCTTTCACACCGCAGCCGCCCAGTAGTAAGACCTCTGAAGCTGTATAGTTCCTGTTTAGAACTTTTATTCAGCTTGTCACAGATGTCTTACCGAGGGACAGCTGCAGTAATAAAAGTTTTAAAATAAAGACTTTGTGGTTGGGGACTAGAGGAAACATGCTTGTGATGCCCTATGGGGGGTGGGGTGGATCAATCCCACTACTGACACCATGTTTCTTCTAACCTGTAGTTTGCCTAAAGAACAAAAAGTTGCTTCCAAAACTGCCTACGAGCCATGGAAAGCAAGCAACTGAGCAATTATACATTGTCTAGATTGCTGAATTTGTCGCCTTGATAACAGTTCAGGAGGAAATTTTCAATTACCTTCATACCTAGCTGTACTTCAACTCTTAATAAGCCCCACTCAGGAAATGATATAAGTTACAGTATGTACAAACTATGCATACTAACAAGAGTTAGGAGACCTCATACATGTACCTCCTTGAGATATTTAGATCTGTTGTAAAGTTCTTGCTTTGTCTTGTCTCACATATTTACTTTTAACTAACTCACACATGTCACAAGTATGAATTCTCAGCAATTTACCAATAAGGAACTGCAATGCCATTTTCCCACTAATCATGCAGATTATGCCCTTATGTGCATAATTTAATGCCTTACCTGCAGAATTGGCTCTTCTCTCTTCCGTTCCAGCAGTTGTTCAACTTCCTGCAAACATGGAAAATTTGAGTAAGGAGACATTTCACTAAGGATATATCTTTGTTTCAAATGTTTCCACTTTACTGGCCATTTCAAATGTGTGCAGTAGAATTATACTTTTACAAGGGGTAGAGATACTGTTTTAGAAACAGTATATTTACAACAAACAAAGGAAAGAGATCTGGACTTAACAAACCTTGCCTAAAGTTTTAACTTTATATATTTGTGGTACAAGAAGTTTGTCCACATATAGACATACCTCCAAATCCTCAAGCGAGTGAGTTATTTCTGCCAAAGCTTGCCTCCGTTTAGACAAGTCACCTTCAACTGCAACAGAAACAAGAAATAAAAAAATCTCATACCTCTGTTGAATATTTAGTTGGGTAATATTTCGAGTGTTGTTTTGTTGGTTCTGTCTATGGATATTTTCCCATTGGCTCCCATAAGGCACCATGCATGCATATAGTAGGACATTGAAGACGGGGGTTTAATAGATAACCTTTTCTGGGACCTTTCCTTTCTGTGTCACTTGTAACATAGAAATAACTACGGAAACACACAAACAGACACACCGAAGACAAAACATCCGTACACAGAGGTAACAAAACATTCATGATAATTATTGGGACATGACAAACAAGAAATTCTCACTCTCCAACCAGGAAAGAACAGAATTTTTGGAAGCAGGCAATGGTTGTAATCAAAAATAGACAACTCACCATTCCTTAGAAGTGGTAGAAGACACAACATAAGCAGCAACTCAGCAATCGTTTCCATGTTGTTTTGCCTAAAGAAAAAGACAAACTTTAAGAGGAAGTAGGTTCTTTTGTTATTAACCTCTAGTACATGTTTATTGAAGTAGCCCTTTACCTACCAAGTCTGTGTTGGTTAAGAGCTCAGGTTAGACGGCAAAGAGAAATGTAATGCCTGAAATATGGGGCAAAAATCTATGGTCGCTAACTTAAAGGGGAAGTTTCAAACTTATAGCTGCAGCTATGGGTTAACAAAGCGTCTTGAATACATGTATGGTTTGACATACGGATATTACTATGAAAAAAGGTTCCCTGCTATATGCTATATGTTAAAGAGTTGCAATAACATTTAGAGAGCCATCCAAACATTAGGACACGCTTTGCAAATTTGATATTTACTTCAATACGCAGCAACTGCCTGGTATCCTTAGTATTATAGACATGTCTGTATTTCACATATATACGGCTATTACTACAACACTTGTAATCAAATGTTAGAGAGTCATCCAAACACTAGGACACGTCTCGCAAGTAGATATCTAATTTCAACACAGAGCAACTGCCTGGGTATCTTAGTATGATAGATACGTCTGTATTTTCTTGAAGTTGAAGTTTACCTTCAAGCTCTTGAAAGTTTGCGTTACCAAAGCTACGCCTGTGTTTGAGGTGGCTCGTGAGTAATGTGATGATAGAAGGTTTCCTGCTTCGTAAGGAGAACGGAACGCACTTGTAATAAACTTTAGAGAGTATTTCAAACAATTTGCTGTAAAACTAATCATTCTTTTCCAGTCCATACATGTAGTAACTAGTAACATCTGTGAACATCATGGTGGTCGCTGCACGGCCGCTCAGCGATCGCCGTCTAGTGGAAAGGTTGCCATACATCCACATAGTAATATAAAAGTACAACAAAGTCCATTAGTCGTACATGTAGGCCGTCGTACGATTTTGATGTCGTAGCATTTTCAAGTAGGCTGTTGGACGGAGCCAACCATCGGTAAGGATATAATACTACTGCCATTTCTATAACAAGACAGGTGAATTACGAAGGGTGCATGCACGACATGGAAACTTGCTGCCCAATGTGCCTGTCGGCACAGGAGAACCTAAGGTCTAAGAATGCCCTTACTTTGCGATCGTACGACAATCGTATTGATTTCTCTCATAAATATCACCTGTAGAAATCTTACCTTCTTAAAATCGGCCGTGGAGACAATGAAAGGAGTGTACTGTGGGTTTCTGGGAATTTCTACTGTTGTCACCTAGCGAACGTCGTGTACACTGCACTGTGTATACTACAGCCAAAGTCACTGTCAACTGAAAACAGTCATCATGCCCAAACAGGTCACATTCATTCACCTGGTAGATGTATTATTTAACAGGGAGCATATTCAAGACTACTTGAGAATGAAAGGAACCACTTAAAGAGCGGGGGGGATTGCAAATGATCTCCTTATTTTCTCTCCAAAAGAGTATTTAACAATTTTCGTTTTCAATGTCTAACTGAAACGTGTTGTTGTAATACAAGGCTTGTATGTGCTGTGTTTGTTTATTTGTGTGTTTGTTTTTTTCTATACAGACATAAAACTGTGACAGTATAAACAGTGGCATAATCCACCCATAAAAGTTGTTCAGCAAGTTTGGACTGAACCATTGCATTGATAGGGGTGGTTGTGTAATGGCTGTGTTGCAGTGGTTGTGGTTCTTTTTTTTTCAGCAGAAGTAGTATTCATTTGGTAACGTTAGTGCTTTCTTGTCTTGGTTCTATTCACACTTTTTGGCCTTTTGGAGATTTTTGGAGATTGGGAAAGGGTGCCGCAGTCATTTTCCGATCTGGGCACGAGATCCCATGTCGGTTTTTCAAGCTCGTTGAAAGCAATTCAATCGTAGTACATGTATAGGCTATTTAGAAGTTGTCTGGTGTCAGTACAAGTACTAGCCTGGTATCCAAACCTGTTTTAGTTGCCAAGTCTTTTTCGTTCATCTGCGGAGAGGACGAAAGCAGCTAAGATAGGTTTGGATACCAGGCTAATGTCCACAGACGATGTCCTTGGTACTGAAATAGAAGCCCCTATCTCTGCCATGTAGTCGTAGGTAACAAACTGTCCGATGCTAGACGTGCGATAATCAGTTTTAAGTTGTTTTTTTATATTAAGAAGAACAGTCTATAAAAAATAACAAAATAACAGATGGGCGTTCCAAAATACAAAGATAACATGTAAAAATGGATCATTGCATTGTGAAATTGAATGTTTTTTCGTAGGCAGTTTAAAACGTTTTAAGTTATATCGTCAGTCTCTATACTTACAACAAGCAGGGTTCATTGATTAGTCAAAGTCACATTTTTATTTATTTATTTTCAATTCTTTATTTAGTTTTCAACAAAAATGAATATGAGACACGGGTGAACATACACATCAAAAATCAAATAGTACCTTAGATAGTTTGCAAAACAATGCTACATGATAGTTATTAAACAGAAACATTCTGGTCTAACAATTTGAAATGTTGTTTGCCCCACTTTTCAAAGTGTTTCCAAATACATCAATTAGACATCCAGGTGACAAGATACACAAGAAATTGTTACTCAAGCAACTGGATAGATGTTCAAAATTTATCCAATTGCTTGGGTAACTGTTTCCTTGTGATTCTAAATTATTTACAAATAAATATTCAAAAAAAATATTTAACAATATGAACATCTATTGATGCGCACCAAAGTTCCTGTTTCTATGTACGTCTTTGACAATAATATTAGAATATTACATAACACAGAGAGGGTTTTGCAACACCAAGTATGACATTTGATAAGCATAATGTAAGAAAAATGGTTGCCTGTTCACTAGTCCACGTTTCCACATGTTTTACACACGTTCATTCTATAAGGCACATGAACATAGATAATAACATATCCATAGACGTCGAAACGTTTATACAATGTTGTTCTACTACCAAACAGTTCCTAACGGCTCATGGACCAAGTCTCAAATAAAGGCTAGAACACTAAGTCAACAGCCTTAAATGGTGATCTACAATACACGGCTTACAGAACAATTCAGTAGCCCACTAAAGAGTATATTTCTGTCAATTCTACTTTTATGCATTTTAGCACAAAATAGCACACGTCATTTTGGATAACTAGAAAAGAAATACTAGATAATACATTTCTATAGTGCATTTCTAATATCTAATAGCTCAAACACCCTAACTTTTTCTGAATATTATATATATCCCTAGTACATCAATACACTTTAAACGAGAAAAAACACTTCACTAAAACACTTAAAACGCATCAGGCGCATTAAAACTTGAGGACTAAAACAAGGTATAACGTTGCTAAAATGACACAGTTTTCGAGCATATGCTAAACTATACACATCAACCAAATGCATTCAACATTTTCGACTTGTACATGTACATATTGTTTGACCTTATTAAGAAGACAACTATAGTGCACTGGAACTTGAATGGCTAGCACAAATCAAAGTACAATTTAGACAGTGTAACTAGTAAGTAGTATCCTTTGTATCGTACCACAGCCTAAGAAATCGAAGATGTCATACTTGTGTAAGTTTTTTGTGAATTTCTTGTTTTACTTACAAGCTACTTGAGGAGTCCCTTTATTTTTTTTGGTACCGCCAATAAATAGCTAGAACCATCCTCCGATGCAAAACAAGCAACCATTTTCCGTCAGCGACATCGCATTTTTGCCTCACAGATATCAGTATACCATAGGATACAGTTGATTCAACTTACTACATTTTTTTTAAATGACCAGAAAATTGACTTTGGAAATCCAATTATCTGCCCTGAATTCGCTTTGGGTGCCTTTAAACTCGTCGTCTGTATGGAGACTGGGCCCACAAGCAACCGGATACCAAGAACCGAAATACCATCAGGAAAAAACGCTTTATAAACCACAGAAATGATCAATTCGTAGAGCCTGCTAAGACCGATCCTGATTTTCCATCACAATTTGCAGTTCAACCAATGATAGCGTGACAATGAGCAATTCGACCAATGAGAGAGTGAATCATTTTTTGCATGTTTTTATTTTGCATCCCTACGCTTAGAAGGAGGCGAGCGGGGCTACGCGATTGGGCCATTGTTTAATTCAATTGGATTTCAACGTGCAGCGGAGCGACCACTTGTTGGCTTTCCCCAAACGTGGATGCCCTGGTACGTTTAGTCACGGTTTCCAGCGGTTTGTTATTAGCTGCTTTCGACCCGCTCGCAATGTTGGCCTTACCTTTCCGACAGCAAGCCAGCCGTTCCCGAAAACGCTGACTCATCAGGGCGTACAGAAACGGGTTAACTGCAGAGTTAGCGTGGGCAATCAAGGTGAACGTCCCGTGAAGGTAGTAACCTTGAACTTCCAAATCACCCTCAATCTTGTGATACAAACGCAGGAGCATGCTCACGAAGTAAGGGGCCCAGCAGATGACAAATACAAAGATGAAAAGGATCAGAACGCGAACGACGCGCTTCGTGTTGACGTTACGCAAGCGGACGCTGCTATGGTCTCCGGCCGGCTGCCAGAACCACAAGTGTACAGCCACCCTACCGTACAACGCCCCCATGATAACCACGGGTAGACAGAACAACAGGAGGAACAGACACAGCGTGTACGCCCTCTCTGCGTTAGGAGAACCCCACTCTTCCTCGCACCTCAGAATGCTGAACTTCATTGTCAAGTTAAAGAAGTCGCAGTATTGCTTGCAGGCGTCATCTTTACCGGGCTTTTCTTGAACTACAGTCCGCACGCCCAGGTACAACAGCATGGGGATGTAGACCAGGGAGGCGACCGCCCAGATCAGCGTCACGGCCACGGTCAGACGCAGCCTGCTGAGGTACCGCTGCGCCGCTAGGGGGTGTAGGATGGCCAGGTAGCGTTCCACCGAGATGGCGGTCAGGGACAGGATACTGGCAGTCACGGACAAGCCCTTGATGTACTGCGGCAACTGTAAGTGGAGAATTACTGTATTAATTATATATCTTCGTCAAGAAGGTTATGTTTTTGGTAGCGCGCAAACGTAAATTCACTAATGACCAAAAATAATACAGGACTAGAAACAAGCTGGTAGGGGACTTAAACTTATGTCACTTCTTCCCCAGCACAAGTGCTATCTACCATCAAAAATTCGTGACCCTAGCTTGCCCAGATCACGAGATATCAAAACCGGAAGTTCCGCTGCAGTACCATACCAAGCCACCAGAGGGCCCAAAATCTAATCATTTCGAGGTCTCAAGAACACCTACCCACCTACTAAGTTTGACGACAATCCATCCACTACCTGTTCTTGAATAATCGTGATAAGCCACAAACAAACAAACACACACACACACACACAGTTCCCCGCCCAAAAAAATATGAGTAAGATAGACCCCCTCCCGATATCGTTGACTAGCAAAGTTAGAACGTTACCTTGCACAGTAGGTCTCCATATTCCCACTCAAAGCGATTCAGCGCCCAGAGGATGTGATAGGGGATACTGAGTAGCGTGATGAACAGATCGCTCACACACAGGGACACCAGAAACATGTTCGTCACTGTCCGCATTGTCCTATCGAACAGCACAGTATAGATCACCAAGGTGTTCCCTACCAGTGACGTCACAAGGATGACCACATACAGCACCACTACGGTGTATCTGTAGTACGGGTCCGTGGGTTGAATCAGTGCGATGAAGTGCTTACAAGGTTCCGGCGTTTCGACGATGAAGGACTCCGGCGGTGGCCAGTCTTCTTTTGGCACGAGCTCCTTGTAGTAAGTGGTCGAGTCGTTGACTACGTAACAGTCGAACATTTTGAGAGATACACAATGTCAACTACACATTCGTCGTAGGTCGTCGTACGATTTTCAAACAGGCTGCGACAGAACCAACCGCGCCGACAAGGATCTAAGACAGCCCTTTCTGTACTTTTCAAGACAGTTGCGTTGACTTCTGCAGGTCGCATGTACGACTGTCCAAAGAATGCGCTAGCTCAGTTTGCGATTGCACGACGATCGCACGACGTTCGCGAACGGCAAAAAGGAAACGGTCCCGTTCAATAAGTACAGTGGTGGTGTAAAACCGCCTCAGTCCTTGCATGCGCTTTCCATACAACTAGTTCTGGCGTCCTTTTTGTATTTCTAGTGTCCAAATTCTGCACAGCGAATCATATCTAAAAACTAACGCCCAGACTTCGCATTTTGCACTGAATGACAAGCCCCAGCGGCCGCCCTTATATAATAATGTACGGATAATGCAATAATCAGCATATTACGTTCGTAGACATTTTTTAATTCCCAGTTCCGGTACAGTACACGAGTTTTAGATCCGTTGTTGACAAGTTACATTTCACGCAGACTCTTGTACAAATATACCAACTCAGATCGTGTGTACAAATCAAATATTTTGATCCGAATTTTTAATTGGCTAATGCGACGACCACGCGCCTAATGGACTTGCGCTGTCACGAATCAACGGGAAATTGATGGTCGGTTGTCAGGCAGAGGGAAAAATTGTTGTGTTTCCGGTTTCCCGACCGACTCAAGCAAAAACCCGCCGACACTAGCCTTTTCGGTTGGTGGAGGGTGGGGTCGTTCGACCGCTGGCAAGGGACATTAATTTTTGTGACATCTAGATATCTGAATTTCAAACCCTCTCAATGTTTTTCACGCATTTTCAGAAAAAAATTCTTATTCAGTAAATTGGGTAAAATACTTGTCCCTTACCCACAAGCAAACAGAGGGACGGCTCATCCTGGAGACAACCCTGGTCCTGATGTATTTCCGTTTTACAGTATTAATTTTTTGTATACCTTGGATTACTTCAGCTGACCATTAAAAAAAGAGAGAAAAAAGAGAATCCCTACCTACTGACCCTATTTTTCAGGACTGAAATCAGAAACACAACATTTTTTTCCTAGGCCTAAATTGGCCTAAAAAGGTTGTTGCGTCATTCGAACTATACATCAACAAGTTATATGACAGCATACTTAAAGAAAAATACAAACACAATAGAACGGCTGATCTAATATTCCTTTGTTAATGACATTTTCTACCTCTGACCTTCATTACTCCGATAAGATGCCGTAATGTGTCAAGGTCCAATTCTTCAATTGAAATACAGACATAAAACATTTTGCTAGTAGTAAAGGTTAACTGTAGATGTGACGTTCATTAGAAAAAAACGTTTTGTCAGTGACCTAAACTTAAATCAAATATTGGCACTGCTTCGTGCAGCTTTATTCAACAGTAGAACCATTGTAAGCGTAAATTGTACATGTCATTAGCGTCACGTTTGGTCGTCCCCTTCTCCGTTTGACATCAGGTTGCCAGAGGAGGACTTTGGCGGCCAAGTGTTAGAGGATGAAGTTGGTCTGAACGACCGTGACTGTCAGCCGCCATGCTTGACAGAGATGTTTGGAAATACATCATGGGTGGCACCTCATAAGAGAATGAACTAAACTGAACCGTACATGACACTAGCCCATAGACGACGTATGTTGAGCGTAGAGCATTTTGGCAGACTACACATTTTGGAGTAGACGTTACCTTTTACAGAATATAGCTGCACCTTGTCAACTTTTATTTATTACTCCCGGGTACGGAACTATTGTTTTGGGTGGCTGAGCGGTGGATTTGTGTGTCTGTTTGTCCTTTGAGTATTGTAATTTTTTTGTATGTTGTATTTTGGTTTCAAGTTCACCCCATTTCCTGTGTCTGACCTTTCGACCTCCTGTCAGTTCGCTTGTCAATCCCCCCCTACAACCCACGTGCTGTCAACCTACTCTGTCCGGACAAACAGACACACAAACCCACAGCCCAGCCATCCAAAACAATACTTCTGTGCACAGAAGTAGTTAGCAAAATTGTTTGATATCCCTACTTCCGTCTTACAACCTCTTAAGCTCACTTTAAAGCATACGTAAAGGTACACAGGAGAAAAGAAACTGAACATTCACGCATGCTGGTGTGCGTAAAGAATGGATTTTGTGCAGTGCTGCCCGTGCACTGATTGAACTTCACAAATGCACAGAACACTTCTGTTTCATCTTGGCAACAAAACATCCTGGCCCTTAGACCGCTCCCGGTAACATTGACAAGCTACTTATCCAAAAGGCCGACTAACCTTCGTCTACCAAAACAACATGCCTTGGTTCCCTGTGATCACAGGCATTACAATGGGCACAGTACTCCTTCGGTAATAGTGTTCCTCGAGAAGAAATGACAAGATCTGTAGGCATAGCGGAAATATTAGTCCGACACATCATTGTATTACCACTAAGTAAACTTTATGGATGACATCCACGCGTACATTGATTTTCGTCTGATTAAAACAAAAACAGAAATGTTGTTTCCCTTCGGCGATGATTAACACGATAAAAGATACCGAAAACGGGAGAATATCTCGAGTGGTAGCCTTGAGTGTAGTTGCAGTAATACTAGGCTACTGCACAAGTGTCACTTTTTGTACTTCTTGAACACTTGTTGTCTGTGACACCATGTTTTGTCACTTCAATTCTTGTTACAACGTTTGTGGTCTCTGTTTTCAAAATTTAGGCTTTTTGTCCATTTTTCCCATAAGTAGTCTTGCATTATATTTGGGGTCTGCAGACAATGTTATCCACAAAATGTACTTACTATGGCCTAAAGAGACAGTAATAGAGTCATGTACGGTAGTATAGAAGTCCATTAAGGGAAATGGCACAATTAACGAAACGGAAGGTCAGCTATTAAAGCGTTATTCATTTTAATGAAAACCAATAGCAACGCAAATATCATTTCTACCAGCGGAAGTATAGAACTTAACTGCACATATGTGATTGTTGTCTGATTTCTTAAATAATAATTCTCACTAATATGATATGAATACAGCATAGCAGAATACCGAGGGTTGTGTTAAACATACGTCCTTAATGAATTCATTCTCAGGGACATTTTTTTGCAAAGATAATCACAAACAATCGGAGATTTCAGACTTCCGGGAAGGAATTTGGGTTTTCGTGAATTCATTGGAATAACCTAGTATGGCGTACTTTAATCGGGACTAGGACAGAAACTGTGCAGGGTTGGAGGGTCGCTCATGTAATCCTCGGCTTCCTGTAATCCCCCATGTCGACCTCTAATTCCTGCTGGCTCTCGGCCAGATTCTGGGACCTTCAAATTCACCCACATTTTCTGTGACTGACCTTCTGACCTCCTGTCAATAAACCTGTCAATCTTTCCCAAATAAACCTGTCAATCTTTCCCACCCACGTGCTGTCAACCTACTCTGTCCAGATAAGTATACATACAAAACCCAAGACAAACCCATCCAAAACAATACTTCGGTACCCGAAAGTAAAAAAAAATCCTTATAATCAAATATATGCATTTCATGACTAACACATAGCAGTAAACAACTACGTGTAGTTAGCTTGAATTAGAGTTTCGTATTTCACGACTATCGTCAAAAAAGTAATTCATTAACTCAGCGGACGAAAGTGTCAAAATCTCATAGCAAAAATCTCTATGCATTTGTAGCCGTTATAGCGTCATATAGCAATAAAGTATCAAAGATTCACTGCCATGTAACAAAGAAAAATGTTGCAACAAGTAAAACGTTACAATGTATAGAATGGAGTAATACTATTGACTACTAAACATTACCATCGGGAATAAAACAAACGCAACTAAATCAAAATGTAGCCGTGTAAAATACGACATGTCTTTCACCTTTTCTCTAGCTAACTTGTGATTGGTCAGATTTGATACGTTCTGACGGACGGTTCCGTTATCCTGACGTCTATCAGAACTAATCAAATTTGGCCAATCACAGGGTAGCTAAGGGTAGAACGTTATCCCGACGTCACTAATGCAGTCTTGTGTTTCCTTTGAACTCAAGCCAAGTGCGTATCGGGAGGGACTAGTAGATGCATCATCATGTTATGTGAAAATAATGAAGCCTTGATAAGTTGAATTTCCATTTAGTATACATTTCAAAGTCATTATAATGAAAATCATGGTCTGTATTGTAACGAAATTTGTGTACTCAAGTCAAAGCATAATCCACAACATTGCATTAGAGAAGTCTTAACAAGAAAAAAGCTAATTATCATTGCTAAAGTCTGATTTCAAAAGCTGTTATCAGTCTGTTCGTTATTTCCTAATATAGTAACGATTCCAAAATTCAAACCTTATATTCCGTTATCTAACGTATCTAACTTCCTAACGTCATCATTCCAGCCCTCTGTTTAAGATGCTGTCATTTGCATTTTCCTTAATTACTGCTCTTAAGGAAAAAAATACCCATTAACAAAAAAGGTAAGCACACTCCCTTTCTACCAGTAGACAATCCTGCTTCTTCCCTGACGTCAAATCCAACATGGCAGCCCCCTACACATGCCCTTACAAACTATACATGATGTCTACATTTCTTTATCCTGCTCTGGTTCGTCAGTGAGGTTACTTAGGACGGCGCCATCTTCGGCTGTCACTTCGGCCGTCTTCGGCTCTTCGGGAGTAATCGTCTCCTCTTCGGGCGCGTTGACCTCTATTCGGGAGAGGGGTTGGTACTCGTTGTCTCCGTTGGCCATGTCGATGGAGACCTTCCTGTTGTAGTCGCGAAGGTCCCAGGCGTCGCCGAGAATGCTGTACGACCGATTCCCGATCCAACAGCGCTGGAGGAAGAACCGAGCTAACACGAACCTGGACAAAATGTACAAATGACAGCTCTAGCATAGAGAAAAATATGAAATAATACAAAGTTTTGAGTTAGTTACAAACAGTGACTAAACAAGAAATTGGAGATTTCACACTTTCAGAAAGTATTTCTTTGGTTTTCGTGACACTCAAGTTCACCGAATTTCCTATGTCTGACCTTTAAACCTCCTGTCATTCTGTCAACCTACTCTCGAGTTCACCGTGTTTCCTGTGTCTGACCTTTTGACGACTTTGAACTGCTGTCATTCTGCTTGTCAGTCTTCCCGGCCACTCACGTGCTGTCACGTACTTTTTCTGGACAAGCATACACACAAACCCACAGCTCAGCCAGCGAAAACAATAAAATGTAATGACCTCGACAGCCATTGGTTGTAGTGATATGTTCTGATCTGCCATACGACATGACAAAATCTCAACGCCTGAAATTTACTCTTCATCGGTGACCATTTGAACGGTTCTGTATGGATAAATTTTCTCTTCAACAACTGTTCATTGTCTTTTGTGGATGGTTTGACGCTATGATAAATTAACAGAGAAGGTAAAAAAACAGTTCAGGCTATATTCGGTAGATGGCGTTTTTGGTCTAAAAGTAAAAGAATATTGTTACAGAGGGTCACCTCAGAAAAAGGATGTGAATCAATAACAGCCTTGGGGAAATGTTGTGTTTCTGGTTACCCGACCGACCATATCAAAACCCTGATGACCATACCTTTTTGGGGTCGAACCTGGCAAGGGACATAAAAAAACTTTACATCTGAGTGATGAAAACGTTGTAGAATAGTTTTCCAACATGGTCTCGTTTCTGTTGCAGTAGAAAAGGTAATATAAACAGTCAATGTGTAGTGAATATTGTACTTCTTGGTTCAGGTTGTCAATAAACTTGTGCTTGCACAAATCCATAGCTTTATAATCATAATGTGCTATTGAAAATGTCCTCAGATCAGACAGTTTAGTTTATTTGTTAAAAAACTGAATACAATTTGTTGGATCACTTCGGCCCCAAAATGAAAAGAGAATCCCTACCTACCGGTTCTATTTTTTCAGGACCGTAACCAGAAACATAAGAATAATTTTCCCGGGCCTTAATACGATGTTGAGACAAAACAAAACCTGCTATTTACACATCCGTTTGCAGAGTGTGACCCAGGATGTGTTGTTCTTGTCTCATGGAAATGGAATTCACAAAACATCTGAAAAAACTTCAGTCTAAGGTGTTCGCCAGACTTTGTTCAGATATAAGTAGATGTAATGGTAGTCTTAAACGTATGTCTCATGGTAGTCTTAAACTTACGACTATTTAGTGTCTTTAAAGGAGTACTGAGGTCGGGAGGAGGGTGTTATTTTCCAATGTATAATTTATCAATGAATCAATAATTTATCAATCAGCAGACTTTTTTGCAGAATTCCAATATCAATATCAATGTCTATCAGTACCCCCATGCAGACCCTACACATGCCAATTTATTTCGGGAGGGGGGGGGGCGTGTGGTTTCTGTATTGATATAGCCGGTATAACCGCCCTTCGGCGTAACACACCGGTTTAAGCACGCCAAGGCGACCAATTGTTGAAAAGATATCAAAGAACACATAACAAGACGATCCTTACCCCCCCCCCCCTCCGGAAATAATTTGTGTAAACCTAACATCAGACACATCGTATCCATCCATGGGCGCGATGCATTCTGGGGTTGCTTAGAGAGTTTTCATCTCGCTGGACTCATTCAAGATCAGGCTGTCATCCCGTCCGTAGTCCAGACGCTGCGCCCGTCTGCGTGATGTCCCAACGAGGGAATTTGCAGACTATTGAACTTGAACTTGAGTACTGATGCTTTTATGCAACTAGTTGGTACTTAAAGGCACCCAATGCAATTTCAGGGCGGCAAAAAATATTCTGGATGAGGAAATCTGTCTGATATTGACATTTACTGTCATTTCTTAGCACATTGTCGTCATCATTTCATACTAGAAGCGTTCGAAATAGCCCCAAAACAAGCTATGTGAGGCGTCTCCTTACTTTTTGGTACCACCAATAAATAGCTAGACCCAGATACGATACAAAACAAGCAACCGTTTTCCGTCAGCGACATCGCATTTTTGCCTTACAGATATCAGTATGCTTTTGGATAGGGTTGATTAAACCCACTACATTAAAAGAATGACCAAAGAATTGACTGTAAAAATCCAGTTTTATCACCCTCAAATTGCATTGAATGCCTTTAATCGTATGAAAATGACGGAAAATGATATTAGTAATTTTACCTGAAGGCCACGCTGTTGACAGTCAGCAGCAGTAGAAACGCGTTCCACAGCCCGGGTGTTCCCTCCACAACACTGGCCTCCAGTCCGACCTCCCCGCTCACAACGCTCTTCAGAAACGGCACCGCCATCACGAAGTGGAGCAGATTATCGATGGCGAACGTTCCCGACACTGTCCGATCGACCCGAGCTTGCCACGGCTTCCCGAAGCTCTCCCGATCGTTCTCGATCAACATGAGGAAGGCCACAGTCACCTTGGTCAGCCCCAGAAAACTTGCCGTGTACGGGTTCCCCTGTGTCGAGAGCCCCTCCAAAAAGTGGTAGAAAACAGCAAAGAACATCATCATAACGTACTTCCACACGAAGAGTCGTTTCCAAACTTTCTTGCTGCTGTAGCGGCGTCTGAGTCCACAGATGAGGACGATGTTAGCGACCCAGGATATGGATAACAGTAGGGTAGCCGCGCCATACGTGGCTTCTATGGCCACGGTGCCGGGTATGAGGGTGGTGTCGGCACAGACCACGTCTGGAAGCGGCGTGTTCTTGTTCAGGCAGTCCCCCATCGTCACCGTATGAAGCACCAGGGTCACCATTTGTAAAGGCAGGGAGATACCCGTTAAGATGAGGACGAGGATACCTAGTTTACCCATCTTAAGGCAGGAACAAGTCCACGCGTACAGAAACAATTGAATGTGTCCTCCGAATGGGCCTTTTGCTGTCTATTGTAGGGTTTGGGGCAGAGACTTCAAAGCAAAAAAATCGATATTGAAAATATTGATTATTTGGTAATGTTCTTTCCCAAATACTTGCGCTTTTGGGTATTTAAAAGTAGACGCGTATACGCTTGCACTTCTGTTAAATTCCTTCAAAACATTCTCTTTATGTGTTGGTGTATTTTTTACAAACTTTAACAATTTTTCTCGCTGAAAAACAGATGTTCTGTTGGCTACATCCTGCTGTTGTAGATCACGTGACTTTGGCGGACATCTGTGCAGACGACAGTTTGTGCAGGTATTGTCTCGGGTATCGATTTTTGGCGGGAAGCCACGTAGCCGCCAGCAGGCCTTACAGCAACAGGATGTACAAATATCTACAGAACTGGCCAACCTACATGTGGCACATGGCTTATGTGGTATCATGGACTTCAGAGGGTTAAAAGAACCTCCTCTTAACACACAGCGTCCATTCATTCATTTTTTTCTTTCGTGATTTAATGCGAAAGGATAACGCCTTATTAAACCTGCATTATGTAACATTAGGACGATACAAAAAGTAAATTTTCTGGTCGTTTCTTTACAAAGTAAGTTGAATCAACCCTACTCCTTGGCAAATAACTGTTATTCAGGAAGTGGTGGTGCCAAAATATGACGCCTTACCAGTGTTGGAAGCACAGCTGTCAGCCATGTCTGTTATTTTGTGGCGGTGCCGCAAACTGCGGGCTGTTTTAGCGCCAACGATAAATGCATAGAAATATGAGATAATTGCACAAATATGTTGAAAAGTAAATTACAATCACACGAAGATTTTTTTTCAATAGAAATATTTCAATTTTTGTGCAAAAATGTTACATAATGCCCCTGTAAACACAGTTGGTACCTCATAGTTGTTTGTCACTGGTTTGTTACTTCCGGGTACAAAAGTATTGTTTTGGGTGCGGCTGAGCTGTGGGTTTCTGTATATGTTGGTCAGGACAGAGTAGGTTGACAGCACGTGGGTGGGGGAAGATTGACAGGCAGGAAGTCAATGGTCTCAGAATCCTGGGAGCCAGCAGGTCGACATGGGGGAATTCAGGAAGCTGTGGATTTCATACTTCCCGGAAGTCTGAAATACCCGATTTCATGACTACAAAATGGCAGAAATTGCTGCGTTTAAACTAGTGCAAACTTAAAGCCTGTTGTATTTTACAGGGACGTCCCGGACAGAAAGATAATGTACATGATGTGATGTTAGTGCCCCATTTACTACTGTAACACAAAACTACTTACGGTAACGTACATATCAGACAACTGTTGTGACGACCTCATGCGGGTGTATTGTAAACTGCAGGTAATGTCACGACAGTTATTCCCTTGTGTGCTTTCCATAGAACTGGTGGACAGTTAACCTTTTCATACATTCTGTAATATGTCGATACAAAAAAGGCCAGGAGGCAGATAATATAATAGGTTGTTTATAAAACAACATCTGGTAATCTTCATAACGTACACAAATATTATAAACTTACATCATCATACACAGACATGTCATCATCAATATTGTCGCAGTATTATCAATCACAGCAGAGTTACATACCGAAATGTCGGTGGTGTCATGGTTTCAAAACACAAGTTTACATGAAATCTGTGCTTGTGACAATGATAGAATCAACCTCCTTGATAGAATAGATAGAGGAACATGTTATCTGAACTGTCTTTGAAGGCACCCAAAGGCAAAGCGATTTCAGGGCAGTAAAACTGTTTTTTTTTTAATGTTATGTTGAATCAGCCCTATCCCATAGCATACTGATATCTGTGAGGCAAAAATGTGATGTCGCTGATGGATTCGAAAATGGTTGCTGTTTTTGTATCGAAGGCTGGTTCAAGCTTTTTATTGGTGGTACAAATGTACCGAAAAATAAAGGGCCTCATTACGTAGCTTGTTTAGGGGCTATTCCAAACGCTTCGAGTATGAAACGATGACGAAAATGTGCTAAAAATGGCAGTAAATGTCAATATCACACAGATCTCATCCAGAATATTTTTGTTTAGCCGCCCCGAAATTGCATGGGTTGCCTTTAACGTAAATAACTGTCTTTTTTACTTTATTGCTAAATACTCGTATGAGACACAACATGGCAACTGCTATTACACACGGCGCGGTCATATTTGTCATAGGTCGTCGTGAGATTTTGATACCGTAGAATTTTCTGACACTTCGGCAGTTTCTTACATAAACAAACACCTCCCAAGAAATACGAAAAGCATGACACATGCATTTATTAGTTTCAATCCAGTGGTGGTCTGTAAAGTTCAGTCCTTTGTTCATAATGTCGTTAACCAACACAGATACTAGTAATCTGCCGCGCTATGTTCTACTTTTCTGATTCCCCCGCAGTGTCCTATCTACATGCGATTCCTGTTTGTCCGGTTTTCTAATCTGTACTTCCTCCACAGTGGTCTTGTCAAGATCCTCTGTTGAGTCGACAGGGACTAACTTTGGTTTGGTCATGAGGAGAGACAAAGTCGGTAACGTCGTTACTTTACTCAGGGACGCTCTTCTACCCTCCTTCACTTCAACATGCTGGAGGCCTTTGCGCTTGGCTGTCGTTGTATTATCGTCTGCAAACCCCACAGCAGTGGTGTCCGATAGGGGGCGCTTTGACGGACGAAATCGTCTGAAAATGGCGGACGTTGTTTCAGTCCGATCGAACAGCGGGTCGCTGTAGCTCCTACACTTCTGCAGGATGGTTCTCTGTCGTCTCATGCGGACGTTTCGCGGTTCTAGAGCGATGTATTTTCTATCGTACGCCTCTCGGAGGTTTCTGTGGTACGCGTAACTCCCGTGATGCAACGGGTCGTACTTGGTCTCGTCACGTGACCCGTCCTCCGTTCCCGCGTCGAATTCTGTCAGCGCGAACTTGGACGCGAGAATTTCTCTCAGCCTCACGTTCGTTTTATCTCTGGCAGCCCGCTGTCTTTCGTCCTGTTCTTTCACGGATATATCCAGCTGCTGCATGAGTTTCTTGAAGCGCTGCGTCTCTCGTTCGTTTATGAACATGGCGGCTCTCCTAAGTTTGTCGCTAAGTACTTCCACCGCGACGTCCCTTTCGGGGAAGTTCAGGTTCTTGTATTGTTCGTCCGCCATCTTGATCTCTCATCTCCTGTGACCTATGACCTGGTAGGAAGGACAAGAAACAGATCAGGGCATGTGTTGTTGTTGTTTTTTTAGTACAATATAAAACCAGAATGCGCAAAGATAGACCATTGACCTCAAATTCGCGACCTTCCTGTCAGGCAAATAACTGCGGACACACAAGCAAACAAACAGACAAAAGCACCGAAAACAAAACCACCGTACATGGAGACAATATTAATAAGTAAGCCACATATAAAAAAACACCAGTATTATTCTTTATAATACATGTATTTTCTATAGCAGGACTAAGTAAACAGCATATAGGAGAAAAACAAAGCACTAACATGTTTCATTCCTAATAAAATCCTAAATGTTTCCAATATCTGGAAATAAATCGTATGACAAACATCCACGCCTAAGCCTATTTATAGAAGTAATTACGCCTAAAAGGCAATTACCCTTTACTCATGATGGAGGCGTGTCAGACGTGTGATATATTGTAGCTTTTATGTACCGAAGGTGATTCGTGACTCAAATCTGTCTAGGTAGTCTATAGGTACTGCGAGAGTCACGCGGGTACTTTAATGTTTTTGCCGCAAAGACACACACGTAAGGACAGTTCTTGTTGTAGCAGGTCTATTGTAGTAGATGACGCAAATTCCCATAGGACTTGAACCGTTCAATGCCCGCCATACTGCGCGTTCCCACATTAAGATTCCTTCCCTTCTATCCTTTGACAAGGTTAGCTACTCGGTGGCAAAAGACAATAATTGGGAAACTTTCACGAGGTACAACTTCACCCAAACATAGCTTAAATGATATAGGGACATGCGTAGACTATTCGACATTAGTGGCGTCAAAATGCGATTGCGTTTGAAATTTCACTGCAAAACGTCGTACCGCTTGGTGGTGTGATTTGTAAAATCCCAAAGGGCTACGTATTTTATCTTATAAGCTGACATAAAGGGAAAGGACAGCAGGTTATTGCCACAATACTATTTGTCAATACACAGACCAGAACTTGTAGGATAAGTTGGCTGATTACTGTCCATATCTCTAACGGCGCTCTCACATTCGTCGTAGCGTTGTCGTACGATTTTGATGGCGTAGGATTTTCAAGCAGGCTGTGACAGAACCAACCACCGACGAGGATCTAAGACAGCCTTTTTCGTAACAAGACGGCTGAATTCTGATTCTGCAGGACACATGCATGACTATCCGAAGAATGCATTCAGTTTGCCATCGTACGACAATCGTACAACGTATGTGACCGGCTCCTAACGACTGGCGACAACAACAAGAACTGCACGTAACCATAGATACTGCCAAACTTTGACTGCAGTAGAGTGAACATGAAACACCGTATGTATGTGGACTTCTCTGTACACCCAATGCTTTGTAAACAGAGAGTAAGGCTATATCGTCGTTACTCAGTCACAAACGAGTTCTGTGTAGTGTACACAGTGCCTGCGGCGTTGCCAGTGTTCTGTGTTACTTGGATCAACAATCCAGGGTGCATTAGTTACAAGTGCTTGCTATGATATGGTTATATTTGCATAGACCCAGACAAGGTCCTGTGGTAATAGCCTCTGTGCTGTATTTCTATCTTTAGACGAACTTGAAGTTAAAACTCCGGGTTGTGGAAAGAGAGGTGAAACCTGAACTTGAACCAAAGCGATTACACAAAAAAAAACCTAAAGAATTTTGCCGGAAAAACGCAATCACGCATTTGAAAGAATGCTCAAAATGACAGTAGGCTACGGAAAGACGTTGAAAAATTCTTTAAGACACACCTCTACGATCTTTCCTCTCTCTTCCCCAAGAAGGAGTCGATACCAGTTGCCATGTTCAAAACCTTGACACAATCCGCCTCCTTAAGAAGGCAGCTGAATTCCTACTCCAGTCGAGGCGAGGGCACTTGAACCCCAGACGCACCGTTAGCACAGCCCATCAGACCTCAAGCACTTGTACAGCACTCTCACGACACGATTAACGTAACGCAAGGACGATTAGTGTGAGAAACACCCCATTGGCCGCGTTCACAGCAGACTGATCCTGACTGTCTATTACATTAGCATTTCAACCAATGGGAGAATGGCAATAAGCGGTTCGACCAATGAGAGAATGGCTGCATGTCCGTCAAATATTTGCATTTTTATGTATTCCTTTTCAAATACACTCAAGTATAGACCGGCAGGCGGGGGTATAAAAATACCAACAAGGTCCTTGACGTTTGTTTTGTATGCAGGGCTAATTGCTTGACGACTGTTGTTCAAACGTTGGGAAGTGGCGGCCAGTAATTGCACAAATCACTCAAAGTAGGATCTCTCCTTTCTAGCCATAACAAAATACGCCATTTTGAAGTAATTTTTTTTTCACAAAAGAACCATTTCTGACACTATTTTGTGTATATTAGACAAGAGAGGCGCAATGTTGACTGTGCATTAATTTAAGCCCCTGTCACACTTTCAAAACCTTCTCCAGAACACCAGCCGACCAAGGTTGGCTGAAGTTCGGGAGCAGTCTGGCCAGATTTAGGCCACAACTGCCTTTCGATACGAATCGAGCTAAACTTCAGTCAAATTTGAGCCCCGAACACTGCTGACCTGCTCCCGAACACCAGCCAACCACTAGCCAACCATGGCCGAACATCCCGTCCACACCAGAATGTTTTTAACATTTTGAAACATTCAGCTTGCGCAGCCGAACAGTATCCGACCTTTGCCGAACACCAGCGACCTTGCTCCCGACTTACTCCTAACCATGGTTGGGGAGTTCCATAGTGTTCGGGGGGGGCCATATTCAGCTATGTGTGACAGGGGCTTTACAGTAATACTGAATACACAAACTTAATTAAACTGACATGCCCGTAGGCTAATTGTAACCTTTCAACAGTTCTGATCTATTTGCCCTCGTAACATTAACCACGGAATTGAATTAGAGCGAGGACCAAGGTGGCAAATGAGGTGGTACCACCCAGGATTCAGCCGCACTACGCGTTCCCCTATAAATCTCTGCATGTGACATGTCGAAGAAAAAACAAGGATCTAAGGTTTGTGGACTGTAATAACAACCCGCTAGATATCCTGAAGAAGGTGTTTACTTTTGTTTACTATGCATAGAAATACTCCGTGCTTTAGGCGCAGTGAAGCTTGTGTTAGAATACTAAAACCAAATCTCTACATTTTCTGCAACTATCATTACGCCGAGACTGTCCCTAAATGCCGGCTGCCCTTCTAACCTTATGAAATGTACTGCCACTGAAAGTGCAGAAGACACTTAATCACAGTAAGGCCTAGGGAAAAAAAACTGGTTTCCCGACTGACCCTAGCCTGTTTCACAATCTGAGGTATATCGACTGCTGGCAAGGCCATAAGATTCCGATATTACATTTGAATTTTAAACCCTTTCAAACGTTATATCACGCATTTTCAGAAGCAACTAATAATTATGGCAACTTTTTATTGAATAAATCAGGTGAAATGTTTGTTCCTTCCCCACAAGCAAACGGAGAGACTGGAGACAGCCCTGGTCCTGATGCATTTCAGTTTTACATTCGTAAATTGTATTTGTTCGATTACTTAAGCTGAAATCCCTAGGGGGGAGAGTCCCTAACTACCGACCGTATTTTTTAGCACTGAAATCAGAAACACAACATGTTTTCCTCGGCCTAACTAACACATGTCCCTGTGGGCAAAGACCCATGTCTGGAGTAATTATCTTACAATACATTCTTCTTTTGAATTATGAGCCCGAAACCGCTTTGATGGATTGAAAACAAACACTTCCGAAATGTAATCACTTAAGCCGGCTGTGAAAACATTTCTAATCTAGCTAAAACCTCTTCATTGAGTTCGATAATTGTCTTTTGTTTGGAGGCAGTAGGGGCCCGGTCACATTCGTGGTGCCGATATCGTCGTACGATCGCAAGCTGAAGACAACTGTGTATGTGTCGTACAAAATTAAGCTGTCTTCTTGCGGAAAATGCTGTCCTATCCTTGTCGGCGGTTGGTTCTGTCACACCCTCGTCTGAAATTCCGATCCACGACATCAAAATCGTACGACGGCCTATGAC
Source organism: Branchiostoma floridae x Branchiostoma japonicum (assembly GCA_013266295.2). Lineage (NCBI taxonomy): Eukaryota > Metazoa > Chordata > Leptocardii > Amphioxiformes > Branchiostomatidae > Branchiostoma > Branchiostoma floridae x Branchiostoma japonicum. The sequence continues at coordinate 10,175,073 of CM023834.1, read as the reverse complement.
GAATGTGACTATGCTGCATGTCGTGACGTTTAAAGTATCTGTTTTACTTAGGACATTTCCTTCTCAACTCGGGTAAACAAAAGGTTGTCGATATGTCAACAAAACAGAGAAGGACAGTTCTGAGAAAAACTTGTTACGATACATGGCGGTATATGGCTAAACATACATATACAACAGGGATGAAAAACAGCTTTGCAATCCTGAATGTATACAAAGATCGCGACCATAAAACAATGGTAAACCGACTTGTTTGGTGCAAACAGTAGAATTTAGTATAGAAAGCAAGGTTTATGTCTTCATTGAGATTTACCACATTTGTGGAAGGATTGACATACCATTCGTTCCAAAAATAGTCGTAAAAGATTCAACTTCTCCACCATGGTTCGATTCTGAATTGAGGCACTTAATAAAAAGGAAGCGCACTGCATGGGCTAAAGCAAAAAGGACAAACAAACCATGTCACTGGGCCAGATTTAGACGTCTCAGAAACATCTTGAAGAAAACGCTGAACACCAAGTATTCAAAGTATGTTAATGATTTAGGTAATGTAGTTGTTGAAAATCCAAAACGATTTTGGTCATTTTTTCGTGTCAAAACCAAGACTAAATGTCTTCCTAATAAACTGCAATTTCAAGATGTTTGTGCTGAGTCTCCCCAGGACAAGGCGGATATGTTTAATAAGTTCTTTTTTTCCGTTTTTAACCACATGGATGAAGAAACCACGTTGCCTGACTTAAATGTAAACACTACAGTTCCCGATATTTCCTCTGTTCAGTTTTCAGTCAAGAGTATTGAACTAATTTTGTCCAACCTGAATGTTAATAAGGCCACAGGGCCTGATGACTTGCCTGCTATTGTTTTAAATAGATGTGCAAGCCAGTTAGCTCCATCATTGGAAAAACTTTTTAAACTATGTCTAAGTAATGCACAAATTCCAAGTATGTGGAAAAGGGCTAATGTTACTCCCGTGTTTAAGAAGGGGGACAAGAGTGTCGTATCGAATTACAGACCAGTTTCTTTATTATGTATCACTAGCAAAGTATTCGAAAGATGTGTCTTCAACTCTCTTTATCCATTATTATCTGACGCCCTATACCCCCTTCAACATGGTTTTATGAAAGGTAAATCCACCACTACTCAACTTCTGGAAGTTTATGACGAAATCGGTGAAGTACTGGACAGATCTGGGCAAATCGACGTTATATATTTGGACTTTTGTAAAGCGTTCGACAGCGTTTCTCATAAACTGTTAGTGCATAAATTAAGATCTTTTGGGTTTTCCGGCCAACTTCTTGCACTATTTGGCGACTACCTGTCTGGACGATTCCAGAGAACTGTTGTAGAAGGTCACGTGTCCGAGTACTTACCGGTGGTGTCAGGGGTCCCTCAGGGATCTATATTAGGCCCGTTTTTATTTTTGTTATTTGTTAACGACTTACCTGATTGTGTTCAGTTTGGGCGCATGGCTATGTTTGCAGATGACGCAAAATGTTTTAGAAGAATCACTTCAGTTTTTGATTGTATTAGATTCCAATCTGACTTAGATCGCCTTGTAGCCTGGGGGGAAGCATGGAAAATGACATTTCATCCTTCTAAATGTACAGTTGTTAGCATTACACGTAAACTATCACCAGTTCAATACTCTTATAGCATTGCTGATTCTGTACTAAACCGATCTGACTGTTATAACGACTTAGGCATTCATGTACAACACAACCTTATATGGAACACACATGTATTTAAGAAGGTATCCACATGTAACTCAATTCTTGCTATGATCAAGAGATCAGTTGGTTATAATGCCCCCCTCACTGTTAAACTAAATCTGTACCGTTCACTTGTAATTCCACATTTAGACTACTGTTCTCAGGTTTGGGCTCCACATACAAGGTTACACCTGCGTAAACTAGAAAGTGTTCAAAGACTTGCCAGCAAATATATCTGCAATAATTATGAAGTTAGTTATAAGGACAGATTAGTGATTACTGAACTTTTACCATTGTGTTATAGAAGAGAAATTTTTGACATTTTATTTTTGTTCAAATGTTTTAGAAACTTCTACTGTATCAACATATCTCGTGTGCTCACTGTATCCATACCAACTAGGTCTCTCCGCTCAACAGACCAATTTCTACTTGTACCGCGACCATGTAAAACCGAAACCTTCTCTCATTCCTATTTTAGTCGAATTGCTGTAATCTGGAACATGTTACCATTTTCCATACGTCAACACATGTATTCAAATCTAAGCTTGCCGTCTGTTAAAAAACTGTTAATTTCGTTCTACAGATCTCGCCTAAATGACACATTTTCAACCGACAACTTATGCACCTGGACCTCTACCTGTCGATGTCATAATTGTTTAGTGATTTGATTTGATTACTCTTTTTAATTGTTGTTGTTTGTTTGTTTTGTGTCTATGTTTCTAGAGGAGTCGGCCTAGTAGAGGAACTCTATGTTCCTGTTGCCGGCTCCTCTCAGAATTTTATTTCGGTGAAGTTGAATAAATAAAATAAAAATACCAGGTGACTATCACCTTTTCAAGATGTCAACTCTGCCAGGGATTAGAACCCAGAACCTTTAGTCAACAACCCTAACCACGAGACCACCTTGCCACCCAAAGTTCTTTCTCTTGTGTGTTTTGAAGTCATAGCTTCCGTTTACATTCTCCGTACTACAGAAAACAGTGTGGTCACATCATGCGAAACCTGGTGTAACTATGTTTGCATTCTTCTTCTCACTGACCTAGAACGTTTGGACAACATCTTGGCTCCATATAAAGAACTCAGGGCAAAATAATAGTAAATTTTGATGTCTCCTTCGGTACACGAGATGGCAAATAAGACAAATCTGACAAAATTCTTTCAGGTCGTGTGTGCTAAATGATTTAAATGATCTACGTATAGAAATAGCGGGCGCTACACAACTACATACATACCGTAGAACTTAGTCAACAACATGGTTACACCATACGTCGCATAACGTTAATATTTGAACAGTAGGGTTACAACATAGAGTCTTCTTATATCTAAGAAAAAATCCTAAGTCATGTAAATGTTTGTTAAAACACATGAAATATTTGGCAACTACGGCGTTATGTTTGGCCGCTGTCACATAGAGTCGTACGATTTCTTGTAGTATATTTTTCAGCAAGGTTACGGCAGTTAACCGATTGTTAACTGGGATCTACGACAACTTTAGCTGTCGTAAGGTAGCTGAATTTTGCACGACACATTCCCGACTGTCCCACGAGTTCCCTCAGACCTTTGTCGTAACCCTGTTGCACGACATACATGTATGTGTCAAGGGCCTTAGTAGTACACATATCTCAACGCTTCAAGCTTGACACACATTTCACACGAGCGTTGAAAAGATTCAGCGCACCTACATACACAGGTAGACATATAAACGTGTACACCACTCGTACCTACCTCTTCTAACCCCTCAAAACTCCACTGTGAAGTGTCTATGTACTGGCACAGGTACACTCTAACATCCTCAGTAAATGGTCGCCCCTGACTTACCGGTAGTGAGACTGCCTTTCTCGTTACTATGACGCCACAATCGGAAACACGGGGGTGGCTTCACGGGTCCCCGCCTTTCTGTCGCGCCGTGGCTTCCCTAGTAACACCTGGACGGAACACCTGCACTCAACCTTTACCTTACCGGGTGTGCTTGACTTTTCTTCAACAAGAAAGGAGCTGCCAAACAACGCACGGAGAAACCGTATCTCAAAATACGTGGGTTAGATGTCAACCGGGTCACTTCGCGACCGATGTCTTTTACGCGCTATTGTCGAATTCGACCTAGATGTTTCTCAGAGAAATAAGCTCACAGTCACGAAGTAAAGGGACCAAAGGAAGGGGTTATGTATTCTGAAGGGCGTTGTGTTTGTAGAGGGTTAGACATTGAATATTTCATTATTTATTTAAGGTCCATGACAAACCAACAGCGACGACCTACGCATCGAACCCTAATTGCAACCTTGATACACCCGTCGATGATAACTGGTACCAAGCAGTTTAGCGCCTGCAATCAAGCGTACTTCGCCTTACCTGGGAGAGTAGAACTGCTTGTCAGCGTCTGAACGGTTATGTGAGGGACAAACCCTTTTAGGTAAATATACAAAGGTATAAGGTGTCGTCTCTAGTGTTGTGACTAGAATAGCGCGGGGGTTCTATTCAGGGTGACATGTGGATCGTATAGCAGGTTGTTTACAGTTTTTAACTCAGCCGTAATTGCCGCCGGTTCCTTTATACTTATATGTTTAGCCTCTTGTCAGGCTTTAGTGTAACGATAGTATGTCCGTATACGTAGAACTACCGTCTGCAAAGATATAACAGGAACTTGTTTTTGATCGGAAATAGACTGGCCCTACAGGCGACCACATAACCACAAATCATACAGCTTTGTAACAGTCTATGAAGCGCCTAAGCAAGCCTCTGAAGCTAGGCTAACGAAGTCATTATCTGTATCTGTATAGCCGGTATGACCACCCTTCGGCGTAACACACCAGCTTCTGTACCTGTATCTGTATAGCCGGTATGACCACCCTTCGGCGTAACACACCAGCTTCTGTACCTGTATCTGTATAGCCGGTATAATCGCCCTTCGGCGTAAGACACCAACTTCACAGGTACGCGGCGCGGCAGCAGCTGGTTATATTACACTGAACGACCTGTCACATCAAACATTTGCACCTCTATAGCTACAAGCGTTATTTAAAGCTATCTAGTGACAGCCTATCTTTTCAACCGGCCCCCCTGATCACTGCCGTTCCATAAAGCTAATTCAAACGTAAAATTCACTGGCGTGCGGAGATGGGCCTGGGCGGGAGGGCAACTCTAAGCACCGTAGAGATACCTGGGAGCTCCCGATGGCATGGTTACGAGGCCACAGGTACTTGAAGGCGTATTTACTCAACATATCAAATCACCATGATTAACGTATTCAGTCAGACCACAGAATATCACATGTCACATGTGTGGGCTCTAGGGATAACTCGACCTCTAAAGTATTTGCTATACTCATTTCTACTCCTGCCACAATGACTCTAAACTAATACGTACTTCTAACGCTAATTTCATACTAGGCATAGCTAGCACGCACAACTGCTATTTGTCATTCTCCTCTTTTAATCTTAGAGTTGCTAATAATTTACAACTCAGTGTGTAGTTCGAGGATTTCTGTCTGAAATACAATAATCTTCTAGACGATGTTGGAACCAAGTTGCATTTCGTCTTTTTTCAGAGCGTTTCCCCCCTTTCTCCTCTTGAAGTGCATATTTGTGTCCGTTTAGGGTTTGGTCACATTTGTCGTACGATCGTCGTACGATCGGAAACATTTTTGGGATAGTTGGACACATGTAGTGCAAAATTCAAATGCCTTCTTAGTTCTTACGGACCAGGCTGTCTTAGATCGGTTGGTTCTCTCAGTCTGCTTGAAAATCGTACGACATCGTAATCGCCGCACAATGTATACGTAACACTTGCTTTGAAATTTGGAATACGGAATTTATATCTTTTGTCAATTTTTGAACACTTCACGAAGATATAAGTCAGGGAGTCAGGAATATGCTTGTTTTGCGGCTTCGTGACTGATGTCCACGCAACTAATTAGTTGGCTTCATCTGGTGGATGTCAGTGTGTACTCAGACATATTCAGTTCAAGTCAACTGTTAAATCTGAACAAGCGACGACGTTGTATTCACCCCCGGCCAAGCTTGATGCCGTGTAGGACGAAACACAAAGATGAGCTGTCAATTCTGTTTCTCTACCAGATTCTGCTGTTTGTCACTCTTTGTGTCTGCTTAATTTACCAGCCTGTACAACTTGCACAGCGTACAACGAGGAATCGCGAAGAGTTTATCAAACCATGGAGGTTAGAGGGATCAAACTTATAAACAAGCCGCCAGGGGGCCCAAAATCTAACCATTTCGATGTCTCATCAAGACCTACCCACACACCAAGTTTCACGACAATCCATCCACTGCTTCTTGAGTTATCGTGGTTAAACCACACACACATTCACACACACATGCAAACGCTGCGAAAAACATAACCTTCTTGGCGAAGGGAGTTAACCAATTACTTGAAGGTTAACGATAACGCAGGAATGAACGTAAAGTATGTATAACATATCTATTCATAGATGATACCTTGCTAGAGATTTACGTAAGGAATTCAGCGGCGCGAAAGACAGAGTAAATGGTCTGGCTTGTGGCAGTACATGACAAGTGCATGAACATGGTTGTCGTCGAGTCTTGTTGTTATCAACACAGTCGCTAGATGGCGTTTTTCATACGGGATACGGGTGTCTTATACTTTGTGCAACGCTCTACTACTACAACTAAGGCATTTTAGGCAATGCATTATGTATGTATGAAACTTTCTAACTTTACAGCCCGTGCAAAATATATTGTAAAGGTATAAATAGCTGGGATTTTCCATGTCAACAGTTGTAATTTTTCGATCTAATGCTACATATATATCATGTTACGTCTTTGTGCACTTTTCTAACCCAATCCGTTTTATGAGTAGAGTAGAGTAGAGTAGAGTAGAGTTCTTCGGCCACGTAGGTGCTTCACGCTCCAGTTTAGGCCGCTCGTTTCTTTCTTTCAGTGTGCAGACATCTCGGGTTTCTGTGGATGATCTAAGGCCCTATAGTCGTACATGATCTGCTTCTGCTTCATATGATTGCCTAACCTTTCTTTGAATGGCCAGTACATTGTACTATACATGCACATTTTGACATTGCAAGGCCTAATATGTTTTCGAATTCTATCTTAGCACTGTAATTTTTAGAAAAATCCAAAACCGCCGTCGTCGGATTCTCTTGTAGGTGGAACACTTTTTGCTTCATCGTCTGATTCAAGGTCTTTCTTCTTCTTTTCCTTCTTCTCCTTCTTTTCTTTTTTTTCCTTTTCTCTCCTCTCTTTTCTTCCTTTCTTTACCTGTGGAGAGTCGGGCGTCATGATGGGTATGAGTCTGCCGCGGGGCAGTGTGGGAAGGGTTAGAATAGTGGGCGGTTGGAAGACTTTGGTGCCTTCATCATCATCTGATTCCTCCTCTACCTCTGCTTTCGGAGTGTCTTCTCTCGGAATGTGAGGAAAATACGTCTTATATATTTGCCTAGTTGTCATTTTCCTGTTGATCAGTCTGTTGTTCCTGTCTCTACATTTCTTTAATAGCTTGGCCTGTTTCTTTCTGCGAATGTTGACCGAACTGAGCAGTACTTTCACGGTTTCTAACTCCTTGTCGACGAGTCGGGCGTATCGGATGCTCTCGTTTTCCACTGGGTCGAAGTTTGTGGTGTCCCGCGAGCCATCTTCTGTGCCGACGTTGTGCATGGAAAACGCGACTTGTGATGCTTTCATCTCCACCAGTTCTTCGTGAAGTTTTTCTTTGAACCGCCGCGTCTTGTGTTGTTGGATCTCGATGTTTTTCTCGATGCTTTTCAGGAGAACTTCTACCCGCCCGGCCGCCATTTTGTTGAGAGCTTCCATCCGCTTCCTGACGTGTCGACTGGAGACGGCCATGGCGGCCATATCAGTCAGTCACCGCTGCAGAGGGGAACACAAGACAAGAAATATGTATATGTATAGCCGGTAACACACTAGCTAGCTATATTACACCGAACGACCTGTTACACCCAACATTTGCATATCTAACTGCAGTTGTGTAAAACTATCCAGTGATGATGTCCCAACTGTACTTGTTGGCAGCGAGTTCCACTCTACGATAGTTCTAGGAAAAAATTAGTTTTTGAACACCTCAATCCTTGGTTGATAGCTTTGTTATTTGAAGGCATGGCTATTTCTTGTTCTTTCAAAGATCTCATCAATTTGGGGTCGGGAGCAGATATGCGTCACGTCCTTGGTCTAACATATAGGTTAGGTCTGTCGAAAATATAGTCTTGCCTTCCGGCTTGTTCCTTTGAGTATGCCCAGGATTATTAATGTGAGATAAATCCTGTGAATAGACGTAAAATCTTAACAACCAGTATTTGTTTAGATCTCCAGGTTTACTTAAGGTAAGATTTAACCCTAATCCGGCACTACAGACAATGTGTCCGCTATCGTTTTCCGGGTGACCTGTCAGAGGAACTCATCTCTTTGTCTTCACCAAGCTCTGCAGGTGTTTTAAGTGTGACAACAATGGTCGCCAGATCTTCCCACAAGCAGTCATTCAGTATAGAACCGCACCGTGTTATTATATCGTCTTTCAAACCCAACGTAGCGAATTATAATGGTACCGCCCGCCTAGATACTAGTGTAGACAACAAACTGTAGGTGGTTGCAAAATCGTAATTTTTGTCATTTGCCCGAAATTACTGTTAATGTGTAGCTTTATTCAACCGATTGTAGTGTATCAGCTTGCACGATGGGTGTTTTTTAGTGAAAATGGGAAAATTGGGTTTGATTGGTAACAATTAAGAAATTAAAGAAAGAATACCACCTACTGAATGAGAAGGACCCTCAACTATGTTCTATGACCAATTTTAAAGTTGTTAAGAGAAAACATTCAGTAAATATTGTAACAATAGTTTCAATTTTAGTGGTAAATGTCTCAGATTGAGATCTTGGTCTTTTTGTACCTTTAGTGTAGGTGACTGTGACTCTAATTCATTTTTTTTCTTTGAAACGGCGCTCTCACATTCGTCGTAGGCCGACGTACGATTTTGATGTCGTAGAATTTTCAATCAGACTGTGACAGAACCAACCGCCAAGAAGGATCTAAGACTGCATTTTCCGTAACAAGACAGCTGAATTTTGTACGACATATGCACGACTATCCCAAGAATGCCTTCAGTTTGCGATCGTACGACGATCGTACGACGAATGTGACCTCAACATAAGGCGTAACTCTACTCAATTCTTCCGAATCAATGCGTGTGGGCGATTGGGTCATACTATACATGTACACTAAACTAGGAATCGGCAGGGTTATATTATGTCAGCAGTTGTTGGTTGTAGATATGAAAGAAGTTTGACAAGTTTAGTCAATGACTAGACCCTAACTCACGGTTCAACACTACTGTTTATCAGAAACATGCCTGAGGTTTAGGTTAGTGATTGTTTGACCACCCATGTCAGGACACATGTTAGACAAAACTCGCTGCAACAAAACAAAGATATAAAGACTTTTCACGGCATGACTTTGAATAGAACACTTACACGTAACTCCTCCAAACGCATTGTAATGTAACGTTACGCCTATCACTGGTCATATAGATATCCTACTTCACGGTTTTGCTCTTCTGTGACAATCTTGAAAAACGTTGCCAAAAGGTTTACAAATCGGCATAAATTTTAGAAATTGTAGAATCTGACAGGTATAATCAACATTGTCCTCCTAAAACATAAAAATCTGACCTTTTTTGAAGAAAACCAACGCCGTGGCGATACGTAGACTTCTAGGAAAGTTATCTCAGGTGTGCATGAGCCGGTGGATAGGAAAGTTCTGTTCTTGTATCCCCCCGGCCCGAGGGGTGTTTCCTACGCGTACCGCCGCAGGGCTGGATGCCTGGATACCCGCCATGTAAACACACCTCGCCTGGTATCGTCTGTAACACCGGCTGTTTTGTACACAAGGGTCACCTGGATTCGGTATCCCCCGTTTCCATTGTCTCCGAATCTTCGGTTGCAAATGTCCCACTATCTTTACCTTTGAGAATTCGTTCGACTTACCAAGGACACTATATAATGTCCTTGGACTTACACTTTCCAAATCTGGCGTCAAAAACGTACACAACAATGAGATAGATTTTTTTGATACTACGCAGCCCTGTTTAAGCTAAAGTTACGTGTGGTAAAATGTATGAAGTGCACCTCAGTTTTGTCAGAACAATGGTGTCAAACTTGTCTTTTATGCCTTTGCAAGGTGGCAGTATTACTTTACAGTTACATAAACATTTATTCTGTACGAGATACGCCTCCTGCTATGACTAGATGTGTAAGTAGACTGGTAGTGTCGGTGACTTGTAGGGTTAAAGTTTATGTTTGGAGGTCGGAAAACTTTCCTTTGCCAGCCACGGCCCTGAGACGGGAGGAAAGTTTACTATAAATAGACCAATTCTGAATAAGCAGTTCAACCAATGATAGCATGGCAATTAGCGGTTCGACCAATGAGAGAGTGGCTAAGTGTCCGTCAAATATCTGCATATTTTGCATTTCGGCATTTTGACGGAGGTGGACGTGGCTTTGGAAGCGGTCTCATAGACCAGGTGTTGATAAAATAAAAAGGAGAGAGGGGTCAGAAAGGTCACGTTTTGGCGGGAACACAACAGGTGTTTCGCGATACAGCCTGTTTTGTTTGCAACCACAATGCAGCATGCTTACAACATAAAGTTTTTAGAACATTACCCTTTTAAAAGAATCGGTAAAAGATTCCTATAAATAACAGTAGGTTATGCGTCGACTTGTGGCAACAAAAGGGCCGAGAAAATAAATGGAGACGAAAGAAACAACGGCAGAAAGAGCTTGGCGTGGGTTCAAAGTTGTACCACGAATTCAATGAATGGGCATATTTGAAGACTTTTGAATATATGGCAACGCACTTTGAGAAGAACTGTTATTATTGTAATCAATGCTATGATTTCTTAATTCTTTTAAATTTTCTTGGTTTAAAAACAAACAACCTCCTTGATAGTAACGTATGTTTCGTGCCGTTCTCATTTATAATTGGACGGCCGCAACTAAGTATTCATGTCGTATTGTTCTGCCCATGGGCAGAGAGCCATTTCATAACATAATAATGATAAGGACCGGTATAATAATAATCAATGCTATAATTTCTTGATTCTTTTACATTTTCTTGGCTTTGGAACAACCAATGACCCCGAAAGCAACGCATATTCCGTATTCTGGCTGCGCTGCCTGGTGGATTAAGCAGGCATCAGCCATGAACATCAAATATCACCCCAATGTGTGCGGGACTGGTAGAAACCAATGAATCACGTTTTGCAAACAGGATTTGGGGTTAAAAGGCTCCAAAACTGAAATTATTTTATTTTTCCTTTAACCAACAGGCAGAGGGCCGACCACAGGTGGGTAGGTCTGTGACCCGGTGACGCGGCAGACCCCGCTCACCCAGCCGCCCTCAGGGTAGCAGGACAGGCCGCGGGAACACCAGCAGTCGGCGCTGGACGCCACCGGGTAACCCAGGCTGCACGCCTCGCCCTCCTGGAGGTACGGCCCGCACGTGCCACGGTAGTCACCTGGAGGAAGGACCATTGTAGTGGTGATGAGGGACAAACGGTTTGATCCTAATGTTCTACTTTTTATATGATGTGATAGATGGCATGAAAGAGAAAAAAGGAAGGAAGGAAGAGGAGAACAATGAAAAAAGGAAGGAAGGAAGGAGGAAAGAAGAAAAGAGGAAATACAGGAAAGAAATAAGGAAAGAAAGAAAAAAAGAGGACAGAAAAAAGTGAATTAATGAATAAAATGAAGGAATGGATGAATGAACGAATGAATGAATGATACATATACAGGTCACATGTCCACACATCATAAATCCCCCCCGGCCATAAATGTTATTTTGTTTCATATCTGAGTATACATGCACAAGACGTTGTGAGGCTCTAGTGAAAAGTTTTTGGAATGAAATGTTAGACATAGATACCTGTGTAAGAAATAGATACCTGTGTTGGATGGCATGACCCATCCCGAAACGGCTGTTCCGTCCACGCGGCAACACCCATCGGGACAGTCAAGGTTGCTGTTACACTGTTTTCACCGGCAACGAAAGGATAGACAAAAAAAAAACAAGCAAGAAAGTCACAGTATGTAAGACCTCTTAAAGATAGTCTTAGATTGACATACACAATATTTTCTAATGAATAGACACTACAGCTATATCGTCTAGAATCCTATCAAATATGAACATGTCGTCAGTTTGTAAACTATTCCCACGCATTTTTCGGCACTTTACTCCTATTTCCAAACTAAACCTAGCTTCAGTTAGCCACGTGCTCTTGGAAGTCCAGTGTTTGAGGAGAGCCACACCTCAAGAACGTTAAAGATCCCACCACACTTATCAAAAAGAGTAGGGGTCCTTCCCGGTGTGAGTGGATCAAACCTTACAGTTTGGTCTTACGCAGCTTGTAAGACTACAAAACTGGTGTGTTACGCCTAAAGGCGGTTTACCGGTTATGCGAAACAAACCAACATAAACACCAACCTGTTCACCGACAACCTGAGAGACCAACGCTACAGCACACAGCCAGACCAACATGGTCTAATAACAGTCGAGCTCGGCAGACTTGTGTAAAATGTTCTCACGTTGTGTATTAAGACTGCTGGCTACAGTTATTCTGAGCCCTTTAATCAATTCATATTTACTCCGCAAACATCCGACTTCCTTCTGAATATCATACGTCATCGGAAGAAGATTGGCTGACTTATTTATTATAATGATATTTTGCAACAGTACAAGGTCACCTATAGACCGAGTCAATAGCCCCGCCTACCTCCGTCAAAACGTAGAAATGAAAAATAAATATAATTCTTTTAAACGGGCAAAACTGCCTAACATGATTATTAGCTTAATCCATTTATTAGTATGTAGGGCCTGAACAAGTGCGCTCATTTCTTTCTAATAAAACACCTTTGAAATCTGAGATTGTACATTGAGTTACACCGGCCGTTTCAATATACCGGGGTAAAAACGAACCTACAAATTAACAATAGTCAATAATGTTAGATGCAGGTTTATATGATTTTCCCTGACCAAGAAGGCTCTTCTACCAAACTCTATAGAGAGAACACTTAAACAAAAGCCATACGCAGATACGTTTACCTGTCCTTGGTACTGAACACCATCCACATGTGTACTTTCAACGGTACCGAGCCTGACTGTCTCTAACACAATTATTTGTTTAACCAATGACAGCATGGTAATTAATTATTCGACCAATGAAAGAGTGGCTACATATCCGTCAGATATTTGCATTTACATGTTTTTGGCACGGTCCTATTTCAACCGGGTGCAACGCAGCTGTGTGGCCCGCTCCGAACTGCAACAAGGACAACATTTTTTGAAACTGTTGAGGTAAATTTTCATCTTTTGCTTAGCAAAATATTTCTAAACGTGTGTGTTAGATCTTGTGGATGTTTCTTTTTTTGTGGTGGGGTTATGTCACTCTTTGGATGATTGAGGGAGAAACAGTGAATTCTAGTTAATTTACTACTTATTTAGGACAAGAAAATAAAATGGCGACTGTCATGTTGGGTAGGACGGCGTGGTGAGACTCACTCTTATAAGGTAAGACAACAAACATCTCATTGAATGTATTTCCAACAAACCTGTAACTGTAAATTACGCATACATGTACGAAATCGGATGTTTCTAATCTCTTTTTTCCTGGTTTTAAGCCGATTTATGCCTTGTTTTCCTGTCTCTGAGTTGTTTTTGTAGAATGTCGAATGTATTTCGTCATTGTCATGTGCCATGGAAAATAACTACAGGTTAATTTCGGCACGGATACTGCTACAAAACTGATTTGTGCAACTCAAGCACTCTGTAAATTTATTTCTCGTAGGTGTTACACTTCACAAAAATAACACATAACCAGTGTAAGCCCTGACTTACGGCACAGTACTATGGCTACTTACACCAGTAACACATTAAAATAGCACTTTTCACATTAATTTTGCGATCGTTGGTTTACATAAATGGATGACTAACCTGTGAGATTTAAGATATATTTATATATAAGCACGTCGGCAGAACGTACTGCACCTGCAGATATCTGATTAGAGAACTGAAGATATCTCTCCAGTTCTCTAACTTTTCTTGGATTTGTTCCTACTTAAGGAGCCAGTTCCATCACAAGGAGCCAGAATGAGCACTAGTCGAGCACTTTCCGCAGTGATGTTAGTCCTTCTCATGTGTGGAACTGCCTTCTATCATTATACCCAGGTCAGTAAAGTATACCTAGTCTAGTAAATAATTCTTTCCCTGGTTACAATGTTGAATATCTAAAGGTGGCAAGGTGATCTTGCAGTTAGCGTTATTGTCTTGTTGACTCAGGATCTGAAGGTTCTGGGTTCAAATCCCTGGCCCCAATGCTGTGCCCCAATGTTGTGCATTTTTATTTCCTCACACGACTCAGGTTAACATGAGTACCATGTTTCAGAAAAGCCACCGAGCACGTTTTAAAGAGCCGACCACACTTATTGAAAAGAGTAAGGGTCCTTCCCAGTGTGAGTGGTTCAAACTTTACAGTCCAGTCTTATGCAGCTTGTACTTACTGTACAAAACTGGTATGTTACCAGTTAAAGGCAGTTTACTGGTTATGCGAAACAAACAAGCAAACAAACAGCATCACTTTATTATGAATTGTTCACAACATGGTGATAAATGCTCAAAGCTGTTCACCTTTCATTCCGCTTGAATGTTCAAAAGAAATATCCCTTAGATAAATTCAATTACATTCCAGGAGATAACCCTTACTATGTACAAGAATGACTCTGCCCTTGGTGCTGAATATGTAGTCTGTAGAACACTGTAAAGAATGACTCTGCCCTTGGTATACATCAAATACTGTTTAGGCCCAATAGAACCAATAAGTGTAAATGATACCTTGCTGTACTTTGTTGTGTCGAGAAAAAAATTCTATCTCTAAAATACTTTGTGTCTTTCTACAGAGCAAGATGCATTTTCAAAGTGGTATATGTGCAACATGTGGAGCCCAGATATCGCAAGACATTCCACAGACATCGAAGGACCAGCCTTTGCAGAACATGGAGCAATGGTGTGTACAGATTCTGTTAACTTCTTAAAGAAGTACACCAGTCAGAAGAAGGGTGTTATTGTCCAATAGATTATATATCAATGAATACGTAATCAGACAACTTTTAGCAGAATTCCACTTGTGCGACATCTGTATCTGTATCTGTATAGCCGTTATAACTACCCTTCGGCTTAAAACACCAGCTTCGCAGGCACGCGGCGCGGCGGCTGCTGGCTACATTACACCGAACGACTTGTTACATCTAGCCTTTGAACGTCTAACTCTAAACATTGTTTACAACTATCTAGTGATGATGCCCCTACTGTACTTGGTGCCACTCCACTCTATGACATGTGTTTTGTTAAATGATATCAGTATCAGTGTCTGTCACTACCCCCATGTAGACCATACCCACGCATTCCCTTTTCATATTTTCCTTCACTTCAGCCTGAATATTTTTGGCATAATTGCTGGAGGATGAGCACACCAAGGCATCCATGTTGTTGAAAAGATTTTAAAGAACACATTGCAAGACGATTTTTTCTCATTTCCCAGTAATTTTTTTTTGTAATCTAATTTTTATCAATCACATATTCCACCCTAGGCACAGTGCTTTTTGGGATTATTCAAAGGGTATTTAGAATTTTCAAAGTTTTCAAAAGTACTGATGCCCTTTTTTTGTATGCCCAACTAGTGGGTACTTTATCGTGTACAGTGAAGTAGCATCCATTTTGACTTCCTAAAATTATTATCTATCTAAAAATAACACCCTCCTCTCCCTCGTGTCTCAGGAATCAATCTCACCTTAGAGATGACAACAGGAACGAGCCAAAAATGTCTTCAAAAACTTGTCGCCATCCACGAAGAAAGTTCGTCTTCATCAAGACCCACAAAACCGGGAGTTGTACCACCGTGCACATTTTCCAAAGATACGCCATCAGACAGCGGCTGTCCGTGCTCATGCCAGCGGGAGGGAATATCCTGTCCTGGCCCTTCCCTCCTGGGGAAGAGGATTATGTCCACACCCCAGATGAACAGTACGACGTCCTGCTGAACCACATGGTGTATAATAAAACATGGCTACGGTCCAAGTTCCCGGAGAACACAGCCTACATCTGTAAGAATCGTTTATATTCAAAGAAACCTCACACAAAAGCATTGGATGGTTTTATGTAGAAGCTCACAGTTTCACGACCACATACCTTTGCCAAATAAAGTCAACTTTTATGACTGATTGAATATCCAATAGTTGACAGTGACAACAAGATATCAAACTTTCAAAGATTTCAGACTTAAACTATGCAATCTTCAGCTTCCTGTTATCCCCCATGTCGACCTCTAATTCCTGCTGGCTCCTGGCCAGATTCTGAGACCTATGCTTACCTGTCCTTGGTACTGAACACTATCCACGTGTGTAGGTTCAATGGACGGAAGTCCATCTCCTGTGTCTGACCTTTTGACCTGTCATTCTGCCTGTCAATCTTCCCCAACCCACATGCTGTCAACCTACTCTGTCCTGACAAACAGATACACAACCCACCCAAAACAGTAACTGTTATAGGCCACAGCCCACTATTTCCAGGTCCCATTGAAAAGCATAGTAAACATCTAAGAAATGAGCTGTCAAAGATCACCTTTTTGAGTGTTCAACTATTGAAAACTCACATTGACAGGATAGCTTGGCCTCCAAATTGTCCATTTAGTAAAAAAATCCAAAATTTTATTCAGCGAAATAACGTCTGATTGACGTCTGATGACCTTTGACCCCCTCCACAGCACCAAAACACAACAACATTGCATGACTTTTAGAGCTCTACCAGGCAGGCAAAACAAGCCTAAAAGCCAGTTTTTTCAACAAAACAGAAACAGCAATAACTCTCCAGCTGGAAAATGCCAGCATTTATCCACACATACCAAGAAAAAGGCTGTTTTCGGTTGGTTTGGATGCTGTCACCAAAGGGTACTCAAAAGGCCATCTATGCGCCTGCGTGAATAGTAACCTTTGCCCTGTTAGGCCACAGCCCACTATTTCCAGGTCCCATTGAAAAGCATAGTAAACATCTAAGAAATGAGCTGTCAAAGATCACCTTTTTGAGTGTTCAACTATTGAAAACTCACATTGACAGGATAGCTTGGCCTCCAAATTGTCCATTTAGTAAAAAAATCCAAAATTTTATTCAGCGAAATAACGTCTGATTGACGTCTGATGACCTTTGACCCCCTCCACAGCACCAAAACACAACAACATTGCATGACTTTTAGAGCTCTACCAGGCAGGCAAAACAAGCCTAAAAGCCAGTTTTTTCAACAAAACAGAAACAGCAATAACTCTCCAGCTGGAAAATGCCAGCATTTATCCACACATACCAAGAAAAAGGCTGTTTTCGGTTGGTTTGGATGCTGTCACCAAAGGGTACTCAAAAGGCCATCTATGCGCCTGCGTGAATAGTAACCTTTGCCCTATAGTTAGTACCCAGAAGTAAAAACACTAATGACAAAACATTTCTCTGTCTCCCACACAGCTGTCATACGGGAGCCAAGCAGCCATTTGCGGTCAGCCATGAATTACTACAGTCTTCCCAAGCTGCTGAAGATCAACTCTGAGAACCCTGTCAAGACGTTCCTGCGAGACCCGTGGAAGTACAAGGACCTGTCTGAGGCTTACTTTGACTTCTGTAACGTGACCTGGGACGGCACCAGGAACTTCCTGTCATTCGACTTGGGGTACCCTACCGAGGGAGCAGAGGACATGGTATTTGCATCTAGATTGATCATATATTCCGTTCCTAGCTTGAATGTAACATTGCAATCTTAGGTCCGCGGCCCTTTTACATTTAACTTTTCATTTTCAAACTTTCTCTGGCCATTTTCAATCAATTTTACTTCTAGGACGGAAGTATTGTTTTCAGTGGCACTAGTTTAGCGGGAGGGGTTTGTATGTATCTTGTCTAGATTATTGAAAGTGAGTGGGTAGAGATAGGGTTTCAGTTGATTGACTGGGTTGTGACTTGGTGGTAGGATGTGGCTGAGGTCACCAGGAATGTGTACTGTGTAATCATGGTATGAAATATAAACCATGGTGTAATACTGGAAAATTCTATGATGTAATTCAATTGGGTATTTCCCATGATTATACTATATAGTCCACAACATTCACGAAAACCCAAAACACGTCCCAGGAGTCTGAAATATCTGATTTCTTGTTTCATTCCTTATTCCTACAAGGAACAAGCTCGTAGATACACCAGTGAGCTAGAAGCGGACTTCACGCTGGTCTTGCTGCTGGAACACCTGAACGAGTCGATCGTCCTCCTCAGACGGCTGATGTGCTGGGAGGTGCGAGACGTGCTGTACGACACCGAGGCAAAGAACAGCCGACGTTACTCCTACAAGACGTACGTCCCCACCGCCGAGGAACTCGCCAACCTCCGCCGCTGGAAAGCCGTGGACTACTTGCTGTATGACACCTTCAACGCCTCCTTGTGGCGGAAGATTGCAGCGCAGGTAAGGCTGACTTACAACTAATAGAGAAGTGAAAAAATGAAAATATTAAACTTCAAAATCATGACAACTAGAAGTCAGATACATGTATTTCAAACTTAAGGGAAATATTTATAATTTAGTATATTTTTAAATCAATTTATTGGCACAATGAAACAAATGGTACTTTCAATGGGTCTAGGACAGTTGCTGGCTGAGGTCTTGCCAGGCCAGCTTCTGGGACCTACATGTAACTTCCTGTGTCTGACCTTTTATGGTCCATTATTTGGGAATTCCACTCCCACCCTCGACGTGCTGTCACTCAACTGTATGGACACACATTCAAAGGAATTTTACACACACACACTGAAACACAAAAAAATACACCCAAAACAAAACCTTCACTTCAATATATCATTACACAGGGTCCAGATTTCTTCGAGGAGCTCCGCTACTTTACAGAAGTGAAGAAGCGTGTCAGCACGTTCTGCCATAAACATCATAGTCTTTACTCAAGCGACAGTCATCGTCATCTGGTCATAGAGGCGTCCAAGTGGAGTGGACAGTTCTTAGTGGATTCCAAGTACTGCTGGGATATACAATCCCCGGTATGTGATAGATTCTTTACTAATACTCCAGGGCAAAATAGTTTTTCGTATGGATCACACTAAATACTGTTAAGAACCCGTTGCCATTACAAAATGTATTTCTTTAATTTATACTTCATTTAAAATGTAGGTGGTAACAGTCAATGCACAAATAAAAATTCACATACAGCTATTTAAACCCAGTACATGGACTGGTGCAGGTTAGGTGCACGTAGACATCAGAAATATATACCTAGACCGGTCCAATTTTACTTGTACTAACCTGCATATGCAGGTGGTATTTCGAGCCCTGTAAGTTTTTTTAGGTTTAAATTTTTTACTGTCACGAACCCCAACAACAATACATAACACCAACATATTAACGGTCTGAAGCTCAACCCTAGACTGTCTGCCCATACTTTGGTCAGTGCGGTCAGCTTTTAATATGCAAACAAATGCAGTTTCAGATATTCTACATGTAGATCTACAATAATTGAAAATTAATGGATCGTAATATGATGTTTTTACTTTTTTTCTATACAGGCAAGTCTACTTGGAGATGATATCAGAAAACTTGCATCAGTGAAAGACAAGAAAGAGAAGGCAATCATGAGAGTCGCCAGAAATGTGCTTCGAATTGTAAAAGGTCTACCTGCTGTCAAATACAAGGCTGAGGTGGCAAAAGGAAAGCATTGACAGTGCCTGTGGAACTCAGAATTGCCAAATTCTGTCTCTGATCCAGGACTTTAAAAAAAAGCTTGAACCAAAAAGACAAGTAGGTTAGACATTGAAACAACTTAGTTTTGAAAACATTACTAGGGAAAAGGCATCTTCACCTTTGTTGAGGCAAGGAGGTTGAGGGTATCTTATGAGGTACTTGTTATCTATATTGTTTTCTTTCCTTTCACTCTATGGGGTGTTAATGTGTATGAATAAATACATTTATTTATCATCCCTAATGTCTGGACTGTGATTTGAAACCGAACTTTGTGAAAGGGTTTTGTACACAAATTTTGGTCATTGGTAAATCAGACTGTGGCCATTGGTAAATAAGTGTGACGAAAGAGGGGGCATGAGGTTGTAATGTCCTTAAGTTTTTTGGAGGGAAATCTGTTAATCCAATTATTTAAGCAGGTAAGGGTCCCAATTACTGGGGATTTTTTTGGCGGGAAAATTTCAAGAAATCAATTAAGGTCCAAAGCAACAATTTCGGGGCAATCTGGCATTCAACAACAGGATATGAAGAATTTTTCAGTGACTCTTTTTTTGCGGGGAAATTTCACTCAATTAACTAAGGTCCAAAATGGGGAGAAGTGGGGGAGGTAGGAAGAGTCGGCGAAGTGGGGAAAAGTGGGAGAGGCAGAAAGTGGGGGAGGTAGGAAGAGGCGACGAAGTTTGAGAACTAAAACATAACAGGATAAAGATTGTTACACCTTGGTTATAAAACAACCTGGGGAGAAGGATCTTCAAGTCCGGAGTTGAGCATGAGGGCACCACCTTTTATTTCATCTGTTTGTTACTAGGCCTGCGACGGAGGCTGGTCTGTTAGAATGTATGGAAAGTAGATGATGAAAGTCTTGAGTAAGTTATGTCATAGTGTTCGTGTTCCCTTGTTTAAGATTCAGTTCGTTGTAGTGTCGCGTGGGAAGAAGGAAAGGGGGCACGGTCAGCATCACGAGAAGGGAGAGTATCTTATAGGTGGGAAGTAGGTAGGAAAGTGAGCTTGTGTATTTCCCATCTCTACATACTTCTCGGGAGTTGAAATCTCCAATCTTGTTATAACAGTTTATGTTCGTTCTATATACAACGTACGTGTGCGTTTCTAGACATAAATACTAATAAGATATTGTGCTTTGTGTTAAACAATACACTACAGTACATGTACGGCGGTAACTTGCAAACCGTGCGTACATGTACGACGTGTTTTAATATGCCGTAATTTCGATATTATCATACCTGAACTGATCATACCCGTATTTTGCCAATTGGGAAGCACGTCATGTTTTTATATCTATAACAAAGTTGTCGGACAGGGCTGGGTCAAAGGTCGATGTGACGTCCCTTGTGACGTGGGGCCGTTGAGCGAGTCTTGAGGGAGTGTCCGACTCAGTGCGCACATACACAATACCTGTCTGTGTTGGTCTGCTCAAACGTGACTAGCATACAACCAACAACATTATTGCAAGGTCATTCTAGCCATCGGTATTTGTCTAACGCCATATTTGTTTAACCCAAACACAATAGATGTGGAAAATTTGAGCTTCTCATTTTAATACTCTGCTTTGGGACCGAGATAACAGTTACAGATCGCTTGACCTGAATCATGACCTTAAATGACTTCATCGGGGGTTGTCCAAAATGTTTCGGAGGGCTGCGATCTTTAAAATATAGGAAAACAGTCAATATTTTTCTCTCAGGCCAGCATGAAGGAGTGGCGTTTGGGGAAATCAACTCGGATGTAACAGCGGATATGGGAAATGAACTTCTTCTATAGATACAGAAAAATAAGGCAACTCACAAAACTGAGAAAGATTGATAGGGCAGAAGCTAGGGGAATTGTGATACCCATGCCACCTTGCGCGCGGCCGGAACCCAGTTGGTAGAAGGTATACGAAACCTAGCGAGAGAAGAAGCCGTATTACCTCATAGCAGGGGAAATGTGGGGGCGGTTTGGACAAATTTACCCACAGTCA
This sequence comes from Branchiostoma floridae x Branchiostoma japonicum, assembly GCA_013266295.2. NCBI lineage: Eukaryota > Metazoa > Chordata > Leptocardii > Amphioxiformes > Branchiostomatidae > Branchiostoma > Branchiostoma floridae x Branchiostoma japonicum. Next base: position 10,153,577 of record CM023834.1, on the reverse strand, counting down.
AGCCTCAAGCGTTTTATTCTCGGAAGTCTACGTGATCCAGGGCAGAAATGGCAGGGCAAGTACGGACTACGGGAGGGCGGCTGGCTGTACGTGTGCTGCAAGTCGGGATTTTCCTCACGATTTGGGGCCTCCTGGTTCCCTTAGCGGACGCAGGTACGTATTATTGTAAGTTGTCTTGTGCTGAAATTAAAAGGCCCTACGACAGGTCTACGACTCGGACGTTGGTACAACAGTCGTGTGTGTGTCGTGCAAAATCCTGCTGTCTTCCGACGGCTGTCGTAGGTCCATTTCGACACTTGGTTCTCTCATAGCCCCGCTGAAAATTCTACCACAGAAACCTCAGATTGTAAGACGAATGTGACTTCATTTATCAAAGAAGGAACAGGGAAGGAAGCGAGGCCAAGAAGGCAGTGTCATGTAGAGCGGAAGTGAACGGTCTGACTGCTTGAAAACGCAATCACGGATATCTTTCGTGTCAGTTGGCTACGTTACACATATATTACATGTATTATAAATGTACTAGTAGTTGTAACAACTAGTGTAAATCTGTAACTCTAAAACAATACAAATGTAGCAGACACAGGTGTGGTTGTTGTAAAGGCGCCGAAAATGTGACATGGTTAAGATTGATCGCAGTTCCTTAATCAACGGAAACAGTAACGTTTGGGAGATTTATGGAGTTCCTACAGGGTGTAATACATTGTAGTCTTGTTGATTTACGCTATAATTACCAATCGCTGCTAGGGTGGCGGTAGATTTTATTTATGTCTCCAAGTCAACGGCTTCGTGTATATCTACTTGTCAGGATTCAAGCCTTTTGGCGAGGGGTGAACCATTGTCCTTTGTTGCGGGGGTGTTACGCCGGGTGTGAAAGTGAAAATATTCTGAACGCCTTTCACAGTTCCAGGCAATCAGTGCACGAAATGCTATCTTTAAGCACACCTTAAAGCTGTGTAATGGTACACACGAGTGAAGAATCGGAACGTTAACACTCGCCCCTTTGTGCAGTGAATCCGCAAAAGGAAAGAGAATCACTATCATATTCATATAATAGCTTAAGGTTCCTATGCAAGGGCTAAGCAGGGTTTTAACCCCTCCACCCCACACACACATATATTTTTGAACTAGCCCATAGCACATACAGGATTGAGTCTCATTTTACCGAGCAAACTGGTTATGTAGGCTAGTTAACGTCAGACGCAGTCAGTCTTGAAATGTGAAGGAATTCCACGATAAAACTGTAAGGAATATTGATGTGAGGAAGTCACAACGTGAAGGTCACCCCAGCATCGCTTGTCACCTGGCATTAGAAGTTTCAAAATCACCCTTTTTTGGCGACGCCTCAGAGGCGAGCCTAATCCATGTAGTATAGTAAAGTATGTAACCGGCCTGCTAGAGTTCTAGAAATTGGACAGGAATTTCTGTAATGTATACAGGCATGTGTCATTATATCTCTTGTAGGGATTTAGACTGTAGAAAATATATATGTAGAAAGTTTAAGTGATGATTAACATAATTAGATGCACATTGTGCAAATCAGGATCTAATTTGCATAATCAATTACAAAATTTTATAAATCCGCTGCGTTTCATGATAAGACTTTCAAATATGTGAAGCAGCACTCTCCTGTTGGATCCGTCTGATATTAATATTTTGTGCAATTTTGTTCGTACTGCAGCAAAGAATACCAAGACCACCAAATGATAATTTTGTCACGATAGCAAGAACAAAAACCGAGAATTCGGAGCGACGTGTTTGCTGTGTTGGAATGCAGTTTAGACTTTTCGTCCATAACAGTGAATGTTTGATCTGTTTGTACAGGTTGCCGGACTGTCCGTCTGTTTGGGTCCACCAGTCTATATCCTCGTCTATTTGTTAGTACATTCAGCATTACCGGTCCGGTAACACCTGGGAGGCGACCTGAATACAGAAACGATGAGTCCAAAGCACCGGTGTTTTTCAAAAACGACTATTGGCATATTGAAAATGAAAACCGTATCCGTGTGAGGGACTCCAGCTTCTTTCTTGAAGACATAACCGGAACCTTTGAATTTTGGAACAGCGAGCAAGCAGAGTTTGAAGTGGACCCGGAAGCACACTTTAGTTGTGCAGGTTTGTAAACTCACTTTTTTGACAACGCCTCAGTGACACAACCGACTCGTTTATCATTTAGCATGGCAAACTGCATGATACCACATTCCTTCCATCAAAATCTAAGCCACGGTTGTAATTGCATGGGATGCAAGTAAATGATACATGTATTTCACGCTAGTCTTGATTTGGTTGCCACAATATTCATAAAGAGACTTTAGGCATCTTTGAAGTAGGTTGATGAAATTACATATCATAGTCATTCTGATCTAAAGTTAAAATGATTCTACATCTTCTGATTGGTTTCCTGTGTTACCAACTGCTGTTTTCAATTAATGTTTCCACACAGACATAACTTACATCTGCAAGAACGACAAGAAAACCATACGGTGTCCCCGACCGGACTTTCAGAAACTCTTGATCGTTCGTGCCACATACGGACAGGACTGGGCGTGTAAGTTGTCGATGTGTAGAGAAAGGGAGGGAGACTGTACTGATTGTAACTGGGTATCTAAAAATGACGTCATAACAAGAGTCAAGGCGCGCTGTAGCGGTTCCTGGGGTAACTGCACCTTACAACCGTCGGACGAGATGTTCGGAGGAGACCCGTGTGACCACATAGAGGGGGATGTGGACACGTACCTGAGAGTGGAGCACAGGTGTATAAATGGTGAGTATCCTCTCTTCAACGTACCTTTTGCTATTTTTGACCAACTATGGCAGTTCAAAGTTGTTCCCAGGTTGTTAGAGGCAAGGTTTCAGACTTTCCTTCCGAAACTTCGAGATAACGTTATATATGGGTGTTCTGGCCCGTGTGATAACTAGCCATATCACACGGGGTTCCACGTACAACACTTCAATGCAATGATGTTCAATTGTTAACACCCCCCCCCCCCAGTTCCGATGTCGCTAGGCTGCTACCAGGATGAACCAGACAACAACCGTCTACTGTCAGGTCCCGCCATCTCTCATCCCAACATGACAATTCAAAAGTGTCTTTCATACTGTCGACCCCAAAGTTATCGGTACGGTGGAGTCGTCAACAGATTTTGGTGTCGTTGCGGGCACCAATTACAAGATTCTGCCTCCCGCCGACTACCGATCACCGACTGTACTGCACCGTGTGGCGGAGACCAGTTCCAGTTCTGTGGAGGCCAGGGTGGCTCGCAGAAAATGGAAGTGTTTGAAGGTAAGAAGCTCTTCATTTTCAAAAGTTTCAAGATGGAAGAAGATTCTCTTCGGTGTTTTTGTTTTTTTACATTTGTGAGGGGTGTTTATTTCAAACTACGGTACTGGTTTCTGTCCTTGGTACTGATTTGGCCATTACATTGCATAATAACCCAGCAAAACAGAAATCTAAAAATTGGCCTGGAGAATTTTACATATCAAGGAGCAAGAACTCCTTTTCATCCATATTTCTACTCTTCGATGGTTTTACCTTTCGTTTGTCATGGCTATATCATGGTGTGTATGAGGTTATGAAAGGTGCCAGTTTGAATAAAGTTGTCTTCCATTTGCAGCGTCTATTGGCGCATGTGGCGGCGATCTGAAGACAGATGAAGGGATGATCTACTCCCCAGACTTCCCCGGACCGTACCCCCTAGATCAGAACTGTGTGTGGAACTTACAAGTCGGTTCTGAAAACGTCATAAGGATCAGTTCACAACTCTTAGACATCGCAGACGATAGCTTGACGATTACAGAGTACAGGTCTCTGCGGACGGTGGTTACTGTTCTCAACAGTACGTCAATGACAGAATACGTCAGTGTCAGCAGTAATATCAGCCTGCAGTTCCGGACTGGGCGGCAAACAGCGCAGCAAACGGAGGGATTCATTCTGCGTTATGAAGGTGAGTTTAGAAAACACATTGTGACCACTCATGGAAATATTTGCGGCTATCAAAATTTTTTTAAATGATCAATGACATCACTTCCGTTTCCCCTGACCGTCGAGATACGTGACCTTAACCTTGATTTTGTCAACGAACCATTATCTTCAATTAAACTACTAATTCCGTATCCACATATTTTCTAGCTGTTGGCCACTGCGGACCCATCGCAGTAGTCGATGACGTCACTTCCGTTTCCCCTGACCACGGAGGAAACTTCGCTGTTGGCCAAGAAGCGAGTATCACTTGCAAAAACGGACGAAACGTCACCGTGCAATGTCAGAAGAACAGAAGCTTCAGCATTACAGCTCCTTACTGTACAGGTAAGCTTAATAAATATGTAATAATTACACTGTTAACTATATATAGGGTCTGAAATCCCCCTGGACATTGGAGCCAACAGGTATGTTAATATTTTTTCACGCACGTTATACCCACATCTTTTCTAGCTGTAGGTGTTGGCCACTGCGGACCCGTAGACGTAATCGATGACGTCATTTCCGTTTCCCCTAACCATGGAGGTAACTTCGCTATTGGCCAACAGGCGACGATCACGTGCAAAAACGGACAGAACGTTACGGTACAGTGTCAGATGGACGGAACCTTCAACATCCCCAAACCTTACTGTAGTACAGGTAAGCCAGTGTGAAAATGGCGCTGTGTGGTACGTAAACGCAAGTGACTTGACTTCCACCCTTCCGTGTAATACACAATCTTCAATAACAACACCTGTAGGATAACGCCGCACATTGCTAACTGAAGGGAGATCGTGCTGCACGGTCTCTATGTATATTGCATCGGATGTTCCTGGAAAATCAGCTCCTGGAAGAACTAGTTCATCTCTAAGAAAATAAAAACCAGTGTCAAATTCGCTCTTTTAAAGTGCCAAAAAATCCCAGCTCGGGAAATGTTCATCTCACAGAGAAAGTAAAATCGGTGGTCACGCACGAAGTACTTCGAGTGAGGTCATTATCTATAAAACCACAGCCCTATAGATCGCTCCTATATGAGTAATCACCTTTGCTTTTTACAGATCATGCAAAGTGGATGGCGATCGTCGGCGGTATAGTGGCAGTGTTGGTTCTTCTCGCCATAGTTCTTGTGGTCACCCTCTACATCATCAGGAAAAGGTAGGCATTACTTGCCCTAAATATACCGAGCCTGTTTAAGACTCCCTTTTGCACTGCAGTCCGCAACTTTCCGAGAGACAAGGCCTCCTAAATTCAAAGTGACTCTAAATGATATTTGATTTCGTTTGATAAGGAAAGACAGATTTATTATGAAGGAAGTTTGAGTGAAAATGTACAAATAGAAATACGTAGGACCTGAGATGGCTTATTGTTCCTTCGGATTTAGATTTGCCTTACATTTGCATTTTGACTCTTGTTTCTGACTATATGGTCACTTGTAAGAATTCATTATTTGCAATTTTTCAGGAGAGCAGAGCAGAAGCAGCACACAACCTCCCCCGGTACCGCTGCTTATTCCGCAGCCCCAACGTCAGACAGCCTCGTTCTGACGCCCGGGAGCTTAAGTGCGCATGCGTTTGGTGGCAAAAACGAGGCGGAAGATGTCCACGAGTACGCCTCCATCCGGGACACCGGCTCCCGAGGCACCGAGCCGCTCTACGCTCAACCCGATAGCGGTACGAAAAAACCCATCGAGTTAATGTATGCAAAACCAATGAAACGCAAGAAAGGTAGTCCGTCGGGAAAAGATGAAGAAGAGGAAATCGTGGACAATATTTTGTACGAAAGTTCGGTGGGAGAAGAGAGACGTGCACAAACCATGAATGGAGAGCAACAGGGCCTCATTGACAATGACCTATACGGTCTCCAGTAGGTCTAGATCTCAGATCTAATGGATTGATATATCTTGTATTCAAGATGCAGCTTTTGATTATTGTTTAAAGACCACGTCAACATCTGGTAACTGTGTTAAAAAGGTTTGGACCCATGAAATAGAATTCCAAACAACTAACGTGTGAAATTGACATTTCGCCTGCCATGGAAAAGTTGGTTTTTATTTTGGTTCGTTATAAAACTGTTACATGTTGTTACATCGCTACTTTGTTTTGTGCCAGTTTGATTGGTGCTATTGAGTTCTTGAAAATGATGCCAACCTGTACAGTAATATAAATATATAAGTAAAAGAAAAGGGCCATGACCAAGTCTACTCTGGTAATTCTTAGGAAAGTGGAATTTCATCTTTAACGTGACAAGGAGCAAGACTACAAACATGTAGATATTGATGGGGATACCATAAGCAGCCACACAAAATCTCTCTCTCTCTCTCTCTCTCTCTCTTTCTCTCTCTTTCTCTCTCTCTTTCTCTCCATCTGTAAAGTAAGTACGCTTGTATTGGAACAGGCAAACATAGGGGCATATATATATATACTAGCCCGAATTCAACGGTTTCATTACAATAGGAAATGCCATGTTTTAGATTGCAGTGTGGAGTGCCATGTTCTAAGAGACTACATGTAAATAACGACTTTATGACATTCCTAAAACGGATTTGGGAGCAATTACTGTATACGTTATGGTATTGCTACTATGACTTATATTGTATAGATGTGTACGCTGTGTGAATTACCGAGAACATTATTCTATGTGGTCCATGAATGATTATGTCAATATACAAAATAAAAATAAACGTGCAACAGACTTATCTTTGTTACTGTGTAACACAGAGAACACTGACAATTCTAACATCAAGGTCACTTACAGATCATATACATATTATCAATAATATGACACCCCCTCCCCCATTCGATATTAATGCATGGATAACCTTGATACTTCACTCGGAGCAGATTGTTTTTCTGCGGTAAATATTATTATTAAATTCTAACTATCATTAGTTTTCATGAGTTTGGCGATAATACTGTTTTGAGAGAGTTTCTATGAATCTCCTGTCGCCATCTATTTCCACCTGTGAAATATAGAAATTTCCTACCCCTTTGGTATAGATTTAGCAAGGATTGGATTTCGTAACGGAGAGAATATTCAAAACATACCTCTTCATCCCCAACAGAATACATGACAAGTATGTCTCGGGGAAACAGGAAGTACCGTGAAACCTGGTCGGCCATTAACACATGACGTCATCTTTGTTTTGCAACACCTGTCCTTGCCCTTTGACCTCACACCGTGCGAGGAGTTTGTTGTTGTTCTGTCGCGGGGAATGCCCCAAGGGATAGACCTCCCTGTCTAGTTAAACAAGTTGTAGAAGCCGGCCCAAAATATGGACAATTGGTAGGGGGCTGAGCTTGCATTAGAGAACAATCCACTCGTCGTTAACTTCAAGGGGCTGTGGTGTAATTTTCTTGGTTGGATCTGGAGCCGAGGAACTGGCCTTTGTAGGCCCTGGAAACACTAATCTGGCACACAGGCTATTCAAAACAACCCTCGTCACACAAGGTCTAGAGTTATAATCTCCAAGCTGGAAAGACAGTATCAAATCAAATTGGCCAGGCAGTATCCATTTCCCAGGCAGTTACATGGGTGGCAAATGGTAACTGTCTGGCAAATGGATACAGCCTGGACAATTTGATACTGTCTTTGCGCCCACCAAACGATCTTCTTGGAGATTACAGGAGCTAGACAAAGTTACAATTTTGCCTGCTAACATCTGCTTGGAAACTGTTTGGTACATTCTTGAACGGCCTTTTGTACATGAGTAATTATCAGCATACCTGGGGGCATACACAATTCCAGACTGACTCATTCTAACCCGGTTTAATCAAAGCAAAGCGTTAAAGGTTTCAGTTGACGTTGACCAATCAGCACTGCACATCTAACCATGTTTTATATACACATGTCATACATTTGGCCTTACCCAGACTGACAAGGGAACAAATTAGTTTCGAGGGGGGTTAACCCAAACTTTTATTGTGAGATTATTGATTGAGAACATCAATGTTGGCCAGTCTCATGTTTTCACTGTCCTACTAAACGTGTCTACTTATACTACAGTCACTGAATATTCTCTTATAATAAGATTTTACATATACAAGAAGGTATAACCAAATTACCTGTTTGTTTGTTTGTTTGTTTGTTTGTTTGTTTGTTTGTTTGTTTGTTTGTTTGTTTGTTTGTTTTCCTTACTAGTGAGCATTTCGCTCGCATTTTATAACGGGTTTAAAAAATCTAGTGTAACTAACTACATGCACTACAATGATGGTTGTAATAAAACAACATGCATGAATGAATGAATGGTTTGTTACTCAGACACTTTGCAGCTAAAAGGCTGAATTGTGTACTAATTTTACAAATGGTGCTTAAAAACAGACTGTTTACTAGTTTCTAACACAATTAAAAACACCTGAAACAACTGATTACATGGCAACACAAGATTGTTAAGGTATGTGTTCCATTTAAAACAACTCACATTGACTAAAATACTTCATCAGGAAGAATATTGATTTCTCTTTATGCAGTTTCCAACTTTCTCACAATTTCCTCCACAATACTCGACATCTCTCTCCTAGCTCTGTCTGGGAGAACCTTTCTAGCATCTATCCCCTTTAAGGTTGGGGAGTACCTCCTTAACCGGTTGCCAAAAGCCGCGAAGTGATCATCATTTTGGTCAAGCCAGATAGGAAAGATTTTCTTGTTTGCCTGTAGAGTGAGCTCTAGCTCTAACTTGGGCCAGTACCTGTCGTTAAGAACATGGCGGCTGATGACAAACACTACGAGCTTCATGGACGCGTTTGAAATCGTGGCTCTTATCTTAGCGTCTATGACATCCCCTGGTTCAAGACTTATTTCGTCGAAGAAGATCCTCTCCGCCGGAAGTCTCTTCTCCTTAAGTTGTTCGACGAGAGGTCTCACAAACCGCCCCTTGTCTGGTCCAGCATGGCAGATAAAGACCTGTGGACCTGCATGGTGTGAGAAAGGTAGATAGCTATTAGCTATAAACGTATCTTCATCTCTAGAAATTCAATACAATTTCTTAAACCTTGAAAAAGCTTTATGAACACGGAGCTCACAAAAAAAATGTAGATGAATGTGAAACAGATGAATCATTCGGGCAATCTTGCCCCTAAGTCTGATTTTGTCATGTTGCACTAGACGTATCCACATGGGTTTACGTGTATCTCCAGTACAAAAAGACCAACATGATGAAAAAAACTGTATCTTTGAAAAATAATAGTAACTTTCAAGTCACCTTCTGCAGCTTCATTTTGCGTGCTCGTTCTTTTCAGTTGCTCTGCAACGTGTTTGTGGTCTCCCTTCTTCAAAATCTCCACAAACTCCTGGGGACTACACGTGCCCTTCTCAGTCAGGAGCTCTAGGAGAGCCTCGGCCTTGCCTGGCGTGGTTGTTTTGCTGACGATGACCTGCTTGTCTTCGGGGAAATCCAGCAATCTCCTCTCGATGAAGTGTGGAATCAGTTTCTCAACTTGTAGTCTTTTTCTCAGAAGGGTGTAGTTGTTTCTAACCAAGTCTTCTATAGCTTCTACTGAGTCTGTGTGATTAAAAAGAACGTTGTCAGCATTACAGCGTTGAATTAATCTAGTAAAAAATCTATTTACCTGATCCGATACTATTCAATATTTGGCCCTTGCACTACATGGTTTACGTTTACGTTTTGTTTTCTATCGTCTCAAAATTCAATGTGTAAGTACATTAGAGATATATATGGCGCGATAACGTACGCATTGACACCCTACGACGATTACCAAGCAAGGGAAAGAAGTCCATGTGTATTTCTTTCATACGAATTAACCTGCAATTCGACTCATGCGACCCTCCACTACGTCAGCCGCTGTGGTTATTGCATTGCCATGTTTCCCTGGTAAAAGTACCGTTACGGACATTTGAAATGCTTTTAATTACCCCAAGACATACTTCAATACTACACACAATCTTGCAGATACTGGATGTTTTTCAAGTGTGGTTTTGATTAACGAGTTGTGTGTGCACTGAAGGAAGTTTCGATGGACTCACCATTGTTTTCACTCGACGCCATGTTTATCACCTGTGTTGTACCTCAAAATGTCTAACAAAACAGTTGACACCAGCAATTTAAACGCTACCTGCGAAAAATACTGACCACTATCAGTTGCCTGTTTCTATTAAAAACGTGTTGAATAGTTTTTAAAATTCATAAAACCGTTTTTTATCTTCCGTCACTACAGGTGTGCCAGACAAGTGGGCGCCATTTTCCTTTGTACAAACATGACTGGGACTTACGTGATACTTCCGGGAGTCTGGTTCCCTTGGGAATGCCCTTAAGGATGACCTTCAACCTCTGCTCCTGTACACACACACTAACGTGTTTATTGTACGTGATCAGACCCTCCTTTTATATCTCTCGGTCCTGTAAACTGTCCTCAGCAGTGTAAAAGTCTGCTCTGACAATTCATCATTACGATATTGTGGTGTAACATTCTTTCACACTTGTAGGTCAAAGACAGAATAGGGTCAGGAGATGTTTCCTTCACGTAAAACCATTCTATATAATTTAAACACCGTTAGCATAATGCGGGGGGTGGGAGTGGAACTTACATACTCCAATATGTGACCGGAGAGATATAAACAGTACCATGGCAGTATAGGCTCTTATAATATTTTATCTAAAGCACTCCTAGAGATCAAAGACATGGAAGTCTAGTTTTAGAAATCCAAGTTTATAAATAACCATTCGGTTACGATACATCTTAAAGGCACACAAAATTCAACGTCTTCTTAAATGTCACCCATGTGATACTGAAGTTGTTTACGATTTACTTTCCATGTACAGAATACCCTCAAATGTTTTCAAATATTTATAGATTACAACAGTCAATTATAGCATGTGAGAAGATATTAAGTAAAAACAATCCTTACAAGCATTGATCAGATAGATTGTACATGTTAATGCATACGTACAGACGGTACAGACATGTATGTGCACGCCATGTACTTTTGCATTCACATTATACAATAATTGAAAACTTGAGAAGCAAATATGTCTCTTATACATCTGATCACACACAAGTATAGTATTTATAAGTCGTAGTTGCCACACTCCAAGCAACGTTAGGAACCAACTACAATGTACAGAACACGCAGCAAACAAAACAGGTCAAGTAGGGTCGTCCAAGACATGAATCGCTGTGCAGTGTCCATGAACAGTCTAAAGGTCGTCATCAATGTTGGCACCAAGGTAGATGTCCCAAGGTTTTTAACCCCCGTTTGCCCCGGCCACCGTGACGATGTCCGTGGCTCTAGGCAGCAGCTTCTTGTCGATCAGCTGCAGAATCTCCATGGATGTGAAGGGATTGAGGCGGTCCAGTCCCTCCAGGACGAACAGAATCTCCTCCTGGCTCTGCTCCATGTGCCTCCACAGGGATTCTTTGGAGAAGGACGGTTCGCGCCGGTACTTGGCGTCGCGCAGAAGTTGGTCGAAGATGACGTCTATGATTTTTTGGTTCTTTCGGACTTCGTCGAGTTTAAGTTTGTACATCTCCTTAAAGCCAGAGGTGACCTTCTTGTCGCCCACCCAGTCTGCTGCAAGTGCAAGTGCTGCAAGACCTTGGTGTTCGGGCTCCTCTCCAGATAAAGGAAGAGGATAAAGCCATATAGAGTCTGGAAACACTGGATATGACTCTCTCCACCTCTGTTCAAAATTGACAGGCTTAATCCCGGTTTGCTTGCGGACATGAATCCAGGGTTCGGCGTCACCCATCTCGTATCCCATCAGCCCTTCCAAGCTTGTATTTCCTTCATATCGTTCGACCTCCGCTCTGTAAACCTTCTGCAGGCGACTTATCAGCTCTGAAATAACAACAAAAGAGGTGTGTAAGCATTGATTTACATCTTTGCTAATTTATAACAGACCTTTATCACCAAACGTATAACGTTATGCATTGTATGTAATGAGCTAGTTAGCGCTGTGCTGTGGTTCTTATATGTTATAAGCACGATCTGGTATCATGAAGCCAGTCATGGTGCACCAGCGTTCATCATGATATCACTCATCTCCTAGATCAACCAACTTCACAAATTCCCCCAAAGTACTGTCCGATTGTAGAATTGTATAACACAGAATAAAGGTGACCCTTTCTGCGTTTCTTAATTCTACTTCTCTCTAGTGATGCGCGCTTACTTTGTATTTACTGCAGGCGGGAAAAAAAGTGCACCACGTCAGAGAGGAAGAAAAGGCGCTAGCCGTAAAAGGTCATCAAAATAACCCCTGACCATACATCTTCTTAGAGATTGCCACAGACGGACTCGAGGCGGTGAAAGCAATAGAAGGGTTCACAACAAAAACAGTAAAAAGTAGCCTGCGTTTTCTCTTCTTTTGTCCTGTTTACAAACAAACACACACACACACGCGCGCATGTACACACACACACGAACACACAGAGCCCCCCCACACGTGCGCACACACACACACGCCCCCCCCCACACACACACGCACGCATGTACACACACACACACACAGCCCCCCCCACACACACACACGTGCGCACACACACACACGCGCCCGCACACCCAAAACAATACCTCCCTAACAAGTCACTGGCATGGGGTTGTGGAATTCGGTACGCAAAACCACACAGACACTGTCAGCACTTGCACTATACCATGCTCAAAGATTTCACACAGGTACATACACTCAGAAAACACACAACACTTTTTACAATCCATCACTGTATTGCCTTGTATTAAAATAGATTGTCAGAAACCTGCTACAACTAAATTACCAAAGGAAAAAAAACCTGCTCTATATAATATGGGTATATACAGATGTGTACATTATTAATCAAAGGCTCCTCCAACATGCCATCCTATAACAAAATTAGTCTACGATGCCTCTTTGTTTTTAAACACCACAGAAAACCATAATTACAAGGTAAAACTTTCCCATAAGCCCTGCTCCTCCACCGCATTTTACAATATTCTACAGCCGTGAAGTAAAACTTCAAAAGTATCATGAAAAGGGGGGTTCTTGGTGAACACCTAGGAGATATTATTATACTTCCTTTATAATAATAACGATACTCTACAGCTTCGAGCTGTGGTCACGTCTAGAACAATCTCTCGAGCCTAACTGAGATGCTCATCTTTTAAACAGCAGTAATGTCTTGTCCTGTCCATAAGAAAGGCAAACGGTACAATATTTACAAAAGTGAATCAGTATATAGAGGAAATAAAATTGAAGTTGCCGACTCAAGTAACATATTCCTTCAACGTAACGCTTCCCCCTACACAAATTTCATATCATAATAGCCATACCAAAATATCTTCTATTTGAGAGGAAATATCATATAAGCCATATACCCCTTGGACGCAGCCATTTTGGATTACACATGACATGGGGGCGGCCATTTTACAATACACGCTCTGCAAGAGCAGTGTTTCCATACATTTGGTCAAACATGGTCCTCCTTCACAAAGTGGTATTCCATTTCAACTATCATTAAAGGTGTTTTCGAAAGGTTGTTACAAATTTGAAATTCTTATTTTTTCCACGGCCATATCCAATTCATTTCAATTAGTTTATAGTGTGAATAAATACACCTTGCACCTACTATATACTGTTTCTCGGACAGAAACAAAAGCCTCTTTCACTCTCGCTGGCTAAGGAAAGTAAAAAGTGATATACAGTTCGGAAGACATCAAAATATCTGCACCATCTTAACTTGAAAGCAGTTTGTCGATTTGACGTTTGTTCTTCTGTGAGAGTGAAATTTACATAAAGCAGCATGTGCTTGACATACTCACAATATCCATGACTTTCTACACTGCCAAACCTCTCTTCCAAATTCCACAATTGGCAATATGTGACAATATAGGAACAAAACCTCACTTTCTGAAGGTGGCAACTCTCCAAAGCAAGAAGTTGATGAAATGAATATATATTTATATATATATAATGGGGTTACGCTCAAAATACAAATCCTTAGTTAAGACCTTTCAACTTTGACTTAATTTTAGAGCTTCAACATTAACTGTGGTTAGCAGACATACTATTCAAAGCTGTTGCTGGACACAATTTTCCTTCGAGACATTTTCTCCTTCTAAATTCTGCACTTTTTGAAGTCACAGAGCTACCTTGTTTAAAACCTAGTAGAAAATGTCCTATTTCAACAAGTCAGTTTCAGTAGTTGGGTACAAATTTGATCCACCATTTTTCACACTAGCACTATTACAGATTTGATTATATATATTCATACAAGATCTTAATCACAAAAGCAGGGAAAGTTCATACATAAAATACAGCCGACATAAATGCTCTAATTTTTCCTTGACTTCCTTGTGTTTCTTTGAAAACTCTCTAATTACATTTTCTACTTTGTTGTGTGATCGTGCAGAAAAAGTTAACTGTTAACCACTGTCAACCATCTTTTTTCTCAGGACCATAGAAAACTACCACTTGTTTGATCAAAGGTCCTGATTGGTCAGCTTCTACTTACAAAGTTACTTTTGACCAATCAGGTTCCTTTTTTTGTCAGAGTGATTCTGATTGGCTCTGTCACTAGGACATTCAGCCAATCACTGTCTATGTTCTAAAAGGTGGTAGTAACATGGAACATGTAAATTTTTTTTTACCTTTAAATCCTTTTAAGAAGGAAATACTACAGGTGAAAGTTAAGAAAACTGCAGTAGGTTGCTCCCAGGGTCCCAAGTATCAGTGCTGTTCTTTAAAAGTTCTGTACATTATTTGGCAAGGGTTTCTTTACTACGACATGTATAAAACATTTCTGTACACATGTATTGCCATAAGACTTGGTCAACAGTGGTGAACTGGGGTCAACTTCACTGAAGCTCCTATAAACCGGTACAAGGTTTAAACTGCACATGTACCGTGTGATACATTCTGGGAAATATGTCAAAGTTGAAGGCCCCTGAGACATAAACAAAACACATCTGGACATGGCATGGTCTAGACAAGAATTGTTTACAAGTCAGGGACCTTCACCTTTGACCTTGTGCATGCGCAGTTCAAACCATGAACCGCCTTATTGTGATGACTACTTGGTTTTACACCGCATTCCATAGGGGCAAGGAGTGGACAGATCGACCAATCTAGATTGTGATGCTTTTTCCAAAACCTTTCATTTCCATACTTATACATACACTTCATTTTCGGTAGTACATGTACCGACTTGTGTTGTATGTTGTATAAAACCTAATGTTAAGGACATAGTATTCAATCCATGAGTTTGCTTGCACAAAATGAATAGGATGGAATGAGCAAGTTGTGCTAGTATTTTTTTACCACACTTCAGTTTGGACATGTTTTAGGACTTGTTGATGGCACTGAGAGATGTCCATGAAGTGAAATGGACTGAAAAGTACCGAAACCAAAATTTTCAATGCTCAAGATGCAGCTCTCTGGGTACAACTTATCAGATCTGTCCACTCACTCTCCCCGCTGAAAAGGGTTTCGTTTGGCCAGCTTGCACATAGGATTTCTCTGTGTACTACATACATGTACCTACACACAGTGCAAAAGCTTCTTCTCCACACGGCTGTCAAAAATTAGCAAAGTCTTTCCCTTTGTTGTAGCAAAAATAGTGATTACATTTCTAGTAATTACAAGGGTTCCTATCCCAATGGTACTAAACATAGATGGACACAGAACCACCAGATACATTACCCCCCTCTCCCAATCTAGAACCAGTATTCAAATAAGTGGGTTCACAGTTTTAACTGTGCATGATGCATTGCAGGTAATATGTTAAAGTTGAAGGCCCCTGAGACAAAACAAGTCTGGACATGTATCAAGCATGGCCTAGATAAGAACTGTTTACAAGTCAGGGGCCTTCATTTTTTGACATGTTCACAGTACATATGCTTGCACATGCACAGTTTAAACTAGGAACCCACTTTATGCAATTTCCAGTTGTAAGGTGACCATTACAGCAAAACTCTGTGCCTGAATTTTGTTACAGAGTGGGCCTTCAAAATATGCAGGCACAAGGAGTGTAAAATATCTGGTAATTTAAGTCCATCTGACTAAACCACCCCCCTCCTCCCTTTACATGGTGTACTCTCTGGAAAACTTAACAATGTCCCCTTTAAATCACTATAACACTGTGTATTTATAAATGTTAGGATATTGTCTTCCTCTGTGAGGTGCTGGTAGTGTTGCATAGGCAGAACATTTCTTTACATGTATATACTTCATTAGTTAGCTTTGTTCTTGTGAGGTTTGACTTCATCTTGCCTTCCATGAGCTAGTTTGTAAAAAAAAAAAAATCTTCAAAAGTTAAAATCTAGGTTTAGCCCAGTTTGAAAAGTGCTGTAGAAAACTGTGAAAAAATCTGGTGGATTCAACTGTAGCACTGGATGAAGGAAAACCAGAACACATCATACACATCCAGGTCTGTAACGCCACTGCATTACCACACTTCCCTCACACAATTCTTCTCTCTTCTACTTTCCTTGGCAAGTAACACTTCTAACTGCCATATCAGGACCATGCCTTCAAAATGATGTTTTGAGCTTAATCTGACTTCACATGTATGAAGGGTTGTTCATTTTGGCTCTGTAACTGTGTGAAAGATGTGTCATTTGCATGCTTACGAACCTCAAAAGTCCACGATAAGATTAGACATTGAGTTGCTCTGATCATTGAGTTCATGGCATTGTATTGTATTGTAATGTTAACAACTGTGAGTGCACACAAAAAAATAGGATAAAAACATATTTTTCTAAAAGGAAAATTAAGCTGACTTCATGACCATCCAGAGATTCAATGCCACTCGTGAACATTTCTTTCCATACTCGTTTCTTTTGTTTCCGGATGCAAATATATATCAGCCAGCATCCTGGCAAAACCTTCTCATGCCCATCTCTAACTTCTCTCCCCGTCAAGCTACCTTTAGTAGTGGATAGTAAACCTAAAAAAAGTCTAAAGAGCTTACACACAGAAAAATACTTTAAATGTGGATATGACAATCTCGTCGGCTTCCAGAGCAGAGAATATCTTCCTGGGCACCGAGATACCACCCTGTATACTGTAAACACCATATCCTGGAGAGTACACCATGCAGTACTTTGTAAGAAAAGTTGTATCTACAAACCCCCCCTCCCCACCCTATCCCTGTTACGGTGCTATCTAAGAGACGTGGTGGTTTTGGGGCCTTAATACGGAGTAAACGTCGTCCACTTTGGCCAACCCTTCCAGGAAGGGGATGAGGTCCAGGAGCTCAGTGTCTGACATGTCATCAAACCAGGATGCTACGGGCACCTGGAGAGAAAGAGAAAAAAACAGAGAGGACATTTAGTTATTGGTTTAACAACAATATAATTTGTTGGTTTTTGGATTAAATACATAAATAGATAAATAATTGAAATATCAAAATGTAAACAGAGTCTGAGGGGGCTCAGTCCTCTGTTTCATCTTAACCTTTTTGCGAAATGTTTACTTCAATATGTCAGAGAACCAAGGAATCAACTGGTAAGGCCTAAGCTACAGCATAAACTATTTCAACAGGCCATGGTGCTGAAGTGCCATCTAGCTGATTGTGGTAGAACCACATGCAGGAATGAAGACCAGTACAAACCATGTTAACAATGCTGTCTTGGCAGAGCTTACAGTAGTGTCCTCTGATAGTTGTCTTGTTTACTAAAACTGACAAGTCTCTTATTCTGTCTTAACATATAGTGCCTCCTAAGTGCACCTTTGACTGTAGTAAACTGAAAAGCAGAACCCCTGTTCCATCCAATTCCTTTTTGAAAAAGCAAGCACATGCAGACAATACTAAAACTCACCCCACACTAAGAATCATGTACTTAAAACAGCATGGGAGTGGTTAAAGCTTAACACAGAGGGTTTAAGTACAAAGAAGCATCTAGACTTACCGCATTGTCAGGGTGAAATATGTACGAAGCAGGTGAGTTATCTACAATTATAACCTTGCACAAGTCCCTGCCTAACCGACTGAGGTCCTGGAAAAAAATGAAGACAAAAAATAAATTATGACTTTTTCTTGACAGAGTGGTGCCTGAGATATGAGTGAGGGAAAAATATACACAACATACAAACATATTGTACGAAGAAATTTCATAAACATCATTACAGGACTTTACAAACTGATCAGGCCTTCTCTCCAAGAGCTTTAGGCCATACTCCTCTAACTTGAGAGAATCATTCCCATTCCCAGAACTCCCAATAGGAGCTCAGGATTCTTAATCACTATGAAAATCAGTCCAATGGGAACTCTCTCACTATGGAAACCAGTCGTCACAGCCTGCGCCCATGGTAACAGACACTTCTCAGTCTGATAATGATTAGTTCACGTTAGCACATATGCATAAATCAACAGGATTAAGAGGTTCCCGATTCTCTTGACTTAGAGATGTTGGTCCTTCGACTGGCCGGGTCCCTAGAAGCTTGATGTACAATATGTAGTCAGGCTACCACTCCCCCTCACCAACCATTTTTCCTCAATACTTTGAGTGTTTGTTTGTTTTTATTTACATTTTTTTTATTTATGAAGATTTACCATATTTGTGGAAGGATTGACATAACAGGTGACTATCACCTCTTTAAAGAAGTCAAACCTGGGACCAGACTGTAAGGTTTGAACCACTCACACCGGGAAGGACCCCTGCTTTTTTTGGTAAGTGTGCTAGGATCTTTAACACGCTCAATGTGTGGCTTTCCTTAAACATGGGACCTCTAGCTTTACATGCTATCCGAGAGGACGTCCCTAACCAAAGCTATTCATTTTCACCTGAATCAAGTGAGGAAAATAGGTGTTAAGTGCCTTTCCCAAGGGCACAACAATGGGGCCTGCCCAGGAGAGACCATGTACATGTATGACTATAACAGTTTAGTACGTACCTTTACATAGTTTCCCCTGTGGAAAACACAGGAGTCCCTGAACAGACGCGCCCTGAACACGCCCCACTTGTCCAGTAGGTCTGCTACAGGGTCTGCATACTGCACAAACAAACATTATCATCAAATACCAAAATACATAGATTCTTACAAGTTACCCCTGACCTTCAATACTGTATAATCTAATACATGAATTTATTTCTGTAAATAATTTCATCATGTTGGTAGAACATAGGACATGGGGAATTTCTTCATACAGAACCAGTAAAGTTCCTCATCGAAACGTAAGCAGGTGAAGAACTTGACTGGTTGTGTAAGAAGAAAATCCCCATATCCCATGAATTTATTTGTGCCTGCGTAACATCCAATGTAGAAAAACCTACAAAGAAACCAACGTTGACACTATAATTTCAAGATTCTTGTGACAATAAGGAATCTGTCTAAAGTGTACTGGTGTGCCTCAGGCTCTTACCTTTGCCAGACTGGCTGTAAACAGCACACACTCAAACATCTCTCCCATCTTCTGGAGGAACTCATCCACGTACGGCCTTTTCAGTACATAAACCTGAGCACAAAACAAGACATCACAGATTTCAGACTTCAGAGAAGTATTCTGGGTTTTCATGACCGTCGAGTTCACCCCATTTCCTGTGTCTAACCTTTTCACATGACATTTTGTTTTGTCTTCTCCCCACCCATGTGCTGTCAACCTACCTCAAGTTTACCCCCAATTCCTGTGTCTGATCCTTTGACTGTCATTCCCCACCTTCCTACCCATGGGCTGTCAACCTACTCTGTCCGGAGAAACAGACAAACAAACCTACAGCTCAGCCAACCAAAACAATATTTCCATACCCGGAAGTAGGCTAATACAATAGGCTTACAATGTATATAATAGTTCAGAATTTCATTTAGAAATCAGTTACTTTGGGCATGAATGTACAGCAGCTACAATGAATGAACCATACATGTGCTGAATAAACGATATTGCTGAAGACTATTTATTGACACTTCCTGTCAAATAATCATCATTCCAGCAGACTGCCTTAGTAGGAAAGGAAACAAGATGGGGCTTAAACATGTTTGTCCAGGACAATTTTCAAAGTGAAGGTTTCAGATTTTCACTTATTCTGATCTTTCAAATATCACACTTGTTGACTATCATACTGCTAGGTCAGTCTAGCCTGTGTTACATAATCTGAGGACTGATTGGGCCTCCTCCTTGAGCAGTGGGAGGGCTGCTAGATGCATGATTTAGCCAAGCTAGGGGTTGGTTATGTCAGCAATGTTGTTCACAGCATCATTTCCTCCTCAGAGACATCCCTATAGACTCTTATCAAACCCCTTATCAACAGTTACCACAAATATGGTAACCAAATCCAGCGATAATGGGGCTTTCCTCATCACATATCTCTGTGGTTTTACAACAACATCAAGGAATGCACTGTTTGGGTGTTCAGTCTCTCAAAAACAAGAAATCCAGGAAGTGTTTTGAGTTTTCATGAATTTATTGGAACAACCGAGGAGATTGTATGACATATTAGTACAGAAACTGTGCAGGGTTAGAGGGTCCCTCATGCAACCTCGGCATCCTAAATTCCATCATGTCAACCTCTAATTCCTGCTGGCTCCTGGCCAGATCCTGTGACCCTGAACTTCACCCCATTTCCTCTGTCTGACCTTTTGACCTCCATTCATTCATTCTGAATACTCTTTGGCCCTTCAATTTTTTTAAATATCCAACAACAGAATATATGTACATACATTAAACAATCCACATATTACACAAAAATGCAAAAACTAAACATTGACAGAGAAAGGACACAACAAGCACACAAACATATGTCTCACCTGATGTACTGTTCCATCAATTTCAACAGGAACTATAAAATCTGCATTGGTGACAGGCTAGAAGTATAGATAAATACTTGGGTAAATGGACAGGTACGTGTATATAATATTTGTATACATACAAATACAAAAGTTATCTTATACATGTATCAGTGAGGCCAGTGCAACATCTAGGATGACAGTACAAAATGTGTGTATCATAGCGACAGTTACTAGAACAACTAGTGGCAACATTATAAAAACTGCAACAGCATGACCTAGATTGTATCTTTACTTGCAAGTAACTTGAAAGTACCATCTGTCAAATAATTGAAGTGCTTTTCATTGCTTTATACGTCTTTTGATTCCCCTTGATTTCGTGTGGTTACCGGATGATCTGCACCTCAGATCATTACAAATATTGTAGTGGGTGGGTGCACAACAGGGCACAGCTGCCACATGCTCCGTGTTTATCCCCTAATATGGTCGTACAGTCTGATGTACTGCACAGGAAGATAACTCAATTAGTCCCAATCTTGTTTCCATTGGTGCTGAGCCAATTAAATTGTACCCTTTGAAGTGAGGTGAAGACTTGTTGTTTGAGCGCAAGGACTCTGTTTCAAAGGGGGAATTGACGTATGGGAATTCAGGGCTCGAAATCCTTTTTTCTCCATACCTGCACTGGTGCAGATAACATTGAAAATTACCTGCATCAGAAAAATTTTATCTGCATCGCTCAGACTTTAGGAAGTCTAAAAACTGTTCAGAAATCATTTCCACTATTTCTTCTATACTTCACAGGTGATAACAAAAATGCAGGTGCAGGTAGAATCCTGAAGTGTTACCTTGAATGAGCTGTGCACCAGGGTTTCATCCAGGTCGATGACGATGCATTTCTTGTGCATATCCTGGTGACGCACCGGCGGCAGCAAGTACTTCTGTGGGACCTGGGAAAAACAGAAGTTTGTTTATTTGTTTGTTTGTTTGAGCCTTTGTTTATTCATGAAATACTCATATCAGCCTCCTATACAGTCTGATGAGGTCATGAGGAAAGAGGTCAGGGCCAGACAAAAAAATGTTTGGTCTGGAAAAATATGTTTTTTTACTTTTTTTTACAGTGAATCCCTTTTTCATCATTTAGTCTTATTACATAGAAAAAAAAGCTTTGTAAATGGGCTGAAATCACAGTTTTGTCATACCATCCACCCTCTTTCCCAAAAATGACAGGAAATTTTGTGAAATGAATAAAAATATTACAAATAAATTTCATTAAAGTTTATTGTAGTTTCAAGATGAAAAGAAACTTCTGCTTGAATAAAGAAAGCCCCCCAAAAAATTAGCATTTTGGACAGAAAAATTGTGTGGGTTACTGAGGTCAAAGTGTGCATTTTGGCTAGAAGTTTTGATGATATTACTGTAAATTCATTTACTTTTGTGGTGGTTTTATTTTGTGCTAGGAGGGACAAGGAGGTTTTTGCAGTGTTTGAAATTTGTGATTGAAACAATTCTGTATTTTCTGTATTACAACTTAGAATGCAGTCAATGCAAAAATGGGGAAAATAAAACCACTGCTAACATTTCAAGACTTACAGTACCTCATTGAACTGGAAATTGGTGTTTTCCTTTGTGGCAGAAAAATGGAAAAAGTTTGCATGGTTTTGAGTTAGCAGACACCTTTTAGCCATAAATTCAACAAGTTACGTCATAGGACTAGACTATTCCATTCAAAAGGATCAGGAGGGGTGGTCAGGGTAGAACAAAAGGGTTGGGATGGTCAATGGTAACATGTACTTCATTACATGAAGGGACAGACTAATCAAAATAAAAGGGGTCAAGAAATGTTCATGACTGCCTCTCCTGACTTTTCTAAATGGAATAATCTTAAAATTAGAGTTCTTTACGCTTAAATTTCCTTTCATTTTCGTTGTCATGACAAAACAAGATGGGCAGGAAAGATGCCTCCCAACCCATGTCTGTACCATTTTCCCTTGTTGCATTTTCCTCCTATAATTTTTTTTCCTACAACAGCCTGCAATAAGCTGCTTCACAGGTTAAACTGTGCATGTGTGATGTCAAAGGTGAAGGACTCTGACTTGTAAACAGTCCAGACATGTTTTGTTTATGTCTCAAGGACCTTCAACTTTGACATATAACCCACAATGCATCACAATTCACATGCGCAGTTCAAACCATGAACGGGCTTATAACTGTTTATAGATTTTTTTCCCAATACTGTAAGGTACCATATTTTCTCTGAACATTTTCTCGAATAAGCACATACATACATTCTGAAATTTTGCAGGTAACCAATATCGGGATGGGCACTAATTGGCAAGGCGTGCTCTTTTTAGGGAAAATGCGGTAACTTTTGCAGCGGCTGCGTGCATCGTTCTACATGCCTGATTACTGCTGTAAACTGCGATCTTTGATTTTGTCTAACGAGACATGCAATTACCTCTCCTGTGGTTAATGGAGCAAGAATGGGAAAGTAAAGTGCACTGTGAAAAACAGAGCTACGTGTAAGTAGATCTGTGTACCTAAACAAGTTTGGCCAATCATCTCTAAGTTACACATGTAGCCAACTGTCTTTTTTTGGTGTCTTTGTATAAGAGTTTACATATTTCAATCTGAAAATTCCTGATTTTCAAGTGCAAAATTATCTTTGAGACGCAATTTACCTATCTTTAGTGTGAAAAATGGTGTCAACTAGTCTTTTATTTTGTTCCTGTACAGGTGCACAAGATGTTCAGGTCTGGACCTGTACCTAAATAATTTTACAGGTACAGGTACAGCTATTAGGTAGACAGGCCTAGAGATGGGAAATGTTGTAGCAATGACCAACGCTCACCTTCGCGCTGCCATTTTCCTCTGGTTGGCCCGGAGTGGCAGGGGCGTGGCTACTGTTGGCGCGGAAACAGCACAGGAGGGATCCGAAGATGCTGCGGTGGCGTTTCTTAGCAACTGTTGTCACGGGAGCGGCTGTAGGGATAAAGACAACATTAGAATTCAAAGAAAGATCAGATTCAGAATCATTTTGGTCACAGTGAGACCACAGTTGGATAAATGCTCCTCCCGTTTCTTCTCACATGCTACTCTTTGTTAGCTCAGTGTATGGAGGTCTTGTTTTCAGTGTCTGTTTGCATGTTTGCTTTTGTTTCCTTAGTTATTTCCACATGCTAGGCATATGGGGGGCATTGACAGGAAGTTAGGTCAAAGGTCCCAGCAAGTCCAAGAAAAGGTTATCTCATTAATTTCTTCCATTTCCTGCTAAATGCATGTCTGTTGCCTTATGGGACTGCCAGTGTGAAATATACAGAATCAGTGAGAAATTCACAATAATGGAACTAGAATATTTCACGGAAATATAGGATCTTCAATTTCTAGTTAATTTTGTTCACACACCCCTAAACTGTCTATGACAATAAATATCTACAAATGAGGAATATGGACAAGGCTCCAGTATTCTCATTATTAAAGAATCCTATGATTTATGGACACTTTAAGTTTTGTACCATGCCACTGCAAAACCATCCTAACTTGCTGCCAGACATATTCATTGTTGGGGAGCATTTAGACAAATTGGGACAACCTGACGCACTGCCCCATAGTGACGTTACCCTGGTTGTTACTCATACTAATTATACAATCCATCTTTTGCCCTGGCTTTGAATAACGTCTTTCTGTCAAGTATGATTTAGAAAAATTTAGCTAACTAAGACTGTTACTGTAACATCATTCTATTTAACAGAATTTATTTCAATCATTCAATCAAAATTGGCTAAAACTAGAAAACTGGATCCATAGCAAATCTGGATTGTAGCCATAGCTTGATCCAGATTTGTAAGAAAATATACCAGACATTTTAAGGCCTGTTAGCAAAATAAGTTATCAGTCATCAATAGAAGTTTATATAAATCTAATGCGACTTTGCTACGACAACCGAAATATGTATAAGGTTCTCTTTCCATTTGATGGCGATCACTGAACAAACTTTGAGTGACCACAAATTTGCCAGATTACAGCTTGGTGGGCGCCATTAGTAAAAGTTATTTCACACACCCTTCCACTAAAGGCTGTGACTGCTGAGTGACATTTTGGTCGCTCAACAGTCACCTTCTGTGCAAAGGCGGCCTCAATGCAGAATTAGGCCGGCTTAAGACTGGTGATGGTATACTGTAGCGTGACACTCTGCCACCGGTGACGATAGTCTTTAGAAACACGGGCAGAAGTGCAGTGGGCCACGCATTGCGCGTCAAAATGGCGGGAGAAGAGCTGCTTATTTTTGCCTTGCGACACTTCACATTTTAATGTTTGCCACCCTCGTTTTCCTGCATATGAGACGCCTTGTAATCGCCCAACAGTCTTAGTGGGCCTTAGAAATACCCTAGCTAAGCATCCCTAGGCTTTAAGGAAATGACTTACAAGAAAGCATCAACATCCTATAAGCCCAGATGTGGCCAGAATCTTTACGATGCACTTGTCATTGAAATTCAGCGTACAAGTATTGATTTTTCAAACGTGAAATTATGGATTTCCGTCTGCAGCTAATTGGACATGGTTGACCACATGATAACATTTCCTTCAAGCATAGAGAGATAAAAATCATATCCATATTCAATAACTCATCCTAAGTGGCACCAAATCATATAATTTCTGTGTTAGGGTCAAAAAATAAATACAGATATCAATTACATTATGAAGACAAACACACTATCACATAGATTCACACCCAAATTTAAACAAGGATTCCAACATTTATTCTTGATCTATTCCATCGATTTTTTTTTTCCAGTTTATCCTACCAAACATTGAATTTACGTAGACCCCAAAACCCCTAGCAGACAAAAGGATTGCTATAAAACATATACTCGAAGATATCAATATTTCCAAAGCCCTTGTGACATCTACTATCAGGAAAGCGTCAATCATCCACTTTGTTTTATAGCCAAATTGTCGGAGACCTTATAGAATAATGATACCCCAGCCCCTGCAATTGTACTTCTTATGTAAGACTAAGAGGTTATTTTTCAGAGTAGGTCACGTCAGGAATACAGATCAGATCTAATGCCTTCACCAGCCACAAATTATACGTATTACTGTAAAACTTGACATGTTTGCGGTTATTTTATTTCCACTGTGAATTCATGACACAGTGAATATATGTTTTTATTGTATTGCTACTGTATTACCATCTCTTCTACCTCCATTGTATTACAGAATATTGTTTCAACTGCGATCATAAACATAAAAACCTCCTTTCCCCTTCTACTGCAAAAATAAATTAATTTACAGTAAACAGCAGATCCAATTTTAGTATGACAAAAATAGCTCAATAATTGGAGACTGTCTGAACAGTTTTATATCCTCTATTATCAAATCTTATAAATAACATATTTCTAATATAATTAAGGAATGGTTATACATGTCATACATGTACATATTAAAAAAGGCCAGTAACATACAGGGAAGGATTGACAAATAATCTTTAGTAATAATATAAATTGATATGTACATTTGTAATGAAGCAATATCTTTACAATTGATTTCTGTGCATAGTGCCACACCCAAATTCTGTCCTTGAATACGTTGTACATTTGATTGGAACAATTGACAACTGAATAGTTTGGATTGTCATAGAGGTAATAATAAGCTGGTTCACAGTTTGCACTGCGCATGTGTAAGGTCAAAGGTGAAGGCCCCTATCTTGTAAACAGTTCATGTCTAGACCATGCTTGATACATGTGCAGATGTATTTTGTTTATGTCTCAAGGGCCTTTAACTTTGACATATTACCCACAATGCAGCACACTGCACATGCGCAGTTCAAACCTTGAACCGTTTTGTTTATTGTACAAAGGAAAAATGACTGTGCATCTTATATATGTATTCAACCATGCAAATTCTGCAATGCAGTCCATGTTTACAAATAGCTGACTACATAGCATTTTTTCTACTGTTTAGTGACATATTGCACTAGATACATCATCTTCAAGGGTACAAATGGCAAAAAGCTGGTGGCAAAATTATACTTTGTTTCCGGGTCAGGGTAGGAGAAAGCTTAAGTTAAGGATGGGGATCAGACAGCTTAAGGTGATGGCGCAAGGTGAAAAAAAAAAAGAAGAAAAGAACTTTTGTCCTTGGCCATGCTTAAGCTTACAAATATACAATCAACACCTGAAGAACTGACATGGCAATGCAGGTACAAGTACAAGCTTACACAAGGCCCACAGATCTGCAACTACAATACAACAACGTTACAAGCTAGTTCACGGTTTAAACTGCGCATGTGTCAGGCGGCTCAGGCCAAAGGTGAAGGCCTAGTTTCGTTTACATCTCAGGGCCTTCAACTTTGACATAATATTACCCACAATGTATCACACTACACATGCACAGTTCAAACCGTGAACCAGCTTATAGGGCATATTACAGGGAAGCAACGTGACAACAGCGCGGAGGATTGAATCAGAATCCCAACCAACCTGCATGATGGCTGAGAAACTGGTCCCTTCTTCCCGTTCCAACTGCAGTGACAAAAGAACCAACAGCTTTTACTAAATCAGATAGAAGAAAGACTTTTGCCACAATTTTCAGTGTTGTAATTTGGTGCAAGTGAAAGTAGCTTCAAATGAGTTTAGCTCAATGAACTCAATGAACAGTTGAGCTACTCTCCCACTGGTCGTGACAGAGAAGACTCTATGTACAGTATTTACAGGTTCATTGTACCAAGGAAATTGCCCTGGCTCTTTTCTACAAGTACAAATCAACAGTGGACCACTGTCCTAAGAACTGCGACCCTTTCCAGTAGCATACATGCCGGGTAAATGACAGTAGCTAAGATTTAAACTCCCAACCTCTTAGTCCAGAGGCAGAGTCACTAAATGGGCTATGCAGACTACATATTGTAATTTGGTACCCAGGATTTCACTGTAAAATGTTGGTACTGATAAATTTCTGTGACTCACAAGTAAATTGGAAATAATATCTTTCACCAGACCATTTTTCTACACCAGTTGATATAGAAACGAAAGTGTTGGCATGCATGAATCCATACTTCCAAGAAAAATATCCAAACATACAACCTGAGTAATGCAGAAGTGCAGAAAGGGGCATCGTGACTGCGGCAACCCTTTGTTACAAATGATGTGTGAACACCAGCATAAGATTTCTAGGTTATGACTAACAGATGATTCATTTCAGTTCATCTACATGCAGCCTGGCATTTTTGGAGCAGAAAAATTGATATTTCAACATTATCAGCAATTTCACTTTTACCCTGCAAATTGCAGGCTGCATGTGTTTTTACATAGCTTAAAATTATGTGATACTCGTGTTTCAACGTAGTACAAAAATTGGGTCTATCACTTCAACCTTCTTTAAAATCAATAACAGAATATCTGTGATGGATGTGTTACTTAAGGGGAAGCTTGTCCTTTTTAAGTCATCTTGAGATACCCATCTTAAGGAGGTCCTGAGGGGATAGCCTGACATGTTTCTGCCAAACCTTATTCCTTGTCTTACAGGAAGCTATAAAATATTCATGACCTTCCCTTCAGCGGCAATCACAATAAGCATCTCTACATGTATGGTTGTTGGGCTTGATAGCCAGACGTAACCATTAAGGGCTGGAAATGCTCTCTTAATTGTTTCCAGTGTACTATGTGTAGATATACATGTAAATGTTTTACCTCTGTGTATGGAGGTTTCGTTTTTGGTAAATGTTTGTCTTTCTGTAGTTAGTTGCACATGCTAGGCATGTCCAAGACACTGACAGGAAGTTAGTTCAAAGGTTGCAGAAAAGGCTATCTCATTTCCCATCTTCCTGCTATATGCATGTTTGTTGCCTTATGGGAGCCAGTAGGAAATTGCAGAGTCAGCTAGAAATTCACAATAATCAATTTTCAGTACAGGAACACTACCAAATAAAGGTTCCAAACCTTTCATTTAACTTTTTATCCAAAGAATATATTTCAAAAATTCTACCATGCAGATTCAAGTCAGGGTCATGTGAGGATAATACAAAATTTGAACCATGATTTCTATTCCTAGATATCGTATTTTTGTCAGCATTAGTCATCAGGCATAACCACCCCTCAGCGTGACTCAACTGACAATAGTTTGCCCGCTATTTTTAGCGAAGCTTTCCTGGTAGATAGATAGATTTTCTCCACGTTCGCCAATAGGTTGTTACCAGTAAAAATAGCCTAAGGTGAATTCCAATGGCATACAGTTCACTTGGCCAGGAATACTGTGCGACATAAATTTAAGGACTCCAAAGTTATTTTTTAAGAATAGTTGCGCTAGTCCAGCTAACCTTAAAAATTTAGGTGCACAGGAAATATTTTGGGTGCATGCACAACACAGCATAAAGTAGTCAGCAAAACCTAATTACAAGCCTTACTCAATTACTGCCAAGCTTGAATTTGAAATTCTGTAGCTAACTTCAAAACCTGTGGTCACAGGTGGTACCTGGAGATGGATAACACCTTAATGAAAGAAGAACCCTTCTCTACCTTAACGCCAGGCCTTATTGCATTTTAAGTGAAGAACTATGAGGTACGGAATTAACAGAAAAGTCTCCGGCAAATAACACAAAATTTCCTAGTTCCTCTTTTTCCAATTAAGTCCTCTATTACTATTAATAAAATCAGTACATCACTTACAATGGTATCAAAGAGATAAAAAAACCATGAGTAAATATAATGGCTTCACTTTTTCATTCTACTCGTATGAAAATCGTGTATTTCGGCGTTGTATCTTTTTAATTAAAATACAATATTCTAGCTTGCGATGGCAGGCAAGGTGTTACACTGCGATATAGGACAGAATAACCTTCATTTCACATTAGGACACAGTAAGGACAGATAAGGTCTCAATTAAATTATAGCTTCCTACAAAAGAAGCTATAGACCAGACATGATAACATTCACAGCTTTCTGATGTAATGAGGGCCATTTTGGTCCCAGAGAGCATTTAATACTCATCATGGTCCCTACTCCCTGAGGAATTTCACATCTTCAATACTACTAACGCCTATTCTGTTCAGACTATTATTATGAAAACAAATTCCATCTTTTTCCAAAAAAAGGTAGAGTTGTTCCGAATATCATTTTGGTTATTACCAGATACATCACCTTCTTAGGATTTTTTTTTCTCCATCAAATAAAAAAATTAATTTTTCCACTTCGACATCACAGCTATGTGACATTCAGCTAACCTTCACCATAGCAATGTCATCAGAACTAAGGATGGCAAGACTTCAATGAGCTTTATCTTTCATGGCCATCCCCAACAAATTCTTTGACACCAGAAACACAAATTTAGCCAAATAGGGGGAATATTTGGCCAGGGGAGTTTGGTCATTTGCCTGTGCCTGGGGGGGGTGGGGTGTTAGTTTTTTGCCAAATTATATGTTCCGAACCCTCGTAGGAAGGCCTGAAGGAGGCTAGCCTGGTGCAGTCACCAAAATCATTGTCATTAATATTCATTACTTCCCTTCAATGGCTCTATCCCATAATCACTATTCCATATACCAGCCTACACTATCATGTCTGGACATCTATAATGTGGAGGGAAAATGGCTCAAGTCCTTTCCTTATCAGTACCTAACAATTCACTCCTTTACCTCAGCAAGGGTAGGCTCAACATGATGATAATACAGCTGTAGATAGGTTAAGTAAATATGCATCTAATGTTCAGGTGTTTTCAGTATGTTTGTTTGCTTGTGTGTCTGTAGTTATTTGAAAACAGTAGTCACAGGACGTGAGGGGGGAAATGGTGTAACCGCAGACTGACAAAAAGGTTTAATCAAAACGGTCTCCGTGTAGAGGAGAACTGGGGCTCTGCATTAGTCAATGTTCAATAACAGGGATCAGAATTCATTTCCGAGAATAGGTGCATCTAACCTAAAAATTTAGGTACACAGAAAAAATTTCGGGTGCAATGTCAGCAAAACCTAATTACAAACCTTACTGCTTCTCTTCAAAGCTTGAATCTAAAATTCTATAGTTAATACAACAATCTTTTTATCATTTTTTTCTAACACTTGCCTGTTGACAATACATATATGCTATTTACCAAATTGTATATTATTAGTATCTTTACATATAACCCTACACAAATATCTAGGTGCACTCACAGTCAAAAATTAAGGTGCACAGCTCATAGCTAAACAAAAGTGCATATGCACCCAGCATTTCGTGCCCTGGGTACCATAACTACCTTTTTATGTAGAAACACTCTTAAAACTCTTAACCCTAGTCCTGCGGCACCCGACTATAGTCGGTTCCAGCCAACATAATCTGTATGCGGGCACCGACTATAGTCGGTTTCTGGGTATGTGCAGAATGCCTGCGTAGTAGGAGCGCGTTACGCGAGAATACCGGAAGTGTGTCGCTGCTTCCAACTCAGAAGGGTCATAGGTCATCGTCCTATTACGTAATCAATCATTACGTCATCCCACAATCCTTTGCGGTGCTAATTATTCAAAATGGCCGACATGTCGTCTGCAGATTCCTTTGTTTAGTTTTATTTCGTGTTTCCGGCGCTAAATTCGTTCTTTAACCACAAAATGCGCCGATCTTTGCGGCGATTAAACGTGTCGGAGGTACTTGAGGACCTTTTCACGGCGGATTCTGATCCTGAAACCCCGTCTTGAGTGAAGAATCCAGCGAAAGTGACAGCGAAGTTGACGAGCAAGAAATTCGTGATACGGAAGGAGACGCAGCTCAAGGGGGCGGACCCCAAAGTGGTGTTGTAGCAGGAGAAGGAGATCGCGGAGCTGCCAGTGACAATGGCCGTGGTCGGACGCGAGGCCGTGGACGTCGTGGATGCGGACGGGGAGGTCGTGGGCGGGGAAGAGGCGGACGTGGTGGCGCGGGTCCCTCAACACGTGGAGCTGGCGGTGCGGGTCCTGCTCAGGGCCGCTCAAACCCCAGAGGTGAACTTGACTCTGGCATTCTCATGTTGTGCAGACTGTTCAGGAACTTTGTGCTTTTGATACAGACATTCTTACTGGTGCCAAAGAGTATAGAGAGGAGAAATTGTGGAAAACTGTAAATTTTGTTTGTTTGTTTGTTTTTATTGCTTTTATTGCCTTATACTAAGTTATAGCCATCAGAGTAGGTGCTAACAACTTGTTTTTGACTATAGACAGTAGCAGAGGTTGTCAGCTTTATTTTGATGTACAACAACATTACCTTCTATTCAGTAAATGGTCTCAGAAATGTAATATACTCTGCAGTACAAGAACAGAGATTCTGCTGAAAAGCTAGTTCAGCACTAAGGACATTGCCTAGTCATAAACTTACCTGTAGCCATACCTGTGTGACTTTTGAACTTAACTCTGTCATTCTCGTGTTGTGAAGACTGCTCAGGAACTTTGTGCTTTTGATACAGATAGTCTAACTGGTGCTAAAGAGTATAGAGAGGAGAATTGTGGAAAACTAGATTTTATTGCTTTTTATTGCCTTATAGCCATTAGAGTAGGTGCTAACAACTTGTTTTTGGCTGAAGACAGTAGCAGAGGTTGTCAGCTTTATTTTGATGTATAACAACATGACCTTCTATTCAGTAAATGGTCTCAGAAATGTAATATACTCTGCAGCACAAGAACAGAGATTCTGCTGAAAAGTTAGTTCAGCACTAAGGACAGTTGTCATTAATAAACTCACCTGTAGCCATACCTGTGTGATCTCTATCCGGCTATGGTTCGTGGTGATGTTGTAGGCAATCTTAGGATACTTTGTATTTAAAAAGCACACACTTTAAGTGAGGGAACCTGAAGTGTAATACATTTTCTTCATAAAAAAGCATCTTTGATTGTTTTATTGCCCCCATTAATCCCTATAAGTAATATCATTGTACATGAAACTTACAGTTTTCAAACGTAGACATTGTTAGCTTTACAATGATATATAATGAGGTAAGGTTATTTTAAAGAAAAGTAACTAAAAAAGGAGAATATTGAAACTATACCCTTCAGTTCAGAAGGGTTCTGGAACCCCAGCACAGGGGGTAAGTTCTGGTCAGGAAAGCCAGCAGGACAAGGGTTAAAAATACCTAGACAAAGTCAATCCACTTTCTCCTTCAAGGATGATAATAACTATCTTGACCATTATCAACCAACTTCAAGGACAACCCACCAACCATATCAGGGCATCATTGAACTTTGCAGTGGTTGCCTGGTTACAAAATGGCAGTGGAAATTGTTATTGGTCTTCAGGGTGTGATACAGGTTTGGTGTGATGTCATAGCCTAACCACGAGGGAATAGAGCAGACAGCAGCCAAATGATAAATCGATGATGCAATCGGGGAAACGTAAAATCTCCAGGTCCACTCGTTAAATGTAACTCCGCAAGGTTTTACACAAGAAAACAGTTACTCAAGCAACAGGATAGATTTTCTCATTCCCTGGGCATCTCATTGCCTGGATGTCTAACCATCATTGACATATCTGCAACATTTTGTTCCAAAACTGAAAAAATATCCACCCTGGCAAATTTTGATATAAAAAAAAGCTGGAATGAGTAAATCTGTTTTATTGAAATGAAGCAGACCTACCAATTACACTTGGCATTTCTAACTAGAATTTACCTAGATTGTCCTTAGTGTGGACCTTTAGACAAAGAATTCAACTAACTGTAGGGACAATCTTAGCTATTTTGCCATAAATCACAAGATCATTGCAAACCTTCATGACCACTGTAGCACAGCAAACTGTTAGAAATGGACCCGGGAATATATATATACATACATGACAAGTCAAGTTCAAATAGCCCACATACTTACAGTCCCATTTTGTCCTGAGTTTATGGGTCTATATTACACACCCTGAAAATAATTCATGGGAACTTGCCATCTCACAGTTTCGGACGGTAAAAATGTATCACTACAATACAGATGTCATCACTACAACATACATAGGCAATCAAGGCTTGAAATCCGTTTTTCTGCATACCTGCACTGGTGCAGGTAACACTGAAAATAACCTGCAAGAGCATTTTACCTGAATCACTCACTAAAACTGTTTAGAAATTATGGCCATTAATTCTTTTAAACTTCATTGAAAAGGTATCTGTGACCAGTTAATACACAAATAAAAATCCATGTATATCTAATATAAAGCAAGTACGTGGGCCAGTGCAGGGTAGGTGCAGGTAGACATCAGAAATACCTGCACAGCTCCAATTTTACCTGCACTAACCTGCAGCTGCATATATGCAGGTGGTATTTCAAGCCCTGGCAATCATCCATTTGGAAAAGATGTTTTTCAGACAACAGTGCCAGCGACACCCCTTAGGAGCCTTTTTAATGACTAGTTATATCAATCAGGACATGCAGCAGTGTTGTGTTACAGTTGGCACCGCTCTCTCGCCAGCAGCACGCTCATTTGCATACCCTCTGTCTCACAATTTACGACACAATTTCGGGTTCCGTCTACGCAGTCTGTCTCACAGCACTTTCTACTGACCCCATCGCAATTAAGGACCTTTTAATTCCAATCAGGCCACTCGTCACTGGGCATTGCACATTTCCCACAGGCAAAACTCTCCGCTTGGTGACGCATGTAAAATTCCCCAGCTATAAAGTCTGGTCAATTTTCCATATGTTTATAGGCATTTTCAAACGAAAATGTTCACCGACCAAAAACTGAAAACAAACCTTGGAACTGATGTATTCTGTGCTAAATATGTTCCGATTGCACTACATCAAAGCCAAATTGAAAGCCAAAATGTTCTGTTTATAGTGGTTAGAATTTTTATATCATATCAAAAGATTGTTTACTGAGTAGATGCTGGCAGCGAGTTTCCACTTTTTACCTCCGAGTATGTAGGAATTGTTTTGGGTGTGTTTGTCTGTATGTTTGCTTGTGTTCTTAAGTATTTAAAAGTAGTTTTGAATGCAGTAGAGCGGCAGGAAGGGGGGAATTTTGTTACTACAGATTGACGTTAAGGTCAAGTTGGAAGGAAGGGATGGCTGTCTGGCTTGGAGAAAAAAGATGGCTCCCCAAAACAAGTCACCTACTTAGGGCTTGTCACAATAAGGTTTCTGTCTTACTAGGCCTATTGACAACACATCAGACCATCTTTTTGATTGTGCCAATAAATTCAACAAAATCTCTAAATACTTCATGGAGGTTTGAAATCTCTGATTTCTTGTTCTGTGTTGTTATCAATGCGTGCCCATGTCCACAAGAAAACTGTTACTCAAGCAACTGGATAGATTTTGAAAACTGTCAGACGTATCCATGTCCATTTCAGTCCCTCGTGGAAGTACAATTTGAACATGAGTGGCCACGTGCAAATAGTCCATATAAATCACTCAAAATAAAACTGTTCCACTCCATTTCATACCGCCAGCGTCAGGCACGTAGGCAAATAAAGGAAAAGTAAACAAACAAGTTCAGGTCTAAGCAAGTCCTACGTTTTCAAACTACGTTCCTTCAATCCACTCTTATACCTGTTATACCAGCTCACTTTGGATGTACACATTACATGTACATTTGTACGTTTACTCGGCTTAACAACATAGCATTTTTTCCAAGTTTCATACATATGATTAGTATACCACACCCAGCTGTTAGGTACTTGTAAACCTAATTAAGTCAGACAGCCAATCACAAAAGTCCCTATATTATATATACATACATGTATATGTTATGAGACTGAAACATTACAGTATGGCTTATGGGTGTAAACTAGCAGAAATGTGTTAAGACAGTTGTACATCAAAATACCCACCTGTAAGAAGCAAGACCTTGCCTCATTCTTATAAACAACACTGACCTTCTCTGCTTTGAAGGACACCTATTATGAAGAAACCCACGTTTCACCAGCCCAAAGGTATCCGTATTAAGTACAAACCCATGTTTGACTCTCACACTCACCTTCGTGATGTGAAAAACAGCCAAAGCTGGGAAAATAGTCTGGTGAAACGTTAAAATCTAGCTGCAAAACACAATTGTTTATGATCCCCTCCGCCATTATGTGCAACTATTTCAACCTTTGGTACCGACCTGCTGCAGGTTTGTTAGCTAAGTAAACATGTCCTCAACTACATGTGTAAGGGTCACTGCTAACTGGGTGGTTCAACAACAAAATTTCGACAAGAAATCAAAGATTTCACAACTCCATGAGTTGTTATTTTATTCATTATTGTTAATTTCTCGCTGATTCCGTCCATATTCCACTGTAACTTCCTTTCAACCCTACAGGGAGACCATTTTGACCTCCAATTTGGCCTTACCTCCTCCCAACCTCCTATTCCACCTTCCTGTCAGTCTGTGGTTACAACATTCCCTTCTCCCACTTCCTATGAGTCTACTGTATTCAAATAACAACAGACACATAAGCAGAGAAACAAACACACCGAAAATAAAACCTCCATATATGGAGGTAATAAAAACCACAAATTCTTGCTTTATTTTAAGGATTCCTTCATGATTTTTGAAAGGAATACAAAATATTCATTCTCTATGCTGGTAGCAATTTATTCAACAAAACACTTATATTAATCTACGTGACCATAAATCCACTTTCTTCGGTGAAGATATGATAACTGACAAGCCACCAAGTTACTTCCACTTTTCTCATTTATTATTCAGTAACAACATATCCATCAACCTGCACGGGGATGGCTCAAAACATTTCAGCTGACAGCTGGTTCTTCCCAGGGAAATTTGATTAGGGTTTGTCTGCCTGGTGTAAAAACATCTATTCAAACTATGTGGCTGACCTAAGTAGTGTTGGTGTCATCGGGAGATGTGGATAGTGCACACTCTGACTGAGGTTTGGGAGAAATACACATCGAAATACAATCTCTGATTTCTCGTTTCCATATGTAGCATGGTTTGACACTAGGATACCAGCATGGCAGACATACATACCTGTACATTTCAAATAAGTGGTTTGACCCAAACTTGTAAAACCAGTTCTGTACACAGTTCTTGATAGTCCTTCGTTGTCGACGAAGTTATGCAACTCATAAACAACAAGTAATTTGTTGACCAGAAGTATGGAAAGAACATACTAGTACATAAATGAGGTAATTTAATATTCATACCTACCAGACAAGTTGCAACTTAGACAGCCAGGGCTCAAAATACTTTTTGCCTGAACTAACCTGCATATACAAGTGGTTTTTCAAGCCTTGTCAGTGTATAACAAAGGTGCCTAACCATATATGTAATGCTTTATGCGCTTTGCATAAGATTTGTACTGTACAGTAGGTTTTCACATATTCCTTCGTGTGTTTTCCATAAAATTCCTACGAATACTTAAAAGGCACCCTGATACTATAAATCTCCTGGTAATTTAAATACAGCTTGCAAGTCTTCATATTTGCTTTGGGTATCCCTGACATATTTAGTTTGGTACAGGTGACTGGTTATTGAGGAAAATGCTTTAGGTTTGTTTGAACCGTTGTTTATTCACTAGAAGCTCAAATTGGCCTGCAGGCCGCTTTTCATTGAGGTCATCAGGGAAGAGGTAAGGGTCAGACAAAATATCTAAGTTACAAAGATACAGTTTACATCATATAAAGTCCTAATAAATCTATACATTTGTCCATACAAATAATAGTTTACTGTCAGCCACCATACAAATGACGTCATTTGAGGATGGCCTACTTTCATTGAATGTTTTGAATACAGTATCTGAATGAATGAATACGCAACAATTTGCTATTGATACTATACAAGCTATAGACATTGCATTATTCAAACTAAATCGGTTGAAATACTTTGCTGGCATTTTGAAAAGGAAATTGCTTTAGATTTTAGCAAGGTACGGGGTTATTATAATTCTTACTTTAGCAACTTCTTACTTTAGCAAATCAGCAAAAGTAAAATGCTGAGATTATACATCTACAAAATCGTCCAAACTGCTAGCTGCTAAGCTCTGCTGACTCCATTGTTCAGTCATTTGTTAGCACAAGACTTATGGTATCAAAAGACATTCTCTCCGATACAAACCCCTCTATTCCTAACGTTTCATTAGCATTACAGCAGACATCCGCCACCTATTCTTAAAGAACTAACGTTCACAATGACACATGGCTTATTGTTATTGTCATGTTAATGTTTGGATTATTGATTATTTTCTCCTGTCTTAACGGAACAATAAGAAATGTCATGTTTTGTTCCACCTATGTTTACGTCCTGGTATAATGTAACAGTGCTTTTGCAATGTTTTCTATGGCATTTACTGTACAATTCTTTATTGTATTTTCTTCCTGAAAGACATTTGAAATTTCTACTGATATCTTTCTTAATAATATGTTTTCAAAATATTACAGAGAAATCTGGCCAAATCACATTATTACTACACCATCTACAATAAAAATAGAACAACATTTGAACCACAGGTATGAAACCCTCATAGTACTAAAATGCCATAGTTTGGTATCAATAAAAATAGATTTTCTCCAAATTTTAGCCCCAAACCATTGTTTCCTGGGTTGCCTATGTGCAACTCTACGGCCATCTAACTCCTCTGGCCTACCGTATTTGGCCAATTTGTAACATTTTTCAGCAACCTAGTAGTAGTAGAGACTATCAAAAATACCATACTAGTTCCAGACACATATTTCTCCTCTTGAAAACATAAACCCTTCATGCTATAATAAAGGGAACAGAATGTCCTCTTCGGTCTCAAAATGGTTGTTGACCTTTGGCCTGCAGCTGCCTTGACCCTTTGAAACTGCCCTCCCCAATAATCATCCATCACCATTGCTGAATTATCCTAGAGTCCACCCTTAGCGTGAGGTCCTAATTTATGACTCTTACTGCCAATGCCGACAACACTATTGTATTTGCTACCCGCCGGGTCCATAACATACACTCTCAAAGCACACAAAAACTGCTATTGCAAACATAAACTCACCACAGAAATTCTACCATGCTATAAAAAGGTAATATGAACATTTATATCATATAATAGAATATGACTTTTACTGCCAAATTTGCCAATGCTACATGTATTGTATTCATTAATTAGGTGCATGTAAAAGCATAACATACACTTTCAAAGAACACAAAAACTACTATTAAAACATAAGCTCACCACAGAAATTCTACCTTGCTACAAAAAGGCAATGTGAGCATTCATAATATAATATTATACCAAATTAAAGACTTATGGACAATCTACAGGAATGGCAATGCGGAAATCCTTTAGTACAAGCAAACAGCATTGCGTACATTTCCTTTTTGTTTATAAACATTATCCCTATGCAAAAATAGCTAAAGAGGTACTTCATTATGCTTTCATGTCAACAAAAGAATGTAATGTATACTGTGGGCTATTTGTGTAACCTAAAAAGCATTTTGAGTGTAACATTTACAATAACCCTTTAGACACACTACTTTCACGGTCTTACCATATATGTAAATATTATAACATATTTTCACTGCCTCCTGTGTTTGAATGCTCAGTGCTTATAAGATTAACTTAATTGTTTTACCCCTTATAAGGACCCAGGTGCATCAGTGATAGAATAACAAAGGAACTGGAAACCTTTGTTCTACCTTTTCACAGCTGTTTGTGAAGTCATTTCCCACTATGGGAATCATACCATTGACGATTGTGTGTCTTAAATGTAAATAAAGCTTTATCTGGTCTCTTAACTCTTAAAAAAAGTAAAACACAAAGTAAAGAAGCAATCTTTCTATGAAACTGTATACATGTACTTCCATTCCCTAAAAATTAATGAAACATAACAGCACATACCTCTACCTGATAACATTTACTGTAAATTCAATTATTGCTACAAGAACTTAATTTTGTAGCAGAGGGGGGGAAAGGAGGCTTTTTGTGGCGTTTGAAGTTCGCGGTTGAAATAATTCTCTACTACAGCAGAAAATATGGTGGAAACGCATACTTCCGTTGTTGTGAAGTCATGGTGGTGAGGTCACCACGAAAAAAAACTACTGCAAACTTTTCAGGATTTACTATAATCAGTTTTTCGTGGGTAAAAAGTCAACTCATTCATTTTTACATATCCACTGCAGGAAATGTGATACAGACAGAAGAAAAGCAGCTCCCCAAAAATTCTACACACCCAACATATCAAGTCTCAAGGTCAAAAGTACAAAATGACTTCCACATGGGCCAGCCTGAAGCATACACAGTTTTGCCTTACACAGTGAACCAGAGATGGTCATAACTAAAAGTGTTTCGTTTATCATGTAGTTTGTTTGCTTTTATTCTGCGTAATTTGTACTTGTACTTGAACCCTGTAAGATTAGCCACCAGGCTAAAGGGTATTGGAATAAAGACAGTAAAGAGAATATAAGATTTAAACAAGACCTAAACCACAAACAAACAAAAGCTACCGGAAACATAACCTTCTTGGTGAAGGTAAAAACATAACACTGGTTGTGCAAAATCACAAAACTCTAACAAAACACTATATACATTTTCTATTTTAAAGCATTACTGCTTAACCAATAATTCTTTTACCATAACATTAAAAGCTAGCGTTCATGTCCTATTACGTATCTATGTAACTAATGTAAGTGTATACGTACATGTATATTTGCAGACATATATGCTACATAAATACATGTACTGCTGTATCAGCCTGTACCTCTGCCAGAGGGTTGCTATCCTGGCTGTCACATCAGAGCTGGCTGCCTAGGGCTGTTATTTTGCGTGAAAGGTGCCCTTTCCTTACACATGGGTCACCGTGTCTGGGTTATTAACACTCTATACCATCTGGCTCATCTGTATGGTGGAACACATACAATCCCACTGCTTTTCCGTACACAACTGTTTTGTGACGTTTCTACAACAATAGAATGTATTCCCAAATAACTAGGACTCGATCTGAATAACTTAATTGGTGTCTTGTTAAAAACATTTGCAAACTGGGGGTTGACATGTCCACAAAGAGTACCCAAAAGGAAGTACGCAACTTGCCCCAGGGATTCTCCTTGAAGTATCACCTTTCAAGTTCTCCAACTTCCGAATAAAAAAAACGTCACGATTCACGAGCCAGATGGCTTGGTACTAACAAGCTTATTTGTCAAGGAAAGCTTGTGGTGTCCTATAGTACTCTGGGGGAGATTCAGATGAATCTTTATGCCTGGAACTGGACTGATTTGTCCAGCTTAAATTTACTGATGTGATATAGCTTCTGTACTATAATATGTTTTAACCTTCTCTATGTGCTGCATAACCCCATAACCAACATGAAATTTGGTGCAAAACACCTAACTTAGTTGACTTAAGGTTAATTCTTCCAAGGTCACCAAACGACCTTTTACGTCATTTCTATGTGATTGTCTGCATTCTAAATGTTAGCCCATATTTTCATATTCAAAGCATTCCTATACGTCTAGCATACCTGATCTGTAAAACAACATTTAACATTCTCATGGCTAAGGTGGCCTTTTGGCATAACATTTCTATTGGATATAGAGTAAGGCAGCAGGGAGAAGGTTAGACACTATACGTTACAGGCCAGTTGGAATACTATACTGGCAAATCAACACCCCGGGGCAAATACTGATACAACCTATTTTGTTCAGTGAGGTCTTAGACGAAGAGATCTTATGATCAACAACTGTCATGAAAAATATTTCATCTTCGATTTCAACTCATTTCAATCTTCAATGTTCAAACAAAAAACATATCTATGTCTTAACAATAAAAAATAAAACAGCAAAGACATAACCGACAAAAGAAATCATCTGTTATAAGGTCTACGAGGCCAGGAAAAACTTCCATGTTTCGATGAAACACCTTGGAAGAACGATCACATCATACATCTGACTATAATAGGTAAATCTGGGCAGTGGCACTGAGCAATAGATCAAGCACTCCCCTGGGTGTGATATGTTTTGCATGCAAGGCCACTGTCGTATCTTATAGGTCTTATAAGGTAAGACCCTCCTAATATGAAGCTACTTACAATTAGCATGCTAGACATGTAAGGGATTACCATCATACTGTATTCCCTGTGTGATCATCACATGGACATTAGATTGATCACATCTACAGCAAGTCTTGCAATACACACTGGAGGATCTGCATGGGGGGATACTGGCATCAGGAGGCCCAGAAACACTAAACGGAAAATAGACGTGTTTTTGCGAAAGGTTTTGGGAACAAGTTCACTGGATTGTTCTATTGTATTCATAGAGTGTCTGGCAAAACTAGTCTGCAACTAACTGGATGTTCCATTGTGAATTTCAGTATACGATATGAAGAATTTGTCAGTAAAGCTTAACAATGAATTCAGGATAACAAATAGCATGCTACGTAGATTTAAGTGACCAATTACGAATATCTCACCAACTACGTTTAACCTTGAATTAGAGCCTGCCGACTACGATTGATAGAGAATTATAATAACTTGCTACACCTAACAGAAAAAGGCATGCAGACCCTCACACAGCTCTCATTTGTAACTACTGATAAATAAATCCCCTATGGTCTGAATACTGTAAATCATGAAACTTTTGAAGTTTTATTTTGCAGTAGGAGGGATAGGGAGGTTTTCCCTGTGTTCTAACTTCTAAGTTTGTGGCTAAAATAATAAGGAAGACAAATGGCATGAAATGCGATGGAAAAGTCACTGCAAACATAAAACAGCCGCGAAAGTTTAACGATTTACAGTGAAAACCCAAC
Organism: Branchiostoma floridae x Branchiostoma japonicum; assembly: GCA_013266295.2. NCBI lineage: Eukaryota > Metazoa > Chordata > Leptocardii > Amphioxiformes > Branchiostomatidae > Branchiostoma > Branchiostoma floridae x Branchiostoma japonicum. The sequence goes on along the minus strand of CM023834.1, from coordinate 10,111,347 downwards.
CCACTCATAGTCAGCTACAAGATTTGCTGATGATGAGCATAATTCACCTCCCCCCCATCTGTTTTAGTGGCTGCTTTCAATATCAATTGAAACCCCAGGGCGCTAACCACCTTGTACAGGGATTATCGCTCTAATTACGCACATCTACGGAACCACAGTGTATTACTGGCCATGTTTCAGCAGTTTCCCTGTGGCTTTGGACTTGTGTGGTTGGTTTCCCACAGAATAATCACCATGGCATACAGGAAGTTTGGAGGGCAAACTGTCAGCTGTTTACAAAGACACACTGAAAACATGCAGGTTTTAGTCTAGCACTGAACCCTTGCAAAGTAGGGCTGATTTGGGGAGAAATAAAAGAAAACAAAGGGGCATAAGACAACAAGGAAACCTTACAAATGCATGACAATTCTACACAATACAGCTACATACAACAAGCACACAAATGCGGGTATCCTAAACTGCTGAACCATTACTTTCTTTTGCTTTTTCCTAGAACAGCCATGTAGAAAAGATGTAGGTAAAAATTGAATTCAGGGCCACAAGAATGGAATATGTTTAACAGTGAATTTGCTAAATCATTTTTGACAACACTTTTAAATTATGTTTTTAAAAAAGGTAATGATTTATCTATAGGGGGTGACAAGGAAACTAGGCAAATAATTGACCCAGTAGGAGCTGAGTGTTACTCCTTCCTAGGATCCAGCAAACATATGCTCTAACTTGGGGGAAAATTGGAAATATTTGTGGTCAGTTGGCAGAGCAAATAAAGACCAAAGGGGGGTAGTAAACAGACCCCCATGCAGCTGCAGCATGGCCTAGGCAACAATTTTCACAAACAATTCCTAATTATAGTGTACTACCTAATAATGACTTGGATTATCGTATATAGAGACGTATCAATCACAATACAAAATGCTAAAACTACGTCCTGAAGTACTCAGATTCATATGTTTCATGAAGAGATTTTTTTTCTACAAATTTGGTCTGCACGATTTCACGATACCAGCTGACCCCTCAACCAACCTTACCGGTTCCTCAGTTCATAATAAGGCCTAATATCACGACTTTACGCTAACAGTAAACCATTCTGTGCCCACTGATGATTTGAGATTTACTTTGATATGTGAATGTACGTCGATGAAATTTCGCCAACTCTCCTGTCTTTTTATGAAGACGGTAAACACGGCTGGGAAGGGGGAGGGGTGCACGCATATATGGAACGAACTACGTAAGCTGCAGACTACCGGCGACAACACAACATCACGATCCTCCTCAAAAACAGACCCTAACATTTCATGTTACGTCAAAGATAACCCACGACATCGAGTAGATAATGTTTTGAGGTAAGTATGAGCACGTAAAGACAGTCGAGTGTCCTAAAAGTATTGCGTTTGAAAGCCCCTCGGGGGGAGGGACGTAAAGAGACCGTCACAAAGTTTGGAGAGGACGTTTACCTTTTTCCGGGGTCGGGAACGGGTTCAAATTCTCCTCATCCCGGCTAACCTGTGTGATGATGGACGTACTGTCCATCTGGCTACTTGTCCCGTGACCTTTTGTTCCGATCTTCGCCGTGTTGCCCACAAATACCGACCAGAAAAACAGAGATTTTTCAAAATGGTCGCAGCTCGGGCAACATGGAGGCTGAAATGAAAATATAAATAAAATCCCGCCCCCGTTTCAAGGCGGCCCCGCACATTCCATTGTTAAGTCACAGGTTTAGGGAACAATTCTGTGTGGTAGGACGATTATAAAACAACAGAAAAGTGACAAATATCAAATATTATAAGACTATTAAGCACATAAACGTTATATGCTGAGAAAATGTGAGGCTGGACTCTTCTTACGTCCGTTTAAGGGCATCTAGAAACCCCCATATGTCCCATTTGATTGACAGATGTGTCTAATTTTTCCCGCGCTGATTGGCCCTACCAGATACCCTACCGTAGAAACACCCGTGATGCATTGCGGTCACAATATGCTCACTTTCCAGAAAAATTGGACATATCTCTTAAAAAACATCAACTTCGAACCATGTATAATGATACATGGAATCAATTCTGTGAAAATATTCATGCACATATCATTACAACACGTCGCAACGAACAGATTCAAATGAGTGAGGAATGCTGGGATAGATGTCCCAGCAGAGACACGGTAAGATGAAAGGTCAGCCGACGTCACGTGACTCCCCAGCAGAATGTAAACATTGGCAGGCTGGAGGCGGAACTGTGGGGTTTGTTTGCACATGTGCTTCAAACTTTCTCCTTGGATAATGCATGTGTGAGGCATATAACGTTACCTACGTAAGTAAAGGAGATACGAATGACTTGAAATATTTCTAATTATGTCATTTGCCATAGCGATCGAATCTTTCTCCGGCGTTAGAAAACACCCCACAACGTTAACATGTAAAGGGGGCGTACCCTAAAATACAATGTTCAAGGTTGTTCAAGGTTGTTCAAGGCCGACCTAAAACATTAAAAAAAGAACGAACAGTACCATTGTATGACGCTATGTAACAGTAGAAGGCAGAGATCATAGAAGTGTGATCATAAGCAGTGTTTTATCCATTGTAACAGTGGGGTTTCACCATGAAGTGTAAAAAATAAAGACGCATGATCGGTTAATCAAATACAAAGTGAAAAGGTCAATGTGCTAGCGTTCATATATTATGTTAGTGCAACACTATGGCACCTCTAGATATTGCACATTTCAACCAGGTTTGGATCATTTGTATCCTTCCATGCAGAAATACCGTTATAACTTTTTAAAAATTAAAAAAAAAAGTTTCTCAAAAATTGAAGAAAAAAAACTCATGGATGCCACATGGACATGGCATTACCGGTCTTTTCTCCCATCTTTTCATACTCCAGTGTCTAAGAGATATAGGACTAGAGGTCAATGATCACACAGCCTTTATGCTTACAGTCATAGAATGGATGTTGATCTGCAGCAAAGGCCAGCAACAGTTGATCCAACTTTCCTGAACCTTTTACAGAATTGACAAGTTCCAAACAACATGGCAAAGCTGGCAACCACCATTGCTGTTGTCCTCCTAGCTGTGGTTGGGCAGCACATTTGTAGGTTTCTCCTGGCATTGAATCCCTTCCAACACACCTACAACCACTCCCCAGGGCCCTGTCAACATGTACCAGGGATCATCACTGGAAGTGAAGATCTTGCACTGACTTCCTCGGGTCTTGCCTTCATATCATCTGGTCCTGATGTCAAACGTGGAAAACTCTTCACCCTGGACCTCAACAGCCCAGTGGTTAAAATTTCTGAAGTTTCCATCCAACCAGAAAGTTTCCGTGACACGTTCGTGGCAGTTGGAATCAGTGTTTTCGAAGATCCAGTCAGCAAAGAGATCCGACTCTTTGTTGTGAATTTCAAAAGCTTTGAGATCGAAACCTTCCACTACGAGTCTTCTACAAACACAGCACACCACATCAAGACCATCAAGCACCCTCTTATCACATCACCCAATGATATTGTAGCCACTGGTCCAGATAGCTTTTATGTTACCAACATGTCCTTTTTCTCCAGTCTCATACTCGTTGCATTTTCGTTATTGACATTTCTTCCCATCAGCTCTGTTACATACTATGAAAACGGAGAAGCCAGGACAGTCGCTGACGGTATAAAATTTGCCAACGGCATCAACATGTCCCCAGATGGTCAGGTGATGTACGTGGCCAGTCCTTTTGAACGGGGAATCAAAGTGTATCAGCGACAGCCAGACAACTCTCTGGAGTTCAAGAACGATATTATGGTGTATTCAGGTGTTGACAATGTTAATGTGGATCCAGTGTCAGGTAGCTTGTGGATTGGTGCCCACCCCAGTGTCTGGCAAGCCATGGTAGGGTCCAAAGTAGGGTCAAAGTCGTCTGGGTTGCAAGTGCTTCAAGTGAAACATGCAGAGTCAAGCAACCCTGTTGTCACCAGCATTTATGCAAATGATGGGGAGGAGTTGAGTGGGTCCAGTGCAGCTGTGTATCACAATGGACACTTGCTGATTGGCACTGTCAGTTCCAAGCTGCTGCATTGCAATGTGAACATTCCTGTTTAGGCCATCCAATATTATGGTTCTGATTCTATTGAGGACATTTTTTAGAGTTTTTAAATCTTATAGGACTTGCTCAGCCCATTGAAATATGGGCAGCAATAGCATCTTTGCCTACCTGTGTGAAGGTTTTGTTTTCAATGTGTTTGTCTGTTTGTGTGTGTGTCCATAGTTATTTGAATACATTAGAGTCCCAGGAAATGAGAAGCTAAATGGTAAAAATCGACTGACAGGAAGATTAAATTGGAGGTTACAATGGTTTCCCCACTGGCTGTGAGGAAACTGGAAATACAACATTAATTTTCCTAGGCCTTATATAGGTGTACAGCACCTAGATATCTAGATGATTCAGTTATTGCTGTGCCATTTCAGATTTAACTTCTTTATCCGTATCTGTATAGCCTGTATAACTGCCCTTGAATTTGGCATACGGTAACACACCAGCTTCACAGGTACACGACATACTGCAAATCCATCTGATTGTAATTCATGTCACAAAGGCATGTGTGTTGATCCTCCCCTCTGCCAACCTCAAGACACAAGGACCATTAAAACTCACTTAACATGCTTTTATTACTGAAACTTTGACTCTTTTAAATGTCCCCAGTGGAATTGTGGCTGCAGTCAGACCTAGAAATTGCTTGTAGGACATCAAATGGCATTGGTGCATATGTTTTTTTACAGTATTAAAGGACAGGGCAGAAACATTAATGACGTGTATACGTATACTTTAGATGATATTGCAACTTTCATGGTGGTTTTATTTTCACATTTTTTGTGGTTACCTCTACACGACACAGTGAACATACGTTTCCAATGTATGACTACTGTACCACAGAATTGTTTCAACCGCAAATTTTTTGTACCGACAAAATCTCCTTTTCCCTCCTTACACGAAATAAAACCTCCGCGAAAGTTAATGTATTTACAGTAACAGCCAAGTTGGCTGCACATTTATAAAGGCAAACCTCGGGGAACGCTGTGATGGGACGTCAACTGGTCCTGATGTAATGCCTCTCATTTTCCTCTTGTTCATTCAGTTTTCCTATGAGACTGTAACGCTGGTTTACCACTCTATTTTTACCATTAGATGTGTTTTAAAGACTTTGCTAGGATTAGGGAAAGGAAGCAACAACCGACATGAGTGAGAGAAATGATGTAGTGGAGATAGCATTTGTAGAAGTAAAGCCCCAGGTGTCATGTACATGTACAGGTAGCAAGTGTATATATAACATATATACTGTAGATTCTTTTATTTTTGTGGGGCCTTAATTTTGCGATAGAAGGGGGGACAAGGTTTTCGCAGGTATTTCAGGTTTGTGGTTGAAACAATTCTGTAGTGCAGTAGTAATACATTGGAAATGCATATTTGTGGTGTCATGAATTCATGGTGGAGAGGTCAGTATGAAATAAAAACCTACGAGACAAACATTACGAGATATACCGTACTTTGAGACAGTTTTGAGACAGTTCTGGATGTGTTGTACAGTGTTGTACAAAGTTCAGATGTTCTTTACTAATAAGAACTATAAATTAAATTGACGTGGCTTAATCAGCTAATTCATCATGGCTCAGATATGATTCAGGAGTTTTTGCAGTTTTAACAGACCCAGGAAAATAGAGAAATATGTCAGAATATTGGGGACACATTAAAACCGTGAGGTCGTCAATCCCTTGTGACCCACATGGCCATCTCCACTGACCTCTGGGATGAGATAAATCAAAGACATGGCCGGCAGGTTAGTCAGACAATTACGTCTAAATTGATGTCTTGCTACTGAAAGCCTTGGGAGAAGCCAACCAAATTACAGCTGTCTCAAGTAGGTTAGTGTATATAAGTGACCCAAAACCTGCCATCACTCGTCGTTAGTAAGGTCTATTGGCAATTAACCTGCTCATCTTAGTACCTATAGTTAGGAGTTCCTGGTTATTCTTTTATGTAACATAATCAATATGGACATATTCAAGGTCACATTCTCAAGGGCATAATTAGCAGGGGACAAGGACATATAGAGGAGGAGCTATTTATGCCATACAGCAATTTATTTCGTTGATTCTGATATAAACTATATGCAACTTGCATTCTTTTTATACTTGAGTAAAAACTGAGCAAGAGACAACATATGTATGAAAGCAGAGGGCTGGTAGGGAAACTTGAATCTGCCTATTAGTGTTTTCATGGTGATCTTTCACTTGAGCACATTTTGAGCACTTTTAAAATAAGAGAACCAACAAATTAAACAGGTGTCAATCAATCAATCAATCAAAATGGTTTATTGGTCAATCATGAACATTGCAGCTCAAGGCTGAATTGCGTTCATAGATGTACATGAAATTTGTTAAAAACGTTCACGACTGCACAGTGTAAAATAAAATTACGACAGGTGAGTTGCTTATGTCATGACATTAAAAAATTACTACACGTTACAAAACAGTGTACCCTCAGACATTTGAGCAAAACTTGTTCCTCCTGAGTAAAATGTTTCTGTCCCTTGACATTTGTGAGGAAAATGTTTGGTCCTCTCTGAATTTGATTTAACTATCAATGTAGGATTCATTCTAGTTTGTTCCAAATATGAAAGACATCAATTCTATCAATAAAGAAAATGGCGACAGCACTGAGATTGTGTTCAGAAATTCTTCACTAAGAAGAAAGTGCCTTTATTCCTGGCGGTCCTTTGAGTAGTATGTAGTGGTACTACTGGAGACAAGACAACCAAGAGTAACTAGTAGGTGATAAATCATAGGTGGGAAGGCCTCATCCTGTGGTTTTCTTCCCTCAAACATGGTGGAAATCAGAAAACCTGGAGGATAGCAGAGTTGGGCCACACTGACTTGATTATATGGATGACATCTGCCTGTGCATCAATTTTCACCCATTTCCAAAAAACAAGTTTGCAACCATACTGTTCCTTTAGTAATGTGAAGAGTGACAGAAGACGAAAGGAAAAGAAGAAGCACTGGGGCCACCCAGATATGCTAGCTTACCATCTAAACTCTGGTATGAGACCATCGTTGTGAGATTGTAGCATTTCAACCATTATACTTATAGGTAAAATGTAGTAAAGGACTATATCTGTTTTTAATTCATGATAAACTGTAAGAGTTTTATTGATCCAAGTTTCCCACTTTTACATAAAAGATTGGCTACATCTACAAATATACTACAGAGGTGTTCTACACTTGACACACTAAACATACTGATTACATGTATCTAATAATAGACTTTTTACAAACTACACACACACACACACACACACACACACACACACACACACACACACACACACACACACACACACACACAAGCTCTCTGTTTCCTTGCCTGAACGTGATACATGTAATATATTATACAACATACACTACCGGTAGATATAACTCATGCCTAATGTTGTCATGACAAAAAGAAATAGCAACAATTTATTTACTTTAATACCCCAACAACAGTTACATGTACATCATTATTTACTTGCAGTGTTTTACAATGTGTTAAATATCCCTGGGTACAACTTACACTAATATTGCTTATAATTTTATAGTAGAATGTAGCAACATGTTACACCTATATACAAGCTTGCAAAACTGGTGAATACCTGTACACAATATTACAAAGTATATATGGTCAGAATTAGTCTTACTGATTTGTGAACTTCAAGTTTTTGTCAGGATAAAACAAAACAAAAAAGTTTTAAAATACATGTACTAGAAAATAAACCCGTATCTGCCTGTGTTATGATATTGTACAAAACATATTTGTGACAAGTCAGATACACAAGAAAACAGTTACTCAAACAACTGGATATATTTTGAATCTATCCAGTTGATTTTGAATCTATCCAGTTGCTTGAGTAGCTGTTTTCTTGTGTATCTCATTAACCTGGAGGTCTAACCTTCATCAATATGACAAGTGAGATGGTATGCTCTGCCAAACCAACAATGGAAGAACTTCTGATGTCTGTGTGCTACTGCAAACTCCAGTAAGCTAGTTCACAGTTCAAACTGCACATGCAGTGTGATGCATCTTGGGTAATATGTCAAAGTTGAAGGCCCCTGAGACACAAATGTGTCTACTCAAGAACTGTTTACACATTACAGGCATTCACCTTTGACCTTACACGTACCTAGTTCAAACTGTGAACCAGCTTATTTTGTGATTACAGAAAAAAATTGAGTACTTTTGTACCAACATATGTGTCTGCAACTTCCATGCAATGTCATCAATATAGCTGCCTATAATAGTCCTAAAACCTAATTTTCTTATTTTATTATTGCCGTGGCTTACTGTATGAATTTTAGTTTTTCTTTAAACTGGGATTGTTCCCATCAGTTGTATGTATGTGGCTCCGTTGGAAAGGTAGAATCTGTGGTATAACTTACAACATACTATTTACTTAAAACCTATATCAAACCCTAACATTATAACTGATGCAATAATATTGAGAAGAGAGGTACCACTAGTCTAATGCTGTTATAGATATTGGTGAACAAGTTCTAAAGCTCTCATCAGTCTGAATCACTGCTGTTGTTTTTCTCTTCCTTTCGTCTCTTGCTCTTCTTGTGCTTGTCCTTTTTACGTTTCTTCTTATGTCGGCTAGATGTTGACTGAAAGGAGAAAATTGTCAGGTATGCAAAAGAATCACTAGCAAAATTATTTAATTTTCTTCAACCATCTAAATTTGTCAGTGGATAGAACATGATATGAAAACTGCTAAATTTACCATAATCCTAACATAATCATTTCCTTGAAAATTCATATTCAAGTGACTCTCTGTGACAGAATGTGACTCTCTCTGACAGAATGTGATGAGCATAATGTGATGAGATTTATCTTTTAATGTCAAAAACAAACAACTAAAAAGCAATACCACATGTCAAAACAAATGACTGAAAAGAAATGCCAGGAGGAAATCGAGATTTAACCCACAGCCTTGTCTCTGCCGCTCCTGTCTGAGTCAGATTCATCTCCAGAATCTCCAGTCTCCGCCCTCTTTCTCTTCCGCTTCTTTGGCTTCTTGTCTGACCTTGAGGACTGAATATATCATCAGAGGAAGTGTGAGTGTTACTGTGATGTAATTTTCTTTAGAAATAAGCTGCTTCATAGCTTATACTATTATTTATACTGTGCATGCGCAGTGTGATGCATTGTGGGTAATATGTCAAAGTTGAAGGCCCCTAAGACAAACACTTTGACCTCACACATCTGCAGTTTAAATCATGAACCAGCTTATAAGAAGATTTCAAGTCATTGTACACCTTTTCTGTCCTTTAATTGGTCACCTCATGTTCCCCAAATTTTGATTGGTAAACTGTCACATAATAATGATGCCAATTTTCACAAAAAATCCAGATAAATGAAAATTGGCAGTCAAATTTATCCTTTCTTCATGACCAAGTACAATGACAAATCGAAAAGTAGACTTACTTCAGACACCTTGTCTTCATCATCAGAATTGTCGACTGTCTCCAACTCACTTCGATGTTTCTTCTTCTTCTTCCTTTTCTTCTCTCTACGCTGTGAACGCTCCTTCTTCTGATTGGCCAGTAGAGTCAGTAAGGTGTGTTGGTGATTAATTGTGTATTTGCAATGTGGAGAATGTAGAATGAGGCAACGTCAGGTCCAATTTATTAGACACAGCTTTCATGAGAGCAAAATTACATAAACCATCCAAATATTTGTCACAACATCTGACTACATTGTAAAACTAAACAAAAATAAAACTGGTTCAAACTCCAAAAATGTTTTCACAAAATACAATTCTAATTGGTCATAGCCCTTGAATGTGTAGAAGCCAACTCTCATAATTCTGCCAGGTACCCTAAGACTTCTACATAAAAAAAATCTGCATTACCGAGGCCTTCTCAACAATCATGTGTTGAACACCTGGGTTACTGATGCTGCATTAGAAGATCTTTTAATCTTTTTTCATGGGGCAGTCTTAGGGTACCTGCTGGAGTTATGAGAGCTGGCATTTTATTAAGACTTGGTAATGTCAGCAATTCTACATGTAATTTTAGTTCCCCACAGGTGGACCCAGTGTTGAAATCTTACCTCTTCTTCTGTCTCTGAGTCACTGTCAGGGGACGAATCAGAACTTGACGATGAAGAGTGGGAGGGAGACTTAGTAAGAACAAAAACAGTTAGTCAGGGAAACCACTATACACTAAAACACAAGAGCATTAACAACCATTTTCATAGTTTCCATACAGTCTATTTTCTACATGAAAACAGTTCGATATTTTCGACATGGTACCTAACATATGCGCATTTTGGCCTTAAACTTACAGCTGACTGATTAATATTTCTAAGGGATTTACGATTCGTAACGTTTGTCTAACATTATGTTTTATAAAATTATGAAAACGTCGGAAGGTATCATGGATCCAGGAAAATATTTTTTTTTGCTGGCCCTCCCCCCAAGCTAAAAATTTTTCCTTAGCCCTCCCCCTGACGACCGACCCTCCTCCCCTGTAAATATCATACAGTCCCTAAGTAAAGTATTGTACCGTATGTCAGGTATATTTTTACATGTTAGGCTCTATAAAAAGAAAACAAATCGCTCACCCTTGCTTTCTTCTTTTTCTTGGATTTCTTCTTCTACAAGACAAAAACAAAACCAAATACAAGTATATTTAGGCAGAACATTTTATTTATGTCTATATAATCTTAACATTGTGTGAAGCAAGGTGATTAAAATGATTTCAAGGCAGAGAAGTTCCAAGCCAACTGCCCTGTCTGACCTCTTTCTTCTTCTTGTGTGACAGAGAGGATGAACTTGACCCCTGACCCTCTTGTGAAGCCTGCACCTTGTCTCGATGCTTCTTCAAGTCTTCTTTGAACTTCTGCCGAGGAGAGGAAGGACATGTTTCTGATTAGCAGGAATGTCTTTTAAGGCCCTAACCAATCACTGGTACTCGATTCAGGAACACAGAATAACAAGAAGCAAGTGACAATAATCTAACATTATATAACATATATAACATATCAATCTTTAAAACTGTACATGGCCCATATTCTATGATTTAACTGAAAATACCACATTCCTATTTGAATAATGATGAGAAAGTACATGTAATATCAATTATTAGCCATCAGAAGCCATCCATAAACATTGTTACAAATATATCTAACCAAAGTGAGAAAAGACACCTGGGCCAATGGCCTTCAATATCTTTGAAAACTGATAAAAGTTTGGATTATTGTACAGCCTGATTGGTTGATTACTACATTCACAGGTGTGTCCACATGTATACCCTGTTCCCAACGTACCTCATTCATCTGTTCTTCCCATGCTGCCAGGCTGCTGGAACCTTTCTTGGATTTCTGCTCTTTCAGCTGCTTCAGTTCTTCCCTAAAAACACAGTACAAAATAAGAGTTGGAACGGAGAGACCATTTTGACCTCCAATTTGAACTCACTCACTCACTTCCAGCCTGTGCGGAGGCCATTTAACCTCCATTCGACCTTTCTGTCAGTCTGTGGTTATATCATTTCTCCCCTCACTTCCTGCTGCATTCTGACTAAACAGTTTTGAGTATGATACATACTTCCTAAACTCTGTGTGCTGCAGCTTAAATTTGTCTGGTGCAGCTAATTTTCAATGTTACCTGCACTGGTGCAGATCTGCAGGAAAAGGTTACAATTTCAAGCCCTGTAACTATTAATATATATCAAAGGCACAAAGAATTTTATGAAATTTCAAACATTACTAACCAGGACGGCCTGGGCCTGTTGAGGTAATCCTGGATAGTTGGGCCGTCACCTGGGCGTGGCCCCCGTGCCCTCGCCATGGCGATGGGGTTAACATACGACTGGGGAAATAGAAAAATATTAACGTTACTAGTACTAGAAAGGCAACATTTAGGAGCAATTGCAGCATATTCCACTCCTCTATGTTATATTATTATGTTTTATTGACAAATTCAGACTGGTAAAACACAAAACTATTTTGATATGATAATACCTACTGCTAATAACCCTGGAAAATGAACTGAGCACTACCCAAGGAAGATAGGTTGATAAGCATCAATTATATCATAAACACAATGTTCATATGCACATGAATGTGATGGGGGAGGGGGCATTTGCAAACTCTGCAAGTGTGCACCACCTCACTGCAAAAACAACTATCTATGCACACGGCGTAAACGTGGTACGGTAAAATTTCCAGCCATCAACTTCGAAACACCTGCGGAGAAATCTATATCTATATCTATATCTATATACAGTACTGGGCAAAGAATGAATTGATCAACACTTACCCCCCTCCCCCCTTTCATATTCAACTGAGGAAAGTCGCAAAAAATTCGCAGGGCGGGAATAAAACTGAGCATACACGTTTACATATGATACTTACAAATCGTGTGTCTCTCTTGCCCATTTTGCATCATTCGTGGCTACATATATTATCACGAGAAATCGACGAAGCTTCGCGAAGGACTTAGCAAACGCTGCTATGCCTGGCAGTCCAACATGGCAGTTCTCCTTGTTCCTTACGGTCTCACAGCGACACCTAGCGGCCTGCAAAGATTTCTCTATAAAAAGTGTTGCTTACCCTTACGGTCTCACAGCGACGACTAGCGGCTAAGATAAAAAGTGCAACTAAGAGGAGTCAGATTTGACGTGGATGGCCAACTCGATACGGGTTTTGCTGTGTGAAAGGACACCACATAGAAATCATATTTTTTCGGTAAGGTTGAAAATGACAATCTAGATTAGAAAATTTTAATTATTTAACATATACATGTAATTACAGTTTTGGCGCAAAAATCTTACATAATATCGCTTTAACAAGCGGACATACAGATACGTAGAAAGTGGTAACTTGGCAAACGTCAGGTGCTACTGCTTCCAGATCTTCCAGGAACTCCCCATAGATTTTTGCCTCGAAGCATAACGTTACCCTTGCATGTGACTGTTAACGATAATTGTATTGCTCTTTCATTTTTGGAAACTCTAACGTTATAGCCACCATTGGCTTGTAGAGCCACGTACGTGTGTTTTCCACATTGTGTGCAAGTCGGTGGCATTTCTGCCATCCTAGACACTGAAATACAGTACAAAACCAACATTAAACACCGCATTTTAGTTGTAATTTTTATACAGGTCGTTGTGGGGCGCAGTGAGATTACGGTGTGACTGAACGGATACACACCTGATCTGCAAGCAGATGTTAGGGCAGAGTATATCAACGTTTTCTGACCTCTGGGCTTCTCAACCGTACCGGGCTTCTCTCACAGCGCTGTAACTCACAAAAAAGTAAAACACCAACTTTAGGTGGTTTCTGTCATGAGCTGTGAGCAATTGTATGACTCTGGCTTTTTGCACGTCTATTAGGCGTTTTGTATGTTTTTGAAGCAAAGGCCATGTTGATGGTCGCCACGCAAAATATTTTCGTAGTCCTCTCGAGAGGAATAAACCCAGATTAAAATCTACACCATTTGAAGATTATACGAAACGCCGAAAGTAAGGAACAATGGATCTGCTTTCAGATCATGTCGTCACAGCTAAATGCACAGTTCCCTCCTCCCACGCCCCTGACCTTGGTCCGCCAGTTTCCGCCCATACAGCCCGCCTTCTTCCTTCCAATCCCCCGAACGTTTAATTTCCTCTCCACAACTAGAGTGGAATTTAATTCTTCTAATGGGTAGACCATGTCGGTCCCGGAGGAAGTAGAGGTTATAATGTACACGTTTATAATTGATTCCTTTCGTTCGTAAGAAATTTGCGGCATCATTGTACGGTCAAGCTACTGTGCATTTACTTCGAAGAGTATATGCTTGATATAGGCGTTGTTGGTGAACGCCCTTTGCTTTTTAGATTTTGTGTAACCAAGTGCCAAGGGGGACTGAAACGTCCTGAAAGGGCGTATACTCATGTATTTGTTTCTAGTGTACTTAGTCATCATTCTCGTAAGTATTGTCGTGTCGGGGTGGGGCTGGCAAATTCAGAAATTCAAAAATTTTTAAAAATTGGATACAAACTACAGAGCCCACTGCGACATAACGCTGAAGATATTCAACACAAAATTAAGAAAAAAAAACTTGCGAGGTTTTGTAAGATTCTGAGACTTTTACTCTTTCTAAGATTCTGAGATCTGGCCATGGTTACCGCAAATTCACCGTAAGGTCAAGTTGTCAGATTGGGCGGAAGTGACAGTTACTGAGGGTATAAACACTTTGCTCTCAGCCTGCAAGTTTGGTTCCTACTAGGCCCGTTGAAAATACGTCAGGTAATCTCTTTAATTGGCTGTGCCAAGAAATTTACAATTTACAAACTTCACGGAGGTTTGAAATCTCCTGTTTCTTGTTTCGTTTTCATTGTTCTCGCCCTGACTGACCTGTACAAACTTCTGTTCACATACATGGCACTTATATGGGACTCTAGTGGCCGCTTTCATGTCCGTTTACACTCTGATATATTTTTATGTTCGCTTGTAATTTGTTTATTGGTTACTGATTAACCATCGGTCTGTACTTTGATCGATTCTGTAATGGTTTTCAAATCGCAATGATCGGAATGTAGCAGTTAAGCATGAGTGCAAATAAAACATCACAGTTTAAAACGTGCATTTGAATCAAAATTCTTAATAAAACTATTTTCATTGAGATAACTCATGTCATTGTCGCATCTCGCAGTACACCGTGATTCCTGAATATTCCAAGCTTTTCAAAATTTGTTAGCAGTCAGTCATGTCAAACACGCATTTACTGACGAGTCTGTGGCATTTGCGCATTGTACTCAGAAAGAAAACATTGACGTAGAAAAATCACAAACATTTCAAGCAGTTTACACATCTTAGGGTTCAGGAATGTTATTCACTGCGTACATGGGCGGAATTCCTTGAACTTGAATTACGCCAAGAAGGCAAAAAAAAAACTTCATCTTCCCAGATGCTTGAGGAAAATGCGGCTAAGACAATCAGACTTAAACACGACTTACACAGACTGTTAACTACATTTTAGTACAGCAACGGAGAAAAAAAAACCTAGCGCTAAGAATACAGCTCGAACTAGTAGAAAGAAACGTCTTAGTCCGAATAGCAGGTGTTATGTCTTTACCCATGTTCCTAACCCTGAGTTCACTTGTTAAGCAGGGAGCTGACCTAACGGTCGTTGTTGTAGCAGATTACGCAAGATAAACTGATTTAGGGAGTGTGTTCCGCTTGAGAATATTCTATACCCGCCCAAGGCTGGCCACGCCCTACACAGGTAAGGTCACACCCTACCAACTTCTATTTACCTTTACGTCGCGTCACCACCCACGCCTCGTCCACCCGGAAAAATAGTTCCCCACTCCCTTCTACACAGGCGCTGATTTCTGCACGTTTTCTTCTTCCTGGAAGTGACTCATCTTTTCAGAGACATGTGATGTGTATGTTGTAAGCTTGTGACTTGAATGAGAGGTTGGTGTGGTGAAATATAAGGGTTTGTGGCGGAGGGATATGGTGCGGCGGGTCACAGCTGGCCTGAGGTGTGTTCTGTGCAGGTCGGCCCATCGCAATAAGAGGCAGAAGAAGCGGATTTTCTTACTCTTCCCGGAACTTGGAGCGTTTTAAAGGTAAGTGATACTTCATTCCTGCGTCTCAACCTCCCGATAGAAGGAATTTGACACCTGGGTTACGAGGGGGGACTTGGAATCGTCATTAAATCTAACGGGGATCCTTGTAAAGCACCTGGCTAAGGCAAATGAAGGGGAGGGGTGCTAGAGGTATGTCCGCGTTTCACGGTATTTGCCTACCGAGAATCAAAGTCTTTCATGTGGTCTCTACAATGACTGTTTGCTTCTCCGACTGTACAAATCCAGGCTAGAAGAACCACACTCGAGAAACCCTCCCAAAATCCTCTCTATGAAGGTGTAAGGGTTGTTTTGTACGTTTAAGTTCAGTTTTAAGGTTTAGATCAAAGCCGAACCTGTTTTGGGAAGGTACTGTTTCCGGGTCACATTACGAAGTTCAAGTGGTGGATCGTCAAATTCGTCTGTCTTTGTAAGACGTCGTATTCTGAGTCTCCAGAAAAAATAAATCGTAACAACCACACACGGAAATAGCTTTATCCAGATCCAAGATGGCGGCACGCAGTAGTTGTGGTCATTCAGGGCAGTTAACGGAGAATTATGACCCGTTTTCGTGCCTAATAGCTCCCCAGGGAGTATATCCAACCTTCTGAAGCCATCTGTTGAAAGATGGTGTATAGAAAAGGCCCAAAGGCCGGCCAGAAAACTCTACTGTCTATTGTAGTAACAACCTGTTAAGGCATTCTTGTATTGTAACCTTTGTCCCCCTAAGGGCACACCCATATATGTACAGGATCTTAAGATAGGAAGCGTTAAAAAATGGTCAAAATTGTAGAAGAAAGTGGACTTTTCCTTGTCTCACTTTTATCTGCCGCCTAATTATAATTTAAATAACATATATTTAGATAACGTTTTCGGTAACATATTAATTGTTGATAAAAATTCTTCTTGCGCTTTCCTCAGACAAATACCAACATCGCTATGCAAACGCGACATAATTTTTTTCCCCGATAAGTTTTTGTTTTGTTGTCGTTTTGTCTCAGAAAAAAGCCATACACATGTCACTATGGTATGTCAACTCTGAAAACAATGTAACAATTTTTAAATGCTTAGATGACTTAAGTGCTAGGCGTGTTTTAAGACGGGGTGTACCCAACCCTAAGTAAACAGGTGATTGTTGATGTTATTTACGCTGGTATGTACTATAGCTTCACCCTGTGTACAAATAAGAACACAAAATGCCACCACACCCTCCATTTTGTGCCAGTATATAATAAGAATGGCGTATAAGCTAGGGCTGCGTACCTAATACCTGTATCTGTAAGATTATTTAGGTACAGGTCCGGACCTGAACATCTCACTCTACCACTTAAGATTTTTAAAAAAGAAAAGAAAACACTAGTGGACACCATATTTTAACACTGAATAAAGGTAAATTGTATCTCAAAAATGACAATTTTGACAATTTATTCAGTAGCACTTCAAAATCAGGAAACTTCAGGTTCATATGTAACCCCTCATACAAAGACAACCATTTACCATTAAAAAAGACAGTTGGCTACATCTATAACTTACAAATGATTGGCCAAACTTGTTCAGGTACAGGTATAGGTCCGGGCCTGTATCTAAACCCATGTAGGTGTACCTAAAATTTGTTGAGGTACACAGCTCTAGTATAAACAAACGAAAACAGTTGGGCAGACATAGCGATTGAAAAATGCTGCACAATTTAATTACATTGCCAAACAGACTGTAATTAGTTGCCAAAACAACCAACATGACTTTTCATTGTCGGGAATTCTAAGAACTCGCTCTCTGTAATAAACTACGCAATGAGTGATCCAACCCGTTTATGTTTATGTTCTACATACTAGTAGTTTAGAAAAATATCATAAATTCCGATGATATTTCCAAATTCTATCGTACACAAATACTTAAAACTAGTGGCAACCTCTGCATATATAAAGACCACCTGGCCATTGTGGCCACTTTGATTTTTGGCGATTATTTTTCCCATGACTTTAAAAGTCCTGGCTATAGTGGCTATTTTGTTCAAGTGCCTTGGCTTGAGTAGTCACAATACTATTGACTTTACTTAGAAAGATTCTTATCAGTTTGATTCTTTCTTGGAATAGACCTTAAATCTGATTTAAGTTCCTGAGTATGGCTCTCATTTCCTTTTTGGCGTTGTGCCACCCTTAAAAGCCCACCCCATTCCAAATGTTGTTTATTTTCCTTCCATCCTTACATGGGGTGTAACACAATTATATAGCCATTTCTTTTAATGCCAACCAGATAACATTCAGCATAACCAAATATGGACTGTAACTTTGCAACGCACTGGAAGCATTTATTGTAGCGTACTTTGGCATCATAGTTTACATGTGTTTATTTACTTAGTAAATAAGAAGAAGGCATCTTGCCAACATTCACTTCCACTTCAACAGACAATAAGTATTTATCATTTTTCTAATATTCATACTTATGATTCCACGCATTAATAACGCATCATATTTTTTCTATAGACTAAATAAAAGTGTATATCAGCATTGTGATGAAAGAATATATTATGTAAAAATGAATTGAACCACAAATGTGACTCTATAACTGGCTATATAGGTGTAGAATACAAAGAAACTATACAAATACAAATTGTGGACATGTACAAGTTGATGAAGTTGATTATGTTCATGGTTTTGCAGAAGAAATATAGCAACTTACAGTAATATCAAGTCTTTATCCCCGTAACTGCTGCCTTCTACTACGTATATAGTTAACCTACATGTATAGAAACTCAAGAGTACAGATGCACTCACAGTCACACCAAGGAATTAGGATTAATGTTTTTTACTTCTAAGTTGTTAGAATTAATTACTTGTGTAATGTGTTCTGAGATTATGTTTCGGTAGTTTCCTTTCCACCATGATTAATTCTCCCCCCCCCCCAAACTATCAAATGACATGATATGCTCCAAAGACAAGAATCCATTTGGTAGCATAAAACACCAGATATTTCATACTTCATAATATTTGTAATGGTAAAATTATACGTTAACCTTCAGCCTGCTAAGGTAGCTGTTTGGCACCAAATTTGTATTGGTTATGGGGTTAGGCAGCAGGGAGAAGGTTTAAAGGGAAGAGACAGTGCAGATGTCATGTGTTGAAGGAGTATATCCTGTGTTCGTGTGAAACTGCACATATTTTTTCACTGAGAGAAGCTTGGGCGCCGGCCCAGGAATGCATTACAGCAACAGACATGAACTTAAACTATCAGTCATCGCTTTCATTGGACACCACTCTGAGGGTCTAAAAGGGGTTACAGGCGGCATTACAGGCCATGTTGTTGGACAAAGGGTCTAGAAGTTAACAGGTGTAGCAATTTACAAACTGATATTTCCAACCATCTATGATTCTTTAAGAAGATTTTTTTTTCATGATGGTGTGGATAAGATTGGAAGATAAAGTATTTCTTTGGGGCTGACCTTAAAGATTTTGTCCAACGAAGATTTGAATTAACCCTACAATGCCCTCACCCATGCCGCCTACAGAAATAGTTTCTAGCCATTGAAGCAATGCATGAAGAGACTGGAAACATCTGTTTAAGCTGAGAAAAAAATGTTGTGTTTCCAGTTACCCGACCAACCCTAGCAAAAACCTACCGACCCTAGCTTTTTTGCGTCGAATTCTGGCAAAATCTGAGTGATAAAAAAGTTGTAAAATTGTTTTCTAACGTGTTCTCCTCATTTCTGTTTTCAATACAAAAGTGATATCTTTCACTTCTTTTTGTTAAATGTAATTTGTTGTTTTTCCTTTAGTATGAATTGAAAACATTAATTAGAACTTGAATGATTAAACCAACAAAATAAACACATTTCACAAGGAAAGTAGATTTGAATGTACGTAGTTTAACCAAGCGTAGAAGGAAAAATCTGGTTTGTTTCTTTCACTTTCCCCCTCCAAACATTCCAACAATACCAGGAAGCTTACAGAAGCAGAAAAAATGTTTTCTTTGGTGACTTGGAACAGATTTGATTGTTGAAAAGACTTGTAATTGTATAGTTAAAAGTGCCAAATGATGTGTACAAGTATGTCCACTTGGCATACTTTGATAAGGATCATTATGACATGTATAATGACTACTTTCGAAATCATGTCTGTAGTTCCTGTTTATATGTTACGTTTATAAACTTTTTTTTTATACCATTCTATATTTTATGCCATTTCTAGTCATGCTATCTTTGTGCTATTCATGTATTTCAATAGCTTTTTTGACGAGCAACATTTATGTTATGTTCATGAATATGGTATTGTCAACATTGTTTCTGTCTGTAGAATCAAAACATCATCAAATGTAGCAAAAATTTTTCACCTAAAGAATTAACATTAGAAAGACATCCTGACTGTTTTTGTTTGTTTTTGTCAAGTGACTTCAGTGTTTAATTTTATGGTCTAATTTAGTACTACATTACTCTGATAAGTGCTGATTATTGCTCTAATTATTACTTTAATTAAGGTTCTCATTGAAAATCTATGGCCATAGAACCCCTTAGACAAGTAAACACAGCTGTTAAACAGCTGTTAAACCTGTTTTACAGTAAGGAGTATTAACTGTACAGATATTAACATTCAATATTATGTTAACAGTAAAAAGGGGCCTGTTTTTTCTGTAAAAGCTATACAAAATTTTCGTAAAAAGTTTGATTATTTGTTGTAATACATTACATTCTGTCAGTAGGATGAACCGCTAAACATTTCAGGTGATTATGTTAATCAAAAGCTGTCAGTCAAAAGTATCCAGAAAGCCACACCCTAATCACATTGACTCAGAACATACATTAAAACATTGATTGTATGAAGAGAAGTGAGCTCTTTGAAAACATTTCATAAATTGTAAACAGGCACTATTATTATTCGTGAACTGCTATGTTTAAAACAAAGATCCCAGGTGCCAGATATAGGGTTGTAACAATTTTTAAGTCAAAAGTAGTTTCCAGTGTCCACATAGTTACGATAAAACACTAAAAATGACCACACCAATGGTCAACAATAGGTCTGTTTTGACCACCCCTAAAGCTAACAATAACTTGTGATTACTGATTAGCATCATTTAATACATTATATCATACCCGGGCGGCGTAACAGTGCTCCCGGCCGTGTTGTATTCTCCCGTACGACCGGATGTATAAAACGGGCATCCATAGAACATTCGAACGCGCTTCGCCCCAACCGTGACTGCGCCGATTTCGAAAATTCGAATACAGGATTCGGACGTTGGAATGGATGTTGAGCAGTTTTTTTTGTTTAGGGACACCAAATTTTTGCTCATTTCGCCTTGGAAGACGTGTTTTCTAAGGTGGGTATGATATAAATAGCATACAACACGGTGTATTCCGCATCACCCTCGGTCTCGGCCCTCCCGCGAGTCGGATCGCGGTCGGGCCGATACCTCGGGCAATACGGAATACACCGTGTTGTATGCTCTATGTATATCATGCCTTCTTGAACAAGTTTCATTGAAACGGATTTCTGTACAGTTGAGTTATATTTGGTAAGTTTGTAGAATATCTTACTTTCATGTATGCAACTGAAATAGGCAGCTGATATCATTTTGTAGTACAATATGATGTGAATGCTTATAATCTATATTTCAAGAGCTTTTTTCATATCCAAATGTCCGCCAATATACCTTAACTACCTTGCCAAAAGTCCATATAGAACGTAACTACAAAAGTAAAATACCAGGGTCATATCACAAGTATATATTTATGCTACAGTCATTCTAATAATTTTAGTAAAATCTTGTGCTAATACACTAGTAGTAATTGTCATATCAAGAAACTTCAAATTTCAATTTTTTGATATGGCATGTATTTGTGTTGTATTGTATCGGCATTATACAAATACAGCCACTGTATTACCACTATTGGTAGTTTAATTTATATAGTACAACAATTGCTTTCAAGCTATATAAGCCCTATAAATATCTAGCTTCAATCAACACAGGATTTTGTCCATATATGGGCATCCTTGAACCATCGGAGTGCCACGCCAGGAAAACAAAACAAACCTATCGGCATGAGCTTTTGTTTGTTCATGGTGTGGTCAAGGTTTCCCCTCTAGATACCTGCCAGTGCAACCTTGAAATTTCACAGCAACAGCACTATGAAAAAAGACAATAACTATTTGTTTTCACCTGTACAAATGCATTTAGATATAGCAGCATTTTACACATGCCAAATGTATTGTATATTACCTTAAGGGCAAGGTGTATGTAGTGAGGTCACTTGTGAGGTATTCGTATGCAAATTTATGTTCATGAAAGCCAGGTTGTTGAAAGGATGATAGTTTGAAGCTTAAACAGCTACTGTGAGTTTTAACCTTCAGGCTGTTAAGGTAGCTTCTTTATAGCATTTATTAAGGGGTTCTGGGGTTATGCAGCAGGGAGATGGTTGATTATTGGATACAATATAAGCCAAAGTATTAGCCTAAGAACAGTTTGATAGTTTTGCTGCTAGATGAGAGGTTTTCGTTGCTTTGACTACTCCAGAGTGTTAGCTTAGCAGCACAGGAAGTTAGGTCCCAGAAGTCTGTTGGCTTGATGGCAGTGGGAGGATACATAAAATGATAGAAAGAGAAATTCACAATTATTATAATGAATAAAAGAAGAAATTCACAAAAATTCATTATTTACAGTCTCTCTGAGGTATGAAATCTCTGATACCTTTTTTCACATTTCGTCTGCAAACTGCAATGAGCTACGTATACTCTAACACCGGGTAGAAGACTTTCTAGATATGAAAAAGATTAATAGTAATCTCCCTTGAGGATTATGCAAGCTGAAAAGGATATGAATGTTTAATGTCTTCATTTCTCAGTTTGACCTGACTTCACAAAAAGATGATGCATTTTCTTGTTTTAGTCACGTTATTGTAGAAACTTAAAACTACTAAGGGTAGTATTTTTTCTGTTGCTAATGGACAGACCATTAACATGGGGGGGAATACTAGTATGTTGTAATATATTTCTTTTATACCTAAAACATATTAATATAACTATGACATTTGAATGCTTCTAATAAAAATTAAATAGACCTTTTAGTCGTTCAAAATCATAATTCATCAGTTTTGAAAGAAACACTTCTCAAATTCACATTTCTTGTTTTGACGTGACATTTTCTGTAAGCTCTTATCTGATATATATCGAGGTGTATATATTATTCATGGAAAGGACCAATAGGCCATGGAGGCCATTACATGATAATTTCTAGGTCATGCCTTTGTAGCAGGAACAATAGCTCCAAAAGCCTACTGTCTGCAAAGGTATGTGGGAATTGTGTGTGTGGTGGGAGGAGTAGAATTCAAAGGAAATTTTTGTTGTAGTTGTATTGCCATTCAGTGTCATATATATGCCACGTGCTGTAAGTATAAGTGCATTTACTTTTATCGTGGTTTAAAAAGCTTCATCCTTCATAACTTACATGTATGCCCTAAAACAGTGTTCTAGTCAGCATCCGTCTTTCCTCATTTGACACAATTTTGCCGTTCACGAAAAATATTTTGCATAATCTGTCATCTTTGACAGACAGAAATTGGCATATAAAGATACTAGTATGGAAAAAGATGTCATTAAATTACTGTTAGTCTATCAGCAAAATTTGCCCCTGGAGGTGTAGGAAATAGTGCTTCAGAATTTTCCTGGGGGAGCATGCCCCCGGACCCCCTAGGATCACGCTATGATGTTACCTCAAACAAAATTTAAAATTTCAGGCTGGCTGAACACTGCCCTAAAATTTGACTTGTGCTCCTTGTTTCTGGGTGCGTCTACAAAGTATTGGACCCTCCTTGTGACCCGTTTACAGTCAGGTCAGTATATTTCAGTCTTCTGTCAATTGACCTAACACAGGACACAGATGTCCACACAACTCAGAGTATTCAAATAACATGGCATCAGTGTGTATTCAGGTGCACGTCAGTAAACAAGTAAGACTCACAAAAGGATTCGTACAACAAAAGCTTAGAATTGTAACCACATATCCAGAAAGTGCATTGTTTGGAAATAACCCTAGGCCTACAGTTGTAAAATGTTTGTATTCAAGAACCTCTCTACTGTTAAATATAGTGTTTCTTTAGCTAAAATATCCTGGTATTTCTGTTCTGTATATATGATTTATAACTTTAAGCCTGTACATGTATCTTTTTAGCTTGCAAGATCAACAACTTTTTTCTCAAATATCAATTTTATTCTGGAAATATTAAATGGCAGGTGGTTATTTTGATCCATCTACAAATGTAAAGAAATGTTGTGGTCTAGTGCTTAGCAATCCTATTTCTGAATCACAAGTCTGTGGGTTGACTACTATTATGGCGGCCATAACAAACATGCCTTACAGGAATTGCAAATTGCTTATTCTGGTGTACAGCCAGTCTAACATTCATATGGCTACCCTTTGCATAAAACATGTTATAGTCACTGCACATTAGAATAGTGGTGTAGACTCATTATTGTACAGGTGTTCCCAGTGTGTTTACATTATGCTTAAGTAAGCTACCAGTGCTATGCCTGACATGTTGGTGTTGTTTGGTTCCTTTCGTGCCTAGTGTTACACAAGGTAGTAGCAGGATTTTTGAGGTATACATGTTCATGTTCATGAAAACATGATATAACTCAGTCTCCATCACTCAAAGTGTTAAACAAAAAAGCCCTTTTGTTTTTTCGATCTCAACATTTTATGTTCCTGTTATTACTGTGACAGTCTTAATTGTTTTGTTTCAATTGTTAGACCATACCGCCATGTCACTTTGTTTCTCCCCGTGTTTGGAAATGGTAGGTCCCATTCCTAATTTGCATATTCCCTCTGTGCATGTTTGAGGAGAGGAAGGACGTTGAAAGATGGGCGACACTGTGATTCCTGCAGCCTTTAAGGGAGCGGGACGGTCCGAGGGACTCAAGATCTGGAGGATCGAGGTGAGTCTTGCCCTTGACCTTAAGCCAAGATGTTTTAAAGGCGCCCAGAGCAATTTCAGGGCCGCAGTAAAACTGGCTTTTCAAATTAGTCAATTTCCGGGTAATTTTTTTAATGTAGTAACTTGAATGAACCATATACTGATATATAAAAATGTTGCTGATGGAAAACAGTCGCTTGCTTTGTATCATAGGCTGGTTCTAGCTATTTATTCAGTATATATATGGTTGGCAGCAGACAAATGGTTAATAACACTGATATTCTATAGCTTAATTAGGTATCAGCTTAATTTTATTATATATGACTCATTTGTTGTTGATTTCGTACATAGAATATTCACTGAAATGTATTCAATTTGCGATACATTACAATACAAGTGAATTAATGCATATGAGAATGCAATGTTCTGTATGTACATGGAGACAAGAAAACAACTATCTTTGAGTGCACAACAACAAGTGCTTCAAGTTGCAGATGGTCATTGTTTTGTGTTACACAAGTGAAATGTTACACATATGAAATGCCTTAATATTGGCAATGTGCATATTTTATCTGTAGATAAGATCTGTGTGTAAATTTTATCATTGATGCTTTCCTTCTAATATTTGTACTAATTTTCTGCCCGAGTTAGTTTTTGCGGTATTACAGTACCATATAAAGTACAGTCATATCACTTCCATCTCTGATACAAATTGATTTAGTAAGGCCTAGGAAAAAAATGTTCTGTTTCCGGTTTCAGTCCTGAAAATACTAGGATCAGTAGGTTGGATTCTCTTTTTTCTTTTTCTTTTTAGATTTAGGCTGAAGTGATCCAACAAATACAGGTTAACATGTAAAACTGAATTGCCTCAGGATCAGGGCTGTCTCCAGGACCCGTCGCTCCGTTTTGTTTGTGGGGAAGGAACTAATATTTCACCTGGTTTACTCAATGAAAATTTGAATCTGAAAATCATTGAAACAACATTTTAAAGGCTTTGAAATTCAGATATCAGATTGAAAATATTATGGCCTTGCCAGTAGACGATTGAAAAAAAGGCTAGGGTCGACAGGTTTTTGCTAGGGTTGAAACCTATTAAGCGGAAACACAACATTTTTTTCCTAGGCCAAATCAGATTGTGTTCACACATTTTCCACAGTAATCTGTTTCCAGACCACTCTGATTTCATCACTAATGACATTAGAGTGCATTTTATCCCCTTTTAAATGGTGTTTGGGTCTCCATCATTTGAAATGGTTGTTTGTATTACATTTGACAGAGTTTTTATGGTGAAATAATGCATGCTCATTGTACTGAAAACTTTAAGGGCATTATTTGCCAGCAAATGCAAGATGCTTCCTGTGTTTTTCAAAAGTGCTGTCTGAAAAAAAATTTCATCTCTAATAGCCTGTTTTATATTTTCTAAGTAGTCAAAAGGTTTGATTTAACTACTTTGATTCATAACTGTTGTTTTTGTTTTTTCCAGAAATTGGAACCAAAAGAAATTCCAGCAGCTACCTATGGCCAGTTCTTTTCAGGCGATGCTTACATTATACTCAAGGTAGGTGATAGTCAATACAATACACATTAACATGTTATCTTATATTGTATGGCAGATTTGATGACTCTTTTGCTTCTATTGAAGTTCCTGTGCCTCGACAGCATTATTATTTCTGGGTGGCTGAGTAGTGGGTTTGTCTCTCTGTCTATCCTAATTGCTTTGGGCGCATGGTGGGTGGGAGGTGATTTTTAAAGATGACTGACAGGCAAGTCAAGCTTGAAGGTGACACAGCAGACATGGGTTGGAGTAAGTGGGCGATATACACATGAAAGTGGTGTAATACCTGATTAAATTACATCATACAATCCCTCCACAGTTCCCAATACATTCACAAAAGCTCGAAACACTTCCTGGAGTTGTGAACTTGAAGGTCACAAAAACTCAAAATACGTACTACACAGTACTATCCTGAAAGTCTGAAATCTCTGATTCTTGTTCTTGTTTGTACCTACAGAGCAGAAAAACTGGGAGCAGCCTGGCCCACGATCTCTTCTTCTGGCTGGGCAAGGAGTGTTCACAGGTGAGTTAGATATTTCTTCACAATAAGGAACTTTTAAGTACTACAATTTCAAGTCTTAGTCATCAAAAATTACACTTTCAATATGTATTACTGTTTGAACTTGTTAAAATTTTTAAAACTTGAAAGCTTCTAATTTTTTTCCCTTTTTTAAGTACTGGCATATAAATCATGGCCATTTTAAATTATGTGCCAATTGTTATTATGTACACACTGGAAGAGCTTGACCTTTGACCTGTACCCAGGATGAGGCTGGTGCTGCAGCCATGTTGACAGTTGCCCTTGACGACAGCCTGGGCGGGGCACCCATCCAGCATCGGGAGGTACAAGGCCACGAGTCGAGCGCCTTCACCGGTTGCTTCAAGAAGGGAATCACGTACGTACTAGGGCAGGGGTCAAAATACCTTGCCTGACTACATCCCGCTTCTAACGACCTTTCTACTGGCCAAGGCCCTAGCCTGACTACGTCACACTTCTAGTAGCCCTTCCACTGGTCAGGCCCCTAGCCAGCTGACTACATCGCACTTCTAGCAGCCCTTCCATTGGTCAGGATGCTATAGCCTGGCTACATTTTTAGCATGCCTTCCACTGGTCAGGCCCCTACTCTGACTATATCACACTTCTAGTAACCCTTCCACTGGTCAGGCCCCTAGTCTGACTACATCACGCTTCTAGCAGCCCTTCCACTGGTCAGGCCCCGAGTCTGACTACATCACGCTTCTACCATCCCTTCCACTGGTCAGGAACTAGAAGCTTGATGGCCAACATTTGACAGTGTCTTACTTATTAATCTGCAAAATTACATATTTGCTCGTTTTGTTCCAGTTACAAACAAGGAGGAGTCGCCTCTGGCTTCAAACATGTGGAGACAAATGTCAGCAACGTCAGACGGCTGCTGCACATGAAGGGCAAGCGCAATGTCAGGGCTACTGAGGTGGGTAATCAGGACCTTTCTCAGGTCAGGTCAGAGGTGAAAGGTCATCACCCCTGGAAATGGTAGGAAGGAAGTTTATGCAGCGCGTGGGTGGGGGGAGATTGACAGGCAGGTCAAAAGGTCAGACACAGAAAATGGGCCGAACTTGAGAGTAGGTTGACAGTACGTGGGTAGGGGAAATTTGACAGGCAGAATAACAGGCAATCAGGATGAGCAAATCGGATGAACTTGAAGGTCTTGAAAACCCAAAATACTAATCCCAGAAGTCTGAAATCTCCAATTTTGCGTTAATAACCCCAGACATTTTGTTGTTCTAGGTTCCCATGGAATGGAAGAGCTTTAACGAGGGCGACAGTTTCATCCTGGACATCGGAAATGCTTTGTTTGTCTGGAATGGAGCCAAGAGCAACTTCAACGAGAGGCGAGCGGTAAGATGGCCTCCCAGTCTGGCTTTTTTTGTGGACCTGCCATTTTTGGAAGGTCACATGATCAGAACAGCATTCCTCCCCTCCTTCTGACAAGTTGTCCTCAATCTTGAAATCCGGATGGAAAGGCTAGGTCCAAAACATTTTTGTTTGGGAGAGTCGCTTGTCAAAGGATGGTGAGGAATCCTGTTCCACAAAATGTGACCAGAGAAATGATACGTCCACAAAAAAACTGATGAAGGAAGCCCAGGTTACGGTGACGCCACCTGAAACGAGATGTCCCTCTTGTGCAACAATGCTACAGCTGCCCCCCTCCCCACCTGCTGTGACGTGCAGTGTGATCATGCTTCCAAAGATCATTTTTACCCACTATAGCATCCACTAGACATTCACCAGCACATCCATTAATTGATTAATAATTTTATGCATTACGCCTGTTTTTGCATCTGCTGTTTGATTGCTTTAAATCACTTGATATTTCTCTAACACTGACACTTGGGCATGTAGATATTTTAGTAATTATGCTTCAAATCTGGCTTTGGGTAAAGATAAAAAGGTTTTAAAATTAACAACTGCACCTAACCTGACTTGTTTCACAATATCAGCACCTTTAATTTGCTTCATGATATAAAAAACACCACATATTGTGAACTATTAACTCACATTGGAGCTTAAACGGAAATTTGCTGCACAAACTAATTGCTGGGTTCATATGGTCAAGTTGTAAAATATCAATTCTGATGGTCCTGGCTTGAAAAATATCAAGAAATCGTAGGATACATGAGATTATGGCTGTAGACTTAAGTCTACACTGCTGTTGTTGACTAAAAGTTTTAACTGAACAAATTTACAAACTAAAAGATTTTGAAAACTGGCTGTATGAACCCTAATCAGCTTGGATTTAACCATCATTTGAACATTGGTGCTAGAGGGACCTCTCTAACAGAGCAAAGTTTTGAAGGAATCTAAACTGTCTGAAATATGCTGACCAAAGCAAGGTGAACTTTGATAATAAGCCATTTCACAGTTTAAACTGTGCATGCGTGAGGTCAAAGGTGAAGGCCCCTAACTTGTAAACAGTTCTCATCAAGACTATGCTTGGTACATGTCGAGATGTGTTTTGTTTATGTCTCAGGGGCCTTCAACTTTTACATATTACCCAAAATGCATAACTCTGCACATGCGCAATTCAAACTGTGAACCAGTTTATAGTTTCATCCTTGCCACAAATATTGAGGTCCAAATTTCAAGACTAACGATAAATTATGCAAAGCACAAAAGAGGATATAAAGCAGCTCATTACAATCAACGAAGCAAGTTTCTATGAGAAGATTTTCAATTAATCTATCATGTTTTTTTACATACAGACGTGTACCTTCCCATCACATAGACGGGCAAATGATGAGCAAACATAAACAAATTAGACAGCAAATATGTTTATCATCTTGACAGAATTTGCTCGCATTGTTGCATCGTGCAGCTATTTGGCTCTGCTGGCATAAAATTGCTCCCACAGAAGATGGCTGAGCGGAAATGCGCTTTGTGTGTGTCTGTTTTTTTCCTCAGTACAACGCTGCAAAAGTGTTGAACAACCGAACAAAACAAATGTCAAAACAGAAAAAAATGTTTCATTTTCAACAATTTTTTTCCTCCTTCGTCCTATGTTTCAAAGTGTTGTTGAGTTCTTCACCCTAGACTTTATTTTTCTCATTGATACAAGATTTCCAGATGTCCACCTCATTGTAAAGAGTCTTTAATCTGAATCTTTACTACTTTAAGACAGTTAAGTTTCCTTCTGATCTTTGCTTTAGTGGTATTGCCTCACGTTTTATCGCAAGACTCTCGTTAAAGTTACTAGTGGATTTTTTTTCTGAACAAACCCTGTCTCCGGTAGGTTTCCTTTTATTTCTGTATGTTCACCTTTGAAGCAACAGGTATGTGCACTATTGTGTGTTTGTCTTTTGTCGTCTGTTCTCACACGTTTTTCCAAAAAGATGTGACCTAATTCACCTTTTGTTTATTTATTTATTTACTTAACACGTTGTCCTTTTACTTGATGTGTTGTTCGTGACTTGATTCACCTTTCACTTAATGTGTTGTTTTTATGTGTGTTGGCTAAATTAAAACCTGCTGATGTGACGTCTGAATAGATTTTGCACAGATTTGAATGTGAAAGTTTTTTATATGTTTTGTACATGTTTTTCACTCAACTATCTGCTAACAAACCTTTTACCACACAAATCTGTTATAACATCGCAACACTTCATTCAATTCCCCCACATCCCAACACTGAAACAGGTAAACTACTGTTTCCCCATTTTGTAAAAAAATTTCCCACTTTAGAATGTCAGTCTGAGCAAGGACATTTATATACACGTGTAATGTCCTTGGTCTGAGCCCAAGCAAATTATATGAATATGAAATAATTTTTATCAAACAAAAAGTACTGTCACAAATGCTAACACTTCCAACTTTGCATTAACAACTGTACAGTGAAATTTGACTGTCTCCAAAATTATTTTGCTTGGACTTAGACTGACTATAGCACAGTAGGACAACTTGGACTGCACTGCTTCCAAGCACTGCTAGGTGGCAATAATGCACCATACAGAAGCTTGCAACACCACTTACACTAAACAGCAAAAGCCAAGTTTTCATTGCGGGTTTCATGGTTTATAATGTTTCTTTGCATATGTACAGCTTCATATTGCACTAGCTGCCTATACAAAGAAAAATTCTCTAATTTTCATATGCTTCTTTACATTTCATCAAGGTTTCGATTGCCTTTGATTTTAATCATTAAAATAAGAATATTTCAAAAATTGCAATAAACTGCTTTGAATTAGTGGCTGAACGGTAAATTGTTGAGAGTGTGCAGTTGATTTTGAAGCAGATCTAGATGTGCTGGCTGTAGGTTACATGTACATGTACAATGTACGTCAGGGTTGTTTTTTCCCTAAAAAAACATATACCAAATGTCTGTGGTTTCCTTGTTATGAAGATGGCTCTCCTCCCATGCCTAGTCCATCATGTTCGCGACCAGCGTGCGTGACAACGAGCGCGGAGGGCGTGCCAAGGTGGCCGTGGTTGACCCCGGTGACCCCACGCCACCCGCGATGGAGAAGGTGCTGGGAGAGAAGCCGTCCAAGCTCGCCGATCCGATTCCTGACAACGACGTCAAAGTGGCTCGCGAGGACCAGCAAAACACCAAGCTATACCAGTAAGTTACATGTATCTGCTTATTTCACTCTTTAACCTTCTTCATGCTAAGGTAGCCTTGTGGAGCCAAAGTTCTATTGGTTATGCAGCAGAGAAGGTTAGAATGAAGATCATTATTTTCAAAATGTATTCTTTGTCACCAGTCTGTGAAAAACATTTAAATATGTCACCATGGTACTTTTTTTCATGACAATGTTGTTGCAGTAATATTAAAAAGAGCTATGTTTGCAACATCACAATTCAAAAAGGTGTTAGTTGATAAGTGCAAAAAAGGTGCTACGGAAAAAATTTATGCATAATACCTTCACATGTGCACAGGAAAATGAAGAGTCTCTGCAAATCTGAAAACCAAGAAATTGTTTTTGGTGTCGCCTTGAATTAATTAATGGAAAAGTTTTCAGTTCAATAGAGACTGTAACTTACAGTTCAAATTCAAGTTTTCTCAATGTAGAATGTACATGTTTTATTTCATTATGTTATATTGTTTATTAATAACCAAAACATATTTTCCTTTCATCCATGGCCATTGTTTTAGTGCACAGTAAGTGAGAGTGGTGGTTTTAGGCATGGCGGCAATATTGCTCTGGGCTTCTTTATCTACAATGTGGTGTTTCTAACTTTTTGGGAAAATTGCCTAAAATAAAGTTTTAGATAAAAACGAAAAGTCAGAATGAAACCAGTTTGCTTGCTTGTTGCTTGAACTGTAAGAAGTGATTGGAGGAAGCATTTTTTTCAACAAAATAAAAGCATATCATATATGTTTACCGATCCTCCATGCTGCTTAGTAGTTGCTTCTCAGCATGATGAACTTAGCCATAGGTAGTACTTTGTGTGTGTTGTGGTATCTTTTGTTTCAATAATTCTTTTCTATAGTTCTAGTTTTTCTGTTGTTGTTCAGTCTTGTTGAAAATTAAATATTACGATACTAGGTAGCTGTACCATGAATAGCATCAAGTTTATAAGCTGGTTCACAGTTCAAACTGCGCTATGATACATCCATGGGTAATATGTCAAAGTTGAAGGCCCCTGAGACATAAACAAAACACATCTGGACACATATCAAGCATGGTCTATATATAGACAAGAACTGTTTACAAGTTAGAGGCCTTTACCTTAGACCTCTCACATGCGCAGTTCAAACTGTGAACCAGCTTATTAAGCAGGAGGTGGAAGAGCCTAGATGCCCTTAACCTGTGCCTTAAACCTCCCTGTACCCCTCCTACCCCTGCACCCCACCCTACATCACCCCCTTCTCTCCCGTCTTCTCTTCCAGTGTGTCTGACGCTAGCGGTCAGCTGGTCATGTCAGAAGTGGCCAATCGTCCATTGACCCAGGATCTTCTGAAAACCGAGGTAACAATGTGTAAAATTTCATTCATCAAAAAAAAGCTGCTTGCTGATGTCTGTTAAAAATTGAAATAACGACATAAGATTTCTTTTCTTTGATTGTAAGATTTGAAGGTGTTCTTTAGAACATTTGCATTATGGTTTTGCTCAAAACTTCATATCTTTAAGAGAGCATGGCATCTGCAGGCAGGTTTTGGCCCGATTGTTTACTTTCTGCTGCTGTATCTTCTTACTGTCTGCTCCTCTCTCTGCCCTTCCCTCCTTCTGTCGCTTCAGCCTGTCTGACACATACGCACATCTGGTGGTTTCGGAGGTGGCCACCCCGCCCCTCTCGCAAGATATGCTCAACTCACAGGTCAGTAGCTACAAAGAAACTGTTCTTTTGCTTGTTTGTTTGTTGAAAGTTGTTGCAAACAAACTGTGCTTTTTCTGTGTTCAAGTCTGTACTTTTTGATTTTAAGTGTCATTTTGTTGACATGAGATCATCACATTCCCCGGAAGTATTGTTTTGGGTGGGTTTGTCTGTGGGTTTGTGTGTATGCTTGTCCAGCAGAGATGGTTGCAGGGTGGATGGATATTTGGTTACTTGATTGACAGGGAGGTTAAGCCTGAAGGTGACCCAGCATGTGCTGGGTGGGAGTAAGTGGGCGGTACATGTAAGAATTCAGGAAGTGGTTCTACATCTGTATCTGTATAGCCGGTGTAACTGTCCCACGGCATAACACACCAGCTCTAGTTGACTCTGTGTAATACCCAATTGAATTACATGTACATCATACAATCCCCTCCACAGTTCCAATACTTTCACAAAAACCCAAAACACTTCCTGGAGGTATCAAACGCTTTTGCTGATTTAAGATGGGAAACTAGCACACCTTCATATTCCTGTCATCTTCTTTTACTGTCTGCTTAATATTTATTTCCTTCAGTTCTTTCTCTCTCAGTTTATTACACGAACAATTAACAATGATAATGCATTAGTATCTGGTCACCAAGCCTCCAATGACTGCAGATACTTAAACCTGCTAACTTTGATTGCTAAATTTGTTTTAAAGTTTCACCACCATTGTTTGAGGCTAGAATCTTTACCTAATACCACGATTCTTGACTACTAACACTAGTTGTGACTGTGTCTTGTTCTGTATCATGTATCTGTATAGCCGGTATAACCGCCCCTTGGCGTAACACACCAGCTTAGCAGGCACGTGGCGTGGCGGCAGCTGGCTATGTTACACTGAGCAACTTGTTACCCCTAACCTTGTTGTTTTGTGTTGCTCTCTGCTTGGCATGTCTGAAAGATTGCGTGTGTGTTATGTTCTCCTTCAGGACTGCTACATCTTGGACCAGGCGGGGCAGCGCATCTTCGTGTGGAAGGGGAAGGGAGCCACACGTCAGGAGAAGGCTGCTGGCATGAGTAATGCTCTGGTCAGTTGGATTTTATGTGTCATGATTTTATGGTGATGATCATGACAGTAAACATTGTGGTGATGATTGTGATGATGGTGACAATGTGATGATGTTGGTGATTATGATTGTGATGAAGATGATAAGATAATATAATCAATTATGATGATGGTGTGAAGATGGTGATGATTTTAAGATGATTTGATAATGATGGTGATGTAATCAGTTATGATGATGGTGTGATGATGGTGATGATGATGATGTGATGAGAGAAATGATGCTGTAAAGATAACGTGATGATGGTGTAGTTATGACACTGATGATGCTGTAAAGATGATGTCATGATGATAATGCTATGACGATGGTGATGATGATGAAGTTATGATGGTGTAGTGATGACTGTGACGATACTGTAAAGATGATGACAATGAAGATAATCTCTAATAATATCAATGTTATTTTTCTGTGCCCAGGGTTTCATCAAGGCAAAGGGCTACCCTAACCACACCTGCATCGAGACCGTGAACGAGAACGCAGAAAGCTCGCTCTTCAAGCAGATGTTCCAGAGCTGGAAGGTCAAAGGTCAAACCGTGGGCATGGGAAAGAGCCACTCCATGGGAAGGATAGGTAGGACAAATTTTTTTTTACGTTCAATTATACTTATTTTCTTTTTGCTTCAGATATTTGACTATGATAATATTGCTAATATCACATCTTTTTTGTATTCATCTTTTGTGTCATTTTGCATGGAAGCATTTGATAACTGATATGATAAATGTACAGATTGATGGTAGTTTATGGCAATGATATTTCATAATTTACATGGCATATTCTTCAACCATGTGTCAGTGTTGCAAGCTGTTGTATCCGTTTTGTGTGCTACGTGCTGCTGCTTTATTTGCTAGCTAACCAGAATTTCATTCATATATATTACCTTTAACATATACTTAGAATATGTATAGCATTTTACACATACTGATGTTGTTAAGTCTACAAAAATTTATAAGACATATAAGAGAAAGGAGCACCATACAACCTTGTCGGCCAGTTTGTTAAAACAATTGGTATATGACGATGAGTGATTTCACGAATGCTGTGCATGCATGTTCTTGATTGTTCTTTAATGCCAGTTCCACAATAACATTAACCATGCTTTCACCAACCATGCATTAAAATGCATCCATGTTTCTTTATTTTTCATCTCACATGTAGATACATGTACTACTACTACTACTTAGATTTCAGTCATTCATTGTATTATTTCATCTATTTCGGGGTAGTTTGGTTTTGATTGAATCAGAGTACTATATGCAAATTGTGGGGATAATTAGCATCCAATTCGAGACATGATTCAAGCTTGCGATTGCGGGGAAAATTAGCATGTAATTCAAAGACATAAATTCAATAAATAGATTCAATAAATGCAGTTACTTTCGCGCTGGCTTTATTTCGAGTGTTTCGAGGTGTTTAAAGTTCACAGTTGTACAGAAATACAAAACACATATTCCCAGTGTCGTGATTTTGCGTTAAAATGTGAAAATAAAACCATTGCAACAGTGAATGTATTTATACTAATTACAGTATGAGTGAGTCTGAGCATAGATTACAAATGTACGAGGATACAGTTAACCCAGGCTGAATATTATCAGCCCATTCAAACTTGTCAACCAAACTGCCCCAGATTTTTTTGCATTGATTTTGTAACCGTAGCGTAGCCTTATCTTTTCCCATCAACCATGATGATTGAATGTTGTACCTAACGGGCAGCGTGCTGCTAACAGGTGACTATACGTCCAGTCCCGTCATGGCTTCGACCGGTAGAGCGTGGGCCTGGCACACGCAAGGTCCGACCCTTCTCCACATTATCGCACCTCCGGCACTAACCCCTGAGTCCTGTAGTAACTGTTAGCCGTCCTCCGCTGTATGTGTATGTGTAGTGTAGCGGCTGCTAGAACAGAGCATTCCCAGGGTAGATGCGCCCTCTAGCAGAATGTATCAAAACTGCACCCCTGATGGTCTTTAGTGAGTGAATACATTTCACCATTGTCATCTGTGTTGGTAGTTACATGTTTGAGGTTGAAACTTTTGTTCCAAATGCAAAAGATTGTTCTCACCTAGAGCTTTCTAACAGTCCCTCTGGTCTTCTTCAATAGACTGACCCAGTGAGACCAAGCTCTAGATGAGAGAAATCTCTTGTGTTGGAACAAAAGTTTTAACTCAATACACATTTCAACGTTGTCTGGAACTGTCGCCACCCTGCATGCTGTTGTCTTGACTCCAGTCCATTTTCTTCCTGGGAATGCCTGGTGCTAGCTGTGTGTGTATGTGTCGTTTTTGCTCTATCAGTAGCAGAGGCTGTGACAGATCATAAAAACTAGAACTACTGACAGCAACAAGCACAGTTCATTGACCTAGATGAGAAGGTTTGGGCTAAAGATTATGTGGTTTGCCTCCACTCTCATTGACATGAAAAAAATGAAATTCATTTTTGAAATTTCTTTTTGATATCAATATATGAAAACGCTACATTTTTAAAGTAAATCTATGTTCCATTGCCATCTTTTCAAGATTGCTGTCAGTGATAATGCTATCAGTAGTAATGTTTACTTAGTTACTTTAGACCTAATAAACTAGCCTACTTTTAGTCATGTTAGACTGGCTGCAAAAATTACCATAATTGCCCCTACATGTGGTAGAGTTTTTACAGTTGTCACTCTTATACAGTTTATTTAGTTTTCTTGCATTTTCTTTTTATTCCAGGGCTGAAAGTGTTGTAGATAATGCACAATAACTAGCATGGCGAATTATTTTATCATATTATAATAGACAATATCATACAGATTTCAGACTTCTAGAGTTTTAGACCATTGTCAAAGTGTTTTGTTTTAGAATTATGTAAACTTGAGCACTTTTATAAACCAGTTCACAGTTTGAACTGCGCATGTATGAGGTCAAAGGTGAAGGTCTCTAACTTGACCATGCTTAATACATGTCCAGATGTGTTTTGTTTATGTCTCAGGGGCCTTCAGCTTTGACATATTGCCCACATTGCATCACACTGCATATGCGCAGTTCTAACCGTGAATCAGCTTTATTTATAAAATTTCCCTCAAGTTTTACATTTTTATTTTTTAGATGCTGAAGTCTGGAATATGTACGGAATTGTCTCTGTGCGAACCTTTGTGCTGCATTATATTCTTGTCATAATTTCACTTCATTAACACTTTCAGATGTGCTGTTATTAACGTTTTTTAGCACCAAAGATGTCAATATTAAATTTAATGTGTATTTGTATTTACCTTTAACACAGCACTGTTGCACGAACAATAGTGAATGTCTCATAGATGTGTTGCATGACTTGTTTTGTTGTTGTTTGTTTTGTTTGTTTTATTAGGAACAAATAGCATGTTCTTGTCAGTGTCAACTCAGTTGTTTCTAGCTATGTTGTGGTATATCTTACATTATGATGATTAGCATTTCCCTTGGTGTGAATGTAGTGTAGGATGTAGTATTGATTCTGTCAAATATTGCTGCACTGTTTGAAAACTGTACCAACAAATCTGTTTAAAAAAATACTAGAGGGGCATTGTTGCAGTTGTATTGTACATTTCATTGGCTGCGTAGTACTTGAATGTGGAGATTACATTGTGCTGTGTTTGCCCATGCAGCCAAAGTGGAGAATGTGTCGTTTGACGCAGCGACACTCCACGCGCACCCCGAACAGGCAGCTCAGCAGAGGATGGTGGACGACGGCACCGGCAAAGTACAGGTGAGAATTTACTTTCCAACCTTGAACGGGGACATCAAGGATGTCAACACGGGGGACAATGGGTTCTTCTTTTCCCTGTCCTTCATCAGTGAGCGAAGTTCTACTTTCCAAAGAAGAAATAGAAGATCTCATACCTCTGGGAAATATTTGTGAATTTCATGTTTTATCCATTATTGTAATTTTCTTCGCTATTGTAATTTTTTCTAATTCTGTCCAAAAAAAGGATTTGTTTTCCAATTGGCTCCCATGAGGCAACAGACATGCACATAGCAGGAAATTGAA
This sequence comes from Branchiostoma floridae x Branchiostoma japonicum, assembly GCA_013266295.2. Classification (NCBI taxonomy): domain Eukaryota; kingdom Metazoa; phylum Chordata; class Leptocardii; order Amphioxiformes; family Branchiostomatidae; genus Branchiostoma; species Branchiostoma floridae x Branchiostoma japonicum. The sequence goes on along the minus strand of CM023834.1, from coordinate 10,073,378 downwards.
GACAGGAAATGAGATAACCTTTTCTGGGACCTTTGACCTAACTACCTGTCAGTGTCCCTGATATGCCTAATATGTGAAAATCACCACAGAACCTCAAGCAAACACACAAACAGCAGACACACTGAAAAAAAACACCTCTATACATGGAGGTAATGAACTCAAGTCATTTGTATTATTGATCTCGTTGTAGTCATGTCAGTTTGTAATTCGTGTAATCTAGTGGTTAGCAGCCCTGCCTCTGGACTAAGTGGTTGGGAGTTTGAATCCCAGCTGTTGTCACTCACCAGACATGCACGCTACTGTAAAGAGTCGCAGTCCTTAGCGCGGGACGTTAAGTTGTGGTCCACTGTTCATTGTGCTTGTCGAAAAGAGCTTAGGGAATTTCCCCAGTACAACGAACCTGTAAATTTTAAATACTGTATATAGCATCTGTCTTCGAATTCTCTGTCATGACCAGTGGGAGATTTGCTCTTCAGTGAGCTAAAGGTGAGATCACTTTCCTTTCGTATTGTGTAGGTATGGCGTATTGAAGGACCGGAGATGGTGGAAGTGAAGTCCAGCACGTACGGACAGTTCTATGGCGGGGACTGCTACATTGTCCTGTACACCTACCAAGTCCGCAACAGGGATGCCTATATCATCTACTATTGGCAGGTGGGCATTACTAGAGCCTGAGCTGTGCAATTGTTACAGTAAAGTGTATATCTGTATAGCCAGTATAACTGACTTTCGGCGTAACACACCAGCTTCTCTATCTATATAGCTGGTATAACTGCCCTTCAGCGTAACACACCAACTTCTGTATCTGTGTCTGTACAGCCGGTATAACTGCCCTTCAGGGTAACACACCAGCTTCTGTATCTGTATCTGTATACTAGTCATCGTCAATAATGTCCTAACATGTTCATCACCACAGGGTCGCCATGCCTCGATAGATGAGCTGGGTACATCTGCCCTGAAGGCTGTTGAGCTAGACGACCAGTACAACGGTGCTCCTGTCCAGGTCCGTGTGACCATGGGCAAGGAACCCAACCACTTCCTGGCCATCTTCAAGGGCAAACTCATCATCTATGAGGTAAGGAACACCATCTTACATAACAACCCCTTTCCACTAGAGGCTGTGACTGCTGAGTGACCAAACATTTGACAGGTCGCTCAACAAGTTTAATAGTGAAGAACAAATTTCTTTTAACGTTTTGTGTGTTTTGTTGTCTTTTAAATCATACTATTACTTCAAGGATCACACAAATTCAATTTTTGTCACTCAACGGTCACGCAGCAATCTAGTGGAAAGCCCCTGATAAATTTCCAATTAGGTCAGTCAGTCTTCACTCTCATCAGTGAGCTGAGCTTGTGTCTTTGGTGGCTACGATGATCATGGTCTCCTGAAGTTTGAAATAACTGTCAGTTTTTCTTCTTGTCCATTAGGGTGGTACCTCCAGGGAGGGTGGCCAGTCCGAGGCAGCTGACACCAGACTGTTCCAGGTCAGGGGTACCGATGACACCAACACTAAAGCTATTGAGGTAAGCGTCATCAGGCAATAAGGTATGCGGGTCTAGAGGGCCTTGGGTAGTATTGTATTGGATAGTAACACACAGACTTGATTTTGTGAATGAGTTTCTCTGACTTGGGCCTGATTCAAAATTGTTGCTCTAGACTGTCGAAAAATGATTGACAAAAATGTATATTTCAGAAAACATCCTAGTTTTTCTTTTCTTTTTTTTACATCATACTTACTGGCATATTCAAACTAAAGTATGGGACAACACCGTGACGATCAAATAGAACTATGACTACAGACATGTTACAGTTAGTGTTTATCTTCAACTGACAGTAATAATCATGACAAGTAACACCAATACCTTGTTAAATACAGTTTGAAGTAGTTGTTGACAAGGTTTGTTGTTGTCGTTATCCTAACTTACTTGGACATCTTCAGGTGGTGAGTATCATATTGTCTGGTGTGCCAAAAATCTTTTTCACAGATAGACTGTATGTTGTGTATTGTCTACTAACATCCAGAAAGAGTGTATGATATACATGTATGCTTCTACTAGAGAGGCTAGATGGATGTTTTCACTAACATTTGTTCGTGAGCAGGAGAATTACTAACAAATTACAGTGTAGATTTTCACTGGTCTTTTCTCTATCATGTTTAGAGAACACGTTTTCAAAGAACTCTTCTCTTTCTACAAAATGTTCACTCTGTTTATATCCAGAATGTCTCACTGTCTTTTCATTTACAATTTTCATTTTGGAACAATTCTGGTGAACTCTATTAAATTGCACATCCTAGGAACCTGTAACACCCCTTAAATGCATAATTATATATTATATACTTCTTTTTCTAGAATAACTTTCAAAAGTTGGGAATAAATGATATTGTCATGATACTATCATAATGATGTTATAAGGAGAAAGTTTTATCAAGGACAACATAATATAGCCAAAAGAATGTATAACTTTGTTTCCTCTTCCAAAATCATTTTTGTTTTTTTTTACTTTGAAACAAAAAAAATATCACTGTGACAGAAGTCTAAATTAAGGGAAAAGCAGCTGCTAAAGTTGTGACCTTATTCCTGATACAGGTGCCAGCAAGAGCTGCGTCCCTCAACTCCAACGATGTGTTTGTTCTCCAGTCGCCCAGTAATGTACACCTGTGGTACGGCAAGGTACGGAAACTTCTGCACACTTAGATTAACCTTCAGCCTACTAAGGTAGCCTTTTGGCACCAAATTTGTATTGGTTACCAGGTTATGCAGCAGGGAGAAGGTTAAAGAGTCGTTAAGCATTTTTAGTGTAGCCTGCATAGTCCAGTGGTTAGTGACGCTGCCTCGCGTCACTCCTCTGGTCAAAAACAAGCTACACAGGGAGTCTCTTTATTTTTTGGTACCTACCAGCCTACGATACGAAACAACAAGCAACCGTTTTCCGTCAGTGACATTGCATTTTTGCTTCACAGATATCAGTATGCTATGGGATAGGTTGATTCAACTTACGACATTTAAAAAATTAGCAGCAAATTAACTGAACCATAAGAACAACGATACTTATATATATTGTCTCTCAACAGGGTGCTAGCGGAGACGAAAGGGAGATGGCGAAGACAGTGTCTCGTCTGATCTCCAAACGCGACCCTGAGATCGTGATTGAAGGTCAGGAGAAGCCAGACTTCTGGAATGCCATTGGAGGCAAGGCCCCCTACGCCTCTGCCCCACGTCTGCAAGTAAGTCACTCAAACAAGGCCCCCATGGTTAATCTTAATCTTTTAGATTTGACTTATGCTTTAGAGCCTGTGAGCTACATTTACATAAATCTGATAGCAGACCGGACAAGTAACAAAGGAATGATAATTAAACCAATCTGTGAGTGGATGTTTACAGAAAGAACTTGGAAGAAAACCCTAGACAACTCTAACAGACACTTGCAAAAAATACTTAGTAGTCTCCTCATATGTTTTATCTATGATGTGATCATGTTTTTAGCTGTTGTATAAGTTTGAATCCTGGTGCAAAAATGTTATGAAATAAACTGAATTTCAGTCTGCCTCTTTAATGCAAGAAATTTTTTAATAATAATGAATGGACAAAACACCACAAGTATTATGTAGGAAAATCATTCTTTATTTGAAAATTAGAAAATTGACATACATGTAAAGTCCAGGTCACATTGGTCATACAGACAAATACAATACAGTACCAGACGTCACACAATATTTTATTGCATGATATTGTTTCTCACATACATTAAGATCATTTAAAGATAGACTTGAAGGTTTTCATTCTTTCTGTTTTTTTCATAATTTTAATGAGTTTGAAAGGAAGCAAGTGTATCGTTACAAATTCCTTTTTAAAAAGATTGTTGGTCAGTTGCTACAGTTTCTACTTGTAATTGACAATCTGTTATATTTGTATTGACAGGAGGAAGATCAGGACAATCCAGCGCGGCTGTTCCTGGTCTCGAACGCGACCGGCCGTGTCGTGGTGGACGAGATCAGCGACTTCACGCAGGATGACCTTGAGGAGGATGATGTGATGATCCTGGACACCTGGGACCAGGTCTTCGTCTGGATTGGCGCCGACGCTAACGTCACTGAGAAACAGGAGTCCCTACGCATCACCAAGGTGGGGAAATTTTAATACTTCCGGGATGGAAATATTGTTTTGGGTGGCTGAGTTTATGGATTTGTCTCTCTGTTTTAAATTGCTTTCAGTTTCATAGTATGTGGAAGGTGATCATGATTTTGACAGTTGATTGATAGGGAAGTGGTGTAATACCCGATTAATTTACATCATATAATCCCCTCCACAGTTCCCAAAACACTTCTTGAAGGTCTGTGAACTTGAAAGTCACCAAAACCCCAAATACTTCCTGGAAGTTTGATATCTTCAATATCTTAAATCTTAGAATGTTTGTGGTGGTTTTATTTTCTACTATGACCATTCTCTTCAAGCCCCTTGAGTGATTACTATTGACAGTGATGTGACTGTGCTAAAATCATTAGAAACTGTTATTTTTCAAGACATTATTAATCACAGTTGTGTTCCTTTTCACAGGAGTACCTTGAGACAGACCCCAGCGGCAGAGACCCTGACACTCCCATCATCAAAGTCAAAATGGGATTCGAACCCCCGACCTTCACTGGCTGGTTCCTGGCCTGGGACCCCTTCAAGTGGAGCGTACGTATATGTAGAATGCAGTCTCTGTTCTTTCATCATATATAAAGACAAGGACCGAGGCCTGGAGAACTCCCGTCTCGTATTAGCCTCAAGGTTCGCCCTTAATTATGGCCCTTTGCTAGTTGGGCAGCCTTGGTTGTATCTTCAGCCAAAACGAATAAATAAATAATCTTTCTGTTATTTTTTGTACAGGAAGGGAAGACCTACGACCAACTGAAGGCAGAATTTGGGGATGCCAGTGCTGTTGTTGATGTGACCACTGTAAGTTTTGCTGAAGACATGGAACTTCTACATGTAGTATACACCATACTCTTCTCTAGGGCGCAGTCACATTTGTCATACGGTTGTCGTACGATCACAAACTGAGAGCACTCCTGGAATAGTCATGCATGCCTACAAAATTCAGCTACCTTGTTACTGAAAAGGTTAGCATTAGATGCTTTTCGGCAGTTGGTTCGGTCACATAAAAATCGTACGACGCCCAACAACAAATGTGACCGCACTCAAAAGTTAAAAGTGAAGTCATTTTACCTGACTCAAACTGTTTCAAAAATTCCTTTTTGTAAGTAGTGCAGCCATCCTTTTCAGACTTGTAGTAAAGACACATGTCTAGTTGAATTTAGCCATAGCAATAGTTAGTCGATTGGTCCTAGGCTAGCATCTTTCTGTAGTTAGAATTCCGACCTTGGGTTCACCTTGTTGCACGTTTCCTGTTCAGCTGATCACGCAGAGTATGGCAAAATCATCGATTGACGGAAAGTCGCCAAAGAAAGGCATCGGTGCGGGGGCAGGAGAACCAGTGAGGGTATGAACAACTGAACAGAAATTTCTCCTTGCCCTCGCGGCAAAAGTCGTAACCGTCGTTTCCTTTTCAATCTAACGTGTTGCTCCTGCTAGGAATGTCGATGTTGTAGGTCTCTCTTTGTTTCATCCTGTCTGCTGCGCTGCGGAATGTCATCCAAACCAGTCGCATCTTTTTTACAAGGTCCTTTATTAAGTTAGAATCCTTTCCCACACCTTCAGTTTAGAGTGGCGGTGCCCATCTCCATTTCTATAACCCTAGCGCCATACAGGGCTACAGCAGAGAGCTATAGTCCACTGGTAGCGTTAATAGTCCTTTAGCCATACAGTAAACTTACATTGGCTTGGGGGTGCCAGAAGTTCAAAATCAATAAGCTGGTTCACAGTTTGAACTGTGCATGCGAAGTGTGATGCATTGTAGGTAATTTGCCCCTCAGACTACTCAAAACATGTCTGGACATACAATGTAGTATCAAGCATGGTCTAGATATGGACTGACCTTTGACCACTCACATGCGCAGTTCCAATCATGAACCAGCTTATTCTAGAACTGTTACTTGGCCGGATGGGGTTTTTTAGACACAGGATTTTGTTAAGTAAGTTGAAGATACAGAACTGATTGTTCTATAATAAAAGTAACACTGCCATTGTCATTGAATCTTAAGAAACTGTTTCTATCTTGTCTTACTCAGGTAAGTACTGAAAGACAATACAATGCAATCACCAATCTTCCTAACTCTGAGACAATTTTTAAAAAAAGATTTACCCTAAACTGAGTCACCACAATTACTGCTTTTTTCTAAGCACCCTCCTATCAATCAGATCCTACCTTCTTTGTGCTTCGATCTGTTTCTTGTGTGATTCTATAGTAATTTTAGTCTTTCAATATGTTACAATCTCAAGTGCTTTTAAGAAAGCCTTTAAGAAAGACTTCCAGACTTATCTGCATAATCTGATTTGTAAGATTATATTGCAGTGATTTGACATACCATCAGGTACAAGTTACTACATGTACACCTTAACTTTTACAAGGCTGACCCAAAATATGGAACATAACTTAGACATACATGTACAATGAACTTCTTTAAAAGTTTGTACCATATAATGCACTTGGTTTTTGAATGGATAATTTCAGGGGATGTACTGATCAAGCTGACAGGGTTGAAAGAGAAGATTTTGTAACAGAAGACCTGACAGTTTTGGGACTTTGTGTTTCTACAGGATGTTGGGCAGATGAACTTGAATGGGAACTTCGTGCCGGGACAGACCTTTTCCTACGAAGAGCTGATTGGAGAGGAGATCCCTGAAGGCGTCGACCCAACGAAGAAGGAAGTGAGTTCTTTTCATTTTATTTTTTTATGGGGGTTTTGTTTTTTTGTGTTTCTACATGCTAGGCACGTCAAGGACAATAACAGGAAGTTAGGGCAAAGGTCCCAGAAAGGTCCCAGAAAAGGTTATCTCATTTCCTGTTTCACTGTTTTCGATTCCCTGTTATATGCATGTCTGTTGCCTTACGGGAACCAAAATGCATAATTAGACAGAATCAGCAAGAAATTCACAATAATGAATAAAACAAGGAATTCTCAAAAACTCATGGAGGTATGAGATCTTCAATGTCTTGTATGTGAGATAGATAGGGTGGGTTGAAGATATTTGAGTCCGACAACACAACCTTCAATGTACAGAGTTATAATACATACTGCAAGTAACCAGTGGTATCTCACACATACTATCAGCCTTTACTATTTCATGCAAAATGAGGTACATAGTGCATAAACAGTAGCTGAAAATTGGTTTAAATAGTGTATTCAAAGGAAATAACAAGTGATTTCTAATTTTCCCTCAGCTGTATCTGTCAGACGAAGACTTCGAGAGTATTTTCAACATGTCCCGAGACCAGTTCAACAGTCTGGCCGGCTGGAAGAGAACAGGCCTTAAAAAGGAGAAGAAACTTTTCTAGACGAAAGAACGTTTAAGAAGCCAGCCAGCTGGCACTTGTAGCTATGCACTGCAACCAACCGGGTGAAACCATGGGAACCAGCACTCCAGGGGTGGTCAGGTCGTTTACTTTCTGGTGCTTAAATGTACTAGTAACACTTAAAATAACAATCGATTTTGAAGACACACACGAAAGAAACATTTAAAAGAAATAGGTACAGCATAAGAATAAGTTAGTACATGGTTTAAAGTGCGCATTGCACTGTGATGCATTCTGGGTAATATGTCAAAGTTGAAGGCCACTAAGCAATGCATAAAGAATGGCCAACTTTGACACATTATCCACAATACATCAAACTGTGAACTAGCTGATTGAAATTGACAGTGATAACACAAGAGGTTTGGTGGCACACATATAGGAAGGATAAAGTCTATTTGGACAATATGACAGATCCTGAAAAGTGAAAAATTAGTGTTGAGAGTTTGTATGTTGTATCCCTGGATTGCTGAAGAACCATGTGTTGCCGATGCCTTACGTATAACAGAGATAGGTAATACCTGCGTGTACACATATATTGTATACACCGAGCAGAAATTGAAGAAATATGGACTAAGTTTTTGTAAGAGGGTGATTTTGTATGTATCCATCTTTAAGAGAAATGAGCTTAATGAATGGCAACTTAATCGTATAAAGCTTTCCAATAGTGACAGACATGTCAGTCCAACAACTAAACTTGTAGGAAAAACTGATGAACAACAATGCAATAAGTATAGAGGCTTGCTGTGTACACAAACTTGTTTTAGTCCAATGGACCATTCTCAATTGATAAACAGAATTAATACTGGCTTTTTGGGTAGGTACAACTTGACTTAATATGTATAGTGTTAGAAAAATGCATGGAAGCTGAGATAGGTATTCATGAAAGCAATAATTTTGTTTGCAGCATTTTTACTTTAATTTTTGTAATTTGCTGGCTTGTGAGGGGCTTGGTGTTGGTAGTGTTCACTCCAAGCACAAGAATTGCACCACAAATAGGCATGCAAAAGGGTGGTGATTTCTAAAGCATAATAAATATGCTGACCAATGATAGAAGGGAACACAAGAGATTTATTAACCAATCAGAGCGTGTCATACATAAATGGTCATAAGTGATTGACAGGTAGTTCAGAAGAGAAGATTATGCAATACATCATTCCAGCCGTCTGCATAAAAGTAACCCACAAATTTCTCCAATGCAGTTTTCACCTTTAGCTACTTAAGACTTAAGAAATGTTGTAAGCTACATGTATTCACGCTTAGCACTTAAAGGTAAGAAAGATATTTGAATGGATGATACTATTATATTGTACTTCTTGAAGATAGAAAGTAATTATCTAAAAGTGTTGACTTTCATATTGAACCACTAGAATAAAGTTCTAGTGTTATAGGTTTCTTTGTAGGAAGATTTTGATTTTGTAGCTTTTCATCGATTTACGCAGGTACAGCAAGTTACCATATTGAAGCATTCCATACTATTATCATGTATAACTCTCTTCTAGAGTGTACATTAGGTATCGTATACCTGAGAGTGTATGTGCTTTTTGGATTCCTGTACGGTTTTTGCCTTGTTATGTAGTATGAAAGTTTTACGTATATGATTTTTGTACTGATTATGCGGAATGAGCATCTGATTGTATTTGGAACGTGCAATTTGAGTCAAGGTTTTTTTCTGACTCCATGCCACAATAGCTCCCAGAACAGAGGATTTCTGCACGTAATGAGAAAGCAAATTATTCACAAAAAATGAATATTCTTCAGCATAGATAAATTGCACTGTCACTGCATTATCAAAAGCTCTGCGTGGAAAATATTGCTTGATATTTGTATGTTCTGCAAAGATATTCCCGTCATTATCACATGGGAACCACTGAGGTGCTTGCTTACAGATCTTTTTGTTAAGTAGACCAATCAGAGCTTGCATTCCTTCTGTAGAGTTGTGACAATAAAGGTCTTTGTAACAATGACTGCTATTGGTGAGAGTTTCTTTCTTAACTTGTAACATTACTTTCCCAATCTTGTAGACAGTTTCTTACCCCATATCATCACTGACACGCTATTTTGCGATTTGAGTAAAGGGAGTAGCTAAGTCTGTACTCAATTGCTGTCAGAGGAGTCGGTAAGATAGAAGACATCATGGTGATTTCGTGTGAAGGTTATATGTGGTAGATTAATTTAAAAGTTCTACTTCAATGGTGCAGACGACACAAATGAGCTCCCTCCCTTCCACGTAGTTGGGACACGGCAGGGCCCCACGGGGTAGAACCACACGGAAGGCTCGTAGGCTTGTCCGCCTGGTACCGTCTCAGGGTCTTCATCCACGCAGACGTACTCTGTAGCACTGTCGAGGGAGTGCGCACTAGCCATGAGGTACCCATCGTACCCCTCTATCCAGCCGGTGGGGCAGGTGTTACGGTCGGGAATCATTAGCTTACTACCACGTGCCGGGACGTAGCAGACCGCACACGGGACGTCGTGGTCATAATTAGAGGGATATCGATGTGGAGCCGAATGGGACTGTAACAGCGAGGCCCAGTCCAATGGGTCCTGGACCTTTTGGCCTAGCGGTTTGTGCGTCTGGTTGTGAGGTTGTGAGCTGCGCGAGCGGCGTGGGTTCGATCCCTGCTCCGAGAGTCAGTGGCAAACCTTCGAGTCTGTTACCCTCTTTCTATGGTGTTAGTACTGTTACAATGGTGTCAGAAGTTTGTTGCGATCCATTGAGCGCCCCACATGTATGCACTGTAGCCTTGGACTCCATCCTGGTAGCGCCCCCACTAGTAGTGGTCTGTCGGCAGACACTGGTAGTTGGTTCCACCACCTGTCTGGTCGTAATTTGTTCCTCCTGCCACACCTAAAGAAAATATCACGTACAGAATTTGGAAAAACAACAACATTCCTTGTTCCTCGACAAGAGTTGCCTGCCTTTTCGGCTTTTGGAATGTTTTCTCAAGTCAACTTGACAAGTGATTATGTTTAATGTTGTCAGATAAGTGGATAGACAGTTGAGTAAAAGGCTAGAGTTGTCAAAGCAATTGCAAAGCGGATGATGTCCACATAAAAGGCCATAAAATATCCTACGCAGTACATACATGAAGGTGCCGTACCACAGTCATGCCCATTGTTAGCCGCTTGTTAATGCCCCCTACCGAAGTTTGTAAGATATGCACCTACTACAACGTGGTACAACGTGGTTGTCCAACACCACACTTTGACCAGTGAAGAAAAAGCTCACACAAAACGGAGTGCAAACTAGTATTTGCCTGGAGATTATATTCTTTTGATTGATGTCTGCAATGACAATGGCAATGACAATCCAGAGCGCAAACAAAGAATACGCGTTACATATATCATAACCCAAAGCCACACACACACTTCCATTTTAGGGCTGATACAGACCGCCCCTCCCCCTTCATTCGACTGATGTCCTTCCGATCGTTTGCAGACTCCATGACCTCCTCTTGACCTTGAAAGTGTCTGTTTACCTTCAAAGAACATGAAAAACGATATGAAACACGACAGGAGAACACTGAGAACTTCCTGGCAACCTGGACTTCGTCTGTGGTCTGGTCTGGTCGCGTCTCAGGCTACATTCACTCTTCAAATCAACCAGGCATGTCTGTGTTTAATACAATTCAGGGCGGCAAACAAAAAATATTCTGGGTGAGGAAATCTGTCTGATATTGACATTTACCGCCATTTCTTCGCACATCATATCATACATATAGAGCACTAAACACATGACCCATGACCTCATGGACTGACTTATCTCTATAGACTGGAATGACACGGACTATGATTATATGCCTTATGATTTTGACTATTTGTTTTGGTTGACATGTCTTGTTTCTTATCATTGACTACTTGTACTCTTTGTTCATATTATTTATTATCTCTATGTTTAATTATTTGATTGTCTATGTCCTTTGTAACTTGTTCTGTTGGGCTACCTTGGAAATCAGTTGTCCTAAACTGAAGGTACCACCCAACTGTATTTAAGATCAATAAATAAATAAATAAATACTTGAAGCGTTTGAAATAGTCCCAAAACAATCTACATGAGGAGTCCCATTATTTTTTGGTACCACCAATAAATAGATAGATAGAACCAGCTTACAATACGAAACAATCAACCGTATTCGAATTCTGTCAGCGACATTTTTGCCTCACAAATATCAGTGCGCTATGGAATAGGGTTAATTCAACTTACTGCATTTAAAAAAATAACCAGAACATTGAATTTGAAAATCCAGTTTTCCTGCCCTGAAATCGTTTTGGGTGCCTTTAAGATTGGATGTCAGATGCAACGTTGCATGTACCGTATAGAGACCTGCGTCTGGACGTAATAATGAGGGGGAAAAGGCGAGATATCATCAGCACATAAACAGAAAAGTCACTATTTCTCCACCAACCTCTGCTTGGAGAGGACGAAAGTGTTCTTTTAGAGCTCGCAGAAACTTTCTGGGACCTAAAATTCAGACGCATGAAACCTTACTAAACTTTTGAATACTGAATTCTTTGAACCTTGTATCTTTTTATTCTGCCGAAGCACCGATGGTATCGAGTCTAGACTTATGTGTTTGACCTTGTCTTTTCGTCATTGGTCAGAAAAACTCTAACTGTGCCCGCACACGTTGATTTATTTTCTTTACGGAGTTAGTTTTTGCCTGTTGTTTTCTTTGCATTTTCGGACGTTAACCAGTCCCAAAATTGAAAATGCAAGAACCTTGACCTCTTACATTTATGACATACACTTACCCTCTTCGTTTGGAAGGTGATCATCATTATAATCAGCTTTTGCCCCCCGAAATACGGCCACGGCTTTTCACACAGTGGACATCCGTCGATTTAAGCCGTTAAGAGGTATTAAAAATTTATCTCTTATCAAGACTTCTTGAGTTCAAGGTTATAACGTAATTTGCATACCAATCAAAGCAAAACAGTTGGCACACACTTTACAACCACGGCCACGGGTCCGGGTAAGAACACATTTGCACCGCGCAAAAAGTACTGTGCATTTTCAACGTCTGTGTTTGACAGGATTCTAGAACTGAGGTTGTCTATGTGTAAACAAAAGATGACAGCGTGATTGAAAGTTTGGAACGATAATCTTTAAATCTTATACTGTTAATTCTAATCTCTAAAACACAGACTTGAGGAAGGCCTGGCACGTCTTCCTTCTGTCTAGACATGACATGGTCCCCTCTTTAGAAGTTCCTCTTAGCCTGAAGAACACCAGAGGAAAGAGTCGCTACAGACGACGGAAGCCGCATTGCACTATAAGCTAGTTGAAAAAGCATTATGCTTCACCTGCTTTATCGGCCTTTTTATGAAACCGGTTTGCGAAAAAAAAAAAAGCCAATCCGAACAGCACGCCGGCAGAACGCACTGAGCCTGCGCGAAGCATGGCAGAACCTCTCGTTTAATTAAGCAAGGATCAAATGATTTTTAACCTCCTTGGTTTAAAGTCGTATTTGGGCATTGAAGGATGACATCCCGTCTATAGTTTTCAAATGTTGTGTCGGAAAAGATATCGTCTGCAACGGGCAAAATTCTGATGCAACCTTGACTAAACATCCAACGAAAACCGTGAAAAAAATCCGGGTTTGGCGCAGGCGCAGTGCATTCTACCTACGTGCTATTCATCGCATGACATCAGACATGTGTTAAGGACTCTGTGTGGTTGACTTAGCAGACTTTGGCCCACAGACAAGCAGGGCAGAGTATAGTTTAAATACGTTCATGTCTGTCACATTGCGGTGGATGGCAGACTGCCAGGGTCCTCATAAAACTATCAAACCCACAGAGGGCGCTGAGATGTCACGCGAACTGAAATGATCTCAAACAATAGCGCCCCCAACCTCCGTCAACTTGACATGGAAAATTGAGATATATATAAAGGAAGGTAACATTTGCAAAGCAAATGCATAATGTTTACCTTCACATTGTCTAGTCCAACAAACTACTCAAACAATTTATACATATTTTGAAAAGCCTCTCCAACGCTTGCTACATAACTTAATCCAACACCACAGGGTGTCTGCTACAGCACCAGTTACCATGGTGACGGACGTATGGTACAGGTCATTGACCTTACGTGTTTGAAGAAGAAGAAGAGGAAAAAGAGCAAAAACAATATGTTTTCCTTCTGCGAAGGTAAACATAAAAATGCAAACATTTAAGGGACATGCAGCCGTTGCCTCTCATTTGTCGAATCGCTAATTGCCATGCTGTCATTGGTTGATCGTTGAACTGACAATAGTGACGGAGAGTCAGGATCGGTCTATTGTGCAGATTGACATCCATATTTGAATGCGTCTCGTTATTCGGATCGTACGAGTTGTGAGGTTGTCCCTGACCTTTCTAACTGGGTGGCAGCGGTGGCCAAACACCCCAGAGTTCAACACCGGTGCCCTATCCGGCTATAAAAGCCCCATGAGTTCAACAGATACCACATACACGCCCACTAGGTTTAACATTGAAAACGTCTTGCCCGTCGCTTTAATCTGAGAGGTGCACAAGTACCATAAAAAATGTGAAAATCAAACGAAACGTCCCACTCTGAATAGACTCCTTTGCAGGCGTTTTCCACGGGGGGAGGGCTGATTTTTTTTCCCGGTGCGGTGGGCGTTTTTTTGGGGTGTGTGTGTGCTTATTTGCAAGTTCTACGATTATCTGATCACAAGATCGCACGCGTTAGAACTTTTGCCGCCAACCCTGCATTCCCTCTAGCTCTAACGCGTGCGATCTTGTGGTCAGAAAATCGTAGAACTTGCAAATAAGCACCCCCCCCCAAAAAAAAACGCCTGCGAAGGAGGCTACACTCTGAATATGAGTGTGTTGATTTTTACGTCACCCGCGATGAAGGAGACAAATTTAAACACGTTTGGGAAACTTTTGAGAGTCATTTGATCAAATACATGTGAACTTTATCGTTAATCTCCAAGCAGATCTTTTGGTGGCTGCAAATTGGCCAGGCAGTATCCATTTGCCAGACAGACCACCGTTGGGCTGGCGTAAAAAAAAAAGATACCAGTACAGTAAAGAAAGCCTGATAAAAACGCCTAAAAACACGTCAAAAACAAGCCAAACCTCTGCTTGGAGAGTACTTTGTTGTACATTTTTGCCCCACTGAGTCAGAGGACAGAGGCCACACGTAATACAGACATACACGTATAGAATTCTAATAAACACTAATATGGCTTCATCTTGGTAATTAAATTAATGGTAATTAAGTTAATTAAGTTAATTAAAAAACAGCTGGACATAAAGAGGATTTAGTCTTCCACATAAGAGGCATGACTGTTGTGGAACATCAGTTTTAAATTGGTTAAATGGCGTTATAAGCCCTTGGGATAACCCGACCAACACCTGCGTTTTATTGGAACTTCTAAAAAAAAGATGCGACTGGCGTGGCAAAGGAACTAGGCAAGGACGAGACAAGGATAGCCAGGGTCCCAGACTGTTGCCAGGGCTAGTATAGAGGCTAGCTCCTCGGCTCCAGGGCTAACCTGTACTAAAGGAAATTATCACAGACCCCCTCAGTTAGATTTCTTAATCTCTACAAGCAGATGCTACGGTGGCAAGACGGTATCCATTGACCAGAGGAGTGTCCATTAGCCACCGGGTCTGGGCGACTGAGGACTCTCTTTAGATGGCCAGTTCTAACCGTAACGCTTTTGCCGCCAGACATCTGCTTGAAGATTAAGATTTCTCAGGTGCTAACTGGGAACTGGCCTGTGTATTGGCCCTAGCTGGGAATAGTCTAGCATCCAGGCCACGACAATGACTATCGACTTTTAGCACGACTTGAGTAGAATACTTCAAGCCTCCAAGTCTGTCAAGGTCAAATACATTCTTAGAAAGAATTCAGGAGAAGCGTAGGGTGGCGTTTGTTCGATAGAGGTGGCCATACCTTCGTTCTGGTGTGACGAATTCACACGATATAATCTACATTGACCTGTACCGTTGTATCTTACCAAGTCCGGAGGTTATACGGAGGTTATTTGTAGAATCTCCTTGATCTTACCTACATTTTCACAATTTTCATTTTATGTCTTGTCTTCTCCCTGTATGTGATACACTTCGGAATATGCTTGGAACGTGCAAATGTCATATTACCAATGAGCACAAAAAGAAGTTCATTGGAGTTTGTGATCTTCAACTAAACTTGACTTGATAAAAAGCAGTATGACTTGCACTCTCCCGGTATTTGAAAAACGCAATGTCATATTTTTTACAAATTAAAAAGAAGTTCATTTGAGTTTGTGATCTTGAACTGAACTTGACTCGGTAAAAAGCAGCACGACACCTCCTGTAGTGTCACAATGTGTTCTCTAAACTCGCCTAACGTGTACGTGACGTGTGACCAAACCCCGACCAATGATTATATAGCACGCCGAACCGCCAACCACACAATCCCCAGAGTAAATATTGAAAATCACGCTTCACTCCCTCCCAGTCACTCTATTTTCCCACCCCGGCGTGGCTCAGTTTAGTCCGAAGAAAAACCTTCGAGCAGGTTGAGCGTGAAATCCGAAAAGTCGTAATTTTAGGTCCGGTTGTAGGATGTTTGTGCAAGGTTTATAAAAAGTTCAGGAGGTCGGTTTCACCCCTGTAACCTGTGTGGACGGGTCCATTGTCCCACGTGCTTGGATGTAACCTGATCTATTTCCCCGGGATTAGAGAGGAGAACCTCAGCGGGACGTAACGTCAGGCGAAGCCGCCCGCCGCCTCGTCTCTGCACCGTACGGCCCCCAGGGAAAGTGTCGGCGCGTAGAAAGGTGATTCAGAGGTGAAGAAGACATACTCCACACGCTAGGAGGGAGAGAGGGAGAGGAGAGAAACTGAGAGCGCTTGTACTGCTCTGATCTTGCTGCTGAAGTTTCAAAGAGGAGACGGACCAGCTATGGTGTGTTTGTTTGCCGTCGAACAAGGCCGGCTTGTCTGGCTGGTCGCGCTGGTAGCGGTCATCGCGACGCCGGGCCACGGTCAAGAGATCATCGGAGGTGAGTGTGACTTGCGCCGAGGGGTGAGGAGGGGCTGTGCGGAGGCATCCTTCTCCGTAGCCGCTCGGGAGTTGTCTCTATACACCGCTTTTGCGGAGTTAGTTACATGTAACGTTACTTGTGACTTATTTCACGGGTAGAGAGCTAGTTAGATGGAGAACCATCCCAGGATGGGGTCAGGCGAAAATGTGGCCAGGGATTTTTTAGCTCAGACGGATTTAGGAAGGCTGGATATAGCGGCACTCCGTGCACTCGCTCCTCTGGAGTTTATCAGACATTTTGGAGGTTTGCCGTAGAATTTCACTGCACACACTCACGCCTGTATCGTTGTTATGCCAGCAAGCACGCTCGGACTTGTACTTGTGGGTTAGAAATGTCAGAAATGACTGCTAACAATAACACATCTTCTTGGAAACTTTCCCGGGGCTTGTCCAAATAAAAAAATCAACCGACCAGCCGGCGGAATCTCTAATCATCATGGCTTCTGCTAAGTAAACTGAACGGTGCTGGGTTCGATTCCCACTAGCTGTACACGTACTTTAACCCTAAGTGGTGATGTCTAGCAAGGAATGCAGCTTTTCAGTCATAAAACTCAGCTTTGCAAAAGTTTATTTCTTACTTTTTGCTGTAGATGAACAAGTTATTCTCCGTTGTTCACTCTCACAGGCTTAGTTCCCTAATTTAGTTTGGCATCCACTATTTACATAGGCATTCAAAGAAATTCAAAAGAGGGCCAACCAAAGCTGCATCTGTGATTGAAATGTCTACCATTGTGGGAGAGGACACAGCATATGTTGGTCGCTGGAGCGAGAATTGTTATGATAACCAAAGTGTATTCCAAGTTTCCAGGAGATTTCTTGGTTAGATCAATTAGTCAGAAAGCTGTCAGGCTTCGCTTACATTCTTTGTTTGGTAGGCACGTCCGTTCAACCAATCATGGGATGTTTTCACAATCACAGACAGACTAATTATACAGGACAGTCTTCTTCTTTTAGTCCAGATTTTCTTGTTTTGTTAAAGATTTGGGATGTTTTGAATGAAAATCTGAGTGAAAGTTTTCGCATTATAAAGCTGGTACCTCCTGGGGTTGCTAATTCATTAGTGGGTGTTACATATCTTGTTATCAATTGTTTGTATGGATCTGATGAGCCCTGGTAAGCAGGCTTGTGACAGATAACAGTTTTCCTATAGATAGCTTCCATTCTAAAACAGACGAGGTCTTTATCATGGAGCTACCTAAATCTCCAGGTGGGGGGCTCCATGCGCTTTTCTGTAAGGCGAATGCAAGATTATGCGTAGGGAAAGCTGTCTAGTTTTATGTATCGTTGTTCGTAGCTTCCCGAATTTGTACAAAGCGTAGTCCATGCGTAAAGGCGGGCCTCCTGAATTTAGCATAAAACGTTATCGTCACCCCCCCTCCTGACGGCCTCCAGAATTGGGGAGGTGGCCAGAAGATGCCATCAGTCCTTCCAAACTTTGCTGCTCAAGTGCACTTGGAATTTATGAAAGTTACATATGGACATCATTAGCCATTTCCTAGTACTGTGCAGTACTCCTATCCAGTCATTACCTACTAGTATCTCCAAGCAGATGTTGGGTAGGAAATTGTAATGTTTTCTGACTGTCAGAAAACCTGACTGGTCAAATGATCTTCCACCCTAAGATCTGCTTGGAGATAAATCAGGAGACACATATTTTGGTCTGGTTTTTGCAAGTCCAGAGATCAGAGCACTGTCCGAAGCATTTTGTGTGGCCACTTTCATCTGTCCAGCGGTGTGAACTGGACCATAGAAATAGTTCACTGGCCACTTTGATGTCAGTGGTCACTGGCTTGGATGACCCAAAAGTAGAGCCTCACATGATACTAGGCAGAAGCCAGCACTGTCCAAAGAGCCCTCTGTTTTCCAGAGGTAATTCACCATGGGAAAACAACAGATAAGAATCGCCAGGAACTCTAGGTTGCGAACAAGTATAACTTACTATAAGTATGGCTTCTTTTGTCTACCACTGAAAAAAATACAGTGTATGGGCCTATAAGGGAGATTCTAATGTTTCAACCATGTTTGTGTCTGTTGTTTAGCATAGGGAGATTCCTAAAGCACAAGGAGTGAGTTTTGTAAAGCATCTACCATGAAGGTATTCCATTGAGAGAAAGGCCTGCTGGCTCTATACAGAGTCATGTACACAAACACGCAACAGCGCACGCTAAGTATTTCCTGGTTACCCCTCTTCCTCAGTTTGGGTCTCTGGCATTCTTGTTTTGGGTAGACTGGTGAAAAGTAAATACAGGCCAAATTAGATGTTTTAACAATAGGATAATGAGGGGGATTTGGCTGCTATTGTTCTCTTGAGGTTGAAAGAGGCAGAGAATTTGGGACCTACCAATACGATGTTGGGGATAATCTTGAAATTGATGAATGAAAAGACCAGTATGTCTCTATCAAATAAAATAATGGTCTATAGATATACAATTGACTTCCAAAATCATACTCTGAGTTTCATACTACAAATACTTTGGAGCTGTCATAGACTCATAGGGGATTTTCACAATGTCGGGAAAAAGCCTTTGTATTACTATAAAATTACTCTTTTACATGGTGGAGAAAACTGCTATCATCCTGATATTGCTAGTGCCATTATCACAAAATTTGACATACATTTGTACAAAGTGGACATTACAGCATGAACATTGTTGGGAAGGGAACAGGACTATCCAATCTGGTATTCTGTCTGTAATGACCACCAAGTTAGAACTCAAAACAACTTCATTTGTTTTCTGTTGGTCCTACTGGTGGTACCACAGTGGGACTAGTCAGCAGCCTCACAGGAATAGCCATTTGAATAGTTTGTTAGTTGCTTGTTAGAAATGTTTAAATGCCTTCCTTCCATGTTAAAGGGAGCTAAGGGGTTTGAGCAATGTCTGTTTTATATCAAGAGTTTTATTTCAAATATTGTGCAAGTAGGTATGCCCTCTTCCCCATTATTTGCAACATTTTGCTCATCATTTGAAAATACAATGTACATGTAATACTAAAACCGAAAGTTCTGCTACAGTCTATCCATAGCTTCTTTAGCTATTGCTGGCCAAAGTTTCCCAAAAAAACACAGACAAACAAACATACCAAAACAATTCTTTGTTCTCACAGAGGTGAAAATGTACATGTATAAAGACATAGATGAGAGGAGTTCTTTACTCAGGTAAATAATATAGTGTTGTGTAATAACTATATTTATTGAAAATGTAACAACACATTACCAAGTTAGCCCAGGCAACCATAGCTAGGCTGTCTACAGAAAAAAGGACACTGTCACTGCAGTCTAATGAGTTACTAATAGCTGAGATGTGTTATTTGTGCCTGCATACTGCTTTGTACTTGATATTTGCCATCTGCTAGCTTGTCTCCCAATCAGGGCATGGGACAAACACTGGGGAGAAAAGGCCTACCTCTAGCCTAGCAACAAGTGCAGATATACAAAAATGCAGGCATGTGAAGATGTGGGGGGAAAATGCAGCCTGAGATACCAGAGCTAGTGTCTGCTGATTGAGGCTATCAGCTTATGATAGTGAGACGTAGACCAGCCTGGGTGCCACACATGAAGAGGGGGAAATGGCCTTACTCATTGGCTGGGAGCTAGTCTATGTATGGGACCCCGAATTTGTATGGTTGTTTGTTTTACATAACAGGTAAATTTCCTAGAGGCATAACACACTAGTTTTATAAGCCAAGTAAGACCGGACTGTAAGGTTTGATCCACTCACACCAGGATGGACCCTTAGCTACTCTTTTTGATAAGTGTGGTGGAATCTTGAATTAAGTTGTGGCTTTCCTAAACCCAGGACCTCCACTTTACGTCTGAAAGGACATTCCTAACTGAAGCTAGGTACTCATTTTTACCAGTGGAGATATTTGTCAAGTGCCTTTCCCAAGGGCACAACTTTGGTGCCTGCTAGAGATTCGAACCCAGAACCTTAGATTCTAAGCTAACAACCCTAACCACAAGACTGCCTTGCCACCTTGAGGTTACTCTAAGCGCATGTTGGAATGGGGAGATCATGATGTTCATCCCAGACTTGTCTGCTTCTCATTCAACTGATGGGATGGCTGTCAGAAAAGAAGTCTGAGAAGACATTTACGATGTCCCCATCCAACCTCTGCTTGGAGAGTAGCCAAGGCTTGTTCAGAAATTGTCAGTGTGCCATGGTTGGGCAAGGGGGGTGGATGGATGGCAATGATTTTCAGTGGTTTTGTAAATGTCGTCAGACAGTTGGGATGCCCTGTCGGGAAAGGGAAATCCCTAGCGTAAACTTTGCAAATCCTGTTATTGGATTAGTCATCGATGTAGGTAAACATTAGATAGCCTGGAAATTAATTGATAAGATAGGTCTACCAAGCTGTCTACAGAGGCATTTGCCTTGTTTAAAAAATGTCTCAGAATAATTTTTGCCAAAACTTGCCTGAAAAACTTTCTTTCTTTGGAAATTAAGATTCAATTACGGTTTTTATACCCCTTCCATTTCCCTTCGAAAGAAAAATATCAAGATGCTCCCCACCCCTCATTTTAATGGAATGGCCCTAAGTATATTCCCCAAACAACAAGAAAGAAAATGGCTAGGTGACCCGTATAATCTAGTGACATACATGCAATGAATTTGTTGACCTGTTGAACCATGTTGTATTCTTTGTGCAAAGTTCTGTTTACAAACTCAACCATTGTGTGCTGCCACGTCCTTGGCCTGAGCGGATGTTTTGGCTATGAACTCAGAACAATATCTAAGCATACCGTGCTTCCCAACTGTTCTCAAGAGAACACTTTACATTCTAGCAACATGTCCCAAGGCTTTGTTACATGTAAAGCATGAAATCTCTATTCGTGTCTATGTCAACGGCTTTTGCAAAGACATCAGTCAGAGAAACTGGAAAACACTCGTATTCGTGCACGTATACATGTTTATCAATGGGAATGATTGCTGAATTTGTGGTATCTCAGTATCTAACTTTCAAACTGTTACCTTTTCCTGAAATGTGGCAGGCAAACTGAAATACACGTACTGGTTGCAGAGTCTAGGCATTTTGAGAATTTGACATGTAAACTCTCCAAATGTTTCTACATTTAAACAGTTTTTCTTTAAACTGACTCAGGACACGTCTTTAACCTTTAGTTTAGGCTGCTAAGGTACCAGTTTGATTTGGCAGCAAATTTGTATTTGTTACGGGGTTAAGCAGCTGTGAGAAGGTTAATAAAAGGCTTTGTGAAAAATCAGTTTCTTACATGTAAAACTGAAATGCATGCTGAAGTAGCCGCTTGCCTACCAATTCTCTGTTGGTTACGAAGTTAGGCAGCAGAGAGATGGTCAATCTGTTGGGTTTTTTAAAAAACTCAGTTTTTCCTATGCTATATGCTGTCCCTATGTGATCTGAGTTAAAGCCAACCCACATACTACCCAGCAGTTTCTCCCCTGTCTGTGTGTCACATAAACACACCCTAAGTACTCACACTGTAATGTGCAGGGGCGGCTTTTCCCAATAAGGACGTTCTGTTCCAGAGTAACACAATATTTGCTGTGAAAATATCCGACTTTGTTTTGTCGAGTGCCACGGAATGGCAGAGAAGGAGCAGTGCCAAACGATTCGGGATGGTTTTGTCATACAAGTTCAGCTTTCATTCGAGTGCTCTTGTTCGATCTCTTGAAGTATGTGTTTGCAATGAAAAGTTGCAGGCTGTTTAGCCATGTGACCTCAGCCAAGGACAACATATTGATGATAAGTGACTTATTGACTCAGGAGGGCTCGATAAAAAAAATGTGACAGTTAAGGTTTAGAAATGTAGAAAATACATTGTGTTTGTAACATAAAAAAGGATCCTGACTGCTTTTTCTCAAGCATGAAAATAAGGTAGGATGTTGAAAAAGTTTAAAGGATTTAGAACATTTATGTCATGTTTTTTATTGATGGAAAATTTATATGTGTATTAATATTAAGCTATGTACATTATATCAAAAGTCTGCATGTGTGAAGTTCAGTCAGAAATTTGTCCAGGTTCGTACACCCTGTCTGGGTAAGATTACCCACCCAATTACAGACACGAGCCGTTAACCATTGTCTGGTCTCCTGGTTTACAAAATAGTCGGCGGTGACTTGGTACCAACCATGGCCTGACCACAAAAGCTTTTCGTGGTTCAAATTTGTCGGGACATTCAGGAATATGTTTGCTAACAACAGCCGAGTTAATAGGGTCAAGATTTGGCTAATGCGATAAACTCTATACAGTAAACATGCACTACTTCAACAGGTTAACGTTGCCCTAGATACGAGGCTCGAGCAGGTGATTTTGCTGTTCACAGAAGAATTTGCCGGTCGTGGCGTGTTCCGGTGAGGTTACGGGACGGAGCAACGACATGATAGCGATGATCAAATAAGCGTTTTGTACGCGCAGTGTGTGTCAGAGCAGGCTTTGTGTACATCAGGTGGTAAGAATAACACCTGGGCCTGCAGGTGGCGGCTCAGGTATACCTTTATCAGCAATCTACACCCGATCTGGCCCTGCTATTACCCTCCATTGTCGGTAACGGGATACGTTGATGCATTACCCTGTGCAATAGGAGGCCAGCCTTTTAATTAGCAATCCTGTTTCATTGACGAGTTGTAAAAAAGCATCATAGTAATGATATCTGACTTATATGGAGACTAAACATGTTCACATCTTTGCCTGTTGATCTTGGTTACTGATAAGTCACAGCCTGTGCAATGTGGCTTCTGTAGACGTAGAACTAGGCTATCTACTCACTGTCTAAGGTTCCTTTCTGAAGGGCATACATGTATATGAAGTCGGGCACGTAGCCATGAAAGTACCATAGTAGGAGTTTGTATTCTCGTTTTCTAAGCCAATTAGTTGGGAAAGAAAGCAACAATATCAATCTTACGCGGGGACAAAAATGTTCACACTTAATTCTGTAGTCTTGGTTAACCTGTAAGGTCACAGTCTTTTCAGTGACACTTCTTTAGACTTGGTTGTTGTAGTGTAAGGTTGCCTTTTCTATAGGGTATAGTATGTAGTGACAGACATGATGTAAAGGACTGTATGACTAGTCTACATAGTAAAGAGATAGCAGAGGGTTGTTCTTGTTTGAAAGAGTTTACGAGGAAGGGCATTGGGGTCAAGGATGGTCCTATGTTTGCTTACTTGTATATGAGGTTTTTATTATGTGATGCTTGATGTTTCTAGTGTATGCAATGTTTACGCTACCATTACTTTGGAATGGTGCCACACACATGCCAAGAAATCTTATCATCAAGCTGCAAAAGTCGGGAAGTTGGCATGCTTACACAAAAGCTGTTACAATCCATGCTAAATGAACAAAAAAGCTTGCAACTTTGGTACAGTAAATGTATTCAGTTTAGCAGTGGTTTTATTTCGTGGTATGATGAGGGAAATGGAGGTTTTCATGGTGTTTGAAGCTCATGGTTGAAACATTTCTGTAGTACATTAGAAATACAAACACATATGCATGGTGTCATGATTTCACGTTAAGAGGACACCACAAAACTGTGAAAATAAAACCACAGCGAAAGTGTCGTGATTTATCTTCAACAAGGACTACCATTCTAACCAAAAATTTAGGGGCATCATAACAAGGTAACTATTTGTCACAGGTTAATTTTTCACTTGCAGTGTCTTCCTTTCTCACGCATCTGTTATGCAGATGTGGACTCTTAGTTTAGAAGGACCATGTGGAGCACAGGTGTTTACCGCACAGGTGTGTAGCACCTGGACAGGTGCCAACTAGAGCAGCAGACGTGTTTGGTTTACCACTTGAGCGTTGTTGATTTTGTTTGGAAACTTGACAGTGATTGCAGTAATAGCTCAATGCGTTATATTAGCTTTAGCCTTTGGTCAGCAATAACACTTGCCCAGTCAAAGGGCCTTAGTCACATCTGCAAGAACTGTATGTACATTGTAAGACTGCTTCTTTGCTAACTCAGGGGAAAAAAACCCATGTATGAAAGATGACATGTGCTGTAATATACATGTACTGTACATGGTGTAAAGACACCTGCGTTTACATTTCAGTATGATAGATTTATATTTTTAGAACCTTAGGTAATATGGCCAGCAGACAGTACAAGAGATTAGCTCTCTCTTTTGTTAAAAACATAAAAAGATCTTTCATTATTAGCAGTTGGTGTCACTTTGCTGAAAGTCATGGCACCTGTTTCATGCAGGTGGGAAGTCAAGACAAACATGTTTAAGACGCTTGTGTTGCACCGGATATTCCCCACAAAAGGATCTGTAGCATAAACACAACCCAAGACCCTCGTTTTCTTCTTCCCAATGTTGTCCTCTTTACCTAAGCCCTTCGGTTTCTTTGTAAGTCGCGAAATCTTGGAATTGAGAAGTCTTACACTACAGTTAGGTGTAGGGGGGACTTCTCTATGAAAACAGGTCTGCCCTGTGTGTGGCTAACAGAGTCCACCTGTTTGGCCTTACAACAAACATAGCAGCACATTTGTCCACTTGAAAGAGATGCAGATAAAGTAGTGTAAGCAAACAGCTGATTTGTACACCTGGGGTTGGGGAAGGTCAGCAGTAGACTGTCTGTAAAAGTGCACTGATTGTTGATAAGAGTTGGCTCCAAGTTTATTGACTTAGGCCAGGGCAAGTATATTCTATGGTTGACATCCTCTGTAGACTCCTAATGTAATGAGGAATATGGAAAGAAAAAAGATGGATAAAAAGAAACAGGGTGCCTAAATTTTCAAAATACAGACCATAAGTGTTGTAACGAGACTTGAAGTGAGAAAACATGGTACCACAGCTAACAAGTCTTTTGTTCTTGCATTAAAAAAGTTCACTATACTACATTGAATGTAGTATAGTGAACTTTTTTAATGCAAGAACAAAAGACTTGTTAGCTGTAAGATGGAATTTTACTCATTTTCTCATTTTCGGTATTTTCTTGGTCTGGTGACTGTCACCGGTGGGGAACGAAAATTTTTTTTCTCTCTCAAAATCAGATGAAAATCAATGTTATCACTTACGGATGTCGTCCATAAAATTTTCTCGCTGTGGCCTAAGAGTTGGCTGGAAGTTTATTGACTTACAGCTGTGTTATATGTACCATGGCAAACTGGGAGTCGTGAAAGAAGGGAGAGCTATGTTTGACAAGCTATGAAAACAGACATATTTTTCCCTGATAAATGTTTATTAATGTTAAGTGTTGAGTGTTGTACTTTGAATACTTGAATTACTTTAAAATCATATTCACCAGGACATTTTCCATTGACCAGTGCTAAAACATTCATACAGAATTATGCAGTCTTGAAGTTGAGTTTTTTGTCATTGTAATCACCAATGAAGACATATTTATTGTAGTTGATGTGTCTGTTAACATAGGAACATACTGTTTCTATTATCCATACCTACAGACCTCCCAGACACACTGTACACAATACAGTCTATGTTTGCTGTCCTTATGCATCTGGAAGCTAAAAGCCCATGTCTGTGACTCTGTTAGCTCGTAGAGATAACCATCACAACCCTCACATGAAACAGACAGAGAACAGTGAACATTCTGATCAGTTGTCCACACAATGAGGGCCGATGTGACCCTGACTTTAGTAGCACTCTCCTTCACTAGAGGCTGCGACCACTGAGCAACCAAATATTTTACAGATCGCTCAAGGAATTTCATAGAGTAAGAACAATTTTAGAAATGTTTTGTGTGTTTTGTTGTCTTTTAGATCATATTTACATCGTGTATCATACTCGTATTATAGCATAAAATCAAGGCTCACACAAATACAATTTTGGTTGCTCTATATATATATGGTCGCTCAGCGATCGCAGTCTAGTGGAATGTGGGCCCTAGTCATAACTTGTGCTTTTTAGGTGCATAACGTTACATACTGAATCTGATTTACCCTATTACAAAATGATTGTTCCAAACACAGTCATTTTGGAATGTCACCATTTTGTTATGAAGAGGCAAAAGAATTCTGAATAAATTTTCTCATCATCATTATCATTGTTTGGCCCCCCTGGGGGTCGAGGCAAGTGATTCTTAAGAGTTTGATCCAGGAAATCTACTTATTAAGGATAACCTACATGCTGGAAGATCTTAGGATCTATTGTCTTAAACTTGTGCCTCTTCTTAAGTTCTTACAAGGAGCGTGCCTCACAAATTCCTGTGATTCTTGGCTCTAAGCTAATTTAGCCATCTAAGTATCTTAAAATGATTAGGACAAATCTTAAATCCAAGTCATTAAGAAACGCCAAGCCATACTGTAAAGATTCTGAAGACCATTCTCTCATCTACATCATCAGTTTCCTTTTAGCAAGACATGCATTGTACATCCAACAATAAAGTTTACCTCGTTTCTCAATAGATTAACAATTATTTTGGCCACCTATTGTTTTACAGCAAAGATGACAAAAGTGCAGGTTTTATGCTCACAATAAGTTGAATCACGTCCAGTCACCCGCTCAAATATTTAACACACCTCTATTGTTGTACTCATTTCTTGCTGCCTTCATTCTGTAAAACTACCAGCCCTTGAGTGATAAGTGTGCATTTATCAGAGATGTATAACAGATGCATGCATGTACACCTATCCTCTCCTACCTGCTGACTACAACACAGTAACAACAGAATGTTGTTTGTGGCACCAGCGGCAAAGCTGTTACGCACACAAAGTAACATTAACATTGTTTCTGGACTTTTCATGCTTTCTACACAGCATTTGTTATCTGGGGTCAAAAACTCTATTCTCTATTCTATTAGGAAGTTTCTTAGGATGGCAAGTTATTTATACATGTAGAATTCTACTGATCGATATAAGATGTTAACATTACAGTTAAGTAAAATAATAGAGATGTTTCACGAAATGTGAGACAAGAGTACTAGTAGTTTCTCATAATTTCATGCTTTACCTCTGGTGCATGAAGTAACAAAGAATGGGTATTTGTCCTGAGCAGGTGCTAGAGGTGATGCAATAGCCTCCGCAAACAAGGTGAGTACAACAGGACACCGTGAAATCCATCTCTCCAACTCAAGCATACTCCATACAAAGAACTCTCCAAGCAGAGGTTTAAGCACTGGCTTTTTGATGTGTTTTAGCCATTTTTATCGGGCTTTCTGTTTTGTACTGGTATCTGTATCTTTTTTTCTTTTTATGCCAGCCAAACAGAAGGCGTATTGGATACTGCCCTGCCAATTTGATACTGTCTTGTCAATTTGATACCGTCTTGCAGCCACCAAAAGATCTGCTTTGAGATTACTTTAAGTGTTTTCATGCAATCAGCAAGAACAGTCTAATCTTGTGATGAAGCCAAGGAAAATTTATGTTGTGTTTCCTGAAAACTTCGGATCGGTAGGGAGTTTCTTTTATTTTTTCTAAATTTTTCGGCTAAAATGATCTAACAAATACAGTTACCGGTAATGCATGAGGACTGTCTCCATGACCCATCTCTCTGCTTGTGGAAGAATGTTTCACTCGATTTATTGCAGAAAAATTTCTTCGGAAAACGTGTGGAATAAAGTTTCAGAGGGTTTAAAATTCAGATGTCAGATTGAAAATTTTATGGCCTTGCCAGCGGTCGATTGAAGTCTAGGGTCGGCGAGTTTTTGCCAGGGTTGGTCGGGAAACCAGAAACACAACATTTTCTTTCTAGGCCTGATGTATTTAGAGAAAGAAGCAATAGACATGAAAAAGGGAAATCTGAGAATTAATTCTGATGGACTTAGATGAACTGAGTTAACAAAGTGTAAAGGAATAATATTGACTTTGAATGCGTATAAGTTCTTGAATAAAGAGTATGTACAGACAGAGCTGCAAGCTGGGTGGTATTGTAGTGGAACGCTTCCTTTGGGTTTAGCCATTCCAGATTCTTCACAAGACTGTCAGATCAGACCACCCAGTTTGTGAAGTTCCAATCCAACCCTCCTTGCTCTATCTCTATAAAGGGTGACCTATCTTATTCCTTGTGTGTGTGATGGGGAGGAATTGTCCTCCCTCGATGTGACACAGGTGGAGGGAGCGGTGTGGATTGGAGGAGCATAGGGCTGCGTAAACAAATCCTGATTACGAAACATGGAAAAGCCCTGTTCAGGGCAGATGGGCAAACAGGCTAAGCACACCTGAGGATGGTCCGGGGGATGAATTGCTTTGCAATGCTAACAGAGAGAGCACACAGGGTGGCGATAGGTGCCCCCTTTGTACCATATCTTCTGACTGTTCCATACACTAAACTCATGAATCACATGCCTCTCTCCCCCCCTCTCTCTCTCTCTCTCTCTCTCTCTCTCTCTCTCTCTCTCTCTCTCGCTCTCTCTCTCTCTCTCTCCCTCTCCCTCTCTTTCTCTCCCCCTCTCTCTCTCCCTCTCCCTCTCTCTCTCTCTCCTCTCTCTCTCTCTCTCTCTCTCTCTCTCTCTTTCTCTCAATGACAGGATGTCCAACGTTGCAAGAAGCATCCACACCTACACACTTTAGTGCTGTCATAAGCATCGAAAACTTGTGTTTTTTGGATGGCTGAAGTTAGTGTTTTGTTATATCCTTGAGTGGAGAGGAAAAATGCTACAAATTGGCCTTTTCTAACAGTAGCAATCTTTTGATCTCATGGCAAGAAAAGTTTTTTTCCACTTTAATAGCATATTTTTTTAGCAAACCAAAGATTGTGAGTTCTAAAAGTTTATGAGTTATCCAAGGCTAGAAAGAAAATAGATTAAAGAGTTTTAAATGAATTCAAAATTCACGAGAAATTTTGTTGCTGACCACCATGTGAGGGCAAAGCATTGTCCTGAATTTGTTGATGGACAAATAAGATATGGGTGGTGTGTATTTGCTTGTTTTATTGCTAAAACATAGGAGAAATACTTTTCAAGTTAATTGTTAGCTCTCATTAAGACCAAAAGGTAAAAAGGTTAAATGGCCGAGAGATTACCCACAGCATCCTGGTAGGTCGGTTACTGTAATCACAGGCAGTTTATCCATCCATTCAATCCCGGCCATAGAGTTTATCATCTTAAAAGATTACCTGGATTACCCTGCGACCTTATCAGGTGACAGCTAATATGGTCTCCTTCCCAGCATCCTTTGCTGTATAGCACCTGTACCTTTGTTCTCGCAGTCCTTATCTTTGGAGCATGTTTTGAATGTTTTCTTTAAACGTTGTAAACAGGCCTACTTTGATAAGGCACCAAGATTATGATCTATTTGATTTTCTGGCTTTTGTAGCACATTCATATACTACTACCGGTAAAGATGGCAGAAGGCAGGACAGAAATTAAAAAATAAAAACAGCAAATCCAGCATTCAGATTTAACAGGGTAAGTCAATATGGCCTCCGATAAACCCGAGTAAACAAAAGAAGAAATTGTGGTCATTTAGAGAAGGCTGCGGAAACCACTCACGGAAACCGGCCCACCGCAAAGATGTCTGGAACACGGGGTTGTATTTCTCGTCGAAGGACACTCAAAACCTCATCAGCTGGCTCTCCAACAGGCCGGGGTATTTGAAGAGGATCGGGTGATGACAGGAACTGGACAATGACCAGAT
The DNA here is from genome assembly GCA_013266295.2 of Branchiostoma floridae x Branchiostoma japonicum. NCBI lineage: Eukaryota > Metazoa > Chordata > Leptocardii > Amphioxiformes > Branchiostomatidae > Branchiostoma > Branchiostoma floridae x Branchiostoma japonicum. The sequence goes on along the minus strand of CM023834.1, from coordinate 10,043,364 downwards.
TGGAGTGGCATCATTGGAATGAGTTGAGCAGGAAGCCATTGTGAGAATCAAGAGATCTTGTTCCAGACTCCTCAACTTAGCAGAACAATTGTCTACATGAAATACATTAGCCAAGTGGGCTGGTCCACACAGCAAAAGATGTGGGGGGGGGGCATGTCAAAATATTTTTCTTGTTGTACAGTCCAAACAAAGAACATTGACGATGGAAGTAAAGCTTGGTCAGCAATTTCATCTTTAATTTTTCAAATGCCGGTATCTTGTTTTCTCAGAGTGATCAAAGGCTGGAGTTTTTACAAAGTATTTGCAAAGTAAATTTACTTCATGTGCATTGAAAAGTGGTCGTGAAATAGTTTTGCCATGAGCAAGGCTTCCTCAGTAGACACTATGCAATACCTCCTTAGAGAACTTGGCTCGTTTTCACCTCTAAGTATTACATCACTCCTTTTAAATTGCTAAACATAACAGGAGCATTCTTTCAAAAAAGCTATCGGGGTTAACAACAGAGAACAAGTGTTTGAGAGTCAAGTTCATAAAACAAACATGGATCAGATGGGGGAGATTTTTTGCAGGTGACACAACCGCTGGTCTTGTCGGCGCCACGGCTTTGTGTTTGTCAGGAAGGCGATATTCAGTTCAACAGAACCGTAGGCAGATGTATTTGTGATCGTGCAGACGGCGTAGAAAAACCTTGCCTGCCTTTCGCGACCACAAGGAGGGGTTGTTCTGGGAGACCGCCATCTTGAAAGTGGACATCAAGTACAACAAAAGGGATGTTTGTGAACGGAACTCCATCCTCAAGTGCCTCACCAAAATGGCCACTTGACAAAAGAATGCGATGTTTCTGCCAATGAAAAAAGTTCAAGAATTACACGTTTGAAAACGTGATAAATTCCTCTCTACAGCCAAAAAAAGGCACTTAACGTTCTTCGTGTATTTCTCTCAACTGATGCAGTCTTGCACTGCTGTGGGTCAAAGTTTGTGCTACCTAACATTCCATCGGCATTGTGGGATATGGGAAGTAGTACGACCAATGTACACATCTTGTGGCTGTCAGAGGCAAAAGCCAGGCTTGTTTACTCAAGCAAGTGCGGTTTAGACACTGTTTATAGAACAGTAGCTCCAAAGTTTGTACATGGGCACACAGGCCTTCCAAACTTCCTGCGGCAGTTCGCTTGTTTCTTTGCTATCGTGTCTCGCTGAAAAGAATGCCGATTCCCGGAAGGAGTAACATGTTTGAGCTTTAAAAGGGCACGTTTAAGGTTCTTTAGGTTAGTTTTTGTGGAAAATTGAAGTGTAAACAAATTGTATTGGGGGCAAATGAGACCACCAACGTTCTCAGCTAGCCGGCATACCAAACAAATCTGCTGCCTGGGTGTACACAAATGTATCCATTGCCCCATCTCACATGAAGTGCGACTAAATAAATTAAGTCCACATTTAGGTGTTTGTGTTGCAGTTTTTTTTACATGTTTATTCCAGACTTGTCTATTTTTTTTACAAATATAGATGGGAGAAATTTACACATGGAGGATGCAAATCATATGGATGCTGTCAGCAACTTTTTTGCCCATAGATATGGTGCCTTTTGGGAGTGGACCCAAGTTTGAAGCCTTAAACACTATTACAACAGACATTTGTGTACTGTATGTTCAAGGAGGTGGTCTGAATTCGGTATGGGGAAAGATAACAACTTGGCACTGGAGATATGGGAAAGAACTGCTTGAAATAGCTGTTCCCCAAGCTTGTTGAGAGATGCCATCACTGTCTGGATTCTCCACGATATCCAAATCAAACCTCAAGGTCACGAATGTAACTGTTGCCGCCCTCCCATAAGATTGGACGCACACTGCAATTTTTAAGACCATATTTTAGTGTTGTATGTGATATGTATGGGATATATGATCGTGTCATAGCATAGTGCTTGGAATACATGTTAGGCAAGGGTGTCTGTGGGTCACGTACTTGTCTCTATGTTATTGCAACATCTTTCGCCATCCACTATATGCAGTACCCTACAGGGAAAAGATAGCTCCCATCTTGAAATAAAGAGCCCCACATTCGCCAACACTTGTAAATTGGACATTCCCTGCATTTGTGAAGTTACTAAGGATTCTGGAAAGGACCCGAAAAAGTTGGGGGTTTAAAACCATTCCGAGGTCACATAGTTGGGTAAATAACAGGTCTTCTGTGGCAGACACTATCAATTAAATGTCATGTATGTCTTTGGATTTTATGTGGGTTAGGTTGCATATATGAAGCCAACTGTCTCTTCTATTCTAAGCTCCTAAATCCACTGTATATCCTAACCTATATAACTTAGATTATTTGAATAACTGACTTATGCATTCTTTCTTGATGTGGTAGCTACTTTGTATAGTCAATATGTATATGGAAATTTGAGCTCACATCTATATCTAGAAGTGCTCCCACAGAGTCATGCACTTGAGATATTTTGGGGGTTGGGGGTGGTCGGCTTTTGTCTATCCTTCCACCATCTTTGTTAGGTCATGAGGTGAAACGAGGAAACATTCTGATTGAGTGTGATGAGAGAAGTATGTGATTCTTGTTAGCATTCCTCAGAGGTGTTGGTTAATTGATTATGTGATAAGTTACTGGTTTGATACACACTTGGATGATCAGAAGACCCCACAGTGGGGGTCATGGCACCATCATTTATAACTGGCACTTCTGGAACAGGGCAGGTCATCGTTAGTATTAGGCCCCCTTTTTTATTTTCCATAAAAAATGGAAACATTGATAAATATTTAAAGCCTCCCTATGCAGTTTGTTCCATTGAATTAGTCACCGCACCTAGATAAATAGTAATATCACAGTATCATACATCACAAAGGTTGTATCAAAAGTTGCAACTCAAGCCATACATAAAGTTCCCCATTTACCTCGATGCCCGTTTTACAAACAGTATTTTCCGATATTGCCGATATTGTTTGTCTGATTACACTGATGATTCTAGCAGCCCTTCCATTGGTCTGGCCCCTAGCCTGACTACATCATGCTTCTCACAGACTACATCACGCTTCTCACAGACTACATCACGCTTCTAGAAGCCCTTCCACTGGTCAGGCCCCTAAATCTACATGTATCAGCCCCTGACAGTGAGAAATTTTACAACACAGGGTAGCCATATTGTAAAGTAATGTGCTAAAAAGTAGTTTATCATTTGTTGTAATAAATTAGTATTTTTCACACCCTTATAAACTGATGGTATCATCTCTCTGTATACAAATTAACTGGTTATCGAAAAACTGCATGCTGGGATTACCCCTAATGAGTAGATTTGTGTGGCGCTTTTGTTCTAAGAAGAATTAGAATTTGAACTGGAGTTTTTCTCACAAAAACTCTTTCGGGATAATCTCTATCTTAGTCTAATCCTGGCTTAGGATAATTTGCAGACCACCTAGCAGGGTTGCTGATCAGCGATTGTTTTGGTTAATCACCCAGAACTAATTGCAGCTTTTGTCAACAGCAAGTTCTTTAATGACCATAATCTCAAAATTCTTTTGGAAATAATGGATTGAATCCGTTGAAGAATCACAAAGAAAAACAAAGGCAGCTTCACCTCACAGTAATTCCATGGAATTCACCTTCATACTATTGTAGTCTCTATGCATTTTGCAAGATTTGCATGAAAGGCCTAACCCGCAATTAGTAGGAATTAATGAGTATACGAAAGCAAGAACCATAAAGTCCATGATCTGATAGGTTTTGTGACAAGCCTATTAATGCCTTTAATCAGCAAGGGTTGCAGACATTTTTTTTTACCAAGAATGAGAGTTGACAAATACCACATGTCAGGGTGTCTGACTTTAAAAGCTGCCATATGAAACATGTTATAAGTCTGACCATGTTCTAGTTCAGGGTCAGGCATATACATAGATATCTTACCACAGATGTGGGTATCTTTTCAAAACAAAAGTGTTCCTGGTAGATTTGTGGCAGATGTAAGGGAAAATGATAGCTAATCGCACAAGCAATATTTTCCATATTACTTGCTACTTGTATATTGGGAATCATAAATTGCCATATGATACGTTCAGATTTTGATCCCGATCTATAAAAAGGTACATGTGATGATCTAATTTCAGTTTGTGAAATGGTCCGTATGATGAGACCCTCCCTTATCAGCAGCAGGTAGCACCTGTGCATAGGCAACATGCCTGACTGTCTGTACATGTGGCTGAGGGGGTCGAAAGGCCTTCCTCTGGTTTGCTTATGCCTGCATATAGACAACCTTGCTCTAGAGCATCTCTTGCATTATTTTCTGACGTCTGTAATATCTAGCATATGGCTGGATTAACTGGGAAGCTTTTGAATTTTGGTAAGAATATTTTCGACTTCATGGAAAACCAAAAGTGTCAAATTAGCCTGGGAGCCAGACTGTTGCCAGGGTCAGTGTACAGGCTAAGCTCCGGCCCAGGACCAACATGCCCCCCGATGAAATTTTACCACAGACCACCTCAGTTACACCCAAGGATTCTCAGGCTCTAACTGGAGTATTGACCCTGGGAACAGTCTGGCATCCAGGCTAGTGTCAAGTGTGTTGTAACAGCTCATCATAGTGGCTGGTAACACCCCGTCTTTCTTTTTAAGTAAAATCTGTCGTTCATCGCACTCAACAGTAAACTTTGAGGAGTTTCAGTCTTGCAGTTTGTGACTGGTAAGGGATGGAAGAAGAACAGATTTTGAAAGTATCAACTGCCATATCAGTTTACATGTATCTGATTTGGGAGGCTGCATTATGTTCAACATTGACCTTGGCAGACTTAAATCGGAATATTTTTTAAAATTCATTTATTGCACATAACATAAAACAATGACAGGGCTTGTTTTGTTGGAGTTTTTTAGAACTTTTTTGACGGAGGTGTGTATAAGTCAGTGTATCTGCTCAATGACGAATTGCAGTTTAATTCTGATGAAATTAGGAAAAAAAATTCTGAGTCATCTAGCTTCTTTTCTTATCTTTCCACTGCCCCTTCGCTCGCTTTGACTTTTTGTCAGCTTTTCAACTTAGATATGGTTACAGCGTCTGGCTTTACCTCAGTGACCATATTGTCAATGTAATCTACACTAATGCAGCGTTGAATGGGTATGTAGTAACTGTGACAGTGACACTGACTGGCAGTTACTCCGACTTGACCCAGAATCCCCTCTATTGGTTCTCTTCTTACTAATCCTGGGAACAAGATGTCATCAGTAGTGACACAAATTAGTTTCATTAGTTCCAGGTGGACAAGTCTGTTGTAAGCCTCAAACACTGGGCTGCAGTCACACTACTGTACACTTTATTTCCAGGATTCCAGGCTGATACTTGGATTAGGATTTTGTGAATGGGGCATTATCAGTAGATAGTTTGAAACAACCCTTACTGTTAGACATGCAAAGGTTAGGTGTAACAGGTCGTTCGGTATAATATAGCCAGGTGCAGCTGCACTGCGTTTATGCAAAGCTGGCTAAGGGCAGTGGTTATACTGATGTAGATACGGTATAAGGGTGGTTATACCGGCTATATAGATACAGATACAGTGTCTAATACCGGCTCAGAAAAGAACAAGTGGCTCAAAGTATACTTGGCAGTTCCTCCTTTGTAAAGTATATCTCATAAATCTTCTTGTTTGGAGTTTTAGGGATTGCCAAATGCCAACATTTTTAGGATGTTAAAAGATATGTCTGTTGCTGATTCAAGCCACTTAGCGGTACACTATATGTCAAATTATTCAATATGGAGAAAATACAAAGCTTCCCTAAGGCAAGTCCCGAGTTATTTACTGGAAAACAAGTCCTTCCTTTCCACACAGTTGAATGATGGAATTTGTTCTAGGCCATTTTATTCTCTAGAGGAGCAATTAGGAAGCCAAGGTTTTTAAAATCGGTTCCAAGTTTTCACAGCTTGGGGCTATGGAAAATAGCCTGGGTGCCATCCGTTTTGTAACGGGGCTCCTTGTACTCGCGGACCCAGTCGGCGAGTGCAAGAAGCCCCGTTACAAAATGGATGGCACCCGGGCTATATGGAAAAGACAAGAGTAATAAGTCGTAAAAAAGACTGATGTTGGGGGACAGGTGAATTCTGTCTGGGTACCATAAATTGTGAAACTTTTGTGGTGGTTTCATTTTCACGGTTTTTACAGTGACCTCTCCACCATGAATTCATGATGTCACAAATATGTCTTCCTTCTATGACTACTGGTCTACAGCTGATTTATAACACCATGAAATAAAACCACGAACTAAAACCACAGTATAAGTTTCCCAATTTACAGTAGTACCAAGGTAGAAGTGTGCCCTTTTGTTCGTAACTTTGTAACTGTCATTCTTCTAACATTCCTCCTCAAATTGTGCCAGCAGAATTACAGCCAAACATACACAGAACTGTATGTTGTATCCACTGTCTTGTATATTTGCTGTGTGACCAACCATCTTCTCTATAAATGGGAACCTTTTAGTGAGAAACACTTTCTGTCATCCCATAGAACCATAACTGAGGGTCTGCATGCTCTTTTCCGTAAGGCGTAGGCGGGCCTTTTAAATTTCCCGTAATTCGTAGGGAAGTTATTTTATTCAGCGTAATTCGTAGTGAGGAGGTGAAAATTTTGCGTAAAGCGTAGCCAGTGCATTTCACGTAAAGCGTAATCGAGCCAAAAAATTCCCCGTAAGTCGTAGTTCAGACTCCCAATTTTTCGTAGGCCGTAGTGGATGAACTTGCGGTTGACCTGTTGGGTCATCCTTGTACGCAGGATTTGCACGTAAAAAGTTGCAGAATATACCGTTTCAGAGGGTCAAGATTTCAAAATTTTCCCGGGGAAGCATGCCCCCGGACCCCCCTTAAAATGTATGCGATGAGTCACGCCTTCGGCGCTGCAGTAAAATATTATTTTGCCCCCTCCCATAGAAGTAGAGTCACTTTGCTGCCGTCTCTGCTTTCCTTCTCCCATCTGGGTCCAGGTGTGGTGCACGATGGCTCGACCACATAACGCCAGTGATGGTCTGCATTTTATCACATTCTGGGTCCATTCTGACCCAGTATCAGTGCAATTTGGAGTCGTGACAGTGTTTAAAACAGCGAAACAGCGAAGTCACTGATGTAAATCAGTTGACAAACAAAATAGACCAGTCAACTCTGCCTGAATTCGAAGCGAAGCGCCAGAATTTAGCGTAAAACGTTGCCTGCCTTCTTAAATTTTACGTAAAGCGTTGCGGGCCTCGATGAATTTAGCGTAAAGCGTAATCAGGACCCCCCATGCAGACCCTCATAACTGTCATCGTTATCTGTTCTAACGGCACGGCACAGCCCAGCTTTGTTTGGAGTTTTGGCATTTTCAGACAAACTCCAAATGAATGGACAGGGCAGTAGATCTAGAGTAACAAGGAAAACCAGTAGGCCATAGGGTTGCACAAGTTTGAAGCACAGGTCAAAAAGAGCGAATGAAGAAGTATACAAAAAATAATCTCAAGTAATGAAAATTGAACAGCATTCCAACAAGATTCTGCATCATTCCTCCCCCCCCAAAAAAAATTCCAGCAAGTGTTGTGGTAACAGGTGACAGGTGGCAGTCAGAGGTTGTATGGACAACAGGATATGACTGGACATTGTGGTGCCACGGTCTGCAATGCACAGGAGGAACACAAGCAAAAGAAACTAAATTCCAAGTATTCCTTATCATGCCACACCCCAGAAAATTCCAGAAAGTGTTGTGGTAACACTGGTCACAGGTGATAGAGGTCCGATGGACAACAGGATATGACTGGACACTGTGGTGCCATGGTCTGCAAAGCACCTTTGGTCAGAGGCATTTGTCCTAACAGCAGTGCATACAGTAGCCTGAATGCCAGACTGGTTAGTGGGTATCCAGACTGATAAGAAAGTGCTAAACCCATCCCAGATGACCTCTAGGCCCAGACTAGCAGCTCTCTTCATATAGAGGTCTTTTTTCTGACAGGATATACATGTAGTCTCCAATCCCAGCAAAAGTAAAGCAGTAGGAGTTTTTGCACTTTTTTAAGTGACTTTTCTTTTAATTTTTTCGGAAAAAAAAATTTTTAAGTACAAAGCTGTCAAGGACGAAATGCCCTGAATGCAAATACAGTATATGAATTCACAAATGAATTTCTTGTTTCTATAGCAACAAAAGAACAAATGGATGAGACAAGACAGATAAAAAACTTGTCAAAATGTCTCCATCACAGCTGAACTAGACAGACCTATATATATATGCTGTAACATCTAAAGGACAAGGTCAAATTTGTAGCATTCTTATATAACTGGAATTCCTGAATGTAACATAAATATTCATGGCTAAGTTGGAGTCAAAGTTGATTATCATTGATGGCCAAAAACGGGCTTTCCCATGACGTGACAATCGCCCCGGTACCAGACAGGGTACAGTAGGAATGGACACACCGCAGACAATAGAACCATCCATCCGTCTTCATTTTACAGATGTCTGACTTTCTAGCAAATCCCTTCCTTAAGTGTTTGTTCATTGACATACATATATTTCTGCTGCCTTTATGAAGAATGGGTGTTGACTAAAAGCAACCAACCAGTGCTGATTGGTCTCTTTTTGGAAAAATGGAAGTGGCTAGAAGGCCCAAAGTCAACCTTGACCTATGTCTTGCCAAGACCTACCCACATACCAAATATCGTCACAATCCATCCACAAGTTCTTGAGTTATTGCTGGCCACAGTATACAGAAACACAGACAGACAAGACAAACATGCAGACCAAGAACAATACCGTACTTTAACAGAGGTAGAAAATGTATCACTAGCTAGTTTGTGATGTATAGAATTCAAAGACAGTCTGTGTCTTTTCTCTTCCATGCTCTACAGTGCCTTTATTTCAAAGAAGGCACTGCAAACAAAACTGCAGCAACCTACCATTTATTAAAACTTTCTGAGTGCTCAGTGAAAAAGAAATGAACGATTCATGTCAACAGGATTGCGTGTTGGAGTCCTTCGAAACGTCCAATCAGAGGTGTTGAAGTGACGTCTCTTTCAAGTCTTTCAACCCCTGCCTTGATCTGACTCACAGGTGGTCAGCGGAAACTGAGGTGGTCAAACAACAAACGCCTTGTCTCTTCTGTCAGGACAGTTGATCAGAATCAATATACTCCCATCCACAGGCTAGACAGGACACAGTGTAGGTGCCTCAGGGATTATTTTGACTGATATAAACAATCCCTCATTTTCCATAAACCAACATCTATCTAACTGAAATAAAGCTTCAGACAGACAGTGTCTGACGTGTCCCTATTGGATATTCATTCATTCATTCCATCATTCATTCATTCATTCATTCATTCATTCATTCATTCATCTATCTTGATTTTCCATGGTGGGAATGTTGCCTCTCACAAGACCTTGATATCTTGATTCTAACGGATTAGTCACTTAAGATGCAAGTACTTCCTTTGGAATGTTCAGAGTCTAGACTATAGACCAGGAAAATCTCCTTCTGTCCTTAAAGACATTGGTGTAGGTATCAACGCACTCCTTCCTTATCACCTCTTAATAACATAGATGTCTTCTCGACTCTATGATATGTATTTCAGTCCAGACAATCTCTTGTTAACATTCTGTACAGCTGCAAAGTTACTGGATGAAATCTTTATCAACACAGTGATATAATAATGTCCGTCCCTCGCTCAGATGTCCTCACTTGTTATTGTTGGCTTGAAGCATGTAGGTTCTTGAAGCCTCAGAGGGCATACCTTTACTTGAGATATGAACGTCTTGGACACCGACTTCCTTAAAGATTATAATGTCTGCCTTTTGAAGTTAGCCTCCGTCTGGAATGTCTGAATCTGCTCACAGTTGTTTCTTTAAGGAAATGGCTGTTTATGGAAGGAATCTCAAACAGGTGATGGAGGAAATTCTAAGTTGTATACAGGAAAGGATCAGTTCTTGATAATATGATACCACCCATACCTTGAAGAAATACATGTATGCATAGTCCGCATGAGGACAGAATTTACTATGATAGTTATGTGAACCCCTTTTAGACTGTTTGAAGTTATTTGTGTATTTCTACTTGAGGTTTATCATGACAATATATACAAAAGTTTCAGAGCAAGAGAAAACATTCATAACCCAAATACCATAGAGTCTGTGGTCTTGAGCTTGTTTCCTTCTGTGAATTCTGCACATTTTTGTCTAGGATTCTGAGGCTTTTTTCTTCTTGACATTATGTCAGTTTTTCCTTTCTTTTGGCTTTTTGTTGAGCTGTTCCTGTAAACAGTTTGAAGATGAAGTAATTTATAACATTCCGCCACACATTGTAGAAATACCTTCTCATTATCGCAAAGCAGGTTCCTTTAGAAAGATCTTGAACTTGGAAAAGTGCCAAGGAGTCTGGGTTGAACTTCTTGCCAGTGGAAGAATTTAATTTGTAACACATCCATCGCCAGCTTAGCATGTCATGACGCTTGCAGTCCTCTGAGTGAAACATTGGTATATTTTTGGCCCTTTTGAGGAATTTTCCCAGCTCAGCGGTTTGGTGTTATGCCAGGTACATGTAGGTGGTCCTTACCTTTGGGATAGTACACCTGGTACAGACTTTTCTGGGCTTATGGAACTAGGATTTGAAGAAAACATGTTTTTTGTCAGATTTTCAGATACCAGGCAGAGACCACATGTTACTTTCCCATGGAAACATGACATGTTTGAAAACACCTGTACATTGTCCAAAAAAACACACACACACATTTTGCCTGGCAGGGACTTAGCTATAATGTAATTGGCCTTTGGAGTTTAAACTTGATAATGAAATTTATGCTTGTTCAGGAGTGTCGTACTAATACCCACTTTCATCTAGAGGCTGTAAGCAGTAGTCCACCAAATATTTAACAGATCGCTCAACGAATTTCATAAACATGTAACAATTTTTCCCCTTTTCTTTTGCTTGCCCTTTGAATCATACTTTTGCATCATATTCCAATTACATGTACATGGATAAAATCAAGGGTCACACACATCCTGTTTTGGTCACTCAATGGTCACTCAGCAATTGCAGTCAGTATCAAACTTGTCTACCACAAAAACTGTGAAAAGGTAGCTAAGCTTAGGAGAGTTGAGGTTTCAGAAGGTGTTTTGAACTGTCCCTTGTGACCTTAATTCTTGACATACTTTGGAGATCACTATTTCGCCCACTTTTTCTTAGACTGTTAGAGGCAAGACAGGTAGAGTGATCTCTGAAACATGTCAAGGAATGATTCAGTATTGACCAAACACCTCAGCTTGAGTTCAGCTATAGTGAAACTTTTTGGAAGGTCATGTTCGTTTATTTATCTCACCTTTAGTATATTTTCAGAAAGATGCGACTTGCCTAGTGCTGCGTATCTAAAGTTAACATCAGGTAAAGGTACAGGAACAGAGGTTTTTTAGGTACAGGTCTGGACCTGTATCTGTACCTGAGCAATTTGACAAAGTAACCTGTGGTCTTCATGACAGAAACATGAATAAATGGTGAATGGAATGTTTGCTTAGACTTCGGGTATCTTATGCAGAGAACAAATTTGCTTTCAAGAGGATCTCAAATAAAAAATCATGCTTATACAGTGTTTTCTTCCTTTTCTGGTGCTAAATTTTTATCATTGTGGTAGAAATAACCTGTTTGTAGTAACAAAATAAGTCAAAAAGTTATACTTCAGTATAAGTCTATTTTGGACCCTTACCTTAGCTTGAACACTAAATGATTTTTACAGTATTGTATTGGTACTGGGTCCCAGAATCTTAGATACCTAGAAGTGTGAATGATGACTTTTAGACAACAAGCTGTGGAGAAACAAGTGATTTGCACTTCAAAGGTTGAGATCTGCATACTGAAAAAGCAGGAAAAATTCCACACAGCCAGCAAGCACGAAAAAATGTTAACCAAGTTTTGTCCACTGACCCTGTTTGTTCTCTATGGTTTGTGTATTAAGTGACTATTTTTTGGTACATATTTAAAGATGTATACATGTGTAATTGATTCAATGTATAAATGTAGTTGCCAAAGGCTCACATCTGCTACTATCGGTTGTTTGAGCTAGGATTAGAGCTTGTCTGTTATTTTGAAACCATTAAGTTTGTTTTTGAATCCCCATGATGTAACAGTTAAAACACGCAACAGGTGGGTGGGGACGGTGGTGTCATGTTGGATAGGATTCAAATTTTGCTCTGTGTGGGTTAAACATGGGGGAAAATACACAAATATCTGAAATATTTGGGTCCATTATTATTACTTCCAGGTACGCAAGTATTGTTTTGGGTGGCTGATGAGCTCTGGGTTTGTGTAACTGTTTATCTGGACAGAGTAGGTTGACAGCATGTGGGTGGGGGAAAGATTGACAGGCAGAATGACAGCAGGTCTCAGAATCTGGCTGGGGAGCCAGCAGGAATTAGAGGACGACATGGGGGAATTCAGGAAGCCGATAATGCATACTAACTTCCTGCAGCTGCAAGTTTGAAATCTCTGATTTCTTGTTCTTGTTGGTGTGTACTGCCCTATTTCAGTGTTTGTCTATAAATCTATGCATTCATAGACAGTTGAGATCTTCCTTTACCAATGAGATCACTTTCAAAGAGATGGACTTTCTCTCTGAATCTGACAGTTTGTATATTTCCACTGGTAATCATAACATAAATGACTCATTTCCTTATTCCCTGTAGCTAGTTTATGTCTTCCTTTCTTAGCACCCACACGTCTCAAGATAGGATCTTGTCGTTAAGTAAGCTGTGAGTCAGCGTTGTGAGGACACCCACCCTCGAGTCATGACTTGTGACCCACAGAAGAACTACATCCGTCAGCACTCTCTTAATAGACTCCCTGGAGTGCCTTAAGGAAATTAAGGTGCTCGGATCTTAAAGGACATTTGGAAATGCTTCCTTCCTTGGTCTTTCATCTCAGATCACAACAAGGTGACCAATAGCAGAACACCAGCATCGCTATGGAAACCTGGACATTCGCCAAATTGTGGGCTGACCTTTGCTGGAGTTGACCTAGATGCTTTCTAGGGATCGTTTAGGGTGTAGTCTGACATTTGGAAATGTTACATATGTTTAACTAGGTATAAGTGGGTGCTGCATGTGGGCTAATTGGTGAGTAAGTTCAGCTGTGTAAGATAGTCCTGTACACATAGCTAGTTTGACCAAATGACATGCTTTTAGTACGTGTGATTCATACTTCCTGAATTCTGAGTGGTGCAGGTAAAATTTGTCTGGTGCAGATAATTGTTAAGATTACATGTACCTGCAGAAAAAAATATTTCAAACCCTGATCCAGCCTGTGTAAGGAATGTGAAATTGTTACCGAATGCAGGACTAAAGCATATCATGTAAAATGGGTCATGCAGGTGTATGTGCTAGAATGACAGGAAGTGGTGCATGCCCCATCTGGTAAGGCTGTTGACATGACTACAGCTGTAGCATGACTAATTACATTTCAAAGAGATACACAGACCATCTTCCTATCCTCCCTAGGGAGGGGGATGGGACCAAGAATGTACTCTCCCTTGTTCCACTGTCACTCCAATTTTGTCCGTAGATAACATCATGATTACATCAATGATAACTGATGAAAGAGAAAGTAAAAAAGGGGGCTTTGTATTAGACCATACCTTTGTTTACTTGTCTGAAAGTTGCGCCGACTTTAGTACGATCACCATCGTTGTGAGCGACGGCTTACTCTAGACACCTGGCCAGGAAGCGTCTCTGACACCTGCAGTGCAGGATAGCACACATGGCCCTCACCTCTGACATGTCGCCGGGCGGATTCTAAATGGCAGGAGAACCCCCTTTTTTTTAGTTATGCTGCAGCAGATTGTTCTTTTTCTACTTTTAACTCGCGTTGCCCTGTGGACGAGAGTCGCCATGACCTCCCACTTCCTTCGCCGGGGATGGTTCGCTTTAGACGGCGGGAAATCTATCGCGGCCCCCCTGCTGAAGGGTCGTGCAATAGGGTCCGAGGTGGTAGTGACGATGACTCGAGGATTACCGTCGCGCGACTATTTTGATCGTCTTTAGACGGCCTAAAAATACCATCGCCGGAGACATCTTGACGATAAACATTCGCACGACTGTTCAATCGTCGTCAGTCTAAGGCCGGCCTAAGATTCTCTTTTTAAAGTTTAGAAAAAGTTGTTGTTGAAATTCACACTGGATTCCAGTCAGTACCAGAGATAGTAACCTTCCCCCTGCTGCCTAACCCCATACCCAAATTGCTACCTAGTGTGCAAAAGGTTAAAGATCTTGGACTGAATTTGAATCTGCCTTTGTGACCCATGTCACAATGGTCAGCACTGACAGGCCAAAGACTGGTAATGATCAGCAGCGCCCTCTATATTTCTTTTCCCAACCCTGAACTGCACCCATCTGGAATGTTATGTCTTCAGCCTCATAGAATGAATGGAGGAAAAAGAGGATCACAGACTGGGGAAACAGATCTGGGTCTGGACAAGTGCCATGTAGTGAGGGCATCTCCTAGACAGTCCCTCGGTAATCCACACTATTGGTCTAACCTATATCCATGCCTCGCATACCAGGGAAATACAGGAGCAACACAGAAAATAAACTCAGGGTGGCATCCCTAACATAGGGCACATTCCCTCTGCTCACAAACCTAAACAATACCAAAATTACATCACTTCAGACATGTCTTAATTAGATTGACCTCGTTTGTAAGGTACCATACAGTATTTTATACACGATGTTTATTGGAGTTCATGGAGTTCAACCTCTCCTTCAGCTGTCTACCTATGACTAAGTGACAGCTAGTCTTCCAGGAGAGGATACATGGTACATAAAAGACATAGGATAACATTGACGGACATGTACATCTAACATAAAATTACATTACATTACCATTATTTCAAAATAACAAGACATGTACTTTCCAATGTTATCTGCACGGAGCATCTATGACAAGCTAGCTAATTAGACTACAGTATAATGTAAAAAGTTATCTTGGTTAGAAAATGAAATTTTCTTCTTCTAGATGGTGACCAAAAGCGGTGACTGCTCACATAATTTACAGGCCAATCCTGTAATGTTCGTCCGCTAGTCTAGTAGCCTGGTGAACAGACCATTGTGGTTCCCAGATATCTACGGCGCTAAGAGTGCGCCTGTCCGCCAAGCCTCCAGCTCAGTGCACGATAGGGGTTTCATGCTAGGGGTTTTAATTAGGTTGCAAAGAAGACGGCAGTAATTAGAAAAGTTGGCTGGAAAGATCGTCCGCCAGTGCAGCCCTGTGCGAACAAACCGAAACACTCAAAGCTGGCTCGTAGAGAATGGTCACCAGGCTGCTAGTCTAGCGAACACAAATGGTCTTTCACACATACTTCTGGACGCATCTATTTAGGCTTGTCACCGCTTCTGTTTACGGTTTCTAAAAACAACCCAACAAAGAATGTCCAATGGCTGGCCATGATAAATCACCTGTAACCATTTATAAACACGAGCTGGTAGCAGCGTCATCAGATCATGTGCACTTGCTGGTAGCAGCGTCATCAGATCATGTGCACTTGCTGGTTGCAGCGTCATCAGATCATGTGTACTTGCTGGTAGCAGCGTCATCAGATCATGTGTACTTGCTGGTAGCAGCATCATCAGATCATGTGCGCTTGTTGGATATGAAGACTTGCCTTTTTTTTAACGTTAACTATACTAAGATCCGATTTACACGAAACCAAAAACCTGACGGTACGAAAACTGCGTACGTCCAATTTTGCCTAAATGTGAATCGGCCTGCTTTGACGTACGTCAAGAACGTACGTTTAGATTGTACGTTACCTCAAGGGCTGGTGTACAATCTGAATGTACGTTTTTGACGCATGTCAAAGCAGGCCAATTTATACGCAAGAAAAATTTGACGTACACAGTTTTTGTACACTCATGTGCGTAAGCAGTGTGCTCATGTTCATAAGTAATTATCAATATTTAGTGGTTGCAAGTGTTTATTTCAAATAAATCCAAAAGCTCAAAATACCTGCATGCAAAGGGTGAGTAAGTTTAATCATTGGACGTTCTAATATCAAGAGTTGGAAGCAGAAATTGTACCTCCTATCACTCAGTTCAAGTTGTACAACTTTTGCAAGGATGAAAGATGTCAGAAATGGATTGGCTGTTTACTAATATGGGTAAGTAATTTGTATGGACCTGGTCTTCTAAGGTTTGTAGGTCAAAAATAACTTCTGTCCACACTTTGTCAAGGAATGTGGTAAAAGTTTTCAGAATTCATCATGCCAAATAGCTTCCCTCATTGGTAGAATTCAGGTAAAATTGTGCATAGCACAGGTATCACAGGTATGAAGGAAGAAAGAGATGCCTTGTGTTTCCAGGTCATGTTTAGTCTATCTCCAGTTGTTTTGTCACAGAAAAACTCCAAGCCTTCCACCTAACATATTTAACAAGTTAGCCTCAGCTGCCAAGTGTCCTAGTACAAGAGTCATACATCTAAGATACAAAGTTCAGTGGGTCATGTTTTCTTAAGGTCCAGTCCTCCATGTCTTAAGGCTTGTGAAGCTGTCTTAACTACAAGAAAAGACAGGCTTGATGTATGAGTATTTGGCTTTGAGGGTCCCCTTACCTAAATATGAAGTTGACCTCTTCGTTTGGAAGTGACTCGACACCAAGGATTTGTTGAAGAATGGTAAACACACCTGGTGGGTTGGAGACAGGAGGTGATTTTTCACCGGGAATAGAGAACTTTTCACGACTTAATTAGAGTGAAATGTTACCCCTGCGTGTATAGAAAAGGAAACCCTGACTTTGTTTATTGATGGTACTGGATGGTACTTTATCACATTGCCAGTTTTCTTCATTTTTACCTGACGTCTTGACAGTCAAATTTTTGGATAAAGTTGTCATTGACTATGCTCCAAAGAATTTGTTAAGATTATGCTTCTAAATCACCTAGTGCTGGAGATATTTTGCTTTTTTGAACAACTTGATCTCATGGGTCAAGTCTTGCAAATGGTATCTTGTTTTGGGTAAATACTGATCCAAACATGCCTTTTAGTCTGTTTATGGCATATTTCACTGTCTCAGCCAGGATTTATTTTTGTAACGTCAGTAGTTGGCTATGGTACATTGCAACTACAGAGACTTCTTGTCATTCTTAAAACTTGAAATTGAGTTGCCTTAAAGAGTTTAAGTAAATACACCCTTCTGGCCAGTCTTGTAAGTACAAATATACAACTGTCAAACTTAACACCCATAACTGTAAAGCTACATGTATAACACTCTATGGCCCAGTTTGCTCAAAGAGGGCAAAACATGACCTGTCTTGAATCATGATATTATCATAATAAATGTTAACTCTACAACTTAGTTTTTGTTATAATTTTGTATGAAAAAATCACAAAAAATGATGAAACTATCAATTCTTGGTAAATATATTATTCTGAGAGTCAATTTATAATTAATAAAACGTACAATGTCAGAATTAAAAGATTGATAAAATTATACTTTTTTTGAGCATTTAGATACAACACTTGCATTACATTACTGAGTTAACCAAGGTCCAAGTACTTGCAAATACAAAGATAACAGGTGTCCTTTCAGTGTAAAGCTGACACTATCATCTTTGTTTTTGTATACTTACACAGTTGGGTAGTTCCATGATCTATCTCCTCCATCTTATCATAGTTGACAGGTACAACCCCTACTACTTCCCAAGGGCTTACAGGCTTACACACTAATGTGAACAAACAAAACCCACAAAGTATATAATGTACTATAAGTTAAATGATGCAAAGAACATATGGTGACTTTTGCAAGGCATATGTCATCTTTAGCTATTATGAACTACATGTACGTCATTGCAAAGACATATTTCTTTTTATATCATACCCGGGCGGCGTACCAGTGCTCCCGGCCGTGTTGTATTCTCCCGTACGACCTGATGTATAAAACGGGCATCCATAGAACATTCGAACGCGCTTCGCTTCCGCCGCTACAAAAATTAGAACGATTCGAACGCGTTTCGCCCCAACCGTTTACGCCGCTTTCGAACATTCGAATACAGGATTCGGACGTTGGTACATGTTGCTGCAGTTTTTCTGGTCCAGCGACACCAAATTTTCGCTCATTTCGCCTTGAAAGACGTGTTTTCTAAGGTGGGTATGATATAAATAGCATATCATACCCTCGGTCTCGGCCCTCCCGCGAGTCGGATCGCCCTCCGGCCTTCGGCCGTCGGGCGATCCAACTCGCGGTCGGGCCGAAACCTCGGGCAATACGGAATACACCGTGTTGTATGCTCTATGGAAAAAATAAAAACTTGCAAAAGCTTTCCATTTCTTGAAGCAAAATGGATTCTTATAATCTTTGACAACAGATAAACAAGATAAACAAGTGTCCATAGGCGACAATCCTCTGTGAAGTTTTATATTTTGCTGATTGGGAACAGTATAGTGCACTACATATTATTTATTTGATAGGGTATCGTAGTAGGTGCAAACCGGGTAACCATAAGTCACAATTCCAACAGATACTCACAAACGAATATACACAACAACCACCTAATATCTGCTTGCAGAACCTCGCCTACCACATAACTACTTAACGTACGGCCTATTCCACAGGATTATAAAAATAGGGGTGTTTCTGAAATATGCATTTACCTCAATATAAAAACCGCTACGGTAAAAACAAAAACACGTGCATCATCATGGACATAATGGCACACCACATGCCGGATTACATAGAAATACTACGTACAAAACCATGACTTTTAGGTGCAAACACACAGCTGTTTCCCATTAACGAGCATACCCCACATCTGCCTGAAGTTTACTCCCCCCCCCCGCTATTCAAAACAATGGGTTTTTTTGCTTGCAGCCAGTCTCATATGCCTCTAAATGTAGGGGTGCTTCTAAAATATTACATTGACCACGAAAACAGCTACAGTAAATATTAAAATACGTGTATCATCATGGGCATGCCTGCAGACGACGTATAAAATTACATGCCGATCAAACAAAGGGAACCGTGGGTTTTAGCTGCGAACACGAAAAACCGACTGACCACAATACTCCTGCAGGAGGTATACCTCCTTCACGGAGTAACAAGAGATCAGCTGCCTCTTTGTTGATTGAGCTAACATTTTTCTGTAATGGATGACTTGATAAATGAAGTCAAACAAAGTGAACTCCCTTTAGAATTAGGCTAGATAGTCCTATCACTTGTATTCTAATTTTGCCTGATGACTATTACTTGTCTTGTCCTTGTCAGTTATGATAAATAACAATAAGAATTCAGCCTCTCATACGTCTCAATTAAAACAATATCATACCAACACTGTTGGTCAAGATACGAAAGTGAGATGAGCAGTGTAAATTGATTGTAGGTTGTTTGAGTAAATCTCTTGAATTAGTTTCAACAACTGCAGTTGCATTTGATATCATAGTTGTCTCAGCTGACAATGATATAGAAAGATTTCGCATTAAGAAGACACAGCGAAAACTGCAGAACTAAAACTGCCACAAACATGTCATGATTTACAGTAGATGACAGATGACCGATCTGTCTGTTTCTAGTAAAGTCATTTTTCAGTCATTTTTGTCAGAATGATGTAGGAAAGGTGATGGAGGTGCCCAGGTCACATACTTTCTCCTCATCAATCAGGCGACATCATCTGTCTTCCTCAGCAGCTTCTTTAAGATTACAGGATGTCTGCCTGCTGGGGTGTTCTTGTATCTGTCACGTCTTCAGTGACATCTTCTGTTTAGCTGACATGTCCGTTGTAGAGGCCTCATGCCTGCTTTCAATCCCCAGAGTCCTGTAGTTATATCTAATTCCCATTCCTATCAATGACTGTTACTCTGAGTGAGGTAGAGTCAAACCTGTATGTACAAGTGACCACCTCTACATACATGACACAAGAACCACCTGGCCAATGTGATCACTTTCTGGTGGTCCCTGGTGATAATTTTTCCATTGACACAGACTATAGTGACCACCAGTCCACATAGACCAGATTTTATCGGTCCCCTTAGTGGTGGTTATGTGGAGTTTTGACTGTTTTAAGTTGATACCTTTCCTGATCCGTGATCTCCCAGTCATATATGTCGCTCTACCTAAGTATGGGTGACATCTTAATTGCATATAGCATTACTTAAGAAAGTTTATAGCTTGCTCACTTGTTTTATCCAGAGTGGCCCCTAATCCCAAACTTTCATCATCATCCTCCAAAGAGAAGTAGCAAAGTTGAGTTTCCAGTACTGTTTGTCTTTCATTGCTGAGAAAAATTAATGTCCTTCTAAATCAGTTACTGCTTCTATGAGTTTTAGTGTTATAATTCAATTGATAACCATCTGAAAGTGTCATAAAAATTACAGAGAAGCAGAGGCAGTTTATCTTTAACCTTCTCCCTGCCTAACCCCAAATCCAATACAAATTTTGTGCCAGCTACCTTAGCAGGCTGAAGGTTAAGCAAATGGAATATTTTAGCCAGCTTTATACAAGCAAGCTCCAGAAAATTGAATGTAGTTGGTAGGAAGTGATTGTGTTGATCCAGATCAACTCAGATTGTGTGACTTGCTGTGGATTCCTCCAGGGGAGATACTGTGCCCATTCCTGCAAGTTTGTGTAATTGTATTTCTACCAACATGACAGCAACAATCAGTGTCTTGTGAATAGGAAATAAATAAAGCGTCAGAGAGGAATGTGAGAAGGATGCGAGATAGGTTTCTGTGTCAGAGATGGTTTCCTTCTCTGAGATGGATGGGTGTAAGGTCGAAGGTGTTTCTTTGACATGTACCATAATGCACAGAAAGCTGAATGCATGTACTGTAGTATCATTCTCTAGAAAGTACTTGTGATACTAGAAGGAGGTAAACTTAAAGTCTCTTTCCATCAATGTAGCCCATTGGTTATAGTTACTGTAAGGTTTCAATCTGAGATGACTAGAGGACGATTTTCTGCAGACTTCTATGGGGGAGGGGGGCACTTCAATGTTACCTTCAGTCTCATTGTGTAGTGTTAATATCACAGCATTTTTATATGAGATGATCTAGATGTGGTTGATTGATATTCAGTATGGACTTTTGAAAAAAGTGTCCAGTTCTGAAAATGGCACCTTGTGCTCTGGAAGCGTGTCAAGTCAACTGAACTTTGGTCAGGGTGAGGACATTAGCTAGCCATGTGGCACAGGTCCATATTTCTGTACTAGTAGACAACTGACCCAGTAGTACTGGTCAATTTATGATCCCGCGGTAGCAGAGGTTGTAGGTGATGGGTGTTAGAAGTATTTGTGAGCGAGATCGTGTGGACTTGAGGATTGACACGACAAGGACATGAATGTTCTGGTCAGAGACCTCTGACTCGGAAGTAAGATTACAAGGATGTGCCAAGTGCCCACTGTCTGTCAAGTGTCAAAGACTTTGAAGGTTAAGAAGGAGCACAGATGTGACATCATTACTAGTACAGGAATATGGTGTAGCAGTCTGTCTTTCTTTGCCCTCTTTTCGTTTCTTCCTGCTTCCCTTAGTAGTAATACAGGGCTGGAAATACTGCCTACATATGCAGGTTAGTGCAGGTAACCTGCATCTAACGATAGATATATGCAAAACTACACATTTTTGAAATCTGGGATAGTTTTTTATTTAATCAGATGCACCAAACTCTGACCTCATGTAGCCTGGATGCCAGACCCATAGCACACTAATTATCCTGTGCACACAGGATAACTAGTGTGCTATGGATCTGGCATCCAGGCTAACCTCACGTGACTCATATCGGATGCTGGCACTCTAGAAGTTTGCCATAACGACAGGTTGCGTTTGTTAAGTTGTGTTTGTTCAACTCAAGAACGTTTCAATAGAAATATGCTATATCATTCTAGATGAGAAGAGCATAGAGGTCAAAGAAATACTCTGGATGCGGGCAGAATGTAGTGCTTCACAAATCGGGAAGTGCTAGCAAGATTTGCAAATGTTCAAAGATCTCCGATAGCTCTGATCAGCAAATGCAGGATATGCTGAAGGGCCTAAGCGAACGGATACCTCCAACCAAAGTACTTTGTAGTTTGGAGTATCAGAGATGTCTACACAGACATTCCTAGATATCAAATATCCCATAATGAGGAAAGTGACCTTGTGGCCCCAGAAGGGAGCTGGTTCCTAGGGTGGTCCCAGACTGGATGATAAATGTGTTAGATCTGGATCACATGTCTGGTTCAGGGCAGCCATTATTCTGTCTGGCTGCTTTCTAGCCTCACTTAATTAGTCTGGCTGTAATTGATAAAGGCATCATTATGATTACGTTAGATGTTAGTTGCCTTCGTCAAGAAGGGTATGTTTTCATGGGCGTTCGTGTGTGCGTGAGTCTGTCAACAGTATAACTCGAGAAGGCTTAAATGGATTGTCTTCATATTTGGTAGGTGGGTAGGTCTTGATGAGGTCTAGAAGTGATAGGAATATGGGCCCCCTGGCGGCTCGTTATGGTACTGCAGCGGTACTTCCGGTTTTGAAATATGGTGATCTGGAGGAGCTAGGGTCATGATTTTTGGATGGTAGATAGGTCTTGTGCTCGGGAAGAAGTGACATAAGTTTGGGCCCCCTAGCAGCTTGCTTTGGAACTGCAGGAGCATTTGTATGAAAATGTTTATTAAAGTAGGATAACTCAATAACCGGTCGACGGATCGTCCTGATATTTGGTGTGTAGGTAGCTTAAGTGATGCTTGACATAATTAGATGACAATTATGCAAATTATGATCTAATTTGCATAATAAATGAAGCAATTCTATAATTCAGTTACCTTCCATGATACTCTACCTTCATTGTGACACATGGGCTACAGGCTGTCCCAGAGGGAGAAAGTCCCAGAGGGGATAGTCCATGTAGCTGCAGGCGGTGTTGCCTTACAGCCTGCACATATGTTTTTTCCCTTGCCCAATGCACGATTGCAGACTGCATCGGCAGGGGTAATTTTCACAATCCAACTTCCATATTTAGGGGGACTAATATATCACTTCTACCTTCTTAAGTTATATAACGATAACATCTTTTGACGAAGGCATGAGATCGTTGACCTCTAGTTAGTAAATTTGATAGTAAGCATGACAAAGAATAGGCAACTGAACTTTGTATCATCAGTTTTGGGTTATGCATCTTGTCATTTGTTTATCAATTGATTAATTGAATTGGTTGGTTGGTTGGTTGGTTGGTTGGTTGGTTGGTTGGTTGGTTAATTGATGAATGTTCAACTTGGGACAATGTTGCAATATAGGTATTATGAAATCAAAAAGATTCTACTGCTTAAAAAAGCCTAAATTTGATCTTCAAGCAGATGTTATGAACCAAGAGCATAACTTTTTGAGAGATCAAAACTTTTCCAGCCAGCAAAGTCAAATACTTTGAGTAAATGTTAATTAATTAATTAATTAATTGTTCTTTCTTTACTTGGAATCATGTTGTAATTTCTATGAAATCTAATGTCATATTTTTTGGTTTTTGAAGAATACTGAAATGTCTTATTGATTATTTAAAAGTTTCTAATAAAATTGTCTTCTCTCTTCCATGTGCTGACCCACCTTTCCTGTTCCATCTTCAACTCCTGTAGGTGAGTACATTGTTAAAGAGTATTTACAATTCCAAATGAACACCAAATTTCTTGTTTTGCTTTGCATAATTTAAATGTGTATGAATATCTGTCCATGGTCATGGTAATTATTAGCATCTATGTTATATGATTAATATGTAAGACTTTTCAGTTCAAGTTTGGAATCCCAGTTTCAGGTCCTGATTCTGATCACTTTCATTGACACTTTTTTTCAGTTGCCAGCTGTCACATCTACTGACTTATTTATATACGTTATATATTGACGATTAAATTTTGTTTTGAGTTTAGATTTAGACTTTTGTCCCTTTTGCTTAGACTTGCAAAGTATGGACATTTACTGTTACCACGATAACAGTACCTGTATCTAGAAGATAGTTATACTATATATATATAGGGAGGATTTATTTGTTTGAATCTTACCCATCTGAACTATAATACACCTGCCCTATCCCTTGGGGATCTCTTCTACAAGGTAATAAGTACATTCCGCTTTGTACATTTAAATTGGCTCCAGACAGTGTTTAGGTATAGCCAGTGGCAAGGATTTGTTACACAGATAATGATTCCAGGTGCCTTCAGATGTTTCACAATTCCTTGAAGAGGAAAGAAAGGAAGGAAGGCTAAGGAGGTATAGGAAGGTAGGAAGTTTGGGTCGGTGACCTCTATTTGTCAAGGTCAGACATCTGGCCAGCTGCATTAAACTGAACTTTTGTGTCCAGATTGTTTGAAGAGGAAGTCATAAAGATATTGGCAGATAACGTCATAACCTTTTGCTGCTGGATAGAATCACACCCTGCTTCAAGAATTGTAGGTACTGTAAATGTGTTTACTTTTGCTGTGGTTTTATTTTGTGGTATGAGGGAAAAGGGGGTTTCCGCGGTGTTCAAGGTGGAAACAATTCTGTAGTGCAATAGAAATACAAGACACATATTTGTGGTATTGTGATTTCATGTTAAGAGGACACCATGGTCAGAAAAACCACAGCAAAAGTTTCATGATTTACAGTACAAAAACTATGTGGATCTCACAAACAGAACCAAGTTTGTAACTTTTTTATGTTCAAGTATTTTGGTCTTCAACAGCTTTGGCATTGTAAGACTCCCTGATACCATCTTTTTAGAAGCCACATACTTGTCAGATTTGTCTACTAAAGTATGCTAAATTCACTTTGTTCTGTTTCTTATTACTTATTTTCGTTTAAAATAAAACAGAGGAAAAAGTACTAGTTAATCCAAACCCCTTAATTGAATTACACATGACTGAACAAAGTATGCATTCCATCATAATTTGTGGTTACTTTACTTTTTAGGAGAATATGTTTAGCTTTAGGCATTTTTTTTACAAGAAGAATGCACAACACCTCTCAATTGAATTGGATATGCCTAGGAAAAATAGACCTTACCTTGCAGAATTGGGTGACTTCACTTTTTTAGAGAGGTGTTTATTTTAGTACTTTAGGCATTTAGTTTAGTTTTTAGTTTAGTTTTTAGTTTAGTTTTTAGGCATTTTTACAAGGAGAATGCGCAACACCCCTCAATTACATTGGATACGCCTAGCAAAAATAGACCTTACCTCACAGAATTGGATAAGTTCATTTCTTTAGAGGGGTGTTTATTTCAGTACTTCCTGTCCCATTTTCCTTCCAACAGCTGGGTGCACAGACATGATATACAGGTATCATAATGGCGGGAAGCAGCAAGCTGGGGTGGGGGAGCAAAAATGTGAAGGAATGGCCCCCTTGGTGACCAAGGATTCTTGAAGATATGGACAATCTTGGGATGTTTCTTCAGAAGTTTCTCTCAGATTTTGTTAGACTGGCCTTTGACTATTGAAAGAAACCTTAAACGAGTAAAGACTAACTTTTCCGACAGTTCTAGGTTAGATTTTAACATTTCCATATGGGCTTTTCAGGCATGGTGGTCATCTCTTGTAAATGGCTATACCTAACTTACACAAGGATATAACTGATTCTGCAACACATTTACAAGAAAGTGTTTCTAGCTTTGCATTAGATATCTTCTGTCAGAGCACTTTTGAAATGAATGATTTATTTGGATAATTTTTCAATTTTTTGACCTTACAATCAGCCTTTGTCATAACATAAGTCAAGCCTATAGTGTTGACACATTTTGAAACAAGAGATTTTGCCTTGACACAGTTTGTGCTTACTTTAGAAGCTAAGATATTTGGAACTGTTGAAAGAAGTCGCACCTGTTTGAAAGTGTCTTTCAAACGAGCACACCTGGGCACGTGCCAATGAACAATTTCGAAATGTTGATTTGAATCTTTTTGACAAAAGCGGAACATTCAATGCAACTTGACTCGAACACTTCAACACAACAAGGTTGGCACCGGCAGGAACCTATCAACTCCAAGGAAACCTAGGTCGTAAATCAGCCAACCATAATTTCAAAGGAATGGCTGAAAAAACATTTTATTTCCTGTCCTTCCTTACGATTTGTTTCAAGTTGTATCCCCAAAGCCTTTGGTGGAATTAAAGCTTTAAACTTATTAAAGTAAGCCATATTTAAAAACATGTTGTTTTCGTGATATTTTTTATCAGGTTAGGGGATCAAATTTGGAATGGTACAAATCAGTACCCAACTGGGTGGTAATGATGGGAGGAAGCCAAACTGCTTGGCAGCCTTATCTTTTATTCATTTCTGTGGATTATGTGATAAGGATTATTCTAAGTTCCCCTGGGATATGATCTTCTCACCCCTTCAAAGAGGGGGAGGGAGGGTGACCTATGACTGATGGTCCAAAAGTTGGGGCAAACCTGGATGGGATTGGAGATCCCTGGCTCTTCAAAGTGAAGATTGGGGATGACTTATGGTGGCTAATGAGGACAGAATTGGGACCAGAACCCAGGACCCTGGGTACCCTCCCACCCTCGCCCCCCTGGGGTGGTAGGCAAATATGCCAGGAACAGCTGAAGTTACCATACTGCAGGGTACCCAGAACTGCCAACATGTAACAGGGGTGTAGGAATTAAGAAACAAATATTTGTAACATAACCATGCATACTCAAAGCTTGTAATTGTAATTCAATACACGTAATTTGTATCAGACTGTATGTGTTGAGATGACAGCACGATAAGTAGCTTTATAACAGCAAATGGTGAACTTGCAAGATTTATAGGCACCCCTACATGTGAGGGAAAGTGGTATCACCCAGTTAAGGCTAGCAGACCCAACTTTCCTTGCCTTTGAGTTGGGTTGATTCCTGAGTAGGTCACACAAGGATGGCTCCCAGGCTCGGCTCCAACATGCTGTGGTTCCTACTGCTGTTTGTTCTTGCCCTCCCAACAGGTGAGTCGTTTCTCCTGATATGAGCCAGAGATTTGTTTTCAAAACTGTTGGATATTTGCTGACATGTTCGAGCGGTACCATAGGAAACAAGGCGATGAAATCAACTGACAGGAACAAGGGTTCGAAACCTGTGGTGCAGGGCCTTTTGGCTTTGCCACTTAATCTCATTTTCGCCTTGTTCTTCTCTATTTTCAAGGGTAGACCTCTTGTTTAGCACCCAGATGCCAAGTTGCTCTCTTTTAGTCGGCAGCTAGCTCACATGTGGTAGTACTGAACTTGCTCATAAGCTCAGTTTCTACCGTGCTGTTGTAATGAAGGCTGACAACTGAACTTTTCTGCCCTATTGTGTAGTTGAACCTGCTCTTTAAAAGTCCAATGCTTCAAAGTTTTGTTTGAAAAACCAATTAGTGGTCTATTTTTACTATAAAAGAAAAAGTTTTATAAGTAGAGAAGAGAATTTTCTTAGGGTGTTGGTGATTTTCTGACATTCAGAAAACTTGGTTGACATGAGAGAAACACAAAATATGCATGTTCACAGCCCCAGAAAACCTACCACATCTTGAACTGCTTTCTCCCCTGCCATAATTCATTTCACAAATGGTGGGGGTTTAGCAAAAATAAATGGCACATGTTTTGAGAAGGCATTCAGTTGCTTTCACAGTTGTGGTCCCACAGCCAGGGCCCTGTAGTTGTGCTTGAACTGGGGGGACATTCTGGTAGGTGTTGTTGCTCAAAGGCAAGAGGCTTTTCAAATTGGAAGCTTAGACCCTGAAGTTCACTGGGTCTCCTTGCTTGCCCTTGGCTATGTTCTTCCTGTGATCAGATCTTGTTCCTTACAAGTAGACATTTGATACAAGTTCTGGGTTTTAGAAAAGGGCTTTCAAAGTCTTTAGAAATTAGAGGGTGACTTGTTATTACATGTTGGTCAGATTAATGAACATCCCCACAAACTATCAGTTTGAACTGATCATGTAGCTGATATGATAGTTGGCTGTGAAGTTTGTGAAGTCTGAAGTTGGCAGGGAAACTGTGATGTTTGGTACATAAATTGAAGACATGACTTGAACTGTGTGTCTGTTGGAAAGATGTAACGCTACTACCATAATGACACATGTTGGACCTAATGAGTATTGTAGTTTCCCAGATGTCGACTGATGTCTGGTAAGCCCCTCTGCCACTCAGAAGCCACTACTGTCCCAGCTTCTTCTGCCCATTTCTTCAAGTGGTTTCTTGAAGTGGTTACTGCCTGCAGTTGCAAATAAGCTGATACAAATAGCTTCTGCCAGTTTTACTAACTTCTGTGAAGGACCATGCTCCCTCCTCACTGTGGGAATCTGTGTTGAAGGACAATTCTTGCCCGTAATATCTTTAACCTAGTATCAAGCTTCCTCCATAGCCTTGGTATCACATTTTGCAGGATGCCAGCCTAGGGCTTACCTGGCCTAAAGCCCAAAAGCTCCCGTAACACAACATGCAACAAGCCGACTCAAATCATCTGGCTTTCCCAAAGAACTAAGCCGGCTCCATGAAATTTTTTACTGGGGGCCTGCTGGATGTACATGTTTGGAGGAGTGTTGGTTTGCGAGGAGATCTTTTTTCTTTTTTTTTTTGCAGACCAGAGAATGAAAGAAAAAAAGGAAATTGTGTGGCTAAATCCAGTTTAGGAATGTGGCAAAGAACTGATGTTTATAACTAGCATCTCTTTGTGAGTTAGCTGGTTTGTAACTCACATGGTTACGGGTTATAGAGGCCAGAATCTTAAGTGTTTTATCAGAAACTGAGCAGTTGTACTACGTATTAAAGGTCATGGTCAAACCGTCTCAAGTTTTGCCAACAGAAAATGTTTGGCTGCCAAATTTTGTACTTTCTTTGTGCCAATATGAATGTGTCATTGTGTTCCAGTCATGAACCATACACGTTTTGAGCCTCTGGAATGATCCCCCACCCCCGAGCGGCCATTTTGCTTCCCAAAGCTAGATCAGTCTCTGATATCTTCATCATGGGCTTTGCAAAAGTATTTGAACTTGACCAGATCTCGCTGCTGATTGTTGGAACATGAATAGGTGTGTGGGATGGAGGTTGTCCCACAACAGGAAAGTCTGCTGAAAGCCAAGGGCGTGGTCCTGTTGTACAGGAATGAGACTGAATTGTGTCCGTCTGGTTGCCATGGTAACATATGGCGTCTTTCCGGTAGAAGTCTTCAAAGGCGGAAGGAACAGACAGAAGAAGAGATGGGTCGACTTGCAAGGGTCTAGTTAAAGGGTCACCTCTCTGAGAGGTTATAATTAGGCTTTTTACTAGCTGAGAAGAAGCTATAGTGGTATCAGATGTATCAGAAACAGTATGAAAACTTTCTGCCTTAACCTTTATAATACAAAGTACATTGTGCCTTGTCCTATCATATTAGAATATCAAAGACTGAAAGATCACAAGCTTGTTCAACTTGATTAATCTTTGGCAGTCATAACAGATTTAAAATTGTAAAAAAAAAAAAATTATTGGATGAGACTGCCCATTAACCCCTTGGGAAGTAAAGCCCCAAGGTCAAGAAAGGTCAACCAAAAGGTTAAGGCTGTGCAAACGTACTACATGTTTGGCAAGAAGTTTAGGAACTGATACTTTTGTCAGGCAAGTCAGTACATGGAGGTCTGGGCTGTAGTCAGTTTCTGCTGGGTTACATACATGTTGTATATCCACCACATTGAAAACAGTGTGTTTGAGAGATCTCTAGTGCAGCAACCTAAATCTATGCACAGTTTAGATATACAGGAGTGCATTATACTGGGGATGTTGCATTGTAGATCTCTTTAGGGTGGTGGACATATGTGACCTGGCGGAATTACGTAAGTAGACCCGACATATGGCTTGAAGGAAGGCTGGATGGAAGTATAGGTTAACTTAAAATTTATAACTCTATTAAACACCTATGACACTGGTAGGAACTCCATTAACCTATTATAGCAAAGGTGAAAGTTCTGGGGTTTCCTTTTTTTAATGTCAGTATAAATTCTGACACACAGCTTATTGAGTGTCCATGGCTATGTAATGTGTTATAAGATACTCTTTTTTTCTAAGGGATTGTACATCTGTATTTTAAGGGCTAGAATTGCTGAAACCCCTAAACGAACTAACTAGTGAACTACTGCACAAGAGAGTTGTTTGATTGAGTAGGAGTCAAAAGAGAAACTTGTCTCCTGAAAGAACCAAAAACGTAACTGTAATGTTTTTGTTACTGTAAGATGGGCCATCCATGTTAGCCTCTACCAGGCTTCAGGAAGCGGCTGGAAAGAATAGAAAATGGACAAAAGTATGGTTTGCTGCTCCTGAAAAACTGTACTCTTTAGTGGACCAACTCCCCTTGCATGTTATCATTATAAGTTATCTGTCAATTTGACCAATTTCTACTCTTTCTAGCTGCTTCCTGAAGCCTGGTAGAGGCTATATGTACATATACATATGAAGCATGTCAATTCAATGGAACTGTGGTTATGATCCAAAAATTATGAAACTCTCTAGATGGCATGAAGAATTCTTATGAAGTTTTGACTTTGCACCAGAAAGTTTTCCCAGCTTGAGGTTCCATGAGGATTTCCAGATGGTGTAATATTAGTGGAAAGCTGGCCATATGGGATGGATGGATTGTAAGGTCTGCTGCCAAAATGGCCCCAAATTGCCCCCACAGCTGTCCACAGTCATGTCTGCTTCCTACTTAAAGCACACCAACTGACTAGCTCAGTCTAGTAGCTGTTCTGCTGTGAATGCAGTTTCCTCTCAAAATTAAATGTCAAGGTCCATTAGCTACATTGGCAGATGGTGATTAAAATGAAAGGGACGAAAAGGGGGCTTGAAAAGGTCAAAAGCACCACCCTCTTGAGATTTCAATAATCAATGAATGACCCATTGATATCCGAAAACTGCACTAACCCCTTATTATCCCATTCTTGTATGAATGTAGCATTAACCCTGCCATTGTTAAGGTTAATTCGAGGCCTAGTTCTAATTGGCCTTGACAATAGAAAGCTTAATAAGCCATTGTACTGTCATGTTGAATAGATTAGTAGTTTTGACATCCTTCCATTTGTCATCATCTGAAACTGGTTGACAGCCAAAGAGGTGTTTTTACCTCGTTATCACAGCTGGGAGAGCCAGTTTCCCTCCTCAGATTATTTGCAGTGGCGTCCTGGAGAAATAAATATTCCTGCAACTCAAGCCGAAGATTTTAAAGCGTGTGGGTGTTTGCCCTGGACACATTTTGAGCTGGTTGAGGAGAGGTTTAGTGAAAAAATTCTACTTACTTTAATGGTTGGAGCAGGTTAGTTGACCATGTCTGTGAAGCAACAAGCAAGATTCCAATTAACCTGGTATCCAGTCTAACGCGATTGGGGCAGATTTTCTTCGGGCCCGCTGAAACTTTACGCCGCCCGCCACAGCAAGGCTCCCTGGTAGGATTTTCACGGGAAATTAATTGGCCCCAACGCGAGTCCTATCGCAGCCAAACTCCTATCGCAGCCAAACTCCTATCAGGCGTAACACTACTACCGGCCTCTAGAGACCCTGCCCCATCACGATTTGACTGGATACCAGGTTAGATTCCAATGAAATACAACTGTAATTATAAAGATTTTATACAATATTTCCAAACACAAAGTAAATACCTTACAATCAAGCTTTCGTTCAGTCCTCTGATCCTTCTTAAGTTGAAATGACCCGAAGATAAAGACAGATTTTAAGCTGTATTCTTGTTCCTCAGAGTCAGAAAGAGAAATCATCTAAGGAGGACAGGTGAGTTGTACTGTGTCAGGACCGAAACATTTGTGAGCTCTGCCAAGAATCATACATTTGTGAAACTGGCTGTTCGATTTTCTCAACAGTCACAAATTTGTTGCTTACATGTTTGTTCCAGAGGATGGCAACAGCCAGCAGGTTTTCTGTCACTCCATCTTGTTGTCCTTGCTGGAAATGTTGTTTTTGTCCTGAAAACCCTTCATCCATCTCTATCAGTCAGTGTGACAGGCTCTCCCAGCAACTCAGTTGTCCAAATAATCCACAGGGTTCAACAGAAGAAGAAGATATCAATCAGGTCTTCTTCAACACTTTGACCTGGTTTACACGCGGGTAAAAACCTCACGGGTAAAAACCTAACGGTACGAAAACTGCGTACATAAGCGACAATATGAAAACTGCATACACAATTTTTTTGCATGAAAATCGGCCTGCTTTGACATACGTCAAGAACAAGGGCTGTTGTCATACCATTAGGTTTTTGCCCGTGTGTAAATTGGATCTTTCTTTGGCCCCCATGACATGTCCAATTTAGCGATATCAGCACTAACAATATTGGAATGTTGACAGCTTTTTCTTTACAGTTACCAAGTCTTTTATTTCTTATAACTCTTATTTTGTATATCACCTTTGTTAGTATGCTGGAAATAGGTTGAAACAAGACAAAATTGTACCTGTCATCACCTATGCCTTTACACCTTCATTTCCTGCGCCAACACCGGTTTATTCTGTATCGTCCACCAACAACCACCCCCACAAAGTCTAGAGCACATCATGGAAGATGTCCAAGCAAGACACTGAGTCATCTGTCATCATGTCTTCTCAGATTCCTTTATTTCCAACACCTACACCTGTTTATACCACATCTCCTCCCTAAACCCCCAACCACCCCCTCAAAAGTCTGGGTGATGAGAGATGCGTTGACCAAGATACAGCCGCATTTGTCATCACCTTCCTCTTGTCATCTTCATTCCCTAATACCATCCTCTACAGCCCCCCTCCCACACACAAAGTCAGAATACTTCATCACTCAAGAGGGCCCAACTTAGTCACTACAAACTTGGAGATGGAATGTCAGAGGTCAAGTTTGAAAGCCCGGTGTTTCCTCCAGGGTGGATTGGAGTCGGACTAATGTGCTGTTGGTTTTTGCTTGGGTGAGCAGGGGTCAGACCTCCTGTGCCCTTGCTGTGTAAAGAACATGTAGAAGTTGAGACGGGTTTTACGCGGACTAGAGCCTTTAGCTTTTAGGATCCCAGAGTCTCCGAAAGTCTTCTTCACATGTCAGTCATTTCCACAGTAGACCTCCTGCAGCTTATCTGTGTAGTAACTTACATTAGAACTTATATAAGAAGGGTTTTAAGTAGACTAGAGCCTTTAGGGCAGAAGATTCTCCAAAAGTCTTCTCTAGTGCAAGGTATTTTGATACAACCCTACAAAAATGCAGGCATGCAACATCCTAGTGCCCATCATTTTGTAGCTTCTTATGCAAAGCTAGGAAATAACAGGCACTGGAATATTGTTCCCTGGCATCAAGAAATGTTCCATGTTCATCCTCCGCAGTACCGGTACTAAAAATTCCTTAAAACTCTCCCTTCCAATATTGTAACAAGAAGTCAGATGTTTCAGACTTCAGGGAATATTCAATCCTCGGCTTCCTGAATTCCCCCATGTCTGACCTGTAATTCCTGCTGGCACCCCCATATTCTAAGATCTTAGACCTCCTGTCATTCTGTCATGCTTTCAACCCACTCCAACAAACAGATGTACAACCCACAGCTCAGCCACCCAAAACAATACTTCCAGACCCAGAAGTAATGAAGAGAATATTCAGCCATGACTGGTTCAGTTTGAAGAAATTTCTGACTGTTCTTGTCTTTCTTCCCTGGGAAGTTCTCCCAATGCCACCATCCTTCCAATTTGTAGCCTCCAGGCTTCACAGGAAGAGAAGTAGGCCACGTTCGTTAGCTGTAAATTCACACCTCTCGTCTGTCCCTGACCGTGTTGGCACAACTCTCACCAGACATGTGGAAGGGTTCTCTGGATTGTTCTTGGCAAAGTTAATTTCCAGTATGTAAAATACCCTTTGCTTTCCAAGCTGTCCCAGACCTTTGAAAGCGTCTATTGTGGGGGTGTGGATCGCTCTACCATTCCTCTCGTTCAAGTTCACTGAGCGAGGGCTTTGCGATCAAATGTCATTAAGTATACACAAGCAAGGTTCTCTTACACTAGGCTCCAGTATACTTGACTGTCAAGTGTTCAGCACAGTCTAGGTTGTCTGGAGGACACT
Source organism: Branchiostoma floridae x Branchiostoma japonicum (assembly GCA_013266295.2). Taxonomy (NCBI): domain Eukaryota; kingdom Metazoa; phylum Chordata; class Leptocardii; order Amphioxiformes; family Branchiostomatidae; genus Branchiostoma; species Branchiostoma floridae x Branchiostoma japonicum. The sequence goes on along the minus strand of CM023834.1, from coordinate 10,009,425 downwards.
TATAGACGTGGTCCACTTTGCAAGGTTAGGGCCCGTTTGATCTTGGTCTCTGGACCCCTTTTAACGTCTCGTTTACCCTTCCTACCAGGTGTTTTGGTTTTTGGGTACATCCCTCCTAAGTTGTGGATATCCGAAACACTCTTAACAATCTGAGCTGTCTTAGAGCTGAGGTTATGGTCTTAAGACAAGTATTTGGTTTGAATGCAATACACGTACGTCTTGAAATGGGTTCCGTCGAAGACGTCCATGTAACAGTGCTTACCATGATCATCTGACTCAGGGACAATGTCACGGATCAGTATCAGAATACACAAACTTGACGTTACAGAGCTTGGCATTCGAGTGTGTTTTCATTTTTCATTACTGTGGTCTTGGCTGTTCTTTTTAACATTAACCCTCAGAATGAGAATGTCATGTAAATCTACATGTGTTAGGAAGCAGATGAGCATGTAGGGCCTAACAGTTGAAAGGTTAATTCTGCCTTTTTAACATGTACTTTATGAACACAGTACTCTGAAAATTTTGTATCCCTACAAACAGAAGATAGGAGATTTTGAATATTGGGTTCCTACTCCCTTTTTTGTAGTGCAAGTAAGAACACGGTGTTCAGTCTGTTAGCTGGCTTAAATGGTTTAGTTCCAGACTTCCGCAGTACAAGTAGGCCACTTTTTTCTCTCCCCCAGTTAGAAGTGCCTCCGCAGTTGGTATGAGAGGTATTTGGGGCACTTGTGTCCAGAGCACACTGTCCTCACTGCTGCTTTGGGGTGGGGAGATTGTTGCCATGGTGATAAAATAAACATGTAGTTATGCAAAAGGGTTTATGGATGTTGAAGAGAAACCGCAATGAAGATAATCTTGCTGGAATTTTAAAGTACTAAAAACTAATCAAACCCCCAGATCAAGGCAAGAAAATGACTGCAGTTGTTACCTCTTTGTGCAAAGGTTTTGTTTTTGGTGTGTTTGAATGTTTGCTTGTGTTTCCGTAGTTATCTCCATATGCTAGGTATGTTGGAGACACTGACAAGAAGTTAGGTCAAAGGTCCCAGAAAGGTCTTAGGAAAGGTTATCTCATTTCCTGTCTTCAGTTTCGTGCTATATGCAGGTCTGTTGCTTTTGGGATCCAGTAGGAAAATGCATAGATAGAGTCGGCAAGAAATTAAGAATAATGAAGAAAACAGGAAATTCACAAAAACTTTAAATACTTCATGAAGGTATGAAATCTTCAATTTCTCATCCTGATTGGTCCAGCCAGAATGGCCGATGGTCTGGTTTGCTGCCTTTCTTTCTACCAATTAGCGCTTCACTGTTGATATTCTCATTCCAGAAGTCTCTGTTTACTTCAGGAAGTAGCGGAGTGTAAACCTGGGTTTTCCCTCCAGAAATAACACCGGAATACGATCCGGTAAGGTTTAACCTACAAGAGTCGAGTATTGTTTATTGGGGTGGTCAAATATTTGAGTTATCCATAAACTGGTTTAAAATTCTTGTACTGAATAGTCTGCAAAGTGGGTATGTAAGGTATTTTGTCCCGGTTGTCCATAATACTATATTAATAGCTATGTACAACGTAGTTAGCAATCTTACTTCTGAACATGAACATGAACATGTACATGTACATGTACTACTGGCAGACAGCAAATGAAAAGAGAACAAGTAGAATAATATAGAATAGAAGCATCTTTCTGATTGGCTTTATACATAATTTGCAACTAGCAACTTGTGGAACATACTGTGCCTGTGCGAAACTCGTAATAAATTGTGCATAGCACCTTTGCAGAACGTCGTGTATTCACATATTTAAGGATGACATGATTCTGTTTATAGTCATATAGTTTAAATGTTGTGCCAGAAAAGATATCGTCTGCAACGGGCAAAATTCTGATGCAATGTTGACCAAACATCCAACGAAAACCGTACGTTCCACATGTTCCTTGTATTCAGGCTCCTAGCCTAACATACCAGATAGGACCTGGTCAAAACATGCTTGAATTTTTAGCATGAACATTCCCCAGTTTTGCCATGTCTCTGTAGAGACCTGGTATGTCTACCTAAAAGTGTCTGGCATGTACTAAATACGTTTACACCTGGTCCAAGAACTGGGACACTTTCCCTGAAAGGAAAGAAGCGGAAGTGCCTGAAGAGGTACTCAAAGTAGCTGGATTAACTGCGGTGAACCTGAAACCACAGAAGGGTTCTGTCAATCCATTACTACTACATGTACATTGTATGGTACTGTTTGGGCAGAAGTCTAAGCTTCAAACTGGTATCTGGTCTATAGTGAAGCTCCAACAATGCATCTTTAGTGGTCTTCTTGGGCCGTTTTGACTGCATTTGATGGTCATTGTTATTTCTAAGATAATCTTAAATCAAGTTTTTATTGCCAAATGCTAAAGCTGGTTATTGTTCTTTATGAGTGGTCAACAAACTTTCAGGTAATGTCATCCAGGTGATATTGTTGCTTCTAAATCAAACATTTCTTCCACCTCAAAGACTACTGAAACTATAGACAACTGTACTTACTCAAAAAGCTGTTGGGATTTCTGCCAATGTTTGCTTTTAGTTATGTTTGTTTGGAGAGGAGAGTTGAAATAATGTGCCAGGATTTCCTGTGAAAATACCTCATAACTCTGTCTAAACTTGTAACTACAATAAGCACTTGTAATTGTGAGGTTAGCAATAGCTACCAGATAAAAAGAAAGAGACTGAGCAAAAAGTGTTTGTGGGGAGGGGGGCTGAAGTAAAGCATTTCTGTAAAAATTGTAGGTCAAGAGTTTGACCTTGATGCTTGTTTGTCACTTGTTTTTATGCATCTACATGCATGAAATATATATTTTCTTTCAGTGTAATAATTTTGTGAGAAATGTAATGTAGTTCCCCTATGGTGTATACTGGTCTGTCCCTAGACTTTTCTGAAACCTTGAGCATGTATTTGTTATGAAGAATAACACAAGGGTTCACTGTGAAGATATTGCAAAGCTTAGTCAAAACACAATGTGATCCCTGCTTCATTGTTCGAGGGTGACAGTATCATATTATGTCTTTAGATGTATTTATTTAAACTTGGAGAATAGACAGATAACTACTTGAATACCTCATCTTTGTAACTAAAGACTATTCTGACAGAACTAAACAAATACAGGATCTCATGATGTGTTACTTGGAAATCTGGCATGTCTTTAAAGTTCACAGAAACCTTCAGACATAATGTTAAGGTCAGTGCTCCAGGCTAAACCTTGAAAAAGTAGTCATTATTACCACAATATGTGAAAATGTGAATGAAGAACAGGGCTTGAAATATCACCTGCATATGCAGCGCAGGTAAAACTGGATCTGTGCAGGTATTTCTGATGTTCACCTGTGCCTAACCTGTACCGGTCCATGTATTGACTATTGGGTTTATATGTACATTGAGATGTATGTGAATTTTTATGTGCTGCATTGACTGTTACTACCTATGAAGAATACCGGTAAAAGAAATGATGGCAATGATTTCTGAACAGTTTTTAGTATGATCCATACTTCCTAAATTCTGAGTGGTACAAGTAATTTTTTTTTCTGGTGCAGGTAATTTCCAATGTACAATATGTAAAAATCAAAATCGAAAGAATTTACTTCATCACAAGGATCATCAAGCCCCATACTCACATAGGTCATTACCTTGATAAAACTGGTCGATCATTAAAGTCATGTTTGGTTATCTAAGGCACATGTGCATCATGTAGCAAATGAAGTAAAAGCTTTTATGGCAGCCCAATGGCCATAGACACCTGTTTTGGATCAGCATGGACTTTCTTGTAAGTGACCAGCTTGGTTTAATTGTCTAGGAGAGGGATTGGGCCAAACACAGGGTGGCTAGGTGACTGACAGTAAAAGCATCAAGCCCAATTACTGGAGCAGCTAATAAGGTAGAATGGCTGTGTGCAGGATTTAACCCTTGTGCTAGGCAGTCAGGGTATGGGTGGGTGAACTTAGTTTGGTAACAGTTATCACGTGATAAAAGCATGTTCTATTGGGAGCAGCCGTTTTACAACTCCTTTTTTAGGTTTTAGTTATGATGTAAGGAATAGTCTTGTGGTTATTTTATCAAAATTAAATCTGTTGGAATGTTTCTCGTCTCAGTTTTGGCCTGTATTTCTTTCTTCTTCATTGCTGTAAATTTCTTTTATAGTTCTGAAGTACAAACGTGGACAAAAACTTGGTTTAAGATATTTATGAATTTCTCAATAGGTATGAATGGATTTTAATTGTTAAAGCTCTTGATTGATAGACTTACTGAAAAATACAATGTGAGCAGTAAAAAAAAAAAGTGGCATTTAGTTTCAGGACAATGTGTTTGTTCAGTAAGGTATGAGCACACCAAAAGGTAAGTGACACTGGTTTTAGACATAATTTGTTCTCAGTTGATTCAATCATAACTGACAGCTCAGATTGGTTGAGGCGGCTCTGATTGGTTTAAGGCAGGACATAAGGTGCTGGTATGTGTGGGTTGGTGGGGGAGGAAGGGAAGGGAGATGGCCTTTGATGCTGTTTCAGGTGGGCAGGCCCAGCCTATGCCCTGGGGTTAAAATTCATCATTCTAAAGGCCACATGTGGACTTCACTCAACCTCTAAGACTTTCTGCCTTATCTTAATAGATAATCTGCTTCATGCTAGAGGTTAGTTGAGAAGAAGGCCATCTTCTTGGATGATCCTTCCACTTGCCCATTTTTCCTTGAAGACGTAACTCTCTGTCAAGCAGAAGTTGAGGACTATCTCAGGTCAATCAAAGGAAGACAAGTCAAAAGCGTAGAAAAATTAGGAAAAAAGTTTAGAAACAAAATTTGCAGACCTCAGGCTAGCCTTTTATTCTGGTGTATCTGATTCGTGCCTCCTTTGATACCAAAATCAAAACTCAATACATGGCTTACATCGTCACCTATTTTATCAGTGTAAGTTCTTGCTTTGTATTGGTTGAAATGAACATGAGGTCTCATACTATAGGTTCAGTACATGTTAAATGGTTAATTGGATTATTGGTGAAGGGCTCCCTACAGCGAACAGCCCAGAAAGTGCAGAGTATAGAGTTTCAGGGAGGGAATGCCCTCCCACCTCTGGCTAACTTGCAAATTTCATGGTACCCAATCTCTGGAGGAAGCAGGTGGGAAACTGCAACTTCTACATCTGGAAGAAGGTGGGAGGGGGGCAGGCAGGTAGACAGACCAAAAAATTTTAGGTGGTCTCTGACTCAGACTGCTGTGGATTAACAACCATATCGACCTTGCTCTACTCTTTGTTATAAAAGACTTGGCTTTTAGCCCTGGAATCGAAAACAGCCAGAGAAGTTGACTGAAAATGCCGTGTGTCGGCTTCAGGGCAACTGACATGCCCACCCTACAAAGTTGATCTCCGACATAAAATCGTTAATACACTCCCTATTTACCTATTATTCTGTCCTGTGCTATGGGATACGACCGATCTCTGCCCTCTGTCCGGATCTTTAACCTTTTCCCCACCTCCACTTTAACCCTTCTCCTGCTGGGCCTCATTGGTTCCATACCTCTCCCACTCTGTACATTCCACTTCAAAGTCTGATAGGAATAAGTAGGAGGCTTTTTTTGAATAAAAGAGAGGTGGAAGTATGTTTAATTAGATTTTGATGGAAGAGGGAGGTAACCATTAGAGTGAGGCAAGGTGGTCTTGTGGTTAGAGTTGTTGACTCAGAATCCAAAGGTTCTGGGTTCAAATCTCTGGCAGGCCTTACTGCTGTGTCCTTGGGAAAGGCACTTAACACCTATTTCCTCACTTGACATACTCTCAGAAGCATAACAACTTACACCAAAGATTTGGACCAAATTTTCAGCCAGCGTTTTTGCTATCATTTTTCTTACAAATTTCAAGGCAATTTAATTTTTTAGTTGACATCCTGCTTAGGTACACTCGAACAACCCCTAAATGGTGTATTACTGAGGGGGAGGGAAAAAAATTGTTTCATATTTTGCGATTGGATATTTTAGGAGAAACCCTCCCACCTTCAGTTTGTCTCTCCCCCTTACCTGATCCTGTCCTGTAAGGCTGATTTATCCTGTATAAACAGGGTAGGAGGCAGAGATGGACATGTCTACTTCATATAATATCCTCCCATGCCGCCTTGTGATCACCTTCCACATTCCTGTAGCTTCATCCCACTCACTTGAGTGATGAAAACTGGATCCTATTTCACATCTTATAGAGGGTCTGGATACCTTTTTTAATTCACCATTTATCGTAGCTGGCACACACAATTTTAAGCATGGTTGGTAAATTATCTGAAACGTAATAAATAAGTTGCGTCTGTCTCTCTCTTCCACTGTGTTCTGCATCTGCAGTCGTGGGAATGTTCTGCTGCTGCTATTCAGTCTTTCTTCATCTTCTTCCACTGTGTCCTGTCTTGTCTGTTGTAGGAGGGCCTATCCCTCTGCACTTCAGGTCTCCCTTCAACATACTGAGCAGATTGACACAGTGTCTTCCTTTGCATGTCTTGTATCTGCTGGAGCCTAAAATTTTTCTATATATGGAGCACATTATTTGTTTTCCTCAATTGAATGCATTATTCACAAATAAGGTTTTCTGTACCTAGTGAATTCTAATGCTTTATAGACTGTGAGAAAAAATAATCCAACTTCATAATTTTCCGGCCAGATGTTGTAATGTGTATTGGCTTCATTTCTTTGGTCTTTCATAAAAATGCTTACGACAGGGTATTTCCTTCAAGTTTGTTTGATCAGCTGCAAAATTTAACATTCTTCCTGCCAGAAGAGGACAACATTCGCTACACGAGATGCAAAACAGATGCACTTCAAAACTACACATGTTGAGTCCCTGTCATACAGAACTTTTGAAGTTTCTTAAACATATGAAAAGGATGTAAATGGAAGACAGCAGGACAGGGCATAGCCTACTTTTGTTCAAAGATGGTGTTTTGCCTGAGTGGGGGAATAGAAAGCTCAAAGGGTGGTCAAACAGACAGATTGAACAAATGTAGCTTTATTTATAGCAAAGGGTGGTCTGACTTGTCAATGTCTGAAAGAATCTAAGCAAAACCAGTTGGTTGACAGTAATGTGTGGTTTCAAACATTTTAATAAGCGTTTTTCACTTTGAAAATCAGCCCAAACGTTAGCCAATATTGTGTATTAAGGTACACTGTACGTTTTTGTGTTATGCCTGTACCTATACATGTAATACATATACAAAGTGTGTCTGCCATCTGGAATTTCAGCAGGATCTAGGAAATGAAGACCATACTCTAGTAGTCTGGCCACCCTGTGGCTGTGGAATTTTGTTCCGTAAGGTGTTCTTTTGGCTCCAGCTAAGAAAAAGTCAAGTTCAAGGCAAAAATGGCCTCAAAGGTGCTGAACTGGGCAGGACATTTTGCCTACTGTGCACATGTAATAAAGACAAAATTAACAGTGACTTGGCCTGGTGTTGCCTGAAGGTCTCCATCAATTGACAGTTCGTAAAACAACATGGGGGCATCAACTGTTTATATCATGATAAACAAAGGTGGGGTTATAGGTCGAAGGTCAATGTCATTTGCTGGGGAGAACCTGCACCTGTTTAGGGCTATTCCAAGAGAATAAAAATGGGGGGTGGGGTGGAATTTTGAAAGTATGAGTGGATTGAAGTGGTCTTCTCAATTGCAGCTTTTGGAAACTGTTAAAAGATTATTGTATTTTAAATCTTTACAGGAATTTATATGTTATCATTTCTATGACATTGTGTTATTACCTGCCCTAGCTTGTGAATGGAACAGCCCAAATTATGGATGTAGATGTACATGTACTTGTCTGACCTTTATCTGAACCAGAAGGACATTTGATGATTGTTCTCAACTACTGTCAGTTCCATTTACTAGAAGAAGGGACAATAAGCACCTGTGATATCTAGATCTTTGGCCCATCAGGTCTTTACTGTCACCTTAGCCTGGAATCCAGTCTGTTAGCTTTCACTTCTGACAGTTACTGCCCCTTCAATTGAAAACATACTAAACCTACATGTAAAAAGACTAGATTCTAGGCTATTTCCAACTATGTTATGGCTCCCGCATACATGTATGTTTTTATGAATTTGCTTATCTTAAGACAACTTTGTATGGCAGAAAGGGCTGTTATAGGATTCTGTGATTTTACAAAGGGGAATGATATGCAGTTACTATCTGCATATGTTTTGGTTGACAGTCAAATTCTTACCATGTCTGCCCCACTGTTTTGGACCTTCTCCCTGCTGCCTAGCCCAATACAGATTTGGTGCCAAGTGGTTACCGTTACCTTGGCAGGTTGAAGGTTAAGCCAGTATATCCTGGTGGGTGGACATCATAAAATTAATTGTTATTTATTCCTGGTTCCACCCAATAGGAGGTGGCTATGGCCTTGACACAGAGCTGGAGTCAGTTGGCAAAGATGTCGAGACCAGTCAACATTCCTTCAACTTGATGTTCTACAGGATAATGAACAGACTTAAGTCATTTAGAAAGATCAAACAATCATGATCACCAACTGGTATCTAAACTATAGACTGTGTTTATTTCTGGGTGTAGAGTTGTTGCCTTGATCTAGTGTTCTGGACAGGTAACCTCTGACCTTCATCAAGTAAAGAAGGAAGATCTCACTAGTTAGATATAGTCTGGAGAGGAAGAAGGGATGTAGTGTGGAGTAGAGTCAAGGACATCAACACTTAAACATTTGGCACCTGTTTAGACGCCCGCAGAAAGGAAAAAAGTAGGATGGAAGGAGGTTGGATAATTTCCGTAGCCTAAACTTAGCCTAATACCTTGTTTGATGCAAAATCTAAGTACCGTAGTAAAGAACAATGTATATTCTGAAGCAAAGTTCAATTTTGAACTGCTCGACGTGGTATTTTCTCTTCCATGGCCACTTGAGTAGCTAAGGAGTTGTGCTGGACATTCTTTAAGGAAACCCAATCCACATCCCATTTACCTGTCTGGCAGTTGAACTTGATCCCTCATTAGTAATTACCTGGCTGTCTGGCTGTGAATGGTCTGTGTTTATTTGCTTGGTCAGTTGTGCAGGTGTACTTGAACACGGGGGTGTAAGGTACATGCACTGCCTGAAGGAGATATACCACTATCTTTTAGGGGTTTCTTGTATTGAGTAATGTGAATAGGTCTAGCACTTGGAATTCTGTAAGTCATGAAACTTTCACGGTGGCTTGTTTTTGTGATTTTCATGATGTCTTCTCCATGGCGAATTCATTACACTGCGAGTATGACTCCCTTGTCTGATTACTGTAGTTACTACAGAATTGTTCAAACCACAGTGAAAACCTCCCTTTGCCTTCTACTATGAAATAAAACCACTGCATAAGTTTCACAATTTACAGTACCAGAGAGAAGAAAGTCGGGTAAAAATTCAGGTACAACTTCAAAGTCAGTTTTCTAAAAGATGAAGGATTGCATTGATGATAGCACAATGTATGCACAGTGCCAGAGTTTGAGTTACTTGTGCCTACCATGTGGTGGAGGTGGTAAATGGTGTCGTTACAAAATTGTTTGCATTTTTTTGCTATGGTCATCTTGGCAGGGCAATACAAAACACATTTAGGGCAGGTGATGACAAAAACTGTCAGGCAAACCTGTCTACGATTGTCCATAGCTATAAAACAAATTCAGTGAGCCGTCCTTATTCCATTGTTAAGGTGAAATAATATACTCCTGTGTTTTTATACAAATTATAGTAAATTTCACATAGAACTTGAATGTCTGCTAGATGGTACTGGCTAGTCTGGGAAGCTCCTACTAGCCAATCAGAGAAGACCTGTGTCCACCAATCAGAGAAAACTTTGTTGCCAGTCAGGAATAGCTTTGACCAATTGGAGAAGGGTTTCACTGGCCAGTGATGAAGAATGCATTTTTGCCAGTCTATTAGAGGAGAGAACACGTAATTAGTCTAACCAAATGAATGCCTGATGCCAGCAGAAATTCTCTTCTTCAAAAGTCTTCATGTGGAGTAAAGGTGTAGAATAAAAGAATGGCCTTCTGCTGCCTAACAGCGAATGAAGAAAGAATGGAACAAACAGAAGAATGGTTTGACTTTGACCTTTCCAAGGTTACCTAATAAGTGTGAAATAACCCTTGGTCTGTTCTGTGGGGTTCTCACTGCATGTTCTCCCAAGTGATGAAAAACTGGGGCAGAGGTCATCCAAAGAGGGAGGCTTCCATTTCCTCCTGTGTTCTGGTTTATCAAACAATGAATTGTGTCCTCTGAGTGGCAGACCGACCCCTGGGGGGACCTATAGGTAGAGAGGTCAAAATGTTTATGTCTGGTGCATAATGTTTGGAAGATTGAATTGAAAGAAAAATCCATCAACAACTGATTGTGTAGGAAGAATGAATGGTGGGATTGTGTATAGAAGTACTAATCCAGACATAAGTAAGATGTATCCGTCACCAAAACGTTACATAAGGTGGACAACTCTAAAACCTTGAAAGAAATTGACACAAGTCTCGCGGTTGTCCTTTTTTATTCTATTCCTTTATCCTGTTTATTCAAACGTTTGACAGAATGTCTTTGAATTGTCTAAAGTGCAAGAAGTTCTCAAATACTGAAATAGTTTTTGTTCCACCAATGGACTTTCTTCCCCTAAGGCATGCTGATGTCACCAGAGAAAAGTGGAAAACATGGCTCTGTAAAATGTAGATTTTACAGGAGATGACCACATCATCAGGGCAGACATAGATTTACAGAGAAAGATCACTGTTGCAGGAAGGTGCCATTCCTACCCTGACATCCTGCGGCCTGAAACTTTTGAGTTGTAGACCGTGACTAAATGTTAGTGATGAAGGGTCATGGTTAAGGCCGACTTTAGACTGACGACGGTATACGATCGCACGACAATCGTTGTGGGCGACGGCTGACTTTAGACACAGGGGCAGGCAGCGTGGCGGACACCCGCAGCGCAGGCTAGCGCACGTATGACCCTCATTGACATATGTTTTTTGGCCTTTCGGTAGCGATACTTCAGGTCTCTCATTTTTGTTCTAATCTGTTGTGCAGTGCGGTCAAAACCCTCATGGCGCATACCATCCACCGACTTCTTCACCGCTTCCTTGTTCCTCGCCGTCTCGAGTTGGGAGAGAACGCGCTGATCTCCCCACAAACCCAGCAAACAGCGCGTCTCCTCATCGCTCCAAATCTTCCCACGGCCTTCTGCCATGGCCTTGTGCTCCAATACTTGTCAAAATAGTCCAAAAAAGGCTTGAACAAAAAGAAAACAACACAGGAAAATGGCGCGGGTTTCTTCGTGTGGCGACGTGCTTGGACAGGAAGTAGCGCTAGCGGGCTTATTTGCATATGACCCATGACCTCCCACTTCCTTCGCCGGCGACGGTTCACTTTATACGGGGGAAACTGCGTGTCGGACCCCCCGCTGAAGGATCGTACGATAGGGTCCGAGGTGGTAGTGACGACGATTCGAGGATTACCGTCGTGCGACTATTTTGATCGTGTTTAGACGGTGATAAAATACCGTCGCCGGCAACACCTTGACGATAAACATTCGTACGACTATCGAACCGTCGTCAGTCTAAAGTGCCCCTAAGGCTGTTGTGTGATGGTTTCAGACATGTGGTGGGGAATGGTGGAATTTCCAAAATCATATCCAGTTGCTTGAGTAACTATTTTTTGGTGTATTATGTAGCTTCTTTCTCTGTTGTTGTCTTACCAGGTAGCAGCTTGTAGTAAAGAGAACTTGTAGTAATAGAACTATCTGACATTTCTGACATTGAGGAGAGTTATGAGGCTATTTGACAAGGCTATTTGACAAGGTAAACTGCTCTACTCCAGAGAAGTACAGTGGGAGCAGTATTTTCTGGAGCAAACAAGTCCTTCACCAGAGCAGAAGTTGAAGGCCATGGACCTGGGGTGTCCCTAAAGAATAGCCACCTGTGCTGGGCTGATTTCATGCTGCAATGTAGGATTTTACACATGTGCTACCTAACCCTCAGGCTTCTATATACATTTGTAGCTCTTGTTTTTTATTGAACCAGTTTTCTGTGTCGATGATGATAGCACTACATATCAGTAATAAACTCTTCCAGAGCCAAAGTGCTCAACGATTTGCCGTCAAAATCAACAAAAAATCTTTTGTGAATTTCTTGTTTTATTCATTATTGTGAATTAGTGTACCTCTCTTTGTATTGTCCCACTACGATCTGGCCAACAGACTCTGGGGCCAACTTTCTGTACCTGACCTTTTGTGGTCTGTGGTTACGTAATTCCCCCACCCTCATGTTATCACTCAATTGTGTAGACAGTGACAGTGTATAGTTTTTCCAGCACATCCATTTTACAACATTCATTCAGAATCACAGCTGATTTCCTTTGGGTCACGTCAAGTTCAAACACAAGCCTTTGCACTCAACCAAAGCAGCCATTTCACCCATTGTCTACCTAAACACTTACCATGAGTCTGTTTTTCATTTTCTAACTAAAATGTTTTACTACACAGGCCTGCTGGCGACATCTAGGAGAATTGGATAAGAATTCAAATCTGTTCACAATTTACAAGTTCAGGATGATTCTCGTCTGTTTGAGGGTCCCAGGATGGGGTAGATTTTGTTTTTGTCAGCCTTACAATACTACATGACAGTGAGTGATCTTGAACCAAGTTTAGCTAATGATCTCATTCTATGAACAGTTGAGCTGCTCTTAAACTGGTCATGACAGAGAAGACAGATTGTTTATACTGGGGAAATTCCCTTAGCTTTTTTCGACAAGTACAAATGAACAGTGGACCAGGGTTTAATGACTGCGACCCTTTCCAGTAGTGACATGTTGGGTGAGCGGCAACAGAAGGGATTCGAACTCATGACCTCCTGGTTCAGAGGCAGGGTGGACTACACACTACTAGTATAAAGTTTAGTTCTGCTTGGTTTATAGATACCTATAAATATCTAATCTCCCTTTGAAAGGGCTGTTCAGTGTTCAAAGCTGAACTAGAACTTGAAAGACACCTATATTGTTGGTGTTTCTTGAAAAAATAACTGAAGAAAGTAGTACTCATTCAAAAGGTGGGTAGGGAAGAGATGACCGGAACAAAAAAGTTTTTTTTTTAGAAACTGGTACCACATGATACATTTATGAAGTACTTATGAAGAAGACCAGGAAAAGATTAGGCTGTAAAACAACAATATGACATTGTATAGGATACAGTGTAACCTATCCAGATTGTCAGATGAAGTTTGAACCTGTATCAACATATTCAGGAGACCAACCTTTGATCATTCTCACTTTATCTTAATTATGATTGATGTGAAGTTTATACAGTTGCATTGCATGTTGTGGAAATGACCTGTTTGTCCTAGTTCCAAATATATAACATATGGAATGCTGTGGAAAAAACCTGTTAGTCCAACTTCCAAAATATATAACATATGGAAAACTAACAATTTAGTGTCTTCTGACACCTGTGTGACCAAATAGTCAAGCATATCTTTTACCTTCCTTCACCAGAGACATATCTTAAAAGAAAAGCCATTACTTTGAAGTGTTTTTACACATTTTCTGTATTAGCAGGTGAGTCCACATGGACCTTTACATATGATGCCAATTGAAGAACTACAAAAACGCTCCCTATCCCCACAACCAACGCAAATTCAGTACCAAACAGCTACTTTAGCAGGCTGAAGGTTGCTGTCATAAAAAGCTGATGCTATGTCTTTTTTTGGAACCCTTTGGTAGACTTTATATATAGGCCCATAGTTTTTGTCTATTGCTCTGTTTGTTTTGGACACACTTTAACACTTCCATAAAATGAACATGTCAGTTCACAAAGTGATGTTTGTTTGTCTGAAGTGTTTTTGTCTGATTGATTGATCAGCTTTTCTACACACCATTTCAGCTCTTCCTTCTTCAATGCCACCGTACGAGCTGGCCTAGTTTGTTCAGAAGCATATGGCTGTACCTTGTGTGGGTGGGGACACAAGGCTGGTCTGTTTTCTTGGTTTGCCTGTGGTGTCAAATACAATGGGTCAAGTTCAATTTTCTTAGTGATTAGATATGCACCAAGGCACATGGCACCACAGGAATAGCTCTTCAAGGCAAGGGACAGGGTATGCACAATGTTGTCCCTGTTTAGGGTAGTCTAGTATTGTTTAATGGCTATGGTTGAAATTTAATGCATACTAGATGACCTACTATGATTATAGCAATGTTATAAAGCCTTTTACTTCTAGCTATGGAAGTATTGTTTTGCGTGGCCGAGCTGTGGGTTTGTGTATCTGTTTGTCCGGACAGAGTAGGTTGATAGCACGTGGGTGGGGAGAAGATTGATAGGTAGGCATACTTGTAAAAAATGTTTGATTATACCAGGTGTTTGCTGAATTGCTATATAAGAATTGAACAATCAAAGAATGTCAAAGAGAAGGAGTTTATGTTAAGTACTAAGTACGTATTACTTGACATACTTTTTTTCTCACTGCCATTTATTGATTGTTCAAGCACTTAGGCACTTAAGTGTATCTTAAAATGGAGAGACCACTGACGAGTTAAACAACTTGTTGTCAACAATGTTAGGTTTACCATCACTGAACCGTTCAGTCTTCTTGTACAAAAATAAACATCATTCTTGATTTACTTGTCATGTTCTGGTTGGCTTACATGTCTACATTGTAAGTTAAGTTTGTATTTGTGCCAACTAGCTAACTTTCAGTTTAATGCTGGTTTATTGAACTAGGATACTACAATAATGCAATGATTGGTTCATATAAAATAAACATCTTTTCCTAGGGAGTGTGCCAACCAAAAAGTATTGCTCTGGTATAGGGAAAACAGATAAATTAAGTCAATTATAATTTTTTAAATCTCCTTATCTATATGGCGTCATCAGAGTCTTCCCTTATCATCTGTTTAACCTAAACCACAGGTTCAGCTGTAAATGATATTCTAAGGTCTGTGGTTGAATTAGTACATGTATGTATTTGTTCCAGATGGGAACATATACAGGATATTACATACATTTTATATTTTGAAGGGGATTGATTGTAATGTATTTTATAAATGATAAGAAATACTAAAAATCATATATTGCTAAAAATCACTATGACAACAGCTTTTAAGCATAGTTTGTAAAAAGAAAGTGGGGTCAACCATTTACAAAACGGGGATTAAAGTGCTTTAGCCCCCATAGAGATTTGAAAAGGAGCATCCCTTATCTTAGAGTTGCCACCTTTGACATCAAAGGGGGATATGTGCAATAAGAGTCATAATGAAGGTAGATCAGTTTTCCACACAGATTATTGTTGTAGACAGATCTAATAACTGTGGTCTCTTTGAATTTGGAAAGCCATTTAGTAAATTTTAAAGTTGTTTTGTTGGAAGCCTCATATTTAAATGTGCTACCGGAATAACAATGTCAAGATTAAGCTTGTTTCATTCTATATTGTAGAGTCTCTATGTCCGTTATGATGCATATTTTCCTCAACACTTTTGTGAGAAATTCCAACTCATGAGTTCCAAGTGTCTTAAGGTTAACCTTCAGTATGTTATGGTAGTCGTTTGGCACCAATTTGTGAGTTATTGGGGTTAGGCAGTAGGGAGAAGGTTAATAAAGCTTTTCTCGTAGAAGTAAGATTTAGAGAACACACAGGAATGTCCTAGAAAAAAAATTCAATCCTGTTTTAGGTTTATAGCATATGTCACCACCCAGAGTAATGGATTATGTTTACTGCCCCCCTCCCCTAATGTCAAACAAGTCTCCCACCCCTACCCTCAGGTTCAGACAAGACCACATGCTCTCAATATATAACATGTACTTGACCTTGGCATCACTGAATCCAAGGATGAAGCCATCGGCCAGATCTCTGGAGGGAGATAGCGCCCAAATGGTGCAAACATTAGCTGGTTAAATTCCCTCGGAAAGTAGATTACAGAAGAACAAAATATAACACAAATTTGACCTTGACATCAGAAGGCCAAGAATAAAGCCATGGGCAAGATCTCCCAAGCGTGCAAACATTAGATGGTTAAATTCCCTCGGAAAGTAGATTACAGAAGAATGAAATATAACAAATATATATAACATCTACTTGATCTTCACATCATCAATCCAAGACTAAGACCGTAGGCCACATCTCTGGTGGAAGATAGCACCCAAGTGTGCAAACATTAGAAGTGTAAAATTCTCTTGGAAAGTAGATTACAGAAGAACTAAATATTACAAATATATAACACCTACTTGCTCTTGACATCAGGGATCCAAGACTAAGACCACAATAGTGCCCAAGTGTGCAAACATTAGAATTGTTAATTCCTTTGGATTGTAGATAACAGAAGCAGATCTTTTGAGAGAGTGAAAGACTGGTTGTGTCAAAGGACCAAACAAAGTATCATATGGTAGTAGCATCTTGACCCTCAGCCCTCTAACTTCCCAGGGAACCACAAGAATCAAGGTTAAGAATGTAAACACTAAGTTGTTGATTTCTGTGGAGAATAAATTAAGGAAAAGTAAAGTAAACAAAAGTTTTGTAATGATTTGTCAGTTATACTTGTAGCTGACTTCAAACAATAAATATTGTTGACAGCAACAGGTCATGGCTAGGGTCTATGCCAGAAGTAAACTTTGGCAATTCTCTCCAAAAGTGCATGCCAAATCTATCCTATTACAGAACCAATCAGGGAGCTTCTTATAAATGGATGTCAAACAATATTGCCATTCAGAGTTGACCTTTTTTCTAGTAACCTCTGTCTGTATTCATAACTATGTCTACACTGCTTAGCTATAATTACATGTAGTAGCTATATTTATCATATTAGACTCTATTGTGATACCTTAAAACTTTAAACCAATCAGAGAGCTTCTTACAAACAATTTTAACCTTTAGAGTTGACTTTTTTTCTCGTAAACTCTGTATTCATAAATTTCTATGTTTATACTGCCTAGTTACAGTCAATAGCTATATTTTTGGTACTTTGATATCTCAAACTGAGATCAGATGTTCTAAGATATCTCTGGTCCTCATTATTCAAGATCAAAGGTGTGTGTCTAAGGAAGGATAAGTAATGCTGGAAGGTTATAGACAGTCACCTGAAGACCTTGAGACATGGCAGAGACCTTAAGAAAATAGATGTCAGCACGTTAGAATGCCAAGCACCTTGAAGGAATTGACTTGTAATCCTTAGCAACTGTGAGGTTGAACTTCGGATGTCAATCAGGTGGTCTTTCATTGAACTCTCTAGGTAATGCGGCATCCTTCAGTCTGTTTCAAAGCTTCTAGAAGATAAACTTCTTAAAATGGTTTATAAAGAGTTATATCCTTAGACAAGACTCTTCACCTTTTTATCCAAAAGAAATGGTTTTGATTTTGCATTATAGATTCTTGAATTTATTGAGGTTAATCTTTTTTGAGACAGCTGAGTGTAGAATCAGGCCTGGTCCACATTAACTTTGATTCTAAGAAAGGTGGACCTTTTGATAACAGTAGTATACAGTAATACACTTCATCATCTCTGAAGACTAGAACCCATGTGAGACATGATGGCCTTGTGGTTAGGGCTGTTGACATAGAATCTAAAGGTTCTGGGTTCAGATCCCTAGCAGGTCTCAGTGTCCTGCCCTTGGGAAAGGCACTTTACACCTAGTTCCCCTCTTGATGTGAAAATGAGTAGAGTACCTACTAGTACAAATAGTAGGTAAATTTAGTTGAGGATGCCCTCTCAAAATTTCAGTACATGTAGTTTTTATAGAGGGATGATGTGATCTGTGATTGTCTTTCTTCAACCACGTCTTTTAACTTTCAGCCTGCTAAAATAGCCTTTTTGACACCAAGACCCCGTTTACATTCATTTTTCCTATCCGAATAAATGAGCTATCCGAATAGAAAATAGTCTATTCGAATAATTTTTGGAGTGTGAACGCTCCAAATCACTTAGATTTTGCCCGAATCGATTCCAAAATAATCCACCTCGCGAGGTGGTTTGAGACACTTGCGGCGGATTCGAATCGGACGAAACCGCGAATGTGAACGCGAAGTGAATAGGATTTGCTGGCGTGACGTCATACATCCGGGTACTTGGGGTCGCATCGCGCGAAAAACACTTCATCCCACGCTAGATTGTTACTTCATCCCACGCTAGATTTTTGCTTTGATTTTAACCACCGCGAATCGTCAAATGTCCGGAAAAAAGAAGGGGTCCGCCTCCACATGGACCCATGACGAGACGAAGCTACTGCTTTCCTTGTGGGGCCGGGAGGAAACGCAAAACAAGCTGGGGAAAGCTCACAAGAATAAGGATATCTACGATGACATTGCACGCGGCATGGCCGAGCGTTGCCTCCTCTCAGCCAAAGCCCGACGGCCGCGCTCCCTTCCTCGATTACAGATCAGTTTCCACAGAAATAGCAGCACCAAAAGCTGGGGCATACTTATTCCCGCCATCTTGTGGTTGACCTCAACCTCTGACCTCTAGCTCTGACCTTTGACGAGCGCCGCGTAGCGATATTCCCTGAAACGCCAAGCGAATCGCTTCAATCCCCTCGCGTGCGGACGCAATTCGGATCGGCGAAAAGCAGTGCGAACGCTCTGTGGATTCGTTGTCGATTCGGATAGACTATTTTCTATTCGGATAGCCCATTTATTCGGATAGGAAGAATGAATGTAAACGGGGTCTAAGACACCAAGTTTGTTGTATTGGTCACCAGATTGGGCAGCAGGGAGAAGGTTAAACAGACTGTAATGTTTTGCACTGAACAGCTAGCAAGGATCGACTTAGGAGTCTCCTCACACTGCTATCATCACCCCAGCATCTTGGCAAATATGTCCAGTACATCCTGCCAACTGGCCATTCAGCCAAATGTAGGATTGACCAGGAGACAACACAGATTATGTGTTACAAGGTGGTTACATGTTGGATGGTCTAACCCTCCGTTAATGTCAGTTTTCCTTGGCAGGAGTTGCCAACACATACATATTAGTCATTAGCACTTGCCAAAATACAACATGTTAGACACAAGGTGGACCCACCTTGTAATGGAGCCTGTAATTGGAAGCTGTTGGAAGAAGCGAGGGAGCCAGGAAGACTGCCATCTTTTCTTAAGTTACTCAAGGACTTGCTAAAGGAGGTGACTGGTCTTGAAACTATTCTGTGTTTCTTTGAGGCATGATATCTTGTGCTACACCAGTTTGAGTAGGATTTTACGACAAGGCACGTAGGAAATTATTTAAACATCTCATGTATTTTTTTCCTCCGAACTGAAGCTTGGTACATATTTTCACCTGAGTCAAGTGAAGAAATAGGTGTACAGTGTCTTTCCCATGAGCACAGCATTGGGGCCTGCAAGTGATCCTTACCCGGAACCTTCATATTCTAAGTCAATAACCCTAACCACAAGGCCTCCTTGCCAGAGAATAAAGAATAGAAGACATGAGAACAGCCTGTATGTAGAAGAAAGGCTGGGGACACATGATGATAACAGATGCTGTCTGTAGACATCATCTGTTCGGATGGAGATGCGGCACCTCAAAATTTTGATTGGGGATAAGAGTATCTACTAGCTTGTTATCTTGGAAAAATCTTTATTTACAAAGCCATCAGATAGTCTGACTGATGTTAGGTGATTGAATGTTTGGATCTGGCTTGAAAGTTTTGACAAATGACAGATTGCCCCAAATTTCTGACAGAAAACTTTGTTTTCACATGTCACTGTTTTGTTTATAAGTACTGTACTTAAACTCTTAGTATTAATGGTGCATTGAAATATCTGTCTATTCCTCACGGAAAAAGGCTTGCAGCCATTCTTGTAATGGCTGGTTGGAGATTAAAACAAGGACACGTCTCGAATGCAGTGTGCAGCTGTAAAACTGTGCAGATGTCTGCTATTCCGTTTAACTTAACTTTAAAGGTCTACATATATGTTGTAGGCGTCGGACTATTTTTTTCTTGCAGTAAAGTTTCTTTAATAGAGTTCACCATTCTTCACCCAAAGTCATCCATGAAAGAATCCAGACCAAACAGGAGAACATTTCCCCTTCAAAGTCATGCTTAATTTGTACCAGAGCTTATAGCTAGGGGCTGAATGGGTGTTAGACTTATAAACTATGACTTCTTTGCTCCTCTGGAGTCTAACTAAGATCCAGTTAAAATGTCACACATGGAATCTGACCTGCATTCCGTGTGGAAGGCAGTAAATTTCCCCCCAAATCAGGCAGTTTTCAATTTACTTTGATTCATATCTAGATGTACTGGAGGACAATATAATTATACTTTTATAGGCAGAAGACAATAGACATCTAGAAGGTCTATCAACTAACATTCAGTTAAAATGTAATCCGACCTGTATTCCACCCAGAAGAGAGAAAATACATACTGTATTCAATAATTTGATGCATATTATTGAGTGGCAATGTGGTGGCTGAAGACAACAGACATCTGGCCTGGATGCCAGACTGTTTCCAGGGCCTACACAGGCCAGCTCCACATGGCTCTTGGGCGAATATGCGCCCCCCCCCCCCCAAGAAAATTTTACCACAACCCACCCTGAGTTAGACCCAGAGAGACTGGGGGGTAGGGGCTATGGAAAAATTTCCTTGGGGCATGTTGGCCCCAGAGCCAAAGATCTGGCCTGTGTAGGCCCCGGAAACTGTCTGGCATCCAGGCTAACAGACATCTAGAAGGTTTATAAATAATGACTTTTTGGGCCTCTGGAGCCCAACATTAGTTAGAATGTCAGGTATGGAATTTGACCTCGGATCCGCTTCTTGGACAGGTAAATGACTAAACTAACTAAGGATCAGAAACTTTCCAATTTATATTCATATATAAGGAAGGATAGCTTTGTGGCAGAAGACACCACACAGATAAGACACAGGTGTGACTTCTCAGCCCTCTAACCCTCTTCAGGAACTTCTCTACCAGGGTGGGGGGTAAAGGTATGACAGGTAGTATATGTACATAGCCGGATAGTGTAGCTATAGGTTGTGGTGTGAGCGTGACTAATTTGTTTTTCATGGTGTCAGGGGGCAGTTATTCTTCTTACTGAGTTGCCAGAGGTGACCAGCAGGGGTGAGGGCCACCCTATGTCACCGTAGTGTTGCCAGTTATACTTGACATATGCTACAGCACCTTTGGGCATAATTGTCGTATTATGTCTCCAACTTGAGAGGAATTTACCACTAATATAGTCCACATTTCCATAAACGACGACTAGCCCGCTAACGCCCCCATCTCAGGTCAAGGGTTGGGAGGTTGTAACCGGAGAGGATTGACCATGACAGTTCTGGTATTATTTCTGGGCAGGGTGCCAGACACAACAAGGTATCCATGATCAGATGCTGGGAGCAGAGGGGGCCGAATGACCAGGCAGAGGAGGCGGGCCGACGGACGTACCCAATCGTTGCTAGGCAGTGAAGTTTTGAGCTCTCCAGTTCTATAACATACAATTAAGGGCCATGGCGGGGGCAGCTCCTCACCTTTGTTGTGCAGTGCTGTTATGCTTTTTTCTCAGGAGCGGCGATGCTAGGATCGCCGGAGCACATGCCCAGGCGCTCTTCCCACTCGAGCAGGAGTATTCCCCAGTGCAAGACCCGGTGGTGACTGAAGAGTTGGCCAGCTATATCCTCCACCCATTGACAAAACTTTTCTCTTCTTTCCTTGGTTCAGAGAGCGGAGGCCAACAGGATATTGATCTGCTGCAGATGATCGGGGTGCCCCTTCCGACGCCCATACGATTCGTCAGCGGATACGATGGCTTCCCCGCATTCGAGTTCGGAAGCGAGGCAAACATCGGCAGGCTTGCTAGAACGTTCTTCCCCAATATGTTCTACAAGGATTTCTCCATTCTGGTGACAACGAGGCCCAACTTCCAGGAGGGAGGTATTCTGTTCGCCGTCACAAATTCCTTCCAAACGGTGATCCAGCTGGGGTTGAAGATCGCGGACGCTGGCAAGGGGAGATCGGGGGAGGCGCTACAAAACCTCACCTTCATTTACACGGATACCAGAAACAGCGAAGTCACCCAAGAAGTGGCGAAGTTCACGATTCCAACCACTGCGGGAGAATGGCTGAGATTTTCCCTCAGCATCAGGGGGAACGCCGTGACACTGTACTACAACTGCGAGGAGAGGGAGACCCAGTTTTTCGACAGGACTGTATCGCAACTCGAGTTTGCGCCGGCTGCTGCTGTGTTCGTCGGACAAGCCGGAGCTGCGGAGGAAGGCAAATATCTGGTAAGTTTCTCCATCTTGGCTTTCCTTCAAATAAGAATAGTAGTATGGACTAGGACATGGTACTGTACACAAAGAATGTTTAAATGTTCAGATAATGTTATGATGTTAAGAAACAATTAAAAAATCAAAGGCTCAAAAACAGTTTGATGTTCAAAAACAGTTCAATGTTTGGGGGTCTATCTTGCTGTATCAGCTGCGTTTCAAATGATTTCAACAAGTATTTATGTCGGGTAAGTTTCTTCTACTTGTACATGCACTTGTAAATGATATGAGCCATTTTATAGGTCCATTTCCATTTATTTGCCACCATTTTTAATGCCTCACAAAAGAGCTAATGTCACTGTGTGATCACTAGATTCAAAATTTATTGATATCATAATGGTTAATGCAATTCTTGACCTGAATTGTATGATTCTCAACATTTGTGACATTTTGTTCAAAACCGAGGGCACAAACTTTGGAAACTGATGTTGCCGTAATTGAGTAAACACTTTTACAGAGCTACAGGCTCACAATAGGCCCTGCAGGCAGCTACCAAAACTGAATAGACATCTTGGTGGGAATTCTGAAACCCGAGGCATTTTGAAAAGGAGGAAGCTGTGCAAGTGCAATTGAGGTCTCCCAGGCTGCCCAGTGTAACATTGCAAAAGTATTTGACCTTTTGAAGGAGCAGCTTTGGTGTCAGGCTTATCATGTAGGCGTTTAGCCCGAGGTTTGCTTTGGCTTGACTCTACCAACAAATTTGCTCTCGTCAACTGTCCAGCACTGGCAAGACCCTCAAAACCTGCTACTGTCTATCTGCTACAATATTTAATTAATTTAGCATTCTGAATTTCAGTTATAATGCAGAAGTTTCAGTGTTGATTGTTTTTCAACATGCATTCTTTTAAATATGTACAATGTACATGTGTAGATATGATCATTCCAAAGTTATTTAACCTTCTCAATGCAGCCTAACCTTGTCAATGGCTTCAGTGTGCTATAGAGGTTAAAAAAGAATTAACATGGTGATTTTTTTGTGGTTAATTGAAAAAGTGCTGTTTTTCTCTCAAAGTTGTTGTTTAAATTATTCTTGTTACAACTTAAATTATCTATTACTAAGTCCCCCATTTCCCCCATGGTCTGTCCCCCAATGTTCAAAACAAGATGTGCATACTTTTACTTTTATTAGGTCTTTTGTGAGAAAAACATTGGATCTGCTCCTGGCTTTCCATTTAAAAGTTCCAAACAGATGGCAAATATGCACAAACTGAAGAGATGGCAACCAAATGTGCAAAGTACAGCTACCTCCAGGAAGTTAAACCTTTGCACATTTTTATTGGAATTTATTGTTGCCATCAGATCTGATGCTGACAAAATATGGCCACAGCTCTGAGGCAACTTCCAGATTTTTAGCATGCCTGACATCGAAGTCCTCTTCAAGCAGAGGTTGGTTAGGCTTGTTTTGGTAGCTGATTTCTAGGCATTCTATTTTGTAAGCTTTTTGCCCAAATTGGTGTACTGGTGAGAAAAGCTGGCAAGGTAGAAAGTAGAACAAAACACTTTAAAAAATGCCCAAACAAGCCGAACTTCTGCTTGGAGATCAACATCAAAGCTGTACTGGTATTTTTCTTCTCCCCCTGATGGCATATGACACTGGCCTAGTCGGACATCACGCATAGCGTCATGCAGACAGGGTTATTTCTGACAGCCACTATTTTATCCTACATGACAGGCTGGATTTATTTATATCATTTTATTCAGAAGAAGACCATGAAACTTTGACACCTTCATTGTACAGTTGACAAACGAATTTTCTTATAACTTGTATTCAGTGGACATGCAGCACTCAATGGCTGAACTAAATGTGTATTTTGTAATTAAGAAACAATAGATCCACCATCACAGAGTGTGTATTACAAAGCAATTGGCTGATCTGAACACACTGTGACTGGTTGATGAACTGACAAAGGCTGAAAATGAAGGACAATCTCAATCTGATTAGTGTCTATCTCCTCAATTTGCACATTGTAGATTGTCTATAATTGAATTTGCTTGTCAACCAATTGAAAGAGACAATGCCTTTTGTCTATAAATTGAATTAGCTTGCCAATGGATTGAAAGAGACAATTTTGACTAGCTTTTGTCTATAATTGGATTGGCTTGCCAACCAATTGAAAGAGACAATGCCTTTTGTCTATAATTGAATTATCTTGCCAACCAATTGAGAGAGACAATGACTTTTGTACACATGTCATGGAATTGACTTTCCTCGGATCAATCACTTGATTAGCAGGATAATGAAAGAAGCAACAGTAGCATCAATCAGCTCCAGTATTTGCTGAGTTACTCGTATTTACTTATCAAACTGTCGCTTGTTTGAGGATCAACTGATGAGTGAGTCTATGTAACAGTCATATTTGTTCTGTGCTTCCATCCAATTTACATGATCTACATATTTCTGTACATGTTTCTTGTGAGTTTTTTTGATACATCTAGAGCAAAATCTTATTATCACGAAATTGCATTTTCTTTGTTCCTTTGAATTTCCCATCAAATTTTGATTCAGTCATTAGTAAGATTCTGTCCCAGGCTACCTTATGGTGGTGGCCGACGGCCTCGGGAGACATGACATCCCCTCGGTGGGCGGGGCCGTTCTATATCCAGTAGTCAGCCTCAAACCGTGCTCGATCTACTACTTATGGTGGTGGCCGACTGCGACTTACAAAGTTATTTCCGCATCTCTGAGAAAAAAGCTGACCAGGCAACTGTTGGGTAGATTTTTGGGTGGGACAGACTGCCCACAGGTCCTTTGGGGTTGAAACCATACTGTGTTTTGACTGCTAGCTGACCCCACAAGAAATCGGTGTGTAATTTTTCGATTTCATCTGGAATCCTATGGGAAAGAAGATGCTCACATGTCTGAAGGGGGGGACAGAAAACCATTGTACATCATAAGATTTTAATTGGCATGTTATTATACCATGACAAATTCTTTAAAGCTTGCTTAATTGGTCATGGAAAACTGTTTTCAATTTAAAGGGTTCATTATATTTGTTGGCACAAAGGATTGATGAAAAAAACAACTGTGGATATATTTTCCTTTGAGTTTTTTGTTTGTTGTGTGTGTGTTTATATATGGTGACGAAAATACAGTTTTGGTCTAAAATGTAAAATCCAAGCAGATATCCAAGGATCCATCTCATTCTTGATGTTTTACGCCTGTTTTTGCAATGTTCAGTACTCTTTTCTAGGAAAAGGCAAGCCATTTAAAATCCAATACTATTAAAGAGTATGAAATGTTGTAAAATCAGGTATAAAATACAGAAAATGAGCCACACCCTTACATCAGCTTGCCTATTACTGAAATGCAAGTGTTTCTGTAAACCCCCTCCCCCCAAAGCTGTGATAGACAGTTTGCTATGGGAGTGCTCAGCATGAAGCTATTGGTCGCCTACTGTCATTTTAATTAGATTTACTGCAGGGGACAAGTTAATTAGAAAGCAACTACCACTGGGAAGTGTAAAAGGAGGAGGCGTCCACAAAATTGACCTTGAATATTCCCAGTCTGGACTTTTTCTTCAAGAAGTGAAAGAAGGAAAAGGCATGTGTTGGTCTTGGTGACAATTTCTGCCACGCTCACGCCTTGAGTTATATTCTGCAGAAAAAGTGGGCTGTGGGAAAGGTTGAAAGGAATTCTCAGAGATTTCCAGAACGTGAGGAATTGGACAAGGAAACAGGCATGGAAAACTTGCACCTGCTGAAGTTCTGCCTAGCCTGCCAAAAAGCAATCAATTTTATTCCATTCAGTTAGTGGCAGAATTGTGAGTCAGCAGTACTTTGTAAATGTTTTCATTGATTTTCAAAAGAGTTTGTTTATTTCCAGGTAAATGTGATTTTTTTTAGCTCCAATCAGTCAACAGTTATGCTTTCTAAAATACACAATGGTGCCTACTAAAACACACAGTGGTGTTAGACCATTGTAAACTAGGCAGCCTGGCCTATGTTGCCCTACCACAACACCAAACAACCCTAACAATGTCCCAAGGAACGTTTATGCAAATTGCATCTTGTTTACAATCTGACCATTCCTCCTAATTCTAGTTGAGGGTAAAATTTAAGATGTAGATTTAGTTTGTTGAATCAGAACTTCTGTGATAAAATTTCCTTGGAGGCATGTTGGCCCTAGAGTCTGGCATCCGGGCTTGGAGCCACCTGACCAGACATACATACCAGTCCTGTGTACATGTACTGTACTTATCGTCTTTGGCAACCAGAAATGAACAAATCCACCAGACTTTAGATTGCTAGTGTTGACAATACTGGATGAACATTAAAACGTTGGAAGACAGTTTAACGACCATGTTTTCAGTACCATGAAAACAGCTGCAGGCCATTAATTTGGCCTGTTTAAAAGAAGAGGTTTCTCGGTTCACCTTTATCTTACTCAGTTACTATAACCAAGTCTACCTCTGGTTAAAAGTAGACAGACAGTATTATATACAGGTCAGGTTTAATGTTGGAAAAATTCCAAGAGTCCATTTGAGAAGTACAATGAACAGAGGGCCATCCAAAGAACTGCCGCCCTGTCCAGTAGGTAACCAGTGGGCAAACAAGGCCAGATTTGTTTGTTTCTTTTGCATAACCGGTAAACTGCCTTTACCGGTTTTGTACAGGCTCGGTAAGCCCGTAAGACTGGACTGTATGGTTTGTACTCAAGGTATGGCACTCCTCAAACATGGGACCCTGGCTTTACGTCCCATCTGAGAGGACATCTCTAACTGAACTACAGGTACTCATTGTCACCTGAGTCAAGTGAAGAAATACGTCTTAAGTGCCTTTCCCAAGGACACAACCAGGGATTCAAACCCAGAACCTTCAGATTCTGAGTCAACAACCCTAACCACAAGACCACCTTGCCACCTGAAAGTCATGATGACCTTCTTGTCCAATATCAGGGAATCTAAACCATTGATGGCCACTTGTCTGCTTAAGTTGTTCTGACAGCTGCCTTTGTCCTTGATGTATCTGTGAAAAGATTTGTTCCCAGCCTGCACAGCCAAAACTGAGACACTCCACTTAAGTACATAATGTAACCTAGAAAAATGTATGGGAACATGTTTTAATGCATATCAGGTTACTTAAGGAAGGCTGAAGGCTGTTACGGAACATTGAAGTGGAGGGTTTCTTGAAAATTGATGAAAGGACTACAATGTTGTATTTCTCCCTGACCCAAATCTTCCTGTTGAAACCTTTTCATCCAGATGAAAAGAGATACTTAAACACCATCCATCCTCCTCCCTGACAATGTTCCTGACAATCTTGACAGTTCTGGTCTCAGGCTCTTCAGTACTGTCAGTCTGGGGTCTCTTTGTAAATAAGCAATGTGTACTACACATCCTGATGCAACTCTTTGTTGTCAGTCACCTGTCTATGTCACCAAATAAATATCTTTTTCTTCCCACGGATATTACAAAGATGTTGCTTCTGGTAAAGATATAATCATGAGGTATCAGTACGTCGATGAAGGTTCTGAAGACATCCAGGTAATGAGGTACACAAGGAAATTGTTACTCAAGCAACTGGATAGATTTTGAGAACTGTCAGAATTCAAGTAGCATCCACTACTTTTCGTCAGTGACAGTGAAATCGATCCATTTGCTTGAGTAAGAATTTCCTTGTGTATGAGGTATCAAAGTTGTGTTAGATGATGTATTTTCTGTGAGCCAACAACAAAATGCCTCGAACTTGATGACCAAAACAAAAGGCCAGTTTTTATAGAGTCCATTCCGCGTTACCGTGCGGGTGTTTTCTCCCATTGTTTGAAATTGTTTTGAAATATTTGCAACCACTTCTAATATAATTTCATAGTTTGCAAACCTTTCGAACTTGGTTTTAATATTGTAAACAGTTTTCCCAAATCAGAAAACATTCGAAACATTGTAGAAGCCATGTAAGTTGTTCCCAAAGAATTCTAATAAAAGACTTCGCGGTAAGACCATTTTTTCGAATTATTTCGAATTTTTTGTAATTGGCTAAATGATCTGTGAAATCGGCAATCCACTCTGGCCAGAATAGCCCAAAATAGAAAGGCTGATGAATGGACGGGGGCATCCCGTGGCGCATCCCGTGGCGATCCTGAGCTGACCAGCGGTAATGTAAACAAACACCCCATCAAACTACCGCGTGATTTCCCACAGCTTTTCTACCCTATCATTCAACTGCAGATTCAACAACTGAATAAAATAGGTTTCTCTTAGATCTAAGCGGGAGTTTTATCATTGTTTTGGCAAGCTCTTGACGAGGAAAACGCTAAAATCTGTGTTAGTCTAGATTTCTAACCTCCTTGGTACACCTCGGCACCATTTTGGGTACCAGAAGCACATGTTTACGTTGACCCAACTTTGGCGCGGCGGACCACAGGGAAGAGCCGCGGCCACGGAGCGGGGACTTTCCGTTATACAATCCTTCTGCTATATTTCTGAGATGAAAAAAATAGGTACGCATTCACAAAAATGCCTGTAAACTCGGCAATCTTTGTCGCATAGCGCCGACAGAAATATCAAAATGTCCGCCTTCTCCCCGCTCGTCAACAACGCCGTCTGCGCAAGTCATGTTTGCTTCCAAATAAGGAAATCCGCGGTAGCTCGGGCGGTCTTCGGCAAGCATCGGCGTGCGTGACGTCACGATCGGACTGGTGTCGGCACGAAGTACAAAGGAAGGCGGAAGCAACAGATCGCCGCTGGCAAATCTGCACACCAACTTCACCAAGTTTATTTGAAGTTTGGTCGGTAAACGCAAAACATCGCAAGAAATAAAGCACGATAAATAAGCTGAAGCTTGTTGAAACCGACGAAAATATGATGCACGCCAAGGATTGGATGCACGCGCTGTCATTGTGTGCAAACCCAAGCGTTACGCACTGATGGCCGGGGCCGCGGACGTCCCGCCGCGCGAGCTCTAAACATAAACAGAAGCCGCCTGTGGAGCCGGGATTAGCGCCTTTGATAAGGGGCAATCTTCTTTTCGAAATATTTCGAAATATTTCGAACTCCAAATTGTGTTTCAAAACATTTTGAAAATAAGATCTCATTTGATTTCCACTTTCAAATTTTTTTGAAATTATGATAACATTTTCGAAAACATGCTACTCAAGTACTTACATTCTTTATAATAATTTCAGAATATTTATAATACTTTCGAATTATTTGAAAATTATTACAAAATATTAGAAATATGATTTTAAAAACCGCACGGTGACGCGGAATGGACTCTATCACCATCAAAAAAATGGATGGTCAGCCTTTACGTGAACTCTCAAAGGTCAAACCTAGATTGACACAAGCAAATTTGGCAACCGATGTCTAGGTCATCAGACCTCGTGCCCTTTTGTATCTTGTCTCTAACGTGTACAAATATTGCCTCCCAAATTCCTCCCATGTTTGCAATATCAGCTCCAATTCCCGATACCATGCCAAACTGGTGTCCGGAGGCCACACTAGACCTCCGAAATGACCAGCTTGACCTCTCAGACCAACACCAGACATGAGTGGCCGCGGGCTGTGTTCATAAGGTCACCCATGTCATACCAAGCATGCTCCCTTGTTTGTAAATGTGCAGTGTGTTAGTCATGATACACTGATTTGTACCACTCTGAAATTCCTGATGGAAGACTGCCACTGGTCACACTGTCTCACTTTCCAGTGTGTAACAGTTCGAATTGGTTACGGTGCATATATCTGTGGTGTAATGCTCTGGGAGTAAAGAAGAAACTGAGCAACTGGTTCTGTGAGACAGCGCCACCAGTACTGTGGTACTGGATTCTCATACTCATACAACATGCCCAAATGTGCATATCATATTTGGCAATGATATGTACTGGTGATATAAAATGTTTCAGATGGACATCATAAAGACTGGTATTTGTAGCATGAAAGCTTTTCTGTGGCAAATGACGTTTAAGAAAAAAACACTGTCAATGACCTTGACCAAATCTGTTGATTGCCAGAAGGTTGCCTGAAAATCAATTCTATCACAGTGAACTGCAAACATCAGCCAATCTCTAAATATCATGCAGTGATCGAAAGGACACAAGCTGTCTTTCAGCCAAAAATTTCTTCTAGAGCTTGCACACTTGTCGCGATCGGGCGAGCTGTTTTACTACTGTGTGATGCCAAGACTCAGATGAAAGTTTAGTTTTTCTGTCTTGGAATACAGTTTTGTAGTTTTGACACTGCACTAGTTATAAGAGTTCCAAAGGAAATTACAAAAGGTAACCAGTGAATTTCACTACACCATGCAGGCTCATCTTGAAAGTTCACTACACCATGCAGGCTCAATGTGGTAAACATCATTGTTTCCAGGTGTCTTGGAGGACACTTTTGCCTTGACATCAGAGCCATGTCACTGAACCCTACTTTGACCCTTTTCAGCCGACCTCCCTGTCCACAATAGCCTGGTAGCCAGACCATGGTAGGCTCGAAGGTATCTCCACAGTGCTCAGAGTGCTGTAATTCCCTTTATGTTCACGGTAGCAAAAGTTTGCGATCTGAGAAAAATGGGCGTGTTCACGGTATGTTCGCGGTGGCGGCAGGTGCAGAAATCAGGAATTTCAGTAATCAGAAAGGTTGGCTGGAAAGATCGACTGCCAGAGAAAAGGGCTGTGCTAACAAACTGGGTCTGAAACCCTCCAAAGTTAGCCTGTAGAGACTGGTCACCAGGCTATGTCCAGACTTGTAGACAGGGGGGTGAAAATATTTCCCAAGTATCCATTCCTGGCCTCAGGCTCCCACTAGGGTGTGAACTCCCCGACCTCTCGTAATTGGGAAAGGAACCACTTAAAGTCAAATGGAAGACGGTTAATTGAAAAAGAAATAGAGGTTGAGTGAAAAGATTTTGTACACAAGAAAATGAAAGTAACCTGTAGTACAATTCTTCAGCAAGCACTTCAAAAAATATAACATTGTATCTAGCAAGAAACCAACTTTAAACTTAAAGTTTAGATACAAGAATTGAAAGGAGATTAAAAACAATGTCAAGAATCTCAAAAAGTGCAAGTGCAAGATAACTTGAAACAAGAAAATATTGCCAGAATATTTCATTTCTGACTGTTTATTATATAAATGGTACAGTCGTTCAAAGTTTGTCCAGTAAATGAAGTTGACCCAGTTCTAACTTCAGTTACTCAGCAAATAGCAGACATTGTGCCTGGCAGGAAGCATGTCATGTTTGCTTGGGTAGCCAAGAGGGACAAACTAAATGTCAAGAGATGGTGGACTTCTTTCTGAAAAAGAGCCAAAAGCTTTTGTAACAACCTCTCTGTTTTAGAAGTGCCAAGGCATCAATCAGACCTTCTGTATCAGTGACATGTAGGACCACACCAGCGGCCAGCAAGAAAATTTTTGTACAATACATTTTAGGGTCTTGCTAATTTAAGTTTGTTACATCTTGCAGGCGACTGGACGTTAAGCTGTGGTCCACCGCTCATTACATGTAGAAAAGAGCTAGGGAAATTTCCTTGGTACAATGAACCTGTAAATACTGTACATACATGTAGAGTCTGTCCTCTTTGTCACAACCAATGGGAGAGTAGCTCAACTGTTCATTGAGTTCATTGAGCTAAAGTTGGATCGAGATCACTTTCACTCAACACCATCATCAAATACAGTACACCTGAAAATCAGGTGCAGTCCCCTTAGCCATATTTATGGTGGCACCGTGGCCTTAGCTGTTGTTAGGATTGTTGACTCGAAAGTGAGAGGTTCTGGGTTCAAATGCCTAACAGGTTCCTCACTAGACTCAGGTAAAAATGAGTACCTAGATTCAAGTAGAACGTTCCTCAAATAGGATGCTGAATGGAGGTGCTCTCTGAGGACAGCCACACCTCGAGCATGTTAAAGAACCCATCACAATGGTTGTATGGATAATAAAGATGTACATGTGCCAACATCATGCTGATCAAATTGTTCTCTTTCTCATTGACAGGGTTCCATCCAGGAGCTGCTGATCAGAAAGGACCCCAATGCCGCCGAGCAGCAGTGTTCTGGAGACACCGGAGAAGAGGTAAGAGAGACAGGGATAAAATGGATCATGGAAAGAAAGAAAGAAGGAAAGAAGGAAGGAAAAGATAGATAGACAAAATGGATGAATATAGAAAGATTCTAATTCCTCTTTCTCTTCTTCAATCCAAAATTGAACCTCAATCAGCTTAGAAAAGTTAGAGAGCTTCCTCCTTCATGGCTTCTAGCCATAAAGTGTGATGGATAAAGTTTTTGCAGCTGAAGAAGAGAACAGCTTAGCACCTATCTGTTCAGGTTCAAACCACAAGTTCACATTCCATGTTGACAGATCTGGTATAACATATCAGGATGTGTAGGCCTGTTCTCAAAAGCTATCCCTGCTTTTTCTACCTCCTGTGGTTTCTCTTGGCATCCTTACACGCAAACCTGACAATCAGTCTGGTATACCACAATGGGCAGAGGAATGTATCCAGAAAGAGAACAGTCTACCAAATAGCCATCTGATCTGGCTGGAGAAACTGGGTTTTGTTTGGACTGGGTTGGGTTGAATTCCTGTTCTAGAGTTGCGTCTGTTGGCAGCACGGTGAAAGGTCACCTCTTCCCATGTTATATTGCTGGGTAATGAGCCAGTCATCGGTCTGGTAGATCGATGACTATTAAGGCCTAGGAAAAAATGTTACCTTAGTGTTTCCGTTTTCCTGACTGGCCCTAGAAAAACGTGCCAACCCTAGCCTTTTGGGGGGTGGGTGTAATTTTCTATCTGACATCTGAATTTCAAACCCTCTGTAATGTTACTTCACGCATTTTCAGAACCACAACACGTCATATCATCCCCACAAGCAAACAAAGGGATAGGTCCTGGAGATCTAGACATCCCCGCATGGTCCTTATGCATTTCTGTTTTACATTGTCAAACTGTATTTGAGAATCCCTACCTATCAAGTTATCAACCCTATTAGAAGGACATTTAGCTTAAGCAACACAGTCACTGTGAGTAGATGACATAACTTTATTTTCTTTCTAAGAAAGTCAAACAAACATAGCAAGCTCAGCGGGACAGAGGTCACCATATGTAGCCTTGATTGGACTTGAAAAATCAAACAAAGTTGACAGTATGACAGTTAACATTGTAATTAAACCTCATTCTTCTAACCTTGCCTGTTTTTCCGAATCAGTATCAAAGTTTTGTTACAGCATTCCCATATTACATGATCTACTACTGGCCTGTAGTGTTTTCTTAATTAGAATCTTATATTTCAACATTGAACACAGTCATGGCTGTAACATACACTGCCTAGATCCCACAGAGGCACTAGCTGCAAGTAGTATTGGGTAACAGCCCCCCTCCCCATGACAATGTACACACATAGGGAATACTGTGTCATGCTGTTACTTGTTACCATTTCATAGCCATAACAAATTAGGAAATTGTATCCAGGATCATTAAGAGCAGTTTTTATCTTTACTATGTACCCAACACCGCATCAGATAAGTGTTGTATGTGGGAGTAGCTTGTATTCTTCTTCTCTCCTCTTCCTTGGAACTTAACATTATTTATAGCCCCACACTGGCAAAAGAGCTATAAAATGCAATGAATCTTATCTGGTCCAATTTCTGAACCATTTCATAGCTGGAACAAATGCGGAACGTGTGTCGACCTTCTTCAAATCCAGGTTTATGTCATTTTGGAATTCCCTGTAAACATCATACAACTCCCCTGACTCATTCGAGCAACTTACTTTGTACAAAAGTACACAAGAGTCTTTTTCGCATTAATACATCAGTTTTAAACTTTTAGAATTGTACTTGTTTGACATCATACATTTGTATTTTACATGCACTTCTAAGATGTTTCAGTAGTTAAAAACGAACTTAGAAAGAAATGGACTTATTTTCTGAGTACTACAGTGCCTATATCAGGGCTGTAGTCAGCTGGAACAGTCTAAATACTTCTGAAAATGGAGGTATTGTTTTTGGTCTGTCTGTATTTCTGGATAGTTTGGCCAGCAAAAACATAAGAAGCTGTGGATGGATTGTGATGATATTTGGTATGTGGGTAGGTCTTGAAAAGACAAAGTGCAAGGTCGATTTTGGGCCTTCTAGCACCTTACCTTGGTGCTGCAGCAGAACTTCCGGTTTTGTATTTTATGTTGTGGACATGCTACATGGTCTTGACTTTTTGGTTGCAGGTAGCTTTTGACATTGTTAGTGATCAATGAATTGGTAGGAGTTTCAGTCCTGGTGGTAGCTTGTTCTGTTCCTTAATCCACCCACCAACCATTCTCAATGGTTGTCTTTCCCTGGGAAGGATGAGGCTTTCCAATCTCCCAAAGCTTCCAATCAAGCCCTTTTGGAATTACACTAAACAAAGTGTTCATTCACTCCTCCTCGTAGCAGGAGGGATGACCTTGTTGTTGTGGGAAAACCTGACATGTTGGGCTGAGGTGGGCAGACTGTCTGGGGGAATCCATTCATCATGCCTGCTAATAAAGGGTTGGAATGTTCCGGGAAGGATTATTTAGTGGATCAGCCAGTTTCATGGTCAAATGCGATAATGGGCTGATTTTGTGGTACACCAGCCTCCCTGCTGGCTTTCAGCTGTTTTCAGGAAATCAGTTGTTTTTATGGACGTCAAAATAGATTACATGGAAGTCCAAGTCTATTGAAATTGTCACACTTGTCATGTAAGGTCAATATAATGCAAAACAATATTTTAAAGAAGACTGTTTCTTTCAAATGTTGATAGTTTGCCATGCCATAGAGCTAAATGAAAGATGCATGGTCTATCTGACTTCTTACAGCACCTCAACATACAGCACTGCAACTCAGTTGTTCGATAAAGTTGAACAGACATTGTTTGTTTTGCATAACTGCCTTTAGGCATAACACACCAGTTTTGTACATTAGGTCCATATACAAGCTGTATGAAGTTTGATCCATGCACCGGAATGGACCCCTACTCTTTTCATTAAGTGCGGAGGGATATTTAATGTGCTCTCCTCAAACACCGGACCTCCGCTTTACTTCCCATTGGAGAGGAACCAAAGCTAGGTAGTCATTTTCACTGATTGAGAAATAAAGTGTAAAGTACCTTTCCCAAGGACACAACATTGGGGCCTTCGAGGTTTTTGAACGAAGAACCTTCAGATTCTGAGTCAATAGCCCTAACCACAAGGCCACCTCGCCACCTTGTGAGTTGGTGAAACCTTCTTTGAACTTTTAAGGAAAAGGTTACCAACAGAGACCTAAACATGTAACAAACACATTAACAGGGAAATTTAAAGCTTGTTTGTTACAAAGACAACTGACATTTCCCAGTCCGAAAGTTTAAACTAAAATTGGACAGATAGTCTCTAAATAGTTGAGAAATTGATGACCAGAGAACATGTTGTCTAACAGTGTTTTACTGTTGTTTATTTCATGCTGACCTTTCTTAAACAACCTGTTGAGTACCTTGACTTTTGCTACTGGTTCACATGTAAGGTCACAAACTTGAACTTGTAGTACCGTTAGACAGTGATGGCACATTTCTTCCAGGTCTGTTTTCAATGTGTTACTTTGTTTTTCAGAATCATTAGATACATTGTATAAGAGATACTGCTATTCCATGGGATACATGTACATGTACTAATCTCAAGGCCTCTGCTACATGCATTCAAAACATCACGTGATCTTTAGGAGGAGCTAGACATGGAGATAATTGACTACACCCAAACTGTCTATCTATATGTCTGACCTACATAGCCTTATCAGATAACCAGAAGTAACCTTTGTTATTTCCTTTGAAGAATGACAAATTCACTAGTCATTCACAAAAGTTCGGATACTCATTTTTTACTGGTGGAGTGATGATATCAACCCAAGACCCCCTAGAGCCCAGGAAAACTGCCAACTTATGTCCAGTCAGTAATCAAGCAGTTTCAGAGCTGTACAAGGCTGTTTTCACACAGTTCATAGGAATATGTTAGACTGGTTTTCATCTCTATTACTGTTAATGTGGTGCTTTTATTCTCGCAGTTTTTGCAGTGGCCTCTTACCGCAAAATCATAATACCATGAACACATGTTTTGTAATTCTACCGTACTACAGAATTAACCAGGAACTTCAAACACAGCGAAAACCTTTTCCCTCATACTGCAAAAGTAAAATGCATTTACAGTAGCCTGGTTTCCATCCCTAATATTAATGTTATAGCTCATCTTCTGCGCTACGGGGACCAAAGCGACCAGGGAACTACATTAATTTTGTACAATAGGGACAGAAACCAGGCTAGTGATGCTGTGTTATGTGGGATAACCACAGGTACCCATAATTCCTGTGGTGGGGGTGGGCCCCTTCATTCCATCTTCTGTCCTCCCCTCACCTGGGGGCATGATGGGAGTTTCTGATAATCCAGAAAATCCTTTTGATAGTAAATCCCCTTGAAATGTAATTCCCAAATCAAATCCGCAGGATCTTAATCCACATAAGCCATAAGGTAAAATATCTGTATAGATTTACATGCTAGGATGTTGTGTAAGTAGTTACATGTATGTTGTCTTTGAAATTTTCATTATATCCTATTAGTTTCTTCACAGATTTGATTACAGTTGCCTGTACTGCCTCGCATGTATGGTAAACCACAAGTCTGGCAGTGTCAACTTTTATTAACATGTTGCTTGATCTAAACACCCCTGCATCCCTACACTTAAATGATGTTGTCATGGAGCTTCAATGGTATTTTACTTAACCTTTCTAAGGCAAGACTTGATCAGTTATCATTTTCTTTGATCTTCAGTGCCTGCACTGTTTGTAAAGATTTACCCTTTGATAAAGGAAAAATTATATTTTCAATTTAATATAGACCAGACACAAGATGAAAAGGGTGCAAATGAACTTCAGTCAGTCAAGCTTTATTTAAGGAGGCATTTTTTTCATAATTTTGTAGTGTTTATTGCAGGATCTGTGTTTATGACAGGTTAGAATTGATGACATGACTTCAGACAATTCCCAAACACTCCAATGCAAATCCATAAACTGTCCCATATCTTGTCCAGATCCACCATTCCTGTGCCCTTCCTCTGGTACTGTTTCATTTTCATGGTGACCTATCCACCACAAATTCATGACACTGTGAATATGTATTTTATAGTTCTACTGTGCTACAGAATTTTTTCAGATACTCGAACTCCAAAACTGCAAAAGCTTTCTCTCCTACCCAGAAATAAAACCACCGTAAAAGTTTATGCATTAACAGTACACGTACTTAAATGCAAACATCTTGATCTTAAAAACCCAGCATGACCCTAAAAAAGCTCATATTTTTTTACTGATATAAATAGCGGAGGTCATATTTGCAAAGTTATGTATACTTTGCCTAAACGGTGGCATTTCTACAACCTAACTGCTTCAAATCAGTGGAAATAAGTAAATGTCTACCCCTAAAATACCACACTTTAACTGAACCATAGATAAAATGGTATACTTTGCCTGGTGGGGTGTATGCGTCTCCAGTGATTTACTTTAACTGCTGCTGAGGGTGAAAGCCTTCCTCAACCCAGAATGTCTTGAAGGTCGTTTAGGGGTCAGTACCTTTGAATGATGGAAAGCAGACTAATGCCTGATGGTCTGTCTGACTAGACAGAAAGAGTCAAACCCAACAGTTGTAATCGGTGTCTTCTGCTGTTCAAGTTTCCCAAATCTTCCAAAAATTAAGTGTTGGAGCAAATGACATACATTGTATATACTGTCCTCTTTTGAAGGAGACTTCCACAAACAGAAACAATGGGAATGAACGGATAGGGAGAATTTGTATTTTGTTGTGTGCTTCTGTGATATTATGTATATCTATGGCTTTATTAGGACTATGTGTTTATGGATTTATTAGCACTTCAATCATGAGATATGATACATCTTTCTTATATTTTGTCTGACCCTGACCTCTTTCCTCTTGACCTCA
Organism: Branchiostoma floridae x Branchiostoma japonicum; assembly: GCA_013266295.2. Taxonomy (NCBI): domain Eukaryota; kingdom Metazoa; phylum Chordata; class Leptocardii; order Amphioxiformes; family Branchiostomatidae; genus Branchiostoma; species Branchiostoma floridae x Branchiostoma japonicum. The sequence goes on along the minus strand of CM023834.1, from coordinate 9,971,296 downwards.
ATGAAAAGTGGCCAGCAGGCCTACATTTTGTTCAGCTCCAATTCGTATCTGCTGCATTATACAAAATGTAGATGAAATTTTGCCCTACTTTTCACTCTCTGGTGCATATCCTAGATGTAATACATAGCCAAGTTTTTGTGTCTTCAACATGGTAGGACACTAGTCCATCCTGTTGTGAACAGGACTCAGTTGACCTGACACAGACACACTGACCTTCTCCGAAATGGTTTCCAGGTTTCCGTGAAAATGTCAGAATAGGACAGACAGATGATTGTACAGAAATAAGATCACGAGGGAAAAGGAGGTGTTTTTTTTTCAAATTCAGGATTGAAACAATTCTGTAGTGCTGTAGTCAATCCTAGGGAGACACAGTTTTCATGTCACGAATTTGTGGTGAAGAGGTCAACGTGAAAACCGTGAAAAAAACACAGTGAAAGTTATAAGATTAACTTTTTTACGGTCTAAAGATAGATGTTCCTAGATTAACAGCTTCTAAGTAACATTCCCTCAGTCAGGATTACTTCATTTCTGTATAAACAGTGAGTAAAACGATGAAACTTTCCCCCTAAAACATCGGAATCTGTTTCAGCCATCAAGCTAAAAAGCAGGAAATCAAGCAGACAGTACTGTTAGAATTGAATGACTCTAACATGCCCTAAATGACCTCTCCAGACCAACTGGTCAGTGGCCAAAGTGGATCCGGAATTCCTAAAGTCCACTAGACTTCCCTTTAGGTGGTCTTGTTACTGGAGTAGAGATAGGCCCAGACAAGTTGATTCTGTGGTTCAGTATATAGTCTTTATTTTCCATACAGTAGATTGGGATAATACAAATTATGTGTTTCAGTGCTCCTTTTATTATTTCTGGGTACACTAATTAAAACCCAAAATACTTCTCAGAAGTCTGAAATCTCAGATATATTGTTCTAAGAAATTGTTGTGTGGCTTGTTTTTGGTAAGTGCTGTTGTAAACTTTGTGATATCATCACTACTGTATATACATGTATATATATATATATATATATATATATATATATGTATGTATATTTATATATAATGTCAGTTTTGTTCACTGTACCCTATAACAACTACTGGATCTTGTACTATTGTCTGCCACATTTCAAGACCTGAGTAGAAAGACTGGCTAGAAAGCTCAACTGACCAGAATTGAGACTAAACAAACAAAACTTGTATCCTAACTTAACTGGTCCTAACTGGTCCATCCCTGTTTAGTGATGTAGGTCATCTAAGTATATAACCTAAATACCAGTTTGTGCTTTGCAATGACCTACAAAACACAGAAGGTATCATGTACACCTTGAAACAGCTGGAATATCTTCAGACATGTACATGGAACCACTGCTTATATCAGGTACAGTGAACCAGGATAACATGTCCACTAGCCAAGTTGCAAGGTTGGGAGATGGTTAGTAAACAACTGATAATCGATGGGTGGGGGGGGTACATGTATGTGAAAACTCTCCAAAGAACAACAATAACAACACAAACAACAACTGATGTGCCTTAAGTTGTCTTCAATTTCCGGAGATTTTTTTACTTAGTGTATATATATATATATATATAATATGTATATATATAATAAGGGATTGTCAACTCAATTGGAACAGTCCTAGACAATTTAAAACATGATTGAAAGGACACAACACAGCCTCTCTCATGATAAGATGTTGCTAATGGGTTTGTTCTGTAGTTTCATGCACATCTGTGGAGGGAAGGAAACTTCTTATTGGGAGAAAAGATATGTAGTCAAGTATTCGTTTATCCTCCATTGTCAAATGTGCACGTACAGTAAATGTATACAAAATGTAAGAGATGGTCAGTTGGAAGAGACAGGAACTGTAAGAATCCAGTGTACTCTACATCTTCTAGAGTACCTTGAGTCTTCTAAGCACTTACAGGCACTCTTAGGCAAGCCAGAATTATTGAAAAGAAGTACCTTGAGTCTTCTAAGCACTTACAGGCACTCTTAGGCAAGCCAGAATTATTGAAAAGAAAACTGTTTGGTTGCCCAGACCACATGACCCATCCTGACCCTTGTCCATTGCTATTTGGGGCAGGCGATGGTCACTTGTCTGGAACAACTTTCATCATGAAGGGTGGTCTGGAAAGGGCAGGGGTCCGTCTTGTACATGTATATGTACAATATGTAGACTGTGGTTCAAATTCCTAGCTGTTAGCATGAAGCTATACATGCATCCAACTATGCACCATGACTCTGTTCTGCTCTACTAGGACACAAACAACTGAGTTGCAGAAAGAGCTGTGTTGGTTGGGGACAGCCCTATGTTCCATTCATGGATCCACTGATCAAGTCAACAGCAACAGTCAAACTTTGTACTAGATCTGGTGGCTTTACGACCTTGGCCACAGGGTTCAAGACAGTCCCAAGGTCGTGTCCCAGGGTGTCGGTAATGGGCATTCCAACATGGTGGAACATTGACAGTGGCAAGAAGGTCAGCTGGTCCATCCCCGCTTGGATGATAGACAACTTGGGCGTGACCATTGGGAGTCCACAGTCACTTGGACAGGATCTTGGCTATCCCTGAATTTAGGGCCTCTCCAGTGTAACATTTTTTCTCCCCATTTAACCCTTCAAAGTTGGTGCCAACCAGCTGCCGTAGCAGGCTGAAGGTTAAATAAAGTTGGCAAACTGCAAGTTTTGGCCCTTATGTTGTTTTACCTGGTACAGCACTTGCACAAGATATCATTGATTTTGTCCATTCTTACTTAAAGTACTAAATATCAAAAATTAAACATCACTTTTTGCACAAGTGAGCACAAGTGGGCCTGTTAAATTTAAAAGCTTAGGAAAGTCCATCTGTTCCTGTTCTTTCTGCAGTCCCAGTTCGATTTCCTCGCACCATTGGGTCAGGAAGAAGATCATGTCAACAACTGAGGCATCCCTCCTGTTCCTAGTTAGAGTTAGCCCAGTCCAGTGAAAACAAGCCAAGCTAGGTGTAGATGTCCCGTAAACTAGGAGGCCTGATTCTATAACTGTCCAAGAAGATTTCTCACAAGAGGCAACAGGTGTAGTACTTCTAACCCACTCAAAGGTGTTAAGTTGCCCTACATGCACTTGGACTGGGTTAGCTGTAAACTGACATGTGCCACTGCAACATGCAGGAAGATCTTTAGAGGAGTAACACTTTTCTCTTGAAGTCACTGTATCTCTTCCAAACTGAACGTGAACATTTGTAGGTCTAAGGCTTTTTTTTCAAGAGGATTAGTAGAATATATGGGAATAGAGCAACCCAAAGTACTACAAGCAAATGGTTACAACTGACAAATCTGCCAGTTGATTGGTTTCACCTGTATTGTCAACTTCCTCTACCAAGGACAGTTGCCAAGAACTACAACCTTCCTTTACCAGTAAGGTTCAGGTGTCTAAGTTACACACATGTATCTGTCACAGCCTTTATAAATAGGTTCATTTTGTGGCTTTAAGTGTGAGTGACCTTGTGGTTGAACTTCAAAATCTTTGGTAATGTCCTCGTAATCAGTCACACAGCAAGAAACCATCAACACTTCCATTGCAGAAATTTCTGGGTTTGCAGAGGTTGGACCTCTGGTTAGGTTTTGTAGGCTCTTCTTTGGCACTGGGTCAAGTTTTTGTAGGAGCTCACAGTATGTAACTGCTGTCAAAAGTGTTAGAATAAAACCAGAGTGGGAATTTTTCACCCATATTTTTTGGTTGCAGAGCTATTAGTTTTGTTGCCCCCCTGTGCCCAACTTGACCTGTGTAAAGTTTCAGCCTTAAATCTTTATGTTCCCATTGCAGATACTGATTTCTATTACTGCTGGATTACTGCTAGATTCGAAAAGGTTAACAACGTCATACTCTGTCCATCTGTGTAGCAAATAATGTCAGAAACAATGTACATGTATTGCTATCTGCTGTTCCTGATTAACAAGCTGATGTAGACAAAGCTTATTATACTATATAGTAAGAATCAAGCTAAGCTGAGCCTTTGCTTGCCCAAGTTAATGATGTTCACTCCTCTACGTTATGTACATACCCCCAAACTTCTAAGTGGTTTCCCATCTGTTCTTGTCTACTGAGCTCACTTAAGAAGACATCTGTGCGGTAGAGCTTTTGACTTCTCCTTTATGAGATTGAACCTGCCTCGTTACTGCTTGCCCCTGTAAACCTTTCCATCATCGCCCACTTTGCCTGTCTTAAAGTAAACCAACGTCTTCAAACACTGGCGGATTTCTAAGCTTGCCAACATCTGAAGAACATCTAAGTGACTCATCCCACGTGTCTTAATTAGTTTAAACAGATTTGATGGTAACATATCTTGGTTCAGCTTCTTCTTTTTTTACCATCAAAATGTATTTATTTCTTATTGAAGATTAATCAATAAAATTACAAACCAGTATTTAAAGCATTTTGATTGTAGCTTCATTGCATTAAAGAACAGCAATCTTTTCATATTCATTTTATTGTGACTGACTGGAAGAATATGGAACATTGAGTTACACATATATCTACTTTCTCAGCTCTCAGAAGTGCTACTACATGTTATACAGTCAACCTGCCCCCCCCCCCCCAAAAAAAACTCAGGGGACTGATAAAATCTGGTCAATGTGGGCAGGTGGTCACTACAGACAGCATTCTTAATTTGCTTGTGTCAATGGGAACAATTATCAAAGGGACCACCACACTAGGCAGGTGGTCCTGTATGTAGAAGTGGTCACTTGTACATGTTTGTACTTTTATGAATAGAATGTAATAAAACATTACATAATGGAATCTCTCCTATATAGGATCCTCCTTCATTGTAGCTTCATGTTTGATGACATTTTTCTGCAGTATATTGTTGTGTTAACACGTGTTGTGTTGCGTCCAGGGTGCAGTGTCAGGCAGTGGAGATGGAGGAGAGGAGGGCACCATCATCACCATCCCTGGAACTGTCATCCCCGGCAGACCCAACACTCCTCATGCCACTCAGGAAACACCGGTTGGTAGTCGTCTTATAAGTTGGTGCATAGTTTAAACTGCGGGTGATGTGTCAAACTTGTAGGCTACTGAGACATGAAGAAATGTACCACACACACATTTGGTTACTGCTTGGACTACCTGTCAGTTGTAGCAGTAGCCTGGTATCCAGTCTATCGTGGTTTGGGCTGGCTATATTCGGACCTGTAGATAATCCCTGCCACCCAGTTCAACTTAGGCTCTCCGGTAGGAGTTTTATGCCCGCCCAAACCACGATAGACTGGACACCAGGCTGTTGTAGAAAATGTAACATCACTTCCTTGGATTGCCATTTTTGTTAGGTTGACGGCCCAGATGTGAATGATCCGTATCCGGACACGAGCAACATGGAGCGCCATGACGGTGACACCACTGGTTGGCCAGAGCTGCCCGAGGGTGGTGCGAACACAGGATTGGCTGGACTGCCTGGTTTACCCGGCGTGCCCGGACCAAAGGGAGCCACTGGGCCTCAGGGTCCACCTGGGCTGAGGGGGCAGAAGGGAGAGCCGGGAGATACCACTCTAGTCGAGGGGCCGATAGGTGAGTGGAGAACTGTTACAGGTTTTGCAGACATGCTTGGAGAAGTAGAGTGGAGATAGTCTGGGCAAACAGTGATGGTGGTACAGTAATGTTTGTTGTCAGCTAACCTTTCATTGAAATATAATATACTATGTGTCAGAGTAGAGACTCTGATTTAATGGTAGAGATCCCGATCTAGCAGAATCGCCAATTCTACTGGTAGAAATCCCAATTGGAGTGTTTGTCGACAGAGATTGTGATCGGGATGATGTTTATGTGTTAACGTGGTTTCTCATTTATAAATCCAGAGTTTCAACTCAAAAGTTAAAGGGACATGAGTCAAAGTAGAAAAGTTCTGACTGTCTTTTAAGCAAATGTCTTTAAATTTACAGACTCCAATCAGGATCTCTACCCTTAGAATTGCCGATTGTTCTGGCAGAAATCCCGTTCGCGTTCTCTGTCGACAGAGACTCCGATCGGGATCTCTACTGGTAGAATCAGTGGTTTTGCCAGATTGCAATCTCTACCCTAACATATATCATGTTTCCCTGTTTATACAATGTAGGTATCCCAGGTGAACGTGGCCTGCAAGGCTTACCCGGAAACCAGGGTGAGGTTGGACCTGTGGGGCCGTCTGGTGAGAGGGGACTGAAGGTGAGATTCAGACACTTATCATCATCTCATTGTCTTAGTAGACAATGGGCTTGGTCCAGGAGAGTCTCGGCATCTTACTTTGGGGGCTGAACAAGCCGATCCTTGGGTGGCAAGCTCTGCCACATGTTGTACAAGTAAATGTGATGGTGTTGACAGTGGTTGGTCTCTGTCACCATTGGTCTCTGAGTTGAGACCTTCAGACACTACATGCAGCATTAAAGACAGCGTCACACAGTAAACAACCTTTGGCTGTATTTGTTGATCGCAGGAATGTCACTGAATTTCATAATCACCAGAGAGTCAAGCACCTAAAAATCTACCCTATTACATTGGATGGGGAATGGTTACCTGCAAATATTAGCAAATGATTGTTTTGCTGCTGAAAATGTGCTATAGTCAAGAGCTTGCAGACCCGTTGGGAGAGCTCTTTTCCTGGTTTATCAATAGTGAACTACTGCAGCCATTACTGTTTCTTTGTACAACAACATGACTTGTGAAGAAGTGTGAAGTATATATAAAGCCAGTATGACCACCATTCAGTGAAACACAGCTTTAGATAACAACAATGGAATTGCGTTTTGTTGAATAATATAATGGTACAAAATGTTTCGTTTTTGTGGTATCAGGGTGAGAGAGGAGAACCAGGGCTGAAGGGGGACCCAGGAGTGGGTCTGACTGGCCCGCCCGGTCCACCTGGACCCCCAGGAGTCGTCACTGTTGGAGAGGATGTAAGTTTCGTGATTATAGCCCACATTCTTACAAAGTCCATTCCAAACTGATTGTCTAGGCATAATGCTTCTAGAGAGAGGATTTCCTAAACAATGTTAACAAATAGGAAACAAGATAGTCAAAGAGCAAGACTTGCTGTAGTGGAGGACAAAATACTGCTTATTACCACAGATTTGCATATGTGATGTAACCAACAGCAACAATTAAATTAAACATAAGTTAACATGCTTTACAAAAATGTAGTTGAGGGCAAGAATTAGTTGTAACTGATGTGTAAACATACCTGCAGCTTTCTTTTTGATAAGGCAGAAATACAGAACAAAACATGACCATTCTGAAGTTTTATATATGAAGGCTTTATGGTGCACTTTTTTTATTTTTTACATTTTTAGCGACTTCATCCCAATAACCGCTTCCATCCATACAGCTGACGTGGTTGTTGGGATGAAGGGCTCGGGCTTTTTTATTTTTCTGTCACATTTTCATGATTTTTTACTTTTATTTTCACACCACCCCATTTCCACCCTGCAACATGTTTTTGTGCATGTCTGTCCATGGTGCTGTCCATACCCCCCTCCCACTGCACCCCCCCCCCCCTCCCCACTTCACATCACCCACCATGTATGCACAGGGTCAGGTGATCTCTGGAACCCCAGGGTCAAAGGTGAGTTTAGGCACAGCAACACAAAGCAGAAAACCACACAACACTGAAACATGCTAACATTTCACTGCTGATACACACCTTCAAACATGTTTTTTTTTTAAGGACTATTTTTTTTAATGTACAAGTTCATGGAGTTGGCGGCCCTTCTTATATTCACTCAAAAAAGTTTTTAATGCATAAACTATGAGTAGTTTGACAACCAAATGAACAGAATTGAGAAGTAATTCAGTAAACAAGTAAAATGGCAACAAAGACTTGTCACTGGTGTTGAAATGTGTTCAGGATAAATCACCTGCAGCTTAAAGAAAGTTAAAACAAAAATTTGTAGGTTGAGAGCTGTAATACTCATCCAACAGACTAATGATGTAGGCATTATACTAGTCTTCTTACCAACAAACTAATCTGACTGATTAGTATTTAGTATAACAAGGATCCTTACCAAACTTAGCTTTAAAAATCTCTAACAGTTATGTGCTTGCTGTGGGTTGTTTGCTTTTACACTTATATGTACATCTTCCTGCATGTGCCAATGATTATTCTAGTCTTCAAAAACTTGCCATTTTTGCCAGTGATTCTGTTTCACCTTTGTGATGGTTTTGTGGTTTAATGCTGCCACCTAGAGCTTGTTGCATGAACTGCATGTGTGTTTGTTTTACAGGGAGCAGCCGGAGCACCAGGCCTGCCGGTAATTACAGCATCTTGTTTTCAACTGGACTTTTAATTACCATAGATCTGGATTTGTTGGACCAATACATGCTATAATTGATATTGGCTGTATAATTTGCTAATATCATGCATATTTTTTAGTTGCAAATGTAGTCTTGTATAAGATCTTTTCTATGGCATGCTAAAATGTACAAGAGATTGACTGAAGTAATGTGAAAAACCAATTACAAATTGTATTTATTTGTAAAAATTGTTTTGTATGATAACCTCTGTTTGTTGATTGATTGTGTTCTGTTGGTTTGGCTTGCTGGATAACCATACTATCTGCTTGTGAATGCTCGCTTTCTGCATGTAGGGTCTACCTGGGCCAGCTGGTATCACAGGAGCAAAGGTATGCATGACACAATGTATCTGGACTTCACAGACACAGAACTGCATTTTTAAAAGTACTAGATTGAAATTGTCCATTTCAATACAATCAGCCAATTAGAAAAAAAATAGACTGGCTGTGTTGTCAGGTTCCCTATATATAGTAAGCTTCTTTAATTTTGGAGAAAAAGCACCTTCTACTCAATAGCAGTTATTACTATGGTTATGTTATCTATCTTTTTTTCTTTTTTATAGAATATTGTCTGAGACTAGCACCTGAAGAACATGTAAATAAAGAATAGACTTAGAAGAGAGTACAATGTATTGATGTTGTTTTTCAAATATTTAACAAAATGAACTGTGTCTTTGATTAGGGAGAGCCTGGGGAGTCTGTTGCTGGAGTTGCTGGCCCACCAGGGCCACCTGGGCCTCCGGGACTGCCTGGCCCACCTGGGCCCTCCAGTGGCTTTGTACCGGAAACAGTGCGTATCCCATAATGCTCTTACATGTACATCATGTACCTTTTCACCATTCCATTGTCTTTTCCATACCAGGCAGATTGATGTGTTCCTTGACAAAATTATCAAGACTAGTGCAGAGTTTCATAGAGCATTGCAACAATGCCATGTCCTCAAGATTGTAAAAAAAAAAATTCACATTGTGGCACTCATGCTGGCAGCATGAGGCCATTCCCTTTGACATTTGCTGTTAGTTTGGTGATGAATAGAAATGTTGCTGTATATGAATTTGGAAGAGAGAGAAAGCTTGAAGACTCGTAACTTCAAGAATATTGCCAAATGGGTTGGGTTTCTGTCAGCAACCTTTTTGTATACAAATATGGAGTGGAAAGGAACTTGGTCATGATGGTGGAAAGGTGTTCAGTGCCTTGAGAAGTATGAATGATGTGGATTGCAGTTGTTTGACTTGCATTAATTTGTGATGACAAGCATTTCACAGCCTGCAGCATGATGGTCACCAAGCAATATTTAATGATGCATGTTTTTTGCTTTCTTTTTTTGTCTAAATATTAGGCCATTATAGGACTTGAAGGCTCGGGATATGAGTTTGCTGGACAGGTGAGACTGGTGAATGAAATAAAACTTACTCTTAGTTATATGCATCCAAGACCTACAGTAGATACATAACGTTATATGCATGTCCTAGAAATCACCTTGTTTGTGTAAGCTACATTGTAAAAGCTAACCAAGTCTGATAGCTTTTTCAAATTTTGGACTGATTAAAACTTTTAATTCCAACCTGATAGAAAAAAGTGGGACAGAAATATTTCTAATCAAGCTACTTGTAATCATGTAAATTCTTTCACTGACAGTGTGGCCAGATTTGTTGTAAGCCATCAGACGATTTTGAAATCATAGTCTTTTAAAGCAGGCAGTGACAGAACCAACCGCAGTCACTGATCGAAGACAATGTTTTGTGTCACAAGGCAACTGAAAGTTGTACAAGCACAACTGTCCTAAGAATGTCCTCAGTTTGCGAGTGTACATGTATGACGATTGCACATGTATGACGAATGTGACTGGGCCCTTAGTTACCCCAAGTGTTCTACTACAGATGGAATCCAAACTTCTAAGCTCTACTGCTTCTTTTCCTTCTGAAACCCCAGGGTGTGACCGGCCCACCTGGACCCCCCGGGCCACCAGGTATCCCAGGACTCCCAGGCCCCCCTGGTATCCCCGGCCTGCCAGGAAAACCAGGTACTTTTGGCACAGGGAACATCACGAACGGGATCCAGGGTCCTTCTGGTAGAGATGGTGTGGACGGACTTTCAGGACCACCTGGGCTTCCTGTAAGTATTACATTTAAAGTTCATCGGTAGATGAGCTTGACTTGAAAAGATTACTTTTGTACAGATGCAGCAATTCCATCCCATATTTAAGACTGCTATTGGCCATAATCGTTGGTAACATTAATTTGATTTGATTTGATATGGATTGCTACAGCACAGGCACAGGCTGCAATTGCAGATATTGTGCACCACTGTGCATATTACAAAAACAAAATTTAATACAATCTTTGAAACAAATACAATGCAACAATAGATACAATGTTGGGTGTTGTTTAGTATGAGTATTGTCTTTTTTCTTGTAGGGCCTGCCAGGACAAGATGGACCAATAGGGCCTAAGGTCAGTTACACTCTTCATAGGTTATTTTGAGTCTACTGAAGGGTTTTTCATACTGATCTGTTTTTTTCATCCCATAATGAATAATGTCATGTGATGTTCTGTCATATCCTATAGCTACAAATGTACATGTAGTCATCCCTGCATAGCTGACTTAACGCATCCCAACAACAATTTTGACATTTGGAGTAGTGCTATGTACAAAGTTGTTTTTCCAGCGGCAAAACATTACTTCACACACTGCATAAATGCATTCAACCCTTGCTCACTTCATTCAAAATATCCCCCTGCCATTACATGTGCTCATCCACAGTTTGAGTCTGGCAATGTTGCTACCTGTAGTACATCATGATTGTCTCAACTACTTGTAGTGTGCCGTCATATCAGATCCATTCCCTCCGTAACATTTGTATTTACCTATGACATCCTGCTGATGAAGTGTCTTGACCTGGTAGCTGTTATTTGTGTACTGACTTTGATGTTGCCATGTGATGTTACCTTGTGCTCCTGTACTAGCATGTCTTCCCCTCATAACCATGGAAACCTGCCCTTGTATTAACTGCATGTACAGGGTGAAGCAGGGGTACCTGGGATTGCGGGGCCAGCAGGAAGTAAGGTAAGACAGTCAGTGATAGAGCTGTTACAGCACTGTCTTAAAGAATAGGCTGAGAAATTCTGAACTGGATGTCAGAACTTTCTTCACGTGTCCTCTACCTTATATAATGTCATGTTCTTGGTAGTTACTGTGAATCTTGAAATGTTCGCAGTAGTTTCACACTGACCTCTCCACAACAAATTCATGACACTGCGAATATGCATTTCCAATGTATTACCAATATATTGCAAAATTGTTTAAATTTGAAATTGAAATACAGCAAATAAAACCTTTCCTCTTCCACTGCAAAATTAATTCCCGTCCAAAATAAATAAATTTACAGTATTCACAGCACTGGTGTACAAAAATGGTTAATATTCTCTTTTTTTAAGTTCCCCTTGACATTTAGTACTGGTGAATCACTGGTGTCACACTGAAATGTAGAGAATAGGTGTAAATCTATCAAAATACAGTGAAAGAGATTATGTCCTTGATTGATGACAGTGTGTGCTGGAAAAATCTTTCAAAGATGGTTCTGACGAACCTGTTGCCATGTTGTTTTAGGGACAACCTGGACTGAATGGACAGCCTGGACTGCCTGGTCCACCTGGACCTCCTGGGCCCCCTGGTGGTGGTGGAGGAATATTTGTGAGTGTACTGTCAGATCTATTATAGATACACCTCCAAACTCAAAATATCACCTGCATATGCAGGTCAGTGCTGGTAAAATTGGAGCTGTGCAGGTATTTCTACCTGCACCGAACCTGCACCGGTAGGTGCATGTTGGTTTTTATTTGTTGGTTTTTATTTCTACCTGCACCAAACCTGCACCGGTAGGTGCATGTTGGTTTTTATTTGTTACATTAGCTGTTACTACCTATTTTACTTGTAAAAGAAGTGGTTGGAGTAGTAAATGTAGCTGACTGACAGGTCTTGTGATGAAATTTCTCAATAATTTTTAACCAGCCCAACCAAGTAGATAATGGTTAACCTGAAATGTAGTTGAAGAGTGACAATACTGACTGTCCTTTTTGTGTGGTTTCAGGGATTTGGTGGTTCAGGATCATCGGTAAGTATCTCAACCTGAACTCTATTCACTATACATTGTACATACCATACATGTACATTTGAGTGTACACATGTACATACATGTCTGTACATTTAGCTAAGTGTTTCAGAGTTAGTACAAGTGCCCACAGCCATTATAGAGGAATCCAGACATACCGGTAATTAATTTCATGCCAGTCCAATAGGTTAAGAGTTTAGCCACAAGGTCCCCTTGGAACGTTAAGTTGTGATCACAGCTCTGCCTTTGCTCATGCAAACAGACTCTTAGCTCCCTGCTCAAACCATTCTCTATTATACTGTCTTTTACTAAAGTTTTAGTGCAATGCAGCAGTAAGCTATATCTATCACATCCCATGTAATATCATGCCATGCATTTCACTTTACCCTTGTGCACTTCATTTGTACGCTGAATTACCGGTAAACCATGTGCCATTTATGTATGCATCACAGCTTAACCAATGCCTCAGAATGCTTGTCTATGTTCCTAGACTCATCTTGAACAAAGCTCCATCCCATTGCATATAGTGTGGTGTGCTTGACCCTGTATAAGCCCTGCTTGTAGCACTTTTCCTTGCTGAGCTGCTAGTCTGCACACTTACAGGGGGGCCCTGGACCTGCAGGGGAACCAGGGATACCCGGAAGCCCCGGGCAGAAGGTGATGATGGGAAATGGGATAAACATTGGAAGTTGTAAGAAGTAGGGATCCGGAGGATCTGTAATAATAGGCCTAAAAGTACACAGTGGTTCCTCTATTAGTAAGTATATGCATGATACCCCAAAGAAATTAGTGAAGATATGTCTTTACTAACGTCATACCACATCATAACATCACAGGAAATTTCTTCTTTCTAAGTCTGTAAGAAAAGCTGTCAAGTTGTACAGTAGTTGTGCATTTGCTGCTGTCAAACACAAATTTAATGTTCTTTCTGCATGGTATCTCTGGTAATAGTTTCAGCATGGATTAGTATTGTTTTATCATTAAATTTTTGCATGGAATATTTTCTACTGTAGACATGACAAAAACAAAGGTGTATGTTTTGTTTTGTTGATATATGTATCTCATTGGCTGCTGTAACCTTGTACCAGACATTATTTTTAATAGACAATGTTAGCAGCTTTCAGTTGAAAAAATTCCCCAAATTTGTTGTGTTTATAATTATTAAAAAGTAATGCAGCAGTGCAAGTGAACTTGACATACATGTATTTGTGGACTGCAGCAATGCTGTAACTGGCATGATGATTCCAGGAACCGTGCAAATGTATTGCTAAAGCCTGCCATTGGCTGCTGTGTTTTAATCCAATTAACCATTATCCTAGGGTGAACAGGGAACAGCAGGACCAGAGGGCCCACAAGGATCACCTGTAAGTGTCTGATCACCTCTAGGAGACATTCTAACCAACACATATTACTGGAAAACATTAATATTGACATGTTAACTTGTTAATTATGGCTATTCTAGGACAAGGAAATGTATGACTGGACAGAAATCCATTAACACCCTTACTATATTTTTGTATGTTGTGTATTTTTATATATTTATGATCGTGTAACCATATTATAAGACACTCCAAGTATCTTTCCTTTTTATGCTTTTTTCCTGCAATGTACAAATAGCACACTACATGGAATTACTAAGTGAATGACTCCGAGACAAGGAAACAGTAGGGTAAGTGTTACAGAGTTTTACAGAGTGGGATGTCTACATTGTTGTTAACCCCTGTATGTTGTTGTGCTGTGTCTTTACAGGGCTTACCAGGACCAGTTGGGCCGCGTGGACCAAAGGGAGACCAGGGTGAGGCTGGTATAGTCGGACCTCAGGTGGGTTACTTGTACTACAAAATAATACTGATTCACACAACATGAAAATAACAGTGTAGTAGGAAACAACTAAGAAATCATTCATTCTTCAGTACACTCATAATTGTCTCAGAGCAAACCCCCAGGCTATGCCTTACATTGTAGTGTATGTATTAAAAAATGAATTGCATGGGGTTTTTTTTTACAGGGACCCAAAGGTGACATGGGACCAAGAGGACCAGCTGTAAGTATAAATTTGCCTTAAAAATACATGTAACTGTTACAGTAGGACAACAAAAGACCAAAACTGCAGAAAACTGATAGAAGTTGTTCAATATTTTGAGCTCTTGATGCTAGCAGCGCTGAACTAATAACTGACCAAATGTTGTTTTTCCTTGTGCTGCATCATTCTGACTGTTTGTGATCTACTGTAGAAAGGTTTGTGAAAAGAGGATTTTGTTGATCATGGGCTGTTATATTTATATATATTTTGACAACTCCTTTTCTTACTGCAAAAAATGTAAATGTCAATTGTCATCTCCTTGAATCTAATGATTAGTGCAACATAAAAGAAAGATGTGTGCATAAAAGCATAAACTCTAAAAGAGTCTAATCAGTGTGCAGTATTTAACCCTTAGCACACCGAAGTAGCCATCAATGCTCTAGATCTATTGGTTTTGTGGTTAGGCAGCAGGGAGAAGGTTAAAAATGTTGTTTCATCCCAATAGGGTGAAGCAGGACGTGACGGTGTCGGCCTCCCTGGGCCCCCAGGCCCGCCCGGACCCCCAGGACTACCTGGAACTATCTCTGTCCTCCCTGGAGATGACGAATTGGTACAAAAAGTGTTACACTCTCTTTTTTTTTTAAACTAGATAGTCCACTCCAGTTTTGGTTGCTGTGTTTTCAGTAAAATTTCTCTTGCATACTAATCTAGTCAAGTATGCACTGGTGGCTTGCAACCATGCAGTTTTTAAAATACCATGGCAAGCTGATTGTGATTGTACATGTATAAGTTTGTAAAAATCAGGTATTGCCAGTACAGGACATGTTGGTTTCAAGCTCAGGCTTAGAAATGTATAAAAAGAAATTTGTTCAGAAAAGTTTTTGGGGACGAAAATGGGTAGCCTATTGGATTGCAAAATTGTAGATCATTTTGTATTGTTGCAATGCAAATACTTTGGTTTGCTGTGATGAAAAATAGTGCATGTTTTATGGACGTTCTCTGCTATGATTGTGATTGCACTATAGAAATGCCGGATAGTTGCTGGCTATGCCTGATGATGAGATGATTGCATATTTGCCTTGTCCTGTTGTGTTCTCATTCGTGCTTGCACCATTTGTTGTGCACATTTTGCATGCAGACTGTCAGCCCGGGCTTTCCACCAACTGGAGGAGAGGTAAGATTTGGTCCTATTTCGTTTTAACTCTTCAAAGATCTGTACAAAATTTGCCTGGTATCCAGCTTACGTCCTGGTTTTTAACCAGACTTTGGCAAATCTGAACACTCGTGATTGCCATGATTGACATCCTCCTGTCTTCTTCAGGGTGAGATGACCGATGGTTTTACTGGGGGAGTGATCGGACCAGCTGGGCCTGAGGGACCACGAGGACCTCCGGTAGGGCCGATATGATTTACACATGTATAGAGAGAGAAGCGCTGATACAGATAATGACCACTAAGACACAATTCACCTTTTCTGGTACACAGACTGATATTTTCCATGTACTGTTATCATGTCCAACTCTAATATATGCCTACATAGGTCAATTGGGTGAGTAATTATAAGTGGGTGGTATGGGAAGTGGTGTTATACATGCATGTACCTGATTCAATTACATCATAATTATTATTATACATAAAAACGAGGTCTGGCAGCTGTGTCATGAAACAGGAAAACCCAAAATACTCCTAGAAGTCTTGTTGCAAGTTGCAATGTAGTTTCATCATCGATCTTAAAAAAGAGTTCTTGACAGTTTAGGACTGTTGCATCCAGCTACAAGTAATATTTTCTTTGCCTTTCAGGGAATTGCTGGACCCCCTGGACCAATTGGCAGGCCTGTAAGAAGTTCTACAATTTTAGTTGTTTTGATAACTTTTCAGCACTAGTGACCTTGACTTTCATGTTAAGTCTTCTTTTGAGAATTTGAGGTGCATTTATGATGTTGCTTTGATATGCTGCTTATTGTGTTGTTTGATTTTTCCCAGGGGGAGCCTGGTTCACCTGGTGAGAGGGGAGAGAAAGGAGACGCAGGAGAGGCTGGGCGTAAGGTATGTGAGTTTAACGTCGTGAGTTTGAATCCCTAACTATGAAAACAGACACTGAACTCTGCACACAAAGGAAAAATTAATGATGAAATATATAGCATTAAGTTCTAGTCTTTAGTCTAGTTCTAGGCTTTATTATGTTGTTTTAATATTCTAGGCTTATAAGACACCAGAAAAAGATAAAAAGATATATGGTGCATAAATCAAGAGAATAGAAGTACAGATTGACATAATCAACCTAAACTGAACACAAATATAAATAAATTACAATACAGGTGTACAGAGCAAACAATCCTCAATGTTGAACTGATTGCTGATGCACTGTACATTTTGTACCTTCCACAGGGTGATCGTGGGGAGCCTGGTCCTGCTGTCACCGTAGACGGAGATGTGCTGCAGATCAAGGGGTCAAAGGGAGAACCAGGATTGGCTGGGGTGGAGGGACTACCCGGCAAGAAGGGTGAACCTGGAGAAGCTGTGAGTTGACTGTGTTTCCTGTTGTAAGCATGTGGTGGAACATGTAGTATCTGAGGTGTACAGCGACTGTATAAGCTGGTTCAAAGTTTAAACTGTGTAGTGTGATGCATTGTGGGTAAAATGTTTAAATTGAAGGCCCCTGAGTGTGGGCAAAGCACATGTGGACAAACATGGTCTAGACAAGAACTGTCCACAGGTTTGGGGCCTTCATCTTTGACCTAATGCATGCACAGCACAGTTCAAACCTAGAACTGGCTCATTGATAAGTGATACAACGTTAATGGGTACAATGTAAGATAAGCAAATTACACGTGTATTTAAGTGCATGCACAGCACTGTAGTTAATGTGAACAAAATGGCAAGCCTACAATGGACTGTTCATCCAGATTGACAAAGTCAGGAGTACAGATGTAGATAAACATGTATCTGTGATAAGTCCTATAGGATAATTGTTCTTGTCTCTCTCAGGGTGTCCGCGGACCTGAGGGCCCTGTCGGACCCAAGGGCATGATTGGTGAGGTGGGCTTCCCTGGAAGAATGGTAAGTTAGACTCTTACATGAATTATTTTCTGAAAAACTAAATATTTCTTTCACTCACATAGAATAGATCATGCGTTTGGTAGTCCTTCGCAATCGAAGGTGACTGTCAGTGCCCTTATCATTTTCACAGGGGTATGACCTCATGTGGCTCTGAGTCCAAAACTTGTACTAGAAACTTTAAATACCTTTAGGGTAGTACGAATGGTAACGTCTGCTGTAGTAATTTTTTGTATGTATCGTTTCAAGATTGTATGAATTTTTTTCCTACAGGGTCTTCCTGGTGTCAGAGGTCAGAAGGGAGAGAAGGGCGACACTGTGAGTGCTGAAAATATTTATGTTCATATATGCAAACCCTAACAAGAATTCTGAGACCTCATACCTCGGGTCTGCCTATTTACCGGAATACACCGGAAACCACAGTTAAACACCGGAAAACACATATAGGAGGCTAAAATCTACCGGAATACACCCTGATATGATGAGATAACATATCGAATTGCTGTATTTTGACATGAAGTAACGTGTATATCGCCGCGGGAACAAGAAATCGTAATGAATTGGCGATCGGCGATCGCGAAGGCGACCCGACCAGTCGCCATGTTTGTTTACATTGCCGACTACGAAATGTTTGTTTAACGCGATCGCCGTACAGAAGTGAAATTTACCGAAATGAAGAGGTCTTTGATGCAGGTACCGCAAGTTGCTACATTCTGGCATGAAATAAGACGTATATGACTTTGTTATATGACGTTGGGAACAAGAAATCACTATGAATCGGCGGAGTCGACCCGGCCAGACGCCATGTTTGTTTACTTAGCAGCCGACTATAACGCTAGTGAACCTTTATCCGTCACTTTTTCTCAGTGACAATCATGTGACGCCAATTTCTAAAAATGATGAACCGTTTTTCTTGTCCTATTATATGCTGACACCGTAGAGTACCTTAGTCCTTTTTGCTGAATATGTTTCGCTGTTTCTCCGATCCCGCTGATAAGAAAATCGCGTACTAAACCAAACACGGCCGATTCGCGTTTATGCAGGGTTGTTCTAGGGAGATGAACCTTTATCCGTCACGAATATACACACCACAACTTTCTCTGTATTGTTTGCCTTTAGACAACATCTGTTATTTTCCGAGGTGGGCAATGAGTGCCCGAAATTCAATCCCCGTCCTACGATACAAAGAAAATACGGCAAAACGATTGTACAGTGTTGACAACGCCCGATTTAATCGGCGATAGTCAGCGGAGCTCGTACAGTTCGTATAAATGTCATTATAACACGCGTGTTATGTCCATCGCGATCTTGTCTTCAACTCCCGTGCGGCTAATGTGTGCATACCTACAGAGATAATTTATGTTGCATCCTTGGTTGCATCGATGAATCTTTTGTTTTGCACCGTTTTGGGAAGTGACGGGTAAAGGTTACCGTGACGGATAAAGGTTCACTAGCATTAATGACGTTATGTTTGTTTAGCGCGATCACAGCAGACAAGTGAAGTTTACCGAAAAGAAGAATTATTTGATGCTTTAACATCGCAAAATATCGTATACATATGACGCTGGGAAAAAGAAATCACCGGTGATTGGAAATGAATTTAACGTAATCCCTACATGTTGGTACTAGTACATGTATAAATATATACTTTATAATAATACAAGGTACGCACGACTAAAATGTCATTGTAAAAGTTGTAGGGCCTAGATTAGCGAGCCCTGTACTTTTGCTGTGTCAATAAGATACACGTACTTCTATATATAACTTATTTATAGAAACTTGTAAGAAACTTGTAATAAAGGTATTAGTACTAGTAAGCATTAATCTACAAAGGAGCCTCCTACTTGACAAATTAAACTACAAAAGGATTAGTACCATAAAAACAACAACAAGCTGTCGGCTGCTAGTATGCTCGCAGTTCACCGGGCGAGGTGTGACAGAACCATGAATAAATACAACAGTAATTCACCTACAATGGGCATAAACCGACAGAGGAACCATAAATAACAACAGGTAGGTGTGCGAAAAGCGACTTTTTTAGGGCTGTCTAACGCGCGTATTATGAACAATTATCATGTTAATTCGCCACGCTTGATACAATGCAAGCGTCCTTTTCACAACACATAAATGCGAAGCTCACAGGCCAACATAATCAGTTTGAAGTTGATCTTCACTGTACGAACTTCACTTGAACAGTACCTACAGGAAATTGACAATAAATACATACCCAGTAGTAACTATTGCTTTGTTCAATCACGTATTGTAACAGTTTTGTAGAGTTTGTTGAATACCCACAATGATAAGTGAACATTTGTAAGAAGCATGTACTTGTAATGCAATTATAGTTGATTTGATGTTATTTTGCTGAGGGAAAAATAAAGATGACATATTTTATGCAGGTCACATCTCGTTTCAATTTGTCTTCACCGGATATAATGAAGCAAGCTTCACAATACTCACTTTTGGAAATATATTTTATTAGCCTAATCAAATTATATGACAGGTTATCCTCCAATTTACATTGAAACTGATAGATATTTGCTTTTGAAAAAGCCGACCTTTTCTTCTGGAATGAGCGGCAAAATATAACTGCATCATCAGTTCAGGACGTCTCTCTCCTGTGGAGAAATCCCTCCCTTGACCGACTCCATTCCTGTCTCTATCTGGCAGTTCTTCACTTCTTGGCCATGTAGGACCCAGGTGTTGGGCGAGGTTGTCCGAGTCCATCTCGTACATGGCCGCCCTCTGGGCCTCCTCCACTCCCTCGGTGTCCACTCAGTATAACCAATAAAATATAGCCATAATTATTGACAGCAGACAAACCAAGCTACAATATTGGTCATCTCATTAACATGCATGTAGCTGCTTTATCCAAAGTAATTATAAGCATGCTTTCTTTATCATTTTGGGCATACAAAAAACGAAGTCACTGTTCAACACAAATCAAGTTCCTTTATAGACAATTTTGTTAACGTTATATAAATATAGGTTAATACGTTAACATGAACGTAACTATGAGTATGACCTGGACGGTATTAAAAGAAACACATATAAAAATACACATTTTTCCCGGGAAATATGCAAATCTTACATCACGTGTGCCTGCTACGCGTCTCTGATTGGTTGAGTTTCTCTGCCGTTAAAAACAAGCGTGGGGACGCCCGCTCAAATAGATTTCTTTGTTTGAAAATAACGCTAATTTCCACCACTACATAACGAAATTCTTGTGAATAAATGTATAACTCAAAAAAGTCTTTTGGGGAAATAAATATTCTTATCCGGATTTTTGGTGTATTTGGTGTTCTTTATTCATGATCGAATGGTGCCGAAGTCAGCGTACCCTTACGCTCATGAGCGATTCGCGATCGCCTAAATATCGCTGATGTTCAGATCCTGGCGATTATGTTTTAGATCGACTACGATAAAATTTCAGGGCTGTCCTCGGCAAAATCAGATGAAATTTCAGTGTCAAGCTTTGCAGGAAATTATCAAATGCCGCCGCTCGCTGACGCACGCACTCGCTCTGTGCGGGTCATTGACCTTCGATTTGCGTTGCTTCCGGAAAATGCCTGGCAGTTTTATCGTCGGATTTTTGCGACATATTCAGCAAAAAGGACTAAGGTACTCTACGGTGTCAACATATAATAGGACAAGAAAAACGGTTCATCATTTTTAGAAATTGGCGTCACATGATTGTCACTGAGAAAAAGTGACGGATAAAGGTTCACTAGCGTTATAGCCGGCTGCTAAGTAAACAAGCATGGCGTCTGGCCGGGTCGACTCCGCCGATTCATAGTGATTTCTTGTTCCCAACGTCGTATAACAAAGTCATATACGTCTTATTTCATGCCAGAATGTAGCAACTTGCGGTACCTGCATCAAAGACCTCTTCATTTCGGTAAATTTCACTTCTGTACGGCGATCGCGTTAAACAAACATTTCGTAGTCGGCAATGTAAACAAACATGGCGACTGGTCGGGTCGCCTTCGCGATCGCCGATCGCCAATTCATTACGATTTCTTGTTCCCGCGGCGATATACACGTTACTTCATGTCAAAATACAGCAATTCGATATGTTATCTCATCATATCAGGGTGTATTCCGGTAGATTTTAGCCTCCTATATGTGGTTTCCGGTGTTTTCCGGTGTTTAACTGTGGTTTCCGGTGTATTCCGGTAAATAGGCAGACCGTCATACCTCCTTGAAATATTTGGTGCTTTTATAAGAATTTGTTTTTTGGATTCGTGTCATTGATTATGGAAATAAGTTTTAGTGTTACTAGTAGCATAGGGGCTGTGATTGATAACAACCTGACCTTGGAGGCAACACGGCGGCTGAAGAAACACACAAGAAAACAGAACTAGACTTGTTAAACTCCTCAGCTGCAAGCTGTGGAAACACAGACAAAGCAAAAACAATACCGGGTACCTCCATTTTTCATGGACATAACAAGTTCCTAATGGTAGTAGATGGTAACATGGTCTTTCATAGAAATGAATTGGTGATTATCTTACATGGTTCTGGCCATTGACCATGAAATGTTTGCCTTGTAGGGTACTGGCTTGCCTGGACCCCCTGGCCCTCCTGTAAGTACATTGTATAATACAATATTTCATGTAGCATGTCCGCAGAATGTACTGCGCCTGCGCGAGATACAGAACTTGTACATAGCTTTTTAACCGAATGCATTGTTTAAGGTCGTGTTCACATATTAAAGGATGGCATCCCATCTGTAGTTTTCAAATGTTGTCAGAAAAGATGTCATCTGCAATGAACGAAATTCAGATACAATGTTGAACAAACATTCAACAAAACCATGGTTTCGTGCAGGTGCAGTACGTTCTGCCTACATGCTATTTCATGTACACATTCACCTAATTTATGTGGATTTTAAAAGATTTCTAGTTCTCACCTTTGATAAGGTTTTAAAAATATTTGAACATAATCATGCAGGCAACGTTCCAGCGTAGATCTGTAGAATTTGTGACTTTAGCCTTCATTTGACCTTGAGATAACTTTGTTTTCATCAGGGTCCTCCAGGGCTGCCCAGTGGTGCTTCTTTCCCAGCTGGCAGCTTCCCTGTGGTAAGCTTACCATCTTTGTCTTTTTCTTTTTTGCGTAGTTTTGTCACTTTTGGAGTTCAAGATTTTTTTGTCATTCATCAAGCCTTGAAAGGAAATAGATCTAGTCTGGTATCTGTATTTTCAAACACGTTGTTTGTGTATTTTACTGATATATTGTTTTGTAAGCTGGATCACAGTTTTAACTGCCCCTGTGTGAGGTCAAAGTTGAGGGCCCCAAGCTTTTAAACAGTTCTTGTCTAGACCATGTTTGATGACATGTTTTGTTTATGTCTTAGGGGCCTGCATCTTTAACATATTGTGCAAGCCAAACTGTGAACTGGCTTATACTCCTACGTCTTTGACAAAATGCTTCTTTAAACTGAGATATTTTGCAATCTGCTACATTGTTGTTGTCTACGCAGCTCCAAAAGGGAGAAAAGGGAGACATCGGCCCCTCTGGTCCCCCTGGACCACCTGGTCCTCCTGGATCTTTAGCGTCTGGACCTGGGCTGTCGTTTGGAGGTGCAGGTGTGTGATCAACGATTTAGATTTTAGAAGGTTTATGCGGTGGTGAGTGATGTATTGAAAACAAAAAAATCCGAAGAGAAGATCACTCACACTCACTCACTATCCGTTTAACGTCTCGTGCTCCTGGTTGCTCGTTGGACGTGGAATGTTACCCTGGCCTGATTGCTACTCTCCAGCTGATTCTGTCCTGTGGGTCGGCCTTTTAGAAGATGGCAGTGCATAAACATTTTGCAAACTTTGTTGTGTACTTTGACCTACTTTAGTTCTGTCACTGTTTGAATGACATACATTTGTATTCTAGTGAGTGTATTAAGTTTTAAAAAAGTAGTTGACTTTGAGCCATTGAATTATTTTTTTGCAGTTGTGTTGAAAATCCAAATCAAGCTGCTAATTGTCTCTTTCAGGAGTGTTGGGGCCAGCCGGTCCAAAGGTTTGGAATCTCTTTATACCATTATGTAGATAGGAAGCTTTTTTTGCCACTACTATATGTATTCTAGCTTCTGTAGGCTTATACATGTATGTAGTTACCTATGTTTAACATGCAGTGTAGTTTTCTGGCACTATTTTACAATTATGTTGTGAATAGAAGACTAGCTTCACAAGCAGATGTAACTTCACTGTACATACTAGTCTGCCACTTGCAGTAATGGCTACGGCTTCTGGCAAGTCACTGGCATGACACGTTTTAGGTTTGCTAGGTGTTCTCCAAGAACGCGCTGTGTATTTCCGAAGATGTTGGGAAAGTTTACAAGCAATGATTAGTTTGAAAAGTTCCTCAGCATCGTGACAGTTCTTGGAACAAATCTAGTATGCTAGCTTTAGCTTAGCACATAGTCCAGGCTGTAGTGTAAGGCTTGTTAGAGGGCATGCAAATAATTAAACTAGCTTATTAAGAATTAATAACTAGGCCTACTTAGCATGGTTCTTCTTACTGCTTGCCTGTCCTGTCTCTTCACTAATGTCTTGAACTAATCTTTCTCTGCCATTTCACCCCGTTCCCTGCACACTAACCGACTGAAAACAAAGCAGCATGGGAAGACATGCCTGAGGTCATGCCCATGGTAAGACAGGTAGAGATTGTAACTGCACTGGGTTTCTTCAACTCTGGGCAGTCCTTAGGTTGGAGAAGCCTAGTCTAGGGACTTAGACTACCAGTCTTGACCAGAAACTTGTTATGCAGATCTTGAAGCTTGCAGATGCATCTTGTGGCAAATGTTCTAACAGATATGTTAAGGTCAAGAAAATTGATTTATTGAATGATTCAGATTGGGATAACTTTGGATGAAATGAAGACTTGAGCTGTAATTTTAAAATTGCATGCTGCACTGATGAAAATCACTCTCTGTACTCTGTAATGTGCAAGTAGATCCTTGGTTGGTTGTAGAGTAGAGAAAACCTGCTGATTACAACCTTGCTTGTTCTTACTTGCAACCAATTTTCCTACTGCACGCTCTTGCCCCACTGCCGCGGATTTTTCTCTGCACGTGTGACCCCCCCACTGTCAACTTGGACTTTCCCCCACATCCTGGCTCGGTCTCCAACTCTTGTTCACACCGGATTACCTCCGTTGGGTGGCAACTGTCCCAACCCTCCCAACCCTGCACCTTGTACCTCCCACCTGCACCTTCCCACCATGCAGGGGGAAAAGGGGATGATGGGAATCAGAGGACCATTAGGGCGACAGGTAAATGGTTTAGTTTTTTTGTGTAGCGGCTTCTAGTCCTGTGACTGAACTGTTGTTGTGATCGTGTTGTCATTCAGGGTGAGAAGGGCGACTCAGGACTGCCAGGATTTGAGGTGAGGGCGTGGCAAAAGTCGTGTATGGAAAGTTTGGAGTATGGAAATAGGAATGCCTGCAAGTGATGTTACCGTCATGATGTGTTTCTGTGTTGCAAAATGTTACTTGACACAGGTAGATGCCTTTTCCTGTTGATGAAAGATTTCCATACAGTGGTTAGGAGTCAGAGATGATGGAGGTGGCAATCACTTCTGGAATTCCAGCACAGACTCTAATGTTATTGCGGGACAATGCTAGCTAGTATACATTGTCCACTCTGACTTCAATAAGGCAACAGGCATGATAGCAGGAGGTTGAAGACAGGAAATGAGATAAGCTTTTTCTTGGACCTTTGATGTAAATTCCTGTCGGTGTGCCCAATGTGCCGAGCATGTGGAAAAATAACTATGGAAACACAAGCTAACACACAAACAATGACGAAAACAAAACCTCCATACACAGAGGTTCTAATACAACGACATGTACCCATTGGGTTTCATCAACCTCCCCAGCACTTGTGTATGCTCTCATGCCTCCAAACATGTTGATCATGATCATATATGCACTGGTCTCTTTTACAGGGAAGGAAAGGAGAGATTGGCTTGCCAGGCAGGAAAGGAGATACGGTATGTCAACATTGGGCCACATCAATCTTTGCGGTAGTTAGTTTGTGTCAACCTTACAGTCTGGTCTTAAGCAGTTTATAGCAAAAGACAACAAACAAACAAACAAACATTTTTTTTTGTTCGACAGGGACTACCAGGTCCTCCCGGTGCCCCTGGTGGTGGATTCTTCGGAGGCAGTGGACAGGTGGTGCAGGGTCCAACAGGACCCCCTGGACCTCAGGTGACATTTCTTGTGTTCTGTAGTCTCATCCCAGGACAGTGTTCACTCCTGAAGAAGGAATGTTCCCCGTTTCAAGTCCCTGTTACATGCAAATTCGGTAGGGAATAATCCTGAGCAGCCTTCGTAACCCCTGCTTCTCCTATTGGATCAGTCAGTCCTCACTCTCAGTGAGTCAAGCTTTTCTCATCCATTGATGTTTCTGACTTAGGGAGAAGAGATGCTGTTTCAGTAACCTGAACTCTTTACCTAGTAGTCTCTTGGCTTGCACTCAGCAAGGAGGTTTAAAAAAAAATGCAAATCTTGGGCATTCTTAGCTTTGTAGTAATAAATTCTACTTGTGCGCTATGTCCTTGGTGCTGAATGCTTGATAGCTGTAAGTGGTGCTGAAATGCCATCACTACATACATGCAGTAAGTAGGAGGTTTTATAACTGTTTTCTGTATTAGAGATGATAGTAGTTCTGCTGGAATATTTGCTTAAGGAAAACTAGCATTGTAACATTTTCATCAACATGTATTGAAATGCTTTGAAGATAACCACATGTTCTGGACTACACTGTGAATGTTATGAAGGTTCATTTTTAAGATTGTTTTCTTTACGCCATTCTTTAGGGTCCTCGTGGGCCACCCGGCTTCCCTGGCCGTGGTCCGTCTGGCCCACCAGGCCCACATGGCCCGCCTGGCCCAGCAGGGATCGGAGCCCCAGGCTTACCCGGCCCACCTGGCAGACCAGGACAACCTGGGGCCAGTATTGGCAGTGGAATCATGGGGCCGCCCGGGCCACCTGGGCCACCTGGTAGAGCTGCAGGGGTGAGGATGGAATGTTGTTACTGACGTTACTAAAAATTGTTATTACTATTATTGATTAGGAGGTTCTGTGCATACTTCTTAAATTGTATAAAATCTTCATTGTTTTCTGGTTTTTATATTTCTGTTTTGTCTAGTATGAACATGTTTGTATTTTTTATATAAGCTTTGTTTATTTTGCCTATTATTGTTTGTGCTCTGATGCTTTCCATCCAGTTGGACAGAGATACAATTAACAAGCATACAGAGTGGTGTCTTTATCTGAAAAAATACTTCTTGTATTATATTACTTGTAACTATAAAAAGAATGCATCTGTCCTTGCAGGAAACAAGAAAAAATCTCCGTAGCAACATAGGTTTTTAGGATAAATCTTGCCGATGTATGCATATGCATAGTAAACTCGAAATATGTGTTTTTTTCACAGATTATCACCTTCAATAGCGAAAGCCACTTGTTGCGATCCCCACCATCTTCGTCAGGTACTCTGGCCTTCGTAGCAGACACAGAACAGCTGTACCTGAGAGTACGGGATGGCTGGCAGATCATCCTGGTAAGGGCTGGGCACCCCCTTTGATGGAGTGGTACCTTCCAAAACGTTTTGTCTGTTTCTATGTTAATTTTTAAAACTGTTAACAAAACCATATGTCTGCACTATCATTATTATTGAATGGTAACTGTAGTTTGTCTGTAATGTTTCTTAGAGAAGAAACAAAGTCTTCAATTGTGAACTTAACTGGTGAAATCTGTTGTGTACTGACATGGTTAGATAGATCAATGTGTAGTCAAGATGTGAATGTATTATTTTGTAACACAGAATTTCCCAGGTTAGAATATCAATATGCTACCAGGTTTAATTTGACTGCCCCGCAAAATCCATGTCTTGTAAAGAAATGTACATTATTTGTTATGATTGTTTTGATTTATGTTGTTTACTGTTTGAAACACACAGATTTTAGTTCACTTTGTGCTATTTTTCTTGTTTTATCTTAAAGTTTGTTTCCTTGCCCCCTTGTGTTGTCACAATGCTTTAACCTTGTCTTCTCTACTGTCATAAAACTCTGGGTTCTTTTTCACTTTGCATTCTTAAATTGGTTCAACTGCCAAAAACTCATCTGCAGTTTTTTTTATCTTGTGGCCTTTCATTATCAAGTGCTACATATTTAGAAAGTAAGGACTTCAAAAGGTTTTAATTTCAGTTCAGCTATATTTTAGCACACAAGCCATTCAAAATGGAGACAGCAGCCAATGTGGCTTATTTATTATGTGCTAAGCGCAATAAAAAAGCACAAGAAGATCACAACAAGCCGGCTTACAGTTTGAACTGCACATACGGGAGGTCGAAGGTAAAGGTTTTCAATAAAAGAGAAAAGTGATGAGCAACAAGCCAAATTGTTCCACCAGACCCCTTAAGAAGGATTATTCCAAAGTGTCTATGACTCCAAATTTGGTCAAAAAAAGATAATGTGAAAATAATGAAGACAGCCTTATTAGGAATGTTGACAGCAGGATAGGCTCAATGATGGTCTTCTTTCCACTCTTCCCCCCTTGCATTCTGGGTACCAAAGACACAACCTTTGAGACCGACAGTTCAGGTACACCTCTGTCCACCGTGTTCTTGTCCAGTAATGTGTAATGTTTAAATGGATGATCTTAATGACAGGATAGGAAATCATTTAGCTTGTAAACAGGAGATGTACAGTACAGATCTCGTGTAACTTCCCTTCTACACATGTGCAAATCACGATCAAAAGTCGTGCAAAATGTGATTAAAATCAAAGCATTTCTTGTTCAAATTGCATTCATTTCTGCATGTAGATGTTCGTGTAGTCACGTGTGACTAGGCGTTACAGATAGCCACACACGATTGTAGCGAATTTGTCCACTCGAATTACACAGCTTTTGCACGAGTTTTAACCACGTGTTACACATTTTTTACACGACTTTTGCACAAATAAGCAAATTAAAACCACGCGTAAATAAAACATGTTGGAAGGGAATTTAATCGAGATCTGTACTGTACATTGTTAAAGGTTAAAGCATGGTTAAAAAAACAAGGTAATGCTAAACGGTTTTTGATGATATAAGGATAAGTTGTGTGTCCCTGAAACTTACTTTAATTATTTATGAATGTTGAATTCTCAACTCATGATAAATGATAAACTTTTCAGCATGAAATACCATTTTCTAATGCATGGCCCTGTCTGAAGTATTGAAATAATTAATTTTCTGTTGGCTTCAAAAGGTCACATAATGCTTTGTGATAATGTTAAACTGCTTGCTTGACTTGTCAAAGAGTGAATGGAAGCTACTTTAACTGGTTAATTTTGCTTCTTCCCTGCCAAAGGAGTACTAGTAATGCTACAACAACTCAAAACAGTTGGTTACCATAGCAACAGCATCCTTTTTGTTCCTCACGTTTTGACAGCCATCTTGTTTCTCTTTCAACACAGGTTGGAAAGATCATGTCTATCCCAGAGAGGCCACCAATAGTGAGTATATCACCATATAAGGCTGTAATATACAATGTGCCACTTCTTGAACACCCCTCTTTAGTAGCGTATTTCACTGCTCTTAATTCAAAACTTGATTACTAAGTAGAGAAACCCCCTTTTCCCCCTGTATCAGATAAGCTCTGAAATCTAAACTGGAGGAATGTCTACAAAATGTAACAACCAACTCAGCTGCATGAGCTTTTGTTTGCAATATGATTTGGGGACATTTTTTTTCTGTCTGACAGTGTGAAGGAATTGTGTAACACCTCTGTAGGACTGTTTGAATGTGGTTTGCACATTGAGTTGCATCTCTGTCATGATGTTGCCTCCTGCCTTGTGGTAACTGATTTCAGTGTACCTCTGACTGTGTCAGTGTGATTTTTGTGCAGCCAAACTTGTAGCATGGCTGTTGTGTTTCCGCTGCATGAAATGTTTGTTTGCTTTCAACCCGCTTCAACCCCCCACCCCCCAGCAACCCGAGGCTTCGGCTGAAAACCCAGGGCATGCCAACAACGGGTTCAACAATGGATTCTTTGGATCAGAAGTAAGGCTGCCACGATTTGTCCATTTGCTGCAGTGTCTAATTGATATGCGCATAATTAACTTTTGTGAGGGAATGGCAGTATTGCTGAAACTGAAGCTGTGCCATCCCTCAATTCTAAGACTAAAAATTAAGTTTTATGGAGTAGAAATACTAAACTTTAAAGAAGGATTCCGAAGTCCAAATGATATGTGAACACGTGGTAGTTGATCCAGGATAGTTTATGTAATTGCTATAGCCCAGTGCAGCACATATGTCCTCTTTATTGATTGAAGATCCAGGTAAGTATTGGCAGGTAACGTGTCGACAAATATTTTGATATGTGTAATTCACTTAGCCTGGATGCCATCCTCTGTAGTTTCCGCCGGCTCCCTACTCTAGCTGGCTACCTCTGTGGTAGCCAGCGACTGTAGGAAGCCGGCGGAAACTACAGAGGATGGCATCCAGGCTATAATTCACTATGTACAAATCTATCATCTTCTATACCAGGATTTCTCTCAATGGATTCAAATATCATATATCAAATATCAAGTACATATTTACATGTGACATCCCATGCATTGTACAGGTAGGACAATATTTAAAAGAAAAATGCTAGAAAGTCCACCAATGATTGTAGCACATTTTCATCCCAAACTACATAGTCTTTGGAAACACACACAGATTTTTCTCAGTTTTCCTCGGATGTTTGATCAACATTGCATCAGAATTTTCCCCGTTGTAGACGATGTCCTTCCTGACAAAACATTTCAAAACTATAGATGGGATGCCATCCTTAAATACATGGATGCAACCTTAAACAAGACATTCTGCCGAAGTGCTATGCACAACACATTCCAGGTTTCACGCAGGTGCAGTACATTCTGCCAACATACTGATCAGATTACTCTAGATCTGACACCATTTTGCTAAACTTGAATCCCCCATAATGAAGTTGCACACTGCACAAGTCTATGTACTTAAACATACCTGTACCTCTTGTTACAGGTGGATGCTCCCACTGTACAGCTGGTAGGATCACCTGATGAGGGTGGTTTGGGCAAGGCCACTGGGAAAATGGTATGTTAGTTATGTAGAAAAACAAAATAAATAAATAAACTCTGATAGCTGTGTTAGAGATTAGTTGAACGTACATGTACATGTATGTATTCTTTTAATGACACAAAAACCTCATCGTGTTGCTGTAAATCTTTAACAGTGGTGTTACTACATTAAAAGAATGACCTGAAAATTGACTTTGAAAATCCAGTTTGCCGCCCTGAAATTGCATTGGATGACTTTAAAGCAGCTAAAACATTGACTGCTTGCGCCAAAGAACTTAAAAACTGAGGCATTTTTTTACCCGTGCAGTTACACCTCATTGCCCTGAACGAGCCAATGACAGGCAACATGTACGGCATCCGAGGAGCGGACTTCAAGTGTTTCCAACAGGCGCGGCAGGCCGGTCTGCGGGGGACGTACCGAGCCTTCCTGTCGTCCAAGGTGCAGGACCTGAGCTCCGTGGTCAGCCGAGGGGACAGGGACGGAATCCCCATTGTCAATCTCAAGGTCAACTTCTGTCAAGTTCAGGTTCTGTCAAGTTCAGGGTGTTTTAGTGGAGCATTAGTGTGATCGGAAGGACAAGGTTTGGAATTTCATGATGCTTGTAGTACAGTAGTTCCAACTTCTCAATTTAAGTTCCTAAAATAGACTGAAGTAAAGTTGAGGTGTAATTTCCAACAAAAAAATCAAACCTTTCACCCGAAGTATATAGAGTTGTTGAATTTCTTGTTTTATTCATTAATATGAATTTCTCACTGATTCTGTGCATATTCCTTTGTCACTTTGCCACAGCCTGCAGGGAGACCTTTTTGACCAATTTGACCTTCCTCAAGTTCCTGTCTGTCTGCTCTTGAACCATTTTCTGTGATTGTATTGAACTGACCTATGATATACACGGAAATATACTAGTATATAGTATGAATGCACAAGCAAAGAGACAAACAAAAAAAGGCATGTAATTTATAACTACAGCTAGTCAATGCTATTATGTCTGAACAACATGCTTTGTTATTACTTTAACACACAGGATGAGATTCTGTTCCCGTCTTGGAACTCCATATTTGAGGGTGAAAGACAGACCAACAAGTACAAGGGTGGAGCCTTTGACATCAACACGGCCATCTACACCTTCAACGGAACACAGCCGCTTCTCAACCCCACCTGGTGAGATAGAGTCGTAAACTTTTAAGCTTTATAACGTTACATGTACTGAGAAATATTGTGTTATCAATGTTTGCTTCCTGGGAGTGCAAATGGACGGAAACACTGCACATGTTTTACTTTTGAGAAGACCTAATGAAATTTCTTTATGATTGTATAGAAAAATTGTTTATCACAGTGTGATGCATTGTGGGTAATATGTCAAAGGTGAAGGCCCCTGAGACATAAACAAAACAAGTCTGGACATGTATCAAGCATCATGGTCTAGATAAGTACTGTTTCATCACCTTTGACCTTGCATATGTGCAGTTTAGATCATGAACTGACTTATTCCTTTGAGATTTGTTGTCAAATTTAAGCTTTGTTCCAACACATCAGAAACACCATGAACTTTCAGTCGATCTCGTCGACCTTCATCACAAGACTGATTCACTGCGCTGACTTTTTGAATTCTAGAAAGTCAACTCAGCGAGATCGACTGAAAATCCATGGTCAATGTTTTAGTTGTGTTGGAACAAAACTTAAATTTTACAATTATGGATCCTACCCAAACAGATGAGCTTTCATTCCTTTGAGATTTGTTCACAGATGGTCTAAAATTTGTGCCACCTTGTTTTTCAGGCCACACAAGCGAATCTGGCACGGTACAAACATGGACGGCCAGCGTCTCGGAGACCACTTCTGCAACGCCTGGCGGGAAAATGACGTCAGCTTCGTAGGCATGGCGTCCTCTCTCCAAACTGGCCTGCTACTAGGACAGGAGCAGTATAGTTGTTCAAGTTCCTACATCGTACTCTGCATAGAAAACACCCACAAAAGGCACCACAGACTTTACAACTTTAGGAGGAAGTAGTTAAAACCCTTGTCTTCATACCCTCAGTTTTGTATATTATTTGACACCCTTGTATGTATGAAGAACTAGGCTGATATGAGGCCGATATATACGGTAGTCCAGCCTTTGTAGTTTTACATGTATATTTGTTGGAATATATTGCGGGATTGTGAGAACTACATGAGTGTCACGACAGTACAGAGAGATATGCTTGTCTGGCTGGATGGGGGCTCTTGTGCTTGTTGCAGAGAGACAGTTGATATTGTAGCTTGAAATTTGAATTTTAACTGAAAAATATAGAAGTGTTTGTTTAGTCTGGCCATAACATATTGGTACAGTATAAGCTAGTTCACGGTTTGAGCTGTGCACTGGCAAGGTCAAAGGTGAAGGCCTCTAACTTGTAAACAGTTCTTGTCTAGAACAGTTCTTTTTTTAAGACTATATGTCCAGACTTTTTTTGTTTATGTCTGAGGGTTCTTCAACTTTGACAAATTTCTCACTGCACATCAAACCATGAAGCGGCTTATTTGAACTTCACATAAACACCATCATAAAGTGAAATCAATGTATTATATAATAAATCTTACTGGTGCCAAAATTTAGTATTTTGTAAAACATATATATTATTAAAGACTATTTAGTAATGTTTTGATAGGTTTCCAATGAAATAGAAAGTATGGAATTGCATTTTGTTGATTTGGATGACGGCACTGTTTTCTAGGTACAGTAAAAAGGGTTTTTCTTTTTAAGCTCACTCGATTTTTTATAGCGTAGATCATCTTACCAAAACCTTTTGTCATTCCATGACCAGAAAGAAAAGCAAATTTGAATAACCGATAGCATTAGCAGAATGTAGCCAAGTTTCAAGTTTTATTCATGTTTAGATGGCATTCAGGGTAGTTTACTGTTTAAAAACATGTTCGAAAATTTTTTAAGAAGAAAATTTGATCAAGTAAGAAGAAGGAGATGGACTGGTAGATGATTTGCAGGGGAAAATTGTTTCAAATCAAGACAAATAACTTATAGGAAGCTGGGAACAAAAACTATCAAATATTTTACCATACCTCAATGTCTGGAAAATAAGGGTTAGATTGATTAAAAATTTTACATAGAGGTATGAATAAAGGTAAAATGCACATATTAACTTGATTGAGTATTGTAAACAAAGACTGAGTTAAGGCTGTTTTTATTACCAAAACTTGTCAATTATTAGTGAACCTCTCATCTTGCCATTGTACATTGTAGTAGAGACCTACAGTGTAGGTCCTTGTGCTACATAAATTGTACGTTTTGCTCTCAACCAAGACAAGTAACTTACCCATGTATTATACAAGTTGTTATAGGCTAGTTTTTCTTCTCACAACTTTCACAAAGGTGCTATCACTACATGTAACCCCTCAGTATTCAATATAATGTATCTATATATATGATAATGGTGCTTGTTTACAACTTAGACAATTTTTACAACTTACATGTAGTACTGGTTATATAATATATCCAACATTGCCTTGATATTACATATACATGTAAACTCCAACAGTATGTTTTCTAGACGTTGGTTTTGAATAACGTTATAAGTGTAGTAGTTTGTTTTTTTAACTCTGGATAATAAAAATGTTTGTTTTTGATGTTATGTGTTTTGTGAGTGGATATAGTGTAAGGATCAGAGGACAATCGTGTTGATGACGTTTTTGCAAGGGTTTTAGCTTTAAGGTGACTAAAACTGTATATACATGTATACAACTTCATGGATATATTAGTTGCCACTCCTATATTAGTTATCGTAATCCTTACTTATTCCTGATGATATTGTAACGTAGACATCCAAATATTTCACTATTATTGACTGTAAAAGCAGATGACTGTGTTTACATTGATGTTGGTTCACCTCTAGTTCACTATGCACCATTTTGTTAGGATTTTATCTTGTTCATCACATCCTAAAGATTAGGTTCTTCTTATATGTGTACCTCATATCGTTTCTAGATCATCACAGTTGAGTTGCTTCTATATTAATAGCATCTATTTTGTCTTGAGACGTGTTTTTAATTAAGGGTTGACTTTGTCCTGATAATTGTTTGAAGCTTGTAGACTACCCTAAGTTATTTTAGCTCCTAATTTGAACATTACAGCAGTAACCATGATTATAAAGTGTCCTTTGTGCTATCAAGGATATTTTGTCATTGCCAATTCAGCTGTGTAAGTGAAATGTATTATTTTAATGATATTAATAAAGGACACAACACACAGATATTGTGTTTGTTTGTTTGTTTGTTTGTTTCACATGTTAAGGAATAACACACTAGTTTTGTAAGTAAGCACACACAAGTAAGCTGTGTAAAACCAGACTGTAAGGTTTGATCCACAAACCCTGGGATGGATCCTACTGTTTTTGATAAGTGCGATGGGATCTTAAACATACTTGAGGTGTGGATCTCCTCAAACATGGGACCTCCAGCTTTACATCCCATTGGAGAGGATGTCTCTAGCTGAAGTTTCTACATTCATCATTGTAAGGTTTGACTTCTTTAAAGGCAGTCCCGCGTTAACGTGAATCATTTTCTAAAAATTGTAAAACGTTGTGTAGCTTCTGGTCGTAGTAATACTACTAAATCAGTGTTTAGTTTTCATGAATTCCCCGAAAGCACACGTAGAACCAGTCAATTTCGAAATGCACAAGTATGAAATTGCCAGCATTAACCACTATGGAATTATAGTATTTTCTCATTAATTATGCAAATCGGGTCTTCATTTACATAATTATATATATATATATATATATATATGGCGATGTTCCTCTCATTCTTAATTACATACGTCACAAGGTAGAATAGTCCTATCATAGACAGTAGCTGAATTATAGAATTCCCTCATTAATTATGCAAATTAGATCATAATTTGCATAATTGTCATCTAATTATATCAAGCATCACTTAAGCTACCTACACACCAAATATCAAGACAATCCGTCAACCGGTTATTGAGTTATCCTACTTTAAACAGTTTCAAACAAATGCTCCTGCAGTTCCAGAGCAAGCCGCCAGGGGGCCCAAACTTACGTCACTTCTTCCTGAGCATTAGAGCTACCTACCATCCAAAAATCATGACCCTAGCATGTCCAGATCAGGAGATATCAAAACCGGAAGTTCCGCTGCAGTACCATAACAAGCCGCCAGGGGGCCCAAAATCTAATCATTTCGAGGTCTCATCAAGACCTACCCACCTACCAAATATCAAGATAATCCATCCAAGCCTTCTCAAGTTATGCTGTTTACACACAGACACACACTTTAAAACCACTATGATGCTATAGAAAATTCCCACTAATTATGCAAATTAGGTGCTCATTTACATAATCAATATCTGCTAATGATCCCCTCGTTCTCAATTACATGTCACAACTGTTTCATAGCCCTATTATCGAACGAAGCAGATCCATAGAATTTCCTCATTAATTATGCAAATTAGATCCTGATTTGCATAATTGGTAATTAGTCATGTCAAGCATCACTTTCGCTACCTTCATACCAAAAATCAAGACAATCCGTCGACTGGTTTTTGAGTTATCCACCTTAGAAGATTTTTCAACAAATGATCCTGCAGTTCCAGGACAAGCCGCTAGGGGGCCCAAACTTATGTCACTTCTTCCCTAGCCCAAGAGCTATCTAACATACAAAATTCGTGACCCTAGCATGTCCAGATCAAGAGATATCAAAACAGGAAGTTCAGCTGCAGTACCAACGAAAGCCGCCAGGGGACCCAAAATCTAATCATTTCTAGCTCTCATCAAGACCTACCCACCTACCAAGTTTCATGACAATCCATCAAAAGCTTCTTGAGTTATGGTGTACACAGACAGACAAACAGACAGACAGACAGACAAACAGACAAACGCTACTGAAAACATAACCTTCTTGGCGAAGGTAAAAAGTAAAGAATACACATGTTCATTTCTCTAGAACAATGTCCCTCTGACGAAGGCATGAGATCTCCGACCTCTAGTTTCATAATTTGAATATTATGTAAAGTGTAAAAGTATGACTGAAAAAACAACAAAACACACAAAGCGTAAAAAGATTCGTTTCTTAATCTATGAAATTCGTTGAGCGCTCTGTAAAAATCTTAGATCGTAGAGAGAGCTTTATTTATCGTACCAGCAACTGTTCACTCATAGCTGTAATTGTAGTATTGTAATGTCACCAAAGGTGCTATCAGAGTAAAAAGATTGCCAGTATCCAATTCAGCTGGACTGACATTACGTATTGCTGTCCATCATGCACACGTTACCACCCTCTCAAAGTTTCCCGTCTAAGCTAACGGTAGCTAACGGTAGCTAACGGTAGCTAACGGTAGCTAACGGTAGCTAACGGTAGCTAACGGTAGCTAACATACAAAACCGGTTATTGAGTTATCCTACTTTAAACAGTTTCAAACAAATGCTCCTGCAGTTCCAGAGCAAGCCGCCAGGGGGCCCAAACTTACGTCACTTCTTCCTGAGCATTAGAGCTACCTACCATCCAAAAATCATGACCCTAGCATGTCCAGATCAGGAGATATCAAAACCGGAAGTTCCGCTGCAGTACCATAACAAGCCGCCAGGGGGCCCAAAATCTAACGGTAGCTAACGGTAGCTAACGGTAGCTAACGGTAGCTAACGGTAGCTAACGGTAGCTAACGGTAGCTAACGGTAGCTAACGGTAGCTAACGGTAGCTAACGGTAGCTAACGGTAGCTAACGGTAGCTAACGGTAGCTAACGGTAGCTAACGGTAGCTAACGGTAGCTAACGGTAGCTAACGGTAGCTAACGGTAGCTAACGGTAGCTAACGGTAGCTAACGGTAGCTAACGGTAGCTAACGGTAGCTAACGGTAGCTAACGGTAGCTAACGGTAGCTAACGGTAGCTAACGGTAGCTAACGGTAGCTAACGGTAGCTAACGGTAGCTAACGGTAGCTAACGGTAGCTAACGGTAGCTAACGGTAGCTAACGGTAGCTAACGGTAGCTAACGGTAGCTAACGGTAGCTAACGGTTCAATGTGGTACTGGATGATCCACTGTGTAATGGCAACTACTGAAAGATCCCATTCCTATCTTTCCACTGCCTTTTACCTCCCGAAGCCTATTCAGATACCTGTTTTGCACCTCAACAGGTGAGGAAAAGACACACCGTCTTGCTGGGAATCGAACCCGCGATCTCTTGATCTCCCGTCAGTTACCGTAACCACTCAACCATACGCCCCCACCTCCACCCCCGGTCTTCAAGAAGGTACAATACCTTCGTCTTTAAACCGTTCGACGTCTTTAAACGTCATCAAAGCCACTGATGGTATGTCAATTTGGAACGATATCAAGCTTATTTGTTTGGACAGAAAAAACGCAGCCCTTTTCTGTTTGTTTGCCTGTCGTATTAAAGTTTTTACTATTCACTATACAGGATTTACTATTTACTATACAGGATTTGCATATCACTGGTGGACACGTATCCAGATAGCTCCGGCATTTAGACCTCCAAAGTTGTGTTTCTGAAACTTTTTTGATGCCACAACTTGTGGTTTATACTGTCAGATCAGCTGGAGAACCTCTGAGCAAGATCTGGATCTGTATTTTCGGTTCTACTCTGGAATATTGGGGGATCTCTAGAGCGACGTCGGTGAGCACAGCTCCCCTCCCCACATCTGGACAATGCCGTCCTGTGAAGATTGCCATGCCCCGGGAGCACAGCTCGGCCAGGGAGACCTGAATCTTTGCAAACGCTGCTCCGACAAGCGATCCCCACCGGTAGATTCTACTCAGGGTGAGCCAAACAAAATCTTTATTAACGACCTGTTATGCTTCGTCGTCAATAAGATGGACAAGATGCCCGGCGATATTGTCACGAAACTGTGCTTGGAGACTACACCGAGGAGTCAGTCGAGATATTTGTCACGCGCCTGGGCCCCGACACCATGTCGGAAGACGTCGAACGGTATCTGCACGACAACCTGTCGCATGATCGGACGCTCTCCTGTATGAACCTATGAAGGTAACTGAATTATAGAATTCCTTCATTAATTATGCAAATTAGATCATAATTTGCATAATTGTCATCTAATTATGTCAAGCATCACTTAAGCTACCTACACGCCAAATATCAGGACGATCCGTCGACCGGTTATTGAGTTATCCTACTTTAAACATTTTCATACAAATGCCCCTGCATTTCCAGAGCAAGTTGCTAGGGAGCCCAAACTTATGTCACTTCTTCCCGAACGCAAGAGCTACCTACCATACAAAAATTATGACCCTAGCTTGTCCAGATCACCATATATCAATTTTTAAAAAAACACGGAAGTTCCGCTGCAGTACCATAACGAGCCACCAGGGGGCCCAAAATCTTATCACTTCGAGGTCTCATCAAGACCTACCCACCTACCAAATATGAAGACAATCCATTTAAGCCTTCTCAAGTTATCGTGTTTACAGACAGACAGACACAGACACACACACACACACACACACAGGAAACACAACATTTTTTACCTTGGCCTAGGCACATTCCACTAAATGATGATCTGTACCGGAGTAACACTGGCAGCGGTAACATTTTAGGAAATGATTTGAATTGATTTCCTTTTATTTCGATGAAGAAAGACCTTCCTTGTTACTAGAAATGACAAGACTGTCT
This sequence comes from Branchiostoma floridae x Branchiostoma japonicum, assembly GCA_013266295.2. NCBI lineage: Eukaryota > Metazoa > Chordata > Leptocardii > Amphioxiformes > Branchiostomatidae > Branchiostoma > Branchiostoma floridae x Branchiostoma japonicum. The sequence continues at coordinate 9,932,064 of CM023834.1, read as the reverse complement.
TGGACATGAGGTGGTTCGGTGGCTGGTCAGTAATAAGTCCATCATAACAATTTAACGATCTTCCCCACCAACCTCTGCTTGGAGACATGGGTAACAGCTGGACAACCACATAACTATCACGGTCAGGGATCAGATAACGTTGCTTACAGTAAGGGACTGTTCTGTATATTCAGCGGGAGGAAAGGTTGGTCAGGTCATTACCTATGGCCACACCAAGTAATTTTTATGGATGACGTCTGCTGGAGACCTTGAATTTATTGCGAAAGTGCTATAAAAACATGAAGCGTCCAAAAAACAAGATGCCTAGATTTGGAATATACTAACTGAGTGTAGAAATACAAATGTTAGGACACAAATTGAATAAAAGAACACAGTGTAACAACAAACAAACAACAAACATAAAAATAATTTAACTAAACAGCAGTAGTCGCCCTGTTCTGATTCTTTCCTCTCATCGCACCTTCTCTAATTACATTTTGCAACACTGTTGTGACACTTTGATCATAATACAGTAAGCAAAATTTCTTGTAACAGTACTTTTTCCCCAGTAACAGTCCAAAATCAGATAGCTAACACAGATGACAGTGAGTCTGTAAATCTGTGGTGAACCATTTCACAGTGTTCCATAGAATAAAAAGGAGTACAGAGATTCTTTTGTATTCTAGACCAAATTGATTACTACTAGTATTTAAAAAAGTAAAGAATACACATGTTCATTTCTCTAGAACAATGTCCCTCTGACGAAGGCATGAGATCTCCGACCTCTAGTTATGGATGACATCCGCGTGCACATCAATTTTCATACGTTTCCAAAATAAATTGCAACCATATTAGTTTCTTTAGTTTTTTTGTTTTTTTTTCAAAGGATGACAGAGGTCAAAAGGACATGTTCTGTGTGTTCAGTCATTTCTTCAACCTTCCTGACCACTTAGATTTCATAATGAATGAAGGCAACTTTTTTTTCTCACATGCTCGCATCGGCTTTGGAGTGCCCATAGCATGTCATCAATATACATGTAATCAAATCAGTAGGGCCTAACTGCAGTTCAACAATTCCAGAGTTGTGACTACATAAAACTTCCACAGACCCCACAGATGTTTAAAATCAAACGAAAGTTTATTGAATGTACATTTCCACATTTCGTACAGTAAGTACACTTGTTTTGCTGTCATGATTTCTCAAGTATTTTATTTACAGTTTTATCAGTACAAACGTATTGCGTGTCCAGTGCTACTTGTGCATTATCAAACATTGCAATGCTACTTCAGGTTTTATGTACAAACACAATGATTGCAAGTAAAAAGTAGAAAGGTACAGTACTACCACTATATACATGTAGTACTTGAACCAAATGTAGATACAATGGCTTAAGTTACAAACCATTTGAGTTGGCTACAAAACTAAAAGAAATACAATGATAAACCAGTTAGTTAGTAACATTCAAAATTTTCAGGAACTTAACTTAAAATTATAGAAGTAGACTTGTTACTGACAACACAAACCAGCAAAAATTCAGATCTTTATAGTTTAAGGATGCTACCACAAATGAACAGAGATGCTCCTTACTAATTAACCTTCTCCCTGCTGCCTAACACTTTAACCAATGTAATTTGGTGCCAAAGGGCTACTTCAGCAAGCAAAAGGTTAAAGACGAAAGCAAAATCAGATAAAACAGAAAATTAATATTCTTATTGCAATATTGGACCCATATTAATCTGAAGACCTTTTCCTTCTAGAAAACTAAAACTTCTGATAAACGTCTTAAATAAAACTAAAACTTTGGATAAACTTGTATCAGTTTAAGGTACAGACACAGCACTTTTCCCTTTAACGAGATACAAGATGATCCCTTTTCCTAGACTTTTCCATTTTTACCTAAACCTATTCACCAGGACTACATCTAAAATATCAAATGATTGCAGTTTGCAATAGAACTTTAGTAAAATATCCAGCTCCTCTAAAGGCTTCTTATAAACTGTAAATACCTACAGTTTGCAAGAAAGGTGTTTCAATGCACTAAGTAAAGGTTTTGGCTCTTAAGACCAGTAGTTTATACAGTGTAGAAGCTACAAATTTGTTGTGGTCTGGTAATTTCTTATATCATCCTGTTATGCAATACTTGGGTCATTCCAAAGGCAGTATTTTGCTGGGGAATTGCAGGATATTTTGTAAGGAGTAGATGTTAATTTTCCTGCAGGACCACCCCCAGAAAATATCTTTGGTATAGTCCTGTTTTTCAGTCCTCCACGTGGTTCTTGACCTCCCCCATTCTCCTCAGCTCCTTGGTACGGTCCTCTCCAGCTTCCACTGCGTCCATGAGCAGAGCACGGAAACCTGGCAGTGTCGGGGGGAATAAGACGATAATCAGAACAGACTTTTCACATGTAAAAATACTTTTCTTAGGGCTGGGCAAAAGGACTTTTTCCTTAAAACTGACAGAGCAAGATATATACGTATCTTCCATTTTTATTGTGCAATTCTTTTTAACACACCCTTGCTGCAAATACGTATATTTTCCAATTCAGCACTTTGGCATACATATATTTCTGATCTTTTTTTCCATTTTATGAATACCTGTACCAGTATTTTAATGACGTTTATTGGTTAAAAACACAGATTAGCTGGACAGTGGACTGCAGAGGTTAGAGTCTGTATTTCCCACACAGTATTCACTCCTATTTCTGCATGTGTACGCCACATGTATATCCAAACTCAAACTCTTCATACCTACATGAATACTCAATACAATGTAATTATTTCCTTTCAGTATGGGAAACACTTATTGCATTAAACATGGTAATCGGACAGACAAGACGAACAAACATAGACTGCTCTACACTGCACTGAGGTGAGACCTCAAAATGAGTTAGCTGGTTATGCCCTGCTGCAATACTCCTACAGTTAGAGGGTGCTGAAGCAGTTTGGGCTAAGGGCCCTTTTCCCCTGGATGGAAACCATTCAGTGACCAACATGGGATTTGTATGACTTTATAATTATAATTACTAGTATTACATGTATGCATGACATAATAGTATGATTTCAAAGACAAAACACCTAAAACTTTTTTACTGTTTAGACCTACTAGTATACAAAATTAACATCAAGTGCCCCTTAATAGATTGTACATTTGTGTTCATATATTTAAAAAAGCACAACCATTTTCGTGAAACGACAGTCCATAGTCTCTAGAATTCCGGACCAATCACGTGCCCCAAATCCATCTACCAATCAAGTCCTCTACATGCCTGCAAGCAAGCAGCTAGAAGCCAGATGGTGGCCACACAAAAACCCTGGCAGCAGAACTGTACTGTTCCCAAGTCTTTCCTTCTATAAAGCATGGTGCTATATCTGAGTTTGTATTAGCCAACCAGTATAACTGCCTTTCAGCATAACATATAAAATGTACATTTGCAGTGGCAGTATATGATAGGAGTTGCCAAACTTTATGCTTACTCTTTCTATTGTAGGTGGCTACTAGCTGAATGCTGCAGGAAGTAGATATACATGTACTAGTAGTCTAGTACTAGTATTTTAAGAAGGAAATTCACTGCCAATGTGCAAAAATCTGACAGAAGCATTACAGAGATTTGACAACTGTTGTAGCTTACATTGGACCTCTGCTTGAATTTGGTACTGTCTTGTAATTTTGTTCTATTTACATGAGCAATTTTGTCTTCCAAATTAGGAAGATTTAATTATTTAATACTTAACATTTAATACTGGCCTGAAGGTTAACCTTTTCCCTGCTGCTTGACCCCATAACCAATACAAATTTGGTATCAAACAGCTGCCTTAGCGGGCTGAAGGTTAAGACAAATTGTGAGTTTTTGTGTGGCCAGAACCATCTCTGTAGAGTTACATGTAGTAGGAGGGAGAAGAGCATTACCTCCACGTTCCTTACTACGTTTCAACAGCTTTGTGTTGATCCCTGGGGGGCAAGAGCCCTGTCAGTCATCATCAACTCAAAACTTCCTTGTGTGTCTCCAAACGAAATTGACTCGGTTACAACCATACAGTTAGCCTGGAATCAATCCTAGTCGATCTCCAGTTTGCTACAATGACCACTTCCACATAGAATGGTCACAGTCCCCATTAAAACATTTGGTCTGTACGTCTGGTATTATTTTGAAAATAAAATACTTCACAGAAGTTGTGTAATGGGGTCGAACTTCTGAATGCCTGTTCGAACCCTGCATTGCTGTGTAAGTCAGAGCCAAACAGAATATTCAAATGTGAATTGTTTCTCTATCAGCATGTGCCAGACTATTCGGCAGTGTTGTGATCAGAGGAGCGAATGAGACTAGAATAGAATGGACGCCAGGCTACCATATTGTTACAAAGCAAGAGAAACAAGGTAGATTAGAATAGATTTTGCTAGACCTTGTTCTGAAGTTTTTGTTTGGTTTTACTTTTTTGATGGCAGTTCAGTTTCATTTGGATTGAGTTACCTGTTTTAGTTGACCATATCTACATTTTATGGTAATTACTAAGTACTAGTATGCATCGCTTGTAATTAATGAAAACATGTATGTAATGAATAAATCACAGTTAATCACTTGGTTATTGATACATGTAGTTTTTAGTTCATTTTGATTGTTATACTCCATTCTACTAAGGAAATGTTATAGGATTAATATGATGTACAGCTCCAGTATTTTGTTAGATCTTAATAATTCACAGATGAGCAAACTGTTCAACATATTCCTATTTAGTTGTACCAGCGACCAGCCTGTAAGTGACAATGACTAGTACCAAAAACAATTACAGAGTCTACAACACAGAAATTCAAGCTTGTAACTGACCAATCAAGCCTGTATTTTATTAGCCAAAACTTAAGCTACTCTGATTGGTCATACTAGTAGTTATTAACTGACCAATCACAGCCCAGATCGCTTACCTCCAGCCTCCATCTTGTGAATAGCGGAGAGTGCTGATTGGCCGAGGATGTTGTTGGAACAGACCTCATCCTTCAGCATGCTGGGATGAGCACCGGTCTCCAGAACTCGCTTGGCAGCAGCCTGGACACAACAAACATTTTGAATTTCAAGTGAAAAATTATATTTGATCTTCCTTTGTGTGTTCGCAGCTATAACTCTCGGAGGATGTGACGAATTTGTTTGATTTTCAGTACATGGAAAGGTTGCAGTCCTTAGGATGAGACCTTAAGTCATGGCTTAAGGTTCCTTTGTACTTGTCGAAAAGAGCTAGGGGAATCTCTCCAGTACAATGAACCTGTAAATACAGTACATAGGATCTGTCTTCTCTGTCACGACTGGTGAAAGTGTAGCTCTTCAGTGAGCTAAACTGAGATCGCTTTCATTTTTTTTCAATAAATTACTACTGTACCAAAGAATTGTTTCAGCCACAAATTCAAAACACCTCGAAAATCTCCCTTTCCTGCTGCAAAATAAAAACACCACAAAAGTAAACAAATTTACCGTATTTGAGATATCTTTTTTCCCACCTGAATGGTTTCTGCAGCGACCCTGAGGGACTCCTGTCTAGATAGTCCCATCTTCACCCCACCTGTTGCCAGGGCATCAATGGATAGGAACACCTGTAGGGAGACGTTAGAAACTGCTATATGAGACCAAATCTAAACATGTACAGGAAGAACTGCTATAGGAGACAAAATCTAAACATGTACTGGAAGAACTGCTATAGGAGACAAGTAACTGATAAAATTTGGAACTCTTCTTACATAGGCAGGGCCACTCCCACTCAAACCAGTCACAGCGTCCATGTACTCTTCTTTCCCCTCGAAACACCAGCCAACGTTGGACAGCAGGACTTCAACCATCTCGCCATCGTTTTTCGTGGCATGGTCCCCACGTGCGTAGACTGTCGCCCCCTCCCCGACCACCAGGGGGGTGTTAGGCATCATCCGGATCACTCTTGTTTCAGGGGGTAAAGCCTGGGGGGGGGAATGGTGATGTGTTGTCAGACGCATGTTTATATACTACATTTTGTACTTGAGAAGGACTAGAATACATGTATATCCAATTTGCCTGGATGCCATCCTATTTGTATACTGGGGCTCCAATACTAACTCCCTAAACATTTTTTTTGGGCCATAGCAAATCGGATGGCTGGTATCCAAAAGAGAGGACAGTTAAAAATCGAACAGAAAATTAACAATCATGCTATGTTATGTTCATTTCAAGAGGTAAACAAAATTGTCAGCACATCTCATTCTCTTGTTTAACCTCCTTAATGCTGTCTAACCTTATAACCAGTGCAAATTTGTTGCCAAAAGGCTGCCTTAGTAGGGAGAAAGTTAGCTGAGTTCTTTAACCTTTAGCACACTGAAGTAGCTGTTTGGCTACCAAGTCTCTATTGGTTATGGAGTTATGCAGATAAGAATGCTAACCCACATCACAGAAAAAAAGGAAAATAAGCCAACATTTGCAAGCAAATGCAGGATATCTCACAACAAAAAGTCCTGTTACCTCTTCAACTGACTTGATCGTGATGCCAGCCATGGGAGTGACAAAAAGGTGTCTCTGGGTGACAAATGGCGAGATCTCCTCCAACACGGTTTTCACTACATTCGCTTTTATCGCAAGGAACACGACGTCGGACTGTGACACTAGCGCTGTGTTACTATGGGTGACATGGATGCCAAGCTCCTGTATTGGACAAAAGTCACAGAGTAAAGTATATCAATCTATATCTATAACGTTAGTAGGAAATATGGCAGTAAGTACCATTGGGGTTTAATAACAGTACTTGCAGATGTACATGTAATGTACATGTATACCATAATTCAGAACTATATATAAAACAGCTGATTATTTATCAGGTAATCACCACCACCCAGTTGTGGGGTGGCGGGCAGGGAGTAGTGCCCCTGCCCATTGAGGAGCTGGGTCTCTTAAATTACCAAGAAACTTACACAACCAAGCGACCCCCCCCCCCCCACACACACACACACACACTTCATGTCGTCTTACACCAGCCCCATTTCCCAGGCCACCCCCCGTGTCAAGAGTCTTCAACTAAATGAAGTTTCAACACGTAAACCGAAGAAGAAGAAGATTTAATCACTACAATAACTGGTATAAGGGCACATACTTTGTCCAAATCAGTTTCCGTCAAGCAAGAAGGCAAGCACATGGGACTATCCTCAGACAAAAAGAGCTCGGGCGAATCAACAGAAATAACAACAACAACTGCACATGCCTAGTTCAAACCGTGAATGAGCTTATACAGTTGATTTAGCAGCAATAAATTAAATTTGATATATTTTTAGTACGAGGCTGGAAATATTTTCATACTCCTCTTTACCTTGATGTTTCTCAACTCTGCCCTCCCGACCAGGTTGTCTGGGGCTGAAGCGAAGATGTTCTCAGCAGGTACAGCCCCTTAATAAAACAATTTAGGTTTACAAGTTTTACCGGAACAAATTGTCAATAAAATTTTAGATATCGTAACAGAGGATCCATAAATATTTGTTGACCGTGTTCACAAAATATATAAAACCAACGATTCTACATCGCATCAACAGATGTTATGACCAAATAAAGAGTCCTTCTTATGGCAGATAATAGTAAAATAGCGATCATATCAATCCTTTGCTTAATTGTCCGACGTGTGATTGAATTACTTAGTATCAAAGATTAGGGTAGCTATAATTTTTTTGCTACCATCTGGTAGCCCCCCTCCCCAAAACAAAAGATTCGGCGATCGGCCAAATAAATTACAGCTTTTTCCTCACCTGCTCGTATGAATCCCTTCGCCATGGCCATAGCCAGCCGGCCTGCTCCTATAAACCCCACACTCATGTCTAAAACGGCGTTAGATGAAGGAAAATATGGGGTAAATTTGAGGACTTCACTGCCACATCACAACATAGCGTGGCGCGTAAAAGGTCAATCTTCGGTCATACGGCGATACCAATATAGTTCTGTAGGTAAAACATTTAAAATCTGTACAATTTTGAAAAGAGTCTACCGTTTACAATAATCGTATCTTTGAAATATATGGTAAACTGTTTGGAAAATTTTGTATTAGTAATCTTATTTGTGTTAAAATATATTAAGAACGACATTCACCCCTCAACATTAAATGGTACATTTCAGGAATGTTCCATACAGTTGGCGGGGTGTTCATGGCTTCAGTGCAGGGACCAGTTCTGGCTGGACCGTTCTGGCTGTCAGCCAAAAGTGACGAACACACGTAAGTAGTAAAAATTGGTTTCTTTATCAGAATTCAGACTCTGTACTTCAAAATTTTTGTTCACAGATTGAAAAAGGATTTTCGCGTCACCGTCAGCTGTTTTATGTGGGAAACTTAGGTCAGATCTTTGGTCAGCTCGGGCCACCACAGAATCAGACGACAACAATCGTCAGGAAATCCGCGGAGGCGGGAAAACCTATATAGTATAGTTTTAAAGGCGCGATACTTTTTCCTGTACAAAGTCCTACCATAGCGAGGGCTTTTCCTCAAACGGGTGGAAATTAAATTTCATCATCAAAATTCATTGATATCGATATGATTTCATGGGCAGATTGTAAGTCTGGCAAAATTTTCAAGCGATTTGAATGTTTAGGAACTGTAGACGGTCTAGTTACAGTACAGTACCACCTAACCTTATAATACACAAATGTAAGATAAAGTAGTGGTAGTATCATATGTGTATTTTAGATGTTCACTCAGCTGTAAATACAGTAGATGCGAATAGTTGTGCATAGACTGACAAAAGAAAAGACAGCAACTTTTCATGAGAGATATTTTATTGGATTTTTAAGCAGCTCAAATCCTAGCGAGGTCTGCCGTTTTTGTAGCCTGTATTTCATCCGTGAACTCCACTCCGTTCGTCTACTATTTTTGCACCATTTTGGGCGGGGTTCCAAGGTCTCAAACTGGGCTTGGCATTAGCATATCGTAAAAAATCATTAATATTATAGTACATTATTACAGCGAATTCATTTGGTATGAATATTAATTACGACTTTTGATACAACTCATGTTGATATCTTATAATGATAAAGTACAAAGGTTTATTACTAACGGTCAATCACAGCAATTGGAGATATCTATTCAACCTCCTTGATCACAAAGAAAGTTTGACTGTAAACATAATGATAATCTTATACATATAGTTTAGTTTCAAATATTGATAACGCTAGTCAAATATCTCAAATACTTTGTTACATGTTCTATAGTTACAGTCTGGTTCTATACAAAAAACAATATCTTAGTATCCTCTTCTATTGCTTGTCGCCATGGAGATACCTCCTCGCGCTATATATACTTATAAGGTTTTACATTTCAATATATATACAAAATATGGACTTATGCATATCTCATGTGTTTATAAGATTAATAGATTTAGTTAACGTTGTATCACTGCTTTTTCAAGCACACCACTACCCTGTGTTTTGTTACCTATTTGATCCTTTTTTGGCTTCTTTAACACAGTACTTGTTTTTAGCCATACATCATAGTATTTAGTGTTGTTATCCAACACAAGGCAAGCGTGGCTGATCTGCTGTCTATGTTTTTTCGGACTAAACGCGTCTAGCTGTATCCGTATAGGTCATTGTCGATAAATGGTTGGCCGTTAGAGGGCGCCCCATTGCCGGCGTTTGCTTCACCCCCTTCGTCAAATCCATACAGATCGTTTTCCACAAAGTCCTGGGCCTCGGGTGGAGGGGGGTCGTCATAATACGGAAAGTCCCCCTGCTGGCCGTTCTTCTTTTTCATTGGTCGAGCGTACAGCAGACGAAGTTCCTCCTCCCTGTCCGTGACGTCATCATTGTTCTCGGTCGCTCCGACCTCTGTCTCCTCGTAGTGCGCATGCTCGTCCTGTTCCTGCTCAGTGGCCTTCTTTGGAACGAACGTGACGTTTTCGGAGGTGAGAGTGACGTCAGGACTGACGTCAGCAGTTGGGATGACGTAAGGCGTTGGGGCGGAGATGACGACGGAGCTGTCCAGGTGGATTCTGGGATAGGCTGGGCCCTTTCTCTTGAACGACTTAGCTTTCCTGTTAGGGTTAGAGAGACGTACGATGCGACGTCATATTCTTCATTCAGTTGCACAGAATCATTATTCTATCCTTATTTGTAATCTTTCAATGACAAAAAAAGATACAAACATCCAGTATCACTTGCAACTTTTAGTTTTTGCATCTATGTTGTATTATGCCTCTTACTTTCTTTAAAACTGCTTGAAGACATACATGTAAAACGCAAAAAAATCACGAAAAGTACTGAAGATTCCACCACATATCTGCATGTCATGGAGTGCCCTACTAAGTTCAAACTATGGAATTTTAACACTGCAACGATTATGGCTGATATGACGTCATCAACTCACCTTTTCTTGATGACGAAGTACGCAACAACACACAGAGCGGCGAGGAGGACTAGCACAGCGAGCACGGACACAACTGCAATCATAACTGTCATGGAGATACCTATGATAAGAAGAGAAATTTATTGAGGTGGTGGAGAAAATAAAGAAAAAATGTAGCTACCTATGATGTTTACCGTTATAATCACAAGGCCCAGGAAAAAATCTTTTGTTTCCGGTTTCCCGACCGACCCTAGAAAAGACCCTAGAAAAGACCCGCCGACCCTAGACTTTTTTGGGTCGACCACTGGAAAGGGACATAAAATTTTCGATCTGACATCAAAATTTGAAACCTTCTGAAACGCTAATTCACGCACTTTTAGAAGCATTGCCTTTTTTATTGAGTAAATCAGGTGAAATATATGTCCCTTCCCCACAAACAGAGGGACGAGTCCTGGAGACAACTGTTTTTGCTGAATCCGACTTCGGCCACAATATAAAAGAAGAAGAAAAAAACTGTCCAGCAGCTACCTTTTGGTTGGTCGCCAGTTGCGGCGGTACCTGTACTGGCCGTTGTCATTCCACTTTCAGTCGAACCTAGAAAATAAAGAAAGTCGAAAAACAACTGAGAAAGCATATCTCCCTGATGAAAGCCGAATAGCAGCTGCCAAAACGTCAGCAGAAAAAAAGGTTTGGTACCCAAGACAAACATTTCTGGTCGAATGGCCGAGTGGTAGGCTAGCGTGCACGAGATCGAAAGGTCACAGGTTCGATTCCCGGGCATTACTGTCAAGACGTTGTGTCCCTGGGAATGGCACTTTACACGACTTTCCTCACTCCACCCAGGTTTAAAATCGGGACCTGACTTCGGTTGGGCAGGTACATTGTAAAAGGCGATGGTGGAAGGAGAGGGTTGGGCTCCGCCTTACAATGCATGCCATGCCACAGACACAGTGGATTAACAACCCACTGCCCATACGGCCTCAAAAAGGCTATCTGACTACCTTTACCTTTTACCCAAGACAACTATGTTAAATGAATTTACCGACCTGACGAAACTACTAGTATTTACAGAAATAGAAAACCAATTTGACACTGAAAAACGCGATTCCATAATATAACGCGATGTAATAACATAGATCCCAGTGCCTCTGGTATCTGAAATATTGGTATCTGTCACTAGTTGGTTATAGAAGTGACCACTAGCTATAGATTGGATTACTTGACACACTGTGATTACAGAAGACTACTTAAGCGTGAAGGCCGTATTAGATGATGATAGTTTGCTCACCTGCACAATAAGGCCCCGTTGCGTTGAAGACCTTGTCCTGTAGACACTCCACCACGGTCTCTGTCCCGTCCTTACACCTTATGGTCACCTTCTGTCCGACGGCGAAGTTCCCTCCGTGTGAGGGAGATATCTGTTCGATACCTCCTGTAGCACCAATGCCTCCACAGTGGTCTACAGCTGGATAAACAAAATAAGCTTATATAATCATAAGATCATCAAACTGGTACCAATAGTCCGATCCTGTATATTTGTCACAATTAGCAGTTCAACCAATGATAGCATGGCAATTTTTAGCGGTTGGACCAATGATGAGTGACGGCATGTCCGACAAGTACATGTATTTGCATTTTTAAGTTTTTATTTTGAATTACTAGGTTTTGATGGAGGTAGGCGGGGCTATGGAATCGGGCTATAGTTCCGGTAAAAGTAACATTTTATAGCCCGGCCTCTAACATAAATTGAATGATTTCCTACCTTCATACTGGATAGCAAATTTCCCATTCCCACGTCTGTTGTTGTCTGACAGAAAGTTAACCGTGACTTCATTCGTCCCAGTTGTGTCGATGTCCGGTCCGAGTGTCCTGGATTGTCCTGACTTGTCCGTGATGACCAGTCTGTCCCCGGCTGGGACGTCCCACACGTTGTAGTAGAACTTGATGACCTTGTCTGGGTCAAAGTTGATCTCCCAGGTACAGTTGTCGTGGATTGGGTACGTTCCAGGATACCTTGGTGAGTAGATGGCTCCGGTTGTTTCCCTGTATCCACAAACACCGACCCATGCTGTTGTACAAACAAAACAAAACACGATAATTTAGCACAATATGCCATGCATATATTGTTTTCAATCTATCAATATCATAATATTGAACTGTGTCCAGATGCAGTCTGATTGCAATCAGGCTGAATCGCCGAATCTACTGGTAGAGATCCCGATCTGTTCATAGAGCGATTCTACTGGTTTAGATCCCCATCAACTGAAGTCTGTAAATTCGCTTAAGACGGACAAAATTTTTCAACTTCGATTCATGTCACTTAAGATCAATGGATTAACTTGAAATTTAGGACTGATAAAGTGGAGACCACCGTAATGCATTCCTAGCATCCTGATCTTGAGTCAGCGATTCTGATCGCAATCTCTACCCTGACATATATGGGATTTTCTTCCTAGTGCATGTTGAAAAACGTTTATTTCGTTCAGGAAATATGAACACGTCAGTTCTTTTGAATGTTACTGTCATTTAAAATGTGGTCTGTAAGGCAAGTTTTCAACATGATGTATTTTAGAGGTAGTGATCCTAATCTGCCCACAACTAGTTGAAATGAGACACTTACTTTGGTACACGTCAGCTCTGTCCGACCCCCCACATGTTTGATCGGTGTTTCCTCCACAGGGAGCAGTACAATATAACGATGGACGACTGGCGTGGTTGATCCCGGATCCACATAGACAGATCTGTTGGTTCACGGCCGCAATGCTGCCGTAGTTCCTGCAGCTTTCTATACACGATTCTACGGTAATGTCGTTCATCGGTATCGGTAGTTCCATAACGATATGAATACGGTCGAAACAGCCGAGGTAGCCAGGATCTGAAAATAACAAGTTTATTCAGGTAACTGTATAGAGAGAAATATCGGTGCCCATCCTTGTGGCCGGCCCGAATGTTTTTATATGCTCAAAACTTTCGAGGTGAATTCGAAGTCGAAAAATATCGAAGGGCATTCAACGTGTATTCTAACTGCAGTATGACAGCATTCTGAATATGTCTACATCATTCCAACAGCGTTCGAAACATTGTGATCGCACTTCGAATAGCCAGAAGTATTTAAAAAATTCAAAATTCATTTATACGGCATTCCGGCTCACTCAGCCTCTAGCGTGAAGGGGAAATAACTAGGGCTTCCCGAATGTGGCCCGATTTGCCAATTCTTAATCCCGCCTGGTTCTGCTTGACTCCTGCTGATTCGGAATAAGCGTAAAATGTCTTACCTGCACAAGTTATCTGCACGTAGGGAGCGTCTTGCCACTCTTCTGTCGTAGGGTCATAAATTCTGAACGTTCCTTCGATGTTATTTGCATACAAACTAGTGTCTTCCACGTACAGCCCGTTTTCTCCAGGTGCTGGGGACTGACCCACGAACCAGGTAGGGACATTTTTAGGATATGGCCTGGATGCATAGGAAATACGATCATCTGTTGTGTCGCTGGTATATTCAGGGCGCCCGTCGGTAAACTGATCTGTGATGGTGTATGTCGTCATAAGGTGGGTCTGTAGATCTGTGGAACCGGAAATTCGGATCGTCTGACATCCTGCAAACAAAAAAGAACACACCTGTTGGAAGATAATCTATTCACCCTTAAAAGCCACGTTTCCTTCATTAGCGTCAATCACTGTTTAAGGAGATTCAAGTAGACAATAGATGTAAGGAAATTGTGAGCAAGATTTATTCAAAATCCCTTATGTCGTGCACAATTGATCATGTAATGGACAACGTTTTTAGTTTTGTATCCACGTGTTTTAAAAGGAGAAAAGAAGCCATTATCAGAAATATAGATCTATAGTACGTAGTGTTTTAATGATTTTAGCTTTTAGTGTTTTACACGCTGTAGACCACATGTGGACATCTTTGCATTTAGCCATTAGGGGCATGAATATGCAACAAAGATTATCATTATTATTATTATAAGTTCTAAGCCGTCCACTCCAAGCAAGAAATATGCTTCCGACAGCCTTTTGTATCAAAGGGGGATTTAGCCAAGTTCTCACATAGACCGAAATATTTTGTATGTAGTTGGTTCAATTTTTTTCTGGCGAAGAAAATGTACCAAAGAAACTTACCCAACCGCGATTTGAAACGTTTATATACTAGTATTTGGATTACTTATAAGTTATCGTGTTGTAAAGATAACAGTGGCCTAGGTCACACTAACACTGTTTGCAGCTTCCTGATTTTCTGGTTGATGAATTACAGTAAATAGTGGGATGGTTGGTTCTTTCCGAAAAGGAAACACAGACAGCGACTTGTCTAGCTTTCTGTAGACACTGAAACGGTGAATTATGTGCGTTTCATTCAAGACGTATTCATTCTGGTATTCCTTTTGCGTATTTTCAACATAATCAGTTTTTTTTTCAAGGTATGAAATTATGGTCAATTCTGGCTATGGTTTTCCGAAATCCAACCTTTATTTTCAACCTTTTTTTTTTGCCCCCACCCCGTGGATTTTTTAGACTTAGTCTTTGCCAATCTACTTTTAGAGTTAATTAAGTTCTTCACGAGGAAATTTCCACAGCAAAATACTAGTAACACCAGAAAGAAGGAAAGTACAGCTTTTAACAATACAATATTATTACGTGACACAATAATTGCAAAGGAAACATATATACATGTATATATATATAGTAACAAAACACACTAAAGCTCCGTTTACATCAAAATTGTATCGCCTGAAATATCTTTTCTCGGGGCCTTAGTTACACATATTGAGTACCATGCTGTACGCTAATCTATTGGAATACAAGGTTAACAACACCTACAAATCTGAACTCCGACAGTACGGTACAATGACATCAAACGTACGACTCCACAAAAACATATAAAGTGATAAACAAGTGTGTTTGGTTGTGATTCCTCAATCATACAGCAGTTAATGTAAGTTTTTCCTTGTCCGGTATCCGGCATTATCTGATCTTGAAGAACGCTTCCTCTACTTCCCCCTTTAAGTGTATATCACGATATCTGACGAACAGCTTTCCCACTTACCCGGATCCTGTGCTTTGGTTGGAAGACTTGTCAGAATGACGAAACACAACACTCCAAACGTCGCTGTACGAACCACCCCGGGCTCCATACTCGGTACGATTCGATACTGTGGTATCTTGTAACTCACTCGCTCACTCTTACGAGAGATAAACTGTTACAAATGATACAGTTTGACAGAAAACCTGCCGAGAGGTACTTTTTTGGCTGGTATACTGCTGACAGAAATCTTCCTGGTTGTCCGACGACTGTGTCAGTCAAACTAGTGCTGTGTCATGACAAGGTGGGCCAAGCCCCGCCCCCCGTGAGTCACCCCGACTTCCTCCGACGTTCCCACTTTGTCAGTTCGGTCAGCCAAGTTTCTCCGGCCGGATATTAAACCGTGCGGGGTCTTCATGACTTAGCCGAAAACTTGTGGCTTGAGTTCCGTGTAAACCGGAAATACGCCTGCTGTTGTCGACACGCCAAGCCCTTGGATAGAAACCACAGCACGTAAACTTAAACTTTGACCTTCAAGGCACCTGACGCGTGTTTCTCCTTTCAATCTACCAAAACAAACAAAGCAGTGTCGAACTAGACTGATCCTATAGCCTCGCCAACATACAAATGTAAGTGTTTGACCGACATGCAGCCACTCTCTCATTGGTCTATCGAAATAAATTGCCATTCTATCATTGGTTGGATAGCTGATTGTGTTTATTTAATAGACATTCAAGATCTGTCTATAGTATACAGACGCTGGCTTGTGCTTACCAATCACTGCCATGGCCTTTCATGGACTCTGACTAAAACTTTCTTATATGTACAAAACCCTCTCAAAAAGTTTGGTTTCAAATAACAATTGAAAATATAATAGGAATGATACTGTATTTTTATTATTACTCATCAACACCAGATAGAGTGCATTGCATATTGTTGAATGTCTTGGTTCAGCTTTTTCTAAAAGTATTGCGTAGTGTATTAGCGACAGGATTTGGCACTTCTGTCAGTTCTGAGTTCTACTAGTGTACGTTTACCCAAACAAAATAAAACACTAGTGGGAACTATGTACAAAATAAAACACTAGTGGGCACTATTTTTACACTATTATTCAAAAGATACGCAAAGTGCATCTCAAAGATGACAATTTCGGACTTGAAAATCAGTAAAACTAGTAGATATTCGTGTTTTTAGATTAGAATATGTAAACCCTTATACAAGGCAAACATTTACCACTAAACATACAGTTAGCTTCGTGTACAATTTACAGATGATTGTCCAAACTTGTTTAGATACAAGTACAGGTCTGGGCCTGTACTCACACCTGTACCTAAAATGAGCCCCTGTCACATATTCAGAACCTTCCCCCGAACACCAGCCAACCAAGGACAAAGGTTGACTGAAGTTCGGGAGCAGCCTGACCAGATTTAGGCCACGCCTACCTTCAAATTTGACGGCCAACCACGCCACGACCTACTCTCAAACACCGGCCAACCACCAGCCGAACCTCCCGTCCACACCCGCAGCCGAACAGTAGCCGACCTAGCTCGCCGAACACCAGCCAACCACAGCCGACCTTGCTCCCGACCTACTCCTAACTATAGTTGGGAGGAGTTCGGCAGTGTTCGGGAGGCCATCATCATCGGCTATGTGTGACAGGGGCTTTACACAGTTGTACCAGACACTGTCAATGCTTTCCTTTTGTTGCCTCAATCTTATATTTGACAGCAGGTAGACCTTCAACCATAAGACGCACATTAAAGGCTACTGGCATGATTGTCCGCTCTTTCTTGTCTTTCGCTGATGCACGTTTTCTGGTATACCGTCCCAGTGGAATTTCCTGGGTAAGAAACAAAAATTGAAACATCATATCAAGATGCATAAATCTTCAACAGATCTAGAATATCTGACACTTGCGTTTGTTTGAAAACTCGGTGTAGCATGTCTAGATCTTGACGTTAGTCGTAGGTCGTCGTACGATTTTGATGCCGCAGAATTTTCAAGCAGCTGCAGGCTGTGACAGAACCAACCACCGACAAGGATCGGTATCTAAGGCTGTTTTTTCCGTATAAAACAAGACAGCTGAATTTTGCAGAACACACAGGCACGACAAGAATGCCCTCTGTTTTCGATCGTACGACGATCGCACGACGTATGTGATCTGGAAGTGATGTGACGGTGTTCATAACGCTAAATATGGAAGCCTCAAGGCAAGCATATACTAGTAAAGAATCTATAACATACCTTGGATTGCATACCCTTGCAGTACTTGGAATCCACCACGAACTCTCCACCCCACTTGGAGGCCTCTATGGCGAGAGGAGGGCGGTGACGACGACGCTTCTTTGACTTCCTTCCCTGATCATGGCAGAACGTGCTGACACGATTCTTAACGTCTTTAAAGTAGTGGAGCTCCTCGAAGAAATCCGGACCCTGTGTGACGATATGTATACCATGGTAAGACCTTAAACATCTAGTACCAAACTAGCAACAAACTTACATATTAAGCGTTATAGCTTACGGGTACGGAAGTATTGTTTTGGGTGGCTGACTCAGTTTTATTGTTTCGTGTCCAAGTAGAGACGGTTGCATGGATGTTGGGAGGTGGTTTTGAGAGTTGATTGATAGAAGGTCAAGCCTGAAGGTGACTCAGCACGCGCCGGGTGGGAGTAAGTGGGCTGTACAATGTATGTGGAGGAATTCAGGAAGAGGTGTAATACCCGATTAAATTACATGTGCACCATACAATCCCCTCCACAGTTCCAATACATTCACGAAAACCCAAAAACTTCCCGGAAGTCTGAAGTCTCCGATGTCTTGTTATCATTTTGATTGTCCATTGTTTCTTTACATTTTCCTTCTGGTTCCGTTCCTTACCTGCGCTGCAATCTTCCGCCACAAGGAGGCGTTGAAGGTGTCATACAGCAAGTAATCCACGGCTTTCCACCTGCGGAGGTTGGCGAGTTCCTCGGCGGTGGGGGTGTAAGATTTGTACCGATAAGTTCGATTGTTCCTTGACACGGTGTCGTACAGAACGTCTCGCACCTCCCAGCACATCAGCCGTCTGAGGAGGACGATCGACTCGTCCAGGTGTTCCAGCAGCAAGACCAGCGTGAAGTCCGCTTCTAGCTCACTGATGTATCTACGAGCTTGTTCCTTGTAGGAATAGAAAATAAAACATTAAAACAAGAAATCAGAAATTTCAGGAAAACAAGGAAACGTAGTAGGGCCGCGGAGCCAAAATTGCAACAATGCCGCGATCAAGAATCGGAATTTAAGTCGTGATTTTTCCCCAATCTAGATATAAATACCGTGTATTCTGCTCCCTCTGTGTGGCAGTCTATATGCCTATCCTTGGAAATAGTAAACGTACTGAGATTTGTATGGAGACCAATTATCAAAAACATATCTATCCGTAGGGATTTGTGTGGACATCAA
Source organism: Branchiostoma floridae x Branchiostoma japonicum (assembly GCA_013266295.2). Lineage (NCBI taxonomy): Eukaryota > Metazoa > Chordata > Leptocardii > Amphioxiformes > Branchiostomatidae > Branchiostoma > Branchiostoma floridae x Branchiostoma japonicum. The sequence continues at coordinate 9,913,303 of CM023834.1, read as the reverse complement.
TTATTAAAGAACATATCTTAAGCGTCTTCAACCCACCAAGATGGCGGACGCTAGACATGCGTCATAGTCACGTGACCGCAAAAGCACCCTGTGCAAAGGGTGTTTTTGTAGTCACGTGACTGTGACGCATGTCTAGCGTCCGCCATCTTGGTGGGTTAAAGACACGTGAAGTATGTTCTTGAATTATTGATGTCCACACAAATCGTAGTGCGTTTACTATCTCCAAGGATAGATATATATAGACTGCCATACAAACAGACAAGATATTTTGTCATCATTTACATTTTTGGGACTGGACACATTCGTGCGTAACCATGGAGTTTGACGTCTTGCAGACTTACCATGTCCTCTGCTCCCTCGGTAGGGTACCCCAAGTCGAATGACAGGAAGTTCCTGGTGCCGTCCCAGGTCACGTTACAGAAGTCAAAGTAAGCCTCAGACAGGTCCTTGTACTTCCACGGGTCTTGCAGAAACGTCTTGACAGGGTTCTCAGAGTTGATCTTCAGCAGCTTGGGAAGACTGTAGTAATTCATGGCTGACCGCAAATGGCTGCTTGGCTCCCGTATGACAGCTGTGTGGGACGCAGAGAGTTAATGTTTTGTCAGTGTTTTGTCCCTGTGTGGGATACCAACAAGTAATTAATTTCATTGCACAACAATTGTACAAGGTAAAGCGCATGGCGTCTTTTGCTACAAACAACAATTATGTTATGAGACTAATCTACAATACGAAAGACTATGTTAGCCTGACATCCAGCCTTGTTAGCTATTTACGCTCCCCAAAATTCCGTCTTTTGTGGAAAATCGTACGCGTATAAAATTGTTAAAAAATGTGATTTCTACATAACTTTGTGTGTGAGGTTTCTTTGAATATAAACGATTCTTACACATGTACGCTGTGTTCTCCGGGAACTTGGACCGTAGCCATTTTTTATTGTACACCATGTGGTTCAGCAGGACATCGTACTGTTCATCTGGGGTGTGGACATAATCCTCTTCCGCAGGAGGGAAGGGCCAGGACAGGATATTCCCTCCCGCTGGCATGAGCACGGACAGCCGCTGTCTGATGGCGTATCTTTGGAAAATGTTCACGGTAGTACAACTCCCGGTTTTGTGGGTCTTGATGAAGACGAACTTTCTTCGTTGATGGCGACATGTTTTTAACGACATTTTTTGCTCCTTTCTGCTGTCGTCTTTAAGGTGATGCTCATCCCTGAAAAAAGTCGTTTTCTTATTTATTCACTTATTACAATCGTCGAAGGCCGTCGCTAGCCTTAGCCTGGATAGCCTCCTTTGCAGGCGTTTTCCACGGGGGGAGGGGGGGGCTATTTACGTAGGGCTGATTTTTCCCGGCGCGGTCGGCGTTTTTTTTTGGGGGGGGGGGGGCTTATTTGCAAGTTCTACGATGTTCTGATCTCAAGATAGCACGCGATAGAAATTTTGCCGGCGACCCTGTATCCCCTCCCGTGGAACGTCCCCCCCCCTCCCCCCGTGGAAAACGCCTGCAAAGGAGGCTAAGCCTGGGGAGCTTACGAAAGGTAATATAGAAAGGCTGACACTCAGGCAAGGCCGTCGCATGAATGATGTAGAATGCTAAAGCAGGCTGTGATAGAATCAGCCGCCGACAAGGATTTAAGCCAACCTTTTCAGTAACAAGACAGCACAATGGGGTCCACAATTCTATGTTGCTTTTATTTGCATGCCCGAAGGCTTGTTGCATGCAAAGTGTCAAAGAAAGTAAAAGTAATTAGCTAGAAAACATACAACTACTGTCTGTTCAACTATAAGGTACTACGTTTGCTATTATGACTCTAATATGAGGACTGACTTCTTTGAAGGCAGTGGATAATGAACACAATATAACAATTTTCCAGTGCATTCATTGGGCAATAGTTACATAGTCAGGTAGCTAGGTAGCTTTATACGACATATGCACGACTATTCCAAGAATGCCCTCGATTTGTGATCGTACGACGATCGTACGACAAATCTGACCTTATTCTTATTTCTAGATCAAATTACAATGTTGGCTTTCGCACAAGCATTATGTCTATTCAGGTACAGTACCGGTGCATTGATGTTCCTGTATGTTGGACTTGTACCTGAAGGATTTGTACTGTACTGTACTGTACTATACTGCACTACACAATACAGAAGTATTGTTTCAAATGGGTTTGAGAATGTTACGGTTCGGCACCGAAAAACTGAATCCGTACTTACCATTGCACCATGGTCTGCGAAGATTGGTCTTCAGGTGTCTGTGTAACGTCCTGCAATATCTCTGGTCCACGTTTTGCATATATACTACTTGGAAGAGCTGTCATGCTCTGTGGAAATAGTATTTTAGAAAGCTCTATGTGAGAACAATCTTTTTGTGTTGGGACAAAAGTTTTAACTTAAAACAGCATTTTAGTTAAGTCATATATTCATAGACTGAAGGCACCAACATCCAAATTCAAAAGTTCTAGAGAGCTAGCCAGGGTGCTAGACTGTTGTCAGGGACAGTATACGGGCTAGTTCCTGGGCTCCAGGGCCAATAGCCTAGTATTCATAGACTGAAGGCACAAACATCCAAATTCAAAAGTTGAGAAATTGTCAATCTGCTGTGAATGTGCTAGCGGTTGTTGACCTCATGTTCCTTCATTCACTAACATGTACACTAGTTCGTTTCCAAACCGAATCCCGGCCGGCCGGGCTGTTTTCGTAAACTAGAAATAAACAATTCATATAAAGAATGTACACAAATAGTGCTAATAATTATTTTTTCACCTTTTTGTGTTTCAGTGTTGTCTTTATTTTATACTTTTCGTTCCAGCAAGCTGCCCGGCCGGGCCCCCGGTTTGGAAATGTGACCTTGGCTTTATAGGAACCAATTTGCAGCTAGGGGAAACGTTACAAACAAGTATACTTTACTGACCTGGGTATAACGATAGAAGGCAGTTCCACAGGTTACCATGACTAACATAACAGTGAACAGTGCGCTACGTTTAGTGCCCATCCTGCCCCCTTGGCCTTGAGATCTGATGATAAGGAACAAGTGGAAGGAAAAGTTTGAGAATTGGAAACATTTCTTCCCTACCATCTTGAGGAATTTCCAAGAAAGAGAAGAAGTGTTATTTATTTTTCCATTTTATAACACATTTTTAACACACAGGACTGCGGAAACACAAGCAAACACACAAACAGACAGACACCGAAAACAAAACCACCAGACTAAATAACGCTCCGTTTCTTTGTTAGTATATGGCTTTCAACGAATATCTGTGCACAATGACTGAATTGCGATTAGAAATATGACCACAAGGACCCTTACAAATAGTGCTTACATATGTGACCCTGTGTATTGGTATTAGAGCTTGTGTTGCTAGAGAGCTGGTCTGGGTGCCAGACTGTTTGCAGACACTGTACACAGGCTAGCTCCTCGGCTCCAGGGCCAACATGTCCCCAAGGAAATTTTAACATAGGCACGCCTATTAAAGTGGGCTGACATGTGTATTGGCTCTGAGAACAATCTGGCACCCAGGCTTCTATAGAGCTCGATCGATTCAAACACTATGACAACGGAGGCTACCCAGGATGGTTTCGAAGTGGAAGGAGTACTTTTACAGGAAACGAAAACATAGAATGACAGAGGGGATATATTATCAACAAATTACAAGTCAAAGGTGACAAAGTGGAACTAACTAAATAGAAAACAGGGGTGGTAAAATATGTCTTTAAAATTGTTCGCAGATCTCCTTAACAATGTGTAACTGTCATTTGTATGATACGACACGCGACAGTAGTTATATCAGAACGACTGCGGACATAGAAATATGCACGGGAATTTTGCAATAGTGGGGGATCGAACCATACTCTGTCTGCGGCGTATGTCTGACATTGTTGTGGCAAAAGGACAGACTACGAGGTGGGGTGGGAATTAACAGGAACAAAAATGTTCACTACACGTTCATTTTTCATCGATCAACACAAGCTGGTGGAATCTAGAACGATATTTTTGGAGCGATACAAGGATGGTGGTAAAAGGAAACCAACAGTATTCGTTTGAAACTGATTACAACAGCTAGTCTGAGTCAAAACGACAACATACATTTGTATGTTGACAGGAAAAGATTTCTTGTTCTTTTCTCCTGCCGTTTCAAACTAGTGAGCAAGAACATGTTGATAAACTTGAACTTAAATATCTTTTCTTGACCAAATAAAAGTCTGGGGAGCATGTTGTAATCTTCATGCGTTGAAAAGTGTTAATTTGTATGTGTAGTTTGTCCACGGATTTAGTTGTTGACGCATTTTTGGGTGTATGTTTTTGGCAGCTCACCATGGTTAAACGTACGATCGTAAATCACAGAGTAATTAGAGTCAGGCTACCGCAGGTCAAAGCTTGTTCCGCTGATTTATGTGCTCCGTGATTATATACGACCTTCTGTGTTTTTGAAAACACCAAGGCCAGGACAGAAAAAAGCTAGTCTTTCACGGAAACTTCGAATTCGAGAACCGAACACTTCAAGATCAGACGGCGGGTTGCTATCTCCACTACTCTTACCTACAACGTCATGATCTTCTGTCCAAAGGCAGATTAAAGCGGTTGCGATAAGGCGCACCAGACAACACACAAACCTGGCCAACTTTAACTTTAAGACGTCCCCTGTGACGACTTCGTTCTTGTCTTAAGTATATCGTTTACTTCTACTTGAAGACCTTCTACATACCTTGGTACAGATACCATCGGAGCACTCACAGACCTTGAGAAGACGAACAGCGGTGGCGACGTCATCTGATCCAACTGGTCCTTCATGATGTCAGTTCCCGGCGATCCATCAACCATCACCAGCCCTGGGGTTACTGCCTGATCATGATGGATTACAATTTGATACTGCGGCCCTGCTTTGTTGTCACACCTGCATAGCTCACGTATCTCTCACCACTATCCAGAGACAAAGCAAACTTTTGGCTAGTTCTCTTTGTACACCTAGTCACTGTTGTCATACCGTCAATGAGCTTATGATGGATTTCTTGATCACTTTAGGGTCGCTGAATTTTGAAATTGCCAGAGAGTGAAGTGTATTTTTTCGCTTGAATATCTACCCTTTTACAATATTGGACGGGTCCGGTGACCTGCCGAAAGCGGCCGATCCCTGGACATCGCGAGCACGTCGGCAGAACGTACTGCACCTGCGCGAAACCCGTAATGTATTGTGCATAGCACTTTGGCAGAATGTCTCGTATAAGGTTGTATTAGAGCATATAAGGTTGACAGCCTGTCTGTAGTTTTCAGATGTTGTATAGGAAAAGATATCGTCTGCAACAGGCAAAATTTTGATGCAACGTTGACCAAACATCCAACGAAAAACGTGAAAACCAGGGTTTTGCGCAGGCGCAGTACGTTCTGCCGACGTGCTGACATCGCGCGGTGATCGAAAGGGCGTTTTTTTTTCTTGATGGCTGTCAAAAACAGTGTCTTCGTCGGGTGAGCTGTTTTTTTCTGCCTTGTGACACCAGCTTTAACTTAAAATCATTTAATAATGAAACGGGAGTACGTATAGTGAAACACACAAAAACAACACGACTATATCACTGCACGAAACGTTGATTCGTTTTCGATACCCAATTGCGTTGTTTAGATCAGATCGTCGAACGATTTTAAATTTGATGCAGTAGAATTTTCAAGCAGGCTGTGACATAAACACCTACGTGCACCGATAAGGGTCTAAGACAACTTTTCTGTAACAAGCTGAATCTTGCTGGACACATGCATGACTATGTGGCCAGTATGTGTCACTGTATACATTTATTAGGACTTCAAACGAGGTAAAGTTTATCTTATGATATATTTAGTCTGACCCTAACCCCAGCTTCCCTCATGACCTCAATGAAAAGCGGCCTTCAGGCCGATCACGATTTGAGCCTCTCATGGATAAAGAATGGTTCAAACTATCACAAGATTGCCCTCGCTACCGAAAACAGTGTCCTTTCAAGCTCGCAGTGTCTCGCAGTTAAGCAATATGACAACGGGGATAAACATACCTGTTATGATTCTTTAAAACACTGTCAAAATTCCTCAGACCCTGCAGTCCACTCGGGAGGAAGTAGTCAAAGTTTATGTATTGGTGTCGGAGGTTATCTAAGTGGTATGTACCCAAACAGAAAATGGGGGTGGGAAGGAAGGCAACGCGGGAAAGCAAGGAGGTTTCAAGACTTCCTTGGAGAAAGTCGGGAGAAACGGACAAGGGATTTATGTTCGTTAGCCTCCCTATGACTACATCTGGATAGATCAAATAGTTTGCACAAGGAAAATCCTATTTTCTGACAAGGACATGGCGACGAAAATGGATCATGGGAAAGTGTTGCAGTCCAAACTAGTTTGACCAGTTTGTCTAACCAAGGAAATCTGACACAATACATGTAATTATGGGCGAACCAGTAGTAACTGGGGCACAAAGCAGTGCGGCACAGTACTTAGAAAAGCCGCAAAGATTCTTCTGTCCACAACAGTGAGGTAGAAACTGTGTTGAGTACGTCAGTTTTGAGGCTGTATGAGTTGGGTTATGGTGTTTGTACGATGGTCGGCGTAAGTTTGCGCATGATGCTGTTACCGCCTACAACCTGGCCACGTCCCGACAATCATGTCGGTAGTGTCGGGGCTTTAGCCCCGGGCATTGAAAAGCTTCTACCTCATTTCCATACAAACAATGTAGATGGCAGTAGACGGATCCTAAACCTATGGAAAACCATTGAGTATTTGGTGCCATCAACTCGGTGCAATGTAAACTCCAATGTAGAATTCTAATATGTGTAGCCTCTACCAGGCATCAGAGCTAGAGGCGGCTGGAATTCAACAGTGGGAATTGGCCGAACGGACAGATAACATGCCAGGTGAGTCGATTCACTAAAGGAGTTTGCCGGTCTCTGTACTACCCCTTTAGCGGACCAACTCCCCTGGTATATTAGCCGTCTATTTGGCCAATTTCCACTCTTTCCAGTCGCTCCTGAAGCCTGATAGAGGCTAGATTTGGTAGAATTTTGTTGAGTTTTCTTGCTTACTCCTTTACTTATTTGTTTTTATTCCATAATAAATGAGAATTTTCCTGACCTGCAGCTGGAAAAAATTAGAAAGCAACGAGAACAACAACATGGTTAGACTACAGGACGAGCGCTCACTCGGTGGTTTTTAAACGGTGATTATAGCAAATGACAAGGCCTTATCACACCACATAAAGGGTCATTAACCCTTAAATATTTGGTAGTTTATAAAAGGTGAGAATAATGGGTTTCCTCGAAGAAGAAGAGATATATGTTTCCAAGCCTAAGCTATTATCTATCTATCTATCTGTCTATCTACCTACAACTATTCAATGATGAAAAAAAGTTCTTTCAAAGCACTGTGTACTCAAAAAAACTGTGTTTGAGTAAGGATTAACAGAGCAGTAGTTTGTTAGGCTACACCATGTGAAGGTAAACATTATATATTTGTTACCTTTCTAGTTTCAATTTCTTCAGGTGGATAGTCTGCTGTTTAAAACAGATACAATGTACTGTAGTTTTATATACCAGCGCGTTTAGAAGCTTTGGACTTCCGATAATTTCGTTGTTCAATCCGGTATTTGAAGGTCGGTTGTCCCTTGATGATTGCGGCCATGTTTGAGCGAGGCGGCAGGATGTCATACCCGTCTCTTCCGCTTGGAGCGTCTTTTCGTATGTACTTCATAAGTGGTGATACCTATGGGCGGAGGGTAAGAAACATCATCTTTTGGAGGGTTTACACCGCAGTAAGCAAGTGGTTTCCATTATATAACGTCGGCTAGGTAAATTTCTTCAAGGTAAGTGGTTGTGTTACAGGGCTGACGTCACTATTCGTTGTGCAGTGAAGGCCCAAAAATGAGAACACGATTCTAGTCCTTAGTTAATATCTTTGAAAATCCTTTTTTTCTTGAAAATGTTGGTACAGTTAGGATACTTTTGGGCTAGAAGGAACAAAAAATTTTGGTCAAGACAAATTTTTATGTCACCAGTTTAGTGGGCGTAATGGCAGATCTGAGTAGTTAGGTTTTGGCGTGTTTTTAGGCTTTTTTTATTGGGCTTTCTTTTTTGTACTGGTATCTTTTTTTGTGCCAGCCCCTTGGGTGGCGTATTGGATACTGTCTGGCAAATGGATACAGCCTGGCCAATTTGATACTGTCTTTGCTGCCACCAAAAGATCTGCTTGAAGATTAGGAAAGTACTTTCATGAGGCCTTGCTTCGGTGTACAACTATACTAGCCTTCAATGGCCCAATTTAATGGTGATATCTACCCTAAAAATATTCACAGTGTACTTATTTGCTAAAACAAAATCTGGACTGCACGCATTCTACTGAGAAAGCCGATGTTACTCACTGGAGACTTTAAGAGCATGCAAATGTAAGCGTCTACTTGGAACTCTGCGTTCCACTTTGACGCTACCACTGTAAGCGCGGGTGTTCCCCTCGTTCGTTCACTGCAGAATATGCTGACACGTTTGTTCACCTCCTTGAAGTGACGAAGCTCATCGTAGAAATCCGGACCCTGTGTTGGGAGTTTGCAGGACACTCAGTTCTCAGGGGCTTTCAACTTTGACATGTTATCCACAATGCATCACACACATCACGCAGGCGTAGTTTAAACCGTGAACCAGCTTATTGGCTCATTGAGACTGAGTGTAAGGAAAAGCTGAACAACACTAGCCTCCTTTCCAGGTGTTCCGGGAGCGGGCGGCGTCGGCTGATTTTTTCCCAGTGCGGTCTTTTTTTTTCTAAAGGGGGGGGGGGGAGATGTTTTCTGATCACACGAAGATCGCACACGCTTAGAACTCTGGCCGTACGTCCTGGAACGTACAAGAGTTGAAGAGAAGGCGGCCAGAGTTCTAAGCGTGTGCGATCTACGTGTGATCAGACCCCCCCCCCCAAAAAAAGGCCCACCGCACCGGGGAAAAAAACAGCCGACGCCGCCGACCGCTCCCGGAACGCCCGCAAAGGAGTGAACGGCAAAAACTTTCACCTGCGCTGCAATCTTCCGCCACAAGGAGGCGTTGAAGGTGTCATACAACAAGTAATCCACGGCTTTCCACCGGCGGAGGTTGGCGAGTTCCTCGGCGATGGGGACGTACGTCTTGTAGGAGTAACGTCGGCTGTTCTTTGCCTCGGTGTCGTACAGAACGTCTCGCACCTCCCAGCACATCAGCCGTCTGAGGAGGACGATCGACTCGTCCAGGTGTTCCAGCAGCAAGACCAGCGTGAAGTCCGCTTCTAGCTCACTGATGTATCTACGAGCTTGGTCCTCAAAGGGGCATTATGTAACATTTTTGCACCATAAATTGAAATATTTTAATTTAAAAAAATTCGTATGATTGACATTTACTTCTACCGGTCATTTGGAATACGCAATCAATAATTTTTTTAATACTCTGCAGGGGGAAACTAGCGGTGCCAAGGTAGTGTGAAATGAAATGTCTAAAACATTCAAACATCCGGTTTTAGTCCACTACTACTAAATTTTAGTGGGAACGGATCGCTCGCGTCTTTGACCCACCAAGATGGCGGACTCTAGATTACGTCATAGCCACGTGACTGCAAACACAACCCTAATGCTGAGGTCAAACCCGGGCCCGGCCGGGCAGTCTTGTGGAACGAAAAGTATAATATAAAAGACAACAAAGCACAAAAAAAGTCGAAAAAATTAATCTTGCAACCTATTTGCGTATATTCTTGAATCTTGGTATAAATTGTTGATTTTTCGTTAATCGAAACAGCCCCGGTTTGGAAATGCGACCTCAGCATAAGGAACTTGACTTGCAGACTTACCATGTTGTCAGCTGCTTTAGTAGGGTAGCCAAGATCAAATGACTGGTGGTTCCTGGTGCCGTCCCAGGTCATGTTACAGAAGTCAAAGTATGCCTCAGAGAGGTCCTTGTACTTCCACGGGTCTTGCAGAAACGTCTTGACAGGGTTCTTAGACTTGATCTTCAGCAGCTTGGGAAGACTGTAGTAATTCATGGCGGTCTTCAAATGGCCGCTTGGCTCTCTGATGATGGCTGTATGTAAAATAAGTTTTAAATATCTATTGTGAATTTCTTTATTAATTGTTAATGTCTATGCGTTTTGCTTTTTGAGATCTGTAGTTATGTAATCCCCACCCACCCATGTGAAGACACCGTTTTCACGGAGATGATAAACAGTTCTTACAGAAGTACGCAGTGTCGGCTGGGAACTTGGACCGTAGCCACGTTTTATTGTACCGCATGTGGTTCACTATTGCGTCATACTGTTCGTCTGGGGTGTGGACATAATCCTCTTCCGCGGGTTGGAATGGCCACGCGAGCATGTTCGGTCCGCTGGCCACGGCTGGGTACAGTACCGTCAGGTTGTGATAGATGGCGTACCTCCGAACAATGACCCCAGCAGTACAACTCCCGGTTTTGTGGGTTTTAATGAAGACAAACTTTCTCCGTGGGCTGCATGCAGTTGGCGATGCTTTTTCTTCATCTTTTTTGTTTTCCTGTATCACCTCATCTACGCCCCTGAAAAATAAAACCACGCACTTATATCTTTATGTTTACCTTCGCCCCAAAACAAGCTACGTGAGGTGTTTCTTTTTTAGGTACCTCCCATAAATAGCTAGAACCAGTCTACGATACAAAACAAGCAACCGTTTTCCGTCAGCGACATCGCATTTTTGCCTCAATTATATAGGTATCAGTATCCTATGGGATAGGGTTGATTCAACTTACATTAGAAGAACGTCCAGAAAATTGACGTTTGCCTCCCTGAAATTGCATTGGATGCCTTTAATCATCATACAACATTTGGAACACCAGTCCGTAACAATATTTAATATTTCTTGCATGCAATTCATTTTCATTATCTGCTAGAATATTTATGTCGTCTGCGTAGAGCAACAGTCGAAATTTGCCCTTGATTATTACTTACCATCCCCGGGTATCGAATGCAGGGGTTTCTTGTAAGGATGTAGGCCATCTGTCCAATTCCTGGAGTGAATAATATACAGCGATATCATGGGCTGAAACATTAACAAGTGTCCATAGGCGACAATCCTCCGTGAATTTTTATATTTTGCAGATTGGGAACAGTATAGTGCACTACATATTATTTATTTGATAGGGTATCGTAGTAGGTGCAAACCATAAGTCACAATCCCAACAGATACTCACAAACGAATATACACAACAACCACCTAATATCTGCTTATAGAACCTCGCCTACCACATAACTACTTAACCTACGGCCTATTCCACAGTTTTAGTTGCGAACACGAAAAACCAGCTGACCACAATACTCCTGCAGGAGGTATGCCTCCTTCACGGAGTAACGACCTATTATGAAATAAATGCTTTGGTCAATTGGAAAAAGGGGCCCTGCCGGGTAGTTCTCGGGCTGTTTTTTAGCACTTTCAGGCATGACCCCTGCGTGGCCCCGCGGGACACCATGCGGCTAAAGAAAATGCCACTGACTGAAGGAAACGTTTAATTGTGACCACGACAGCCGGTGCCCTCCGGACTCCCGGGACCGACCGGGACTACATCCCCGACGGGCACCGGCGCAATTGGGACCAAAACATTAGCTCGGAAAACCCTACTTTAATACTTTCGAATTCACTGAATGAAAAGTGGCATTTACCAGTAAAATGTCAGGTAAGTCTGGTAATGGTTGCTTTTAGCATTGGATGCTTTAGGCAGCCATCAGTTAGCCGACGTCACCGAAGGCCAGCCAACCACAGCCGACCTTGCACCCGACCTATTCCGAACCATGGTTGGGGGGAGTTCGGCAGTGTTCGGGAGGCTTAGCCGCTATATAGAGGCACGTGCACTTACCTGGGAAAAATATAAAATGGACAACACAAGAAGGAAGACCAATATCGTAGCAGGGAGCAGCTTTCTGAACATGACGTCGGGTTGCGGCAATCTGAATGCAGCAAAGCAGAAAGCAAGCATAAAAAAGTTCCTTTGAATTTATTCCTATGCAGAAACTGAGAAGTTGCCAATATTGTAATTTAGATAAAATTAAGGATGAGTGTCATTTTGTTGTTGACTGTACACAATACAACAATAAGAGAACCATCCTTTTCAATCGTATACAAGTTTCCTAGTTTTCGAATAAGATAGTACAGAAAAATTGGTATTCCTTATGAAACTAGACAAACTATATTTTATAAGCTCATACATCGATAGTCTTAAGAAGCGAGAAGAAGTTGAACCTAGGCCTGTACTGTGCATAGTAGTTTATGTTAGTCTGCATAGATGTAGATACCACGTTCTAACATCACTGCTTTATCACCACGACCTGTACTTAGCTTGTAAGTGCATGAACGTACAACAAAGGTCTTTACTGTTGTATTTCGTCATCAAAATACTGATGCAATTCCAAAACATCAGAGTCATCACAAACACATTAAAAACACAGGCGAACTAAACCGTTTTTCACTATTGACAGAACCAGTACATATTGTAGCCTATAACTATCCACACACATTTTGTGGCATTCACAATATGACAACAGGAATAAACATACCTGTTGATTCTTTAAAAAACAGGAAAAATTCCTCAAACCCTGCAGTCGACTCGGGAAGGAAGTTGTCGACGTTTGTGTCCGAGGTAAGTGGAATAAACCAAACAGAAAATGGGGGTGGGAAGGAAGGCAACGCGAGAAAGCAAGGAGGTTTCAAGACTTTCTTGGAGAAAGTCGGGAGAAACGGACGAGGGATTTATGTTCGTTAGCCTCCCTATGACTACATCTGGATAGATCAAATAGTTTGCACAAGGAAAATTCTATTTTCTGACAAGGACATGGCGACGAAAATGGATCATGGGAAAGTGTTGCAGTCCAAACTAGTTTGACCACTTATGTAACAAATGGGCGAACCAGTAGTAACTGGGGCACACAGCCAGAAAGCAGTGCGGCACAGTACTTGGAAAAGCCGCAAAGATTCTTCCGTCCGCAACAGCAAGGTAGAAACTGTGCAGACTACATCAGTTTTGATGCTGTATGAGTTGGGTTATGATATTCTTATAATGGCCGGCGTAAACTCTGCGCCAGGATGCTGTTACATACTAGTATGCTGCCTACAACCGGGCCACGTCCGAAAACCATGTCAGTAATGTCGAAGGCTTCTACCTCATTTCCATACAAAAAAATTTCAACCATACTGTAAATCGTACAAAGCAGTTGCAAAAAAAATTGCAAATATATGCCGTAAATTTAAAAAAAAAATATTGGAAAACGATACTAATGTCGTAGAATGCCAAATCAATTCCAAAGGAAAATAAGAAAAAATGTGAAGAAATGAAAATGAAGAGTCTATTGTTCGCCATACCATACTCTGTGGGTTTAGTTATTAGTGTAATGACCAAGGCAACTTTTTTTGCCAAACGTTAACGTTTTCGTTACTTGCACGCTCGCAGCAGTTTTGGGGTTCCCAGAGGATGTCATCCATATAATCAAATCAACATGGCTTTCATCATCTTGCTAGATTCTGCGCGTAGGCCTCTTTTCCACTTGCCATGTGAACCGTTGAGCGACCAAAATCGGATTTGCATGACTCCTGACTTTATGAATAGGAAAATGATGAATGAAACAAAAATACACATCTTTATCAATGAAACGCGTTTGGACTACTAAAGAGATTTCGGCCGAGATTTCTTGTTGCCCAACTTTCGTGCACCAAGAACCGCCTGTGCTCCCAGATCGCAACACTGCCACGCTCTGGAACCTGTCAAGTCATCCACAACGTCCTACAGAAGAACCTTCCTCCCGGCCATCGTAAAGCTTCGGCGCCCCCTACCACAGGGCAGTGTAACTCTCAGACTCAACGACAGACGCAAATTTAAGAACTGTCAATCTTAACCTCAGTGATTCCAGCGTCCGACTAGAGACAGCTGCTAAGCTGAGGCATGGTGTTATGCATAGAAAAAAGGCAGAAAAGACGCACAGCGGTAAACTGAGAAGAGAATGTACGGAAACACTGATGATATCACTACAAACTGTCAAAATCAATTGTTGCAGGGCCACATATGGCCATCCTCATACGAACATGATCTTGTATATAGTTTCAACTGAACCCGTTCAAAGACAAGAACTCAGCTGTCTCCACTGTTGCTGTCTTCATTTCCAACCACTGACCCTAGGCGGCACTCTCACATCTCGTTTTGCTTTACGCTGCTGGAAAATCCGTTCCGACTTCTTCTAAGAAGACTTCTTAAGTAACGCCGCCAAAGGCGCGAGGTCGCTTAAGGGCCGAAGGTCATTGCCAAGTATGTAGCGCTTGGAGAAATGTATACATCGTGTCGGCCCTTCTATGTCAGTTTTGAGTTAGCAGTATCGCCTACTGGGACATTCCGGGCATTTCATATGGGATGTGTGTGTGTGTGGGGGGGGGGGGGGTAGGTAGTTCTTGGAATCGCGCGCGCACACACACGCCGTGACACACACGCATGCGTGTCACACACACACACACACACACACACACGCACGCACGCACGCACGCACGCACGCACATGAATAGAGGGAATCATATAATGTTCTTACAAGAGTCAAGATGAGCAGAATATGAAATGCATACAACAGCACAAGAAAATTTGACTTTCATAGCTATTATGTACAGTGCTGATAGTCAATTATTTCTATGTTTTAACTATCCACTGGGTTTAGGGTTACAATTCTATTTCTTTTATCAACAAAAATTACAGAGCAAAGCTATAAGTGGGAGTACTTCTACCAGACTTATGAGTTATGGGGAAAGGGGTGACAGGCGCTGGTTAGAATGAGACAAATGGCCTTTTCAATGGGTTACTATCAGGCCCTGTCCAACCTCTTGTGTATTAAAGTGAACCCGAGGAGGAGGGTGGTATGTGCAGGGTGAATCATTCTCTCTCATCGTACATTGGACGATATGGTTTCTTGGGAGGTATGGCGTGACGTCAGTAACATGGCGGCCGAACCAACATGATCGTCTGTTCAGTGTGGTTTGCGTCAGTCAATCTGCCTCTACAGGGCGAGCTGAAAATTGTCATCAATCGCAGCTCAATTTCACTTCAAGCTTCACAAAATGATGACAATAAAAGTCGAAGGCTAAAGAAATTTATTAAACGCCCTTGCCAACTCAAAAAAGGAACTGTCCATGTTCAGCTACCAAAACCTGACAGCTTTAGGTAGCTGAACGGGAGATACATACAGACAAACCCGTAGACAGCCCATCCCAAACAGTAGTTCCGTACCCGAAAGTAATGAGCAAACCATAGCTCCCTCTCCGTTTCTCAAGGCTGGTCATTGTTGCTACTCAAAAAGAGTATGTTATATTAAACGTAGTGATATTTAGTCCATCACTAGATAGTTTTGAACAATGTTTAGAGTTAGATGTGCAAAGGCTAAGTGCATGTAACAAGTCGTTCGGTGTAATATAGCCAGCTGCCGCCGCGCCGCGTGCCTGCGAAGCTGGTGTATTACGTTGAGAGGCGGTTATACCGGCTATACAGATACAGAAGCTGGTGTGTTACGCCGAAGGGCGGCTATACTAGCCTCCTGTGCAGACTCCGTGAGCGGGTGGCCGTTTTGTAATGCGTTTTGAAGTTCTTTTGCCGGCCAGAGAAGGTTTCAGACACGAGAGAAGGTTCGCCCCGGGAGAAGGTTCATTCCCGCCACGGCGGTAACATTCCCGCCACGGCGGCAAGTGGCGGTAATATACCGGTTATACAGATACAGATACAGAAGCTAGTGTGCCGCGTCGAAGGGCGGCTATACAGTAACAGATATAGAAGCTGGTGTGTTACGCTAAAGGATGGTTAATATTCCGGCGGTTGGACGCAGTTGAAATCCTCGGTGATGACTACCCCTGTGTCAACTACACCCTGCCTATTTGCCGATGTATATTTTGGACCGTTTCCCTGCGTAACTTCCGAGGAGTTGACAGACGTGCATGGATGAGGCATATTTCCAGACGACCGGATTGTCGATTCCAGACGTGTACCCCCTGGCCCCGCGTCGCCATGGCGACAGAACGTCTGAGCTCGGTCCCAGGGCAGTGTGGGGTCACCTCTTAGTTCTACCAGGCTCGGCTACAGTTTAAACTGCACAATGCAGCAGTCACGAGGAGTATACCGCCGCTAGTTCTGAACGAACGCTTGGAGTTTTCCTAACGGTATTTTGGTGACCAATACTTGACACTGTTACGGGATACGAGACCACCTCTGCGAGCCGTTCTATATTGGGAAAATCGAGTACCGACTACCAACCAAGTACAGCAGCCAAGCACCGTACAATCGGTAAGTCCTATACTGTTTGCGGTAAGTGGATTTTAATGACAAGCATTTTTGTGAATTTGTATCAAAAGTGAAAACTTAACAGTATTTCATCGAAGAAAATTAGTTGCAAAACGCTCAACCAGCAAGTAACAAATGTTATCATTCAATCTAAGCATTTTCGCTATATCTAGGTCATATTGAGTCTATACTATACAGAGCATGCTATATACAATAACAGCCCATAACTAAAATCAGGTGTAGATAGTCCAATGTTTTAGAAATGGCCGTGAATAATAAGCATTACTGTGTAAACATATAGGGGAAGGCATAGGATGAAATTTTGCGTGTAGTATTTCTACCATCAATCAATTGTTTGTAGTTTTTCTGCAGTTTTTCTACCATTAAAACTGACCACCAAAAACGTTGTTTGTAAGCTAGGAATGTTTCTGTTTTATTGGATCAGAAGTGTGTGTGTGTGGGGGGGGCTGCAGTGGAAAAAATAATTTTGATCCCTTCTCGTATTTCTTTAATCCATTGAAACTTGCCATCGGCAACTCTGGCCTGAATATTCCAGCGGAAGCTGGAGTTGTACACCAGACCCGTATCACTGTTGATTGCTGGGTAATAAGTGTAATTTTCTGGATGACATACAACAGATGTTGACTGTCGACTCACGTACGAAAAGCTCGTTTTTTGTTTGACATTTTTCCAACACATGGCTGGCTCCATGATTTGAACTAGGTTTCTGATATATAGGGACAGCTGGACAAATGCCAACACCGGGTCCTCTTGAACCTACGACACGATCGCGATTGCAGATGTTGTTTCAGTAGAATTGCGAACTCGTCGGACACAAATCTAATTGCAACATTCACAACGTTAACATTGAAAACCGACCGTTGTTTCTAGATGATAAGAAACAAAGGCTTCCTTTCATCAAAGTACATTGTACATGTACACATCGCCTTCCTTAGAACTTCCGGGAGAAATCCGTGATCAGAATTCTTCATCGGGTTAACGTTCATAAAGCCCCAAGATTAAAACTGAATACAAACGTACGTATTTCTGGGACACTACTTCGTTAAAGGCATCCAATATAATTTCCGGGCGGCAAAGAAAAAATGTTCTGGATGAGGAAATCTGTCTGACATTGGCATTTACTTCCACTTCCTAGCACATTTCTTCATCATCTCATAGCGTTTGAAATAGTCCCCAAACAAGCTACATGGGAAGTCCTTTTATTTTTGGTACCACCAATAAATAGCTTGACTCTAGCTTCAATATGAAACAAGCAACCGTTTTCTGTCAGCGACATCGCATTGTTTTGCCTCATGCACAGATATCAGTATGCTATGTGTTAGGGTTTGGGTTTATTCAACTTAATACATTTAAAAAAATGACCAGATTGACTTTGAGAATCCAGCTTTACTGCCCTGAAATCGCTTTGGGTGTCTTTAAAATTACACGAACTGTGTTTGTGAGTATTTGAGGAGGTATACGATAACACCATACTACTCTACTCTACTCTACCATGTGCATAGGAAGCGAGGTGCCAGTCAATAGATGAGTCAATTTCCATCTGTTTACTCTTTCTGTGAATAGGCAAGTGTTCGTAACTGACTGTTGGCGTCAGCTGTAGTAACGGATAACATGTAAATGACAGGACGACCCCTTCAAAATTGTAACGTTGCAAACTCTAAGCAAAGGCGTTACAGGTTTTGCAAATTTACAATTCATGAGTACAGTTATGAGAAAGGATATTTGAATTGCAGTTTGGAACACAAAGATATGGCCTTATCCAAATTGTTGACTGTACGACACCAGTTTTTGCGCTAGTTATAATTCATATCATTCATTACCTCCGTGTGTGGAGGTTTTGTTTTCGGAGTATCTGCTTGTGTGCTTGCTTTTGTTTGGATACTTGGATACTTTACTTCTCCATTAGGCCATAGCAAGTAAATTTTATGGATGACATCCTCCGGAGACTCCAAAATTAATGCGAGAGGGCGAAAAAAAAACAAGGCAGGCCAAAAAAACAAGATTCCTACATTTTCAGATTTTGAGATCGTAAACCTCGTTGAACAAGAATTTAGGCGGTAAAACATGATATCATACCCAACAGGTCTTCTGTCGCTGTATTCAACAGTATTACCTGTCCTTGCAGATGTGTCTTTATTAAATAGAACAAAAAAAAGCTTGGTGTACCATCTTCAAGGTAGATACTACACTGGGTATTCATTTGTAATGGAACACCGTGGACTGTCAACACTTGCCATCAAACACGAGGAATTGCGCCTCAAGTTTGCTGGATCCATGGTGGTCTCTGAGTTTAGAGACTGGCTACCAGGCAGAACACAGGGCTCAATCACTGACAGAGTGACTCATAAACCGAACTGTCTGGAAGCCATACTCTACCTATATTGTGCCAACTGTTACAACACTGATTTGTCTCTGAAACAACTTTGAAAAAAGAAGTGACTAAATGAAATTTTCAATTATTGTACAAATAGTTTTGATTCAGTGGCAACATCACATATAAAATGAATAAAATACAACATTGTATCAAAGTAAAAATAAAATAATAAATCAGAGCCTTGTCTTGCAGATGGACGTTCATGACGTATTTGCCTTTTTTTGGCATGTTGACCACCGTCGCAGGGCAACAAAATTTCTTGTTTTTTTTCCTGAAATCAGGCGAAAATCAATGCGCGCGAGGATGTCATCCATAAAATTTACTTGCTGTGGCCTTAGCTTCATCCACATTTCTACAAAGGAGATTTTTTTAAAAGAGACGCAAATACTTTTCCGCAGTTATTTCCGCATGCACGTCGGGGACATTGACAGGAAGTTAGGTCAAAGGTTCCAGAAAAGGTTATCTCATTTACCATCTTCAATTTCCTACTATATGCATGTCTGTTACATTATAGGAGCCTAGAGAAAATGCATACTAGACAGAATCAGCGAGCAATTCACTATAATGAATTAAGTAGAAATATACAATACTCTAAATATGTTGCGGAAGTGCAAGATCTTCGACTTTTTTATTTTTGTTTGCCTTTTGTCTCATGCTAACTTCTCTGTCTAACCAGACAGGTGATGGCGCAGCCGCTGAACGGCAAGATCGCCCTGCTCATTCTCTTCACCTCTGCTGTGGTGCTGGCGGGGTGGTATTACGACGGCAGCAGGTTGCTACGTGCCGACGTACGGCCAGTTGTAATCCACGACGTGGCCATACTTCACCCACAGACGGGCCCAACGCCAGGAACAACCAACCTTACCAAGTAGGCGAGGTTACGAGCACAGACCTGTGAATTGGGCCACAGCAAGTTAATGCTATGGATGACATATCCTGCAGAAATCTAATGCAAGGAAAAGAAACATGGTCAAAAAATCCCAAGATGCCTACATTTTCAAAATCAGTGATCATAAACGTTGTAATTGAAGTGACAAAACATGGTACCACAGCTCTTTTATTCTACTACTTTTATTCCTGTGTTCCACAAATACAGAAAGTGACACTAGAGTGGTAGCCCAGTACAGTATCAAATACAACTACACTCAAGGCCACCATGGCCAAACTAGACTGAAACGTTCTACACTACCTAACTAGTTTCACTTCTGGACAATACACTGTCTATCGGGCTACCTCACTCCTTTCACTGAAGTCATCATCACGGTACCGATTAAAAACAATCAGTCCGCGCATATGATGTCATCCATAAAATTCACTTGCTCTGGCCATATTCAGCTAATACAAATCAGGCTACGAACTCTTGCCCAGATGTTAATTTGCCATCGGCAGCGTCCAAGAAGCTGGTTTGGATTTTTAAGAAAATGCTTCAGAAGTTCTCAAGTAGTACTTGATTACTTACACTAGGAAAACTTATCAGATGGCAATGTGCACACACGTTGAAAATGTTCGAGAAGCACACGTTAAAGCACCCAAAGCGATTTCAGTCAATTTTCTGGTCATTTTTTTGGATCAACCCCATCACATAATTAATAGACATTTCCTTTTGTCACCCCCTGTAAATTAAGCTAATACCCTCCTACAAACGTTAGTGCTCCTTAATTAAGATAAAAATTTTATGGTGATTAGCAAATTGAGACTCTTCTACCGACAATTTACTCCGCAGATCCTACGCAGAGAAGAAAAAAAGAGAAGACTTTATTGGTAGTTGACCCCGTGTTTCCATTTTCTTTGTACAGGTTACTTTTCTCCAAAGTGAGCGCTGGACCAACAACAACGTCTCAGCCAACGCAAGACAGCGGACAAACGTGTCAGGAACGAACCAAAATCGTCTTCATCAAGACCCACAAAACCGGCGGCACTTCTTTCGTACAGATCCTCCACCGGTTCGGCTATCTTCGGAACTTGTCGTTCGTCATTCCGAGCCGGCGACACACCGGGTCCATGAACGGTCTGTACCCCAAGGGGCTGAAGAAGTCGAACTACCTCTCTCCGCAAGGAGGCGCTTTTGATATACTGGCCTATCATACCATCTACGATCGAAAGGCGATCGCGAACTTGTTCAAGAAGCCGGAGAACGTGACTTTTGTAACGCTTTTAAGGGAGCCTCTGAGTCAACTAAGATCCTCCTTCAATTATTACCGCTTGGCTAAATCGTTTAATATAGTCAGCGAGACTCCCATGGCCAGTTTTCTGCAAAGTCCTGTCAGGTATAATCCACGACTAACCCTTCCATCCTTCACCAAAAGTCCCATGGCTCTAGACTTGGGCTTCCCGCCCACTGCAGTCATCAGCGCAACGGCTCTGAGTCTTCGGAACCAGTCGGAAAAGTACTCGTCGACTATTCGGGATTTCGTTCGTAAGATTTCGGAAGAGTTCGACCTGGTGATGTTGACGGAGTTTTTCGACGAATCACTGGTCCTCTTCAAGCGCATGATGTGTTGGCAGCTAAAAGACATACTGTACTACAAATCCAACGGTTATATCTACGCACAGAAGGAGGAAGTCATCAGCGAAAAACTGCGTCAAAGTCACAAACGGTGGGATGTGGTCGACTACCCTCTCTACGAAAAATTCGACAGCACCCTTCGCGGCAAAATGAACGAACTCGGCGACGATTTTCTCTCAGAAGTCGACCATTTCAAAACGGTGAACGCAAAAATGCACCAGTATTGCATCGGAAACACCAGCTTTGGCGAACGCGACTACCTCGTTATAGAGAAGAGTACATGGAACGAAATGTTCGTCATAACACCGGACTTCTGCACGCTTGCCAAACTGGGAATCCGTTGTTACATGACACTTCTCAGAGACCGGAACCTACGCGTTAGGAACGGTAGCTATACCAAATCCAGGGACACGAATAAAGCGTACGAGCCGCTCACAAGAATAGATAATGACAAGCGTTATGGTGAAGGGTTTTACACGGAACGATATTGTCAGATATGCGAGGATATCAAAAGAGACTGCACACTAAACGAATATCTAACACATCTATTTCACGAAAGACTGATTTATCCCTTTGATACGAGTTTTTACGTCAGTAGCCACGGAGGAAGAGGGCCAGTGGAAAAGACTCTTGAGGAATGACCTTTAATTTAGCCATCTTTAGGTCACACCGTCACAGCAAGTAAATTCCATGGATGACATCAATCTGCGCACTGATTTTCAATTGATTTGGAAATAAATAAGTTCGTTTCCCCCGTCGATGTCTTAAAATGACAACAAAAGTGTGGTAACATTGAATGTAGTTATAGAAATGATACTCTCCAAACAGAGGCTTCGGCTTATTTTTGACGTATTTTAGACGTTTTAATGGGCTTTCATTTTTTGTACCGGTATCTTTTTTCGCTAGCCTAACAGGTGGCGTATTGGATACTGCCCTGTCAATTTGATACTGTCTCGCCAATTGTGATACAAGTTCTGGCCACCAAGATCTGCTTGGAGATTGTAGAACTGATGTAAACTGTATCTTTGTTAGATATTTTATCTCACCCTTACCTCTTCCCTCATGATCTCAATGAAAAGCGGCCTGCAGGCCGATTTGAGCTTCTCGTGAATAAACAAATACTAGTGCGGTAGCCTTGGGTGTTACCGTTACTAGTTGGCTACCACCTAGTGAAACGTTCTGCACTTCTTAAAGACAGGAATAAAAGGTAGCTGTGACATCATGTTTTGTTGCTTAGCTTATTGTTATAACGTTTTTTTTGTCCATCTTATTTTTCCTGCTCTCGCATTAGATTTGGAATGTCATCCATACAATTTACTTGCTGTCGTCTCACATCACCTTTACTTCTGTCTTCACCTTTAAATCTGTCTTACGTTCCGCAAGAATTTTGATTACAAATACAACTTGTTTTTCTAAGTTTGTTATTGCGTTCATTAAAACATTTCCTACTTTTGTGTTGTCAGATCATTTCCAAAATGTAGTACTAGAGCGCTGTTTTCGATCGCGACTGCTGCATGTGTGTTTGTTTTTGGGCCTCGGTGGCGGAAGCGTCCTTTCGAAATGTCCGGGTCACACTGTCAACGACCTTCGGCGGAATTTGTTGAAGGTCACCAAATTTCAAAATCGCCAGAGAGTTGAGCGTATGATCGCCTGAAAAACTACCCGATCACATTTGACGGGACTCGGTTAGCCTTATTAGCAGCCTCTACGACTGAACTTTTTAGGAGCCTTTATAATGCGCTTTTTTAATCCGATCCCAAAGCCCCGCCCATCTCCGTAAAACGTAGAAATGCAAATAAATAACGTAAAAACACTGCCGCTCTTTCATTGGTCGAACCGCTAATTAACATTCTCTCGTTGGTCGAACTGCTAATTGCCTTTCTCTCATTGGTTGTAGTTGTACTGCTAATTATGATGGACAGTCAGAATCGATCTCAGACGACCCAAGAAGCACCCCAGATATAGCCTGGAATCCAGTCTTGTTAGCTTTAGTCCGGACCCGGTAGCGACCGTTGGAAGCGAACCGAAGCTAACAAGACTGGATTCCAGGCTACCCTTGATGTTCAGTAGTGCAGGAATCCAGACAATATCAAACACATCTACGCCATACGACAAACTACACGTATGTTCACCCTAACACCTGCCGACGTTCCCACGAGTCGTACACAATCCTACCACCAGTTTTCAGCAGCCTTCTCTGTCATTTTCTACCCTTTCTGTTGGCCTGGCTGAAGATACAACATGCTGATGATACTTGTCGTTTTGGCAGCTGTCCTGGCGTCATCAACAAACGGACTGGTGAGTATGTATACTACCTCCTGATAGATATATTCTGACGTTACTTACAATCATTGTTACTTCAAGGTTATATATAATATACGTAGTCGTACATTTTGAAAAAAAAAAGAAAAATACGCGTACGCATGCCAACAGTTAATAGTTTTCCATCTACTCATATTACAATGGTGTTTGCGATATTTTCGTTATTAAATAGCATACAATACTAAGTGTTAACTGTCATGTTTATGATGCTGTTTTTTCCAGTCCTGTACGTCCAATATGGACTGTATGCTGGCGAACGCAGGGTGCTGTCGTGTGAACGGCGCAGTTGTTCCGGGACATAGTAAGGATATTATACATTGCTTTCTTGTTCACTTTCTAATTAATTTAAGAAGATTATGATAATTAAAAAAAATTGAATTGAGCCCTTTTGGAACCAGGCATCGTAACTGCCGGAAAACGTTCTTTTTGAGAAGCAAACAAAGCAAACATTGCAATAACTTGCAGTTAGTTGCATTCTCCTGTGCAGAGTCTTACCAACTTACCAACTACGACGCCAAACATTTAACTACAAGATTCCACTGAGTCGTACCGAACGACATAGTCTTTTATCCACAAAGCTCTCCGAATTATGCAGCAGCAACAGTTGTAAATTGAGTTTCTTCTACTTCTATGTTAATTCTCACCTGTGCAGAGAATTTGTATGTTTGTTAACTTTTTAATGTATATTTATATCACTTATTATGAGCACAATATTTTTAAGATGTTCACATGATACTGTCAATCAGTTAAGGCTTTTAATCAAATCAAATGTTTTTAAACAGCTGTACATTGTAAACTACAACACAATTCAGGATGTACTCCTGCTACGTTGTTTTAGTAAATAAAGTTCAAAGTTCAAAGAGTCGATCTAGGAGAATGGTGAAACCGTAACTGATCATGACGTATCTAAATAGAAAAACGCATTGGTAAAAAGGATAACTGATAATCACCCGCGTGAAAAAACGGAGGTATTGTTTAATTGTGTGGCTGTATAGTTGAGTGACAGCACGTGAGTGGGGAACTATAGACCACAAAAGGTCAGATACAGGACGTTAGGTCCCAGCAGCTGGCCGGGATTCAGCAAGAAGTTGGCTAAGGAGTCTGTTGGCCGGGTGCCAGTGGAAAAATGAATAGAGACATAGACAGAGAAATTCACAATATCTAATAAGTAAAAAGAAAAATCAGGTATTGAAGGTATGAAAGAAATTTCCAATTTCTTGTTATGTTCCCCGATTTCTTGTTATGTTTTGCTCCGTTCTTTCTTCTTCTTCCTCTTTTCTTTCGTCCCAAACAAATAAGGCCAATGACCTGGAACAGACGTCTGTCACCATGGTAACTGGTGCTGTAGTAGACACCCTGTCACGTGTGGTTTTGGATTACATTATATAGCAGAACAGAATTGGAGAGGCTGGTCACCATACATATGAATGTGTTTGAGTAAGAATAAACAGAGCAGTAGTTTGTTAGGCCAGACCATGTGAAGGTAAACATTATGCATTTGCTTTGCAAATGTTACCTTCCTAGTTACTGATAATGTATTTTTTTTTAATAGCTGATCCTGTCCGCGGCGTTTGCGGTGCGTACATCCAGGAGGGCGAGCCGTGTGCTACCGGCTTTCCCGTGGCGTACATGGGAGACTGCCGGTGCGAGACCGGCCTGGTGTGCTTTCCTAACCAGGGCTCCTACATGACTGGCACCTGCCGCACTCAGCAGTACGTGGACGATCATGGCGGATTTCCCATCATGCCCATCGGCAAGTAGATGTTGGACGATCCGACATCTTGAATGATAGGTTTGCATAAGCAAAACCTATTTTGTTGCCAATAAAAACGTCATATGACCCTAGCCTTTTTGGTCAAGTTGTTGTTCTTTTTAGTGTTGCTTGACTAGAAAGGGGCCGAACTATTCAAAGCTGAAGCCAAAAGACATCTTCAAATACTCCGGGAAGCCTTGTTTACGCGAAGTTTTTGGCGGGAAGATGCAATTTGATAGAATTATTTATGCACACGTGCGGCGTATTCCAACAGGTGTTCACTACCCAAACTTACCACGCCGCGGAAATTTCCACCAAAACAAAACAGTTTTTCTTTCTGGAGATAATTTCTGGTCTTTACCTCAAACGAACGAGTCCCTCCCGCCACGAGTCGCCATTTCTTGTCCAAACTTCGTCCTGTCAGGATTTTCTCGCTCAAACATCCAAAGAACGGCATAAATCCACCGCGGAAACGTTCCTACGGTTAACTGCACACTTTAAGACGGATAATTTGCTGACAAAAGGCCGAAAAATTACCCCCAAAGTTGGGTGGAAATCCCGCACAACAACACGCCGCACCATCCGTGCGTCACACAGCCGCGCTGCACCTGGTCGAACGGACCGTACCATGTGTGATTATGTAGGGGTGAAAAACAGCTGTTACAGTATTATTATTATTGTTGTTGTTGTTTATTGACCATCACTATTTCATCCTCGGGAAGAGAACACTTCAAATTAATTATGCTCGCCGCGAGTATTCCGGATACTGTCTGCACAGCTAGCAGTATCCGCTAAGGGTCGCTGCCATACGGTGATAGAAAGTTGTGCAACCGGTTGGGTAAAAGGTGAAAGGTCTTATTAGCGGGGTGGCCAATCTGGAATGTGTAAGCACTGTGAGCTCGCGTAAAACCTATGTAAAGATATCAGAGCTGTTGAAGCTTCGAAGAAAGATGTTTCGACTTCTCCTGTCGCTGTTCTTCGTTAGCAGAGTGCTGTGCACGGACAGTACGGTAGGTGTCGCTGGTGTTGTTGTGTAAACTCGACAAAATTCCACATTTGCATTGCTGGCAAAAGTCTCTTAGTGCCTGGAAATTTATGTACCTTAACTGATGATAAACGGCGAGGTTTTGAGAGTATTAGGAAACATATACAGTTACAAATCTTTCAAGGATTAAAATGGCTTCCTTCCTACTGGAAATCTTCTTGACCTGACGAAAATGTCTTGCTTGCCTAAACGCGAAAATACGATCAGCTGACCTTGGAAAGGTTCGGATTCAACGAACTGATTAAAACGATTCCACTTCATGGTTTGTAGAGGGGTTGAGTGCAATCCGTGTTCAATTGATTATCGCCTATAGTTTTAGTGTGGTATTTTCTTTGTGGTATGATGTATGTAATTCTAGCAATAGTTGGCTAAGGTTCTTCAATGTTAATTTCTATTTATTTAAGACCCGTTAAGTTTATTTAAGACCCGCCATGTGTATTTTTGCCAGCAGACTCAAGCACAGTATCTTAACTATGGGGCAGCTGAGAAGTATGGGATTTTCTATCAAAACAACAACAGTGGTGATGATGATGACAACACCACTCTAGCCACCTTCCTGAAGAAACCACGCCTTTACTGTCAATCAGATGACAGGTGCCCAAGTGATCAGATCCCCAAATATGGTATGGACGTAGTTTTAAACTTTCCCCCTTACCTACCCCCCGTTTCATTCATAAATCTAGGATATATATAGTTAGTTAATGGGTCAAGTAGTGGGTTTATACCGCTCCGCCGAGGTTATACCGCCCCTTACGGGGTGAGATACTCTTTCGTCAGCTGGTACAACACGGGTCGCAAGGATCCGCCAGGATATATAAATGAAGCAAAAAGATATTCTACTGTGCCTTGCAAAACGATGATTTCTTCTCTCGGAGTTAAGGATTAACTGTTTTTCACAGACGATGAAGTCCTTCCCTTTCGTACGGCTCGCTTCACAACCCTCGGGACCACGGGACGCATGGGCCCGACTGCCCTGGGAGACCACTACCGTGGACAGGACCACGAAGGGATGGTGTACTTGCGGGATGGGGTCCAGGTCTTCACGGTGCCCGCTACGGGAGTTTACCTCCTAGAAGTCGCAGGTGGGACTCTAGTCACTCTACTGACTGTTCATCACAATTAGCAGTTCGACCAATGACAGAATGGCAATTTGGGTTCACCGGCGGTCATAACCAATATGAAATGAGGACTTCTGACAGGTCAACGTCACCTTGCTATATGATAATGCCCGCCAAATATTTTCATTTTTATGTTTTTATTTTGCATTTTTTTACGTTTTCACGGAGGTGGGCTATAGGATCGGTCTAATACCTGCTGTTCACAAGACGTTCACAGAACGCCACAGACACGTGATTATAAATACACGAATTAGAACTTGTGCCTGTTAACAAATGCGACAGCGCATTGTCTTTTTATCAAGCTTGACAAGTTCATTGCTTCCAAACCAATACACCTATGCGAAGTAAACATATAACAGTACTAGTAGTAAGATACATCAAGCATCTTACTACTAGTACTGTTAGTAACGAGTGATACTCTGGACTATTGGCAGGCGCGGCAGCAGGGTGGGGGAAGGCCGACAACAAGACGACCAGAGGCAGAGGTGCCGTGGTCTTGGCTTCCCTTGAACTCATCAAAGGTAACATGATCATAGCTCCAGAAAATAATGTCTATCAACTGATAGCATTTCAGCACCGCGGACAGTGAATGCATTACTTTCGGTCCTGAACACTAACAACCAAAATGTTTACACCCAAGTCAGCACATTGAATCTCTTACACAGCAAACTTTTACGTGAAAACGTACCTGTGTTTTATCGGTGAGGTTTGGCACATGATGCTCAGATCAGACGCCATGTTTGTTGAGAAAAAGTTAGCTATTCTTCTCCGGCCGAAAAGGATTATGGGACCGGGTATAGTGTGATATAGCCTTCCAGTGCATGCTCTTTTTATGGGTCACTGTCGTGCGATTAAAAACTACCATTCTAGTCTCCAAGCAGAGGTTTAGGCTTTGGTTTATTTTTGACGTGTTTTAGACATTTTTACCGGGCTTTCTTTGTTGTGCGGGTATCTTTTGTTACGCCAACTTGTGGTGGAAAATGGTTACTGCCCTGCCAATTTGATACAGTCTTGCAGGCATTGAAAGATCTGCTTGGAGATTACTACCATTCGCGACTTCCACTCTAAATTTTACGTTTTTCCTTCTTAAACAGGCCGACTGCTTAAGATCCTTGTCGGCCAGGAAGGAGCGGAGAACAAGGAAAGTCACGGTGTTGGGGGAGGGGGCGGTACGTTCGTTACTGGCCTCGACAACACCCCGCTTATCATTGCCGGAGGGGGAGGGGGTGGCAACCGCCAAGAGACGCGCAACGCTCGGTGCGACGGGACGGCCGCTGCCGATGGAAACCCTGGATGTAGCCCCAAGGGAGGGACAAGCTTCACCGGCGGGGTGAAGGGACACGGCGCGACGGAGGGGGACGGGGATAACGTCGGCGGCGGGGGAGGTGGCTTGCTCTCCCGAGGAGCCAGCTCAAAGTATTTCGGTGGGAAAGACGGAGCTTATGGCGGGGAAGGGGGTGGATCGTACATTAAAGGTGGTGTGGGGGGAAGGCCGTATGTGAATGGTGCCGAAGGAGGATTCGGGGGAGGAGGGGGTAGCTTTGGTAATGGTGGAGGGGGTGGTGGAGGAGGGGGGTACTCCGGAGGGGGGAGGGGGGACAACTGGAGTGACGCATGCGGAGGTGGCGGAGGGTCGTTTTCGGCTGGGAACGAGACGGTCGCAACGGACGGTGGGAACGACGGCCCGGGCTATGTCGTAATCACTAAGTTATAAAGATAACACATGACTATGACGCCTACTGCTCATTGGATAGTATTGTGATTGTAATGCTTTCATTTCACAAAGTACATGATAAAGTCTACCCTTCTTGTAACATCCGTTATGTATGTGAGTAAATCAGTGATTGTTTCTTACATGGACTTGTAATATAGTTCATCAGGTAAATAGAAATACATGTAAAACTGTTAGCAGATCGTTACTCTTCCAATATTCATATCATATCAAATCAGTTGCACAGTAGTACATTTATCCATTCCAGAACAATAAACTATGACGGGTTACAAACAACCGGTTCTATTGCGTCACGAATTTTCTCTGAGGTGTTTGTCTCAATATCTGCAACTGCCTTCGACAAATTTGGGTCCACCATGATGGTTTCTGCCTCGTCTGACATTGCTGTGCAGCCGTCTCCACGAGGTGTTGCTGTTACGTGTTGGTAGTGTTGGTTATCTAGAAGCTGAATCACGTGTTCAAACGAAAGCGGCGCGAACGGTCGTGTAGTATCGTTCAGCAGCGCTGACAGGTGTCCTGCACCACCCCGAGAAGCCCACAGAGTATCCACAACCCCCGCCAGAGCCTTGGGTAGATAGCCTGCCTCTCTTTTGGGAGGAACAGTCGGGCGGATTACTGAATGGGGGGACTTTACCTGATGTTTCTCGGTCTTTTTGGAGTCGTCTTTGACAGGAATCCAGAACGACAGCCCGTCCTGTCCCGGATGTGGCGGTGACATGATCCACTCGGACTGATTTGGGAACGAGACCAACGACAGCTGGTCCAGGAACTGTGGGTCAAACTCGTTCTCAGGGACGATCCAAACCCTCCTGTCGTCTGATACGTCAAGAAATGACTCACCACCTTGCTCAGACTGTCTCTTTTCGGAAGATTCCATGTTACCGTACTGCTTTGAGTTCAAAAGTCATCCATCTAACGCCAGGGAAACGTTAAATCGTGGGCCGTAGAAGCCGGAGGAATGGTTTTCTTGAACACCGTACGTTAGTCCGCTTTATTCTGCAAATAAGAAACAAATCAAAACATTGCACAAAGTCTTGTTGTCAGTAACGGTTTATATCAAAGAAGGGTTATGCGCAATATTTATTTATGAAAAATAAGTGTCGTTCTTCAACGAATTATCGTTAACCTTATAGTCTGGTCTTACGCAGCTTGTACCTACTGTACAAAACTGGTGTGTTACGCTGTTCACCAGTTGTATTTATAGATTTATTTGTATGTGAAAGTAACAAATGAAACTTGCATATCAGTTTGCACAAAGCTGGTAAAAGAAGATGTTCCAGAACGTTGTTTTTCAAACCTACGAAACGTTTGAATTGATACATAATTTTATGGAATTTTTTTAAACATTCAACGAAATATTCGTCGAAAAAACGTCTACTTGTATAGAAACAACAACAGTTTGGACAAGTTGGATATTACATTTCATGCGAACTATTTAAACAAAACCGATAAAAATAAACCCACACATACCTTTACGTACGGTTTCAAACAAACCTGCACACTGGAGATCTGGTAGATTTCGGTAAAGAGTAATTCAAGATGGTCTTCTGTGGACAAAAGATATTTCGTCTTTCCCATCCAATACCTCATCTTTCGTTTAGCACCTTTCTTCCTCGTTGCTATGGTAACGCAATACTAAGACTTAGTCGGTTTGTTACGGAATAATAGATCACCCTCCTGGTCACGTGACAACACGTTCCTAATATATTTTGGCTAGAGGGAACCGATAAAAATAAACCCACACATACCTTTACGTGCGGTTTCAAACAAACCTGCACACTGGAGATCTGGTAGATTTCGGTAAAGAGTAATTCAAGATGAACTCGTGCGGTATTACTAAAGACAAAGCACTAAAAAGTAATCTAAACTACTTCAGAAACTGTTCCAAAGGGTCATACCGTGTGCTGATCATGACATCATTATTAGTTTCTGACGTTCCATGGCAGTTCTGGAAACTACAGCATCCTTACAAGAGCTGAAAGTCGGTACTAGCAGTCAGAGAAAAGGTACCGCACGGATTTTGAAACTTAGGAAAGACTGGGAAGATGTTAAAATGTCTTTGTACCTTTGGGCCATCGTACTTACTAGTTGGCAAGCAATAAAATCATGTAACTTTACATTGCACACTTGTAATGAAGGCAAGCACACAAACAAGACAGCCACCACAAAAGGTTTGGATCAGAGAGCTTCTATTTTAAAGCGAAGAAAGTAACACAAAATCTAAGACTAAGAAACATTAAAATGATATGTAAACAGTTGAATCAGTAAACAATTGGGTGTTTGAACTTCCTATATGCTTTGTAACTTTGTGAAACATGCTTAGTACATCTTGTACCAATGTGCATGTGACTAAAGAGCATAACAACTTATTCAGCTAAAGGATTACACAAATACTGTACAATTTCATAATCATACTTACGAATCATTCTGTACAAATCATAGTATGTCTGGACGGTTCAGTATCATATGTAATCTCCCTCATTTCTGTACTTCTAAGAGGTTAGGAGAAAATTAAAAAATCTAACCCCACTTTTATGATCTTTCTGTAACAGATGCCGCCTAATTCTGCCTTTCCTAATGATTTGTCCACACAATTCTCTTATGATATTAATTATAAAAATATTCAATTCTGCAATTAACATATTCACATGCTTCATTTGGTCCATAGATAGTTTCTAATAAAATTGTCAAGCATGAAATATTTTGGTAAATATGGCTCTTAAATCATACTTTGCTTAAGTAGAATTTGACTTTCATCAATACAAGTTGATTGCAATTTGTTAAAATTGACAACTTTATTTAGAATGTCTTTGGCAGGGTGGATATATTCATATATAAATCTTTTATATGTATCATACTGCATTTAAAATCATCTCTTATCTTTATGAGATTTTCTGAATGAAAGTCACCATTTGGGATAATACATGAAGTAAGATTGGGATATTCTTGTTTCTATAGTGTCAGCAGAAATATGCAAATTAGATGTTGAATTTTAGTGGATATGTTGGTAGTATGGGTATGGAGTACAATATACTAGGTCCTTTGATTTTTATGCATAACTGAATCTTCCAAGCTTAACTTTTTACCAGCATTGCGTTATTTCTTAAAAGGTTTGTGAACAGGCCAGCTAGATGGATTTTTGATGATCATTTTTGTTGTTGGTAGGCCTTAGTCTATAGGATAAGTGATTTAATCAAGAAAAACGTCTGGATTCAAATAGGAGAATGCTCTTAAAGCCAGCATCACACAGCACGAAATAGCTCGCTTGACGATTCTGCGAGCTCTAAAGGGATTTTTGGCAGCAATATGACCGGTGTCCTCTCGATCACTGGGCAATTTTGGGGGATAATCTAATGTTTGCAGCCCCATCTAAAGTGATAGGATACATTTTCAGGCAAAAAATACACTTCACTCTCTGGCCATTGTGAAATTCAGTGACCTTCTGGCCATCAAGAAATTTGGCTGAAGGTTGTCCACAGTGTGATGCCGGCTTAATGACTGGTTAAAATCGATAACATCCTGCTAATGCCTGCCCACAGCAAACTTCAGCTCCACTGCTGCTATCTATCCAGCTCCAAGGTATGTGAAGTTAAGAAATAATGACTCAAAATGCCATTTTCATGTGCTTGAATGACCGGAATGTTCTGACCTACATTTTTGGAATGGTAGAGTTGATTGAGGAATGCTTCCCGATGTTTGTATGTACGTCTGGCAGCATTACTGATCAGATTATGTGGGTATAGAGATCGTAGTCAAATCTGAATTCTGAACAGCGTTGCTTTTTGTGAAGATGAAAACATGATGTTTTGAATTTGGTCCTCACAGAAAAACATCGTCACTCCTCACGATGGATGAAAAAATCATGGTAACACCCAAAAAACATATCTTTAAAACTCCACAGTCAAAAACAAATTACATACATCAGTAGGTTTTGAGACCTCTTCCAACATTCATTCTTACCAAAAACAAGTATTGCTTAGAACTCTTGTCACCCACAAAGCCAAAATGCCTCATCCCCGGAGGCGTCACCAAAAAGAATACTTTAATTCTTAAAAAAATGATTTTTTGTGTGGGGTTTGTGTCATGGGTAACACTGTTTATACAGCAAGCATTGGCATCGGAGACTCATTCCTTCACTTCCCATCATGCCTTACTCTCGGTCACCAGTTCCGCCTTGTCGTCCTCCCGATCCACCACGGGACTCGTCTCGCGGGAGGAGTAGGCGGGCGGGGGGCTGGCGGGGAGCGGGGACAGGGTCTGCTTGGTCCGGGGAGGGGCGACGGGGGAGTCGGCGGGCAGGCCGGTTTTCTCGGGCAGAGGCCCAGCCTCCACCATCACCCCTTCCGCCTCCTGGTACATCGGGTTGGAGAACGTGATTGGCGGTTTCTCCCCGTCCATCCCGTCCAATGGCTGAGGCGGAAACAAAAAGTTCAAAGGCTTAGATGACTGTAGTATGATGCTAAACTTTATTCCAACACAAAGGGTACACAAGGATCAAATTTGAAACAACCACTGTCGCCTTCATCAAGATAATTAATGACCAATCACTTCTGAACATAAACCCGCGAGAGTTACGGTTACTGACACATGACCTTATTCACATGAGACTTTACGTATACGCGACGTCGGCAATTGATCAAATGTGCTAGGGAGTTTATACCGCCCTTTATTTCTGTTTAGTGATGGCTGGAGTGCCCTGATATATGTGGCCTCCTTTATAGCTGATGACTGTAGAACTGTTGTAAAATTTTGTTATCATAAATGTAAAAGTGAACCTTTAATTGGCAAAAACCTAGCCTCTACCAGGCTTCAGAAGCGGCTGGAAAGAGTAGAAATTGGCCAAATAGACAGATAACATGGGGAGTTGGTTCACTAAAAGAGTACATTTGCTGCTCCAGAAGCCTGTCGCAGATCAGTATAAAAGTAACCCCGACAGGTATCTGGTTAACGACGTCGATGTCAATCGCGACGGGGGCCGACATCATTTACCAGAGACCTTTGACCCTGTGTTGACGTCACACTTCTGAGAAGCCACGTGACAAGTCTCATTGGGTCAGTCTATTGAAGAAGACCAGAGTGACTGGCCGAAAGCTTGTGGTGAGAACTATCACTTGTGTGGAAACAAAAGTTTTCAGTTTAAACACTGAAGTATGTTGTAGATTTAGTTTGGTCAGAAAAATTTTATTTAAAGAAACTTACCGGCCCTAAAGCCTCCTGGTCATCGTAACCCATGTAGGATGGCGTGCCCAGCTCGACGTTTGTTCCATCTCGGAACGACACACTTCCACCTGTGGTGCCGTTACCACCTATTATCCCTGACTTGAAGCTGCATCAAAACATGTCAAAAACATGACTTCTTCTGGTATTCATAATTCTGTGTAGCTTGAATAATGATGTTACTCTGTCCATGTACGTAAAACAAGATGGACACTAATTTGAGAAACACACTACCGGTATAGCTGACTTCTGTACTAAGTTAAACATTAATATTGCAAGCTTGTGGTTGTTGCCATGCTCTCCTAGAAATCAAGCTCAAATTTGACCTACTGTGGTCAAAACTAACTTGAGCAGGCAGACTTTAAGTACAGGAAAGTGTACAGTATCTAAAAGTTACGTTTAATGCTTGTGATTTCCCTCCCCTCCTAAAAATCAACCTGAAATGAGCATGAGCAGACAGAGTTTGAGTACAGGACAGCGTACAGCATACTTACAGCCATGGCAGTTTGACATTGGGCTTGGGAAGGTCAGAGAATCGAGGCAGTTTGCTGAAACCGAAGCCACCCCTGAGTCACAGCAGGACAGAAGGATGGAAGGGAAGAGGGAGAGATGGTCAGATTTCGAGGGAAGGAAATGATTCATCACAGAACTGAATAAGATATGAGAACCTTTCAGAGGTTTGGACATTCATTTAATATTCTGGATAACACCTTAAGAAGCCTCTGATTTGAACACAAGTAAACAAAAGAAGTAAAAATTTGCCCCCTCCAAAATTGGCCCAGATTTGTTTTTTAAAAAATGACAACAGTTACTGTTGCATAATCACTGAGTCTCCATTGATATTTGGGGAGGTTTTCACAAAATATTTTCAGAGATGTCTTTATTGCATCCGGTTGACTTGGATGAAATAAAAAGTAAGATGAGGCAAATTTTTGCCTTGCTTCTTTGTTTGTACTTTCAAAGCACTTTTTTTTTCAATTCTTACAGTCTGAGATTAAGGATAAAAACTGTGGCTGGAAGTTGGAACCTCTTTATCTGTTACTAACAGTCAGAGTCTCGCCAAAATCTTTCAATTACATTGTACTTTCTACTTATCTTTTCATACAGATCACCCTTCTTGTCCCAACATAAAAAGTAGTTAAGATAGAAAAACAGGCAAGCAGGGTGTATTGTTGTACTCACATGTCAGGCATCTTGGGCCTGGGTAGCTGGATATCAGAAAACTGGGGCAGCTGGGGCAGGGTCCCTCCTCTAAGGACGAAGAGAAAAAATGATGATATCTTTGAGTCACCAACTCTGATATATCAATCTTCAGCCTTCTAAGGTAGCTGTTTAGCACCTAATTTGTATGTAATTGATTATGGGAAGAAGCAGCAGGGAGAAGGTTAAAAAAATTAGCCATTGTGGCCACATGGGAATTGCTTTGATCTTATTCTAAAAATATAAAGGGGTCCTTTAGATACATCTATCTTGAAAGCATTTAATGTTGATATGCATAAACTGAAGTGTTAGAAATCACGTGGTCTTCACCTTCTCTTGTAGTAGAAGAAACCAACAATAGCGAGAACTATGATCAAGATCAGCAGCAGAGGAACCACCACTGCAGCAACATCTGGAACAACAACAAAGTACACGTATCAACAAGGGAGTGTAAAAACACATCACATGTCTATACAATAAAATAATAACACTTTTTACCACCATGCATTAAGGTTTTAGTGCATCTGTTTGTGTATTTGTTTGTGTTTACATACTTTATTTCCACATGCTAGGCACATTGGGGACATTGACAGGAAGTTAGGTCAAAGGTCCCAGAGAAGGTTATCTCATTTCCCGTCTTCAATTTTCTGCATTGTACCTGTCTATTGCCTTATGTTAGCCAGTAGGAAAATGCATACACCAAATTCGAGAGAAAGTCACAATAATGAATAAACAAGAAATTCACAAAAGACATCTTATAGAGATATAAAATCTTTAATTTTTGGTTTGGGTTTATTGCATCTTTCTGTCAGAAATGTAAAAATATTCACAATGTAAGAGACAGCCCAAAAAGAAGTTGTTTTTTCATGCTTCCAAAGGATGTCAAATGTAAAATCATGTTTGTGTGGCCTGAAAAAATAAATGGAATGTCCTACTGGCACTTCCTAGTGGTCCACTGCTGGAGGCTCCCAGCTCACAGTTGTCTCCCAGGTATCCCTTTGGACAACTGCAGAGAACATTACAACATAGATGTATCAGCTTAGGACCCAGACTTTGTAACACTTGAATCTTCACATCAATTTCAATACAAAAGAAATACATCTTGTAAACATGCATGTATGCATGCATGCGTACATACATGTACACACGCACATGCACACACACACACACACACACACACACACGCACATGCACATGCACACACAAACATACGTACAAGTTTAAGGTAGACGTAACCTTCTATAGTACAGTGAATATTGAATACTCCCAAATAACCCAACTTTAAAATGCTTAAAGCATTTTTTACACACAAGTCAACGAAGGATACAACTAAAATACTTTGACTGAACTTTGAACTTACTTGCACTTGGGTATTCCCTGGCTGATGACACAGACTCCTCCATTCACACAGGAGCAGACAAGTGGAGGGTCAATGGGCTCCGAAATAGCTGCAAATCAAACAAACACACTGGTGAAATTGTAATCAACTACTCAGCTAATACTAAGTTGAGACATAGGAAGTAATCTAACAAGCATGTAGAAAAAAAATTCTGATGCGTAAGCCGTTTTTATCCTCTAAGCACTAACTTGATTAGTGCAGCCTTTTACAATAATAATATTATATACTGTACATTGTACATATAATACATTGTATACAGGTTAATGTGACACTTGGATGGTTAATCCTACCTGCATTAATGTGACACTTGGATGGTTAATCCTACCTGCATTAATGTGACACTACATTGTAGCTTGGAGTTAATCCTACCTAGATGACACTTAGACGGTTAAGCCTTCCTGCATTAATGTGACACTTGGATGGTTAACTCTACCTGCATTAATGTGACACTTGGATGGTTAAGTCTACATGTACCTGCATTAATATGACACTTGGACGGTTAATTCTACCTGCATTAATGTGACACTTGGATGGTTAAGCCTACCTCCATTAATGTGACACTTGGATGGTTAGGTCTAAATGTATCTGCATTAATGTGAAACTTGGATGGTTAAGCCTACCTGCATCACACTGTGTCTGGCTGCCAGATTCGAAGTCGGAGCCGTCTGGACACACACAGCGATATCCGTCTGGTATCTGAAGGCACATGTGGCTACAAACATTCTCCTTACACCTCGTGTTCACTGGGACAGGAAACACAACAACAGTTAACCTAGGACAGATGATCTACTGTTGTTTCGAGAGAAGGCCAACACATAGTACAAGAGGAATCCCAGGTATATGAATGAATGAACGAACAATGCTTTATTAATGTGTCTTGTGCTTTACTCGCCCAGCCCATGATGATGACTGGTTTATTAAGAATTCACATACATATACAGTACACACAGACCCAGTCTCGCAGGCAACCTTATTGGCCACCTGAATTGCGCTGGGGTCAACATGAGTTGTCATTAAAATGCTATTACCAAACGACATGTCTATAAAAACGGTATTATTAAAACATTATTCGTTACACATTAATATTAAAATTCATTATAATTATAGATATGTCTTTGTTTTAAATATTACACACTCCGTAGTTCTAAAATTGCAAGTAGCAAAGAACAAAATAAGCACCACATCACTTTTACATTCTCGTCGCTTTAGATAATACATACATACATGTACACTCAGTTACTAAAGCACTGGTACTGATATCTTACATGTATGTGTTATTCAGTAACTTGACCATGTGTGCTTATGAGACACCAGAAGAAGATACAAAATATATGGTACATAAATCAAGAGAACAGAGGTACAGATTGACAGAATCAACCAAAACTAAACAAAAATATAAATAAAATACAATGCAGGTGCACAGAGTGACCAATCCTTGAACTGAGATGTCAGATCATAGATGCAAATAAACAGAGCCTGTAGATACTAAGCAGAGATTTCACAAAATAAACACAAATACATGTACATGTAATAAATGAGATAAAAGAAACGAACAGGAACGTACAGATGTAATAAAAGGTAATGATGTAACAAAAGGTATACTTGTGTACTGTGTTGTTGTATGGACTATTGGAAGGTTAACCCATCCCAAATCAAAGATCACAAATGAAATTGACAACTACATGTACTGCCTTCACTATTTACTACCACATGCTTGATCCAGAGACAGGGTCACTAACCACTGGACTATGCACAATAAAGGACACTAAATCAAGTTATCAGCTACACTGATCACAAAAGATACTAACCTTCCTGGTCATATCTGAGTTTCTGGTGGATCTTGATGTCTGTGGGGAGGTTGATTCCTGACTGCAGCAGAACTTTGACCCCTCTGCCAAACTTGTCCTGGTGGTAGATGTTGCCTGTGGTCTGGGTGGTCCAGTACAGCTCTCCCTCAAACACATCCAGCCGGAACGGATTCTCCAGAGCTACATTTAAAATGGCAATAAAACATGGTCAGGCAACTGTCAAAGTTTCCAGATGACTAGTTTATACATGTGTACATGTACTGCCTTTAGCAAACACAGCCAACTAGGTTGTCATAAGCTACTGTTTTGAAGAAACTGTGTGCAGTGTGACACATTGTGGGT
Organism: Branchiostoma floridae x Branchiostoma japonicum; assembly: GCA_013266295.2. Classification (NCBI taxonomy): domain Eukaryota; kingdom Metazoa; phylum Chordata; class Leptocardii; order Amphioxiformes; family Branchiostomatidae; genus Branchiostoma; species Branchiostoma floridae x Branchiostoma japonicum. The sequence continues at coordinate 9,874,186 of CM023834.1, read as the reverse complement.
AATATTTATAAGGTGGTAACAGTCAATGCAGCAAATAAAAACCCAAATACTCCTACTAACATTTGTATATCAACCCTGTACATGGACCAGTGCAGGTTAGGTGCAGGTAGACATCAGAAATACCTGCACAGCTAATTTTACCTGCACTAACCTACATATACAGGTGGCATTTTGATCTTTGACACTTCCAACCGTGAACTATGTCATGTAGCTTATAGGTTATTTATTTATTTGTTTATGGCTCACCTCCACTGATCACCACCTGTCTGTCTCCACCGTCCCAGTTGATGGACTCAATGACGTTTTCCTTGGCGTCGCACCAATACACCCGGTGGTTGTTCATGTAGTCGATCGTTAGCCCAGTTGGCCAGCCCAGCTGTGTGCCGACCACGACCCGTCGCTGTTCCCCGTTCAACCAGGCCTGCTCGATCTTTGGAACAGCCCCCCAGTCTGTCCAGTACATCACGCTGGAAAGGGACAAGAGATTATAATTAAAAGTTTACTTGCAAGCTCATGCCTGAAACCTAATTACAAGTACGTGGACTTGGGAAATGTACACGTACATGTATATAATATGATATGACATGAATTTCGAAAGACACTTTCTTAACAATGTCTCAAACATGGCAGCCAAAATGGTTGAATTGCATCAAGAAATTACATTACAATTGAGACATTTATTACAAATAGGACATGAAAGGGTAAGAATGTTAAAACAGTATTTGCCGGATTGTCAAATAAAATGTGGAGACATAGGAAATAAGCATGTGGCAACGACAGTGATTGTAACAATTATAGACTAATTCAAATACTAGTGCTGGATATACATGTATCTAGACAAGGAGACTACATGTAGATGAAAGCAATAGAACCAACTAGCTTAGAGAACTAAACATGGAAAAAAAGCTATCCAGGATGCATTGTTCTGACAATGAACCATTTTGCTTTATGTTGTGATTGTTAGGAATCCTACAAATATTCTTAGAACTGCTGAGTGAAAAGTACAGTTTATGACAGCCAGCATAAACCTACAAGTTTTCCCATGTAGTAATTTGTTACATGAAATATACATTTACCAGCTAATTACATGTCTTACATCATTTGAATACTGAATCTATAAAGCCTTTAACTTCTGGATGTTTTTTTTTTTTTTTAAATCAATACAGTGTGAGCCTGGTGGATCCATCGTAATCGATGATGCTTGGCTCAATTCACACTGCAGCAGCTTCTCTTCTCCCTAAGTCAGAAACATCAAACTTGACTTCACTGACAAAATAGGTGAAGCAGGGGTTAAAAAGGCTGCTCGGAAAATTCCCTACCCCACTTATAACTCATAACAACAGAATGAGAAAGTTTTTACAAATTGAATACATGTACATCAATACGTCTACATGTTAAACACTGAGAGGTTTACCTACCCCTTCTCAGGGTTGACAGCGATAGCTGCAGGTCGGTCCAGGTTGTTACTGATGAGGGTTTTCCTGTAGCGACCATCCAGCATGGACACTTCGATCTTATTGGTGCCAGCATCAGTCCAGTACAGAAGGCTGACAAGGGAAACACATGGAAAGTTCAGTACAAGACTACAACTTGTACTGGGTACATACTAAATATACTCAGGAATTCTTGGTTTCGGGGGACAGATGCTTTCAACATCTCCTTTAACTCAATAAAATAGTTGAATACTATCCTTAAAAAAGCAGCAAATGCATTTCATTTTAAATTGGCTTAGAATGATGTTGCACGATGGTATCCCTCTTCATAACGATAAGGCAAAAACAAAGTTGTACTACAAAAGTGTGTACAAATGGCCATTGAATCCCCCCTGTGGTGTAGCCAAAAAAAATAATTAATAAATAATAATGGGTTTTATTCAAAGAACATTTGGCAGCCCAAGGGCTGAATTACATATTCTGTATTACATAAAAGGCACATCCCACATTAGCAGGTTTAACACACTTAATTGGTTAAAGTCACTGATGGATTCATTGAAAGATTAGAAGCTGGGCTAAAATGTATGCATTAATAAATTGTAAAGCTGTTAATTAACATGCAACAAGCAACGTATATACAAACATTCTGGTTGGCTGTTCTGATTACAATGTGCTGTTCAAAAGTTGGACAAGATGAGGAAGTGGGAAAAAGAAAGGAAAGAGTGACTTACCCTGAGACCCAGTCCACAGCGATGCCATCTGGCTCGGACAGGTCGGAGATGCCCAGGTCCTGGGTGATACCAAGGTGGGCGGGGTCCGTGGGGAGGGATGCACGCTTGATGGTCTTCTGGGAGGTGTCGGTGAAGTACACCAGACCTGGGGAGGGACAGAAGCATCAGGGACGAAGATTTAAGAAATGTTCGACCACAAGAGCACCGGTCACCTGTTTTGTAACTAACACATGTGCAGCTGCTCGTAATCCAATGAAAATCGGGCTCAGCAGTATATGCGAAGAAGAAGAGCATTGCTGGCCCTAGTGCTAACATTCCCTCTGATACTGTCACACTAATTTGCTGTCCTTGATTCTGAACAACATTCAAGTGCTGCATGACAATCATAGACATATAGCTGTCCTTGGTGCTGAATGACATTTACTCTGACTTGACTGCCCTTGGTGCTGAATGGCATTCACACTAACACAGCTGCCCTTGGTGCTAAATGACAATCACACTGACTCAGCTGTCATTGCTGCTGATTGAAATTCACACAGACTTGGCTGTCCTTGGTGCTGAATGACATTTACACTGACACAGGTGTCATTGGCTCTGAATATCATTCACATTTCCACAGATGTCTCCACTGCTGAATGACATTCAAATTGGCATTGCTGTCCTTGGTGCCAAATGACATTCACATAAATATAGCTGTCTTTGGTGCTGAACAGCATTCACACTGACACAGCAGTCCCTGGTGCTGAATAACATTCACATTGGTCTTTTATTTTTATTTTTGTTTAAAATGAGGAATTTATGAGACTTAGTGAAAATATAGTCTGAAAAAAGCCCCAAACCTCTCTACCTGATTTCCCACAAAATCCAACAAAAAATAGCAAAGATACCAGCACTGTATATTATAGCAAGCAAACAGTGTAGTCCATACCTGCACTGCCATCGGAAGCATCCCTGCGCCTACGACTGGACATGGTGGCATAGTTGTAGTCGTAATCAATGGCTGTGATTCGCCGCTCCCCGATAATCAGGTCGTTGTACTCTCCGATGTTGTCTCCCTCGGGGTAGTACCTCCTCATTTCCGGGCCATCGCTGAAAATCACGAACTTGGCCTCTCCTGTGGACACAGATACAGTAAATACAGTGTGATCAACTCGTACTTAATGCTTCACAACTGTAAATTCAAGTATTTTTGTGGGGATTCAATTTTGCAGGAGGAATGGAAAGAAATCTTTCAGGGTGTTTTACGTCCTCAGTCGAAACAATAATGTAGAAGAAAAAGACATATTTGGGGTGTCATGATTTTGTGGCAGAGGCACCAAAGATTTCAGACTTCTGGAAAGTATTTTGGGTTGCTCGGGTTTCTGAGACCTTCAAGTTCACAGACCCCTGGGAAGTGTTTTGGGTTTTCGTGAATGTATTGGAACTGTGGAGGGATTGTTGTATAAAGCAATTTAATCGGCTATTACAACGCTGTCTGAATCAACTGTCAAAATCATCTCCCACCTACCATGTAACTGAAGCAACAGGACAAACAAAGAGACAATGCAGCTACCCAAAACAGTCCTTCAATACCTGGAAGTAATGATTGTTCTGACATACCATCGAATGCCTTACAGATCGGCACAGCAGAGTCCTCCAGTCTGAAGCCGCGGGAACAGACACAGCGGAACGATCCCTTGTTGTTTCTGCAACCTTGCGGGCAGCTGCCGAACACCTCACACTCATTCACATCTGTAAAACAAGAAATTTCAGGAGATTTCAGGTATCTTCGAAGTGCTTTGGGTTTTCATAATTATGTATTAGAACTGTGGAGGGGATTACATTGATGTATAATCAGGTATAACACCACTTTCTGAATTCTTCCATATACTTCCTACTCGCATCAGACACATGCTGGGTCACCTTCAGGCTTGACCTTCCAATCAATCATCTGTCAAAATCACCTCCCACCGACCATGCAAACAAAGCCATTAGGACAGACAGAGACACAAACCCACAAGTGAGACACCTAAACAATACTGCTGTACCCGGAAGTGATACAGAAGATCATGCACATACTAGTACACATGTACAGTAACTGTAAAAACAAGTCTTGTACAGTTGAAAAAGAATATCTTAATACAATAGACTAGCTATTTCCAATGACCTCCAGCCATCTTCAGCATTTCAAACCAAAGTCATGATATGAACCTGTCAGTTTTTATATAAAGGAAACTATACCTGATGATACCTGAAACTATATATGATGATGATGATGATACCTGACCTATTACCATATTAGGTCAAAGGACATAATTATTATCTTGGAAGGACTTTACACACTACATTGTAAGATATATGAAATGAAATGATAGGAAAGACAAGCTTTAGCAAAACTTACCTCCACAAGACTTGCTGTCCACAGCCGATATGGTATAACCTGGCCCACAGGAGCAGACATAGCCACCCAGGATATCTGTACAGTTCCTCTCACAACCATGGTCTCCATCTGTACACTCATTCCTCTCCTCGTTGTTACTGTCTACAATAGAAAGCACAAAATTTCTTTTAGTTTGTGAATAATATGTTTTTGTCTGTATACTGTAAATTCGTTTATTTCAGCGTGGGCTTGATTTTGTGATGGAAATTAAGGAGGTTTTCATGGTGATTCAAGTTTGCAACAGAAACAATACTGTAGTAGCACAATAAAATGCAATGAAACATACAAAATTTCTTTTAGTTTGTGAATGATATTATGTTTTTGTTTTGTATACTGTGAATTCATTTATTGTGTGAATTTGATTTTGTGATATGAGTGAAAAGGAGGTTTTCGCGGTGCTTTCAGTTTGTAGTGGAAACAATACTGTAGCACAGAAACACACATTTGCTGTGTGATGATTTTGCGGTAGAGATGCGCCATGAAAACAGAAAATATAACTTAGTGATTTTATTCAGGAAGGGATTTTCTAGTAACAAATTTGGAAATTTTGCTTCAGAACGATTAACTTGTTAATAAAACTGCCCAGTACAGAGAAAGTTTTGTGATATACTTACTACAGCCGTGCTCATCCGACATATCTCCACAGTCGTCTGCGTTGTCACACAGCTTGGTACTGGACACACAGTTGTGGTTCTCACACTTAAACTCGTTATCTCTGCAGTTCTGACGAGTTGGCTGGCCTGTAGACAAAACAACATCGAACACCCCTCACTAAAGTAAATGTGTGGTAAGCATATATTCATTTTCATGAGAATTTCATTTTATGGTAGATATATTCATTTTCATGAGAATTTAATTTTATGTTAGAAGGGGAAATGAGGAGATTGTAAGTACCTTCATTGGCCATTTGTATATAAGAATCATTGTACACATACATGTATGTATTAATATCTTAACAAATAGAATTTGTTTACATACATATTGTGTGGTTGTTTTCATCACTGGCATCTCCGCAGTCGTCCCTGAGGTTGCAGAGTTTCCAGCGAGGGATGCACGGACCAGTGCTGCACCTGAAGCGAGTTTCCTCCGGACAGTCAATCTGGTCTGGAGGGGAAGAACAAAAAACACACAGCATTGTTAGACAGATAGTACTTTCGGTGTGCCAAACAGATCCTGAGAAGGAAATGCAGGTGCATTGGCCACATTCTCAGGAAGCCAGCTGAACCTGCATGGAACCCCCCAGGCAAAAGAAGGAAGGGTCGCCTTAGAAACTCCTGGAGGCAAGACACTGAACGGGAACTGAATGGATTGTGAATGTGCTGGGAGGATCTGGAGAGGGAAGCCCAGAATCAAACTGGATGGAGTATGGTCATTGGTGGCCTATGCTCTCCCAAGGGCCCAAGTTAGTAAGTAACTTTAGGTGAGTTGCTAGTAATATCCTTTGTAGCAAACAAATATCACACTAACTACAGAAACAACAAGAAATTAGAGATCCTGAAATATTTAAAATAACGAGGACCTATGTGATTAGCCTATTCCTGACCAATCAGGATTCATGAATGGTGTACCTGGATAATTTTCAAAATAAATACATTGTATTCCCATTGGACTGTGAAGACAGCTACAATGTACATTTCAGCTACATGTAGATGCATATACTATAAGCCTCTTGGAAATTTGACAAAAACTACCAAATTAATCTTTCAGTAGAGAGAACTTACAACAAATCTGTGTGGTTTCGTCCGACCCATCTCCGCAATCGTCGTCCCCGTCACAGCGCCATCTTTTAGGGATACAGATGGTGTTGTTACACTCAAACTTGTTGGCAGGGCAGTAGGTTCCATCTGGGTATCTTGTGGCTGAAGTTCAACAACATTTCAAATGAACATGAAAACTCATTCATTTTTATTACTGATCACTAAGCTTACAACACAATGGGACAAACAAAAGTTATATATATAATAAAGGAATTTATGTTCTAAATACAGAATTAATGTTCTACATACAGAATGAATGTTCTGAATACAGAATTCATGTTCTAAATACAGAATTAATGTTCTAAATACAGAATTAATGTTCTAAGTACAGAATTAATGTTCTAAATACAGAATCAAATGTTCTAAATACTGCATTCATGAAATCAGTGCTACATGTATAAATTTCAAAGCACTAGGCATTTCATATGTAAAAGTTAGTCCATGCATTGTTATGACAAATAACATCAGTAAACAAAGCAAGATCAAAAACCTTCGTCTCCTGTAACGTTGGCTTGTGGACAGTAAGGTATAATTACTAACAACATGTTACAGGACATAATAACTTGGATGTCAAGGAAAATTATGTGAATGCTTTTATTGAGCAAGCTAGGGATCTTATTTAAACAAATTTTCCATTCAGAGACTAAAATCTACTTCAAACCTATTTTTTCTCCTTTTCTTCCTATATTCAGTTTATAATTTTGCTACAGTAACTGTAACAGAAGACACAAATTGTGGGTACAGTGCTATTGTATTTTACAATTTTTAAACAAAACAAATTAAAATGCCTCCAATTCACTGATAAATTCAGCTACATTTGAGTTATTGTTTCCATGAGAGCCATACTTACGACAGTTGAACTCATCAGAGGAGTCCCGACAGTCGCGATCCCCATCACACACAAAACTCTGGTCAACGCAGTGGCCACTCTGGCATTCAAACTGGTCAGGAGCACAACTCATGACCTCTGGGGAACACAAACATTAAAAATGTTTCCTCCAATCCCCTTAATGTAATACTAAGGCTGGACAACATTCAAATATTAAAGAGCTTTGCAAGGATGGCATACTACATTAATGTTGTAGCTATCAAAATCCTGGGGCTAAAATCAACTCCCAATATGATTGATCATAAAAATGATGCTATTAGCTCTATTAGATCTAGCAGTGTGGTCACATTTGTCATAGGTCGTCTACCATGTCGATGCCGCAGTATTTTCAAAGAGGCTGTGACAGAACCACCCACCAAGAAGGATCTAAGGCAGCCTCGTCTGTAACGAGACAGCCGAATTTCGCACAACACATGCACAACTATCACAAGAATGCCATCGGATAGCGATGGTGTGACAATCGCACAACGCATGTGACAGGGCCATAAGTTGAAACTGTTCACAAACCAGCAAATGGTGAAAATATAGCAGGCCTTGCTATTTATTGCGTGACACAGGAAGGTCATAGAATGAAAAGGTTCTTGACATTTGAAAATTCTCTACTCACCACAGGACTGTTCATCTGATTGGTCGCCGCAGTCGTTGTCATGGTCACAGATCCACCTGCCCGGGATACAGCGCCCATTCCCACAGCGGAACTCGCTCTCGCTACACTCCCTCGGTGCTGTTCATACGACCACAACAGTGTCATATTTCATTTAGAAAAAGCTAGTAAGCATTATTTCATTTAGAAAAAGCTAGTAAGCATTATATAGAAATGAGAGAGATATCCTCTATACTTGCATACCGGTACATGTAGAAGACAAATTTCCCAGCTTTAGACATTTAGATAGAACAGAAAATTTTTTTATGAAACTAGACAAACCATGTACATGTTACAGCATCATTTAGCTCCATATGTTCATACATCTACAACTGCCTTAAGAATGGAGAAGAAGTTGAACTTGTACATAGTAGTCCACATTATTATGTATAGTATTGGTAAGATATTACTGTAATTTTTTATTTCTGCTTTATCCATGACCTGTACTTAGCTTCTAAGAGCATAATAAGTACAATCGTACAATAAAGGTCTTTCATTCATTCATTCCATTACTATCAACTTCCACTTGACATCTCCTTATAGCTCTTTTTTTCCTGCCAATTATGAATATGAAGCAACTTTGTGACTTTTTATCTGGAGGGAATTTTGAAAACATGTAAAAAAAGTGTAAGAAATCATAAGTAAATCTAAGTTTGGATTTGTAAGATGCTTGCAAAACTAAAAAAAGTATGCAGTACTTATGACAGCCAGTTTCATGACTTATAGCTCTTTTTTTTTCTGCCAATTCTGAATAAGCAACTTTGTGAGTTTTTTTCTGGAGGGAATTTCGAAACATATGTAAAAAAGTACGTAATGAAAAGAAACTATAGTTTGGATTTGTAAGATGCCCGCACAACTAAAAGAAAGTACGTTATGCAGTACTTACGACAGCCAGTTTCGTCACTTCTGTCCCCGCAGTCGTTGTCGTAGTCGCAGTGCCAGCGGGCGGGGATGCAGCGGTGGTTGTCACAGCGGAACTCTCCTGGTGCACACGTCATGGACTCTGCACAACAAACATGTCCAGCATGGCTTTTATTTACTCTTTGGGACAATTATTTATTGATCTTAGAACTGTTGGGTAGCACATTTGTACCTTCAGTTTAAAACAACTGACTTCCAAGGTAGCCCAACAAAACAAGTTATGTTGCAGAGGAAATCATAGACATAAGACAAATCATATTAAGTACAGTGAATGTGTGACCAAATTAAACATATTAATCAAATAATTGCATTGTTGCTGATGATTATAAGAAATTATGTTAAATGAGCAAGTTGTTGCAAGAAGTTCAAGGATCTCTTACATGTAGGTATAACAAAAAGAAATTCTTTTAGACAACACAACTTCCTAGTGTACAAATTTGGTGTCATATTTGGCCTCCTTTGCTGAATATATTGACCATGGTTAATCCTATTACATCAGCCCTACAGACTATGGCTAAACAGTCCTAATATAGTATGTAAGAACGACAGGTCTAGACAGTTTCTGCCACATAGTGCAGATATGCTTTTCCTCTGTGTTGTGCATCAGGCGAGCTTTTCCTGATTTAGTGGACACTGATGAAGGTTATTAGTACATTCTCCATAATCTACTTTGAAAACTACTTGGAAAACATTGTCCTACAGGAAATCACTGATATTCGGCAAAATATGGCTGCTACGATGTATGTACATGTACATAACATACAAAGACACGTTAAAGACAACTATCCTTGAAAGATCATGGAAAGTGTTGACTTTATGTAGGATGAACTTACGACACAGGTCATCTGCCTCATCACTGTTGTCTCTGCAATCGTTGAATCCGTCGCACATGGCCCAGGTCGGGATGCAGCGGTAGTTGGTGCGGCAAGAGAAGTCGTTATGTGGGTCGCAATGGTACTGCGGATCCGTGCCTGAAAAAAGTGGTGATGGAATCACTCAAAACTGAACATACATGTAATTATAGCCACCACAAAACTATCAAAATTAAGACCAAAGATTACACTGTCAGTCACCATTGAATTGGTAAATGATGAAACTAAAGCTAACACAACATTTTTGCGAAGCACAAATTTACGTTTCACAAATTCTTAACTGAAAGACACATACACAGCACAGATAGGATATTATGTACATGTAAGCTAACACATCATTTATAATAATGCACTCACAGCACCATTGAAAAAGATATGATTTATAGCCCTACCTAAAACCTTTGTGCTTGATTACATACACAGTAAAATGACAACTGAACTGGGAAATGATGAAACCAAAGATGTCATTTATCATTATACCCACATGACCATTATAAAGATATGAGTTAAAATCCTACATGAACCTAATAGCCTTGTGAGTTTGATTACCTACATGACTGTACAAAATTTCAAAAGATGACAGATGAAAAGAGAAATTATATAACGATCATTGTACCCACAGTACCATTGAAAAAGATATGAATCAGCGCTCTACTTAAAAAAGCTTTGTTTGATTACCTGTTATTACACATGTACAAAATGGTAAGCTGACTGAAAGGGGCTGACTGATATATGTATAACCAGAGCTACTACATCATTATTATTGCATCCATTGCAGTATTCTAGCCAGCGTCCATCATTATGTCATTTGATGGAATTTTGCCGCTCATGGCGGACAAAAATCTTGCCGAATCTGTCATCTTTGATGGACAAAAATCGGCATGTAAAGATATAAAAAGAGCTTAGTCTACCAGCAAAATGTACCCCTTAAATGCAGGAAATAGTCTTTAAGAGGGTCAAGATTTCAAAATTTCATAGGGGAGCATGCCCTCAGACCCCCATAGGATTTTTGCCCCAAGGATTGTCCCCCCTAAAAGCTTTGATTACCAAATGTTACACTACTGTAAGTGCTTTACAGCAAATCTCTAGCACCAGGGTTCTTTCAAAATATTGTAAGACGAGCGTGAACTCACGGCAAGTCTCGGCAGGTTCATCACTCTGGTCTCCGCAGTCGTTGTCCCAGTCACATACCCAGGTGTCGGGTATGCAGAAGCCGTTTGCACAGGTGAACTGGCCGGGGCCACACGTACGCGTACCTTCGCAGGAAAAGGTTATCACACAAATGTCACAGTCTGTACACGTACTGAATCAGGCTTTCCATCCAAAGCTATATTCACCCTAAAAGCATACATGTACCCTTGTGTGATGCCTCCCCTTTGACATACAACAACTAAATTTTCTGTCATAAAGAAGTGAAGATTTTGTACATGGATTTTCTACATTGTATCTATTAAAATTGAAAATAAACTTGATGATTATTACGTTGCTGTTTATGCCACACCAATTTATTTTATTGGTTCCCAGACATATTAAGGTGAAAATATAGCAAGCAGACATCAGGAAAACAGAGGGCAGGGAGGAAAACTTGAATGCAGTATGTCTGTATTCACTCCATAAAACTGACAGTGGACCAAAGCCTGGTCCTCAGGTTTTGTTTTCACTATACTTTTCCAGTTAAAGTGCATTTTCTTCAAATCCGAGAACCAATAAATTAAATCATTGTGGCCTTAGGCAGTTGACAAAGTAGTAGACTTCAGTTGCATGTGGCAGAAAAAAACATTAAGATTAAAACTCCATGACTATTGGAGAAAAGGACAAAAGTTTGAAAACAGAGATTGAATTCTGTAGTACTTACTGCAGTAGGCTTGGTCCTCGTCACTCCTGTCTCCACAGTCGTCGTCCCCATCACAGCGCCACGCCTGCGCGATGCAGCGGTTGTTGTTACACTTGAACTGCCCAGTACTGCACGGACGTGACTCTGAGACAGAAAGTGAAAGTGATCTCAAAGTTTAGCCCAAATGAATTCAATGAACAGTTGAGCTACTCTTCCACTGGTCGTGACAGAGAAGACAGATGCAGCGTATATATGTTCATTGTACCAGGGAAATTCCCCTAGCTCTTTTCAACAACTACAATGAACAGCAGAGTGCGACCCTTTCCAGTAGCATGCATACATGTATCGGATGATCTTCACAGCCAGGGGTCAAACTCACGAGCTTTTGGTCCAGAGGCAGGGTCACTAACCACTGGACTACACACGCTATAATTACATTGTTTACTGTGGTTCGTTGTGGATCAACTCTTCTTTAGTTGCCTACCCATAGGTGGCAGCTATTCTTCCAGGAGAGGGTAGGACATAAAAATACATGTACATCGGCATACAATTACATTACAACAGTTATTAAAAAAAGACATTAGAGGTAGTCAAGTTGAAGACCTCAGTACATGATGGGCTGTCAATTCAAATACACACAATACTAACGTTGCCCAGAAGATAAACACAAAGGTTTAAAACATTTACAATGTATTTTGTGTAAATCCTACACATTAACACATACCACAGTTCAGATCTTCGTCTGAGCCATCTCCACAATCGTCGTCCCCGTCACAGAGGTAGTAGGCATAGGTACAGTTCAAGTTAGTACACTGGAAAGTACCCGCTGGACAGTGGCGTGGTGCTAAACACATGAAACAGAGAACAACAAATGTTCGTAGCAATGTACATGTCACTAAATGAATGCTAAAGGCCACCTTGTCAGCCTTTTTTTGTGCACAAGTACATGAACTGTTAAAGGGCTATTCTTGGCACAGCAATTTTCTCAACAGTACATATGATTTAGATTTTCGAGTCTGACGTTATATGAATATGCCACAGATATACAAATTCTATTCACAGTGGTATCCCTTCAGACAAAAGTGTAACAGTTATACAATGTGTGTAAGAACTAATTGTTCTGAGTGAGGTTAATGAGGTTACTATAGTGAGAAAAAAATTAAAATGATACCAAGAAGTGAATGGCATAGAAAAAAATGTATTTTCAGAAAATTCATAAAGTATCTTTTATAAACAACCATAAAACAACAGAGTAACAGCAAGGAATGGCTAAGAGAGAAAGAAAATGCAAATGCACTTCCAGAAAACTCTGAAGACATACGACAACTATCAGGTTCATCCGACCCATCCAAGCAGTCTACCTCCCCGTCACACTTCCACAGGTCAGAGATGCAGCGATCGTTGTCTGCACAGCGGTACTGGTTGGATGCACAGTTGGCAATGCACGTTCTCCTGCAATTCATCAGAAGGTAATTGTTTTGAATTCTGAGTGTAAAAAAGTAAAAGTAAACGTAGTTCCATAGCCCTTTTGATGCTGTAGGGGCAGTGGGTTGTTAAACCATGGTGTCTACACAGTATTGAAAGGTAGGGCCCATCCCTCTCCTTCCACTGCCTTTTACCTCCCCAACCAAAGTCAGGTACTCATTTTACAACTGGGTGGAATGAGGAAAGTGCCTTTCCCAAGGATACACCGTCTAGCCAGGAATGCCAGGGATCAAACCCGTGACCTCTTGATCTGGTATCCCCTTGCCTAGCCACTTATTTATTTATTTATTTCTGTTTTATTTAGCCAGGGTGGCCCATCTCAGTGGGAAACACTGTTGGTTTTACATTATATACAAAATACATATTACACAAAATTTAACAAAGCCATAATCCATACTCATAACCCATATTCCGGTCTGTTTGCAAGGTCACCCGTTTGATACCACTACAGTTGAGCAGGTTCCAAACTAACTCACATGTCGAAACCCAGGTTGAAGTTGTCAGGACAGGCACAGGTGTAGCCTCTTCTCTCTGGAGCCATCAGACACAGGTGGGAACAGCCGCCATTGTTATCTCCACAGGGGTTGGGAACTAAATAAATAAATAAAAACAAACAAATAAACAAACTGAACATCACACCAAAATGGGATTCACATCAGTTCCAACTACATGTATGCGCACTCATACTCCAATACTCCAATTTTAGGCAGAAGAAATTTTGGAACTGAAAGTTATGCATATGTTATGAAACATTTACCCTAAATTATAGCAAAGATAAGGTAGTTCTGGTGACTCAAATTTCCGGAGTTGGAGAACAGTTTATTTCTCATTATGTAACTAAGTTTGTGTGACAGTTCAGTTGGGTTCAGCACCAAGGACAGTGTCGGTCTGACCAACATAGCACATATTCAGTTCCATGGACAGGAATGGCATATCAACCATATACACATCAGATACTTTAAGATTATTTAGTTGGTGTGAAATTTCAGTTGGGTTCAGCACCAAGGACAGGGGCCTTCTGCCCAACATGACATTTTATATGACTTTGTTTTCTAAACCTTCATGTGTCAGAGGACAATTATTTCTGGGTGTCCCAACCTGCCTGTGACACTGGCTACATAGACTGCCCCCTTCCAAAACTTACATGGCATCTGCCTCTGAGGATGGACAATGTGGATGTCCATGGGCCGATGGACAGTGTTGACCATCGTGGTTCGCTCGGTGCCGTTCAGTTTGCGTGCCTTCTCCACGGTTTTGGTGTTCCAGTCAGTCCAGTAGATCCAGTCTTCGAACAATGTCATCGCGAAGGGGTGAGGCGCGGTTCCGTCAGCCGCGGGACCGATGATTGTGTGACGGTTACTGCCATCCTTGTTACAGAATCTTAAGGGAAACGCAAAAAAATTTGTTAATACATTTTTGTAATTTCATAACTACTACAGAGAAAACTATCTCATAATATCAGAATGGCCTGTGTATTTTAGTAGTAAGTCTGGACCCAGCCCTGTCCAGTTAACCTTTAGCAAACTGAAGTGGTACAAATTCTTATGGGGTTAAGATTAAGGTTTAGGTTAAGGGTAAAATTGGAAGAACAGCAAATCTTTACAGCACATTTGTAAGAACCCCAAAGTTGTACGGCTTATTTTGTTGAGGTACAGTGTAGCACTGTGTTGGCTTAAATGATACATCTTGTTGACACTATATTGTAAATCTTGTACATTGCCATTGTACAGTAATGGTGATATGTACATGTATATGGACCTGAGCACAGCAATGTCATATGTGTGGCCTTGTTTATCAAATTTGTACAAGACTTAGTGTAAAAATATAATTCATTCATATACGGTACAGTGTACTTGCAATTCTACACTGCCATGTATACATACTACTGCCTTGTACTGTCCACACTGAAAATGGTAAGTTAGGAACATAATGGTATTGCTTTTACATGACTGTATATTTGCATAATTAAAACCTTGAATAAACTACAATACTGACTCAATGAAGTCTAGATGAGCATCAGCCCAGAACAGCCTGCCGGTGGCGTACTCGATGGTCAGGGCATTCGGCCAGCTGATCTTCTCCGTAATCAGAACCTCCTTCTGCGACCCGTCCGCCGAGATCCGGGCAATGTATGCACGGAAACCCCAGTCTGTGAAGTAGATGAACCTGAAAAGCAAAAACAAGTCTGATGATTTTCTTTTAGTTTAAGATACAACTGCATGTTATTTATTCTGGTCTCTACAGATAAGCAAGCAATGCAATAGTTGTTGAATTTAGAGTTTTATTACAATTCAAACTTAGCTTTGGATCCTGATATATAACAAGCTATTCTTCATGATGAATTGGAGACAATGGCATATTCTAGCCTCAACAACCAAAAAACAAAGACGGAAGCAATGCATCAGTGATGTAGAAAACATTTTTATCATACAACTGCAATAATGACCAAAAAAAGCATGTACCAAATAGTATATACATACTGTATCATTAACCTTAAGGCCACACCAATTTAATTTGTTGCTTCTCGGATTTTTTCAGAAAAAATATGAAGCGACAGGGCGAAAAAAAAATAAAAATAAAAACAGGCCTGGCCATCCTATTGTAGCCCCAAATGCTAGAATAGGTGCCATGAAGTCAACACGAAAGACTGGGTTAAAATTTAAACAATGAATTTTGAACTTTTAATCAAACCACTGCGTTGGTAGATGTAACAACTGTAATAATTAATAAGAAAATGGCTTTCTTCAACTGTTGGAAGCAAAATATGAGCTTTTTTTAGTTGATTCAGAACCAGAATTTTTTTTTTTTTTTTTTGCAAATCAGAAAAAAATGAAGAGGCGAATCCGAGAAGCAACAAATTAAATTGGTGTGGCCTAATGACTGGATTCAATGAATGCACACACCTGTTAAAAAATTAATAATTCAACAGGTGAAGCTGTTCACAACAAATTAATTCCTTTAACTACTGTATAACTTACGCTTCTTTTGGATCCACAGCCAGAGCTCTCGGTTCCTGCATGCAGTAGTCAGTGTTGTTCTTGCTGATACACTGCTGGTGGTGTGTCCGTCGGGACCTCCCGTTCAGTTCAGACACAAACATCTTCTTCATCCTCCTGTCGTTCCAGTACAGTTTCCTGGTGATCAACACAACAGAAACAAGAGGTGTCATACCTCGGTGAACTATTTTTTATAACTTTCTGGTTTTATTCATTGTAAATTTCACTGTTTACGTCTATGGACTTTCCCACTGGCACACTGACAACAGCTACCTGCCAACTGTCGGCCAGCTTCTGCAACCCTGTTTCCTGTGTCTGACCTTTTGTGGTCTGTAGTGAGGTACGTGTATTACCTCCACACACCCACATGCTGTCATTCAAATACTTATGGACACAAGCAAACACACACACACACACACACACACACACACACACACACACACATTCTTTATTCAACATGTTATATCAAAAAAATTCTATGCAAAAATAAGCATCTATTGAATATTAATTTACTTATTACACAAAAACCACCTTAGCTACTATACCTGCCAATCCAGTCCACAGCCATTCCTTCCACCAGCGGAATGTACTGGTCAATGATGGTTTCCTCACCCGTACCGTTCATGAACATCCGTTTGATGAGATTTGTGCCAAGGTCAGAATAGTAGTACCGCTGCTCTTGAAGGTCATAGTCCATGGCAATCACATTGGTCAGGCCTGTAAGATAACGAAGGTTAACTTCAACTTCACTATGGAAACAAGCAACCAAATACACTTTCCCAACCAATAGTAAAGACATGTACCCTTTCAACAGTCTGGATCTAAAACTGAGCAAGTTTTCATTTGTTTAACTACTGACTACATTAAGTCAATTTATAGTGCAACATGTAGATATTCTACATGTATAACGGAAAAATATAACTTAGGTGTCAAACATTTCAGCTTCAGTCAAAACTCTAGTATAATTGTACATGACATGTGTAACTCTATATGTATACATGTATCACCTAAAAGAATACACATGACAGGGTAATACAGAATAAATCAAGCAACTGGATAAATTCTCTAACCCAGACTATACATACTTTTACACATTCAATACATTTCAAATTGACAACAAGCTATTAGGAGGCTAAAACCTATGTCACTTCTCCCAAAAAGCAAGTGCTATCTACATGTACTACCCACAAATTGAGACCATAACACAAGATATTAAAGCTGGAAGTTCCAATGCAGTACCATGACAAGTCACTAGGACCCAAAATGTCACACACAGACAGACACACACATGAATGCTACCAAAAACATATCAACCTTCTAGGTGGAGGTAACTGGTTTTACATGTAGCAAGAAACTGTGGCTTTGTACATGAAGGTTTTCTAGGTTCTGACCTTGCTTGACGAGGTTGTAGCTGATTCCATCTACAGTCAGGTTCCTGATGTAATACCTGTTGCTGAAGACAAGGTAGGGTTCCACACCTGAAGGAGATACATGGTAACAGGAACATTATCACATTATTCATAGCTTTGGGAAAATTACAGCACTGGGACGGAATTCGACCGGTTTCTACTTTATTCGTCTTTCTCAGAATGACAGAGATCGGACCACTCCTCCTTTTATACTTTTCTGTGCCTCCCTAGTGCAGGGTGCTCTAACTCAAGTTTGATATATTGGAACATTATCACACATACATGTAGTGCCAAGTACACAGCCTGGCTTGATGATAGACATCACAATTAGCAGTTCAACCAATGACAGCATGGCAATTAGCTGTTCAACCAATGATAGCATGGCAATTAGCTGTCCAACCAATGATAGCATGGCTGTATGTGAGTGGAGGACACAGGACTTACTTGCGGTATGTTTGCAGGTGACACCATCAGGCTCTCTTAGGTAGCCGTCTCCGCACTTACAGATGTAGGACCCAGGAGTGTTCTCACAGCCCTGACTACACACCCAGGGTGTGTCCGTACACTCATCAATATCTGCAATACAAGACATACATGTATACAATATTAGTAAGGTCAATACAAGAAATGATGATGTTCGTCCATTGTACTCTCGATGAATGATTGAGATTGCGAACTGGCAGAGTCATCGATTCTACCAGTAGAGTAGTGATTGCTCTGTCAACAGAAACTCTGATCTGGATCTTTACAGGTAGAATCAACAACTCTGCCAGATTGCAATCTCTACCCTGACACATATACACCATGTAGTCAGCCATACTACTGCTATCCCTTTGGCAATCAAAATGATGTCAAGTCATGGTACCATCTATAGCTAGTTATGCTGGTTGTTCAGCACCAAGGACAAAAACACTTACTTGGTTACAATTTTAGCATAGTTTACTTAATTGGTTATTCAGCGCCAATGACAAAACCCCTTGATTGGTGGTATTTTAAACAGCAACAGCATATTTCCTTGTTATTGATCGTAATTAATGATGTTGCAGCATTTTATATTCAAGATGTCATTGGTTGACAAATTAGCTCCATGGGCAAAAGACTTATTGCTGCAATTATGGTTGTTATCATGTAAATAGTATACTATTAGGCTAGTGTATTTGTCTAGAAAGGTAACATTGAGAAACACCCATCTTAGAGAAATTCTTGGCATAACATTGATAGAAGAAGACATAGAATGAGCAGCCGTCAGATGGCTAGGGCACGTTGAAAGAATGGAGGAGGGAAGGATTCCAAAGATATAAAGATTCAAATACAAACCTCAGGGCAAATGCCCTTTAGGCAGACCTAGGAAAAGATGGAAGGACCACATGCAAGAAATACTAACAAAGTACAGGCTGGGCAGACTAGACAGGCTTGAGGAGGGGGGGTCTTCGAGGACCAAGAGGAGTGGAGAAGACGATGCTCTCAACTGACAGGCCCTAAGGCCTACCTGGGGAAGATGGAAGAATGTAAGTAAGGTAAAATGGTGTGTTCTAACCTGTACAGGCCAATCCATCAGCCATGAGGACATAGCCTGTGTTACACACACAGCGATAGCTGGTCGGTAAGTCCACACATCGGTGTTCACAGCGGCTTACTGCTGGGTTCTGACACTCATTAATTCCTGTGGGTACAGGGAGTATAAGACAATGTCAAACACTACAATGTTGCAGCTAGATTGATTGATTACGTTTACCTTTGCAGAAGGAAAACAATCTTGTTCTTGCTCTGTTTCTTCTCCAAACACTACTATACTTAACATCATGTAACAAGCAAATGGAAGGAAGGATCCTGGGGACAGTCCTGATCCTGAGGCAATTCAGTTTTACTTGTTTAATCCATATTTGTTGGATCACTTCAGCCTAAACAACTCCTGCAGTTAGATGTGCAAAGATTGGGTGTACCAGATCGTTCGATGTAATATAGCTAGCTGCTGCCGTGTCGCTGGTGTGTTACGCCGAAGGGCGCTAATACCAGCTATACAGATACAGATACCACTTACCACAGTGGAACTCATCGCTGTTGTCAGGGCAGTCGTAGCGCCCGTCACACACCAGGTTGTTGGTAATGCACTGGCCACTGTTGCACATGAACTGGTTAGGTGGACAGGTCGGCTGTTGTGTCACTAGAACATATTCAGGAGGAAAATAACTGTAACTCATTTCTAAAATTTGATACATGGTACATTGCTACCCTACATGTGTATTAATTTACATGTATACCTATATGTGACCATTAAAGATTCCTTTGGTTTAACAGATAAAAAATGTCCTTTTCAACAGGATTTACAAATTTTAGTTCATTTCTCAAAAACGGCATAGGTTGTTGTATGATTCTGATGTTGTAGAGTTTTCAAGCAGGGTGTGACAGAACCAACAACCAACAAGGATTTATGGCAAACATTTTTTGTAACAAGACAGCCGAGTTATATACTGTATCTGTGAAGCGTCATATGTGAAAATCTGACATACTTCATGTCATATGTCATTCATTGACGTGTATATATGGCATGACAATTTTTAAATAAAACTGATACTGATACTGATATGCCACATGCACGACTATCCCAAGAACGCTCTCAGTTTGTGATTGTATGACGATCATGTGACAAAAGAGACTACCCCCTAAAATGCATACATCTGTGGCCTATATTGCTGGAAACAAACTACAATCATGATTGTACATATAGTTCACTCACCACAAAGCGAGTCCAGCTCATCCGACCCGTCGAAACAATCGTTATCTCCATCGCAGGTCCACCTGGACGGGATACAGCGCCCATTCTGGCATGTGAACTGGTACTGGGAGTTACAGGTGGCATACTGGCAGGTGTTACTCTCGTCGCTGTGGTCCCCGCAGTCGTTGTAATGGTCGCAGCGCGACGCACTACTGATGCAGAGGCCGTTGTCGCAGGTGAATTCGTCCTCCAGACAGGTCCGGCGGGCTGACAAGATTTCCATTGTTAGTACAACAACAGATAAGAACTTACTTACTCTCTGACTCATGTACAATTTTCTATGACATCGTTGTACATTCTGACAAAGTTTTGAAATGTAATTTCCAACACAAAAAAATTTCCGGTCCAGCGGGCTGACAAAATTTTCATCGTTAGAATAACAACAGAACTTATTCTCATTTACAGAAAGTTTCTACATACCCAGCATCTTTGTACATTCTGAAACAGGTTTGAACTGTAATTTCCAACACAATAAAATTGGACTTTATGAAAGACAGATATGACAAGCTGGAATTGACAGTTGTTGTACTTACTGCAGTTTTGGTGTTCATCCTCTGCATCAGGGCAGTCCGAGTCTCCATCACAAACAAAACGCTGCAGGATACACCTGCGCTGACCAGCTAGGGCATGTGTGCAGGTGAAGTAGCCGTCCCCACAGGGCCTTTCATCTGCGGTAAAGACAAACATGTCAGAGTATATATACCGTATATACCACCTTGTTTGTTTGTTTCGCATAACCAGTAAACTGCCTTTAGGCGTAGCACGCCAGTTTTATACAGGATCCCTACTCTTTTTGATAAGTGTGGTGGGATCTTTTAATGTGCTCGAGGTGTAGCTCTCCTCAAAAAAGGGACTTCTGACTTTATGTCAGAGTCCCATCTGAGAGGACGTACCTGAAGCCAGGTACTCATTCTTACCTGAGTCAAGTGAGGAAATAGGACTGTTGTTAAGTGCCTTTCCCAACAGTGGGGCCTGCAAGGGATTGGAACCCAGAACCTTCAGATTCCGAGTCAAGAATCCTAACCAAAAGACCACCTTGCCAGGTTTGTTGGGTACTTTTGCACCATTTAAGTCAGTAATGCACATTTGTAAAGTTTATAAGTTTGCTTATTCATTGTTGGATGCCTAGGTTCAAATACAATGTATCTGGAAAATCATCCAATCATCACTTTCTTCAACTTCACTTTGTGTCAATATCATACATCTGTGTGAATGGCTTTCAATGTCTACTTGCTAAATATCTAAGTTCAACTTGATCTTTATCTTGGTGATACGCAGAGTTTGAAATACTAAAATAATCACCGCAATTGTGACGCTCATCCTCGTCTGAATTGTCCCCGCAATCGTTGTCGTTGTCACAAATCCATCTGCCCGGAATACAGCGTCCGTTGTCACAAGTGAACTGGTCACCATAACACGTTCTATCGGGATTGGCTGGACATCAAGACAGGAATTAGAAACTTTCATACATGTATATTTTGTAATGTGTAACTACAGGTAATAGCTTGATAATATGAATTACCATGACAATCAAACTTACACTGACCAAAAAAATCAGATTTTCAAAACATTCAACATGCACATTACCTCATATCTTGGCACTAAGTGTTACAAATGAAAAAAAGGCTTTTACAACTAGAAATTGAACATCTCATGCCTCTCAGAAATATATAGAGTTTTTGTGAATATCTTGTTTTATTCATTACTGATAATGTCTTCAAGTTGCTGATTCTAAGTATGCATTTTCTCACTCGCTCCCAAATAAAGTAATAAAAAGACATGCATATACAGTGTAGCAGAAAATTGGACAAAATGCGATAACCTTTTCTGAGACATTGTACCTATCTTCCTGTAAGTGTCCCTGACGTCCTTAAAATGTGGAAATAACTACAGAAACACAAGCAAACACACAAACAGACACACCAATTACAAAACCTCCGTACACAGAGGTAACAGTCAAGGGCTTAAAATTCTTACTCACTCCGTCAAGCTCTGTTACAGTGGAACCATTTGATGACTGTAGCTTTAAACCCATACGACAGAAATCTACACTTACAACAGACGTCTTCTGGTTCATCCGAGTTATCCCCGCAGTCGTTGTCTCCGTCACAGTGCCAACTGGCAGGAAGGCAGCGGCCGCTCGGGCACGGGAACTCACTCGCGCTACAGGTAGCAGCCACTGGAAAAGGAGATGTCATTCTTCAGTTATAAAGTCTACACTTATCCTTAGTTAATCTCATTCTTTTTTCAACTTTCGAATTTCTGCATTAACACTGTACAAGGTACATCATGTATGATCATTACAACTTGAAAATACACTTTGAATATAATCAAAGCTGCCTATAGGGATTACTAAAGGGACCTGAAGAAAATGGTCGCAGCAGATCTAGAGAGGATTCTTAATGCTTGGGAAAAATAATTCAAGGACCACCAATAAATAAGTGTCCACAATGTCCAGGTGGTCCTAATGCAGATGTGGTCACCAGGACAGGTTTGACTGTAGTTTCTAGATTTATTGATTTTTGATGGGTTTAAAATATTGATTTTCATGATGCACTGATTAATAACCGGATACTTATTAATAACTACTCATGTTTTTGCTGATAGCTGTCTCAATAGCTTTAGTCTTTTAATTACAATCTACAATTTATGTGTCTAGATTACACATTCTGAGTGACAAAACTTACAGCAGAAGGTCGGTGTTTCATCCGAGTTGTCGCCGCAGTCATTGTCACCATCGCAGAGCCAGAAGCGGGGAATACAAACGTTAGTCGTGGAGCACTTGATCAGGTTGGGACGACAGGTACTTGGTGCTGGGATGATAAAAGAACAAGACATCAGAGATTTCAGACTTCCATGAAGTATTTTGGGTTATCTTGGCTCCTTCAAGGCACCAGGGATGTGGTTTGGGCTTTCTTTAATGTATTAAGAACTGTGGAGGGGATTGTATGATGTAATTCAATCGGGTATTACACCACTAAGTCTTCTGAATTCCTCTGCATATTGCCCACTTACACCCACTCAGTGCATGCCGGGCCACCTTCAAGAGTGACATTCCTATCAATCAACTGTCAAAATCACCTCCCATCCACCATGCATGCAACTGAAGTATTAGAACAAACAGAGATGCAAACCCACACAACTCAGCCACCCAAAAAAATACTTCCATACCCAGAAGTAATGAGTAGGCAACAATTTTCATGTCTATAAAACTTGCAGGTGAAAGGGACAGCCTCAGAGTAGACGCCTCATGGCGCCCAGTTATGGAGCTCTGTTAGCTCTGGTGTTCTCTCTAAATGCTGTGTTGCTTACAACAATTGCTTTAGAATTATTATTAACCTACATGTACCTCGGCGATGCAGTGCTAGCCAGATGTTTGACACTACACTGACACGTTTGAAACTACATGTAGGCGGAGGAGGATTTGTTACTCTTTTTTAAACTGATTGTTTTCCTCCTATAACTCATCATTCGCTTACTAAAATTAGATGCCTTCTACAGGAACTCTTTCTTCCGACAGTTATGGGTTACTATGCAGCTAGGTTATCTGTTCTGTTATTTGTATGTCTTTCCTGTATATATTTGTGTTTGTATTATGTTACTTTAAGATGTATTGTTTTTATGGGTACTTGCGTTTTACCTAAAATAAAGAATAAATGAATGAATGAAAACAAGTGAAAGGGTGAAAGTTGGTGGCTTACGACAGTTGATCTCGTCAGAGGTGGTGTTGTCACGACAGTGGTTGTACCCGTCGCAGCGCTGGTTTTCGGGGATGCAACGACCGCTGTCACACGTAAACTCGCCCTCATCACAGTCCTGGTACACTGTATGATTGAAACATCCATGTTATCACTTATAGGCCCAGGGTTCTCACCAGAATTTTTTCACAGTGTAGGGGTCAGGTGGACAACTTTCTGCGGTGCAAGCCGCTTACCGAGTCCCAAAAACATTATCACTACCATAATTTATTTTAATTTATGGTTTTCTCAACTCAAATTACATATATTTTATATGTGGAAGTCCTATCCTTTAGCAATGTTTCATTTAATTTCAAGACCATAGCATGTCCTGGAAAAAAGATACAAAAACTGGAAGTTCTACTGCAGTACCAAGGTAAGCCACCAGGAGGCCCACATTTGACATTGACCTTTGCGTTCCTAAGGCCTACCAACATACCAAATATCAGCACAATCCATTAAGGCATTCTGAAGTTATGATGACTACAAATTTGCGGAAACACACACAGACACAGACACACACACACAGACAGACACACACATACACTGATAGACCAAAAACCATACCTCCATTTCTCATC
Source organism: Branchiostoma floridae x Branchiostoma japonicum (assembly GCA_013266295.2). NCBI lineage: Eukaryota > Metazoa > Chordata > Leptocardii > Amphioxiformes > Branchiostomatidae > Branchiostoma > Branchiostoma floridae x Branchiostoma japonicum. The sequence continues at coordinate 9,849,703 of CM023834.1, read as the reverse complement.
TCATGGAGGTAACTATCGATAATTAATAAATCAGTTCCTTAACAGGGGATGGACATTGGACACCGTTAATAATTACTAACCTAATACATCTTGATTATAACTCATCATTACTGGCTAACTTACCACAGTCAGCTTCATCCGAGTTATCTCGGCAGTCATTGTCGTGGTCGCACCTGAAATACGCTGGAATACAGCGCTTGTTGTTGCAGGTGAAGTCTGTCGCCTCGCAAACATGGTCAGCTGTGAGGAGGTAAAGTTTTTGCCTTTAATCGGTCAGATTAAAACAGAAATAAGGCCTTAATGAAAAGTCATGCAGAAACACACTCACAGACACACAAACTGACACAAAACAATACTTTACTCCCTTGGGGTGAGGTAAAAAAGATGAACAGTATGAGAACTGTTTGACTGGCAATAATTGCCATCTATTTCAGGTACATGTACAGTACAGATATTGAATAACTGCGTGCAAATTGCGATCAAAAGTCATGCAAAAAGTAATTAAAAGCGGTGCATTTCTCGATTAAAATGCAGGCAAAAGCCTGCAATTCTTGTTTAATTTGCATTCACTTCTCGTGTAGATGTTTGTATAATTGCGTATGGTTATGCGTTATATACATGTAGATAGCCACATGCGATCGCAGCTAAATAGTGCACGCAGTCTACATAAAACTCGGCACATTTCCCTACCACAGACTCTGGGGAGTTCGTCGGAGTTGTCCCCGCAGTCGTTGTCGACGTCACACTTCCATCGTTGCGGGATGCACCTGCCGTTCTGACAGGTGAACTGCCACTGTTCGTTGCAGGTGCTGTTGGCAGCTGCAGAGGGTTGGCAGGTGTCAGACATACATGACATTTGACAGAAATACTTTATTTCAAGATTGCAACATTTTGTACATGTAAATGATGACAGCTAAGCAGCCTCTTGCACAGAATCCAAATAATTAATCAACATTGGTGCAACTGCTGTTTGATGTTCATGTAGTTCTCACAAGTTACTCATGTACAATATTAATAAACTACTTGACATGTCTAAATCTATAATCCCAAAGAGTATGTTCCACCGGTCTTGCATTCTCTGAAGCTACCTGTGTTACCAGAAACATCCAAGCATACATGATTATATTATTATATCACAATTTTTTACTACAAATGACAGAGACCAACTACTGCTACCCCCCCCCCCCACACACACACCTTCACTTCTTCGTACACTGCCCAAAAAATGTTTGGTTAACTGTCATCTTACCCAAAACAACAGAGAAAAGGAGAGTACAAAACAAACTTGACAAAAACAACCAGTGGTCCCTATCCATACTGCAGGCTACATGTACAATGTAGATGATACTGACATTTACAACGTGTCATCTGCATGAATTATTCATCTGGAAAATCAAATTGGCTCATCATCAAATATTCAATCAGTATTCTACGAGGATGACACCACTCTCTCTGAATGGTATAGATTACATACTTAAGGCCACACAATTTAATCAATTTTTATTGGTTCTCCGATTTGCCCGCTTTTTTTTTTTTCTGATTTGCAAAAAAAAAGTATTCGGGTTCTGAATCAACGCCAAAATGCTCGTATTTTGGCCCCAACAGTCAAAGAAAGTCCTTGCCTTCCTATAGTAACTGTTGTTACAGTTTTTCATTCTAACAATGCAGTGGTTTGCTTAAAAGTTAAAAAATCATTGTTTGAATTATAAACCATCCTGGTATGTTGACATCATGGCTCCTATTGTACTATCTGGGGCTATCATAGGATGCCTAGACCTGATTTTTGTCAGCCTGTTGCTTCATGTTTTTTCTGAAGAAATCCAAGAACCAACAAATCAAATTGGTGTGGCCTTAAGAATGTTCACAAACAATTTATTGTCATGTATAATTTAAAGCTCTCTGGCAATCAGGCCTGTAACCTTGTACTGCACAGCTACGTGAATTCACTAATACATGTAGACGTCAATATGATGATAAATGCTCAAAGCTGTTCAATTTTCTTTCTACTTGTTCGAAAGAATTTAATACATTCCATCTAATAAATAAATTCAATTACATTCTAGGAGGAGATAACCCTTACTGTGAACAAATGGGCAAATACATCAAAGAATGTTTAGACCTTAAAATCAGTAGGTACTGTAAATGACATGTTAAACTCAATATATTTTATCCATACACTTTGTATGTATGTAAGTTGATTTCTGACATTTGTATCCACTTGTTCATAATTATGTAAGTTCCTTTGTAGCTACTTGTTTGTTGCCAGTACAGTTATAGCAGACCTTACAAAAGTCGCTGTGTTTTTTGTGTGTAAATAAAGATTTCGTAATGTAGTTAACATAGTTTACATACAATCGATCCATGCAGTGTTGTTAATAAAAAGAGGTTTCAAAATAAATTGTACTTACGGACACAGTCCTTGCCACCATTGGCCAGTTTGTAGTTGCCGTCGGTAGGACAAGCACATTCCGTTCCGCCACTGGGCGCAGGATGACACGAGTGGCTACAACCACCATTGTTATTTTCACATGGATTGTTGGAACCTAAAATGACATCAGTTGATTGAATGATGATTGGTTTATTGATAATACATGTAAAATGGGCCTTGCCGTGAATACTGACAGAATTGTATGCCAACCTTTATAACAAAAAAACAGAGAATTCAGACTTCCAGAAGTATGCAATCTGCAGCTTCCGGTATTCCCCTATGTTGACCTCTAATTCCTGCTGGCTTCTGGCCAGATTTCGGGACCTTTGACCTCCTGTCATTCTGCCTGTCAATCTTACCCCAAACCCACTTGCTGTCAACCCATGGGCCACAGTGTAGCCACCCAAAACAATACTTCCGTACCCGGAAGTAAATCTTTCTTGGCTTAGAATACAAAGCAAACTACATGGGATAAATATTTACTGTAGAGGAGTACTATGCACAGGAGAAATATAATGTAGTGTATACAAGTCACCATAATGTAAAGAACTGACAACGACAACAAACAATATCGTTTCAAACATCTAGTAGTACTAATTAGTACAATAAGTATTCTTGTGTGTAAGATTTTGATTATCTTATTATAGTTAATGGCTGTCTGCTCAAAGATAGAGCATAATGCATATGGATCAAAAGTAGAGTTCCAACATTCAAAATTCGTGAACTTAGCATGTCCAGATCACAAGATATCATTTCGAGGTCTGATTTAAGACCTACAAAATGTACCCATCTACCAAATATTAAGACAATCCATTGAAGCCTTCTTGTTTACAGACAGACATATGTACACACACGCACGCACGCACGCACGCACACACACACACATACACACGCACACACGAATGCTACCAAAAACATAACCTTCTTGGCAAAGGTACAAAACTACTGTAAGTTTGAAAGTTAAAATGTCAGTGACATGTAAGTTTGAAAGTGAAAATGTCAGTGACATGACTTACACTGTTGGCTGGAAGTGGAGAAGACGTGAATGTCCCGAAGGAAACCAGTTAGACCTTGCGCCATGCGGATCTGGTTGGCTCCAGTGTGTTTCTCAGCTCGTATGACAGCCCTTAGGTTTGAATCAGTCCAGTAGATGTATGATCCACTAATCGCGATACCGTTGGGCGCCATGCTTGAGGTGATGATGGTCTCACGCCCAGATCCGTCCATATTCACCCTCTCAATTATATCCCTGTGCCAAGAAAAACAACAACATTGTAGCACATGGGATATTGAAGTTTTCTTTATACACAGCTGGTTAAGTCTCTCACCAGCTTACATTCCGATGCCTGACAGACATCTTCCTCAAAGCTTCTGACTGGAGTACTGCTTCTTGCTGCTAAATGTAGCCAATGTAGGTGGCAATTGTAGCACATGATAATGACATACTCTAAATTCATTTCTATTCATGAGGGAGTTAATTTCGTTTTCGGGGGAAATGAGGTTTTCGCAGTATTTTTAAGTTTGCAGTTGAAACAATTCTGTACTACAGTAGAAATACATGGAAGCACATATTCACAGATTTTGCAAAAGATACCGCATAAAGATTCAAATCAAATTCTACATGCCATGAATGAAATCTTCTCTTCTAGCATTTGAAGCAACAACACTCCGTTCAGTTACACATCACAAGACGACTATCACAAACCGTGGTTACGTTTAGATTATTCAAATAATAACAGAAGCAGGTGACTTACTCGAACAAGTCGGAAAAGTAGATCTTGTTTTCAGCGAAGTCCAAAGCCAGCCCATAAGCCAAACCAGTGTTTGAGACAAGTGTTGTCCTGTTGTTGCCCCCCATGCTTGCCCTTCGGACCCCTCCCCACTGAGTCCAGTAAAGGTACCTGAAGATACACACAAAGATATCAGAACCAGAAGTGCTGCTGCAGTACTATAGAAAGCCACTAGGGGGCTGAAAATTGAGCTTGTCCTGTGTTACGACCATAGCAATGCAATGTTGGCTGTGTGATGACTTAGAGGTGATGAGAGGTAAAAGTGTGTCTAAAAAAACACGAGGAAGACTAGAAAGGTAACATATGCAAAGCAAAATGCATAATGTTTACCTTCTCATGGTCTAGCCTAAAAAACTACCGCTCTGTTTGTCTTACTCAAACACATTCATATATATGGTGAGCAGCCCCTCCAACTCTGGCTTGCAACATACATGTTCTAGTAATGCAATCCGACACCACAGGGTGTCTGCTACACCAGTTACCATGGTGACAGACGTCTGGTCCAGGTCATTGACATTATTTGTTTGGAGAAGAAGAAGAAGAAGAAGAGGAAGAAAAAACTGAGCCTGCTAAGGTAGCCAGTTGGCACCAAATTTTTTTTTGCTATGGGGTCAAGCAGCAGCTAGAAGATTAAGATCACTCCAAAGGTTCAACAACTTACCCTCTACATGGATCCAGAGCCATGGCATAGATATAACTAATGCCAGTCAAAATGTCTACTTTGCTGCTACCATCGGCATTAGCAGCTTGTATCTTGTACGGGAAGCCGTCACCCCAGTAGATTTTCTTGGCAACCCAGTCAAATGCTATTGCACTGGGATAGCGCAGACCTGCAATAAGATTGATTTTAAGTGAATTAGCAGCAGGATTTTGGACCATTGCACACCGGGACATGCCCCTTTTTCGAAAGGTGTGGTGGGTTCTTTAACGTGCGTGAGGTGTGGCTCTTTCCAAACACATGACCTCCATTTAACATCCTTTCCGAGGGATGTCCCTAAGGCCACAGCAAGTAAATTTTATGGATGACATCCTCCGCAGATTCCAAATCTAATGCTATAGGGGAAAAAACAAGGCTGGCAAAAAAAACAAGATTTATGCATTTTCAAATATTTAGATCGTAAACCTTGTTAAAGGAGAGTTGAGGCAACAAAACATGATATCACAACCAACAGGTATTTCCTCCTTTTTTCAACAGTATTACCTGTCCCTGTAGATATCTATATATCCCAAATAACTACAATCGTAGAAAAGAGCTTGTCGTGCCATCGTGGGTAGGTAAGTATTTATTTGCAATGAAATACCATGGACTGTCAACACTTGCCATCAAACAAGAGCAATTGTGCCTCAAGTTTGCTGGATCTCTGATGGTCTCTGAGTTTAGAGACTGCCTACATGTACCTGAGAACAGAAGGCTCAATTGCTGGCAGAGGGCAACGAAATTTCTTTTTTTCTTTTTTCTGAAATCGGGCAAAAATCAATGTGCGCGCAGGCATCCAGAAAAATTACTTGCTGTGTCCTAACCAAAGCTCGGTACTCATTTCCACCTGAGTGAAGTGAGGAAAGTCGTGTTAAGTGCCTTTCTCAAGCGCACAAGATTGGTGACATGGCAGGATTCGAACCCTGGACCTCTTGGTTCTAAGCCAAACACTCTGCCATTACGCCACACGACCCCACCGTATTTACGTGTAAGTAGTAATTACATTAAGGTAAACCACTGACAGCCCTACCTTCTGTGATGATGTCCAAGATAACAGGATCAGTTCCACCTGCTGTGTTCAGGTTGATGTAGCTGATTTTTCGATTGTTAGCACCAGTCTCTGGAAATACAAGAGGCTGTTGGTCACTAAGACAAGAGCACATTGCAGGTGATTAGTCACTTAAATTCCGAGGAAGACTGCAATTTTATTTTACAGACAGGCCATTTTATTTGATTCTTTTGATTTGATTTGCCTACCCTTGCCTTGCCTAAATGCTTAGGCCAGTGCTGGCCGCTTGCTCCTCTTCAAACTTGCCCTCCAGGAAACACGGTCCTTAGCCTTTTGTTCAGCCACCTTGAGTGGCCATTCCGTTGTCTGACACAATTTGGTCTCTCCATCTTTTTGGAGGTCTTCCTCTGGGTCTTAGGTTTTTAAAGTCTTGGTGGTAGGCCTTATATACTATAAGATTTGATTTGTACACCAGCTTATTCTACCAACTACATTCTACCAAAGCAGATTGCTGACCCTGCTAGAAACAGAATAGACTGGAAAAAACTCACAGTCGCCTGCAAGTAGCAGCCGACAGAAGAAGAAGAAGACCAGATTATTATGTACTTCTTTGTTTCTCTTCATTGTTGTTGTACCTTGATTTTGTTTTTATTACTTTCATCTGTATGTGTGGAGAGCAGAGGGCCTCGATAAGTAGGATATACTTTTGCCCAATCCTCAAAAAATAAATGCAACTATTAAAATAAGTAAGACTGCAGTAGGACAGTTGAAAATTTGATCCACATCTAGAAGTGGCCTAAGAAGATCATCACACTGGATGTGGAAGGCCAAAACCCACAAGGTTGACAAAGGAAAAGATGCCAAATTCTGAGTGGTGCAGGTAAAATTTGTCTGGTGAAGGTAATTTTCAATGTTACCTGCACCAGTGTAGGTATGCAGAAATAAGTATTTCGAGCCCTAGCTGTGACTCTACTCACGAGTGATGTAGATTCGGTTGTCTGCTGCGTCAAAGTCCAGATAGCCATTGAGCTGCAGCTGTCCGCTTCCAACAGGCTCGAACGGCATGGAGGTCGCTGACGGTTCAAGATGGAGGCTGCGCACTTCTCCTCCGGCAGAATATATGAGGTAATCCGACACATCTGTAGGGTCACAAAGGTCAAGACAGTTAATGGAGTTTTTTTGGTGTATAGAGGTTCTTTTCTGTGGAAGTGAGGGGAAGTAACTGCAAACTGCCAGAAAGGTCAAATTGGAGGTCAAAATGGTCTCCCAGGAGAGTGCGCACATAATCACACAGAAATTAACATTAATGAAAAAAACAAGACATTCAAAACAACTCACAGAGCTCCGAAATTCTTAATTTCTTGTTTTATCTGCATTGTATAGCCAGGATACACATGTAACTGCCCTTCAGCAATTGCCAACTTTAGGGATGTTTACCTCCAGTTGCTTCCCTTCCGAAGACAATCTTCAAGCTTTCAAAATAAACATTTACCACCATCTTGGGTAGTCATATATCTGTCATACCATCTAGCTCAGTGCCTACAAGTGGTCATTTGGTTTGAGCAACACCGTTAAAAAAAATTTTAAGTTTTGCCCATTTCCAGGGAATACCAGTATCATCTACCAACCAACCAATTCAATGTCTTTTTGACATGCCGTGATCTGTGCTGATAGGTCACACATGTAGCTCTATTTCTTAGAGGATGTCCCTAACCAAAGCTAAATGTAGGTACTCATTTTCACCTGAGTCGAGTGACGAAATAGGCATCAAGTGCCTTTCCCAAGGGACAACGTCTGCTAGGGATTCGAACCCAGAACCTTTAGATTATAAATCAAGAACCCTAACCACAAGACCACCTTTCCACCTAAAGGTACCAACAAAGCTGAACTTTCATGCTCACACTCACCATCACACCGTCTGTTGTCTGAACTCAGCGCGCCGTAAGCACAGGCACACACGGGGGTCGTGGTGTCTGGCATGGCGAAACAGAGCTGCTCACAGCCGCCATTGTTGGTCTGGCATGGGTTGGTGTTATCTGTTAACAACATGAAAAAATTGTCAGGCTTGTTGTCCTGCTTGTGAAGTGATCGTCTTCATAATCATTTAGCTCCAGGCACAGAGGTTTTGTTTATATAAATACTCAAGCACATCTTCAAGATGAGACAATGGTATTTTGTGGTACAAATCCTCATAATGCCTACTGTTGAACTACATTATATACATGTATGTAGAACATACATGTGTGCTCTCTATGGTCCAATAAAGATCAATGTGAATGATAATGTACTTAAATACCTGCAGGCTGAACACTTGCATCAAAAACTCGAATTCTCTGAAGATTCAGCATATCACTGCGAATCTCTTCAGCAGGGTCTGTGCTTGGTTCCTTGCTGGCACGGTAAATTGTCCGCAAGTTGCGGTCAAGCCAGTACATGCTGGACTGTTGGTACATTTGTAAGAGGCAAATGAAAAAAGATCAGGACCGGTACAGTACTTTAACAGTTTTTTAAAAATTAATCATAGATTCTATCATTTTTCTTATCATTAAAACCATATCAATATTCAATTTACTATTTATTCAATTTATTCAATTTGACAAAATCGTACAAAGGCAGGGGTTGTCTAACGCACCCCTGAATTGTGCTACAATTTTTACACACAGTTGTTTAAACATCAAGACAAGTAATATGATGGGAACCCTGGCCTATAGCCAAAGGATGTGACCTGAACAAAAAATAGGATCTACATGTATTGTAACTTGCTAATGCATGCTTCTTACACCCTAATACAAAATTACAGATGCTCCTGCAGTTCCATACCAACCTGATAGATAGCAATACTGATCGGTGCAGGCAAGTTGCGGCCACTTCGAATGACAATTCGGCTACCACCAGTCCAGCTCATACGCTGGAAAGAAGAACAAAGAGCTTTAAATGTGAAAGACCTTAAAATGTGCATTGCAGTACTGTCCTTGGTGCTGAACACCATCCACACACAAACACTTGTTATTGGTGCTGATTACAACCCACACACAAACACACCTGTCACTGGTGGTGAACACTATCTACATACAGGCAAACACACCTGTCCTTGGTGCTGAACACCATCCACAGTCAAACACATCTGCCCTTGGTGCTGAACACCATCTACAGTCAAACACACCTGTCCTTGGTGCTGAACACAATCCACAGTCAAACACATCTGCCCTTGGTGCTGAACATCATCCACAGTCAAACACATCTGCCCTTGGCGCTGAACACCATCCACACAAACACACCTGTCCTTGGTGCTGAACACCATCCACACACAAACACTCCTGTCCTTGGTGCTGAACACCATCTGCATACAGGCAAACACACCTGTCCTTGGTGCTGAACACCATCTACATACAGGCAAACACACCTGTCCTTGGTGCTGAACACCATCCACAGTCAAACACACCTGTCCTTGGTGCTGAACACCATCCACAGTCAAACACATCTGCCCTTGGCGCCGAACACCATCCACACAAACACACTTGCCCTTGGTGCTGAACACCATCCACACACAAACAATCCTGTCCTTAGTGCTGAACACCATCCACACACAAACAATCCTGTCCTTGGTGCTGAACACCATCAATAACATGTAATCAAACTGTTTACCCCTAACCTGGATGGGACAAATCGCTTGCCTACATCAGGCAATCAAACGGTTTATCCCTACTCTAGCTAGACAAATTCCCATTCTCCTCCTCAGGTGATCTAATGGTTTACCCCTTACCTGGATGGAGTCGGTCCTCACGTCGACCCAGTAGACATTGTGTGTTGCCATGTCGATGGTCAGGTCAGAAGGCTGTACAATGCCATTTCTGACCAGTATTGTCCGGTTACTCCCATCCAGTAGTGACCTCTCTATGGCCGGTGTCTGTCCAGTGTCTGCCCAGTACAAGTACCTTGGAAGACATATTTAAATTAGTCAAACAGGGATTTTTAAATAATAATTATATATATAGTTACAATGTTTTACACCATTTCAACAGTGATGTTTGTTACTTACTGTTTTGGGTGGCTGAGCTGTGGGTTTGTGTATCTGTTTGGCCAGACGGAATGTGGGTGGGGGAAGTTAGACAGAATGGCATGAGGTCAAAGGTCTCAGAATCTGGCCGGGAGCCAGCAGGAGTTTGAGGTCGATATGGGGGATTTCAGGAAGCCGAGGACTGCATACTTCTCTGACGTCTGATATCTCTGATTTCTTGTTTCCATTATACTAGTTGACTTGCATATTAGTTATTGACAAAGTGAGAGTTGAATTCCAGAAACTATAAAACATGGTTAATTTTTTTTCCTCCTGAATACTTACAGAGTGGGCTTTCACCCTAAAGACCTGTAGTCTTTTTCTACTGTGGCTCACAGTTTGAACTGTGCATGTCCAAGGTCAAAGGTGAAGGCCCCTAACTTGTAAACACTTCTTGTCTAGACCATGCTTGATACTATGTCCAGACATATTTTCTTTACGCCTCACAGGTCTTTAACTTTCACATATGAAAATTATTTTGAAGTAGAATGTAGTCCATACAACAATGAGAGAGTTGAACTTAATAGACTGATAACATCAATGTTCCCCTACTTCATACACCTAAGTCATACAGATTCACATTTCTAATGAGCTTAGACAAACCTCTGATCCTAAAACATTTCTATTCTTACCTTTTCACCATCACAGAGAAGCGAGAAGTTGAATTTACTTAAGCGACTATAGTGCTAGTGCTACATTGTAGCTTGATCATGTGTGTATGTATATTATGTATATACAAGCTATTCCTGCTGTGACCTGTACTTAACCCAGTGGGTATGTATGTACAATAAAGGTCTTCATTCATTCATATTACCCACGATGCATTACAGTGCTCATGCACAGTTTGAACCGTGAACCGGCTTACTACAGTGCCTGTACCTTTTGATGGGGTTGACTGCGATGGACTTTGGCGAATCCTCGACAGTCCTGATCAAAACCTTCCTGAAGCTGCCACTGGTCTTGGCAACTTCAATCACCGTCTCCAAGTCTTGAACATTTATAAAATACATGTATCCTGGAACAATCAAATCACCTGGTTAAGATTTTTTAATCATATCTTCAATTTGAAACCAATAACTTTCACTCCCAAACCAGTTTACTTTCTGTTCTGGTCTGTGGTGGTTAGACATACTTGAACTTCAGATGTTGACGTTTGTATCTGTATTACCTGTATAACCACCCTTTGGTGTAACACACCAGATTTTCAGGCATATGGTGGTTGCATCACAGAAAATTAACCGTTCCACTGAACGACCCGTCCCACTGAACGAATTATGCAGGTTTACACGTAGATAGCATATGTCCGGAATTTTCATTGCTACAAAGACATTCATACAAAAGGCTATCAAATCTATTTGTATCTTATCTGAGTTATCTTGTTCACTGAAGGCAAGAAATTCTGGTAACAACATTAGACAGTCCTTATGTTCCGACACCCCTATGGTCTGCCAACTCAACCTAAATAATTGTTTCAACAACCCTAACCTCATGTTGGAAGGTGGAGGTGTTGGAACATAGGGGCATCGGAACAGGGCTGTCCCTGTTAAGACAAAGGAGAACACTTGCCTGCGAGCCAGTCGATGGCTAAGCTAGACACTCCTTGCGTTCCGATCCCACTCTCTAGTATGATCTTCATCCTGGAGTCAACGTTTGGCTTGATCCTCCAGATGCCTCTGTTTCGGTAACCGAAGAACAGATAACCCATGCCCATCTGCATTCCCACAGACTGTCCCATTCCTGTACAAATTAAGAAATCCTAATTAGCATGAAAGTTCACCTGTGTTGATGAGCATCTACTAAGATGTAATGCCACCTGGTCACATACATGTAGACTGCACACATATCTGCCACTTGGTAAAAATGTGTTGGAAAAGATCTCCAATGCAACGCCCCCAGTATAATGCACTCCTGGATTTCTAAACTGTGCATACAAGGAGTGGGGGTGCTGCACTAGAGATCTCTCAAACACACTGTTTTTCAGTGTGTTTGAGAGATCTCTAGTGCAGCACCCCCACTTGTATGCACAGTTTAGAAATCCAGGTGGTGGATATATGTAACCTGGTGGCTTAATGTTAAGAGGTTACATGAAGATGACATTATGAAATGGCCTTAATTGTAGATCCAACACAAAAGGAAATTTTGACTTGGATTCAGCTCTTGGATGCTACCAAGACATTTACATGTAAAGCAGTCTGCTGTTACATGTGTTACTGTATACATGCCCGTAGCCAGATTTTGGTTGGGGGGAGGGGGTTCTTCTTACTATCTGAGGAACCAGGTGCAAGCTTCCTAGGGGGGTCTGGGGGCTTGCCCCCCCTGAAAAGTTTGAAAATCGAACATTCTGAAGTGCCATTTCCTGCATTTTTGAGAGGATTTTGAAGGAAAAATCAGACACTCACATAACTGTTTCAGACAGTATTGGAAGAAGAGAAAGACCAAGTACAATGTATATCCATTATAAAATGGCCTCCACGTTCATCAGCCTTTAATATAAAGCATATTCTAACTTAAAGACTGCGGTGTTCCTTTTTATTCAATGACAAAGTGAGCAGTTTTTCTAGGATTCCTGCCCCGCTGGTGATACAAATCAGTCCGCCTTTTATAAAAAAAATCTTGGACATTGAAAAATGGACCTTCAAGGGCGTGGCCTGAACCCCCCTGGCTACGAGCATGGTATGGCCAACTTAGTCCAGCCTACGCTGCATTTTATCTGAAAATATAAAGCATGTTATGTGCAATGTTCCAAGAAAGCAGCCGATCACAAACAGCATCTAGGCCAAACCTGCATAGCATGTCGGCAGAACGTACCGCAACTACGTGAAACCTGTATTGTGTATTGTGCATGGCACTTTAGCAGAATGTCTCATTTAAGGTCGTATTCACTATTTAAGGATAGAATGACATCCTGTTTATACATGTAGTATTCAAATGTTGTGTCAGAAAAGATATCATCTGTAAAGGGAAAAATTCTGATGCAATGTTGACCAAACATCCAACATAAACCATGAAAAATTCGGGTTTTGCGCAGACACAGTATGTTCTGCTGACGTGCTAACCTGCACCTCCATAATAGATGATCCGTGGTTGCACCCACAATTGCATTCTAACACTTGTGTACAGCTCCCCCTTCCTAAAATCAACAGCTAAAGCCTGACTTGCTAAAGAGGAGAGAAGAAAGGAGAGATCAATACCACAGTGTCTGAACCACACACCTTTGCCAATGTTTTATCCTCCCATTTGAAGATAAAGTTCTTTTCACGAAATCAAATTTTAGGTAAGGCCACACCAATTTAATTTGTTGGTTCTCCGGGGTTGTTTTTTTTTCAGAAAAAGTTTGAAGCGACAGGGCGAAATAAAAAGAACAGGCCAAGGCACCCCGTGATAGCCCGAAATGTTACAATAGGAGCCATAAAGTCAACATACATGTACATGTACTTAGGCTGGGTTATAATTCATACAATAAATTTTGAACCCACTGCACTGATAGATGGAAAAACTTTAACAACTAGGAAGACAAGGACTTTCTTCAACCGTTGGGGCCAAAATATGAGCATTTTGGGGTTGATTCAGAACCTAAAATCTTTTCTTTTTTTTTTGCAAATCAGAAAAAAATAGAGAGGCAAATCAGATAACCAATTGATTAAATTGGTGAGGCATAACCTACCAAAGATTAGGCACTGGTGACACATGGTAGGCATTGCAGCAAGAACAAGACATTGGAGATTTCAGCCTTCCAGGACGTATGTTGGGCTTTTGCGACCTTCAAGTTCACCCGATTTTCCGTGTCTAAAATTTTGACCTGCCATTCTGCCTGTCAATCTTCCCCCCATTATGTGCTGTCAACCTACAAATGTACTATGTCTGGAAAAACAGACCCACAAACCCACTGCTCAGCCGCCCAAAACAATACTACTATTCCGTCCGGAAGCAATGAAGTCCAAAACGTGGCAAGAAGGAACAGAATTTATTACTGGAGGCAGCTGACAAGTTGCCAAAATGTTGGCAGGTTTGTGGCTGGGCTTTTTTTCCATATTTTCTTTTCTTCATTTCTTGTCCAACACAATTGGCACCATGTAACAACATTTACTGGCCAGTCAGGTATCTGATTACATTGTATAGGCCTGAAAGAACATCTTTTCTCCCTAAGTCAGAAACATCAATGGTTTAGACAAACTCGACTCACAGAGAGTGAGGACTGACTGACCCAATAGGAGAAGCTTTTAGCAGGGGTTATGAACTTAAGGCTGCTCTAAAACTTAATGTTTAAAGGAACATTTCATAGTTCCTTTTATTTCTGTGTTGGCTAAATTATACACCCTCCCACAAAAAAAAGTATGATGCAAAAATTGGTACTAAAGGTGTGTGGTTGTAGCAGTGAGTCGAAGTCAGTTGAAAGGAATGAAATTAGAAAGGTAACAATTGCAAAGCAAATGCATAACATTTACCTTCACATGGGGATGGTCTACAGTAGTTCAACAAACTACATAAACTGCTCTGTTTATTCTTACTTTAAAAAAACACACAGTCATTCATATATATGGTGACCAGCCTCTTGCTACATAATGTACACATGTAATCCAACACCACAGGGTGTCTGCTACAGCACCAGTTACCATGGTAACAGCCGTCTGGTCCAGGTCATTGACCTTATTTGTTTGGAAGGGAAGAGGAGGAAGAAGAAGAAAAAACATAATCCTTTATTATGTTTACCTTCTGCAACTTCAAGGTTAACATAATAAAGAAATGAAAAAAAGAAATGCTACAAAAGTTCACCAATGTTGGTAGTTAATATTAGTAAACAACAAAGCTTACAATCTGAATTTTCAGCCTTCATCAAGGTTAAATGACCAATCACTCAAGACATTGTGACCTAATTATAACTGACATGTGATTGGTCAATCTATCTTGACACAGTACCTACAGAAGAATAAAGGAGTTGATCTACACGAGGGCACACCAACCAACAGATATGGGGTAGGAATTTCCTGACAGTTTTGGCCAATTATATAGATCATTCCTGGCTGTCAATCAAAATCAGCGATTTGGCCAATTAATTGAATAAAAGAACAGGATTTGGTCATGTGACCAACAGCAGGCACATCTGCCATTTTTAGGAATTTGTCAATGTTTAATGGAAGCGTTCAAGTTGTGAGGGTGTTGCTAAGGAGGGTGTTGCTAAGGAGGGTGTGGCTTTGGGAACTGTCTATTGCTGATGTTACATTAGAATTATACTGATAGATTTTACAGTCTTACACTTTAATGTCCTTCTTTTTTCAGCTATACATGTATATGAAATTACACAAAAGTATGATGCATATTGTGCAGGCAACATATCATTATTAAGGTAAGTTTTAGACAGACATAGACGACAGCTGAGAAGAAACTATGGAAATCCGATACAATTCATGGATAAAGTAAAAACACTCAAAATTTGCGTTAAAAAGTCCTCCAATGTCATTTCACACCTCAGCATCCATTGCTTATCAGAATAGTGACAGTAATTTGAGCAAAATACATGTAAATTTTCTTCTTGGGTTCTCCATATTTTTCTGTCAACATTCAAAAATTTGGGCAAGTCAAATTCATTATTGTCAGATTGACAGTTTATTCCTTCTAGTAAGTTCTACAATAATCTACCCATTTCGATGTGACCCAGGTTTCAGTGGAAAGCAGGATCACGACATCATTTTCACATTACACGAATTAATGCATGTCTTGTTGTTTACCTATGTTTCCGATTGGTTCCATGGCATCTTCGTGCTGACTAGAAGAGAGGCCAATGGCACGAATCACGCCGTACTGCGAGACCACCAAGAACGATGTCTGAGCTGTGTTGGACATCAACAGAAATCATGTTAGGCTCCTTCACATGCACCAACAAGAAATCAGAGATTTCGGGCTTCCGTGAAGTGTTTTGGGTTTTCGTGAATGTATTGGAACTGTGGAGGGGATTGTATGATGTACATGTAATGTCATCGGATATTACTCCACTGTCATGTGGCCTGTTATTTGCCTGTCATGTGGCTTAATGCAATGTCTGGAACCGAAACATACAACTCCCCCTAAACCAATGCCACCCAGAACAATACTTCCATCCCAGAAGTACAAATGTAACAATGACTTGATTAAGATTGGGACCTTTTGGGAGGGTTTAGGATTAGGCTTCTTGAGAGCCTAGTTTATTGTAATTATAAAATAATTGTAGCTTTTGCAATAAAGCTTTTCAGCAAAAAATCACAAAATGGACAAACAATAACTTTCAATAGTATTCATGGCTATACTTCACCAAAAACATCTCTATGTCAAACTACATGTACATCATGTAAATGAATTTCGCTACCATTAATTGGGTTACCGGTACCATGAGATAAATACATAATATTTGAGAGTACCCTCCCCAGTTTCAGAAATCCACAAGCCCCTCTGGGTTTACTAAGACACATGCACAAATTCTGAGGAGTCACCTTCGCATGTGGTTCCATCTGAGGCGAGAGTGTAGCCAGTTCCGCAGGCACAGACTTTAGTGAAACCTGGCTTGTTGAAACACAGCTGCTGGCAGTTCCCGTTGTTCCTGTTACACATGTGCCTGGTCGCTGGCACTGTGGGGTGGAAATTTACATGTAGGATGACACATTTGACTGCCTACTTAATATTATTATAATAGGTGACCCCAAGATTATACATGTAGCGACACGCCATGACATCCTGTTTCCTACAACTATATACATTGTACATGTACAATGTAGGTTATGAACTTAACTGAACTGACCTTATTAAAGTAAGGTATACACACATGTTCAGATACAATAAGACTGCACCAATTTGAAAGCAATTTGCACTTTTTGTTTGAAGTTTAAAGAAAATACTTAACGAAAGGAGTTTAATAAAGAAAATGCTTAATGACGTTTCTCTCAGGCCTCTGCCACTTGCTAAATCTTTACTTTAAAATGAAAACAGTCTGCTACAGTCACTATAGAGCAGCTTATTTACCATGTTCCCTGGCATACACCTTGACAGCGTGGACCTGAGCAAGGTTGCTTCTCATGGTGATCCTGTTCTGCCCGTCTGCCTTGTCCACACGTTCAAGTACCTCATAACCCAAATCTGTCGACAAAACAATCTTTCATTCATTATACAACATCTTCTTCACCCTCACATTCTGTATGTTTTCTCTGCACATTAAAGAACCCAACACAGCATGTCGGCAGAACGTACTGCACCTGTGTGAAAACCGAAGTGTGTTGTGCATGGCACTTCGGCAGAATGTCTTGTTTAAGGTCGTATTGGCATATGTAAGGACGACATCCTGTCTACAGTTTTCAAATGTTGTGTCGGAAAGATATCATCTGCAACGGTGAAATTCTGATGCAACATTGACCAAATATCCAACAAAAACTCTGCCAATGTGCTATCCAACTCACTTATTGAGAAGAGTAGGGGTGACCCGGTGTTCTTGGCTGAAAAGCCCCATCACAATACCACTAGCTACCTGAAAATGCATCATGCTTCACCTCACTTGAGGATGACTGCTTTACCTTTACTTAAACATCCAACCCTATTTTTGCAGAGCTGTTGTTGACTGATAGAAAGATCAGATAACAGATGACTCAACAGACAGCCCTCACCTCCATAGTACAGATAGTCTCCATAGATAGCAAGGCCTCGAGGATGGGCAAGACCACTGACCAATGCACGTCTGTCGTTACATGCAGTACCCTGGGATGTGATGGTACAAGTCTCCACCTGGGAACAATTCAAACAAGAAATCAGAGAAGGAACGTTGATGAAGGTTAGACATCCAGGTAATAAGAACAGTTACTCTAGTCCATGGGCCAGAACCCGAAATTTCACATATTGGTACTCAAGCAACTGGATATGATTTTGGAAACAGTCAGATGTTTCAGGTAGCACCCACTACCTCTTATCAGTGACACAGAGAAGGAAGAATACTAGTAGTACAATTTATGTAACACTGATGGAGATCCTAATGAAACAACAAAACAAACAAAGAGATAAGTATTATGGGTTTTTGTGACTTAACAGTTAACAGACCTTGTTTGTATGATGTATTTTAATCAGGCATTACACCTCTTCCCATACCACCCACTTACTCCCACCAAGTGCGCACTGGGTCACCTTCGGGTGTGACCTTCCCGTCAATCATCTGTCAAAATCACCTCCCACCAGCCATGGAAAAAAGCCATCATTAGGACAGACAGAGACACAAACCCACGACTCAGCCACCCTAAACACTTTATACTTCCAAAAGTAACTGCAATCATTATGGTACTCACTGTTCCATAATGAGTCTCTGTCCAGTACAGTTTCTGGGCTGGTATGTCCACAGCAATGAAGTCCAGGTGGTCCACCCGATCCAGGATAAGATTGGCTCGGTTAGTCCCATCCAGATCTGCACTAGCTATCTTTTTGGGAATGGTGCCTTCGTTTCCACGATCTGCCCAGTACATTTTCCTGGAAGATAAAAATGATACATGAATAACTTCATCAGGTTGGTGAATGATTGAATAGCAAAGTATTTATTCACAACCACTTATTTTACATTTAAATACATGTATTTCCAGGAGCCAAAATTTGAATGACCGTCTGTCATGTTCATCAGGGCAACTATGACTGGTTCACTGTGCACTGAAGCTAGGTGTTACTGGTTTACTGTGCACTGAAGATAGGTGTTACTGCTAACAATGCGGTCTCAAATGTAAAGTAAAAAATTGAAAGTTTAACGCAGTGTACATGGGTTTTGCATGAGTTTTAACTGCGTGAGTTTTAACTGCATGTTACACGGCTTTTTTATTTCCTTCAATCACAATTCAAATGCAATTTACACAACTTTTTCACAAGGAATGAAAAAGATGAAACCGCATGTAAAACGCGTAGTAAGGGAAGTTAATCGAGATCTGTACTATCTGTACTACTCACCCATTCACAGGATCCAGTGCAATGGCATTGACCAGCCCGACGGATGTTGTGTCCTCTCCTGCCATGGCAATGAGTACTTTACGATGAGGAGCATCCTCGTCCATCCGCATGACTTCAATGGTGAACCTGGCGGGATTGGACCAATAGATGTTCCTGCCAATCCAGTCTATAGCGATGGCGTGGGGATAGCCGACATACGCGTACGGAACGAAATCTGTTCGGTTTTGTCCATCCAGCATCACACGATGTATGGATGTCTGTAAAGAAGAAGAAGGAATGGTGCCACTTCGGGAAAATATCTTTTTGGGTGGTTCAAACACATTGTGAGATTCCGTTGAGTCGTTGACACACGATGGGGATAGGCAGTTCCAGAGTCCATGTCCATTTCTTGGTCAGTAAATCAATCAATCAATCAATCAATCAATCTATCTATCTATCTATCTATCTATCTATCTATTGATCCATTCATTAATGAATCAATCAATTCATTCATCAACCATTGAGCAATTTAATCCATTGAATAATCTAATAGCACATTTTTAGGTAATCCTTGTCACTAAAAACTGGCTGAAATTGGAGAGATCAGACTTCTGGGAAATATTGGCTTCCATGTGAATTTTCCCTGCTGGCTTCCAGCCAGATTCTAAGAACTTTGACCTCCTCTCATTCTTCACCCACCCACGTGCTGTCAACCTACTCTGGCCAGACAGACAGACAAACTCGGAAACTCAGCCATGCAAAATGATACTGCTGTACCTGAAAGTAAACATCTTTCTTAGAAAGAATCTGGATCCAGGAATATTGTTAACATACATTGCAAGATAGCAACATTGCTAACCATTGCAAGATACATTTGAAGGATGATCCTCTTTCAGCAGTTACAACAGTTACTGCCCTTCAGTGTACATGTAACACACCAGCTATGAATGCAAATCTTATAAAGGTAAACCACGCTGCTTTGGTAGAGGACTGCACTCTTTAAAAGTGTACGTCTAATATTTGAATGAAAGGTCATCTGTGTTGGTAGATTCCATAATGGTAAAGTTTAACTTTGATCCAACACAAGTTAGGGAACTCACCATGAATTTTCAGTCAAGCTCGTCCACCTTCATCATCACACTTCCGACTTCCGGCACGTCAGCGAATGGATCATTCGTCTGAAGAAAGTTGACTAGTTCAACCGAAAATTCATGGTGAGTTCCCTTCTTGTGTTGGATCACAGTTTAACTTTACCATTAAAGTGTTTGTCTAGTCTTAGATACATGTATTTTCTCAAGACTTGACGATTTCTTACATGTGTGTAATTGTTTCTCTCCACCCAGTAGATGTACCCCTCGTCATCATCAAAGTCCACGTCGTACCCATTCAGCAGGCCTGTGATAGGGGTGATGGGGTTGGTGGCACTGTCGGTAGGGTCCAGCAAGGCTCCTTTGATGGAAGACTGCTGAACATACAGCAAAAATGGCTCCACAGCTGAAAAATGTTCCAAATAAAATGACAGAGCTTTAAAAGCGCCAGTAGGAATGTTTTAAAGGCATCCAAATACATTAAATAAATGCAATTCATAAGCATCAATTTGATTTCTTGGTTCTCAGATTTTTTCAGAAAAAATATAAAGCGACTGGGAAAAAAAAGAGGCCTTGGCATCCTATGATAGCCCCAAATGTTACAATAGGAGCTACATGTATGAAGTCAAAATACCAGGCTGCAATGGATTTTGAACTTTTAATCACACCACTGCATTGATAGATGGAAAAACTGTCAAACCTATGAAGACAAGGACTTTCTTCAACTGTTGTGGCCTAATCCCGACTTACAAGTGTCGCAAGACCGCTGGTCAGGGTTGAGTCTGGCTCCTGTGGGACAGGCACACTTGAATCCCATCTCCTCCACTGGCGACAACAGACACAGGTGGGAACACGGGTTGTTGTAACAGGTGTTGTTACCTGTGGAGGAAAATAACATCACAACCCATTAACATTAGAAGTCAAAGATTTTACACTTCTGTGTTTGGAGTATTTAGAGTTATTGTGAACTTCTTGTTTTATTCATTATTGTGACTTTCTCACTGATTCTATGCATATTCCATATTGTCACTTCCTCCCAGCGTGTGGGGAGACTATTGACTAATGTCCAATTAGATCTCTCCTGTCAGTTTGTGGTTACACTATTTCCCCTCTCACTTCTTGTGATCTACAGGCAAAAAACACACTGAAAACAAAACCTCTGTACACAGGTTTTAACAGATTTCTTTCCAAGTGCCTATTATAATAAATAATATAAACAGAAAATTGAATATCCTCACCTACTGCATGTTTGACAAAAAATACCATCAGTTGTCAGATATGTCAATAAGTTGTGTGATTTTAAGAAAGATGCATATTATTAAGTGGTTTTCTCATGAATAGAATCTAAAAATCTCTTCATGATTTTGTGGCCTAAGACCAGTGTGGAAATGACCTACCCTGAGGCTGTCGGACAGGATGATAAGCGTGCAGGTCCAGAGGTCCCCAGAGATACTGTATCACCGTGGTCTGGTTCTGGGTCCCATCAAACTTGTTCACCCCATACACTTTATTTGCAGTTCGGTCTGACCAGTACACCATGTCCTCGAAGATGGTTATGGAGTGGGGGTGTTGTATCATCTAGGGAGAGGAAATGGTCAGTGGTTGTGGCTACTGTAAATTCATTTACTTTTGCAGTGGTTTTATTTGTGGTAGGAGGGAAAATTCTGTAGTACAATAGTTATACAAGGGAGACATACACATGTATTTGCAGTCATTACTAGTATTATTCATAGTGAAAAGGTCATTATTGCAAAAAATGCAAAAATAAAACCACTGTGAAAATTTCAAAATATACAGTATCTTCAGAAAGGACAGCCAGATTGGCCCCATCTAAACTGGGGCAAAAACCTGACCGTCCGAAATGCGTACGCATGCAAGGGTATGAAAACTACGTCAATTTTTTCCTGCATGTAAATCAGCCTGCTTTGATGACATAAAGAACGTACGTTCAGATTGTACGCCAGCCCTCCAGGTAATGTACGATCTGAACATACATTCTTGACATCATCAAAGCAGGCTCATTTACATGCAGGAAAAATTTGATGTATGCAGTTTTCACATGCTCGCATGCAAAATAATCATAAAATCCTCAAACGAGTAACCTAGACTGTTACCTGGTTACTTGCAAAAACCTGTCTGCGTCCTGTACCGTCGTAGTTACAGAAATCAATGTAATCCAGCCGAGCATCGGCAAAGTAGAGTCTCTGGGTTGGGAAATCGATTGCCAGGCCGTTTGGCCAGTAGAGCTTCTCTGTCACGATGGTGGTGCGTCCACTACCGTCCATCCCCGCACGCTCGATCCTGGGGTTCTGGCCCCAGTCTGACCAGAACATCAAGCGGTAACTGTACAAAACACAGTTACAAATACAGTCAAAACCCGTACAAGTGACCACCTGTAAATAAGGTCGTATTTTGGTGTCATGAGCACATTAAGAATCCTGTCTATAGTGACCATCTGTCCAGATAGACCAGATTCTATCATCGATCAGTCCTCTGGGTGGTCTTCTTAGAAAGGTTTGACTGTAAACCTTAAGTCCTTCCTACCATCTTCTTATAATTAGCCCTTGGGCTACTGACATTACAACAGTTGAAAATAAACTTAAAGTCCTTCCAGAATCACGAAGTGCCCATCTCCATTTACTTAGCCCTTGGGCCACTCAAACTACAGCAGGGGGCCAGTCCACTGGGAGCACTGTGTTTTCAACTCTAATACTAACCTTTCTAATTTCTAAGCAGAGAAGTACTATAATTTTTAAAGGATATTGTACTTCAGATCTAAACTATTGCACTCTTCTCAAACCTACCTTACCTAATATGTTCTATCGAGTTTTAATGTGGGTCTATCACCCATGTAACTGGGTACGAAGGGTCCTAACACTAAATACTGTACTTACTTGTCACGTGGGTCTATCGCCAAGCCCCGTGGGTAGGTAACATTTTGGTTGAACAGTACCATGCGGTTGTTGCCAGCCAGGTCAGAGACTGCAATAGTCTGCAGCCCATAGTCTGCCCAGTACAAGTTTCTCCCCACCCAGTCCACAACTATGCCTTCTGGCACCTGCAGTCCACTGCTGATGATCTGAACAAAAGAAGAATTGAAGGGCCAATATTTGTAAGCAAAACAAAAAGCAGAATATCTAGTACCCCCTCCCCTTATTCATAGAAGTTTGGAATGAACTACAATTTGGTTGTTTGTTTGATTGTTGGTTGGTTGGTTGGTTGGTTGGTTGGCTGGTTGCTTTTTTTGTTGGTTGGTTTCAAGCATGTATTCACTGTGTTGAATTAGCTGCACTGTAGACAAGTGCTGTGGAGCATTGTGAGCTAGAAGTTGTGGAAAGGTGCTGGTCGAAAGCTCTAGGTGAGAAATTACCTTTGTGTTGGATCAAAAGTTTTAACTTTAAACATGCAACTACCAACACAGATGAACTTTCATGATAATGTACAAACCGTTTGCATGTCGGTTTCGTTGAAGAAAACCGAGCTGATCGTTTTGGCAGAGGAGTCACCCCAGTACAGTCTTCCCTCCTGATTGTCAAAGTCCGTGCCGATGATGTAACGCTGACCCCACAGGATCCTGTTGTACTGCCCGGATCGAATGTTGTGAAGGTACAAGTAGTACCGGCTGGATACAATCAAGTAGGGAGGGCTATCGTCTGAAAGAGAGAAATCACATGTTCAAGGTGTGAGTAGATGCATATCAAATAATTATTGTCTCCTGCAGAAGACACTCTCAGAAGAGAGACGTCCTCGGACAAGCCTTAGGAGAGACCTGACTGACAACCTGGCCATCTTGGGAGCAAAGCTAGGTCATCTTTGACGATTTTGTTTTTGCAAGAATTATAGTGGTGTTACAGTAGGTATAAGCGTCACCAACTGACCAGCCCAACGGGTCCAGACCTTTTGGCCTAGCGGGAGATTTCAGGAAATTGTTGCAAATACAGCCTCACACATTTTTCCTCATACATTCCCATGTTTGTACACTTAGGTAATACAATCATGTAGGTGTGTGCACTAATGTAAGGAAGTTTTTATAAAGCATGACTTACCTGTGGCCTTACAGGTGCGTTGATCAGGTTCGAGTTGGTAGCCATCATCACATTCACACTTGAAGGAGCCTTCCAGATTGGTGCACATCTGGCTGCAGTGTCCAGGGGGGTCACATTCATTTATATCTGTTCAACAACAAAAAAGAAAAAACATTGGAGATTTCAGACTTTCGAGGAGTATTTGGGGTTTTCATGAATGTATTAGAATTGTGGACTGCGTTGTATGTAATTTAATCGGGTATTACACCACTTCCTTAATTCCTCCACATACCATCCACTTAGTCGTACTAGAGGACTAGCCCAATTCATTTGTAAAAAGGTAAAGGTAGTCCCATAGCCTTTTTGAGACTGTAGGGGCAGTGGGTTGTTAGTACAATGTATCTACTGTGTCTAGGGCACGGTATTGGAAGGTGGATCCCATCCTTCTCCTTCCACTGCCTTTTACCTCCCCAACCAAAGTCAGGTACCCATTTTACACCTGGGTGGAGTGAGGAAAATCGTGTAAAGTACTGTTCCCGAAGAACACAGCACCTAGCTAGGAATGCCAGGGATCAAACCGGCAATCTCTCTATCATGTGTTTGCTAGCCTAGCCTCTTGTATATAGAGATACAATAAATCTGTACCGGTAAGAAAAGTCTTGCTGAAGTTGTCCACACATTCTTACCTTCACAGACCCTGGTGCTGTTCTCGACCAGTTGCCTTCCCACATTACACTCACACTGCGCTCCAAACACGGTCGCTACGCAGATGTCACTGCAGCCACCATTACCCTCATGACAGAGGTCTGTGTCTGGGGAAAAACAGTGTGTTGTGGTGCTTTTAGAAAACACTAGCTGGTCACTTGATGAAAGTTCTATTTAGCACCTTAAAAAAGCACAAAATTTCAGCTTCTTGTTTCCAATGTGAAGTTACAGTAATAAAGTAGAGAGTCAAATTCTGTTCCCAAAATGGTACAAACTGAGTTCATATTCATCAAAACTTTCAATGGTCTTCAGTGACATGAGTCAGTGACTTTGTCAAGTTCAACCAGGTTTTCCAGTTTCTTATACAACGTTCACAATTGTTGACCAGTTCTGTCAGTTCATTTATAGTGATGCTGAAGAACATTGATGAATGTCTGGAAGTGTTCTATCCAGTATTCTGTGTATTCTGTAAATCTCTGTATTCTATCCAACATTTCAATATTCTCATGCCATTTTTTTCTGTACTCCCTGTCCAATTTGTTTTTAAATTTTTGCAACCCTCACCCTTTCTTGTCTGGCTCTAAAATACATTTTCACATTACTTGCTCAACGTCCACTTCACACAGACTTGGTTTTACTTCTATGTATAGAACCACTTACTGCACGGTCCCTCATCTGCACCATTAGAGCAGTCCTCCGTGCCATCGCACACCTGCCCGTAAGTAATGCACTCGTCCACACCAACACACTGCCACTGGCCCCACAGGCACGAGAACGACGGCGTCGGACAGTCCTGCTCGTCGGACATGTCTCCACAGTCGTTGTCGCCGTCGCACACCCACCAGCGAGAGATGCAGCGATTCACCGTCTCACACTGGAACTGGTATTGGCTGCACGTGAACGGAGCTGGAGGGGGAGATCAGTTTCAGTTTATCTTGTTATTTGTTATTGTTATTGGGTGGGCTGACTACTCTTTCCTTGCAGCCAAGGGTTGAATTGTGAGGAGCTTACAATCAGTGGGGCTGAAATGCAAGGGTCTGGAGTGGCTGCCATTCAGTGCTAA
Source organism: Branchiostoma floridae x Branchiostoma japonicum (assembly GCA_013266295.2). Taxonomy (NCBI): domain Eukaryota; kingdom Metazoa; phylum Chordata; class Leptocardii; order Amphioxiformes; family Branchiostomatidae; genus Branchiostoma; species Branchiostoma floridae x Branchiostoma japonicum. Next base: position 9,823,925 of record CM023834.1, on the reverse strand, counting down.
CTCAGGTGACCTCAATACGACCCCAGGTGCGGCCATAGGACTATAAGATTTGAACCACAAACACCGTGAAGGATCCCTACTCTTTTCGAAAAGTATGGTGGGTTCTTTTTAAGTGCTCGAGGTGTGGCTCTCCTCAAACACGGGACCTCCATTTAACATCCTATCCGAGGGACGTCAATAACTGACGCTAGGTACTCATTTCCACCTGAGTGAAGAGAGAGAAAGTTGTGTAAAGTGCCTTTCCCAAGGGCACAAGATCAGTGATACGTCAGGTTTCGAACCCGAGAAGTCTCGGTTCTGAGCCAAACACTGCTATTATGCCACGCCACCCCACATGAATCATATTGGTGCAGGCCTAAAGGAAGTCTCAAGAAAGACCCTTGCTTACGGCAGTAACTGTGTTCATCAGACCCATCCACACAGTCACTATGACCATCACACTCCCAGCGTGCGGGGATGCACTCCTGCTCCGTGGTACAGTGGAACTCGTTGGCAAGACAACCATCCGGCGGGCGGGATGCTGAAAACCAAAAATATCAACAACTTAAAAAGACAGGAATGGCAAGATTTGAAAAGGGACACTTCACTATTCACTATAACAGTAGGACAGCACTATCCATATCTGGTGCTAGACTCCTGGTAAATTTATGTATTCGTATAGAAACAAGAAAATGATATCAGAGATTTCAGACTTCTGGGATGTATTTTACGCTTTCGTAAACTTTAAGTTCACTTGAAGATCTCCGGGATGTGTTTTGGGAACTGTGAAAGGGATATTTTGTATGATGTAGTTTATTCAGGTATTACACAGCTTCCTGAAGGTGCCTGCATAGTTTAGTTTTCAGAAAAATCAAGCCGTGTATTGACATGTAGTTTTGAGCAATGATGGTCTGCATTTAGTTCCTAATATATTGTAGCCGATACACTTTAAAAAAAATTTAACATCAAGTCCGACGTTAGTTAATTGATTGACACTTTAGTTAGAGACACTGGATTATGATAACTGAGAAAAAGTACATTGATACGGCTATGTGGACTGAAATCTGCACTAGTTTGGTCCCAGCTGATACAGGCCCATAGATGATGATGAATTGGTTCATATGTGTATCAGCCGATTAAAGTAAACTGTGGACCAATCACATGGCTTGTAACAGATGATGACTCACGACAGTCCTGCTCATCCGAGCTGTCCCGACAGTCTTGGTGTCCATCACACCGACCGTAGCTTGGTATGCACTGGTCCCCGGATGCACAGGTGAACTGCTGACGCGTGCAAGAAAAGGCGCAGTCTCTCTCATCTGAATCGTCTGAGCAGTGGGGGGTACCATCGCACACGGCGAACTGCGGGACGCAGCGACCGTTGTCACACGTGAACTGGTCCCCACGACATGTCACCCCCTCTGGACATGCAAAACAATGTATTTTGTCCGTGAATAGTTTTATCATGTTGGTAAGTCACTGAAAAAAGAGACTCTTTTTTTCACAGCCAAGTGTTCTTTTCTGCCGATGTTTCGGTGACCGTCTTTTACCTTCCTCAAAGCAATGCTGCATAGCATATGTGTTACCGCTATAGATGTAAATACTTTGCATTTGGGAACACATCTATAGCTGCTGCAGGAACACCTGTGCTATGCAATGTGAACCAGTCAGAAGTGCCCTGAGGAAGGTGACAGACGGTCACCGAAACATCGGCAGAAAAAACAGTCGGTTGCGAAAAAAGACTCCAATTCTGGTAGAATTGCCGATTCTACCAGCAGAGAGGATGAGGTCTATTGCTATAACTTAACTTTGCCCAGCATGTCCTAAAAGTCAAACATTCAATCACATCACTGATCGCTACTGATATCATGATTGTTAATAGTCTATGCTTGCCATAAAGCCTAAATATCTTTTAATACTGTACGTGTATTATACTGAACATGAATTGCAGATTGTACCAGCAGAGACTCTGATCTGGATCTCTACCAGTAGAAACTCTGATCTAATATCTTGAAACTTTATTCACCCAACAAAAAGTACAGCACCAATTAGGTGGGGCTAGTCGTGAGTTTCAGTATCTTTTCTAATAACAAAGCAATCTTTGTACACCTATTTTTCTATTGTGACACTTGTCACATCTAATTAGATGCATTCAAATCTACTTTGGCATCACTCTCTTGAAATCTGTTGTACTTCATTAAACAAAGAAATGTCCATAAACTCATTATGTAAAATATCTTGTCTTTTGCATTCTACTTTCTTTATCTTGCCCACTTGTACACATCCAACAAGAAACAGGAATGACTACTTACGACAGTCTCTTTCGTCCGAACCGTCCCCACAGTCGTTGTCGGAGTCGCAGCGCCAGAAGTCCGGGACACACCTGGCATTGTCACACGTGAACTGGCCGCTTCTACAGGACCTCACGGTACAGTTCGCCTCGTCCGAACCGTCGCCGCAGTCGTCATCGTTGTCGCAACGCCAGCGGAGAGGGACGCAGGCTCCGTTGGTGCAGTGGAAGGAGAAGGGGGAACAAGTGTGCTCTGTGGTGAAAGATAGATTAATAGAGATGTCAGTTGCCTATCCAAAAATGCTATACATACTAAAATGTAGTAGGACTCACATAGTCATGAACTTCTACGCCAATGGCAGTGCCAAAAACTATTACAAAAACAGCATCATGTAATTTTTGATGAAACAGATTGGTGGCGCTAATGTAGTACTAAAATGAGGATTCATACAGCTCAAGTCATAGCCAAACTTAACATCCTCTGCACCAAACGCAGTGCCAAAACTTTCACAAAAACAGCAGCATATAATTTTTAATGAAACAAATAGGTGGCACTAATGTACAATGCAGACATAACATTGACTTTCCAGTAAACTTGCCATCAAAGTGAATCAGATGTTATTCACAAAAAGAATGTCAAGTTACAGAAAATTTCATCAGCAACTTTTTTATAAGTACTCATACACATGTACGGTACATACAAACATAAAAAGTGTATGGGTCCAAAGAAAATACTTTCAATTGATACTATTAAATATCCATTCGAGGGCATGGACTTCCTAACATATGAATCTTCCTGGACTTCTTAACATATATGTGTCATTCACGAAATCAAATGTATGTACATGTATAAATGTTGTGTAAATGTGTAATATAATTATAAGCTGCTGCCCCTAACCTGTTCCACACCCTTCTTCATCAGACCCATCTCCACAGTCGTCGTCCCCATCACAGCGGTAGTACCGGTAGATACACCTCCCATTGGAGCAGGGAAAGGAAAAGCCTTCAGGGAGACAAACAAGAGTGGTGTCCAAAAAACATCCTGGGACATGGGTTTTATATTGAGGGAAAATTACATGATTGTACATGTATAACCTCAAAATAAATAAAGTAATAAATACATTCCATTGCAAAAACATCAGACTCTCTTTTCCCAGATATGCCTCTTTTTAATGATAATGAAATGAACAAAAGCTACAGCCACATTTATTCAATGATACTTAAGTCATGCTAAAGTAACAAGAACTCAAAGATCTAATACCTCTCTTTGTTTCTGTGAATTTCTGGTTTTATTTATTTCAATTGTGAATTTCTGACTGATTCTATGCATTTTTCCACTGGTTCCCAAAAGGAAACAGGCATGATTCTGTGACCTTTGACCTAACTTCTTGTCAGTGTCCCCAAGATGCCTAGCATGTGAAAATACACACAGACAAACCTAAAACAAAACCTTCCTACACGAAGGTAATAATATAGAAACGGTTGAAGACTTACTACTGAGACACTGTGAGGTTGGTGGTTGGTTGGAGGGATCAGGGTTACAGGTTCTACCGTTGGCGTCCAGAGTGAAACCGTAGCCACACCCACACTTGCGCTGATTGTACCGTACTGTGAAGCAGAACTGGTCACAGTCGTTCCGTTGTCCATTGTCCATCGTGCACAATGTATCACCTAGAGAAAGTTTGAAAAGTGCAATCAATGAGCACTTCAGAACATCATAATTATGTTTAAATCACTAAATATTCAAGAAGAACTTTGATGCTAAGTCTCTAAAAAAAATTCTGTCTTTCTGGTGTATGATCCAGTTTTACGAGAACCCGTATGTAACAACTTTAACCCTCCCCCCTCCCTCAGTTGCTCCACTCCCTTAGCCTGGTATCCATCCATATTGTAGCTGCCAGGTTTCTTGTACTGGAGTCCCCTCTGCAATTACTCTGCAAGAAAACTGACAGCTGCAATAGTGGATACCAGGCTACCACTCCCTTGCCTGGTATCCATTCCCATTACCACTCCCTCATGCTATATTTCTCCAGAAAAACCCTGCTCTACATGTACATGTACAGTCAATGTTGTTGACCCAGTGTTGAAGTCACATTTCCGAGAAGCCATGTGACAAGTCTCACTAGGTCAGTCTATTGAAGAAGACCAGAGTGACTGGTCCAAATCTCTAGGTGAGAACAATCTTTCGTTCTAACTTTAAGTTTTAACTCTAAACAGTCAATGTTGTTGTTGTTGTTGTCTAGGCAAGTCTGACTTACTGGTGCTCTGCTTAGCTGGATCGAACACTCGCACTTCCATGAGTTGGTGAATCCCTCGCCGAATTGTTCTCTCATCCCCGCCATCTGACTTTCGCACGCGGTTGATAGAACGGGAGTTCCAGTCCGAAAAGTACACATAATCTGCATTGAATAAAGATTAAACAAACATCTTACTTGAGAAAATTTGATAGCACATTTTCATTCTATTGCATAAAACATTTTCATGGCACCTTTGCCCTGCATGTAAGTTATCCTTTTTTTTCATACAAAGCGACCTTTTTTACAGCCAGAAATACTGTGTCCCACCTCGGCCAGCATGTGAATGATACTTTTACAGGTAGCCTGGCTTGCCAGTGTTGACGGCAACCTGAAATATTGATCGGCAAGCTAGCTTTTGGCTTAGGTTGCTCAGTGGGCAGCCTGAGAAAAACATCATTTCAAACGCTGACATGTAACATCTGACATACCCTCATGAACAACAACTCCGAATGGATGGTTGATGTATCTGATGTTCAGTCGCCCTCGATTCTGTCCTCCGAAGTTACTGTACTCTATCTTGTCAAACATGGCGTCACACCAGTACAGTTTCAGCTGGGGGTAGTCGATGCTCAGCCCATTAGGCCATCCCAGGGTGGTGTTGACGATGATATTTCGTTCAGAGCCATCTGTTAATGCTCGCTCAATCCTGGCAGGTCGGGACCAGTCTGTCCAAAAGATGTATCTGTGCAGCAAAGAAGATGGTGTTTTTTTAAGTATACGTACTGAATATGATTTGGGAAAAAAAGTATTTCAGTACAAAAGTCATGCACAAATCTGTACATCAGTGTGTCTGTTTGTGCATTTACAATGTGTTTCCATAGTCATGTTAGTCACATACAAGTAGGAGACACTGACAGGAAGATAGGTTCAAGGTCCCAGATGCAGAAAAGGTTATCTCATTTCCTGTCTTCCGTTTCCTGCTATGTGCATGTCCGTTGCCTTATGGGAGCCAGTGGGAAAATGCATATTACACAGAATCAGCGAGAACAGCGATTCACAATAATGAATAAAACAAGAAATTCACAACTGTACAACTCTAAATATTTCACGGAGGTATGAGATGTGAGAGCTTCAATTTCTTGTCTGTGTAGTTGTGAAAACTGACTCACCCGCTATGTGGTGCGATAACAATTGCCCGTGGGTTCCCAACATTCACACTTGCAATGGCTTTCCTCCAGCCTTGTGCCAAGTGCACCACGTTGATCTTTTAAAGAACAGAGAAACACATTAAATCACACATATCAATGCCAAAGGTGCAAAACTTACAACCACCAAAGAATGGACAAGCTTGCAGTTAGATGTACAAAGGTTGGGTCAGTCAGTGTAATATAACAATCTGCTGGCCACACAGGTACAGATTCTGTTTTCTTACATGTATTGTATAACCAGGAATACATTACTGTAACAGCACTTACCGTGTTGAAGACACTGTCCGTAAAGTAGAGGTGTTTAGCCTTCCAGTCTAGAGCCAGACCTTCAGGACCCATGGCTCTTGATGGGACCACAGTCTCTTTACCTGTAATACAGATTACCAGTCTGTATTATGTTTCACTATGGACCTATCCTATTTACCAGACTAACATTAAAACTATTCTTTCTAGTAAAAGATTTGCAATAAAATAATCTTGAAACATTGTCATATATCACTTTTCTCGTTTTTTGTATCTCAAATATTACTGCAACAAAAGTAGATGTAGATCTCTGTAAAGGAGGTACAATTTAAAACATTATTTTGATACATGACGTTTACAAGCTTTACAATAAAACCATTTTCAAGCATTGACTACGTGAAATTAAAAAGAATACAAAACTTTGTTAGACACACTGGAAATAAATCAGTTATATAGAGTTATATATTAGTTATATATTTAAAAATGGTGACCTGTTCCATCAGTATTGATGCGGTAGATCTGGTCCAGGTTGGTGTCGGAGTAGTAGATCTTCCTCTCCTGTGCATCAAAGTCCATGCCGATGTAGAAGGACCGCAGCCCGAGGATCGGCATCATAGCGTCCACGCTCTGCATGGGGTCCAGCGGGATTCCTCGCACGGTAAATCGCGAGGAGAAGAGCAGGAACTTGTCCAGTCCTGGGGGGGGGGGTGAAAAGATGAATTCGTACAATCAGAAAATGGAACCTCACTTCTGGCCACCCCAATAAGCTTATTCACAGTTTGAAGTGTGCATGTGCAGTGTGATGCATTGTGGGTATTATGTGAAAGTTGAAGGTTCCTGGCAATACATAAAGAATGGCCAGGGGCCTTCAACTTTGACATATTACTCACAATGCATTATCTGTGGACTAGCTTATTCCTTTCTTTCTTGGACAGTCATTAAAAGTACAAATGCAGTTCAGACAAAGATGAAAATAAAGGGCTGAGGAGAAAACTACACTGTTTGAAACAAGATGGCTTCCTTCGAATTCTCAGGCTCTATTTTCAACATTGAGTTAAACATGAGAACCAAGAAATTATATTTTGGTGAGACCTTGCCTGGTTTTCCTAGCCTGGGTACCATCCTGGTTAGTTTACGTCCGCTCCCACAGTCGCTATCCCACAGTCGCTATCGACCAACCGGTTGGTCGATAGCGACTGTGGGAGCGGACGTAAACTAACCAGGATGGTACCCAGGCTATGGTTTTCCAGTTTTCAATAAAAAACACAAAATTCTAACAGATAGAGTTCTATTGGGGACAGACCTATGTTCAGACACCCTACATGTATGTTCAGACATAGGGTAGGGGTTGTTGGAACATAGGTTGAGATGTCAGAACATAGGGGTGTAACGTCAGTGGGGGCATCGTCACTACATAGTTTCAAACACTGTTCAGAGTTAGATGTTCAAAGGTTAGGTGCAACGTCGTTCGGTGTAATGTAGCCAGCTGCCACCACGCCACATGCCTACGAAGCTGGCATGTTACACCGAAGGGCGGTTATACCGGCTATACAGATACAGATACAGAAAGTCTATACTTACTGGTACAGTTCCTGTTGTCAGCTGCCAGTTCATAGCCTGTCTGGCACATACAGCGATAACCCAGGCCGTCGTTGTCTGACCGATGACTCAGGACGCACATCTGCGAACATCCGCCGTTGTTGTTCCCACATGGACTGGTTACTGCAATAGAGAATGAATATAAAGCTCATTGACAAATTGGAAATTTCAGAATTCTTTTTATGAATGTATTGGAATTGTACTGTATAATCATGGGGAATTTGTATTTGTCTTCATTATATCTAGTATGTAACATGTACTTGCAATTAGCCTTTGAGCAAGTATTTGCAATAAAACTTATTTATTAGTCATGTACATGTACAATCCTCAATACGCTTGGTTGGAAATGAATACATGTCTATACCTTGCATCTGTCTGACGGGATGAACAGCAACAACACCATACGGTCTCACAGTAGTTTCGTGGACGACTGTCTCATCAGTTCCGGTTCCATCAAACTTGTTGATGCGCACAATCCCCATCCTCGTCCAATCGGAGAAGTAAACATAGTTCTCGAACAACGTCACGTCATAGGGATGGGGTATCACATGGAGACCTTGATTTCCCGACACAATTGTCTTCCTGCAAAAGTGAAGGTAAAAAATTCACTGACTAAAATAAGGCTCAAAATACTTTGTTCTGCATATCTGCACTGGTGCAGGTAACATTGAAAATTACCTGCACCAGACAAATTCTACCTGCACCACTCAGAATTTAGAAGTATGGATCACACTAAAACCTATTCCAAAAGTAAAAACCATTATTTCTTTTACACTTCATACATGGGTGGTGACAGTCAATGCAGCAAATAACAATCCATGTACACCTACATGTATAATAAACCCAGTACATAGATTGATGCAGGTTAGGTGCAGGCAGACATCAGAAATATCGGTACCTGTTGTTAACAAGACTGGACTTCAGGCTAGTTTGCTTAACTGGTGTGTTACACCTAAGGGTGGTTATACACAATGTACATATATATGCATGTACAAGCTATACAGATACAGATACAGACTATTGCTTCAATGACAACTGTACCTGTCAGTGCCATCGTATCTGACAGTCTCCAGTACATCCAGTCGCCCGTCAGCCCAGTAAACCCTTCTGTTCACGTAATCCAGCGTCACACCAGCCGCCCAGCTGATTCGCGTGTCCACCAGGTTGAACCGGTTGCTGCCATCCATGTACGCTCTCTCAATCTTCGGTGTGTTGCCCCAGTCACTCCAGAACATGTATCTGGATTGCAAATATAATAACTTATCCTTGTTGTATTGACTAACATGTGTGCAGAGTGGTACAGGGGTTAGCAGCCGTACTTTGCGACCAGTAGTCCAATGTTACTGTTACTTCAGAATCTGTGTATGAAACTATTGCTTTGGATGGCTGAGCTTTGGGTTTAATTGTATGTCTGCTTGTCCAGAGTAGGTTGACAGCATGTGGGTGAAAGGAAGACAGACAGGCAGAATGACAAGAGGTCAAAAGGTCAGACACAAAAAATGGCCCTGACCAGGATCCAACAGGAATTCAGGAAGCCGCGGATTACATGGGGGACCGTAAAATACTTCCTGAAAGTCTTTGTTGTCAGGACCAGTATAAGAATAGCTTTTAATTGAAGTAAAGCAAACTTGTATCCAGATAATGTTATGATTTAACTTTTGAAATCTTCTTCATGCCTAATTTTGTATTATAGTAGTGTATTTCCATAGATACAACATATGGGCCAAGTTCTTATGGCAAAGTCTCAAGCATGCACATAGCAAAACAAATCTTGTTTTCCTACCCCACTGAAGGGTCGAGTGCGATTCCTCTTGGTTGGTCGATATCCTCCGCCACCAGGGTCGCCCGCATCGTTCCGTCCAGGTTACAGATTTCGATCCTGTTGGCGGAGCTCTCCACGAGATACAGCTTCCGACCAATCCAGTCCACCGCCAGGCCCTCGGGAGTCTCCAGACCGATGTTGATGATCTCCCGTTGGTTAGAACCATCAATGTTTGAGCGGAAGATCTGGAAAGTGAAGAAAACGCGACTATGTCATGACAACAACAGATACCACAAGGCAGGAAACTTCTTCAGGTCGTATGACTATACAAGCGATCGCCATGACATCACAGCCAGTGGGTGGTAGGCAAAAAGTGGGTGACAGTTGGGTGATTTGCCTACCAAATTTGAAGGCATATGCAAAAATTAAGGTCCTGGGCTAGAGCAGGCAGGCCTCCAGCCTGACACAGAATGACTCAATGATGTGAGCCGTCACAACCATGCCAGACAGCCTGGCATTCCAAGATACAAGATACAAGATCTCTTTATTGGAAATAGCAGTGTTGCCACTGAATTAAAACCAATTTACAATTCAAAATAAGGAATCCATTAAAAACTGTTACAAATATGGACAAGTTACTCACAGACATTACAAAGAGAGAGTTTTCCCAGTACCACTGGGGAATGGTACGGGGAAAATGAGTATTTCTATGGATCTATTCTAGTGCTTGGAGGCAAGATTAAGCAAGGAACGGGGTATCTAAACTTGAATAAGAAAAAGCAAAAATTTTCTTACGGTACCTTGTTGTTGATGGAGTCCGACCAAAAGAGCAGGTTTTCGTTGTAGTGGTAGTCTATTCCCAGCACATTGGAGGTGCTAGAGGATGATGGGGTCATGATGTACCGCATGTTCTGGCCATGGAGATTGGTCGACAGGATGCTTCTTCCATTGGAAAAGATAATCTGAGGTTGAGCAGCTGAGGAAGATGAAAAAAGTATTGTGTCATAAAAATGAGGACCACCCAATACATGGAACAAGCCAAAAGACATTTTGAAGTGAACAGTTTCTAATAGACCTAAGAACACAGCTTTCTGATACTCTTAACATTGAGAGCTACTAACATGGAAAATTCTTTAAATTTTGATCGAGATTCTGCCAGATTACTATCTCACCCTGACATAATTCCTGAATATGGTGCTTCCCTGCTTGCATAGGCAATAAAGAGAGAAACACTAACTCTGTGTTGAAGCTCGACAGTGCCGTCTGGTCTCCAGGACGTAGCCCTCAGCGCAGGAGCATCGGTAGGTGCTGGGCACGTTGGTGCACGTCTGGTCACACGTGCCCCACACTGAACACTCGTCAAAATCTGGAATTGGTTAAAGATGGCAATGTACTTTCTATAGTGATGTTTACATGTACTTGGCCAATCATTACATTTCATCACAGAACATGTTTTAAGCATGTTTGTCTGTGTGTTTGCTTGTCTCCGTAGGTATTTGAATGCAGTAGAGTGGCAGTAGAATTGGTTACCACAGATTGACCTTAAGGTCAAGTTGAAAGGAAGTGATGGCTGGCAAGCTGTGAGGAAGCGATGGCTCCACCAATGGAGGTTACCCACTTAGGGACTGTTCACAACAAGGTGTGTATCCTACTAGGCCCGTTGAAACTACGTCAGACCATCTGTTTGGTTGTGCCAATAAATTCACAAAAAACTTTTACAAATAATTCCTGGTAGTTTCAAATCTCCAATTTTTTCTTGTTGTTTTTTATTTAGAGTAAAGTCCCACATTGTAAGACTTTCCAACAAATTTTATGTCAGTCCAAACAAATTTAGCAATTCTGGAATCTAGCAAGGGTTGGGGTGGGGCAAAGCAGACTGAATTATATAATTATATACATGACTTGTATAATACCACAGTTCATGTTATTTCTGGCAATGTCAAAACAAAGACTTCTTACAAAATTAGAAAATTAGGATGACTTCCAGTTGATAACTGGACACTTGCCTTGACAAGTCCTGTTGTCGCTGGAAACCTGATACCCAGGGGAACAGTAACAGATCCCTCCGTCGGGTGAGGCACGACAACGGTGTTCGCACGCCAACGTTCCGCAGTTCGAGGAACCTGTGGACATTGTCAAGTCACGGGGGAAAAAACATAGAAATGAGACATGTAGTGGTTGAAATAATGGTTTACCTCTCACTTAAGCCAAAATTATGGGAGTTCCTTATTTAGCTGTCATCTGTGATACTTTAATTCCTAAGAAAAACTTAAAAACATTTCCACATAAAATCTTTTTTTTCTTTGCAGCTATTGTTCTTTAAAGTCAATGGTCCCTGAAATCTTTTCTGTATTTTGCACTTTCTGCTGTCAACTTCAATGTGCATCCTCCTCCACCCGTTTTCACATAACCCTCTCCTACAAATGGCCATCCAATGACAAGTCTTAATACCTCATTTGAATTTTACTTTCATGACATCACAGCCAGTGGGTGGTAGGCAAAAAGTGGGTGACAGTTGGGTGATTTGCCTAACAAATTTGAAGGCATATGCAAAAATTAAGGTCCTGGGCTAGAGCAGCTGAGGAAGATGAAAAAAGTATTGTGTCATAAAAATGAGGACCACCCAATATACATGATTTGTATGGGACAAGCCAAAAGACATTCTGAAGTGGACAGTTTCTAATAGACCTAAGAACACAGCTTTCTGATACTCTTAACATGGAGAGCTACTAACATGAAAAATTCTTTACATTTAAAGACTCTGATCGAGATTCTGCCAGATTACATCGGTAGGTGCTGGGCACGTTGGTGCACGTCTGGTCACACGTGCCCCACACTGAACACTCGTCAAAATCTGGAATTGATCAAAGATGGGACTGTACTTTCTGAAATAAGGTTCTCTTGGCCTATCATTACAGAACATGGTTTATGTGTGTTTGTCTGTGTGTTTGCTTGTGTTGTGGAGGTATTTGAATACAGTACAGTGGGGGGGGGTTTACCACAGATGCCACAGAATACCACTAAGTGTCAATAGATTCACAAAAACTTTTACAAAATAATACTGGAAATAGAAATGAAACATGTAGTGGTTGAAATAATGGTTTACCTCTTACTTAAGCCAAAATTATGGGAGTTCCTTATTTAGCTGTCATCTTTACTAAGACATCTGATATTTGTAATAATTCCTAGGAAAAACTTTAAAACATTTCCAGATAAAATCATTGCAGCTATTATTTTTTCAAGTCAATGGTCCCTGACATCTTTTCTGTATTCTGCATTTTCTGCTGTCAACTTCAATGTGCATTTGCCACCACCCATTTTCAAATGACCTCTCCTACAAAAGGCCATCCAATGACAAGTCTTAATACCTCATTTGAATTTTACTTTCATGACAGATATCGGGTAAGGTTTAAGTTTTATGTTAGGAGTATTTTTGAGATGTGTTCCGTTTACTTACTGCAAGGGAATCCAGGCCTAGTTTCATCCATGTTGTTGGGACAGTCAGACTGACCGTCACACAGTTGTGATATCTGGATACACTGGGTGGTGTTGGGACAGGCCCACTGGTCAGACTGACAGGCAGGGGGTGTCGGCACTGCGAAGCACAGCAAAAACACTGTTAGTCTGACAGATGGGGGTGTAGTCACTGGATTGCACAGCAAAAACACTGTGATTCTGACGGATAGTTGGTGTTGGCAATGGATCGAACAGCATAAAAACAATAACTACAGCAACAGTAATGTCTAAATGTTTGGTTAGGACATTATACGAGCAAAATTTGACAAGCAAATCAAAGTATAACAAAGTAAAATTTCCTACTTGGGTATTTGCACCTTCTATGACCCTAATACAAATGTACATGGTATGGCCTGATGATATACATTGTACCTTTCATTGTCAATTACTTGGAGTCTATCAGAAATTGAGCTGGAATCTAGTAAAAATTGAGCATTTTCGACCTGTGGTAATTCTATTGTGAGGAAACTGTAAAAAAACATAAACATCCAAACAAATAAGGACTGAAATACCTCTTAGCCTTCTTTCAACATTTATGACAAATACTGATACTTGTTGTAGTCACTTGATTGTTCTCACCTAGAGCTTTCGACCAGTCACTCTGGTCTTCTTCAATTATAGACTGACCTAGTGAGACTTGTCACCAAGAAGCCACTTGACAAGTCTCACTGGGTCAGTCTATTGAAAAAGACCAGTCTGAGAGTGACTGGTCGAAAGCTCTAGGTGAGAACAATTCTTTTGTGTTGGAAAAAAAGTTTTAACTCTAAAAAACATGTAACTACCAACACAGATGAACTTTCATGATTACTACTGATACTGTATGCAATCCATCAGTATCAAGGATAGAAAGAACAAATAATTGGTAGTAGGTCTGTTCACTTACAGCACGTCATCTCATCACTAGCGTCACCACAGTCATTATCAAGGTCACAGATGTAGTCCTGTGGTACGCAGCGCCCATTCTGACACGTGAACTGGTCTCCGCTACATGTAGGGAAAACTGCAGGAAAAGATTGTATTAAATCTAAGTTTTTGGATTTTAATGAAGGGAAGTTGCTTATCCTTCTCCTTGCTGTGAACCCATCTATGCAAACAAAGGTTGTGGCATGGAGCTCACAAGAAGATGGTTAAAAACTGTGATGAAAACGTTGTTTTTGCTTATCATATAGCCAGATGACATTGACCAATGAGAAGGCTCTATTTTGCCATAACCACCCGTCATTATTACTCAATATTGACTGGTCATTATTACTCCATATTGACCCATTTTTTTAAATTGGATCGATGTTTTGTAACATTACCATTACATGAGAGGGTGCTGTTGTTTTTTTATTTCTTAAAAACTTCCTGATATAGACAGACGTCTATAAGCACAGTTACAATAATAGAACAGCAAAGTTCTTTATTAACAACCAGTTGTTTAACAAGTACCGACAATTCGATGACCGTCTGTCACCTTCATTAGGGCAATTTGGAAGATAGCAGACAATCATCGAAACTTTGACTCTTGTTAAACAAGTGGTTGTGAATGAAGAACTTTGCTATGCAATCATCCACCAAGCTGATGAAATCATTCATGTTTCAGCACTGTAATGATAGAAAGGCAGTAAGAAGGAGGATGTAGTTTTGAAACATTTCTGCAAACTTACCACAACCGTCATGTTCATCTGATCCATCCCCACAGTCATTATCGTGGTCACACTCGTAGCTGCCGGGGACACACTGACCATTCATACAGGTGAACTGTCCAGACTGGCACCGAATGGTCGCTAATACAGACAAGACATAAAGATATACAAAACTTAGGCCATACCGGTTTAATTTGTTGGTTCTTGGATTTAAAAAAATATACAATGTACTTAATAGAAAAATATAACAAAGCCTGAGGACCAGGTTAATGCCTCGGTGCAGTTAGTTTTATACAGCGAATACAGTCATATTCAAGTTTTCCTTCCTGCCCAGAAGTGTTTTAAGATGTCCGCTTGCTATTTTTTCACCTTAAAATGCCTGAAAACCAAGAAAATACATTGGTATGGCCTTACCAGCATGTATTCCAACTTACTATTTCTAATCTGTTCATAAGTCTTTGGAACCTCTAGATAAATTTTTTTGCTTTTGGAACCGGACATATGGAACACCATTTCAGTTTGTGAGTGTGCTACATGTACATCAAAAGGCATTTATAGTTATATATGTATAACAACATGTACAGCACCATGTACATGTACAACATGGAAAACACAACATTATATACTTACTACAGTTGAACTCATCAGAGCCATCTCGACAGTCCATGTTGCCGTCACAGCGCTGGTTGGAGTTGTAACACGCACTGTTGTTACACTGTAGCTGGGAGGACGAACATGTCGGGTACGCTGTACGTGATGGGGAGAAAAATAGCCACAGCGTGAAACACAATGTCATTGTCCCCCTCCCCTCCTATTCTCTTATAACTTTTGTGGTAGAATTTATACATGTACACCCTTAGAACCTACTATGCGAAAAGAAGCTGCTCTTTGAGCAGGGAAGTTTTGTTTCACAGTGGTCCAGAGTCTTTAGTTGACAGCTTTGCCACCAATCACGTGGTTATAACAGCAGAAAACAAATAGTCAAACATAGTGACATCCTCTGCATAAGGCCATTGTGGACACTTTTTGGTGGTCCCTTGTAATATTTTTTTTCATTGGTCAATTTCTCTTCTGTACTGTGGATATTTTCTTCTGGTCCTTGTAGCAGTCACTATAGTTAGGTTTGGCTGTATCAAGTCAGCATGCTAGAGGTTAGAGATGTGAAGTTTAGGATTAGCAACACTCACAACACTGGCTCCCCTCATCGCTGTTATCTGTACAGTCGTTCACACGATCACACCTGTAGTCCTGAGGTATACACCTGCCATTTGTACAGGTGAACTGGTCAGACCCACACGTTCTTGGGGCTGTATGGGAAAAAAACAACCATCAAACCATCACTTCTGACAGACAGCAAGTTAAGATGTCTAAATATCAGTCGAGTATCTTGAGTAGAAATCAACAAAATGCAAAAATGCATTGAAACCCCCATCCTTCTTGGTCCATCGCTTTTTCTTCAGATTCTGCTAATAACAGATCTTTCCACAATCAAAAACACCATCTAGTGAACTTGATGAGTATTGCAACTCAAACCTGTTGCAGTTTAGCAGCAATAGCACAGAAGCTTCACCTACTTCAAAGCAACGTCTGAGCAATTTCAGGTTAACTAAGACTTACGACAGTCCTGATTTTCATCTGCGTTGTCGGGACAGTCACTCTCGCCATCGCACACCCAGCTTTGGGAGATGCACTGTCCGTTTGAGCACTGGAACTCATTTGTATCACAGGCTGGGAATGCTGGGAAGGAGAAGTAAGCAAAGTGAAACTTATAAATGGCACATAAGTTTAGGTAGCAATTTCTTCTCCTTCAGTCATATTTTACAACAACCCTTCTTTTTTGTAGCATGGTTACCAAACCTATTTTAGATGCCAAGTCTCATTCGTCCTCTCTGCAAATGTGCTATCTTTTTGCACCACGCAGCAATCCAGTGGATTGCAATCTATCTTTTGGATAATAAGGAAAACATGTTTTAATCCTATACAACCCCACCTTTAAAAAAAGTGACGCACCTTGTACTCAACAGCTCCAAGAATAAAATCAGGTATGTTATGGCACCTTGAGGATTACTGATCATGTAGTTCATACTAAATTATCATATCTTTTTACCATAATTTCAAGCAATGCTTTCTATATATGTATCAATTCTTATATCACAAGTTAACAACAATTACATACCATGAGCCTGGCTGCCTGCTAACTTACAAAGTTAGCCTGTAATTTTAAGGTTACTTACTACATGACTGTTCGTCTGAGTTGTCGAAGCAGTCGTCTGTTCCGTCACACTGCCAGTCTGAGTTGATACAGCGACCATTGGCACAGGTGAACTGAGAATCTGTACAACCTAGTAACAATAAATCAGAGATTTCAGACTTCTGGAAAGTGTTTACTAGTAAGGTTATGAATTGGAACTATATTGTGTGATCATGGTGCGATACCAGTTTGAATTACATTGTACACCATAGAATGGATACTCCTATTGTATGACTTAACTTATTCTGGTGTTACACGGCAGTTTATGTTTCATACCAGGATTATACAGTACACAGTTCTGGCAACCTCATACCGTATCCTACTACCCTATACATGTACATGACACTAATGTAACCTGATGTAACATTGATAATATTTTGTAAAGCTCTCAATAAAGTTTTGTACACATTGTATTGTTGTTTAATAGTTGTGACCATACCATTGTACTATGTATGAATGTCCAGCAGTAAAGTTCATTCATTTCATAAACTGAGCCCAGGGAAATGTTAAAGAGGCCATCTAGTTGTTTTCAAATAAATCGATGACTAAAATGTCTTTTTTCAGTACTTACTCGTTTGGTAATTTTCTTACGAACATATTTTGTACAGCAACCCCCTTCCAAATCTAAAACTTAAGTCACAACTTAAACAGCATTTGTACCTACCATATACAATTCTAAATTCTCAGTAAACAATTCTTAGCATCATTGGAATCAGTCCCACAGATCTGGTCTTTCCAAGAAGTGAGTTTTACCCTTTTTGACTTCTCCTTCATAGGAATGTAAGGTAACCTCCAATGTCATCAGGAAGTCACACATCAGCCCAGTAGGGGTGCTACACCTATAGGGATGCCACTCAAAGAGGATATTGACACACAGTCAAGTCACTTAGGCCATATCAATTTAATTTCTTGTTTTAATAAAATATGAAAGTTTGAAAAAAATATGAAGCTATGGGGCCAAAAAAACTATGGCAGACAACGAACCTCATTCTAATACTACAAAATGTACCATTGTTTGGAAGATGCATTGGTTTGTTGAAAATTATTAAATACATAGTGAAACTAGATTTTGTTGTATGATGTGTGAATTGATATAGACCCATGTTTTAATTAATAAAAAAAATTTACTGCAATGATAAAATGTACACAGTTGTAAGAGGCACGTCAAGGCAACTAGTCTTTTCCATTGCTAAATCGTCATCCAATGAGAATTAGTAAAATGAAGAATGCAAATCTACTGAATAAGAGCTGTGGTCTATTTTTTTCTCATTTTAGGAAAAATAGGAGAAGGCAATTGCAAAAAACAATTGATTAAATTGGTATAGCCTCAACTCACTTTAAAACCCAGCTTGAACAGAATAATGTTCCAAGGACCCCATCTGTTTTGTATCTTCCCATTACAGATATACTGAAACCCGAATCAGTCTTTCATTACATTTCAACTGGTCAACACCAGTTGTACAGACAATTCTTAGAAATCTACCACAAAACACTTTAACTCTAATATTTAAAAAATCTGGCAAGAATTCAGTGTAGCAGGTTGTGAACACTACAATTTTCAACGACAGCTTTCAACTTCATCTACATACATGTATGACATTGTGTAAAAAAAAATACACAATATACATACATACAGAAAGTTTCCATCATAAATTTAAATTCGTTTCAAAATACCAGTAAGTAAAATTTGTCCTGCCAATCATTTGGTATGAGAATCACTAACACACAAAATGGTACAAAAATACCACAAAGTTTCCATCGTAAATTTTAATTCGTTTTCAAGATACATGTACCTGTAAGTAAAATTTGTCCTGCCAATCATCTCGTATGAGAAGGTATTTCACTAAGATATATCTACTATAAGTTAAAGCATTTTACAGTGACTACATGTACTTTATATAATGCAGATTCCAGGGCCTGTGTCCACTTGTCATCACCCTTGTCTCCCTGAAGACAGGCTGTCACTCTGGATTTATTTTACTGACATCTTGTGCAACCAGGCACCTAGCACAAGATCTGCTCTAACTTCTTCAGACCTAGCCTAGACTGTTCCCAGGGCCAGTATACACTACCCATTTTTACACAACAAACATTTCCAGACTTACGCAAGTTGTGACGTATTCTGTTGTATAAGCAATGTGCCCCCTGGTGCCGTGGGGCAGAAGTGCAGCAGGTGTTACACTTATGATCATGAACTATGGCAATATTACATTGAACAACTTATTCAATTGCTGAAGCTTAAATTGGGCAGTTTGACTGTGCTTTACGTTGAATTCAGGTGCCAAATACACAAAATACACTGATTATGATCTACATTAAATCATACTAATGGAACAGATACGAATTAGTAGCATTAAAGGGCTGACAGCGCTCTAGATATATTTTTAAAAGGGATACTGGCCCCATTGTAACTAAGTTTTCTTTACAACAATTTGATAAGAGACTCTTCAATATGAACAAAATCACAGTTCACCATTTGGGGTTACCTGAGTCCTTTCCGTCTCTAGTGCCTTTAGAGTGCTATAACAGTATACTATCTATGGTACTTGAAAAATACAAGTATGCCTCATAAATACCAGTCCAATAACAGCTGTTAGTTAACTGCTTCCAATGTTGCCAAAACAATCTGGTTTATCACCTGCTGAGTGTGTAGTAAAGACATAAATAAGGTGATATAGTACCTGCAAATTTGGCTAAGTAACTAAACCAAAGTAGTTTATACAATGTTTAGGCAACAAGGCAAAGGGAGCAACTGACTGAGTTAGACAATGCCAGCAAAGCGACTCGTGCAACGTTTTCCTTTGATACAAGAGACAGATTGGGTGGAAAACTGGAAAAAGACACATTTAAATTTTTTTTGGACAAAAAAATCAACCAATGACCTCTGGGCACCAATGACATAGAGTTCTAAAAGTAAAACTATATGATTTTCAACCATATACTGAATACCATACCATATACACCTACAAAATGTACAGTAGCTTACTAACTGTAATATGAAATCATACACTCATGTGTCTAACCTTCACCGACGCATACACTCATGTATTTCTAGTTTTACTACTGCCTGAAAACGTCAGATAGAAAACATTTACAAACTACAGTTCGGCGACCTCATACCTCCATGAAATGGTGATGGCCACCTGTAAATGGCTAATACATTTACAATCCTGCTCATTAACAAAATTTTTATGCAAAGTATTCTTTTGGCCCCTACCTAGTAACATGCAACACACTGCTGAAATCCTTAACATTTGGCATGGACAAGGTATGATATTGTTCATGTTAACCGTTCAGACTAACTAATTACATGTATACATTTTTCACGGTGATTATGCAAATTATAAGAGCCTCAATTAATTATGCAAATTAGGTCTTCATTTACATAACGCATATCTGCCAATGTTCCTGTCATTCTCAATTACATATGTCACAAGTGTTTCATAGCCCTATTATCGAACACAGCAGATGTAGAGAATTTCCTCATTAATTATGCAAATTAGATCGCATAATTGTAATTTTATTGTGTCAAGCATCACTTGAGCTACCTACATACCAAAACTCACGACGATCCGTCAATCGGTTGTTTAGTTATCCTCTCTCGAAGATGTTTAAACAAACCCTCCTGCAGTTCCAGAACAAGCTGCTAGGGGATCCAAACTCACATGACGTCTTCCTGAGCACAATAGCTACCTACCGTCCAAAATTCATGACCCTAGCATGTCCAGATCGCGAGATATCAAAACCGGAAGTTCTGCTGCAGTACCAAGGGAAGCCACTAGGGGCCCAAAATCTAATCATTTCCAGTTTTCGTCACACCCTACCACCCTACCAAGTATGAAACCAATCCATCCAGCTGTTCTTGAGTTATCTTGTTGACCAACAGACAAACAGACAGACAGAATGACAGACAAACGGAACTGAAAATATAACACCTCCATGACATTTCATGGAGGTAAAAAAAAAACTGATTCCAACAAACAAAATTACCTCAAAAACACTTCAATTTTCATTTTATTCAGCCCTCCCCCATGTGATAATGGTATACCCTGTAAAATGTACCACCCCCAAAAGCTGCAACTGGCTTAATAGATACCCAGGGGTCAGACAGGTCATAACCTGGTGGCTTTAAGTGTCAGGTCCTACAACCATTCATGCTGTCACTACCAGCATGTACTATCTGTCTACAATGTAGTGATAAAGGTAACATAAAAAGTATAGTGGCCCCAACAGAAAGAAAGTTTTTTGACAGAGTTTGTTAGGCCAAAAGACCACTTCTGGGTACTGAACTAAGTTGGTGGCAGGTATACATGTGTAAGTGACTATGCTAGGAGATGGCAGCGAATGTTGATTTTGAAGGCTAGCAGGTTGTATTCTTGAGGGAAACACTTGTCAAGAAGTTTACTACATTATTTTTATAAAACTTTCTTTTGCCAGGTTTCACCCAGATTTATAAGTAAAGAAAGTATTATCTATGACTTTACCTGAAAATGAAATATAATATAATTATTTTACTTATAACTGCCAGTACATTTAAATGCAGCCACCCATCATTTTAAAAAATGAAATGATAGTTTCGAAGCATATTTTAACAAGTCTTTTCTAATTTATGACTCAGAGTAAAATTTCATGCCATGTTACGTGTCAGTCGAATGCTATAAAGCTGAATCTACACTTTGATATTTCTTCATAGACATCACTGTGTTTGAGACGAATGTAAGAGCTCGAGAGTCTGCGAATTGTAACAATTTCTTCTGGTTTCTCATGTTTGTATGCCACTCTATGTCCTTGACCTTCCCCAACCTTTCCCCTGGTGAAATGTCTTGGCTGGATCCTTCAAAATAAACAAACCTTCTCAGAGCTACATGGACTCCTGGAGTAGACCAAAGGTCAAATAAGGTCAAGCTTTACCAAGCTGTATCAGTTGAGCGTCTTCTATATCTGTTGAACTGATATGTTATCAGATTACACCAGATTGTAGAACAGCTTGCCAATCTACAATATTATATTCTACTTTGAATCTTCTTCCTGATGTAGGCTTTTAGTAATGCATCAAATCAGTTTTGGGATAAGGTAACACTGCGATAAAGTAAGTAAAGTAAAGTAAGTAAGTAAGTAACACTGAGAATATGTGTTTTGTATCTCTACTGTATTACAAAATTATTTTGACCGAGCATTTTAGACACTGCAATAACCTCCATTTTACCTCATACATATGTACCGTGAAATAAAACCAACGCAACAGTAAATACATTACAGTACTTTGCAGTTACTGGATGAAACGACCATCCTAACCATATGCATGTAATGAATCATCCCCTTTCAAACTACATTTTGTACCAGTACCAAATACATAATGGACTATCCCCTTGAGCCTGCAGGTACCAGTCACAGAGCCCTCTAGGTCATATCTCAGCAGTTAGCTCACTCAAGAACCTGAGGAAAGCTATCAGACACCCCACAGGTCAAGATACTGTACTCTGCTACCAGTTACTGTAATTCCTGGGGTTTTTCGCAGTAAAATTTATGTTCACGGTTTTCACGGTCATTTCTGTACCACAAACTTATCATTACCATTAACAAATAATTACCAACTACCTTTTTCCTGCACCTGCCATTCCGTGAACACCTCCATTTTCCTCTGACCGTGAAATTTTGCTACCGTGAACATAAAGTGAATTACAGTAATATACATGTAACTCTTTCCTATACTGACTCTACTTCACATTAAATTCTCTATCACTTTTCACAAGCATGTAAAATTGTGGACTTTTCTTGAATACAGCAGGAAATGTTTACTAAATTTTATATTAGGACACTCAGGAAAGAATCTGATCAGAAATTGGAACAGAACGGAAAGAGGATATGCTGGTAATCATGGAAGTGGGAGGGGGGCATGTCTGGCTGCTGTCCAGGCACAGAATTGCCTCCAATCTGGTGTACATTACCTCAGTATTGTTCCAGAAGGGATACAATAAGGTCAAGATGCCACTTTCTGAATTTCCTGTCAATTTTTTCAGCAGAATGTTCCTTCGGAAATTTCGAGGACGATTCTTTATAAATTTGCAAAGAAAATTTCTATCTATGAAAGAATGAACTTTATCCAAAACTTCAACTTATCTTATCCTTTCTAGAACTTCTTGCCAATATTTTTCAGCAGTACTTTTCATGGTGAAGATTTATTGAATGAATGAAATATGAATAAAAGAACTATTGAAACCTTTCCCTAATTTGGAGAAAAACTTTGAAGACAGTCCAAGTATATGTTACATGTACTATAATATAATAACAGAACTACCAGAGTATACATACTGGTATTGTACTAGATAATTACACAATCAAAGCATCACATATTCAAAGGGTGCAGTTTATGCAATGCAGAAGTATCAAAAAATATCACGGGCAAAAATAAGATAGAGAATGTCAATTTCCCTGTATATCATAGTAAAGAACCTATTAAAATGAGAATTTATGACACTGATACCAAAAATTGAATGGTATGTGCTCCTGTTCAGTTTGAGTTTACTTTCTCAACCTGTTTCATATTACAATGTACATCTGTCTCTGCTTGAACCTAAACACTTGGAACAAGTGCAATAATGATACTACTGATAAAACCTGGCGCTGTGATTCAGGGTGGCATTTTTCTAGTTACCCCTCATAGTCTTGACCTTGACCAGCGTTGTCTATTACCTAAAAGGAAATTGTCTTGCTTGATACAAAAGATAGCCGAGAGTCTGAGTGGAGGAAGTAATACTATTATATTACACATGACGTATGTATATTATGTAACGTTGGATAAACAAAGAACATATAACATTTGGGAATGGTACAAAGCTACAACTCTCCTCTAAACAACTTTTGCCTGCTTGCTCTCAGGTTTGTTACTTCTGGTTATGGAAGTTTTGTTTTGGGTGAGTTGGGTGAGTTGTGGATGGTTGCACAGAGGGTGGAACATGATTTTGACAGTTGATTGATAGGGAGGTGAAGCCTGAAGGTGATCCAGCATGCCCCTTGTTGGAGTAAGTGGGTGGTGTGTGGAAGAATTCAGGAAGTGGTATAATACCACATTAAATTACATCATACAATCCTCTCCACAGTTCCAATACATTCATGAAAACCCTTCCCAGAGGTCTGTGAACAAAGATCACAAAAACCCAATCTCTTGATTTCTTGTTTTTGTCTGATGTACGTGTAGCTCTGTTATACTGGCTTCTGCTTGCAAATTTTGGCCAATTTCAAGGCCATCATTAAAATCAAAGATTGGCACAAAACTGTTTCCAACATGCTAAATCCTGTGGAGTTTAACTGTCATTCATTAACTGTAAAAATAGCACAGTGCCGCTCCACCCACCAAGCAAATAAAGCTGCTCAACCATGTCTGTGGCTATATAACTTTCTCCGTACAAACCTTTGTCATAATGTCTGCATTTGAAGGCATGTCTAGAAACAAGAAAGACAGCAGACACAATTTACATCAGCAGAATTCTTTAATATTTATCATCCCAGACACTGGAACCCTTACAAATGGGGCCTTAAAAACCTTTTCAGCACAGGAAAGGACAAATTGCCAATTGTAACTGAGCATATATTTGGCCAATGACACATACTGTGAGTGACATACATATAACTCTCGTTATGCTTCTTGCTTAGCAACTATTGATGATGTTTTTCACCCTTTAATATCTATTGTCAAACACATACATGTCGGTCACAAGACCATGACACCAACAAAGCCTAACAAAACTCAAGTTCACTTAGTAGTTGCACCTTGATGTAAAGGTTTGGTACGGTGCAACTACATAGTATGTCAACTTGTGTTCTGGTATTTACGGCTGTGTGGACTTCCAAAAACTCAATTGTGTCCCATACATGATACCTGGCATATTTGGAAGTACACAATGTAATGTCACAATGATTTTATTACATGTATATATTTTCCTGCTACATCTAGCATAACAAGAAAGAAAAGATGTCTGGACAATCAATGACCTTGGCAAAAACAGATCAGTTTAATCTGTTTGTTATTCTGATATCTTTTACAAACAGATAAACCAATCTGTTTGTTAAACCTAACAAAACTAAACAATTTGTTCCACCAAAATCAGGTGTTACAAAAACAAGACAAATCAAAATAACTCCTGAGAGTTAAGAGTACAGCAGGCAACACACGTCTATATCTTTGAGAATGTCCATTTACATGTATTTGCAAAGGTTCAATACTACTAAACTTGATGAGCAGATGCATTCTCCTGCTAAATAAAAAACTTTTATTTCAAATGACCAAATGAAAGCAGCTGCCTTTGTCTGACTGCACTCTGGCAAAGCTAATAATTTCTGTAACAAGACATCGTAATATTTGTATAGTTACAGTACCATAGGACCACCAGTAAGAACAAAGTGCTCGAGTTGTTACAAAGAGCTTGTTTTCTTCCTGTGCGCCCTTCTTAGGCAACCACAAGGCAGCACTAAACATTTACAAGGCTGACTGTCCTTGACTTGTGGCTCTACTAATCGACCGTCCGTCACGATGACAAACGAGAGTCAACTACATGTACTGAAAAACAAGGAGGGGAAAAAGATGGCGCCCTATTGTCCCTCTGCCCTCCCTATTGCCACAATGGTACTACGTTACGTTGTTGAGCCATTGTTATTGCCAAGGTCTCTGTTACGCAACCATGAAATGACATTGTTTACAGCCACAACCAGGTCAAAGAACTTCCTCAGGTAATATGTTTTGTTCAGGATATCCAGTGGTAACCCGATATGACAGGGCATTGTGGTTGGTTGAAAACTGAAGTGAACTGCTGACAGGTGACTTATTTTGGACTAGCTATGCACTTTACACTTAATCCATTTCTTCTGCTTCATTCCATGTTAACTTAAAGACATACCATGTGAAATGAGAGATTTTAGATTGCAGAAGGTTGCACACTCTTTGTTCAGGCTATTTGGTTCTATGCATAACATTAGTAAACTTTCAAACACATTACCCCTCCCCTTCAATACTTTTACTTTAGGGATAGCCAATGGGAAAAATGAAATTTGCTACTCCGGTTGTTTTCAAATGAACTGTAGCCGCCATGAAAATTGGAAGAATAACATACAACTAAGGCCGGCTTTAGACTGATGACGATTGAACAGTCGTGCGAATGTTTATCGTCAAGATGTCTCCGGCAATGGTATTTTTAGGCTGTCTAAAGACGATCAAAATAGTCACGCGACGGTAATCCTCGAGTCATCGTCACTACCACCTCGGACCCTATCGCACGATCCTTCGGCGGGGGGGCGGTGGTGCGCGACGGATTTTCCTCCGAAGCGCCTCATACCCCTTCTTTGCTTTGCTGGGCACGAACTCGGCGACTCTCATCAGCTGGGCAACGTGAGTTAAAAGTAGAAAAAGAACAATCTGCTGCAGCATAACTAAAAAAAAGGGGTTCTCCCGCCATTTTTAATCTGCCCGGCGACATGTCAGAGGTGAGGGCCATGTGTGCTATCCTGCACTGCAGGTGTCAGAGACGCTTCCTGGCCATGTGTCTAAAGTAAGCCGTCGCTCACAAGGATGATCGTACGACCGTATACCGTCATCAGTCTAAAGTCGGCCTAAACTTTTCAACCTCCAAAACATGACAAAAACTCAAGCAAGCATAGGTTTATAAAATAGGGGTTAACTATTCCGAAAAAAGTAATCATCTTATGTGCAGCTGTAAAGAAAGTCTTCGGTCGACTCAGGGGGGACAGGGGGAGAAAATTTAATAAAATAAACCAGGGTAAATAAAAAAACGTATAATTCCCAAAAAATTTAGGGTGACCAGAAACTTGCACCATCATTCAACATAGAAACATGTGAAAGAAAGTCATGCATTTTCATATATCAACATAACACACCAAAAAGAAGTATTGCATTTTTATACACTATTCTACCTGCGTTTAACCACAGTGACCACTCATTCATTGGAACTAATCCAATAAGAAACGGTGACCAATTACAAAAATCACCTACACTAGAATAGATTTAACCACAGCAGATTAGCCTAGAAAGAACCTGTATGAAAAGATTTGCTGTCCTTTGTGTTGAATGGGCTTACTGAGTTATTCTGGCTTTGAGCATCAATTTTCATTGATTAGGCAACAATGCCAAGCTGGGGAGGTATGTCAACATTCCAGGCAGCTATACTAACACGGTAATAGCAACACGCAGACTACAAGTAACATTGGACAAAATACAGTACAGTCAAATTAAACCTGCCCAACAAGACCACTCAGGGTACTGATAAAATCTGGTCTAGGTGGACAGGTGGTCACTATGGACATGCTTGAGTCAATGGGAATTATCTAAGGGACCACCAAAAAGTGGTCACATTGGCCAGGTGGTGTACATGTAGATGTGGTCACTGGTACAAGTTTGACTCTACTACTGTACTATACAGAGAGGATACAGACTCAGGATCTAAAATAGGTTTGGTGACCAGGCTAGTCGGAATATAGGTTGTTGAGTTGTTGGAACAGAAGGGGTGTAACAACCTGGAGGTGCCTCTATATAACAAGGTACATGTGAATGTAGAGTGCTCTTGCCAGGGCATCGTGCTCTGAAGTTCAAGCCCCAAGATCAAGTTCTTGGCTAAGGATATCCTCACACATGGCTACACCCGGGAACTCGACTATCAGGTGAAAATTCATTACAGATGTTTTCAAGTGTACTTAAGTTAAAAGTACAGTATTGACTTTTCCTAGAAGTTTGGAACATCACTTCCACCCATCTTCCGTCTTTGTCTTGCATCTTTAATTCACCCAGAGGACACACAATTGCAACCCTGTTCAGTAGCATATACATTTCTTGTATCTTTCTGAAACCTAATTTGCACACTGTAATATATAGCAAGACTGATATGAAAAGACATTAGTACAAAAGACGAGTTTTCAAAGATACCTGCAATGGTTATCACACTGTTGGAATTGTGATGTTGTCAAACTTATTTTCACTACAGAACCTGAGCATCCTTTCTCCTATCCTTCATTTTTCTTTCAACAGCTGTGGCATCTTTGAATTTTGAACTTGTAGACACAAAATGTGTTTCTGTCACAGATCTACTTTCCGATGGTCTCACAACTGTCTAGTCCCAAACAGAGTGAGTCCTCTCCAGACTAGTCTATTACATAAGCAGCAAATGACAAGTCATTGTATAGAAACCATCTGGTTGTGTTGGAGACAGCGAGCATGTTTACCAGTCTGTGTATTCTAACCACAGTCATCCTTCCACAGGTCGGTACGGATTTCTGGAAAATCAAACAGGTGGCATCCTGTTTACATTTACATCCTCAGTCAATGCTGCCATACCCGGTATGTCATCTTTGAACATGACTTGCAAAACTGTAGCCAACAAGGCTATACAGTTACACCCATATTTTCCGACACCCCTAGGTTTGGACAACTCAATGTATGTTCTAACAAACCTAACCCTAATGTAGTCTCCACTAGACTAACAACACGGGTTCAAAAACGGTAAAATTTAGCCAACTACTGAAATAGGGAGAATGATTGTTGTGTGTCACAAAATTGAGGCAGAGATATAACAATTTTCCATTCCAACATCTGTTTGGAGATTGCTTTACCAGAAATCACGAAATATTTGCAGTGGCTTTATCTTCACAGTTGCAGTGAGAGGTCGCCCCAAAGTTATCACATCAAAGAACATGGTTACTATAAAGAAGTATGATGTTTGTTTCAACTGTAAACTTAAAATACCCCCTTTCCCTCTTACCGTAAATTTACATAAGGGAATTTACCATAAACTTACATAAATGAATTTACAGTAGTTTGGACCCGTTTGCCCCATGACAGTTGCCATCTGTGACAGGTCATGTGACAAACCCACCCCCACTACTGGTTGTGACTGGTACAATCTACCTGCAGGTGAGATACGCCCCCTAAATACTCCAATCAAGTCTTTCCTCGCCCATTAACTTGGTATGGTGGCAACAACCTGCCAAGAAAGCTTCCTGCCTGTCCTGGAAAGTTGTAAATTTGGGAGGTTTTGCAAAGAAGTAACTGTTGCAATTCATCCCAGACTTACTGAGTTACTCTCCAAGCAGAGGTTTAGGCTTCGGCTTATTTTTGACATATTTTAGGTGTATTTATCGGGCTTTCTTTTTTGTACCGGTATCTTTTTTGTCGCCAACCAAATGGATACTGCCCTGCCAATTTGATACTGTCTTGCAGCCACCAAAAGATCTGCTTGGAGATTATCCCAGACCCATACAAAACGTCGCAAGATAGCTACGCCAAGATGCAAATGTATAAAGATTACTGAATTCCTGTGATAATATTCACTAACAAAAGATTTTTAAGTTTTTGCCATCAATCCAACTTTAGATCACAGGAATAGAAACTCAAATTAATTGTTATATTTTCCATTTGTTACACTTTTATTTTCCAACAAATCCAACATTATCATTTGCATGATTGAACAGAATCACAGGAAAAAGAAAGAGAAAGATATCATAACTGTTTGTTATCTTTTCCACTTGTTACACTTTTATTTTATATAATCCAACGATATCGTTTTTATGACTGAATAAAATCGCATGAAAAAGAAAGTACAGTGAGAAAAACGACACCATGACTGTCTGTTCTTGTCTTTTCCACTTGTTACACAATCCCTCATTATTTTTGTTTCGTAACAGTCCTCTTCACAGACGTGTCAGACAAGCTTTGACAGTTTAGAGGCTGGAATCATTGCCAGAAAATCCAGCCAGCTTGACTCTAGTCAGGTGTGTGGCTACGCACACGAAAAGGTGAAATATCGGATATTTGACCAAGAGCTCACCCTTCTTTGTACAGCATCCTATTTAAACTTACTGTACTGCTCTTCATCCGCAGTTATATATACACATTGATAAACGGTCTGTCAACAGGTCTATTTAACAACCACTCAATTCAGTTGGCAAGAGTGTCTGATCTAAGGAAACCAAGGGGGCGTTGTCTCAGCAAACCCCTGTCTTGTTGACGGAGTGCTGCCTACAGGGGGAGGTTACCTATTGGAAAGACTTGAACCATGTCTTATTCATAATGCAAAAATTCCTGCACTGATAAACCAATTTGTACGGGGACTGAGGTGTTTCGTTCAACCTCGGGTTACGTAAGCCTCTGAAGCCTGCACCACCCCCTTAGCTTCCTTAACCACTTCAGCGCCGTTATCTAATAATGGTGGTAAATTTTCAAACACGCCTTTCGGAAGTCAATTACAGTTCAAATATTTCCTCTCGGCTTCTGTCTTGCTTGGCAATGTGCTGCCGACCGCGTGCATATGTAAGTTTGAACCAGTAAAACCTAGTTTGCAGTGGAGTGTTATGGGTAAATGAGTTGTAAACCTTTTAGAGCCCTGCTGTAAAGTCTGCGCCGGGTTGTCGTCATTTCCCTCTTCTTGAGGAAGGTATAAACAATGGTTTTCCTCTAAATCTCATTTTCTTTCTCTTTACCCTAAACACAATAAACGTCAGGGTTCAACTTTTGGTCAACATTAGTCAGCACTTTTTCTGGTGCCATCCAGTACCAAGTACTGGGTAAAAATGTCACTCATAAAGCAAAAATTACTTCATTTCCTGTAGCTGAAAAGTTACTGCTTTCTATCAAAGATAGTAGACTCTCGACAATATCAATGTTCTGAGTTGAATTTCAAAAGAAAAAGAAAGAACAGAAAAATCTTTTTCATTAAATCTTAATCTCTGGTACATACTCGAAATTCCACAATTTTTACACCAAGATCAAGCCTTCTCTACAAGCACATATTGGATGGAAGAAAAAACTATCTAGTGTTTCAAATGTTTTCTTTTCTGCTGGTATTACTTCATTTTCTGTAGCTGAAAAGTTACTGCTTTCTATCAAAGATAGTGGACTCTCGACAATATCAATGTTCTGAGTTGAATTTCAAAATGTTTTCTTTTCTGCTGGTATTACTTTTTTATTTTTTTTATTTCCTGTGGTGTGGATAAAGTTTTCTTCATAACTATCAAACCCTTATCTTTTGTCAAGATTTTTTCATGGTTATTAATTTGATGTAACAGTTGTAAGGTTCTTTTGCAAGAAATGCACACAGAAATTGAAAATTTCTAAATTAGGTAGATCAACTACATGTGACTAGTTAGTATTTAATTAAAGGGAATGATTGTATAATGAGGACACCTGAAATCTGTATCCTATTGATTGATTCAATCATGCTCGGTGAATACTTTGGTGGATAAAAAGTTTTAGTATTCCAGAAATCATATATATTTCAGGTAAGGTATGGAGTAAACGAGATTACAATTCCACACAAGAGCTATTGTTTATCTATCTGTCTTCAAATTCAATGCACTTTCGGATTTGACCAGCAACACTTGAATTAACCACACCCCGTTAATTAGATAACTGACAAACAGTTTAAAACCTTTAGAATCAGTAGCATGTGCCCTAGTATCCCCCCTCCCCCTCAACATGTTGAAGGTTTTCGGTATCTTGGCCTTGACGTGTCTTGAAGAAAATGGCGGCCCCCATCCCATAACTACCTCACAGGTAGCATTTCAGTAGCATTGGCAAATATATTCCCACCACACACGGTAGTTTATATTTTTAAACAGCGTAAGCGTCTATTTTGACCTGATACTGTACGGTGGGAGGCTTAGCTTGAAATGTTTGGGCAGAAGTTGACATACTAGACCAGTAAATCCAGAACATATGGGACAACTGCTAAAGTTTCACGCATGATTATAACCGGGTGGATTGAGGTACAATTCACGTGTATTTTTAATCGGAACTTCCCGAATAAACGTGTGTAAATCGAGCCTTATTGTTGTTGGTACTTTGAAGCGTGTATTGCAGAATTAGGAGCGTCTTGAACGCCTCTCAAAACCCACTGTAAGTGGATTAAAACTCACGACTTGTGCTCCAAGAGGGGTCGTCGAAATCACAAAAGGTGCGAAGTCAAGACGCCACTATCAGCTTGAGAAAAATCGTGTGAGAGGATGTTGCTGGATTGCCTAGACGTTTAGAGTTGTGTTATTTCGTGTGTAGCTCTCTTCTGTCTACCGTATCATCTTACCGAATGTTTGTAAATACGGTAGGGGAGGTTGGTACGGCCCGACCCGGGGCCACTTCGCTCCCCTCCCGGTGGGGGATCGTTTGTACGCGTAACTGCCAACTGTGGTACTACCTACTACCTACGGAACTACCACCCAAAAACAACATAGAGGACTTCCCCTCTCTTTCAAATATCCCCCAAATAATGGCAGTTTCCCTCTGAGCAGGAAAAATCCTACAGCAAAGAATGTAGCGTTAGGCGAGAAAAGTTTTCGTCCACTTGACGTAGTAAAAACACATGGCCCAAGTACACTACACACACGCAAAAACTCACCTTGGGACTCTACCAAGCTCCCAAACGTGGCTAGAAGCGTTGCAACGCAAACCAGGTACGAATTCCTCCACATCCTGCGACCCGGCATGGATCAAACCCTTCTCACCGCATGGAAAACTGGTCAGTCGGAGCTGAAATGGACGGATTTTTGGAGAATCTTGGTGAGGAGTTGAGCTGCACCGTTACCAGCGTGGCGAGCCTGGGACGTCGGGGTTCGCGGTTCGTGGCAGATCGCGTGTCACATTACACAACACGGATCATGTTACACCTCAAGGCCCTGAATCTGCATACTAAAGACAACCCCGAAGAATGTCATTCACCTTGATGCTACTAGCCTCCCCTGAGCGCACCAATCGACTTTACAGAACTTTTGAAAGGATAATCTGTGTTTTACAAACAAAATTCATTGGCTTTTCTTCGTAACAACAAACTGGCACTGATTGACACCAGCTTATCCGAGCAGGGGAGAATTTCTGAGAAAACGTTTGAGATCGAGAGATTGTATTCCCCTCCGTCAACTGCCATGATGTAATGTTACTTCTTCAGTAAATAATAATGGAAATGAAAAAAATGCCTGTGAAATGCTTGACCTTTTGTTCAGAGAACTACAAAATTTATGCCTGTGACTTAGCACTATGATAGCAGTTTTGTCGGTGAAATACAGTATCACAGTATGATGCAATCGGTATTTGATTTTGCAAAGATCCGTTGTAACTACAATATAATCAAAACGCAGCAAACTTGCCGTAAATGTTTATTCATACGTTTCGTCATCTGCAACATTCTACACCAACAAACTAACGAACAAACAACTTGCAACAACTTGCAAACAAAATATAGGCATTTATATAAATCAGCTCACTTTGCTACCTGAAAAGAACACTTGTTACTCGTCATTCAATACTTGGTTAAAGTGAGCGCCGAGGTCATGAGCAAGTTGGTACGTGACTGGGGCTGAACTTAGTAGGCTGAACTTGGGGCTTTCTTGAAATAATAATCGGGATGCCGATCTCGAGTTGCCCTCAATACAACCTGTTTCCCGTTGTAATGTGTTGTGATAGGCTTGGGACTGTGTTTCTTCCTTGACCCTTGCCAAGTATGAGTATAGCCTGGATGTCAGACTGTTTTCAGGGCATCCACAAGCCAGCTACTCGGCTCTAGGGCCTACATGCCCCCAAGGAAATTTCACCACAGCCCCCCTGAGTTAGACCTGGGATTGTAGTAAAGTTTCCTTTGGGGCATGTTGGCAATAGAGCCGGGGAGCTGGCTTGTACTATTAAAGTTGTAGGCCCTGGAACAGTCTGACACCCAGACTAAACTATAGGGTCTAACACTGTGGTAAAAGTTCCTTTGCCGGGCATGTTGGCCCTAGAGCCGAGGGGCTGTTCTGTGTAGGCCATGGAAACAGGCTGGCATACAGATTTATCTAGTAAGGATGTCCTTATCAAACAACTGCGATTCTAATTTATTTTGGGTGGACCTCCGCGAAGGGTGACACGGCAGTGATTCATTTCTAGAAT
Source organism: Branchiostoma floridae x Branchiostoma japonicum (assembly GCA_013266295.2). NCBI lineage: Eukaryota > Metazoa > Chordata > Leptocardii > Amphioxiformes > Branchiostomatidae > Branchiostoma > Branchiostoma floridae x Branchiostoma japonicum. Next base: position 9,790,303 of record CM023834.1, on the reverse strand, counting down.
ACGGTAGGAAACTACTAGTACCTAGTACATGTACTAGCCTGGTACCCATCCAGGTCGCTCCTACGATCCCTAGACCTACTAGAACTCCGAGTCAAAGCAGAGGTTTAGGCTTCGGCTTAAATAATTTTTGACGTGTTTTTAGACGTTTTTATCGGGCTTTATTTTTTGTGCTGGTATCTTTTTTCTCGCCATATTGGATACTGCCGTGATACTGTTTTGCCAATTTTATCATTTGATACTGTGTTCATGGTCTTGCCACCACCGAATGCATGCGATAAATATGTGTGTGTGTGTGTGGGGGGGGGGGGGGGGGTTGAAAGTTGTGATATGGGCAAGGAGGTTTACACTAGTATTATCAATAGTACTTGGTATGGGCTTTCTGTGATGAAAATAACTAGTGTTAAAGGCGTCACCAAATAAAGGAATGACGTAACAGAATGCCTTAGTGTATTCATTTCGAAAGAATAACAATAACACCAAACTATTAAAATCACAGGACATAACTAAACAGCTTTAAAAATAATACCGGTGTTTATGTTTCTCATAGTTCATTCTTTTTCTAACTTGATGACATTTAAACATCCTTGCTCTTGCAGTAACTTTGACATGTATAAAAGAAAGAAGAGTGAAAAACAAAAGTTCAAACAAACAAATTCTAGTCGCGTTATTCTTAAAAACTGTTTATTCTTTGTCCTGTTGTTCGTACGCGTTGTCGTCATTATCATTTAGAATAAACGTAAAATCGCACAAATACTTGACGAAAATGACATTTTGATTCTGTGGATTTTGTTCAAGGCCAAAAGACGTGTATCAATCTTAGGGCCGTATCCGAGGACCCATTCCAAAGCCCCGCCCACCTCCGTCAAAACGTAGAAATGCGAAATGAAACATAACTAGAAAGGCCGACATTTGCTCCGGAGCAAATACAGCATATTTCAGCCCATTTCCTTTCCCATTCAAAAATGGACTGTTCCATATCAACTTTTTCCATCCAGTGTCAAGTGTTTCATACCCCTATTAAAGTTCATAACAATTGTTCTCGAAACACCCACACAGTGCATTTCAGTGAGGGAACAGGAGCCAAAAATGTTAATTTTTTGTCCGAAAATGGCAAAAAAGTCACATTGTGCACAATTTTAATGTGACGCATGTCAAAAGTGTGAATAACGTTCTGTGAGCATGTGTCCAAGGATCCCCCATACCTAATTTCAGGTCATTTTGGTCATTAAGGCCAAAAATGTACATTTTTGTTGTTTGAAAATAGCCGTACGATGTTTAATTTGCTCAGCTCAGACTGCCAAACCGTTTCGACGGGCGACGTTTTATCCGCCAGAACGTTGCCAGTGTTTTCTTTGTCGTCTGTCACCTTCTCTAACCCCACCTTTGGCAACGAATTCCTCTGGGAACCCTGCCGTTTAGCCTGATGTTCTCCAGATCGCTTCCACATTCTTTTTGACACCTCTTGACGTCACTCATGACCAGTTTCCCGCCAAAACAGTATGTTAGAGCTGTCCGTCCCGTTCCAAATCATAGCCGAGACAATGCACATTTTTCTTAAGGAAGACAAGAGTTAAAAATAAAGTTTCTTCATCGATATCCTTCAGCTTTTATATCACTAAATACACCTGCATTTGTGAATTTCTCTATATCATCTTCATACTGGAAATGTTGGGGATCTTGCTGCAAACGTTAAATGCTTGCAGTAGGTCATGCCATGTTTTAACACTGCAGCCGGTTACGTGACACGGTACGGAATGACGGCTCACCAAAAGCTCGCGTCTCAAACAACAATGTTCCCAGGCCCCTGAATGTTCCTTTTGACCAATCAAGGGGCTTTCATCAACTCCTTGGACCAATACATGACATTGTATATGTCTGGTCATTGACTTGAAACGAAAATACAAGTTTTACTTGTACAAAATGAACATATAAAGGATTTACTTCACTTTACAAGCTTTGAAGAGTGCAAAGGCTAGATTCAAGACAATAAGGTTTTAATTTCATTGTGTAAAGTAGTTTTATCAATCTCTGAACAAATATTGTAACAATATTCGTCCTATGTGTCGCACTGTATGTATTTTTGTCAATAAAGTTGTTTAAAAAAGTATATGTTTGGTCATGCAGCAGGAAACTTTAGCGAACTGGATCAAAATTAGACTTTCGAAAGTTTCGGTCCGGTTTATTGTACTCCAACTTGCAATAAAGTAACATGTAAACGACAAACGAACTAACACGATCGAAACATCTGCTTGAAGATTTAGTTACGCCTATTCGCCAAACATACCCATGGTCTATTTATCACTATGACATACTAATACTACACATGTAGTACCATTATATTCGGGGAATGCAGCTCAAAGAAGATCCGCTAGGAGCGCGATTTCAATAATGCGCCTTTCAAACAACATTCAAGCAGATGTGAGATGTTTTGGATTGTTGGACGTGGACTTTTGTTGAGAGTACCCTTTCCTCTACCAGGAGGATTAGTTCAAGTTCAACACTGACGTTTCAAATCGCTCCAAGCAGATGTGTGGTGTTGGCTTGTATGGTTGGACGACAAAATGGAAACTAAGCAAAGCTAGCGGAATGTCGTCCATAATCGAGGCATCTGATCGAAGATTGTACAACGTTGAATGACGCTTTCATAAGTGATGACGTCTTAGAGCCGCTCAGGTTTAATCATGGGCACGTGTGGGACTCGGTATGCCGGTTCCAGGGCCCGGGTGATGGTGCGGAGAGGTACCGGTGCCGGTGGGACACCTCCCCCTTTCATATTTGCGCCGAAAATAAATCACTTTCAGGAGACCGTAACCGGACGGTGTTTACATCTAATTTACAGGCCATTTGCAGACTGCGACGGGTCAATTCGGCCAGGAACGCCTGTTTCATCATCTTCTGAAGGACGGGTTTATTGAGCACGGCAAGATAGCCTCCACCAGGCCTTCCTACAGGGGTACGGATCCACAGTGGTATGGATCGTAGAATTCGGCTGGCCTCTACCTAGCCGCGGCAACAGACTGTTGTTAGGGCAGGGACTGTACGATATTTAGCGGGGGGGGAGGGCCGGTCGTCCGGGGGTAGGGTTAAAAAAATTTTCTTAGGCCCTCCCCCCCAGGTCAAAAAAATTTTCCTAGGCCCTCCCCCCGGGCTGAAATTTTTTTCCTAGGCCCTCCCCCCCGGCGTAAATTATCTAAAGGAAATTTTGTACGGGAAGGAGGCAGATTTCCCCCCCATATCGAGCGCCGAAGGCGCGAGCCGTCGCGCCGCCCGAACCAGGCACGAGCGCCGAAGGCGCGAGCCGTCGCGCCGCACGAAACAGGCACGCGGACCTAGGGGGTTGGGGGGCATGCTCCCCCCGGAAAATTTTGAAATCTTAAACCTCTGAAACGCTATTTCCTGCTTTTTAAGGGGTTAATTTTGCTAGTACACCAAGCTAAGTTTATTCCTCTTTTTCGGGCTAACTTGTTGTATTTTGTCCACGAACTTCTTTCACGTGCAATTTACACAACCAGGAAAACAATTATTGTCAGGTTGTTTTCAATTTACTTTGGAAGGACATTCAGAGAGGCAAATAAATGTTGTGACAGTTCTTGGTTTATTAAAATACCTTGTTTAATCAAGGAACCTCCTTGGTTTAATGCATCCACATCCACGCCGACAAGTTTGAGCGCTAGCGAGCGGGGCGCTGGGCGGGATCTTTATCGACGACGCATGTACGATAAACAAGAAAAAACTACCGTTGTGCGGCTGGGAAGGGTGCGTTATGCCGCCAAAATTAATCAAATGTTGTCTTCAGGAGAGGCTTGACTACATTTTTATTGGTATCGTTACGAAAGCCGCTACGAAACGCGAGTTACTTTGGTTGTATCGTCGACTTATGGCTTCTTCGCGCTCGGCTCGACGACCAACTTTCGAAGGGGGTTGTGGGAGATTTGGGCGAATCTACTAGAATTATAGGGATGCGTAGTATTTTAGTGTAACATTCTGCCGATTTCACAGGCCGGCGAATCGCTACGGTACGTGTGAGATAGACGTAAATCACGTTTCTGAAATTATCAAAACGTCGGAAAATTTCATGAATCTTGGAATTTTTTTTTTTCCTAGGCCCTCCCCCCAGGTGAAATATTTTTTCCTAGGCCCTCCCCCCGGCTCAAAATTTTTTACCTAGGCCCTCCCCCCTCTGGCGACCGGCCCTCCCCCCCCGCTAAATATCGTACGCTCCCTAATGTAAAAGACTGCAAGCAAGAGAAGCCCTGCAACAGTCGCCGCGGCTAGCCTCTACCATACAGGCTTCGGGAAGCGGCTGGAAAGAGCAGGAATTGGCCAAATAAACAAATGATATGCCAGGGGAGTTGCCTTGGTCCGCTGAGAGAACATTTTACCGCTATCGAAACTGTTCTCCTACTAGTCCGACCGCTTCCCGAAGCCTGGTGAAAAAAGGGAAATACATGGGGGCCTGCATGGGGGTCCCGACAACGCTCTACGCTAAATTTTGAGAGCCGGCTACGTATTACGCTGAATTCAGGAAATCTCTCGATTACGTTCTACGGTAAATTCCGGGGCACTACAACGCATTACGTAGAATTAAACGGCAAATTACGCTCTACGGAAAATGCGCCGATTACGCTCTACGTTGAATTAGAGCAAGGACGTTCAACGTCCTTGATTAGAGCGGTCCGTCTACGCTCTACGTAAAATTAAAACGGCCGATTACGCTCTACGGAAAAGGGCATGTAGTTGGTCAGGAGAGTCATTCCGCGAAAGGGTTAATTTCCCACTCCGGCGCGGGCAAATGAACGCTACAGTGACCAAATTCCGTGGCTATTTGGCTAAATTTTACTGTTTTTGCTTCATCATCTTCTGAAGGACGGATTTATTGAACACGGCAAGAGGTGGAGGATGGTTTACAATGAGGCTGCTGAAGCGCCACCGTGCGATCAGAAGATGCACAGCAGTCATTTGCTTGTATACATGTAGGCCCTCCCCACTCATTTCTAAGATGTTCATTCTGTGGTAGGAGTTTTAGAAATTAATCTCCAAGCAGATCTTTTGGTGGCTGCAATACAGTATCAAATTAGCAAAACAGTATCAAATTGGCCGGGCAGTATCCAATACGGCTGTGGAAAAAAAAGATACCAGTACAAAAAAGAAAGCCCCATAAAAACGCCTAAAAACACGTCAAAAATAAGCCAAAGCCTAAACCTCTGCTTGGAGAGTATGGCCAAGATTCATTGTCAATCACAATGTGTACAATATCAGATTCTAAAAGATGACTTGCTTACTAGCACCTGTCCCAGTCATTCAGCATCTGGCGATTACTCTCCAAGCAGTGTATTTTTGACATGTTTTAGGCGTTTTTACTGTTTTAATCTTGAAATGAACAAGAGGTGGGATATGTCCACAATAAAGACCTCATTCCTGAAGAAAGAATACTCTGAGATTTTGTTGTGATAGTTTATATGTATTGTTTAATGGCAAAAGTTAACTTCACTATTACACAAGTCACTGGTGTCTGTTAGGAACGGACCAATAAGTGTTGGTAGAGGGTAGCCGGGTAGGTAGTAACAAAAACTGTACAGTGTGAACCATGAAAATGACATATGAGCAAGTTATGATAGAGAAAATACATTGAGGCAAAAAAATCATTAAATCATTTGCAGGAAGTGTTGACCAAGAAATAAATTGGCACCAACTTTTCAAACACACCCCCATGGTCCTCAATGGTACAATCCTGGTGTATATACATTGTAGATAACAAGTGACCTTGACTTCGACCCCCAAGAACAAAATACAGCATCAACTTCATAGTGCACCCCGCTCCCCATCATCTCAAATCCACCACCATTTTAACTACATACAAAGAATTCTAGGCATACAAAACTGTACTAATACACATGTTCTTAATAACAGAGTAGACATATCTTACAAACTTTGAAAGAAACTATATTTGGCCAAGGAATATAGTAAAGCAGGATTTGCAAAGAGGGCGACCTCTATTCATTGCAAAATTTCAAACTTTAGCTTGGAGAATAAGAGAAGCGGTTTTGTGATTGTAATAATTTGTATATCAGATGTCTACAAGATTGTATGCCTGAGTTTGACAGGATATCCTCCATTGTATACGGAGGTTCTTTATTCAACAACCAGTTTTTGGATGTCTTTATTCAACAACCAGTTTTTGGATGTCTTTATTCAACAACCAGTTTTTGGATGTAAGAACCCACTGGTTGTTGAATAAAGAACCTTCTTATACAGTCCCTTGCCAACCTGACGAAATTATTCATGGATATTCTGCATTTGTAACACCTGTGGGCACTGAAAATGGTCCTTTCCCAGTAAAATCAACAGACTGTGGCTTATCACTTTAACATTGGAAGATGACAGCATACTGTATTCTTCATCACAGCCACTATAGCAAACCTAAACATCAACCAATTCTTCCTTGAATACCATTCAGTTTAGTAAAGGATTCAAAACCCAGACTTGACCATGTTTCAGTAATCAGGTCAGTGTGCAAAGATCACCTTTTCCTTACGTGAAGTTGGAGCTTGTACATGGAGCATGCATCGTGTACAAGTTGTCCCTTCAAGTTGTACTGAATTATGATTTTTCAGAAAATAAAATGTTATGTGGACATCACATCTTTTGCTTATGGCACAGTCACGTTTGTCGTAGGCCATTGTACGATTTTGATGTGGTAGAATTGCCAAGCAGGCTATGACAGAACCAAACACCTACAAGGATCTAAGACCACCTTTTCTGTAACAAGACAGTTGATTTTTGCATGACACATGCATGACTGTCCCAAGAATGCCCCAAGTTTGCAATCGTATGACGATTGTATAATGTATGTGACTGGGACCTTAGCATGACTTACGGCAGTGTATGTAATATTTGGTCTTTTATATGTTGCACGAAGAATAAGCTAAAAAAATTGAGCTTCAACCTTCTTCCTGCCGCTTAACCCCATAACCTATACAAATTAAGTGCCAAACGGCAACCGTAGCAGGCTGAAGGTTAACTGTGTTTTATCTTCTGCGTCTGGACTCATATTCATCCCTACCAACCTCCCTTGCCAACCTGACGAAATTATTCATGGATATTCTGCATTTGTAACACCTGTGGGCACTGAAAATGGTCCTTTCCCAGTAAAATCAACAGACTGTGGCTTATCACTTTAACATTGGAAGATGACAGCATACTGTATTCTTCATCACAGCCACTATAGCAAACCTAAACATCAACCAATTCTTCCTTGAATACCATTCAGTTTAGTAAAGGATTCAAAACCCAGACTTGACCATGTTTCAGTAATCAGGTCAGTGTGCAAAGATCACCTTTTCCTTACGTGAAGTTGGAGCTTGTACATGGAGCATGCATCGTGTACAAGTTGTCCCTTCAAGTTGTACTGAATTATGATTTTTCAGAAAATAAAATGTTATGTGGACATCACATCTTTTGCTTATGGCACAGTCACGTTTGTCGTAGGCCATTGTACGATTTTGATGTGGTAGAATTGCCAAGCAGGCTATGACAGAACCAAACACCTACAAGGATCTAAGACCACCTTTTCTGTAACAAGACAGTTGATTTTTGCATGACACATGCATGACTGTCCCAAGAATGCCCCAAGTTTGCAATCGTATGACGATTGTATAATGTATGTGACTGGGACCTTAGCATGACTTACGGCAGTGTATGTAATATTTGGTCTTTTATATGTTGCACGAAGAATAAGCTAAAAAAATTGAGCTTCAACCTTCTTCCTGCCGCTTAACCCCATAACCTATACAAATTAAGTGCCAAACGGCAACCGTAGCAGGCTGAAGGTTAACTGTGTTTTATCTTCTGCGTCTGGACTCATATTCATCCCTACCAACCTCCCTCCTGTCATACTCATCCCTATCTACTTCCCTCCTTCTCTCGCTCCTTCCTCTGTCCCTTTCGCTGTATTTATCGGTGTACTGCTCGTCGTACTTGCGTTTGTTGCGTCTGGGTTCGGGGGACTTGGAGCTGCGTCCGCGCCGATTTTCCTTGTCCTCTCCTGTGTCTCTATAGTCCCTACCCCTTTCCCCCTCGTTTCTCACCCTCCCTCTATCGTATGTCTCCATCATGTCTTCTTCCTCTCTGTCCTTCCTCGTTTGCCCATCCTCTCTCCCCCTCTCTCTATCATAGGAATCATAATAATCCTCCCTTTCCTCCACTCTTCTCCCTCTCCCCTCCCGAGGATATTCATTCCTCTCGTCATCGCTTCTCCTTCCACCTCTCTCCTCATATCTCTCCCTCCTGCTGTCTTCTATTCTTCTATCCTCCCCCCTCCCCCAGTCCCTACTGTCCTCCTGGTCCCTCTCATCTCTTCTCTCTCTCCCGCCTCTACTTGTCTCTCGTTCTGTTCTCTCCTCCCGGCCTCTTTCCCTACCTCTCTCCCCCCACTCTCTCCCTCGAACGTAGTCTCTGTTCCTGTTAGTGTCACGGTCGCCCTCCCACTCGTCCCCCCTCCCTCTCCGCTGCTCTCTCCTTCTATCTTCTCTCTCTCCATCTTCCCTCCAGGCTCTTTGGTCCTCCTCCCTGTACTTCACCACATCCCTCCCTCGGTGATCTCGTGGTTCGTACCTCTCCTCTTCTCTTTCATCCGGTGCATCGTAATCGTAGTACGGCTGGTCCCGTCTCCTTACAAAGTCACGTTCCTGATACTGCTCCCTCTCTCTGTAGTCACGTTCGTCGTCTCGCGCCCGATCGTAGCGATCGTTTCTTGGCGAGGTTTCTCTTCTTTGCATAGCCTTGGTAGGTGCTCTGTTCCTGGCAGTATCAGGACTTGGGGTGTCCTCTCTTCTTTTCCCCTTGTTCTTGTCTTGTCTTGCAGCCTCCCTTTTATCTTTGCCTTTCTTTTTCTTCTTCTTTTTGTCATCTTCTGAATCAGAATCTGAAGAACTCCCTGACAAAGGAACAATAAATATATTGATACAAGATACTAACACTGTTTATTTCATTATATCTTCCTCTTTGGCAATATTTTCATGATACAGTACACGAAGAAGAAATATCAAAACAACAAGGCTTATGAACGTTTTTTACACAAATTACAACAGAAAGTGAAGACAAAAGAACACTGAAATTGACTTGAAAATACCAGGAATAACACAATATTTACGATTTACTGGTGTTACAATGATGATGGCAAGGTTTACTTTGTACTAAATTACAGTGAATAAAGGTTAGGGTGTCAATGGCTAAAGGTTCGGTCAATGGCTAAAGGTTAGGGAGTCAATGGTTAAAGGTTAGAGTGCAAGCACATCTAACCTTCGGGAGACAGGGAGCAAATGATGTTGAACCGGACAGTGGGTGAGTGAGCGTTAGGAATTCAATGGCTAAAGGTGAGAAGGTCAATGGCTAAAGGTTAGAAGGTTAAAGGTTAGGACTGACCTGAGTCACTGCTGCTGCTGCTGCCACTACTGCTGTCAGAGGAACTGTCGCTGTCACTATCGCTGTCGCTGTCGGAGCTGGAGGAATCAGACGACTCGACCTCCTGCGTTTGCTGCATGATCAGCTTGGGGGCGTTCTTCAGGTGTTCACGCAGCTCGTCGCTGGAGAAAGATTTCAACTCAGATTAACTATTGTTTTGTGTGTGTGTTTGCTTGTGTGTTCGTATTGTTCAGTGACAACATGTGTGTGGGGGAATTCCCTAACTACAAACCACAAAAGGTCAGATACAGGAAGTTAGGTCCAGAAGTTGGCCACAAGCCAGCAAGAAGTCAGGGAATCTGTTGGCCAGATGTTTGTGTTTAAATTTTGCAGTTACAAAACGATTCTGTAGTACAGTAGTCATACAAGGAAGGCGTATTCACAGTGGAGTGGTCACTGCAAAAACAAAAACACAGCGAATGTTTAACAATTTACAGTAAGTAGACAAGAAATTTGTTAATCTATCTGTGTTGGTGACTTACGTGAGGCCTCCCAGACCAATAGACGTGAAGAAGTTGATGGAGAAACGTGTGTTCCGGGGGTTGTCTCTCGGGAACAGGCCTTCAAAGTATGGGGCATAGAACCTGTGGGGAGATTGGGACAGGCAATTTAAACAAAAGCGGAGGAAAAAGATATACATCACATTTCATCAGTCTGACACTGACTCAATGGAGCCATGCATGCTTTAAAACCTGATAGCAACCTGAAAAAGCATCATACTGCATCTCAAATGAGGATGACTGCTTTACCTTTACTTTACAAACATGTTCAGATAGCAGACTTTCTGTAGTCTTGCCAAAAATCTTACAAAGACGTAGGTAGAAGTGTGTCTTACTGGTCCTTGAAGCGAGCGTTGAGTTTCTGAAGACCCATGTACTCCGACAGTTCCTGGAAGAGGATCTTGATGAAGATACGACTGGACGACGTTGTCTCCTCCTCGTTCAGGTGGATACACTCAAGCACCTGCACAACAAAACACATCAGGTTATGTTGTACAAAGTAGAGCAGTGACACCTAGCAATCCATGTACAAACTACACTTAATTTAGCTAATCTACTAGTATCCATAGGGAGTTGAAATGTAGGGTATAGTTCAATGGCCCCAACTCTGGCTTCCTGTAAGAGACTCTTAGGCCACACCAATTTAATTTGTTGGTTCTCGGATTTTTTTAGAAAAAATATGAAGCGACCGGGCGAAAAAAAAAAAAAAATAAAAACAGGCCTAGGCATCCTCTGATAGCCCCAAAAGCTACGATAGCAGCCTTGACGTCCCCATTCCAAGCTGGTTTATAATTCAAACAATGAATTCTGAATTTTTGATCAAACCAGAGCATTGATACATGAAAAAACTATAAAACAAGGCAGACGAGGAGCTTTCTTCAACTGTTTTGAGCAAAATCGGAGCATTTTGCAGTTGATTCAAAGCCTGCATCCAATTTTATTTTTATTTGCAAATCGGAAAAAAATGAAGCGGCGAATCTGAGAACCAACAAATTAAATTGGTGTGGCCTTAAAGTAACAGAGATCAAAAATGACCAAAACAAACAGACATGAACCATAGCTCTCACTCCTATGTATGTATTTTGTACCATGTATGTGTAAAATTATGTTTATGGATTTATTAGGACTTTAAATCATGTAAACTGTATCTTTATATATTTTATCTCAACCTTACTTCTTCCCTCATGACCTCAATGAAAAGCGGTCTGCAGGCCAATTTGATCTTCTCATGAATAAATAATGGTTCAAACAAACAAACAAACAAACAAACAAACAAACAAACAAACAAACAAACAAAAGACTCACAGTCCAGGGGATGGCATCAGTATAGAGCAGGTGGCCGAAGAACTTGGCGACGTTTCGGAGCTTGTTGGTCTCCAGGCGATGACAGGTCGTGTACTGCTCCACGAATATCTTCTCATACTCCGCAACGAACTCTTTCTTTAGCTGACAGAAACGCTGTAGGAATACGAAAGCATTGTCTTAAAAAGTCTATTTCTTTGTTTGTTTCACATAAGCAGTAAACCTGCATTTAGGCATAACACACCAGTTTTGTACAGTGAGTACAAGCTGCATAAGATCAGACTGTAAGGTTTGATCCACTCACACCGGAAGGACCCATGCTCTCTTCGGTAAGTGTGGTGGTGTGGGTCTCCTCAAACACGGGACCTGCCAGGGATTCAAACCCAGAACCATGAGATTCTGAGTCAACAACCCTAACCAGAAGACCACCTTGCCACAACATGTTTCTTTGTTTGTGTTTTTGGAGTTAGATATTTTCCATATGCTAGTTAAGTTCACCGCAGAGTAACACATGTAATTGTTAATTGACATAATTGATGAAATACAGTCAAGACACACAAGAAACTCAAAATATTTCATGGAGGTATGAGAGCTTTAAACTCTGGTTTTGAAAAGTACTCACTTGTCCAAGGAGACCAAAGAACTTTTCATATGAGCGCTGCTGGGAGCAACAGTCCACGATCATGTGGCAGAACTCGTACTGCAAACAAAAGACACAGGTCAGTAAATCATCTGTTCTGATGCTCATGTTGTACACAGTGCACCGGTGCCACCTAGCAATCTATGTACAAACTGCATTAGCAGATTGTTCAACTGCATTAGCAGATTCTTCAACTACATAGTAGGCTGTTTACATGTATGTAAACTGTTGTTTACACTACATCCTACCTCTTGTCCAGGCTTGATGTCCATCTTCATCATTTTATGAGCACACTCCTCAAAGTCCAGGCTATGAGCAAGAACAAAAACATGTGTCTCAGAAAACATTTGACTAAATCTATAAGTTAGTTCATGTGCATATGTGCAGTGTAATGTATTGTGGGTATTATGTCAAAGTTGAAAGCCCCTGACCCATAAACAAAACACGTCTGGACATGTATCAAGCATGGTGCAGACAAAAACTGTTTGGGGCCTTCACCTTTGACCTTTGCACATGTACAGTTCAAACTGTGAACTGACTTTTTCAATCAATCAAAAGCAGCACACTGCTATTTTCATTCTCAATAAAGACATCTATTATACAATCCAACATATCAAATACTGATGTCTAACATAAATGAGACGTACATAGAGAGGATAAACTTCCAGCAAACTTCAGCACAAAAGCCCAGTACAGCCTCCTAAACTACAGGTACTAAGAAACAAACAAACAAACAAACAAACCTTGACTGGACAGTCAGATAAATAGTCCTGCGGAGTGCCACAAGGTTGGTCTCTGTCATGTCTTCAATCTGCATCTTTGCCTCTGAAGATACAGTTTCAGAAATGTTAGATACCTAAACACTGATGCAGAAATAAATATACTAATACTTCTTCAATAGGTGTAAGATTGGAGGAATACTAGGATAACTGGAACATTTGTAGTCGTGAGTCAAAAAGAAGAAAAAAACACTTTTCTTTCATGTTGATTTATTTGTGCCTGATGTGAAAGGATCTTCACAACATGAATGGAGAAATTAAGTCAACTAAATGCTGTGAATGTGAATTTTTGCCTATATAAAACATTTCTCATAGTTGTAAGAAAACTTGTCTAGAAAAAATGGTATAGTTTTGATTGACACCCTTGATTGACACCTACCTTCAGCCTCCTCCTCATCTGAGTCCTCCTCATCCTCATCACTGCCGCTGCCCTCCTCACCACTACTGGAGCCGGACTCGTCATCCGACTCATCCAGGATTTCTGTTACACAGGACAAACATAATTACTGTACTACTATTGTGCTACTAGTGTATACTACTGTACTACTGTTGTACTACTACTGTACTACTTTTGTACTATTATTGTGCTACTATTGCACTACTATTGTACTACTACTACTGTACTACTATTGTGCTACTATTGTACTACTACTACTACTGTACTACTATTGTGCTATTACTGTACTACTGGAACCCAATTCATCCGACTCATCCCGGATTTCTGTTACACAGGACAAACACATCATTACTATACTACTATTAATATTGTACTACTACTGTACTACTCTGGAGCCCAACTGAATTGAGTGAAAGCTATGGAAAATTTTGTATGACAGGTAACATACCTTTCTTGATTAACTTGTACTTTTCCTCATTCTGTAGGAACTCTGGGTCCACCTTGAAGACATCTGATGCACAAGAGACAAAAAGATAAGAATTTCATTTCTAGAAAACAACATCATTTGGGTATGCCTTTTTAGATACATGTTTTAAATACCTGTTCAACTACAGATTCCGTTAGTCACTTAATAGTGGATGCTACTGTAAACGTCTGGCAGTTTTCAAACTCTATCCAGTTGCTTGTCTAACTGTTTTCTTGCCTGTAAGTGGAATGTTAAGCCTTACTAAGGATATCCTCCGTCTTGAGTTCATCGTCCAATGAGATGAGGTGGGTGATCTGATCTTCCTCGTCCACCATGTCCAAACCTTCGGCAATGGACGGGAAGTTCTGGAAATTGTCCTTCCGTACCGCGAACATGACCTCGATCATGTACTGTACGCGCTTGTCAATCTGAGCCTCGTGTAGGATGCTACGGAGTCGCTCAAAGATAGCTGCAAACAACAAGTCAAAAAAATGTCAATACTGAAAACGTTACCAAGAGATAGTCTGTAATATACTGTAAGTTCACTTATTTTTGCAGGGATTTAATTTCGTGGTAGGAATTTTTGTAGTGTTACTGCTTCACTGTGCACTGAAGCTAGGTATTACTGCTAACAATGCAGTAACACCAATCTTCAGTGCACAGTTAACCAGTCATAATTACCTTGAATGAAGATGACAGACAGTCATTGAAACGTCAACTCTTGTAAAACAAGTGGTTATAAATAAAATCATTCACCAACAGGGGTCGAAATAGATTTTGGGGCCAACTTGCACTGGTGCAGATGAAAAAAAAAAATACTTGCACCAGAAGAAAAATAGTTGCACCCCCCAAAAATATAACGAACACAACCAAAAGTACATGTAGTAACTTTAATAAAAACTTAATGGATTCTGGTTTTGTTCCCTTTCCAGTTCTTTATTGGGTATTTTTACAGGTAGTAACAGCGGCCGCAGATAAAACAAACTTGCACCGCGGTGCATACCGGCAAAAGATTAGTTGCACGACACCAAATTTACTTGCACCAAGTTGCACACAGAGGGGTATTTCGACCCCTGACCAACCTGATGAAATTGTTCACGGAAGTCAATATTGTTGAGCACAGTGTATTGTGGTATGTATGGTTTACAGAAAGCCAAACCAAGAAAAACAATGCCATTTTGGTTACAATTAAGCCAGAAAAGAGACTTTTTTGAAGGAAGATTCAGAAGATTGCAGGTCTATCTTTGGAGTCTTACCATGGATGCCTCGAGGGGAAACTTCGGTGAGTTTCTGTCCAGAGTCTTTAAGGAAGCCCACGGCCACTTCAACACTGTCGTCTGTAGGGTTCTCTAACAGCAGGGTCAGGATCTCTAGAGCCAACAACTCATGAGCCTGGGAAATAAGAAATCAGAGATGCCTCTGTGAGTTTTTGTGATTTTCTAGTTTTATTTAGTTATTGTCAATTTTTCACTGATTTTGTCTATGCATTTCCCCCGAGTTACCATGAGGGACACGCATATACTGGTAGTGGGAAATTGAAGACAGGAAATGAGATAACCTTTTCTGGGACCTTACTTCCTGTGTCCCTAAGGTGCCTATCATAACTACAGACACACTGAAAACAAGTATTTAAACAATCATACATCATAGCCTACAACATTAATAGAGTCTTGCACTACCTTTGTTACTAGTAGTAGTTAAGAGGTGCAGATATTATTCCCAACAAATGTGACTTATAAAACAATACAGATATTTTTCATACTTGAAGCTATAGATAGAAAATCCTACCAGTTGATACAAGTAATACAGAAAGAGAGTAACAGGTACTTTAAGTCACTGGCACAAACTGAGGATTGTAACAATCTCTATCACAAATAAAGCCGGACTGTAGCTTTTCTGACAGGAGATACTGTACTTACCACTTGCTGGTTGACCAGGTGAGCTATAAACTTTGTCGCAGTCAGACAGATGTTCTGTAGAAACAACAAATCAGACACAACATAAAATACACATATAAAAAGCACCAAAAAAAAATTACTAGTATACCTATATTGTCTTTGTACTACTAGCAAATGTTGTTCTCTTCACAGATACTATACAAGTTATCCAATTACAGGAACTTAATTCTTGATTGTATGAAAATGATTCTGATTCTGAAAACTCTTTTACAAAGAAAAGTGCACAGTACTGTGCACCACCTTATGTGCGCCACCTAGCAATTCACATGAATACTGCACATGGTGTAATGCAGTAACACCAATTCACAATCATAAGTGGCAAAATTCCATCAAATGACGGAAAGACGGATGCTAGCTAGAACACTGTTCCCCCCAGATATCTTGGAACGCCCCATACCTTGTCGTTCCTCTTGTACCCCCGTTTGAACTGCATGGTGAGCCTGCGGAGGATGAGCTCGCCGTTCTGCGGGAACTTGGTGTTGATGATGGCGACCAGGGCGGCGTACACGTGCGTGAAGGTCGGGGATGCCGCCTGGGCCTGGATAATGGAACGTGCCAACAGGCCTCTGGAAAACAAAGGATAGAACCGTAAACAGTTTGTTTAAGCAGGTTTTCTTAGGTACACAACCTTATTTTTTTTATCTAATTGTTTTGGCTGCTGCTACCTTCATCAGGAACATGTGCTGGATATGCTGTGGTAGATAGCTCTTGGGCTCGTGAAGAACTAGGTGTGGTTTGGGCCCCCTAGCAGCTTTTTTGGAACTGCAGGGCCTGTACTTGTTTGAGACTTTGGAAGGTGATAACTCTAGTTTAAAATTTGTGAAACACTGTACTGACCTTCCTCTAACAATGTTCTCCTGGAACAGTTCCATGACGATGTTCCTCAGGTTGGAGACGTTGGCCTTGTTAATCAGACCGTTGATGCTCTTCTTCAGAGCCTCCCAACTCATCCTCTGGTACTCCGCACTGTAAACAACAACAAATGTCACATGTTAACATTGGTACAGGAAAAAAAGTCCTAAATAACCCAGTCCACTGTTTGAACTGCACATGCAAGAGGTCAAAGGTGAAGTCCCCTAACTTGTAAACAGTTCTTGTCTAGACCATGCTTGATACATGTCCAGCTGTATCTTGAAAGTTCACTTGTGAAGGTAGAAGTCATTATGCAAATTTAAACTGTGATTTCCAATACAAGAAATTGGACTCCCAAAAATTTTCGACTGTACAACCTCAGTCTAGCTTTGTCAAGGAATGAGAGATCCATCACTCCTGTGACGTCACGTTATGCAGAAGATGACACGTGTAATTCAGTAAGCAGTGGATCATAGGTTGCAGAAACAAAAACTCACCTGCTCTTGTCTGTGATTGCTTCCTGCATCATTCGCAGCTTGGCTGGCGGGATGTACGCTCCTCCTGTTCTCGTGGCGAGTGTAGTTTCCGCCTTACGAACCCTCTTCGCTGGTGGTTCCTCTGCTGACGCAGCGTTACCCTCTCTCCTTTGAGGCGGATCATCAACCTGAGTTTTCCGCTCGTCGCTGTAGGATAAGAAGTAAACACTGAGACCTGATACAGTAGTACTGTCACTAAAAGCAAGCCCGCAGCGCAAACAAGATAGACACTCCGTACTGTCACACGTCACGTTATAAGAACTCTCCCATTCCCTATTTGTGTAGCCTGATCAACGAAAATGGACAATAATTCCCCTCAGTTTTTACTATGCTCTGTACATATGTAGATATATCTCCTGAGCTACTTGACTGTACTACTTTGAGCGTTCAGTTCTTTTATATGGCACATGTTAACAATTTAAGGATTCCTAGTATTGTCGTGCAATTAAGATATCATTTTGTAATGTTTTAATGTGTAATTTTAACGTATTATATTTGCTAGTTTTAAACGAATTGTAAATTGTCTGCAATTCTGTGCCTGTGTCACTGCGAAGGTGCAATAAATACATCTTGAATCTTGAATCTAAAACAAGTGGTTTACATGAAGTACAATACTGGCTTCATCTAGCTTTATATACATTTTTATATGCTGTCTTATCAATTGATTTTATATGCTGTGTGTATTGCTGTTGCTAAATATATTCTTTATACTAAAGTAACAATTTTATATATTATATCTACGCCAATGATTTTGTGTACTGTCAAAAAAATGGTTTACATTAAGTACAATACTGGCTTTATCTGCATATTAATATCCGTACACAATAATTTTACTGTGATCTTCGTAGAGAATACATCACTAGCAGGGTTCTGAACACTTTATTTTCATAATATCTGTTTGTCATGATAAGGAAATATTACAGGTAACAGCTGTATATTTATATAAACTTGAAGATTCAAGATGTCCAACCTGCTGGTATTTCTGCCATCTCTGTCAGAGGTACGGGTCCTTTCTCTATCAGAGTTACGATCTCTGTCGGCGCTACGATCGCGCTCTCTTCCGTAATTACGATCCCTTTCTCTGTCCAAGTAACGGTCTCTTCCCCTGTCCGCTTCTCGTCGGTTCCCGTACCGGTCGCGCTGGTTGGGGGACCTTCTGTACCGCCTGTCCTCATGCCTGAAATAAAGAAAAATGTTTCAGTTGTTATAAATAATGCTGTTACTTTTTCAATGCAAAAACAATGAATTGTTCGGTAAGCAGCAACAATTCTGGTCATATAAAAATGTACAAAGCAGTGACACGCTCATGTACTACAGTTATTGTTTTTGTAGTAAGTTGAACATACATGTAATAATCTTCCAGTAAGTCCTACTGTAAATGCATTTTATTCTCACACGACCTACTTTTGCGATATAAGGGAAAAGGAGGTTTTCAATGTGTCTTAAGTTTGCAGTTCAAACAATTCTGTACTACAGTAGTAATACATTGAATACACAAATTCATGGTGTCATTGGAGAGGCCACTGCAAAAACTGCTCATATAAAAAAACATTGCAAACATTTCCAGATGTACAGTACCTAGGTGGTCTTTCCCAGTCTCTCTCCCTGTCTCTTTCCCTCCTTCTGTCGTTCTCATAGCCACCCCTCCCCCTCCCCCTTGTCACTGGAGATCTGTCCCTACGAGCGGGAGATCTCTGTCTCCTGACAGGTGATCTAGACCGGGATTTTCTTGGTGACTGTTGCCTGCGAGGTGGTGACTCGCTGGGGGATCGTTGTCGCCTGCTTGGGGACGAATCATCCCGTCTTTGTGGCGACTCGCTCGTGGCTCGTTTGTTTCTTTGGCGAGAATCGTTAGGGGATCGATCGCGTGATCTCTTGGGGGGTGAGCCAGATGGGGAACGCTGGCGTCTAGGGGGTGATTCGCTTGGCGATCGTTGTCGTCTTGGGGGAGATTCGCTAGAAGAATGCTGGCGTCGCCAAGGTGAGGCATCCTCCTGGTCTGCATTTCCTACATCATCGTCATCGCTCCTTCTTTGCTGCTAAATAAAATCGATACGAGAAATAGTTGAGGACTACTTGTGTCATGTATCAAACCTAAAGATTTCCACTAGAACAAGAAATCAGAGATTTCAGACTTCTGGATTATCAAGGCTATCGAAGCATTGATGGGTAAAAGTGTTTTAGGTTGGGTAAAATTCTTCTGTTATAAGATGAGGCTGAAACAGGGTAAGATTAGGTACCAACAACCTTATTCCCCGTAAAGATATTTGAATGTAGATTTTAAATAGAAACATATTACACGACATCTGAAGCCTTACCTTGTGTACTACGACAGAACTGCGGATACGAGTCCCACGTTCAGAGTCGCTGCTTCCCGAGCTCTCACTACCACTCTCGCTTCCGCTGTCACTGTCGCTATCACTGCTGCTTTTGCTGTCTTTCTCACTGAGGAGGAAACAGTCACAAAAGCCATCATAATTTCTGAAGTTTGAAAGCTGAATATTTTTCACTCTTTTTCTGTTTCTGTTTGACCGTTTGGAATCAGACGGGTAGAAAATTCGCTCTGTTATCAGACAAAATACAGTGAGATAGTACTTTGTTACATATGTTCAAAATTTTACTTAGCAACATTTGAATACGTTTCTCATCTTTTCTTTGTTCACCAACATGATTTTTTGAGACAGCTACATCCTGGTCAGAAAAATTTATACGTGAACTTTCTCTCTGACACGTAATATGTTCACCTAATAATTTACGGCAAACAACACATACATCACTAGATCATTTTCAAAACTCTCATTTTGTAAGACTTTTACCGACTTGCAACAGACGTGAAGCTGAGAATTATGGTCAGTTTCGCATGCATGCCACAAACAAAATCTTGTGCGCCCCCCTCCCCCCATTTTTTATCGATACAAAATGCAATACATCGCGAGTTTCTGGGACTTCCACCGGTCAAATATACGCCGTGTGTCTACACATATATTCTCCTTACCTGTCAGACATATTTCTTTTAGACTTTTCCCGCAAATTTTAGGTCTAGATGCAAGGAAATTTTCTTGTTCGCCTTCGCAGCACGTACGGTGATCGCAACAAGATGGCGTTGCGTGACGTCACGGCGACTAAACAACTTCTACCAGATCTCGCGAGAAGGTTCGAGAACAGTGTTTAAAAGACCAACAGCGCGAGAACTGAAGTGACCAATCAGAAAGGAGATATGCAAATATAAGTGTAGAAACTGACCAATCACAGAGGGAAATTCCGACAGTTGGCGCGCTTTTCGCAGGTATTTCCCGCTTTCAGCTGTAGCCAACACACAAGCTGAAATTTTGGCGGTACGACGGTGGCTGACAATTTTGTGAGCAAAATCGACGGATTTAGGCGTACTAACAGCATTGATCAGGTAAGTTGAAGTGCCTAGTCTTGCAGGAAGACAATTTTTCGGAATAGAGACGTCTCATTTGAGTCTGTTTGTGTGTACAAGGAGACCACCTCAGGTCAAAGTATATACGAGTATCTTGTACCCTGGGCTAAGATTTTGCATGTTCTTGACTTGAGCGAATTTATACTTACTCATCACTTACTACCTTCACCAGATGATTTTCTTAATCGTTAGCATGAAACTCTTGTTGCTTCTTTTCATTTTGCATCGGGACTACAAATTGGCCCCTGCATAATTTTGCTCATCATGTGTAAGGATCATGTTGTGTTGGTCGTATGGCTGTGAAATGGCGCCAAGCTGCGCTGAGAAAAAAAAAGAAAACACAAAAAAACGATCTTCATTTTTTCTCCACAGGATGGCTAGTAAGGGCCAGACCACGATTTCTTTCCAGTGCCGGAAGACTCGCTCTCAGACGAAGAAGCAGATCGTGCTGGAAGAGAAGCCTTCTCGGACAAGTCGGCGTACTCGGCGTGGCGGGGCGCCCCAGGAAAAACCTCGGGAGGACCCCGCACCCAAGCCCGAGCGCCCTCCCCTCTCTCCACGCAAGCGTCCTTGTAAGTTTAATTTCCCGCAAAATTCCCACCCATCTTGACCAAGACTACTCTAAGCTACCATAACACATTGTCAAGGGATTGCCAAAATGTTAAATTCGTGATAAATTTTGTCCATATGTAAATTATTTTTCTCACATTTTTGCATAGAGGATGACCTCCCATCGTCACTATTTATTGTACGGCTTCTCACCTTGTTTGTTTGGTTTTGAATGTTGTCTAACATTTACAGACACTCGACAGGTATAACAGATTGAGATGGAAATTTGTGTTTTTGTACTCAATTAGACACCTAAATATTGAGAGGACCCCAAAATAGATTCCAAAGTACCAGTTGTCTTGTTGCTGGGCTACTCCAAAACCAAAATGATACAGTTGTGCATATAATTTAACACATACTATATACGATATGAAAACTTATCAACCAAATTTCTGTCCCTTTACTCATACAATACAAAACCATAGTGTTAACTTGTATAGAATGATCCAACTGTCTATCTTAATTTAATTGTACTATACATAGAGAAAATTGGGCAGTAACCTCTTACCGCAAAACCATAACAGAGTGAATAGTGTTTTATAGTTCAACTGTACCACAGAGCTGTTTCAACCGCAGGCTCATTACATTAGAAAACCCTCCTTTAGTCGCCTATCGTGAAATAAAATCACCGCAAAGGTAAATGCATCATTGGAAAAGTTCACGAGGGAACTGAGAACTGAAATGTAACAGATTACAAATATTTATTATATTTCACATCTTTTTTTCAGCTGACAACACTCCTAGAGACAACTCTCCTGCAATCACCTCAAAATGCTGCCCAAGTCCCACCAAACGCAAGAAGGAGAACCAACCAGAGCAAGCCGTGACGTCCAACCCCCTCCCCTCTACACCAACAAAGACACTACCCCGTCCTAACCTACCCCCCTCCCCATCTCCACTGAAGGTGACGTTATTGAAAAATGAACCTCTGTGTCCAGTCAAACATTCTGGCGTCAAGAAGAGACTAGCGTCACCAGAGAGATGCCCTACATCTCCATGGAGACAGTCGCTACGGACACCATCACCACGGAAACAAGGCACACCCTTTAGGTTACAAAGACAAGATGGTAAGTCAAAATGACTTTTGGTCTTCTATAACTTTTTCTTTGACATTTGAAATATCATATCAGCAATGAAGTTGCACACAATGTTTGACCCCCTGCCCATGGCTTGGAGATCATCCTGCTATGTGCGAAATAAACTGTGGAAATTGTGCTTTTTGTTTTTGGCTACATAGCAAAGCCATGCCAACTAGAAGTATTTTTTCATACAACATACAAGAAATGGAGATTTCAGACTTCCAGAGAGTATCCAATCCAGGGAAGTATGCAATCCTCGGCTTCCTGAATTCCCCCATGTCAGCCCCTAATTCCTGCTGGATCCCAGCCAGATTCTGAGACCTTAAACCTCCTGTTAATCTTCCCCCACCCACATGCTGTCAAACCTACTCTGTCCAGACGAACAGATACACCAAACCCACAGCTCAGCCACCCAAACAATACTTCCATACCCAGAAGTAATGATAGTCAAGATACAGAAAACAAAATGTAACCACTAGAGCTGCAATTTGTACAAAAATTCCAGCTTTTCTTTGTACAAGCCTTAAGGAGAGACATAATGTTAACTCATTTCTTTTCTTAACTACGTTTTTCAGCCACCCCCTACCAGAGTGCTAAGAAGGCCCTTCACACGGCTGTTCCAGACTACCTACTGTGTCGTGAGAAGGAGACCAAAGTTATCACAGACTTCCTGGAGGAACACGCTACAAAACAGCAGCCTGGCAGTCTGTACATCTCTGGGGCCCCTGGCACTGGGAAAACAGCCTGTCTCACACACATCATGAGGAATATGAAGGTGGGTTTTGTTATGTTCTGTTTTGTTTTGTGTAACCAGTAAACCGCCTTTAGGCCACACCAATTTAATTTGTTGGTTCTCGGATTTTTTTAGAAAAAATATGAAGCGACCGGGCGAAAAAATAAATAAATAAAAACAGGCCTAGGCATCCTCTGATAGCCCCAAAAGCTACGATAGCAGCCTTGACGTCCCCATTCCAAGCTAGTTTATAATTCAAACAATGAATTCTGAATTTTTGATCAAACCAGAGCATTGATACATGAAAAAACTATAAAACAAGGCAGACGAGGAGCTTTCTTCAACTGTTTTGGGCAAAATCGGACCATTTTGCAGTTGATTCAAAGCCTGAATCCAATTTTATTTTTATTTGCAAATCGGAAAAAAATGAAGCGGCGAATCCGAGAACCAACAAATTAAATTGGTGTGGCCTTATGTGTAGTATGCAAGTTTTGTACAGAGATTTGATTTGATTTGGATTTGATTATTGAGAGTTTTATGTCTATACAAATACTATTTTCTATGAACATAGGTTTCTAGTGGAAGCAACCTTTTTGCAATTGTTTTCCTTATATGACTTTGTGTCTTTACTTTCTTAGGAAAGTCTGCAGTCCACTAAGATGATCTTTGTGAACTGCATGGCTGTGAAGAATGCTCAGGGTATCTTTAGTAAGGTCGCCAGTGAACTTAGCCCCACTTCAACGACTCCTCGCACTGCTAAGGACGCCTCAAGACTCCTTGAGAAGCAGTTCAAGTCCAAGGGACCCATGATGTAAGGAACTCCCTTTTAAGACATTTTTGAGCATTTAGTTATTCTCTAGTGTTTACCTCTGTCAGTAATGTAATTAGTTATGATCCTGTTTTGTTGTCCAATCAGAATCATTGTACTGGATGAGTTTAGGTCAGTGATCTAATCACTGATGATCCTGTTTTGTTGTCCAATCAGATTCCTTGTACTGGATGAGTTGGTCAGTGATCTAATCACTAATGATCCTGTTTTGTTGTCCAATCAGAATCCTTGTACTGGATGAGTTGGACTCCCTAGACAGTAAGAACCAGGAGGTTCTTTATACCATGTTTGAGTGGCCGACACTGCCCAAGTCTAGACTCATCCTCATAGGTAAGTCTAACTCAATTTTTTTTTTGTGAGGCTAAGGACATACTGATTTGATTATATGGACGACATCGTCTCAGCACCCCAAAACTGATGCTAGCATGAAAAAAAAAGTTGCCTTCATTAAAGTGAGTGGCCAGGAAGGTTGAACAAATGCCTGAGAGCGTGTAGCAAACATTAGATTCTTTATTCTTGTTCTTACACATCTTCCCTGACTTTGGAAGACTTGGGGGTGCAAGCAAGTGGTAATTCGAGCCCCGCTTCCTTTCCTCTGGCATCTATTTCTTTTCCTTTCAACTTCTGTCAGTCTTCAGGTACCTAAACAAACATTATGGTCACAAACCTTTCTTTTTTGGAAATGATCGAAAGGTTTGTTCGATCATGACGGTTCTTACCCCTCTTTCTTACAGGAATAGCCAATGCCCTGGACCTGACAGACCGAATCTTGCCCAGACTACAATCTCGTCCCAAGTGTCGACCTCAGCTCTTAAACTTTGAACCCTACTCTAAGGACCAGCTAGTCACCATTGTACAGGACAGGTTACACAAGGTATGGTTTTTGTAAATTTATTGTTTTCTTCATTATTGTGAGTTTCTTGCTGATTTCTCTACTGGCTACCATGTGCAAGGAAATTGTGAAGATAGGAAATGAGATAACCTTTGCTGGCCTATTCATGAGACCTTTGGCCTAACTTCCTGTCCTTCTATGCACACAATGTCTGATCCCCTGTCCATGACCTTGGCTCGGAGATCATCCTGCGATGTGCAAAATAAACTATGTGGAAATAGTACTTTTTTGTTTTTGGCTACATAGCAATGTCATGCAAATAGAAGTGCTTTTTCCATACAAGTTATCATACTTTATTTAAAACTGGCTTATACTTCTCTCTT
Source organism: Branchiostoma floridae x Branchiostoma japonicum (assembly GCA_013266295.2). NCBI lineage: Eukaryota > Metazoa > Chordata > Leptocardii > Amphioxiformes > Branchiostomatidae > Branchiostoma > Branchiostoma floridae x Branchiostoma japonicum. Next base: position 9,765,522 of record CM023834.1, on the reverse strand, counting down.
CTAGTTCTTTTTTCAACAGGCAGGTGGACTTTGTTAACCAGTGATTTACTAACTGGATGTCACTATTCACAGTGCAATATGCATGTTTTTTAAGTTCACCCTAATAACTGCTAGTCATACCTCCCCTCAGTAGATAATTATGCCTAAATTTTGCGATGGACTATTTTAGGCCTCGTTGGAAGGAGCACCAGTGTTGGAGCCGATGGCGGTACAGTTCTGTGCCAGGAAGGTGTCGGCTGTGGCGGGGGACGTACGAAAGGCGCTAGACATCTGCAGACGAGCAGTGGAGATAGTAGAGTCCGACGTCAGAAGCCAGGCCGTACTCAAACCTTTGTCTCCCGCGAAAGGTACAGACATAACGTTATATTCTGTGTCTAAAACAGCAGTTACAACAAGAAATCTGTAAAATACTTAGTTTTTGTGAATGTCTTGTTTTATTCATTATTGTGAGTGATCATGATGATGTGAATTTCTTGCTGATTCTGTCTTTGCATTTTGTCTTTCATGGTTGGATTCACCGGTGTTTCTTCCCACTTAGGTTCTCCCACGAAAAGTCCGCGAAAATCACCAAAGACTCCTGTGCCAAAGAAAGTGGGGCTGTCCCACATCGCCAGCGTGGTGTCGGAGGTCTACAGTTCGCGGATGGTGGCGTCAAAAACAAACCAACAGCAGACCTTTCCTCTGCAACAGAAACTTGTCGTCTGCACCCTACTGCTCATGCTCAAGTCTGGCAAGACAAAGGAAATCACTCTTGGGAAGGTAAGAAGGCCCTGCCCCTGTGGTGTCGCCAAAATGAGTGGTCATGTTGGTCTTTTATGCTGATATATGAGCATAACTGTTGACTATTTACCCCAGAAATTGTTAAAAAATGAAATATTTTGCTGACAGTCAAGTAATGTTGTATCAAAGCTTTATCCCTTTAAATCTACAACATTAATAACATAAGCCAAATATTAACAAGGATTCCCATGTTTCTTCAGCTACACGAGGTTTACAGCCGCGTGTGCAAAAAGCGCCAGGTCGCCAACGTGGACCAGTCTGAATTCCTGTCTCTCTGTACTCTGATTGAGACCAGGGGAATCCTCTCTCTCAAGAAGGCTAAGGAGGCTAGAATGACCAAGGTACACCAATCTCAATATCACTAATATGAATGAGAGCCACTCTCACATCCACAAAACTGTAATCTCTTCGACATAGTTCAAACCTTTATTTACTGTACATGTAGATTCTCGTAATTGATAGATCACCAACTTGTCTTGTTTGTACTCATTTCTTTTACTTTTTAATTATGTATGTATTGTGTTTTACTCTTGTTTTATATTTGTGTTTTTGAGTAGAAGGTGTCATAATAAGCAACTGTGCTTCCTGCCTAATACTCCACTGGGTTCCCCCAAACTGATGCAAGCATGCGAAAAAGTTTGGCAAAAAAAAGCTGCCTCAGCCTCAGGGCTCCAAACTAACTTTTTGACTTAGGAGCACTGGTGCGACCAATTTTTTTTGCAAAAATCTCAGCACACCACTATAAAGGTACATGTATATGGATTAATTTGCGGGGCATTGCTTGAATATTGTTTTTCGTACATAGAAACATGCAGAATTGGAAGTATCATGATCAGAGAGCAAGAATGCAAATATATGTGCTGGCCTGACTTGACCTCTGTTTTTACAGGCATCTCTGAGAATGGAGGAATCCGAGCTGGAGTTCGCCCTGCAGGACAAAGTCCTGATGTCATCTATACTGAAGGAAGGCATCCCGGCTTGATCAAACACATCTACATGAACCTTAATCATGACCACTACAAAAATTTCAACTTGAATAAGTACATTATGGCAAAGTAGCCATTGCTTTCTTCAGTATTAGCTGTATAAGCTACCGGTAGTTCATAGTTTAAAGTGCGCATGTGTGGTGTGATGCATTATGTGTAATATTTCAAAGTTGGCAGTCCCTGGCAATACATGAAGAATGGCCAGGTGCCTTCTGTATTACCCACAATGCATCATACCATGGACTAGCTTGTTCTAAACGTGCAAGAAGCAAAATACAATTCCATACCCTACAAAAAGAGAATTTTTATGACAAAATTTTTCCAACTGTTGATTCTTGCAATCTATGATAATTAATAAGGTATGTGTTGTTCTTTCTCGAAGCCGTCTTCATACAAAGTGCCATTGGATCGTAGGAGCCTGACTTGTTATGTCTGAAGATGCAATAAGGGACTTGTTAAGCATATTTTCTTCAGGATTTTTTTTGACACATTTTTTAGAAGTTGTGAACTGGCGCTGCTGTTTATATATTGTTTAAGTGCAGTACAGGCGTACAGCTACCAATAATTCAATTTTGTAAAGTGACATTTAAATTGGATCTCGTATCAAAAAGGTATGTGTAAAAGCTGCTGGAATTATGTGTTCATAATGTGTCAATATAATTGAAGACTTAGCTAGGCTAGATGTAAACTAATGACTGTATTACCTGTATTACCTGTAGCACTGCCAGTGTATATGCTTGTAATGTGACTTGTAGATTTTGTCTGTGTTGTATTTGTGATGTGTATAGGGCAACATAAAAATGTCTGCCATTGTTCTCCATGAATAAATTGTAAAGAATTATCACATTTTGTGTCACTGATTTGTGTGGGTTTTTCAATATGTAAGATTGATATTTTTCCTTAACACAGAAGGGGTATTCTATTACCAACAAGAAATCAGAGATTTCAGACTTAGCTTCCTGAATTCCCCCATATGTATGTCAACCAATAATTCCTGCTGGCTCCTGGCCAGATTTTGAGACCTTTCACCTGTCATTCTGCCTGTCAATCTTCCCCACCCATGTGCTATCAACCTACTTTGTCAGGACAGACACAGCTCAACCACCCAAAACAATACTTCCCACCCGGAAGTAAATGTCTGTTTAGCAAATGTACTTATCAGAATGGAAACTCACAAAGGTAAATAACAACAAATGACCTGTAAACATAACATGTAATCAAGCTTTTGAGACACTTTATTCCTATAATGCAAGGGATACTGGACAGCATTTTCATTCGTGATGTGCTATACAGATAGAGATCCAACTCTTCCAATCTATTACTTACACAGCAGAGACACAAAACCTTGGGTTTTGAAGGTCTAAACCATACTTGTACGCAACATCAAAGATTCAGTCTCTGGCCATGGTGGACTTTAAAGATCTCAAATTTGGCAAGTCATAGCAGGCTTCATCTGATTCAAGTGAACTGCTGCAATGCTGTCTTCACCCTGGAAAACAAAGCAAAAACATTAATATACATTCCAAATTGTTATGGATGGTTTTGTGTAGTCAAACACGTTTATTAGCTGGTTCATGGTTTCAACTGTACATGTGGGAGGTCAAAGGTGAAGGCCCCTAACTATTGGCCAATATATTCTATGCTACACAAGTAACTACCTACTGCTTTGTTCATTACCATTACTCATTACAGGTTTATGTAAATGTATGCAAGCAAGCCTGGAGTAAAAAGGTTTCAGACAGGTTAATTTGCATATGTGTGGAACTACATACATGTACATGAATTTGAACTGGCAAAGGACTTACTTGTCGAACAGCACAGTATCACTGGAGCTCAGCAGCTGCTGTAACAGTTTCTGTACCCCCATGTCACGGAGTTTCATCTGACGCTCCAACGCTCCTGTGGAAATGACAGTTCATCGCATTTTCAGTTGTGGCAACAGCACATGCAAACTAGACATGGGTAACATAATCCACTGGAAACACCATAATCTCCTGTGTGTTAATCTTTTTAGTTTTTTATCAACTTTGCTCAGTGTAAGGCCAAGAGATCACTTTTAGGAACTTAACTATGTTCAGGTTACTGGAACAGCATCTCTTTTCCCTAAGTCAGACTGAAACATCAATGTTTGACTTTTGAGACAAGCTGGACTCACTCAGAGTAAGGATTAACTGACCCAATAGGAGAAGCAGGGGTTACAAAGGCTGTTGGGGAACATTTAGAGAACATTTAGACCGTTTAAATCTTATTGTCAGAAAGATATTTGAATCCTTTCATGTACATCAATGGTGTTCTTAGATGGGTATCTTTACACTTTGAAAAGACATTTCATACATTCTGTCAAGAATAATTTAAGGATGGGGGTGAAGGGGAAAGTTTACTAACCTTTTTGTCCTTGGTGAAACGTGAGACCATAACTTCTTCTTTAAAAAAAGTGGAAAACATGGCAATAGAAAAATCCACCCTACTCTTTACAGTTATTGAAGCGACCATATCAAATGTTGGCTTGCACCATTCTAAAATAGGGGTGTTCCTTACCCTCTTCCTCGTTCCAGACCAGATTGGAGATACAGAAGGTTGCGGCGATCTGAAGTCGCACGTTGGCGTGGATCATGTAGTTGGTGATTTTTTTCAGGACATCATCATTCGCCATGATGAAGTCCTTGGCTGTTGTACCATCTGAGATGTTGGCAAGGATACACAGGGTCTGGAATAAAAGTAGTAAAGGTAATGAGAAATAAACTCTTCTCAAACTCAAAAAAATTTGACTCACAGGAATTTTTGACCGAATCTGACATGATTTTTCCGCACGTTACTTCTCATTATGTACTAGTAACTTACCAACTCAGATGAACTTTCATGCTACGTATTGAAGATGTCAAAGAATGGTGGTTGCTCCTGCTCCATTATTTAAAATAAGTCTCTAGATCTTTTCTGCACATTGCAGGTGGGCATATCTAGTCCTGTTGATAGTATTTTATTAAATACTGACCTGTTCCTTGACTTCTACGGTATGCTCCCCCTCTAGTATCAGTACAATTGCCTGCATGATCTGTTGTCCGTGCATCCCCATGATGTGGTCAATGTGCTGGGAAAACACAATTAGAATCTGAAGGTTCTGGGTTTGAATCCCTTATAGGCCCCAATGTTGTGCCTTTGGGATAGGCACATTTCCTCAATTAACTCAAGTGAAAATGAGTACATGTGCCTAGCTTGGGTTAAGGACGTCCTCTCGGATTGGACTCAATGCAATGTGTTTGAGGAGGACATTGAGCACAATAAAGATCCCACCACACTTATCCAAAAGAGTAGGGGTCCTTCCCCATGTAAGAGGATCAAACCTTAAAGTCTAGTCTTGTACTTACTGTACAAAACTGGTGTGTTACAGTTATTCAAATCAAACAAACAAAAAAAACGTGTTCCTTACAGGTTTGTTGGATAGCAGGTTCCTCAGCAGCCCGAGTGTTTTCATCAGCACGTTGACATCCGGATCAGACAGCAGCTTGAACAGCTGATCGGTCCCTAACGCTGCCAGGATCTGACTCTTTACCTTCTGCTCTGCCTGGAAGGCCATATTCTGTACAGGGACAACAGAAGATGACGCTTACTGTTATGTAAATATAATGTGATTAATGTATAAGCCGGTTCACAGTTGGAACTGCGCATGCTAGAGGTCAAACGTGAATGCCCGTAACTTGTGAACAGTTCTTAGTTGTTCAACCCTCTCTGAACCGTGATGGTGGAAGATTCTGTCTTCCTGCCACTTTTGATTCACTCCTGACTTCATCATGCTTCCGGCTAGCTTCTGGAAAGTCAGTTCTGTGGATCATACATCTGATGAAGGTCGACGTGTTCGACCGAAAATTCATGGTGAGTCTTTCTTTTCGCGTTGGAACAAAGTTTAAACTTTACAACTATGGATTCTACCAACACAGATAAGCTTTCATTCGAGTTTAACTTAACAGATCTCGTCTAGACCATGCTTGATCCATGTCCAGACATGATTTGTTAATGTGTCAGGGGCCTTCAAGTTTGACATATGCATTACCCACAATACATCACACTGTGCATGATTGTGCAGTTTAAACTGTGAACCAACTTAATAGAAGATATGTGTACCTGTTATCGGACAATCTTTAATTAACTACTAAAACATGTTGTGATCTGGAAAAATGATATATTCTATGTTACACAAGTTACTACTAACTGCTTTGTTCATTACTCATGCAGATTTATGTAAATCTATGTGGCCTGTTCTAAAATGTATGTCATATAGATACTTGGTCCAACCAGCTACTAGTCTGTGATTAATCAGATTAACAACAAATGTCTGCATACGCTCAATTCTCTAATCATTAGTTTCTGCTTTAGCATTGTATGTTGGAGGATCATGCTTTGTAAGCAGAGTATGTGTATGTAGCTGACTGCTTTGTGTGTAGGCCTCTGGACATCCTCCCATTGGCAGGGCCACCAAACTCATTCTTCGTCACTGGCCCTGCCGATATGGCAACGGTTACAGCCTCCAGGACCCAACACACTCTCAGCCAATCAGCTATACACAGAGAAAATCTTTAACGCACTTTTCATTAAATATTCATGAGCTGACCTAGAAATTACAACCACAAGCTGAGCGCTGATTGGCTGGAACTGGGGTCATGTGGGGTCATGCCAAATAAGGCAAGCTCATGAATATTTATATCTCCTGGGTGCTGGAGGCTGTAACCGTTGCCATATCGGCAGGGCCAGTGACGAAGAATGAGTTTGGTGGCCCTGCCAATGGGAGGATGGCCTCTGGAAGGGTTAACATGTTATAATCATCCCTCGGTTCATGGTTAATGATCCTGTTATTCTCCTTCCAAATCAAATAGAGAAAGGTCCCAAAACAGAACACGAGCTGAACAGTGGTCCACATGTCAGTACAGCAAGTAGATTTTATGGATGACATCCATGTGCCAGATTTTGAAGAAAAAAAAAATTGCAGTGCCCAGAGGATGTAATCCATATACATGTAATCAATTCATCATGGCCTTATCATGACATTTTACTGTAATACCTTCAGTTGATCAGACATTGTTATGTACTGTTATCTCAAGTATGCATACATTACCCCAAAATTGGATGCCCCCCACCCATGTGTCATTAGAATTATTGGACTTATCACCTTGGTTTCCACTTGAAATGCCATGTTCTGAAACAAACAGATCAAAGGGGTTTATGGAACACATCTGGGGAGGTCAAAGGTCACAGGGCAGCACTGCCGGTCAGGGTCAAAGGTCAATGTTAGAGGTCATACACAGCTTTAATGTTCTGCTATGTCAAGGTGATATTGTTCACAAAAAGGGAAAGCACAGCTACTTTATATTTTACAACATTCAGACATCAAAGAAATTCATGTTTTCTTTTTAAATCATAGAAATTTTCGAGTGCGGAGATGTCAAAATCAATGTGGCCGCTACAAAGTACAATTTTGAAGATTTTTATGTCTGAATGTCTTAAAATAAATGGAATTAAGGAATGGGTATTTGTGATAAGCATTAAAAATTAGCTCACATGCAAATGTCGATATCTACTAATGCTATCTCAGATTAAGATGGTGATTATGCAGTGTAATTTGCAAAATTAGTGGTGCAGCTATAATATTATATTTTTTTTACACATGCCAGTTCAGGGTGTCAGGGTGCAAAATACTTGATAGAACAGCAATAAGCTGGTTCATGGTTTGAACTGCAGATGTCCAAGGTCAAATGTGATGGCCACTAACTTGTAAACAGTTCTTGTCTAGACCATACTTTATACATGTGCAGATGTCTCAGAGGCCTCCAACTTTGACATATTACCCACAATGCATCACATTGCTCATGTGCAGTTTAAACCTTGAACCAGCTTATTTGGTGTAGATGGTGACTTGTAACACCTCAGACTTTTAATTTTTTCAGTTTTCAGTGCCAAATTACAGTTACTAGACTAGTATTTTGGACCCTTTGTAGTTACTGTTATGAATTTATTTGTTGTGGAGTTTTTTTCATACCATGAGTGCCCAGATCCCGTTCAGTCGGAGAGCGGGATCATCTCTCTTTGTCAGATCACACAGTAGATCCACAGCTCCGGATTCCAGCATAGGCTGTGTTTGAACAAAGAGTTAGATCTGATTTCTGTGATTTCGAACTTCTTCATCACTTTATTACATGCAGGTATAATGCCTGAAAGTGATAAATTTTCTGATAATTTAGATTATTTTCGGTTGTTATAAACAAGGACTATTGGTATTTAACCTTTCTTGATAAGACATTTCTCTAATACTCTTAGCCATGTGAGCACAAAAACTGATGATATCACACAAATATGTGCACATTTCTGTAAAAAACAATGATGTCACATAAATATGTGCACATTTCTGTAAAAACTGAAGATGTCACACAAATATGTGCACATTTCTGTAAGAACAGATGATGTCACAAAAATGTGAATATTTCTGTAGAGGGGTTCTAAAAACCCAGGAAAGATCTGTAACATATATAGTAATACCTCTTTGCTGGGAGAAAACTCCAACAGTAGGTTACACAGAGTTGACGAGGCCACAGTCAACATATCGTCATCGGCATTCTGTAAGAGCTGCAAGGCATAATCACATTACTTATTTAATAACAGTACATGATTCACAGAGTTTAACAAAATCATCCAGGTGAGTGAAACAGCCGGGATTCGAACTCGCAACTTTTTTTGGTCCACAGGCAGGGTTGCTGACCACTGAGTTGTTCCTTAGTCCAGAGAAATGCTCACCTTCATGAGTGGTTTCCACACAGCATGGTCCTGGAAACTCGTTCTGAGCTGCTGAACTGATCTGGACAAACTGTGGAGACATCTGCAGAGAACAAAATCATCAGAAAACCACAACACTAAACTAGCAAAAGGACCTGGTAGAGATTGATAATCATTTCATACAAAACTAAAAGAGGATTGAACAGAAAATATTTAACTGCCATGGAGATTTACCAATTTAAAATCACAGAGGAACTGCATATCCTGCTTTCACAGTAAACATGAGTGTGGCAGACAATTTGACAATCCCTGCAACCTACCTGACTGCTGCCAGTCTGACTCTAACTACTGGGTCTGACAGTCCACAGACAACATGGTCCATCAAATTCTCCGTCTCTATAATCTGAAAAAAAAAGGCTAATAAAACCACTTCTTCCAGGCTATAAGTTATATATATATAACAGAATGTATACTAGAAAGGTAACATTTGCAACACAAATGCATGATGTTTACCTTCACATTGTCTAGCCTAACAAACTACTGCTCTGTTTATTCTTACTCAGAGCACATTCATATGTATATGGTGACCAGCCAATCCAACTCTGTCCTGCAACTTGCAACATATTGTAACCCAACACCACAGGGTGTCTGCTACTAACAATCACCTTCTTCCTGATATCTTCATCATTAGCTCCCAGTGAGGCAAAAGCCATGAGTGCTGCAGCCTTTAGCTCATGGGAATGCTTCATGTCATAGTCCAGCTGAAACACACAGAAAGGATTTGTTTGAATGAATTTCAAGCCATGATGACTGGCCAAAGCTCTGATAATTCCAAAGGGAAGTAAGTAATTTAGACGAGTATTTTACCCGCTTGAGATCCATGACAGTGGTTTGAGTGGAGGGATATCTCAGGAACTCAGACAAGGTTGGGATGAGGTGGTCGGAGTAGCTGGCGATCCGCTGCAGTTCCAGGTCCACCTCGATAAGGTACGCCAACGTCTCCGCTCCCTCTACTCTCTCCTCCAGCGAACGATCCTTCTTACACATGCGGATCAGTGTAGGGAGGGCCTGACAAAACAGAACAGGTCAGGGCTCCAAATACTTTTTTCTGCATACCTGCACTGCTGCAGGCAACATTGAAAATTACCTGCATCAGACAAATTTTACCTGCAACAACCATGAGCATGTACGTTTCGACGTACAAAAACAGTATACTCATGCAAAATCCTTCACATTCACATGCATCAATAGGGTGATCTTTTTGCTGGTGCACCCAAATGTTTTGGGTTGGGAGCACCAGTGCTCCTAAGTCAAAAAGTTAGTCTTGAGCCCTGGAACCCATCAGTGTATACCTTGTAAACAATTTTGGAGTCCTGGCTAGACAGGGCATTGGCACGACACATGTACGTCAGACATTTTGCTGAGCTCATTTGCATCTCCACGCTCTTGTCCCGTAAGCACAGCTCCACCAGCAGGTCTGGTAGGGGGCGCTCCGACACGCTGGCTGATGCCACAGCAGACGACACAATCTGGTTCATGTAGGTGATGACACAGAACACACGCAGGGCTGGCATCTGGACCTGGTACAGCAAAAATATATTTTGAACAGAAAATATGTCATTATGTAAATGCCATGGAGATTTCTACTCTCACAACTTGTCACATACTCCATCTAGCAGTTTACAGAGAAATTGCATCCTATTCTAGCTCTGGTTCGCTCCTCTGGTCTCTTCTCCATAGAGTAGTCTGGGGCCCATCCCCCAGCGTCCCCATTGAAACGTTTGGGAGTTTGAATCCCGACTGTTATCGCTCACCCGACATGCACATTACTGGGAAGGGTCCAGTCCTTAGGACGGGACATTAAGCTGTGGTCCACTGTTCATTGTACTTATCGAAAAGAGCTAGGGCAATTTCCCTGGTACAATGAACCCGTAAATACTGTATATAGCATCTGTCTTCTCTGTCACGACCAGTGGAAGAGTAGATCTTCGGTAAGCTAAAACTGGGTCGAGATCACTTTCTTTTCTAAAGGATCTACTAGTAAGAGAGCACACACCTTGTACATCTTAGATGCCAGGAGAGGTGCCAGGGACTCAATGACTCCATTGCTGTACAGAAGGCCTTGGTGTTCACATGTCTGGAAAGCAACAACAGAAACTAAACCCCCGTCTTATTTGCTTAGAATTTTACAGAATAAGTTTGCAACTATATGTAAATTCATTTTTTTTAGAATACCAAACAATACAAACTATATGAACAAACATGTACACAAAATATTGCTTTTATTTAAGCTGACTGTCTGAAGGGCCCAGTTCATAATTCAATGCATACCTTACAACACTGAGCCAGAATACTACAGATGCACTCCTGTGTTGTTGGAGACTGGGAGACTATGTCCAACATGTGGGGTACAACTCCTGGGTCCTGTATTACAGACAAACAGTTTATAGAAATATCACACTTTTAACCTTTATCACACTGAAGTAGCCATTTGGCTACCAATTTTCTATTGGTTACAAGATTAGGCAGAAGGGAGAATTCACAAAGCACTGGCTACACCCCTTAGGTGTTGCCAAAAAGCTTATCAGGAATGTACAACACAATACATATGATAACATACCAAAACATTGTAGGTGCATATTTTATGTTAAATGTTTTCTTGTTTAATATATTTTGCCAACTTTCAAATGACATAATAAAGTGATTTTAAAAGTACATGAAACATAATGCTTTAGAATATGTTTTGATACTGACTGTGTGTCATATAAGACCAAATTTTGCAACAATATCAGATTTTGAGAATATCTTTAGGCAAAGTTTGTGACACTTACAGTATACAGTAGTTCTACCGGGGCAGCCTGGCTGGTGAAAATGGACCTCAGACATCTCAAACAGCCTTCCACAAACTTCAGGTTGGAGTTATTCAAACCTACAAGGAACAGAAATATAACATACTGCATGTATATCATCATTCTAACCTCTAGCAAAATAAGCTGGTCCATGGTTTGAACTGTGCATGTGTGACAGGGGTCGAAATACCCCTCTGTGTGCAACTTGGTGCAAGTAAATTTGGTGTCGTGCAACTAATTTTTTGCCGGTATGCACCGCGGTGCAAGTTTGCTTTATCCGCTGTTACTACCAGGTACCTGTAGAAATACCCAATAAAGAACTCGAAAGGGAACAAAACCAAAATCCATGAAGTTTTTATTAAAGTTACTACATGTACTTTTGGTTGTGTTCGTTTTATTTTTGGGGGGTGCAACTATTTTTCTTCTGGTGCAAGTATTTTTTTTTTCATCTGCACCAGTGCAAGTTGGCCCCAAAATCTATTTCGACCCCTGTGTGAGGTCAAAGGTGAAGGCCCCTAACCTGTAAACAGTTCATGTCCAGACCATGCTTGATACCATGTCTAGATGTGTTTTGTTTTAATATGTCTCAGGGGCCTTCAACTTTGACATATTACCCATATTGCACAAGTTGCTCATGTGCAGTTCAAATCATGAACCAGCTTATGTACCTACAGGGATTATAACTCAAGTCATGAAGAAGATTAAAAAGAAAACCAATTTGTTTTGGATCAAAAAGTTTTTAAAAATCTGCAATACATGTACAATGTATTTTATAAGAAGATTGGACCACTAACATTGCAGCAGAATGGGCACCACTCCGCTGTCTACTAGTCTCTTCACGTTTGCTTGTGATCCCTTAGCCAGGCTGCCCAGGACTATAGCTGACTCTGTCCTCAAACCAATGGCTGCCCTTTCATTCTGTATAAACTCTAGAAGTCTGGAACAAAATAGAACCAATCTTTTAGTTAGTTAGGATTGGAGACTTTTGTACCCTCAACTAGAAGAAATATATCACCACACATTGAAGAGAATAATACGCTGGTTCACAGTCTAAACTGCACATGCACGAGGTCAAAGGTAAAGGCCCCTAAATTGTTAACAGTTCTTATAAACTTTGACACATTACCCACAATGCGTCACAATGTGCATGCGCAGTGCCAACCGTGAATCAGCTTATTGAGAATCACAGGTGCATTTCTTTTACGTAAAACATTCTTTTCTTAAAGAAGTGAAACTACAAAAACTTTGGAGACTAAGCCAGTATAAACATATGAATTTAATGAGTAACATTTTAGCTTGGAAATCATATTGTATATGAAATTTTAGACACATTACCTGGCCACAACTCCTAGGGACATCATGTGAAATTTCTGCTTGTTGTTTCCGATAACTGCATTCTTCAGTTTGCTACAATGATAAACAAATGATATTATGCAGAATTGACTATGAGTATGAACAACTCTCTGTGGATGAATTCCAAACAAATGTATACCAGTACAAGTATTACAGATTGATCTTATTTTCAGCATCTCATAGAAACAGTGTTTGCAAACTATTCATAAAAAAGTTATACGTGTATATACTTGACCAAGGAGGTTCCTCCTTGACTTGACGTAACACAATTTATATCATACCCGGGTGGCGATACTTGACTTGACGTAACACAATTTATATCATACCCGGGTGGCGATACAGTATTCCCGACCCAGTCGTACTTTACGGTATGACCGGGCTTACGACCGGGCTTCCATAGAATGATTCGAACGCGTTTCGCCCTAACCGCGTGCGCCGCTTTCGAAAATTCGTATACAGGATTTGGACGTTGGAATTGATGTTGTTGCATTTTTTTTTTGTTTAGGGACACCAAATTTTTGCTCATTTGGCATTTAAAGGTGTGTTTTCTTGGGTGGGTATGACATAAATAGAATACAACATGGTGTATTCCGCATCGCCCTCGGTCCCGGCCCTCCCGCGAGTCAGATCACGGTCGGGCCGATACCTCGGGCGATACGGAATACACCGTGTTGTATTCTCTATATATATGGCCTTCTTTCAAAACATTTCTAGCAAGAAATTTATTTTTTTTGTACAAACTGGAGGTATAGGTGATTGTTTGATAATTTGACACGGTAGTAACTGCATTGGGGGCCTATATGGGGGTCCCAACAATGTCTTACACTATATTCAAGATGACCGCAGAAATGTTGGTACATGTATGAACTACGGCGATTTTACGGGACATTAGAATACTAAGTAGCTTTCCCACACCTTACAGAAAAGGAGCCTGCAGACCCTCATACTTACACCACAGAGTGGAGTACTCTGTCCATGTCCTCTCCATACAGGTTCTCCATGTACTCTCGACCAACCATCTCACCCTAAACATCAACGTAAAACAAGAAATCAGAGATTTCAGACCACCGGGAAGTGTTTTGTGAATGTATTGGAACTGTGGAGGGGATTGTATGACCAAGGAGCTTTTCTTTGTTAGCCGTGGCGACTCTTGATTCGGCCCTATATTATCTTGCAGAGGGCTATAATATATTATAGGCCCGGAATCAGTTAAATAGTTAATCATGTATTACAAACAGTCAACCACTTCCTGAATTCCTCCACATACTGCCCACTTACTCCCACTTGCTGGGTCACCTTCAGGCTTGACCTCCCTGTCAATCAAGTAACCAATATCTACCCACTTTCCCTGTCTCTGCTGGACAAGCACACACACAAACCCAGCCAAAACAAAATTATGATACTAGTACTACTAGTACCTCCATACCCATCATAGGTAATCAAATTTAATCAGTTTTGTGATAGTTTGTCCACCACATAGATGATACGTGGTCACGTGTAACATGTACAAACCAGTTTTATAAAAAATACTTGTAAACGATTCATTGTAATATTCTGTATATATAATATACTAGTAAAGATTATCTTAGCAAGCGAAAATGTTGTTGATGGCCCAAATAATTATGCCCCCCTCCCCACGTGCCATAAACAACGATATACTTGTTTTAAAACCAAAAGGCCAGACAACGTACCGGATACGCGTCACAGATCATATCAGTGGTATCCATGAGCATCTTTTGTGGATAATGAGGCTTCTGTGCAGGGAAAAAGCTCGGGTTTTGTCGATTTTCGCTCACTGACACTTGCCTGGGCGACTGGTTTGTTCGATTTGACAAAAAAGACAAAGCATCAACCAACTCCATCCTAGAAAGGGAGGTGTCTTCTGGTATGAAAACTTAAATATTGTAATTTAACTGATATACGGTTTCAATTTTGTAATGTATATCGACAAGATTTTAATTTAGATATATATATTACAATAATTTTTGCCATTTACTCATTTTAACGTATATATTTAAATTTATTGATCCCTAAATGTCCCCCACTTTTTAGTGGTCTCTACCATCTAAGGTGACGCGCCATGCGCCATGCGATAAACTACAGAAAAGACTGTTGACCAGTTCCCCCAACAATAACAACAAGAAAAGGTATTGTTTTCAGCGTTTTTCTCGAATTATTGTTCGCTCTTGTATTCTAGAATATCATGTTAAAGAATGACTAATGCATTTGCGTGTTTTTCGCATGAAATCTGTCGTCAAATACTCAAAATGATATCTGCAACAGTAACCAACTAAAATTTTCTCAATTTCTGGCATGGTGTGTCTGTTTGTGTGTTTGTCTGTGTTTTTCCATAGTTATTTCCACATGCTAGGCACGGGGACATTAACAGGAAGTTAGGTCAAAGATCCCAGAAAAGGTTACCGCATTCCCAGTCTCCAGTATCCTGCTATATGCATCATAATTGCATGTCTGTTGCCTTATGGGAGCCAGTGGGAAAATGCATGGGCAGAATCAGTTGGGAATATAACAATAACGAATAAAGCAAGAAATTCAGAAGAACTCTACATGTTTCGTGGAGGTTTTTTGTTTTACTTTGCACCAACAGTGGCATAGAGTGGCGTAATGGTCAGAGCGTTCAGCTCAGAACCAAGCGGCCCCGGGTTCGATCCCCTGACATGCCTGATGTTGTGCCCTTGGGAAAGGCACTTTACACTACTTTCCTCACTGTACGGCAGAGTGATGCCCACCGGGCCTTTCGGTTAATCGTTGATACTGTTTCCAAAACACTGAAGAAGACAGAGGCGGATTTGGTGTGGCCAATGTGCCAAGATCTCCACATTTGCCACTAAGATTAGTAAGAACCGTACAATTTTTTGAATGCCAACAGCAGCCATGAAGATCGCTGTGGAGGGCTGTGCCCACGGTGCGCTGGAGGAAATCTACGGCACACTGCAGTACCTGGAACAGCAGGAGGGGATCAAGGTGGAGCTGCTGCTCTGCTGCGGAGACTTCCAGGCCGTGCGGAACGCAGACGACCTGGAGTGCATGGCCGTGCCAAAGAAATTCCGCTTCATGGAATCATTCCATAAGTAAGACACTTTTGGTTTGTGTGTTGCATATAGCCGGTAAACCGCCTTTAGGCGTAACACACCAGTTTTGTACGGTAAGAACTCAAGCTGTGTAAGAACCAGCTGTAAGGTTTGAACCACTCACACGGAGAAGGACCCCTACTCTCCTCGATAAGTGCAGTGGGATCTTGTGCTCGAGATGTGTCTCTCCTCAAACATGTCCTATCCGAGAGGACATCCCGAACCAAAGTTAGGTGCTCATTTATACCTTTTTGATTATGAAAGCAAAAACGAAGACTTAATTTTGTGTTCTAACTAATAAGACTTTAACTTTTCATTTATCTATTCAATATGTGTATGCTGTTTTTTTTAATTTTTATTCAAACACGTACAAATGTATCTTGACCTTTTTGTGTCCAGGTACTACAGTGGAGAGAAGAAAGCCCCTTATCTGACCATCTTCATTGGGGGAAACCATGAGGCCAGTAACTACCTGGCTGAACTGCCGTATGGAGGCTGGGTGGCACCCAACATATATTACCTCGGTAAGCAGTTTCTCATCCAGGTCCTTAATGTTATTTTTGAGCTCAGCATCATGACTACCGGGATTCTTTTATATCCACCCTTTCATGGAGGGTGGGAGGTGGTTTTGACAGTTGATTCCAGGTGTAATACACAACTATACATGTAACAGCAAATTATATCTACCTGGTACTTCCCAAAAGTTTGAAATCTCTGATTTCTTGTTTGTTTTTGTGTGTAGGGTATGCTGGTGTGGTAAATGTTGGTGGTATCAGAATAGGTGGCGTCTCTGGCATCTACAAGTCACATGACTACAGGAAAGGTAAGTTTCTTATTGTCAGCCACAGATTCCCTTTTGTTTTAGGTGATGGTAAAAAAATCTATATATGAATTTGCATAGAAATATGATACTACAGTTTACATGGCTTGAAACACCTTTTTAAGCAGAAGTATTGTTTCTCTATAGGCCACTATGAAGCCCCACCCTACAATGAGAACAACAAGAGAAGTGCCTACCACATCAGGAGCCTGGAGGTCTTCAGAATGAAACAGGTTAACACACAAGTCATACTTTAACCCTCACCAGCCTAAGAACTACATTTGGACTCAGTAGGCATGAAAATGACCAATTAACCCTTGTTCTTCTTAGCTGAAGAGACCCATAGCCATAAAAATGAAAAATTAACCCTTCTTCTCCTTAGCTGAAGAGACCCTTAGCCATGAAAATGACCAATTAACCCTTGTTCTCCTTAGCTGAAGAGACCCATAGACATCATGATGAGCCACGACTGGCCCCGTGGAGTCTACCACTGCGGAAACACAAAGCAGCTCCTGGCCAAGAAATCTTTCTTCAGAAACGAGATTGAGACCAACACCCTGGGCAGCCCCCCTGCAGAGGAGCTTCTCCGAGCACTGAAACCGGCGTACTGGTTCTCTGGACACCTGCACTGCAAGTTTGTGGCAGCAATAGAACATGAGGTAAGGTTAGGGCTGTGTAACTAATACCTGTACCTGTAAAATTATTTAGGTTCGGACCTTAACATCTGGTATACCTGAACAAAATAAAACACTAGTGAACATCATTTTTTTACACTAAAGACAGGTAAATTGCATCTCAAAGTTGACAATCTTAAACTTAAAGATCAGGGAAACTTGTAAATACTTTACATATTTTTTATGTAAACATAGTGTGCTAAAGGTTTAAGTTCTTATTCTTGTCTACAGAAAGAGGGACAGGAGACACCGAAGGTGACAAAGTTTCTCGCGCTGGACAAATGTCTTCCTCGCAGAGATTTTCTTCAGGTTTGTTCTTATGTCATTTTGCAACAATATGACATAAAGACCCTTTACACAGCTGAAATCTTGATTCACAAATTTATAACATTTCTTTTGTTAATACATGTACCCTCATTATGAGGCATGTTATACAGGGCTCACTCAACAAAAAGTGAGATTTACCAATAGCAGAAATTTATCCTGGCAACATTTATCACCTAAAGCAACCACTACCAGACTTACCTGGCATTGTCTTCATTGATAAATCAATTCCACTTTTTGTGAATGAGCCCTGATACCTGGTGTGTTCCTCTACAGGTTATTGACATCCCCAGGAATGAGTTTGAGCCGCTGGAGTTACAGTACGATGCGGAGTGGCTGGCCGTCCTACAGGGGACCAACCATCTGTTCAGCACCTCCAAGGTGCCCATGAACATGCCGTCCCAGTTCACTGATGATAGGTCAGGGGTCAACATGTCTGTTCTTACCTTTGCATCATCACATCTGCTTGATTTTCATTCATATGGTAAGGTCTCTGACACCCAACCACTTAAACACGAAATGAAAAAATGTGAAACTCAGCACAAAGTGTACACAAACCGTTAAGCATTTTCACACCACACACCAATGACTCTATTTAGTTTCATGTACAACATGTATATGTTTTTATCTGCACTTTTATTCGTTTTTTTTTAACGTATTTCAGATGGGACTATTCTGTAAGTGCAGAAGAAATGGAAGGAGTGAAAAAAGCCTTCAACAGCGACCTAAAGGTCCCGGACAACTTCGTGCAGACAGCACCAACCTTCAACCCCGCTCAACTGCCAAATGCAAGACAACCAAACTTAACCATCAACCCACAGACCACTCTACTGTGCAGCAAACTGGGGGTCACCGACCCCTGCAAGAAACTTCTGAAAATCGCAGAGGGAAACCCCGACGAAATAAGCTTGGAGGATGATGATAATGAAGAAGAAGATGCCCATAATCCTGAGGAAATCAGCACCAGTGATGTTGATGATGCAGATGATGACGACAGTGCTTCAGAAGAAGTTATCGTACCAGTTAACCCCAACACCACCGAGCCCGTCCCTAGCCAGGAGGAAGCAAGCATCTCTGACGAAGAAGCAGAACTGATTAAAGAGATGCATCGAATCCGTTCCTCGCCGGCGACCTCGCAGGACGACAGCTCGGACGTCCTGACCTCCCCGTTCCACACAGGCTCGGAGACAGAGAGCGCGGCCCCGGATTTGTCAGACTCAGATTCGTTGCACCAAGGGAAGACAGACTCGGACAGCGGGAAGAGAAGCAGTGAGAATGAAACAGACGGTTCGGGGTCGAAGAAGAAGTTCAAGAGAAGAAACCAGGCCATGTATGAAGACACAGAAGAGAGTTGCTAGTTTTACTTTCGGGTGTTATTCTTACTACTTTGAACAATAGACTACTAATGTTTAATGGCTAAAATAACACTTGGGATTAGATAGATATACAGGGCTCACTACACTAAAAGTGGGATTTACCAATAGTGGTTAATATATGTGTAGGAAACTGATGTTTGATGGAAAACTACTCTAGTACCTATTCAAATGGACCAATGGAATAATTAGCCAAGAACATGAGCACTTATTTCAGTCCATTATTGTAAAGTGTCCTGTACTATCACTTTAGTATCAGGTGATAAATATCATTATGATAGTGTATTACTCTTGAAGATGGCTTTTTATTTTATCTGCTTATTATAGTACAGGAAATGAAATGTTATGATAAAATGTTGCTGATTTGTGAGTTTTAATCCCTTGATCCTGAAAATCACAATTGAGAATTTGGAAAAAGTGAAAATGATATTGAACCAGTTTAGCTCAACGAACTCAATGAACAGTTGAACTACTCTTCCACTGGTCGTGACAGAGAAAATAGAAGTTACATGTATGCGAAATTTATACAGGTCCATTGTACTGGGAAATTCCCCTAGCTCTTTTCGACAAGTACAATAAATAGTGGACCACGATTTAATATCAAGTCCTGTGGACTGTGACCCTTTCCAGTAGTGTGTATGTCGGGTGAGTGACACGGCTGAGATTCAAACTTCTTGGTCCAGCGGTAGAGTCACTAACCACTGGACTATGCACACTACTTGAAGTAAAATGTTTTTGTTTTCTTAGCAACCTTTGTTGACTTCCTTTTCCAAACAGTTGCACTCATGCTAGTGCGACTAGTGTAGCATATTTAAGCTGTATCAGTGAATTGTAAAATAAACAAGTTTTTTGAAAAAAGGGCAACAGATGTTTTTGGACAATGTTATTGCAGAAATTTTATTTTCTCTCAATTCCCATCCAAAAAAATATACTAGAATTTGATAAAGAAATGTTCTGGATTATAAACATTTTCCCAATAACATTCAAAGCACAAAATAGTATAGATCATAAATGAACTCACCACTATTAAGACACACTTCATATTTGAAGAAGACCATACATGTTCCACATACATGTTCCCAGCTAAACCTACATTTTCCCCTAAACCTACGACACAATAATTTGTAAATAATTGGTACTATTATATCGCTAACATGGATTAAAGAAGATTGATAGAAAACAATGTTCATCTAACCACAATAGCCCTTCATTTGTGATATAAAATTAAACAGGATTGGAGCATTTGTTTTATATGCTATATCCTACATACATGTAGTCTATTGTGAATCAGAGAATGTTCCCTCCCCTAAACTATACGTCAGCTCCTGATATACTCTTACTTGTACCATTGTGGAAGCTATAAGCTGGTTCACGGTTTGAACTGCACAGTGTGATACATTTTGTGTAATATGCCAAAGTTGAAAGCCCCAGAGACATAGATAGAACATGTCTAGAATCTACAAACAATGGTCACCAGCTATTTGCATCACAGCCATTTGCATAACTGTCATATATGTATCTTGTCATACAAGCATAGTCAAGACAAGCACTGTTTACAAGATAGGGGCCTTCACCTTTGACCTCATGCATGTGCAGTTCAAACAATGAACTGGCTTACTGTAAGAAAATATTGCAGAAAAATCAGTGATACTTCAAAAGAAAGACCTAACGTTGAGCTCTCAGTACCATATTAAGTACCTGATACTTAAAGTTCATCCTTTGCATCGTCAACTTCTTTTTCACTCTTTTCTGGTACTTTCTCTTCCTTTGGTAGTTCTTCTGCCTTTGGGTTCTTTCTCTGTTCCCGTTGTTGTGGTGTCTCCCTCTCGCAGGTGAAGCCGTCTCCCACATACCCCATGGCGCAGGTGCACCTGTAGGTGTCCCCCACATTCTCACAGATGGCCTGTGGGGCACACTTGTTCATGCCCTTCACACACTTGTCAACATCTGTGGATAGAGTGAAGAAATGAGGAATATTAGGAGGAAAGATTGTGTGGGAAGATTAATATGATTAAAGTTTAAACATTTGGTCTACCAGCAAGAAAACTGACCAAAACAAGAAGTCAGAGATTTTAGATTTCTGGGAAGCATTTTGGGTTTTTTGTGACCTTCGAGTTTACCCCCATTTTCTGTGTCTGACCTTTTGACCTGTCATTCTCCCTATCAGTCTTCCCCCACCCATGTGCTGTCAACCTACTCTCATGTTCATATCCCATTTCTTGTGTCTGACCTTTTGACCTGTTATTCTGCCTGTCAATGTTCCCCCACCCACATGCAGGCCAGACAAACAGACACACACAGCTCAGCCACCCAAATTAACTATAAAAGTTCACAAACATCTCTCTCCATACCTTTGTAGCTCCTTTCCGGTGCCTTTGGTTTCTTTGTCTTTGGCTTCTTTTTCTTGCTCTCTTGTCCAGGTTTTTCCTTCTCACATGTAAAGCCGTCCCCCTCATACCCCATTGCACACGTACACTCATATCCGTCTCCTGTGTTCTCACAGATAGCCTTCGGGCTACACTTGTGAAGGCCATTTGCACACTCATCAATATCTGTGGCAACAAGAAATCAGAGATTTCAGACTTCTTGGGAGTGTGTGGGGTTTTCATGAATCTATTGGAACAACCAAGGAGATTGTATGAAATATTTTAATCAGGGCTAGGACTGTGTGTCTTTTACTCACCCAGCTCACAGATGAATGGATATTCCTCTCTACAGTGTGTGTCCTCCCATGTTCCTGTTGAAAGAATAACAGGTTGAATAAGCTGAAAGCCAGCCATATTAGGCTTACAAAATATTTTTTGTGACTTGTAGAATATTCTGTGACTTGTAGAATTGACTAGACATGCAAAATCTGGTAACTTGTCTTCTATGCAGGCTAATTGTTCATGTTATCATTTTTCAAAGATTTTTCAAAGGCTTTTAATTTTTCTGTGATAGTTATGACAGCTGTTTTCATCTAACTGGTTTTGTTTTACTGTCGGATCTGAGAATGTTTGCTATAGTTTGATGGCACACTATGAAGTCCATGTTTTAGTTTCAGGTTTGTCTTTCATGTTTGCAAGTCTTTAGTTTACTGTTGATTTTTTGTTGCTCTTAATGATTTCAAATAAGTTGGTAATGAATTATGAGTGCTGTTGTGATAAATAGAAACAAGAGATCGAAGATCTCATACCTTCGTGAAATATTTTTTTATTTCTTGTTTTACTAAATATTGTGAATTTCTCACTGATTCAGTCTATGCATTTTCCTACTGGCTCCCATAAGGCAACGTCTGGGAATGGTTGCCTAATAACAACAGCGATACATGTCAGGTAAATCTGATGATGGTTGCCTAAAGCAACCATTACCAGACTTACCTTCACTTGCATTTATATCGTCATTGGTAACGGGCCTACAGCAATGAAAAGGTAAGGTTTCCATACCTCCACCTCCCTCCCAGAACTGTGCACAGCTCTCCCCACCCCCGTTGGGAGCCCCGGGGTACCAGTTCTTGTACATCTTCCTGGTCATGTTAGTTCCGTCACTCCACTGCCACACCCCGATATCTCTGTCCGGCTGGGAGGGATAGGAAGATAAGACATAGTATTAGCCAAACGCCGTGGCTATGGACAGGAACTTTAGAAACAGCAAAAGACTTTTAGTAACAACAAAAGACAGTTTAGCACTGACAAAAAAAGACACTTTGCAACGACAAAAAATAGTGGCAAATCACTACGTTTTCAGCTCACCGATGTGCTATGGAAGTCATAACTAGAAAGTGCTTCACCAAGAACGAATGTTTGTGGCTCTAACTATACGACATGGATCTTATATCTTTCTCAAACAATTTTGGATCGAAGCAAATTGAAGTACTTTATCGTCATCTATGACCCAATACCATTCATAGATATCTAAAATTGGATAGAACTGCCCGACCAATGAGACCGATCCCATAGCCCCGCCCACCTCCGCCCAAAATGTAGGGAGGGAAAATAAAAACATATAAAATGCAAATATTTGACGGACCTGCAGCCACTCTCTCATTGGTCGAATCGATAACTGCCATGCTATCATTGACGGAACTGCTAAATATTAATTGTGATGGACAGTCAGGACCAACCTATTGATGAGACCACCCCCACCAATACGTACATTTGAAATATCTTGCAGGCCTATCCATACGTCACGGTCCCCGACCAGCTTCCAAACGAAATCATTTTCTTCCTGGCTGGTGATCTTGACGGGGATCGCGTCAGAGTGGAAATACTCCCTACACAGGTACTCCGCCATGATCCACTGGGCAGGCGACTCCACAAACCGGTAACAACTGCCGCCGCCCTGGGTCCAGTCGCCTTCTTCTGGGCATAGGCCTGTTTATATGGGTAGAAAATAATGTTAGGCCCTGAAAACCTTAAGTAGGTTACGGTGCCACTGCCGACTTTTTTTTTTTCTCAACATAAGAACACTAGCCACATGATTTCACGACTCATATTTCCCGAAAAAAAATAACAATAACTCTTTCCCATATTTTCCACTATAGCCACAATGTATTAAATATTTGTTTCAGTCTTTCAATCAAATTCACATATACTAGTATGTCACATTTATACACCTGATATGACTAATTACCGACCTTTCCGCACGAGAGTCTTGTCTTTATCAGACCAGTGGGCGGACCAACCGGTCTGCAGAAGACATAGGGCCGTCACAACCAGCGCTCCCTGGCGCTTAAGCAAACTTACTGCAGCCATTTTTTCTGAAAACGAATTTATAAGAGTAGCGAAATAAAATGAAGTGACACATGCATAGGAAGAATGGTATTACCTCAGTTTATTCCGTCAGTTTTTTAGTCATAAATAGTCATAAATAAAAGTCGTAAATAAAAGTCTTGTATGTTTTTAAAAATCACTTACACAGTGTTCGTCATATCTTTCCAGCTTACGACAAAGGTTATGTATATAACATACTACATGGATTTTCTTGTTTATTATGTAAATCTTAACCACGATGTGGTCACTTCCGGGTTCCTGCACGATTTTTAGAAGCTTCGCGGTTGAAATAAAACCACGTCACCTATATAGTGTCGTTAAACTTAAATCTGCGTTCGTAAAGAATGTTTTCCAGGTACATTTCGTAAATGTATAACCAATCATAGAACGTTCAGAACACCGTGGATCACTTGACTAGACTGTTTTGGCAGTCAGAGTTTCGCTGTTTGTTGAATAATGACCTATTCGACTCCAGTGATATTTGCACATACTAGTAACTCCTATATTAAAAACTTGCCGTACTAGAGTGACAGTTCTAAGGTTTATCAATTTAAAATGTGTCTAACAATGTCGTTATTCCTATTACATGTACATGAATATTAACATTTTGATAGGGTATAAATGCTGACGTGTTCTGAATAGCAAAAATGTAAACACAGACTTACCTCTAAAGTTGAGTTTTTCTTGAACAACACCCTTTCTCACTTCCGGGTTGGTGAAGTTTGACCAAAATAACCGCAAAAGTGACTCTTTTCCCTCAGATTTCACCAAATCAGCGGGACAGGGACGTTGTGTCCACCAACACTGACAGAACCAGAGACCTTATGCTTCGGGAACTACTACGAGATCGACCTATTTGGGGTTCCCACGTTGTCCAATAAGGAAAGACCACGGCACAGTGTTTCGGGGTTTTGAGGGCAACAAACGTACAAATAAGTAAATAGAAAAGATTGAACTAGACGAAAATGTGAAACTATTTCCGACTTATTTTTATTTCTTGACACGATTTGTTAAAGTTGAACCATGCACTTGTGTAGTGATTTTTTTGGCAATTTGAGAATTAATAAGTTACCGTGTGCGTTTCGTTGCCCTCTTTGTAAAGACAACTTTTCTGAGGTTTAGCAGGTGTTCTGGTGATAGCCTTGGTTGACAGACATATCATTCTAAATGTTGCGTCATCCTTTCCTGCCACTAGCGCTTAGTGCCATGCAAAATCACAAACACAGTATTACTAGAGCACTTGCATAGAATGTCCTATCGATAATAGCCTCTACCAGGCTTCGGGAAACGGTTGGAA
This sequence comes from Branchiostoma floridae x Branchiostoma japonicum, assembly GCA_013266295.2. Classification (NCBI taxonomy): domain Eukaryota; kingdom Metazoa; phylum Chordata; class Leptocardii; order Amphioxiformes; family Branchiostomatidae; genus Branchiostoma; species Branchiostoma floridae x Branchiostoma japonicum. The sequence continues at coordinate 9,740,467 of CM023834.1, read as the reverse complement.
AGAGTAGAAATTGGCCAAATAGACAGATAACATGCCAGCTTCCGTGAGTAGTTATCTGTCTATTTAGTCTGCTCTTTCCAGTCGCTTTCCGAAGCTTGGTAGAGGCTATATATAATCGATAAGGCTACCTCCCTTTTTATGTCATATTTGGGCCCTTCTTCGTGCCTGATTAGAGGCTACTGTTGTCCCAAAACCTGGTTTCTGCCATAACTCGTCCGTGCAGTTTGTTATGCCTTTAATTACTCCGTGAAGGAGGCATACCTCCTGCAGGAGTATTCGGGTCAGCCGGTTTTTCGTGTTCGCAGTTAAAACTCACGGTTCCCCTTGTTCAATCGGCATTTAATTTTATACGTCGTCTGCAGGCATGCCAGTGGTGATGCACGTATATCAATATTTACCGTAGGTGTTTTCGCGGTCAAGATAATATTCGAAGAGCACCCCTACATTTAGGGGCACATGGGACCGGCCGCGAAAAACCCGTTGTTTTGAATAGCGCGGGGGGGGAGCATCCTTAATGCAGATGCGCGGGGCGGTTTTTAATGCAGACCAGATGCGGACCGTAATGGTTTATGAATGGGCGGAATTGTGAAATGTGTTCGCACGTAAAAGTCATGTTTGTGTACGTTGTATTTCTATGAATTTGGGCATGTGGTGTGCCGTTATGTCCGTGTTGATGCACGTGTCTTTGTTTTCACCGTAGCGGTTTTTATATCGAGGTAAATTTGATATTTCAAAATCACCCCTATTTTTACAATCCTGTGGAATAGGCCGTAGGTTAAGTAGTTATGTGGTAGGCGAGGTTCTCTAAGCAGATATTAGGTGGTTGTTGTGTATATTTGTTTGTGAGTATCTGTTGGGATTGTGACTTATAGTTGCCTTCGTCAAGAAGGGTATGTTTTCATGGGCGTGCGTGTGTGCGTGAGTCTGTCAACAGTATAACTCGAGAAGGCTTTAATGGATTGTCTTCATATTTGGTAGGTGGGTAGGTCTTGATGAGACCTAGAAGTGATAGGAATATGGGCCCCCTGGCGGCTCGTTATGGTACTGCAGCGGTACTTCCGGTTTTGAAATATGGTGATCTGGAGGAGCTAGGGTCATGATTTTTGGATGGTAGATAGGTCTTGTGCTCGGGAAGAAGTGACATAAGTTTGGGCCCCCTAGCGGCTTGCTCTGGAACTGCAGGAGCATTTGTATGAAAATGTTTAAAGTAGGATAACTCAATAACCGGTCGACGGATCATCCTGATATTTGGTGTGTAGCAGGGCCTGGTGTGTAGGTAGCTTAAGTGATGCTTGACATAATTAGATGACAATTATGCAAATTATGATCTAATTTGCATAATAAATGAAGCAATTCTATAATTCAGTTACCTTCCATGATACTCTACCTTCATTGTGACACATGGGCTACAGGCTGTCCCAGAGGGAGAAAGTCCCAGAGGGGATATTCATTAAGCAGTCCATGTAGCTGCAGGCAGTGTTGCCTTACAGCCTGCACAGCTGTTGCCCAATGCACGATTGCAGACTGCATCGGCAGGGGTAATTTTCACAATCCAACTTCCATATTTAGGGGGACTAATATATCACTTCTTCCTTCTTAAGTTATATAACGATAACATCTTTTGACGAAGGCATGAGATCGTTGACCTCTAGTTTGCACCTAAGGTCAGGTCTATTTAATTGTCTGGCAAGATGTTAATATCATAGTTGTTCGGTAGAGCTCACACACTGTACTGTTTATAGCTTATAATATAGCGACCTGAAATTGGTCGGAGCGCGGAGAATGCGCCAAGATATCTGTTGTTTCCGTGTGCAACTGTGCTAACGTTGCTGTTGTGGTCATGTTGTTTTGTTAAAGCAGTTGACTTGAGCGGCAAGTGTTAAAATTGTTGACGTGGTTTTAGACTGACCGCCAGTTGCGCAGTTGACTTTGTGCACGTGTCTTTGTTTACCGTAGCGGTTATGTGGGGCGGTGTTTTCCGTGTGCAACTGTGCTAAAACCGTTGCTGTTGTGATCATGTTGTTTCGTTAAGCAGTTAACGTTGACTTGAGCGGTACCCGTTTTTCCGTAGCTAAAACCCACGGTCCCCTTTGTTTAATCGGCATGCAATTTTATACGTCGTCTGCAAGCATGCCAGTGCCAATACCACCTCCCAATCTGCAAATTATAAAATTTCACTGAGAATTGTCGCCTATGGCTTCTTGTTATAGGTTACGGATGGCCCAACATGACATCTGTTGTGTTCAAAGAACGCCACCTAACAAACCACCTGTTAATTACAAGGAAAGTTCAGCAAAGTCACTTGAAAAAAGGATACACTCGCATGCTACGCATGTGCCTTAATGTCTCATGGCAGCAAAAACTAGCAAACCAAAGCTGTACCAATGTCTACCATCTGTCGCCAAGAAAATTCAACAAGCACAAAATGAAGCTGGCTGGTCACTGTATTACTATTAGACATTCCGAAATTCCTGCATTCCGTCTTGTTCTCTGGGAGCCTACTAGCTACTACTAAAGGAAAAAGAGGCAGGGGAAGACCCAGAGTCACTTACTTGGACAATCTACATAGTGATACAAACTTGCAAGATACCAACGAGCTACGAAGGTCCATGAAGGACAAAGTGCTGTGGAGGAGGCTTTCTTGATTGGTTCGACAGTACAACAGGGTTAGACAGACAGGGTGGTTTATTTTTAGGCATATATGGAATTAGAACTTTTGAACAATTTCATTTAGGAAAAATCTTAATAAAGTTAGAAAATAATGAAATTTCTTTATTAAGAACTGTAGATTCGACTATAGACCAACATTGCTTCAAGCGATAGAAAAAGTCTTCGGGAGAGGTCTGATGTTTCTGTTCACAGGGATTGAAAGGAAGTGTTGACCATGTAACTCTCCTACCTGAATGAAATCGACCAAAAAACTTTTGTATATATTGCTTTTTAGTGGGAACCAGATTGGAAAAATGTCTTTCTCGTCCTAACATTGAAACCTTTTAAGGTTTGAAACCATCTCCTCGTATTTCGTCAAAAACTCAAGGACTGTCTCGTTAATTGTCTTGGTTTTCTGGATCTACACACCTGTTCCGAGTATTTTCTAATCGTCATAGTATTGTTCTGTAACTTGCCAATTTTCTGGCTGCAATTTTTGACCGGTTTTTGTAAAAAAAAAGGATTCAATCCTTTGCAACCCTCAGACTTCCTTATATAATGACCTATTTCACCGGTTAGCGTACATTTGCATGTAAATGAAAACAAAGCGTTCACCATTGTTGGGTCTACAGCTGGCTTTGTCATTCATTCGGCTTGTCATAACTGAATTACAATCATCTTAACGTATATCCAGTTGCAATCAGTTCAAAAGACATATCGGGGTGAAACAGCCACACATTGAAATAGGGAAATAGTCAAAAGACTACCCAGTAAGGTTACACCTTACTACATAAAGCAAGAAACTCTAGAAGGGTCGAACCAAAACTATTTCGTAGGGGGAGGAATACTTTAAATGCCTATGACATTAAAAGTGAAAACAGTAACAAGAAAAATAACTAACTCTACCGTTCAGAAAAGAGAAGAAACCGATAAAACAATCTTTGAATAGTCTTAAGACTGAACGAAGAGTGCCCGTAGAGTGGCAACCTGGGCTCGGTAACTTGAGCCTTTACATAACACGGGAGAATGTCTTCAGTTCAACTCATGTGCCTTAAGTACACACGCAGTGTTTGGTTGGAAGAATTAGGGTCACTGCCCATCAAAGACGTCATACAGTCGATCTCGTGTGGTTACCACGCACCGGACCCCCTCATTCACATTCACCCGGCGTGAACTACAAATGTCTTAGACAAGAACACCAGGACAAATTGACTTAACCGCTTGGTAACTTTGTTTCCTTCTCGTCTGTAAATAAGATTGGCGGCGGTATTGTCACAAAGTGTTCTCGGACCGTCAAGCGCTTGAGACGATTTGACCTGCAGGTGCGAGTGTCCTTCAAAGCGGTGGGCCAAGAGTGCAATACCTGTACGGAACGTTTCCTCTAAGCCAGTCCTGGGGGCGTGGGGTTGCATATCTGTCAACCGAGGACAACTGGTCAACATGTACATATAGGCATCCTTTCATCTCGAGAGATGATGGTAGCACTCTAAGTCTGGTGTTATGGCCGTGTGCAGCGTCTAGTGTGGCTTATCAGTTGGGACACAAGAAGGATGAGCTATCTACTGGTCAAGACAGGTGAAATAACTACCTGGGGAAGGATTCACCATGGATAATTCGGTGAGAAAACTAGCAAGAACCATGGACAGAGACAGACGAAAGTCTGCCAGGAAGCCAAGAGTGGTCGGAGCTTCCCCGCACTTCAAGGAGATATTGTCCTTGCCCAGCATAGGTTCTAATCAGAAAGTGGACGCATTTCGTCCGAGTGAACAGGGTGAAAGAAAATTGCATCCGATTTTCTCAAAAGGGACTGAAGTAAAGATGGCGGCTCCTCGTTTCCGTGCCAACCGTGCAAAAACCGCCGTGTCGTCTGCAACTGAGGAAGCCATGGCCAGGAGAAGAGGTTATGGCGTGCCCGAGAGAAGGACTGTGGATTATTACCTCAGGGGTTACCGTGAAAGACTTCCTGTCGTGTCGTTAGATTCGGCAGGTAACACAAGGAGAAAGGACAACAAAGTCCACGCGCGGACTGCCAAGCCAGAAGCGAGACCGACCCACTGCACTGTTCACTGTTTCAGTCGAGCGGACCCGGCTCCGGTGCCGTCTGTTTCTAACAGAAAAGACGACGTAGAAACGGTTAGTGATCGGTTTGCCGCCCTTGACTTGGACAGTAGGGCGCTAGGACTGGCCCGAGAGAGAAGAGAAAGTCTGGAGCTGAGTAGAAGCATCACAAGTCTTCAGGACACGATTACAGACATGCTGTCTAGTATGAGGGGAAGGGAAGGACTGTATGAAGGATTTGGGTTGAGAAGACAGAGTGCGCCACAAATCATGTTAACTAGTAGTTTTGCAGACAGAGAAGAAAACGTGCTAAAGGAAAACGCTCTGCTTCAAAAGGATTGAAAGACGTAGGGAACCGTGAGATGCAGTTTAGTAATACTTGTACAAGTCTAAAGCCCCATCACACACTAGTGGCTGAATATAGCCTCCCGAACGCTGCCGAACTCCCCCCCCCCCCAACCATGGTTAGGAGTAGGTCGAGAGCAAGGTTGGCTGTGGTTGGAGGCTGGTGTTCGGCGAAGTCGGCTACTGTTCGAGCTAACCGAATGTTGCAAAATGTTTAAAACATTCGGGTGTGGACGAGAGGTTCGGCCATGGTTGGCTAGTGGTTGGCTGGTGTTCCGGGGAGTAGGTCAGCAGTGGTCGGGCGAGCTATGGAGTCAAATTTGACTCAAATTTGATTCGATTCGTATACAAAGGTAGGTGTGGCCTAAATCTGGCCAGACTGCTCCCGAACTTCAGCCAACTTTGGTTGGTTTGGGTCGGGGAAGCTTTCGAATGTGTGACAGGGCTACTTCTTTAGTTGTCACCCCGTCCAATGAAATTGGGCCATTCCTTTTGAAAGCGTACATCATGAATCTCGGAGAAAAGCGGACAGTCTTCGACTTTTATTAAGCTTACCTTCCTCTGGAAATCGGACATTCCGCTATCTTGTCGTCTTGAAAGCGGACGCTTCTCCGGCACGTCCGACCATCACCCAACAAATAGTTTCATAGTTCGCCTTAACCACGTAAATTACTACATATATCCACGACAGTAGGGCATATTCGCACTGTTGTAGATAATGCGTCAGGTAATGTAATACAGATTTGCCATATCTGTAACAAATAAGTGTATACTTATTTGTATATAAAACTGTTGTGAATTGCAAATATACACATAGAAAAAAATATATACTAGTATTCTTCTTGACTTAACGGATACTAGGGAAGTTAGACTTTCTGGATTTCTGAAAAAGAGGAGGTAAATGTTGCTAAATATTTTGCACTTAATCTAGACTTCAAATCTAGGGCACGGTCACATTTTCAAGCCGGAGACCGGCCGGGCTGTTTACCTGAACGAAAAATAAACAATTCTTATTACGAATATACACAAATAGTGCTTATGGTTAGTTTTCTAGAACTTTTTTGTGTGTTTTACTGTCTTATATTATACTTTTCGTTCCATAAGACTGCCCGGCCGGGCCCCGGGTTGGGAAATGTGCCCGCGCCATAAGTCTCTCCTGTAGTATTAACAGGAGCGCTAGCTTCACTGAGAGACCCAGAAGGTCGTCAGGTTCTACAGCTTTTGTTGTCAATTTGTTCAATGTTTGCTTCAATGTTGGTGTGACTGTTGTGTCCTCTAGCGGACCTAGGGAGTACTGCAGCAATGCGATTCTGCGTACAACGTCTGTGCATCTTTTTTAACGGGGTTGTGAAGAGAATTAATTACCTGCAAGATAGCTGTGCTATCAGCAGAGAACGGAAGTAAAAGTGCGTAATAATAAAACGCCTATGATGAACTCCTGACTCTGAATCTTCTATCTATGTTTTCATCTTCTCTAGAATGACGTCAATCCAGTGATTAATTCTGTCGCTAATTTCCCGCGTCTAAAGTCTCTGTCGAAACGTCATTCACTCATTATACGTCAGAAAGCTAGATTAGCGTTTCTCGTATAGCTCGCCCATACCCACTGTGTCTGTCGCGTTCCTTTGATGAGCGGTCAAGCGGACAAACATACGTCACGTTTGGCCTTTTACGGCATGGCACGCACCAACGAGCAAACGCGTTTTCAAACCATCGTCATATGAACCTGGCCTCTACCAGGCTTCAGAGGCGGCTGGAAAGAGTAGAAATTGGCCAAATAGACAGATAACATGCCAGGGGAGTTGGTCCGCTAAAGGAGTACAGTGCCGGTCTCGATGCTCCGTTAGCGGACCAACTCCCATGGCACGTTATACTCTTTCCAGTCGCTTCTGAAGCCTGGTAGAGGCTAATGTGAACCCTTCGTACTTGTAGATTCCACTATAACATCTTGCAAATCTACAAGTTTTGTGTAAATTCTAGTATTATGTACCAATTGTAGCTTGACGTTTGTCTGTTCAGTATCAATATTATTTTGGAAGGAACCACTCTTTGGTTAAATGACTGTTTGATGCATCGCATAAGGTACATGTATAAGGATAACAATGACATGAAAAATATAAATGCTGAATAACTACCGATCGTCTTGATATTGTACTATACATCGCTATAATACAACGAAGATGGGCATTTCTGTATCTGATCTACACAACAGACATGTATAAAAGTGTAATTGGATTGTATGAACTACTACAACAAGCTTACATAGCCCCCACCAGGCCTTTCTACGGGGGTACGGATGGGTAGAATTCGGTAAAAAAGGGAAACAGTTGGCCAGGAGAGTCAGTCCGCGGGAGGGATAATTTTCCCCTCCGAAGCAAATGAACTCTTCAGTGACCAAACCTCTCTGGCCAATTATTCCTCCTATTTGGCTAAATTGTACTGTTTTTGAACCCGCGTTGTTAGTCTGGTAGAGAATATAACAAGCTTTCGAATCAAACACCCCGCTGTTTTTAGCTTAATGCATTAGAATGGTGAAATCATCGTCCATTGCGGAGAGTTCAACTTTTTTTTTAGGTTATCGACTGGGAACGAATTAGCGGATGACGCTCGAACTCGACCGCCAGCCAATGAGCGCGCGGGATTTCCTGGGAATGACGTCATCAGGTGAACCTGTGACGGCGGGACGAACCACTGCACGTTCCGATGAAGTATGGGGGCGCTAATCTCCAAGTAGATGTTAGAGGAGAAAATCGTAACGTTTTCTGAGCGTTTTCTTCCGACACACGGAATTTGGAATGGTAGTATGTCAGGAAAACGTGGTTGGCTGCTAACTGGGCTGCCAGAAATGAAAGATTTGATAGTTTCACCTCCTAACATCTGTTTGAAAATTAGAATGCCAGTATCTAGTATGCACGTATCCCTTCAAGGCCAGTGGGGACAGTACGTTTCATGCAAACAGTGGGTTCAGACTTCGAACAGGGTGCAGGTTTTCAGACCAGGACAGACGTTCTATGGCAAGAATTGGATATACAGCTAGCAAACGTCGGTAGTAGTACGTGGAACTGCGAAAATGTGACAAAGAAAATAAATAAAAAAACAGACAAGGAGAGAAAGAAAGGAAATGAAGAAGAAATGAAGTGAAAAACTGCTTTTTAATTTTTTTTGTTTTCTAAATCTGTAACAGTCTCATTTACTCATTGTGTATGTTTCTGTGTATGTGTGTGCGTGTGTGTGTGCGTCCGCGTGTGTGTGCGTGCGCGCGTTCGTTCGTATGTTTGTGCGTGCGTGTGTGTGTGTGTGTGTGTGTGTGTGTGTGTGTGTGTGTGTGTGCGTGCGTGTGTGTGTGCGTGCTTGCGCGTGTGTGTTGTGAATTTTCGCCTATTTTCATTTCCAAATCGGTGCTCCACCCCGCACGGTCCATTCTGAGCCGTCCCTTGTATTCTGCTCCAACCGCTAGGTCAGAGGGAGATATCCTTATCTCCTAGGCCAAAGTAAAGTAGCTGACTCCAGCAGCTTTACGGCACCATGGCGAGTAACACATACGGTACAGACTGAATAACTAGATCATACGCAGACAGAAGGAAACGTAGAAACAAGATACTGGTGTGGTTTAGCGGCCTCTACGAGAGGAGGCGACCCACACACGAGACCGAGTTCCGAGAACTGACGTGCCATCAGACAATTAAAATCATAGCCTCTACCAGGCTTCAGAACCGGCTGGAAGAGTAGAAATTGGCCAAATAGACAGATAACATGCCAGGGCAATTGGTCCGCTAAAGGAGTAGTTTGTCGCTCTGAACTCTTTCGAGCCGCTTCTGAAGCCTGGTAGAGGCGATAAAAGCACATCATCAACTTGATCAAGAAAAGCCCAAGTCGTAGTAGCCTGGGTACCAGACGGCCAAGCGGGGATGGAACGGAGACGGTATAGCGTTCACGGATGGAACCCAGGCTAGACTCGTAGGGCCTGCTAGGGAGGCTAAGAGTGGTCCTGTTTCTGGAGGTAATATCCAAGCAGATGTAATGCGCCAGATTATCATCGTATGTCCTTTCGATGGTCTTGTAGATCTTTTGAGATGTTGCTTATTTATTTTATTTTGCACTGGAGGCTTAACTTTTCAGTAAAAACAAAATGCCGCGCTCGAAAGGCGCTCAAAACTAGCCAAAATACGTTTGAAAGACAAGAAACAGCCATACAAAAGATTACTCTGAAAATGATATCGTGTTTTCTTCAATATACCAGCAGACCAAGAAGTATAATGAAATATCTAGGGCACTTAAAGCTGATATCTCTGAGACTATGGAGGGAGTGCCCCGCCCCCTTTTAATAGATTGTTAGTGATAGGTGCATAATTCGATTCTGTGTGTGTCAGCGAGGACTAGTCAACGGGGGAAGTGGGTTCTATATGAAACATGTTGGAGAGCTGCCATCTCTAGACAAATATATGAAGTCTAAAGTAAATTTACTGTCACTGTTACCAACGCGTGATGGCTTCCCCAACTTCTGTTTACTGTGGGGTTTGATATGATTAGGGACATTCCGTTAAACCCACAGGAGGGGGGTTAGAGTTCAAGAGATAAGTGAAGGGACTAACTGTTCGAAATACTACTAAGGTAAAACTGAAGAGTGCTAATTTCCCAGCAGATCTCATGGTGGCTGCAAGACAGTATCAAATTGGCAAGACAGTATCATTGGCAGGGCAGTATCCAATATGTCACTGTATTTCTATTTAGCTGGCGAAGAAGAAAGAAAGATACAAGAAAGAAAGCCCGATAAAAACGTGTAAAAACACGTCAAAAAATAAGCCGAAGCCTAAACCTCTGCTTGGAGAGTAGAAACGTCAGACGTTCCAGTGACTGAGAATGTTGACCCCAGTAAAAGATAGCGGGTGCTATTTGAAACGTCTAACTCTTCAGAGATTTTATAGAGTTGCTTGATTTATTTTGTATTAAGCCGTGTTTTACCTGGATGTCTAACCTTCATCGACGCCGTGACGCCAGAAAGCGTTATACATGACATACATGTGCTTGAATCACACGATGCCACCTGATTTTGTAATCTCCCAGCTGATCTTTTGGTGGTTGCAAGGCAATATCAAATTGGCCAGGCAGTATCATTGGCAGGTCAGTATCGAATGCGCCATCTGAAGTTTACATTAAAAAAAGCCCGGTAAAAACGCATAAAAACACGTCACAAATAAGCGGAAGCCTAAATTCTGCTTGAAGAGTACCTGATTCGTGACTTTGCACGCTACCCGAGGAGGACACGAAACAAGTTCGTGCAGACCTGGGCGTACGCCTCTCAGCTCCGTACACCTGTTAACTAGCAGGGACAAACCGTTTTGTGCTGTCTGAGAAAATCGGCGGATTCACGCTTGAAATATTTTAACCCTGACATGATATCAAATTCTACAGTCGTGTCTAGCCTCTTTAGCAGGCCTTTTAAAGAGTCTAGCCTGGTTACCAAACCTGGCTCCCGAGTCTGTATTTGCGGGGAGGATACAGACACGGGAGCTAAAATAGCTTTGGTAACCCGGCTACTAAGAGTCAGCCTTTTTGGGGGGGCTGTTTTTTTTCTGATGGCACATCAGTTCTGTGTACTCGGTTTCTTGTGGGCCGCCTCTGATATGCTATTAGACACAAAAGAACATTATACGCCCCCCTCCCAAAAATAGCACGACTCGCGCAGAGTCTACTAAGGCCGCTACAGTTTTGCCCGTTTTCCGATAATATCAATTCAGCCTAGCCTCTACCAGGCCTAGGCTTCAGAAGCGGCTGGAAAGATCCCACTAGAGTAGAAATTGGCCAAACACTACACAGATAACATGCCAGGCGAGTTGGTCCGTTAAAGGAGTACAGTTGAGCGGCAAACGGTACTCTTTAGCGGACCAACTTGCTCTATATATACTCTTTCCATCCGCTGCTGAAGCCTGGTAGACGCTAAATGCAGCCCGCCTCGAGTCTTGTGGATACTATACAGTTGTTTCCGATAACATACTTCCCTGTTTCAAGGAACTTATCATATTGTACACTCACTGAGTTAGGAGAATGAGCGGATATGTTTGGAAGTCACCAACTCGTCATGTGCGCGTAGTCATGGCCAGGTGACATGTACACGTCATCTGTGTCACCGGTCACGTTGTTGATCTCCAAGCAGATGTTGGATAGAAAATCGTAATGTTTTCTGGCCGCCCAACGCTACTGTCTCCAAGCAGATGTTGGGTAGAAAATCGTAACGTTTTCTGACCACCCAACACAAGTAACCTCCAAGCAGATACATGTGTATTGGGTAGAAAATCGTAACGCTTTCTGGCCGCCTCAACCGATTTATATCCAAGCAGATGTTGGGTAGAAAATCGTAGTGTTTCCTGAATGACAGGGCTCCTCTGACAGCGAATATCTCAACTGAGAAGCCAAGACAGCCAGAAAACATTACGATTTTGTACCCCAACATCTGCTTGGAGATTATACGCAACCGTCTCTAGTATTGTGTGTCAGAAAAAAAACGGGTTACTCTTCTGCTTGAAATGAAGTGGGCGGGAAGGGGGGTACACTTGAGGCTGAAGGCTTTGTGTATATGATAACAATGCAACATTGGCGTCATATGAAACCATGAAATGACGCAGCTATGAGTTGACGGGTGCCCCCGCCCCAATTATAGTCAACAGCCTAAGGAAAGCATGATAGTTCGAGACGATTTTATCAACATTTGCCTAGTCGGGCTACAGAAGTGCTGCTCCAATTTTTTTCTTTACTCGCTTCACATTTGAACCACACCCGTTTCTGAGAACTACTCCCACACACACTTGCTGTATATTGACGGAGAAAGCTTTTCAATCATACCTTATTAAGTAATGATCTATGTTTAAAGCTACATTATGTAACATTTGGGCGATACAAAAAGTACATTTTCTGGTCATCATACTTTACAAAGCTGAATCAAACCCGATTCCATTGCAAATAAGTGTCATTCGGGAAATGGAGGTGCCAAAATATGACGCCATACGAGTGTGTGTCATTTGCAAAAATTGGAAACACAGCTTTCATGCATGTTTGTTTACATTCTGGTAGTTTGTGGTGGTGCCACAAACTGAGTGCGCCTCGTGTGGACTGTTTTAGCGCCAACCATAATTGTACAAAATGTGAGATGATTGCAAAAAATGTGAGATTTTTTTCAATTAAACTATTTTCATTTTTGGTGCAAAAATGTTACATAATGCCCTTTAAAAGATCGCTTATTTTCTAACAATCAAGAAAGAAAAGTTCAGTTTGCACTAGAAATCGCACTAAACACACATCACGATTTCTTGGCCAGTCTCCACTATTATGATCGTGTCGTCGTATTCCGTCCAAGTATGTTATCTCAAGGAGACCTGGTTATCTTAAAAAAGTGAAAGTGATTTCTTGCCTCCCCGTGACGATGAGCGGACCGCCCCCGCGCGCCTGCGCCCTGGCCTCCCGCTACCCAAAATATGCCAACCATTTTTCATGTGCAATAGGTTGTGGTGCCCGACTGTGGTCAACTTTCGTAGCCGCGCCGGACTATCATAGGTCCATGTTGACCGAGATCGTGAGCTGAGTTTCGTCGGGAGGATGGCCAGGGTACCGCCGAGAGAATACGAGATCGAAACCGATCTCTACGGCGTGAATTATCCGCAGGTAAGTGGCAAGGCGAGCCCGTGTTGGGGAGCCATCGATCGGCGGGCCCCAACCCCCCTCTCGGCGAAGGGGCCCCATCGCGTTAGCCCCGGCCAAAATCTCAAGTTATTTTTGCTCGCACAGCAGACATTTTCCTCAGAATTGGGCCGGAATCACGTCTGTTGTACACAGAGGATCTGCAACCGCTTGATCTGACCAAAGGAAACTCGCACCGACCACTGGAAAATTTGATACGTTTGGGCGAAATGTCGTCTGTTACAAGATGGATACATTCTTGATACTAAGTGGCAGATCGCTTGTACCGAGATGTTGTTTTGGGCGATTTAGAACGCCTTAATGGCTGATAATGCACAGAAATACATCAGGACATACATCGGTTGTATCTTATCCTAATCTGTGTATTATGTGTGTTTGAATCAAGGAAATTCTGAGGAGAACTTTGAAGGAAAAAGAAGGGAGATGACGATATTTTCCCCGCTTGGTCCCCACCTATATTTAGCCTTGCTTGTTCCGTAGATCATATTCAGAGACGTGAGGGTTTTTGCTTGCCTTGAGCATTTCACTCCTTACTGGTGTCTTTCCTCTGTAAAATGACGATTCAAATGTACAAACTTTCCTCAGATTCACTCCCAAATCGTCCGTAATTTTGTAGGATTGACGTGAGGAAGGCGCTATGTATAGTTAGGCCATGTTTGTTCCAGCCCCGCTATTTTTGTTATGAGGGGAAGGAAAATTCTAGACATACTTATCGGCACTGGAGACCTTCCTGCCCCATTTATTGTACCACAAGGCACTAAAATATAGCAAGACGGCCAACTAAATACACCATAGTCTTAAAACAGGGCAGAGGGATATTTATGATGAAGATACACCTGTGACAACACTGCCTGTGGTTCTAATGTTTATCTGTTGCATGGAAATTGCTATACTTGTGGTACTGTAACACATCCTCATGTGATGTCTGTTTTGTCTGATAATTTCGCAGTCAAAGGGTGCGAAAAGAAGAGGACCGTTCAAGCCTTCGGACGGGAGCTTCTCAGACACGAGCGATAACAGCATCATCCGCCAGGTAAGACAAAAAAAACACCTGTTCATCCTCCACCGAGCCGCCTGTCAATCCCTCTCCCATCCTTTCCAAGATGGCCGCCGGTCCTCATCCGCTGCAGCCGAAATCTTGTATCAAAAAGCGGGAAGAATGTTTCTTTTCGCTTTATCTTCCCAAGGGCGTGACAAAAGAAACATTTCGGGAAAGAAAAAAGAGGTCAACACAGGAGGGTGAACGGCATTGTATGCGGCAACAATAGGGTTCCTATTCAGCGGGTATTGAATGGTGTGAATGGATTGAGGTGAGAGAGAGGGGGAGGGGCCGTTAATGCAATAATAATTGAGTAGGCAGCCTCTTCATAGTGCCAGAGTTTCTCCACAGCAATTGTTTCTGACAATGCCAGGTGACGTTTTGTTTTATCATCAACGTTAAGTCTGAAATAGTCTAACTATTGCTGTATGTAGTATGGGTATGTCGGGTGAGTGTGTGCATGAATTACCATTGTGTCTGTCAAATTTGATTAAGAGATATGGATGTTGATGCTTGTTTTTGTTATGTGTGAGTTGTAAGTGGTAGCTATATCGTAAAAATAAAATGTAAACAGGTATAGGGAAACATTTATTCAATGCAACAAGTTACGCTTTCCACATAAACCGTTTGTCCCTCAATGACAAAAACCATATGCCATGTGTTTTTTTACGATTTTCATTTAATCACTCTGTTGAAGCTAGCCAGGTGGCAATTTGCAGTATTGAGTTGTCATGTTCCCATACATTTAACAATGTGCAGCATATTATTGAAGTCAACAGCAACTGATATAGCTTAATCTCTTTTTTTAAGTAAGAAAGTCTGCACATTTTCACATGTTTTAACCTATGAAGCTAAAGCTTGTACTAAAATATTATATATAAATGCTCTGTCAACTTGCATTTATTTGTGAATTCTATTTCACTGCATGGCAATTTGTAGGATGTTTTGCTGTTAGCACATCATAATACTTTATGTTGTACCCCAAGTTCCTACATTGACTGGTGTTATAATACTAGTATAAGTCCACTTTTCCTGTATGGAGTTTAGACAGACATTTTGTTACTACAATAGATCTTGTCATTTCCTGTTGCTAAGACAAAGGTAAGACAGGAAACGGTTGCAACAAGTGTATTGTTCCTGGAACTGTATCAGCCCAGTGCATGCTGCCCGGAAGAGAGGATCGTATTGTCACGGCCCAGAAGTCACAAACAACAAGTTCGTTCAGGACATTTTCATGTTTGTTTTAGGTACATTTTTTTACTAACCTGTTCAAAATTCTTTTACTAACTATTCCCAATTGTAATATAAAACTCTCAGAGAGCAAAGTTTATTTTATTGAAGGTCAGTTGTCTGGATCTTTCCCCCAATAGATTTCATATGTAATAATTATATATTTCATTCTATCTTAGCAATAGAAAGAATTCACGTTGGCCTTGGCTCTATTTATGATGTTGAGAATTGCTGAACTGAATATGACATGCTAGTTTTCACAGATTTAAAGATTTCAGGTAGGACCCTGAAGGGAAGATTGACAGACAGAATGACAGGAGGTCAAAAGGTCAGACACAGGAAATGGGGTGAACTTGAAGGTGCCAGAATCTGGCCAGGAGCCAGCTGGTCTTAGAGGTCGAAATGGGGGAATTCAGGAAGCCGAGGATTGCATGAGTGACCCTGCACAGTTTCTGTCCTAGTCCTGATCAAAGTATGTCATACAATCATGTATTGGTTATTTCAATGAATTCACAA
The DNA here is from genome assembly GCA_013266295.2 of Branchiostoma floridae x Branchiostoma japonicum. Lineage (NCBI taxonomy): Eukaryota > Metazoa > Chordata > Leptocardii > Amphioxiformes > Branchiostomatidae > Branchiostoma > Branchiostoma floridae x Branchiostoma japonicum. Next base: position 9,724,938 of record CM023834.1, on the reverse strand, counting down.
AAATCCAAAATGTAGCTTGGAAGTCCTGTTGTGATAACAGACTTTGGTGGCCTCAGAATTGTGAGAATGAACAAAACCTATTTATGGACCCCCGGTCAACTAACTTACTTATAGATAACCCTTGTATGTATTTTAAAGCTTTTCATGTTACTTGATACTTGTTTCATGAGCCAAAAGCAGAATAAAAATACTTCAATTTTTGTTATGTTACTGATAACAAATTTTGAGAAACTCTGCGTATTGTGCTGATGATATTACAAGTATTAGAACAATGAAGTTTATAAATCGATACATGATTACAATCATAATCGTAAGTCAGACATACCCGTGAAACTGGAAATATTTGCAAGCTGAAAATTGGATTGTGACAAAATCTACTTTACCCATCCTACAGAAAATGAGATGGCACTTAAATTAGTTAAAAGCAGCAGATGCTCTTGATTTTAAGTTTCATAACTGACATCTCATAATTCCTTTAAGTGTTTAAAAGCATATTTCAGAACATAGACTGGGAAAGATCGTTATTATCTTGCACTGTTTTTCTTCTGTCAAATATCAATACATGTATATGAAATTTCAGTTGTTATTTTTTGTGGATAAATCCACTCTGCCCACATACCCCATGGGTTTAAGAGCAACAGGTATATTAATTTGGATGACTGTGGAAGGAATGAATGAATATATGAATATGTAATGAATCATGTAATGAATGATATGATGAATGAACGAAAAAAGGTAAGTACAATTATATATGTGTACCTTTTTATCTGGTGTACATATCATGATTATATACTATGTTTCAGATTTTTGCAGATACATTTGTGTATCTGAAATGATTTTTTTAATGCCAATTGCTAATGTATTCAATGTATATGCTATTTAGCATCTTCACTGGGTGCTTTTATTTAAAGGCAATATAGTCAGACTCAACTTTTAGCTGGTGAAATAATGTCTCTAGTTGTATCTGATCAGCGGGTATGTGGTAACACACACTGAAGACTTGCCATGGCAGCTACTTTGGATCTCATTCACAAGTTGTATTACCAGGGCTTTGCATAGCTAACACCAAGCATTGTGTAAAACTATGTGTTGAAGAGGCCCCTACTGTGCATGTATTTGTGAGGTGGAGAGAATGTATAGAGTTGTGGAGTTGATCCTAGCAAGGGTAAGTTTAAAGGTGATACTGTAAATTCATTTACTTTTGCAGTGGTTTTATTCTGCATTAGGAGGGAGGTTTTTTGTTGTGTTTTTAATTTGCAGTTGAAACAATTCTGTAGTACAGTAGTCATGCAAGAGAGACAAATTTGCATGAATTTGCGGTGAAAAGGGCACTGTGAAAACCATGAAAATAAAACTACTGCAAAAGTTTCAAGATTTACAGTACTACTGTACTAGTATTTTTGGAGTTGGCTCCCAAAATAAACGACAGTTTGTTTACTGCAAACTATTGTAGGTGCCCCTGTTCAGGTATTATGCTCAAAGAGTGCCTTGAAATCATATTGTCATCAAGAAGTAGTCAATTTTTTTTACCTGAGACATTGTACAATAGATGAGTAAATATATATGTAAAATTAATGAACTTCTTGGGCTTTTTGTGAAATATCCCGTCATTTTTAGTTCCTGTGGCTTTGCTTGTGTGTAGTGTCCATATGGCAAATCTGGAAAATATTTCAGAAAGGGAAAAGTTAAATGATAAATCTCCAATGTGTAACTGTAATGTCCAATGTGTAATCTCCAGGTACCCATCGAAAGCTTTGTTTTGAGTACAGTCCTTGTGTGGCCCATTCCCACTCCATCCTCACACCCAGCGTATTTACATTGATTTATGCGTTCCAAAGCTGACGTTTCACTTGTTGCCTGTTTGGATGTGAAATGGTTTATGCATGCTCCTTTTGCCATCTTTAGCTGCTCTATGTTCACACACGTATGCCACGTAGATGTGTGCATCTAATTCTGCTGACACAGATTTTCAAGAGCACTCTGAGCTAATGTTTTCACTCTCTGCTTAAAAAAAGGAATCATATTATAAACGCAGGACTAACTGTGCATACCTGATCCTCAGGACTTGAATGAACTAGACATGTACACACCCATATAAATATTATACTTAATTTTATAGATTTTTCAGGATCCTTGAATTTTGCTGATTTTTGAAAATTGTGCAATGTGTGTGAGTGGGTGTGTCCCAATTTGGAGTGGTTTGACAAGTTAGGCAAGGTGGGATTTTCATCTAGTATTCTTGGAAACCACCTCTCTCTTGCCGTTTTTGTCATATGTGCCATTAGGGTTGCTATGGCAACAGTTTCCAGAGGCAGACTTGTGTGTTTTGAAATGCTAGGTCTTGGACCAAGAAGGACCAAGGGGATAGAAATAGATCCATCTCCACAAGAAACTTGCATAGCAAATTGTTGCTCATGTTAGTATGCTCTTCATGTGAAGTTTATCTGTAACTTTTACTTTTATCTGCATGTAGCATTTGCAACGCTCTACATGTACATGGTTTGTGTGGTTTATAATGCAGACCCTGTATTCTTGTACCATGCAACATTGCTAGTTGTTTGTACATTTGTTTTTGCAATGAAATTTTTTTCAAATCACAGGTGGGAATTTCAAGCACTGCTTCAGTTTATTCTAGATATGTGCTTTAGTCCTGTTTACACAAATTCAGCTTAGGTGGCAAGGTGGTCTTTTGGTTAGGGTTGTTGACTTATTAGAATCTTGGTTTGAATCCCTATCAGTCCCAAATGTTGTGCCCTTGGGAAAGGTACTTAACACCCATTTCCTCACTCATCTGGGGTGAAAATGAGTGCCTTGCTTCGGTGAGGGATGTCTGCTAGGAGGGGACATAGAGCCGGAGTCCCCATGTTTTAGGAGAGCCACTCTGCAACAGCAATTCTGTTTTTAGTTTTTAGTCTTAAGGAGAAAAGAAAGGTGTAGCATCTTTGTGAAGCAAAACATTTTATGGCAACATTGTTAGCTATATCATGATAGGTACCCTTGTAAATCTGCAGTTCCAAAGGAAGCTGCCAGAAGGATTGTAATTAAGACTAAAAAATTACAGCTGCCTCAGTGTTGATACTTATTTTGTTAGCAATGCACCCTGCAAGGAATAAAAGAAGTTGCAGATAGGAATTGAACCTAAACCACCCTAGCCAAGAAGTGTCATTAGAAACCTAAATGTCCCTGCTGCCAAGTTCCCTGAAGTAGTGCTAACTAGTTTAAACCAGCTAGGAGCTATCAGAAGACATATCAGCTTCTAGTCCCTCCTCAGCAAATATCTCCATAGAAAAGAATTTATTTGGCTTGTGCCAATAAAGATTGGAGATGTGTGTTTCTTTGCTATTGATATGATGCTGTTGGTTACTATGTATACCCTAGAGACCTTGGGCTATTTTGCCGTCGTTGTTTTGTAAATTACGGCCTATTCATCTCTATTGTATAGTAAAACAAGTAAACTGTATAGGGGGAGTAGTTGAAATAATACCTGATACCAGTACACTGTTTATGGTTGGGCATTATTGTAACTTCATAGTGCAGTTGATAAATAGACTTTGTTTATGGTCTAGCATAAATGGGGTTGTGAACTCTGAACTTTTGTGAACTTTGAACCCTTAGAGCTAAGGGGGAATCTGTATAATCATGCAGATTGTAGTTAGTATAAGCTGTTATTTTACGGAGGTTTTGTTTTCAGTGTGTCTATTAGTGTGTTTACATGTGTTTTTGTAGTTATTTCCACATAATTGTGGTGATGCTGACAGGAAGTTAGGTCAAAGGTCCCAGTAGTGTTCCAGAAAAGGTTGTCTTATTGCCTAGCTAGTCCGTTACCTTATGGGATCCAGTGGGAAAATGCACAGACAGAATCAGGGAGAAATTCATGCAGTAATGAATAAAACAAGAAATTGACAAAAATCTTTGATTTCTTGGTTCTTAAGAAATTGAGGACAGTAAATCTTTCTATTCCACATTAGACATTGGAAATATCTTTTTCTGATTGGCTATCATGTCTTGATTGGATTGTTTACAAAGTCAGTAATTAGATTGTATAGGTGTTTACTAAGAAGATTGTCTCTTATGATGAGTGTTCTAGCCAGCGTCTGTCTTTCCATCATTTAACGGAACGTTGCCTCTCATGACGGACAGAAATTTTGCCCAATCCGTTATATTTGACGGACAAAATTGGCATCTAAAGATATGGAAAGAGATGTCATTAAAGTAAGCTTAGTCTACCAGCAAAATTTGCGCCTCATAATGCAGGAAATAGCATTTCAGACTCAGAGGGTCAAGATTTCAAAATTTTCCTGGGGGAGCATGCTCCTGGACCCCTCCTAGGATTGTCATTGGCATGAGGGAAAAAAATTTCACGCTGGCTAGAACAATGATAAAATAACTCTCACAATCTGTGACAAAAGATTTGAGTAGCATCGGAAAACAGTTGAGTCCATCATTTTCCGGTACTAATCAAATGACGTCTCAATTAAAATTAGTTTTCCTCAAAATTTGCAAGAAATACTCTGTAAGGAAAATACATTTCTAACAGCATTTGCCATCAATCATTTTATTATCCGTTATAGATATTGATAGAGTCAGAATCGCTAAGTGTTAGGAAAAATGATAGACCTTCACCCTAAATGTTTGAAGCATATTTGGTGGTGACAAAAGGGCACACTCCCTAATAAGATTTCATGGTTTGTCCCTATGCAATGGTGTTCTTAACTGAGAAATAGTGTTCCTCTTAACCTGTCTCCAAATCCGGATACTTGTTTGATATAGTCACTTGCTAGGAATGGACTGACTCTTTATCTGGGGATAACAAGGAGTCAAACATGTCCCCTTACCAGTTCTACAACCTCCAGTACCCCTTATCCCTGCTCTGCCATTGGCTGGAAAACCCTGTCAAGGTTGGAGCATGACCAATCAATGGTCTCCTTACATGCAGCATTCTTTATTCTGTATGTTGAAGGATATGATTGGACATAATTGATGTTGGATGTCAAAGCTGCTATTTAGCCACATTATTCTGCAATTTGCATATTTCTGCTGGACCCAGTGTGGCTTTTAGATATCTAGACAAAATCTGAGTAACATGTTATTTTTGTAGTATAATTAAAGGAAAAAAGCTGTATATCTTTTTAATTAGATTGAAGAATTTTTGATGTTGTTCTTGAAATGGTGGAAGCAGGTGGTTGTAAGGGAAACCTGTCAAAATGCAAATGTAAGAAATGGACCAGAATTGTAAATAATGCAGAGATAGTAATTATCCTTATATCAATAGTTCTTACATTGCTCAGCGATGTACAATCATGTACGTCCTTGTCAATGCTTTTCTTCATTGTATAAACATACATAGAAATAGATAGATGTCGAATACTGTACTCGTACCTACATGTAGATGAAGACTATAGACTTAATGTTCGTAGACTTTCTTCAGTATATATTATTCCTTTTTATTGACTTTTACCACAATCACTTATAATACGGTTGCAGCCAGTACAAATTCAGATGCAACGATACCTTTGGAGAAGGTTAGAAATATACTCCTGAGTCCTTTGTACACAAACATATAGTTTCTGACATAAGTTACATGAAAAGATACCGAAAAAATGTTCACATAGTAATGTCTGGAGTAGGATTTGAATTGAGGTTTTGCACTATTCACACATATGAGTTTAACAACAAGTTATTTAAAGCCAATTCGAGAAATCCTCTTGGGACCCTGGTTTTTCTCTTAACCTGTAATTACTATCTACCCACATGCTAAATATTTTATAAGTAATGTGAACCAAAATGGTGTCTATGTATATGAATGGCCGTACTGGAAAGCCAAGCAATTTAAATATAGACATTTTTAGGGCATTGTGTCCTCGAGATTTGTATTGTCGGTTAGAAAAAGTTATCATTTGGTAAAGGGGGAGGATAGTTTAGTATCATATATTTATTATTATGTTATTTGTGAACCTTTCAATTTAATGCTTCAGAAGTATTTGATTGAAATGTTTGAACAGTTTACCCAAAGCTTTTTGATTTACTATATTAAAAGTAGATGGTATGAGACCTTATGTATCTTAGGTTTGACCTGTATTAATCCATAAATTTTAGGCTATGAATGATATTTTCATATCACAGTCTTGATTAGCAACAATTTATATGGTCTGAAGCAGAGGCCAAGAGACGGCAATGTAAAGGTTGGTTCCGCCTTTCTTGACCACTATCCTCCCTGCCCTGTACAAAGTGTCCCCGACTCTTCCGTTCTGCTCTTGGCCTGAGCAGCCACATCAGACATCGTCATCCCCTGTTGTTGTTGTTGTTGTCAGTCATGAAGTGAAGCATGATGCTTTTTCTAGTAGTTATAGTTTTGCAATGCGGCTTCGTTATGGCTCGCGTTTATCAGGGTGATCCCCTGAACAGCAATAACTGAGGGGAATCTGACATGGATCATAAATGCTCGAACATGAGATATTGCCGATGATGATGATACTGGTACCCTGGGCTACATGTATGTTGTTGTTTGTTTTAAGACTTGATCATATGGAAGTTGTCGTTGTACCTGTACCTCATTCAGAGTCTCAGACCTTTGCTTCAACATTGTGGTCTGTCTGTTGCCTTTGTCACATAACAGCACAGCACAAACGATTACTTAACAGTCTGCTGCTTTGCAAAGAGGCATTGGACTGAACAGAGATGCCATGCAGCATGGGATTTTACAAATGGAGATTTTGTGCTGTGAACTGATCATGAATGCAAAGACAGTTTGCTGTGATAATACAGGACAAGAATTTAAAGAAGAGTGGTGAAATCCGTAGCAAGCCAAGCACGGTTAACTGGTTTTGCTGTACTTGATCAGCTACCTATAAAAATTTTAGGAGCGAGGGCATTTAAGGGTACAGGGCTCAAAACAGCTGTCTTCCAAACTTAATACAATAAAATCTTAACAGGATCCAAATTTCAATAGATATGTCTTTAGTAAAAGATACTAACATTGTTGAGGATGATGCCGAACTCAACATGATGCCAGAAACGTGTCATTTTTAAACAGATCAGGCCCTGAAGATGTGTTTCTCTGGCAGAAAGTCTGAGCTGCCCGTACTAAATCATCTGTTGGCATTTCTGACCTGTGTATCAAGTCCTTCCTGTCCTCATTTGCATGGGGTCAGCTGACCACCAATCAGGCAAACAGTGTGTAGAACGCAATACTGGTTGGCATATAGCCTAGGAGCAACACACTGCCCCAGAACTTTACCAACAGCCTCAAGACGAACGTTGCCATAATGTCGAGGTTTGATGAGGTTTATTCTGACTTGGACAATCTGGTATGTCTGTGTGTTTTACGTATATAGAGTTTGTAAGTAGGATGAACACAGTGTACCATAACAGCTTGTATGATGTTGACATCCAGTTGCAGAGAGATACTGATAGTGCTTATTGCTTTTCTACTTATCCGAAATCATGCATACAAGTTATAGAGTGACGTATTATTTGCTTGTTGTTGAAAGGTAAAGTTGCTCCAAGAAGCGCTGTTGGGTTCAAAATAAGAATTGTCCCTATTTTAAATGTCAGTGGTCAGACATTATCTGGCAAGTCTCCAATGAAACCAGTTGGACCAGCTACTTCAACATTCCGTACCCTTTGTCCCTGCCAAAATGAGGGGTAGACTTTCCACTTAGGTATACGCCGGCCCTGCTTTTTATTCCTTCAAGATTCCTTATGCCTTATTTTCTAACCAAAGAGAACTGAATGACGTCACCAAAACTTTGATTTTGTTTGAATTTCCATTGTCACAACATAATTTTCAAAGTCAACTGCCATCATGTCAACATTGCTAACACTATAGTTTTTATGGAAGATCTGCATGTATTTATAACAAGCCCTTTTTTCTTGACCGACTTGTTCAGCACTTACGGATAGGGTTCTAGAAAAATAGAATTTGTATGAGAAAAGTTAGTCATGCCAAAACATAGCTTAAGTCACTATATCGTTGCACAGTGCACTGGCTAAACCACTGTCTGCCCTAGGCAAAACGTGAGCTGTTCACTAAATAACCATCAGGTTAGGTGCCCCTCCCCCCATGACAAACGAAATCTGTACAGTCTTATATGCTTTGTACTTCTTTGTCTTGAGTTTAGAACTATAACGTAGTAAAGAAATATTGATAACTACTGCAAACTAGATATCTTGATAACTACTGCAAACTAGATATCTGCCAATGTTAAAATCTAATTCTAATTGTGAATATTTCTGATTCTTAATCTTATAACCAATGTATGGCTTCTAGTTCATCGGTTTTTGGACAGGAAAAATGATATGTAGATTAATTTTACTCTGGTGATTTGGAATCCAGACAAGAGCCTTAGAGCTGTAGCAAAGAAGCTTAACCTTCCACATGTCAAGTGCCAGTTATAAAGCTGGACTACCTTGTTCTAATCTGACGAGACACTAGAAAGGGATTATAAGTCATAGCTGTCTTTACACTTAAATGTTTAACTGTAAAAGTAAAAAAAATGTAAAAGACTGTGACTAGCTTTCAGAAGCAGACTGTGCAGCTTGTTTTTGCACAGTTCACAAATAACAGAAATATGAAATAATGATGCAAATATGCTAAAAAAGGTTGTGCATGTCATTTACATAATAAGAAAAAAATAATAAAACCTTTGTTGTCTTGTGAAAATTTTGAAGCCAGTCTTATTTCAGATTAAAGCTCTGACGGTAAGGTTTGTAATTAGGTTTCGCTGACATTCTTCATTCTATGTTGTGCTCCCAAATGTCTTTCTGTGCAGATAATTCCTAGGATACCCAAAAATGAATTTTGAGCCCTGCTTTAAGGTATATAAAAACATATCCTTGGCCACTTGTATAGGGTTTTTTTCTATGCTGACTTGCATGTATGTATATATCTATCTGTGAACCATAGAATGTCATTACGCTAGCCTAATGGTAGCGCTATTGCAATTATAGGAGGGACATTCCATTCTACAGATCTGGAGGTATCTGAAATTTCCACGGAGGTCCAGGAGGGTCATGGAAATATGAATTTTTAAGAGGCTGTAATAGAATTATCAGGGTCGACGGTACAATTTATTGGGATGAAGAGCCTTTTAATGGGTTGATTCTGCAAGGCCAGAGCCTTGGCATAGAATATTTTAGTTTTGTTTTTTTGTCCTAGAAAGTAGGGGGAAGAATGAAATAAGTGTAAAGCATCTAAAACATATCAGTTCAAAAGTGACTACAAGCAATTTGTTAATATAATTGCAGGTGTTACATTTTGTGTTGTGGCATTTTTTTGTTGATATATAAGTCAGTTTCTTTACTTCCTGTTGTAATATCAGCTTGTGCACTTGAGATTCCTTAAAGAAAAAAGTGGAAAAGTATATCTTTAACAATGAGACTTTCTCAAGGATACACGGAAAAAACAATGTTAATTAAGTTTCAGTTCAATTTTCATCTATAGAGAAAATTTAACCTTCTCCCTGCTGCCTAACCCCATAACGAAGAGACTTGGTGGCCAAACAGCTATTTCAGTATGCTAAAAGTTAAACTTAAATTCATTGTCCTTATAGGCTAAACCCTTGGCAACCTTCACACAAACAGATGACTTGCAAGAAACAGCACTGGACCGAGCAGGTTTGGTGGGTGGTATTCAGACTGTGATATATTTATACAGCAGGTCAGATTTTGTCATGGCCATATTTGGGATACAGGCTCCCCTTCCACGTGCCCAGTGTGTGGTAAGTGGTCCTGGCTGCACTCCTATAAAGCATCTGTCAAAGGGGTTACAGGCTACATGGACTTGTTTTGGAGGAGACTGTATAGGGACAAACCAGTAACGATTCAAAAAGGTGGTTGTCAAAACGTGTACAGGCATTTCTCTACACACACATTTAAATAGTCATGCGTAGCTGAACGTTTTATTATAGTCTTGCTTGGTTATAAGGTGGAATTTTTCTCCTCACTTTCATTCCATAGTCGAGTAATAAAAATTATGATTTTCTTTCGTCATATCTTCTGTATGAATATCACTGTTGCTGTTGTTGGAATATAATAATTTTTATCCGGTTTGATGTTTTGACGGTCCAACTTATTTGTTCTGTTGCTTCAGTTCCATATGCAAAGAAAGAGAAGCTGAAAATATGATTTGGGACTGGGATAACATCATTCCAAAGGGCTCTGACGTATGATTTGGCGTCGTTGCCGTCATGAAAAACATGTTCAAAGCCTCTACTTTTATGTGCCTTGGTGGCTTGGGAGTTGGATGATGTTTTTGTGCCGTGCATAAGTTGAAACCGGTATCTATCCAATGATCTAGAGATGAGAATCAGTACTATTCTAAATTTAGACTCATGAACATGATTAGCTGCACAAAACCATTAGTCCTGATATCTTACGTAGACAAAGTGTTTCATAAAATGTTTAAAACCAGTACATATATTTGTATACCAAGGCTCGAAATACTTTTTTCTGCATACCTGCACCAGTGCGGGTAACATTGAAAATTACCTGCACCAGAACAAACTGTCTAATGTACTAAACTTCATTAATATTAGAATGAAGGATCGCTAGCTTGAGGGGTCCCAGGTATTGTTTTAAACAGGTACAGAAGTAATATATAAAGACTACCAGAGGGCATGTTCATATGTAATGTTGCAACGCTTGTTCATTAATCATGGGGAGACAGTTTTTTTTTATAAAAGTATGATGTATATACCTCAGAATCAGAGGACAAAAATTTTATGACATTTAGTTGGCTTTTATTTTAGCTATTGCATTCTAGATGGTTATGCAAGTCCAGAGAGTACTCTAGTAAGTACAAAATAAATATCATGCTAGGGTAAAATAATGTAAGTCTTTTTCCAATTTTGAGAAAAGAAACGGTGCTAGTCCGAGGGACTGCATAAGCACCATAGAAAAGTGATCTTTCTATGTTCCAGTTTAGTGAATTCTCATCACTGTTACTCTATTGAGTAGATGTTTCAAAGCCAGTGAGATTCAGAGTTAAAACAAAGTCAAAGTTTTTAACTGTACACAATTTTCTAGGTTCAACACAACCCCTATTAGCTATCACACTATTTGTAGTGATATACATGTATATAATACATTACAGTGTCTGCAGTGGTCATTAATGGGAAAGCAGATTTCTAAAAAAATGTATTAAAATGCAATGTAATGGAGAGATTAAAAATTTGTGAATAGATTTCTAAGAAAATGTATTAAAATGCAGCATAGTAACGGACGGATGAAAAAATTGGTATCACCCTAAACTCCACGTAAAGTCTCTTGCAATAAAACTGGACAGTTATGGACCGCCCTTTCGAATCTTGTAAAAGAAATCTGGCCAAGTTCCAGAACTCATTGAGTCAATGCGATTCCAAAGTAGATCCATCATTCCCAAATTCCTGATATTGCCTGGAAATTTCTTTACTATCAGTATTACTGTCTGACATGTCAGGATACTTTTCTGCACTGAGCCAAAATTTCCGTTTGATGATGTGCTGAAATTGAATTTGTCGTTCTTTTCTGACTGTTCGTGTTCTTTCATGTATTTTTATGTCCACTTGCCCTGAAGTAGCCTGATTTTCTGTGAATGTTGGAGAAAATGGTAGGAAAAGTCATCTAGGTTTTTTTGTTTATGTGACCAAGGATGTGACATGTGAATATAGAAACTAGCACCAAGGACAGGACCCATGATAATGGTCAGTTGTTTAGATGCATAGTAGCTTTGGGTTTGAAGTAATGAGAAAATTGTTGCTGTCAGATTGTGTTATTTGCGCCTTTTAAAAAAAAATGGGTGCATTTGCACCTAAGTGTTTTTTTTATTCAAGTGGAAGTGCTTCGAGAAAGTGAACCTCATGCTTATCATGTCTCCATGAGTGACTTCCCTGAAAGAGGCCCTCTGCGAAAAACACACACACAAAACCTATAGCCTTGGAGCCCAAATGTGATGCTAATAAAATCATCCCAATTATACCGTAAACATCGATTTATATTCTCTCAGAAATCATCAAATTATAGCATGAAAAAACTCCTGGCCTGCCTCCAGCAGTAGGCAAATATTTATTTGATTATGCTAGATCTATCACTTTGAGGAGAAATTCATCGCAAGTATCTGTAAATTTTTTTTACCAAGAAAGAATTATGGTCTCACATCCTGTTTATGTAAATGATGTGGAGAATTATCCTGCGAATGAAATTTGGTAAGCCAATTGTTTTAAAGGCCAATGGGGAATGGGCTGTGTATTGAATTTCCTGGACTATGTCTCTAATCCAGAGAGTGGGGATGCGTATAGGGTCGGGCCATTCACTCCGATACTGTGGGGGGAATTAATAAAACGGAGATCCTCCGCTTTGGCGGGTAAGGCGGTACTTTGCATAATTGACACATGTGAGGCCATCAGATCGTGTTATCTTGGCTCCTGCCGGCCTGCTCCTCTCCCACCGAAAACTCATGAATAAATCATGGAGGTGGGCCGCGCCGCAGCTATGGATGTGTTGGTGCAGATCGGGGCGGCCATGTTGAGTTTCTCTCGCACTCCGGCCCGCAGCTAGAGCAATGCACGATATCTCCTACGTGCTGGGGCTTTGCTGCGTCGTCTTTGTGCTGTCACTGCTGGGGCTGAATATATTTCTATGGAGCAATCCCTCTCGGTGAGTGGAAAGTCTGTTGAATTGAGGATGGGGGGCGGAACCCACCATTAGGCCACAATACGGCGCCACACTGGGAGGTGTGAAAGGGGGAGGGCGGGCTCAATTGACATGACAGAGAGCATCCTTAGAACGTCATTGTTGGTACAGCATTAGTGTGGACTGTAGTCTGTAGGGCCACTTTGACATGAAAAAAAAAAGACCTGTTGTGTACACTGAATCATCAAAGGACAGAAGTCTTTCAACATTGTAATGATTTTAATGTCTTCCATGATGGTCCAGTTTACCAGAAGTGCATAGTCTCACTAGACCATGTTATGAAACTGATAGATGTACTAAACAAGTGAATTGTAAGATTCCCATTCGTAGTCAAGACATGTTTGTAGAACTGTTGCTGAAGCCAAAATTCTTACCTTGATTTGAAGTATTTTGAGGTTGTTGAAGATGAATGCTGACTGACTTCTGAGTTGGAAGAACCAGAGTCACCTGGGCCACAGGTGTGTTGAGATAAATAAAGTTGATGTGTAGCCATGTGTAGCATGCTTAGTCCCATGGTTTTAAGTCGTGAGTTCAAATCCCGGCTGTTGTCACTCACCCGACATGCATGCTACTGGGATTGTGGTCTTTAGAACAGGACGTTAAGCTGTGGTCAACTGTTCATAGTTCATTGTCGAACAGAGCTAGGGAAATTTCCCCGGTACATTGAACCTGTATACACTGTACATACATGTAGCATCTGTCTTCTCTGTCATGACCAGTGAAAGAGTAGCTGTTTATTGAGTTCATTTGGTCTAAACTGGTTTGAGATCACTTTCACAGAAAAGTAAAAATTAGCATCTCAATGTGAGGTGGAGGGTCCAACAGGTAGGGGTGTACACCGAGTTGCCTTGTAGAAAGTTGTTGATCATTACACTTTTCTCCTTATGCTGAGTTGTTTTCTGAGAAAATCGTGACTGAACTACAGTGACCCCAAAGCTGCTTTGTTTTCCAACTACTGTCAGTACTGAACTTGTGTTGACAAAGTATATATATAGGCCAACATTTTTCAGAGTAGTGTGCTGGATGTCAGCAACTTTTATGTTGACTGTGGAATCATCTTTGAAGGCTTTGAAATTTACGTGCACACTGTATAGAAGCCTTGACTTCCAGTATCGTTTGTGTACTGTGAAATTCCCTTACCAGAACGGTACAGTGCTGCCTCTTGCCAAGAAAGGACTAACATACCCAAAACATTAAAACCAATGAAACTGCCAGCCAAAGTTGCAATGTTTCACATTTTTACAGTGTGTTTGTGTTAGGGGGAGGGGGGCAGTGTATGGAAATAAGATTTATAGCCCTCTGTGTAAAGCCAGACTCATAGTAATTTATGATCAATTCATTTGGAACACAGGGTCTTTTCGCTTGGCTGATATTTTGACAATGTGTCCTGCTGTTTGCTAATAGGTCTATTGTTTACTGTAACAGGGTAAAGGAAAGGGTGTTTTGCCCAGGGGATGACAGTGACACTTTTTTTTAAAAGGACATGTTTATGGTTTTATGATGTTATGAATAAATATGAGTTGATATTTCCCTGTTCATACCTAAAAACAGGCTAGGAAGTTTTTCTCCTTTCCTTTAAAGTTTAACGCTGCATTATGTAACATTAGCATGATACAAAAAGTCAATTTTTTGTATTTCTTTACAAAACAAGTTGAATCAACCCTACTCCATTGTGCTAGTACCTTTGAGGGAGTTGAGGTGCCAAAGTATCACGTCATAGGACTGTGTTTTGAAAGCTGGAAACAAAGCTGTCAGCTATGTTTGTTAACATTCTGGTGCATTTGTATTTTGTGATGGTGCCCCTCATGTGGACTGTTTTATTGACAAACATAAATGGCATAAATGTGAGATAATAGCACAAATATGTTGAAAAGTGGAAGTAAATGACAATCCAAAGTATTTCAAATTTTGGTACCAAAATATTACATAATGCAGCTTTAAAGGGTTATAATTATGTATGGTACATGGCAATGATACATTTAGGACTCTGGTAACTCAGATGCCGCAAATCACAATAGAGATATGTAGCCTAATATGAAAGCCTGTATTTTTTCCCCTTTCAAACATTGTGACTAGCACTTAGGGATAAAACAGGGAAAATAAAATAAGAATATGAGTAAAGAGAAAGAAACTAAGATTACAACTGAGAATTATTGCTTTTTTTTCTAATGTCCTAACAAGATAGATTCCCTTTTGTTCCAAGTACTTGAATGCAGTGCTTTTGCCTTACAGTAGTTCATAAACTGTACAAATGTATAACATTTGCCATTTTGTTATCTTCAAAATAAATCCTCAAAATTTAGTTGGAAAATATAGAAGATATTGGCCACGTAAATTAAAAAGACACCAAAAAAGAAGGGCAAGAAAGCAGGTCGTTGAAAGAGCAATTGGCTTGTAGTTTGTTCATTGGAGAAACAACCTGTCAATGCATTGTTGCCTGCATGGGAGCTGTGGTAAGAAGCGCCAACTAGTGACTGTTTGACAAACTACAGGTGAAGCTGATGAATCTTACAAAGAACAGTTGATCCATCATCCCTTTACTGGAGAGTGAAATTTCAATGTAGAGACCTTATAAATGTTATCAGCTTTTATGAGAGATTCTTTGGATAAAATGGTCACAGAAGTATGAGAATTATATTCAATTTGACAATTAGGACTTGTGGGGAAGGTTGAAAGTACTTGTTCATGGATTAAAGCAAATGAATGTCCAAACATCTGGACTTGTTGGTTAGAGACAATTTAGATATTTTCTTTTCTCATGCCAACATTCCTTAGAAAATGTAACACTATTAGGTGGAGGTTTGTAAGGAATGCCAAATTTCTCTCAAAAACATTTCTGCATCTTTATAATTTTATGGAAATCATGGTGATAAGTCTTCGATTTTTTATATTTTTTTAAATCTTCAAAAAAGACATGTATTTGATATTATATATGATAGTTTTTCAGTAATTGGGTTATGAAGAGCTTTAAGGTTAAGGTCGTGTTGTTTATCTGTGTGGTGGTTTAGCACCAGTTGGCTAGAAGGTTCCATTTCGACATCTAACCAAGTAAAGCTATCAAATATTCATGGAAAACGGGTAGGGGAATTTCTATCTATCTGTTCTTTGTGTTCAAGTCTGAATATTGAAATCACTGATATCCTTTGTTTAAAGTGAATAGTGATTTGATTCGTTGCGCATTTCTTCATGGTAGTACGAATAGCAGCATTGGTATTTAGAATGCCATATTGCTCACTTGCTTGGGCTTCATGCAATTTGCACTGATGTTCCCTTATCGCCTTTATCTCCAATGCAGCCCAAATGGTCCTTGTTTCTTAGAACAGAGGTTTGTCTCATATCTTAGCAATGTTGCTGATTGCATGGAAGCCGTACAGTGTTTTGGTAGTGTGTTGTGCTACAAGGTGGATTCCATGCATTGCTGCCATTAATCAGCGAGTAGTGAGAAATGGCGGGAGCCGGTCTTTTCAGCCCCCTGCCCAAAATGGGCCGGCCTGCCCCACTGGGAGAAGGCTGAGTCCGTAATTGGTTATTCCGGTGACCCCTCCCTGTCCCAGTAGAGAGATAATCCCCCGCGTCAGCCGCCGCTCACACAAGGAGCGCGCCCCGTCACCCCCCCTTACGCTACGCCATCAGCACGATAAAACACCGCCTACATGACATTGGGCATGAATATGCGGGACTACACAGGCGAGTCCGACAGCCTTTGGAACCTGATTTCAGGGGTAAGTTGTTTAAATTTGGGTGTAAACCATCTGGGCTGGTGTTACAGGGTTCGCACATGCCCCCTGCATATTAATCAGAGTAAGTCCTTTGTGCCCCTGATAGCAGACCGGTGAGGTTATGGACCCGGTAGCCATTTGTAATTTTGACCTTGACTTATAAGAATAACGGTTACAAATCTGTTAGTGGTAGACAAGTGTAATCTACATATTTCTACATGCAGCGGAACATTTGGTATATTTGCATGTCGTTTGCAGAATTATTCCACACTTGTCCTTGGTTCTTGGGTCGGTCTGAAATTTCCAGGTCGAGGAATTCCAATGTGGTATTGGGAAATATAAATTCTACTGCCTGATGCATTATTTAAAGTGTATCAGGTTTGAATTCAAAGAGCTTCTTGGCATCTATAATGGCAACAAGGAAGTATCCTTCTAATGCTGTATCATGCACATAGTACATGTTCCATACTGTATATATTATACATGTGTGGCTTACATAATGAAACAAAAAATTGAAATACACGGTAGAAAGTTTCAGAATCTAAGGTGCCAATGTCCTTGATTGTATGCAGTCTGTTTATAGATGCAAATTTGACAGAAACGGTTACATTATTTGGTTTAAGTCTTCATTCAACATTTATTCATATAATAGAAATTTTATGATTTTGATAAATCTTTCCAACTACTGCAATGAATGCTTTGAAGAAGGAGAAATTAAGCACAGGAATGAGAAAAAGGTGTGTGTGTAATGTGAATTCAGGATGGAGGATTGTATCTCAGTGAATTGATTGCACCAGCTAGGACTGTACAACCCAAGTGTTGCCCCAATTCTTTTCCAACCATCCATTTGTCACAGCTGTCATATAAGCTTGATGAGCTCTTCCTCGTTGGTGACCACAGCTTTTTCCTCTATAAATCACCTATTAGGAGAAGCTCAAAATAATAAGGTAAAGTATATTACTTTGTCTCAGCTAAAATGATCCATGTGTATGTCGTGTGAATATTGAAACACGTAGGAAAGAGGCATGCACAGTTTGTGGTGGTATATGTGCAACTGGGTGGGTCGGAGTAATGATTTTCTATAGGCGAACAATTGATGCAGGCGTAGGAACTACCACTGCAATTTTGGATCCCCCAAAAATCAATAGTTACAGTTAATATGATATTCCAAATGGGAAAAATTGAAGGGAGGTTGTTCATTATTTATGATAATAAATTGTAGAATATAAAACTCGGAATTGTCTATCGTTTTCGGATTATTTCTTTTGACAACAGAATATTTGCTGCCAGCAAAAGTTTGCATGTTGTGGGTGAAAATCAAAACATTATTGACAAGTTATCCTAATAGCTACCTTGAAGTAAATGAAATTATTTACCAACTACAGTTTCATATTCTATTTGTTTCAATTCAAAACCCCAGGTGCAACAAAAAGCTGCATTTGTATTTCTATTGCTCCCCAATATTAGAAAAGAAAATGTGGTATTTTTCTGTCAAAGCATCCAAGGTTAGTATCATCTTATGAAAAACAGGAAATAATAAATATCCTTCGCATTTCTTTATAGGGCAATCAAATAATATTAAGGAAGTCAGCTGCATTACTGATAGTGTGGTATCGGCCTTCGTAATATCCTTCAGAACTTCCTGTTGTGTCACATTCCATGAGGATGATTCACTGGAAACGACATGTCCACTTCCTGTGGGTACCCTTGTGTATACGTATGGACCATCCAGGGCTCGAAATCCTTTTTTCTGCATACCTGGTGCAGGTAACATTGAAAATGACCTGCACCTGACAAATTTTACCTGCACCACTCAGGCTGTAGGAAGTATGGATCATACTAAAACTAGAGTCCCACAACCTCATACCTTCGCCAAATGAGGTTACCCTTTATGACTGACGAATTTCCCTCGAATTATGCAAATAAGATCCTCATTTGCATGAATTACATCACTTGATCATATTCTCATCCCATTGGCAGTGTTATCTTAACAAAGAAGGCCATTCTACCATTTTCTTATAAATTATGCAAATGAGCTCCTGATTTGAATAAGTTATGTTGAATGATGTTCACCTCCAGTCAACTTCGAAATGCACAAGTATGAAATTGCTAGCATCAACCACTATGGAATTATAGTATTTTCTCATTAATTATGCAAATTAGGTCTTCATTTACATAATAAATATATGGCAATGTTCCTCTCATTCTTAATTACACATGTCACAAGGCAGAATAGTCCTAACATGGAAGGTAACTGAATTATAGAATTCCTTCATTAATTATGCAAATTAGATCATAATTTGCATAATTGTTGACAATTATTGACAATTATGCAAATTATGATCTAATTTGCATAATTGTCATCTAATTATGTCAAGCATCACTTAAGCTACCTACACACCAAATATCAAGACAATCCGTCAACCGGTTATCGAGTTATCCTACTTTAAACATTTTCATACAAATGTTCCTGCAGTTTCAGAGTCCGCTAGGGGGCCCAATCTTATGTCTCTACTTCCCGAGCACAAGAGCTACCTACCATCCAAAAATCATGACCCTAGCATGTCCAGATCACGAGATACTAGTATCAAAACGGAAGTTCCGCTGCAGTACCATAACAAGCCGCCAGGGGGCCCAAAATCTAATCACTTCGAGGTCTCATCAAGACCTACCCACCTACCAAATATGAAGACAATTCATTTAAGCCTCCTCGAGTTATCGTGTTTACAGACACACACACACACACACACACACACACACACACACACACACACAGACACACAACACGAACGCCTCCGAAAACATAACCTTCTTGGCAAAGGTAAAAAACTAGTAAAAAAATAGTACCATATTATTAATCTTTTATACTTCATAGGTGGTAACAGTCAATGCAGCAAATGAAAATCCACATACACCCATGTACATGTATATATATATATATATAAACGTGGACCAGTGCAGGTTAGGTGCAGGTAGACATCAGAAATACCTGCACAGCTCCAATTGTACCCGTACTAACCTGCATATGCACCCGGTATTTCGAGCCCTGCCATCACATTGTTCTCATGCCTCAGAAGCTTTTCTATGATTCATACGCATGGCGTATTTTATATAGGCTCTCTCTCCCGAGGAAGTTGATAACCTTGTTGCTGTGACACTGATATATTACCGGTCAGCTTACCTAGAATTGATATATTGCAGGCTTGGTAGCTGGTAAGGGTGTATATGACAAACTGTATTAACAACAGTGCCGTTCTGACTATTGTAATGGCCAAGCAATAGATATTGTCCTCAGGATTTTATTTTCTGGTATCAAAAAGACGTTCCTCTCTTTTTTCTGTAAAAAAAATGGATTAGATTGGCAGACTGTAACAATTTTACAAAAGCTGTTGAAACATCCTCAATGAAATAAAAGATGACAAGTAGTGTCAGATTTTATTGTTTGTAAATCACAATCATGAAACTAATTCAAGATCCAACCATGTTGTTTCCGTTTTGTTTATTGAAAATGTATTAAAACGTTTTCAAAGGCTTTATTGGAAATTATTTTATCACCAAAATTTCTACAAAAACAGCTAATTGCTAATCAAAGTTCAAATCAGAAAAAAATGAAGTGGGTGAGCCCGAGAACCAATTAATTAAATTGGTGTGGCCTTAGTTGTGAAGAATAGCTTTACAATGTGTTTTCCAAGTGCTGGTGACTACGTAATACTATGTAATGGAATCTCTCAGTACCATCAATCCTTATCATGAAAAACTCCCATTATGGGGGCCTCCTGGGAACAGCTAGAGGTAATAAACCAAATTTCCAATTTTTCATATTCTTTGATTCTTTGAAAGGATTCTAACTAGATATTTTAGATATTCATCTAGCAGTTTTTGATGTTTTCTTTGTCTTGGTGCTGCGAGTAATCAAAAAAATTCCTCTTCATTAACAACTCTTAAGTTAAAGAATTAAAAAGAGCAACAAATTTCTTTATCTGAGTGTGGAATTTCATTGACTATTTTTTTAATTCCAAATTAAACATTCTAACGCGTAACATTCTGCATAAAATTCAGTGGTCTGGGAGGACACATGTATATTTTAAGACGTTCAGTACTAGTGTAGGTCAACCCAGAAAGGAAGGATAAAAGATGTCTATATTTGGGAAAGACGTCTGAGTCCTTTGTACTTATTGAATCAGCGGTTTTAAATAATGAATGAGTTTCACTGGTGGCATTCTGGGTTACACAGTCCAGAGCTGACATGCTTTTAAAAGTGCACAATGCACCGGAGTTTGACGTCAAGTCGGATATCAATTTTGAAAGGTTGATTTTCTAAGTCAAACCAGAATTAAGAACTTCTGAAATAAGCTACAGATTTGATAATTCACATTCTGTGAGAGCTTGGACGTTTCACACTTGTTTCTTGTCTTTATTGTCTTTATTTCAATACCCTTTAGCCAAAACTGGCTAGTCTTCCAAGATTCATACAAAAATAAAAACATACATACAACTGATAACATGGCTGGGATGTGTCCAAATATTCTTGTATCCCTACAGAATCATAATATTGTTTTGCCAGCATGAAAAGTAATGTTACTTAATTTTCATGCAAGACGGCATTCATTTTATCGCATTGAGCTATTAGTACCGCAAAAACTGAAGGTCAAGTTAACATATCATCCATTGGCTTCCATATGATAATAGTACAGGAAGGTTTAATTTCTCAGAATCTGGCATGCTTGACTGAGAATGATTACTTTATCTAGTATCTCCATATCTTATCACAGTCTACTGGTAGAAAAGTCAAGTGGGCAGTGAAGAAGAGATTCTTGGAATATGAAATTTTCCTTGGCTTGAAGGTGAAGGCTGAAGGAATTTTAGCTCAGCTGAAGAGTCTGGCATAATATATTCAGGTGTTAAGGAGATGAGAGTTTTTTCTGCTATGTTTACCTGCGTGCATGGAGGTTTTGTTTTCGGTGTGTCTGTTTGTGTGCTTGCTTGTGTTTCCGTAGTTATTTCCACGTGGTAGGCATGTAGGGGACACTTACAGGAAGTTAGGTCCCAGAAAAGGTTATCTTACTTCCTGTCTTCAATTTCCTGCTCTGTTACTTTATGGCAGCCAGTGGGAAAATGCATGAACAGAATCAATGAAAAATTCACAGTAATGAATAAATCAAGAAATTCACGAAAATTCATAGAGGTATGAGATTTTCAATTTCTTGTTAAGGAATGAATTGAAGTAGAAAATCTTACATCTACTGTAGAGAAGGTGGAAAAGGTCACATTGGGAAGTTAAAAGACTAAGTTGCATAAAAATGTTAATGAAAAAGAATTGCTTGTACCTTCCATTTAGGAAAGCCTGATGCTCACTCATGACTTCTGCTGTAAATATTGCTTGAAACACATTGTGTCATCTTTTCCCATCCCCCACAGTGAACCATCACAGTGCAGTCTATGTTATTTCTGACAGTGACTAGATAACAGTTGACCCTGCCGACTGCCCTTCCATCCCTTCCTAGGCAATTAACGCAAGCCAACATGTATTCTGAACACCTCCATGGGAGTGAGATGTCAGTTATAGAACATTCATGTAGCAGGGCATTTCTGAATGCTTATTCTTGTTTCTGCAATACATGATACCTAACATGGAGCCTACATTCAGATTCAATTTTCTTCAAACTGCAAAGTTGCAAGTTGTTTTTCTGTAATTGCAGGTGGATATTTAATTATTATTTTGAGCTTTGCTTTTGAAGCAGCCTTCCCCTGACACATTGCTGCTCTATTAGTATTCTTTCTTTCATTAAAATTGGCTAAAAATGGCCATTTTGTATTAATTCTTTTTAGAAACCAAGGCATTGGAGCTTGATGCAATCATGCCACTTTCACGAAGGCTAAAGTCATATAATTTCAGCTGGCTGCATCCGTAAATGTAGTTATATCCTCATCAAAACCTTATTTGGCTACATACATGACAGATGTGGACCATCCAAACTAACCAGAATCTGTGCATATCTCTATCTAACCTTGACATTTCGACAATGTAAGAACATCAATACTTTCATCCAGGAATTCTTCAACAATTGTTGTGTTATGACCTGACCTCTCCCTCCCCCCTCCATCTTCACAGTAGCACCCAGGTGCAAAAAAGGCGAGCGTCGTCGCGATACGCCAACAATCAATACTTGCAGATTCCATCAATTTCCCGATTCCGAAGCTCCCGTGGCTCCTTTCTTGATGACCTTGCATTCTGCACAGATTGATACGGTAGATAACAAATTATCGCTGCCAGCCAACAGCCACTTGATTCTCTCCACTCGGTGGGCGAGGCCAAGCTTAACCCTCAAACACCCGACCTTTTTTTGCGACTAAAATGACCGAACGGGGTCAA
Source organism: Branchiostoma floridae x Branchiostoma japonicum (assembly GCA_013266295.2). Taxonomy (NCBI): domain Eukaryota; kingdom Metazoa; phylum Chordata; class Leptocardii; order Amphioxiformes; family Branchiostomatidae; genus Branchiostoma; species Branchiostoma floridae x Branchiostoma japonicum. Next base: position 9,702,177 of record CM023834.1, on the reverse strand, counting down.
ATTTGACCCCAATTCGTCTCGTTCAAAAATATCTTCTTTTTTGCATTTTTTCAGTGATCTTTTCACATACATAGCTTCTTCATTTTAAAAGGTATATTTTGGCATGTTCAGGTTTGAATAATTTTAGCTCATTATCATAATTTATGCAAAAACGAGGAGGAGGACCACATTTTTACTAACTTAACTACCTTTATTTCTTGGATTTAGTCCCTAACATATCTATACAAATATCGCATGTTGCTATTATGATGCAGATATTCAATACTGGACTAAGTGGTTTGTAAATGTTTATAACATAGTATTAGTTTATCAATTAACAGCTGTCAATCAAAATGCGCCAAGCCTGGGACACCTCCCCCCCCAGTCAGAAATAATCATTTTTAGTGTTTGTTGGAACCCCCCAAAAAGGTAAATATTGCTAGAAACGCCATGGATGTTGTACAGGACAATGTTTTCTGTCAAAGAGAAGGGATTTTGTATGTGTAGGGATTTTCCAGCTGTTTATTCTTAGCTTTATGTGTGTAAAATATAGGGGGGGCACAGTAGGCACAGTATGGTGTAGTAGCAGGTATAAAAGTCAAAATAAAAAGGAAATCTTCTTTTGAATTGTTGTGAATTTTCTTCGGAGTAGTAGACAAGACTATAGTGTCTACTAAATAAGAGTTGTCAATAGACAAAACCCTGTGAAATTTGATATCAGATAGGTATACTTGCACACTGCTGTACAAGCCAGTATAGGGCCCCAGACACTGGATATGAGCCTTGCTCTCGATTCCCAAGGGAACTATCAATGAACTTCACCTTCGGGAAACATGATCAGACACCCTTAGTGTATAAGAGAGGGGGATAGTTTGTCTCAACTCTTTTTTCCTGTATCCCAGAATCTAGGCATGGACATGGGTGACCCTTGACCTCAAATGATAGTCAAAGGTCATGACCTCTAATAACCTAATGACCAAATCATTAAGCTAAGGTCACTTGGCAAACTGCATTATAATATTGAAGCAATTATGCTTCCTACAAGACATATTGTGGACAGCCAAAGCCTTTCGTGTGTTTAAAAAAATGCTCATATTGCTGGGGTCAAATTTGACCCCAGCCGGACCAAGCTCAGACTTTCATTCACAATTTAAAAAAAATTGTGCCGATCTCCGAAAAAAATTAGGAGAAGTCAAAGAAGAGGTTTACTGACAAAGTCACGGAAGGAATTTTTGATCTGTTCAAAAATTTTCAAATGGCACATCAATATGTACGCCTGGGGTCAGATTTGACCCCGTTCGGGTGTTTGAGGGTTAAGGTGTTTCAGTCACAAAGGAGAACCTTCCACCAATAATGGCCGTGCTTCAACCAATGGTTGGAAAAGCTATCACTGCTTATTAGCATCAGTGAGTGGACTTGGTCAATAAAAATTGATTTCTTAATTTTTTAACCGCTTATGAGTTGAAATCTTTGGGATCATGGGGTGATCGTGAAAAGGCATTTGACTGGTCTTTAATAGATGCCGAATATAACATTGGGGGAACTTCATCCAGATAACTGCTGTGTAATTATATACAGTACATGGCCTAACTTCTCTGTATTTGAGTGAAAAATCTGGGCGAGTCCTGTGTTATGTAGTGTTTTACTTGCAATTGTGTTTGTATGCAACTGTAATATATATAGTCATCACTTTTGTTTATACAGAATGGAAATCCTTTTAGTGTTCTTTTCCACCCTCAGGGATGACATTAGTCTTCTTAAATATACTTCATATGTTTGCAAGATATGTTTTAAGATATACATCATCAACAAGTATAATATCGTGCCATATTTTCAGCATCGTGTAATTATGTATCTCAAAACGCACCTAACTATATTTAGCATGATATTATAGAATATGAATTGAGTAAATATATAAATACCATCATAAAGAGAGCTATCTTTATGATGGTGGATTGTTTTTAATGGCATCAACAACCATTTCTTCCCTGTTCCTTCAGGCAGTTTATTCCATTATTATGGTTTTGTTAGGTCCCCCCTAACCCTGAGATTTACAGGGCTACTGGTAGTTAGTGAAAGCAGTCTAAGATTGGGGCGTTGACGTCATAATGAGGCCCTCCGACTGCACTAAAGATTCCACCCGTCATTCCAAAGTATCTCGTAATGACTTATTAAAACATGACCTTCTTTTAGCATAGAAGATGGATCTGTTAACTAGCATAGAAAAATCCTTATGGTCTCTGTGGTAGGGCACTGATCCAATTGCAAGGGGCACTGCAAGGGTTTACTCTATTTTAAAGTCTGGAACAAAACAGTGCAAAAAAGAACATTCTATAAAAGTATAGATGTAATATTAGTATAGCATCGTGAAAAAGGAAGACAGGCTTATTTTTTTACATCAAACTTAAGAATACAATCTGATATTTGCCCCCTTGTTAAAAGTTGTTAAAGTGTAATCAAGAAAACATGAAGGACCCAAAAATTTTCTACATGGAAAAAAATGTGATCGAAAGTAATATGGGTATTGGGGGAAAACAACCTTCTTTGGCAGTTTTAAACTGGAAAATGTGTTGTTTATGTCAGTTAATGTTGTTTGATACAGTTTGCTCTCTCCTTGTCAATACACTTGTTTAGCGTAGTCTTTGATCTATCTTATTCCATCCAAATTATGTACATACATAGCAAAATGCGCTTTGTCTTTCATTTGCAGATCCTGAAAAGGAGTTTAGTTGTTGTGAACATTTCCTTTTTATAGCAAAACAAGCCCTTTATTATAGTTCACTCAGTCTGAAGATGTATTGTACTTGTTAGGCTAGCCCTGCCTTCCCTGAAAATTGAGAAATTACACGTCTTTTTTAGCCAAGCACACATCAGAATTGAGGTTGACCCTGGGATCCAATCCACAGATCCACGGGCTTTGATCCATATGGCGAAGCAGTGGGATTGCTTATAACTTAGGCCATGGGGTATCAGATCTGTGTAGGCTTAACTTTCAATTTCCTTGTGACGTACAAGATTATAGATTTGTTGCTTGCCTTATTTCTTTGAGTAAGTCTACACATATGTTATAGCAGTCCCTAGGTCCTTGGTAGAATATTATGGTAAATAAGGTGTCACTTATGGACAAGAGGGCTGGTTGGCATTTATTCCTGAGCATGGATTTCCCAACTGTTACCTAACACTAGGGGTGTCTTTTTGTTCAGGCAAGATTTTCTGGTCATCTTGGAATGTACTGGTCATGAGGGCCAAGCAACTTGCAGTTAGTAAAGCTGGGGGATTTCGGAGCTTCTGACATCAGTCATACTTTTTTGATGCATTAGAAGATAAGAAATTGCACTATTCTGCTGTTAAGTCTCTCCGTTTTCATTGTTGGAAGACTAGCTGCACTGTGACGCTTATTCTAACACGCCTCGTTACAAATAGGATCATTAGCATATCAAAAGAAGGCCCTTGGAAGTGGCCAGGCTTTTGATTGGGCGGATCCAACCAAAATGGATGGCTCTACGGATCATTAGCTCGCAGCAGCTCTCTCCCGGCACATCCCCGGTGAATTTGTTCGATAGGCCCTGGAATAGCGCTGGTAATGATATGTATCCTAAGCTGCCATCGCCACCCCATCGCACCGAAAGTGGCGTCACGGAGTAGTGCCGGGCCGTTATCACGGCACCCAGCTGAATTGATTATGCATACCGAGCGCTGAGCGTGTGTCGGCAGGAAAAGGGAAGGTGTCCTCGCTCCGGCGGGGGTTTTCGCTGGCTTTTGGACCCTCCCTTTGGGAAGTGAGTGATTGTTTGGCCGAGCGAGCGAGCGGCCAAGTCTTGCAGCGGCTGGGCATGTATCGGTTCCAGCTGCAACTCAATTGTGCGTCAGGTCCAGAGGGATTGCACTTCCCCTTATGACAGCCCGATAAACAGCTTACATAAGCACTTCTCATCTGCAAACCAAGATGGCCTTCGTCGTGTACACTTACTACCCTGAACCCCCAGTGTCCGATGGAGGGAAAATTGAGCGCCAGAGGAAGAGAAAGGTAGGCGGGGGCACCAATTTGGCAAGCGTTTCTACACAGCCTCAGAAGTAATTTGGGAAATTGGGGGTGGACTGTGTTTGCATTTGGTTGGGAGGGAGAGGCAGTAACGTGATTATTGCAAATGGATAGGTATTAGGCGACTGGTCTGCTGGACTTTAAGTGCATACATAGCTGAAAGTAAATGTTCAAGGGTCACAAATTCTCCGTACAGAATCTGATTTGTCTGATGTGTTCCGGATGTACCAGAGCGTAGAATTGTATGAATTGCATTTATTCTAGTAGGGATTTCAATCACCTTGCTTTGACTACGATATAATATTGACATTGTGAAATTTGAACAAAAAGGCAGAATTCGTTAAGTCTACATTGGAGACTGTAGCAGGGGAGATGCTGTCTGTAAAATCGGTGTCCATCATGTAGACTAATTGGGAGGTGTGGCCGTTTTGACATGGTCCTTTCTGTTGATGAATCAGGGCATCCTTTCCTGAATGAATTTTTCATTCACCAGCCCAGGGAGGCTTTCACTAGGACTCAGGGAAAGGGAAGATTAATAGTTCAATGCAGCCTTTCCAGATGGATCACTGGGTCTGGTGGCTCCCAGCACCTGCCTACAGCTCTGTCAATTTACAGCCAGCCAAGTGTGGAATGAATATTCAATGTACTGAAATGATGGCTGTATATGTGCTGCAGCATTCGTAGCTTTATATGGGTTTGGAACAAAAATGTGGCATTAACAGCCTTGTTCTTTAAGGCAATTTTCTCTCGAGTACTTTGGACTTATATCTTAAATGGTTAATAATTTATTCTTCCATTAACAATCTTCCAGACACAATTTTTTCTTTCTTTTTTTTTGCCCAGAAAATGTAGAATGGAGGATTTAATTTCATTGCAGTTGGATGAAAATGATGGTAAAGAAATGGCTTTGTTTGAGTGACGTGTTATCTTTCGAATCGTAAAATTTTATGGCTAGAAATGAAATATTGCAGTAAGAGTGGTTAGCTTTAATGTGTAAAAGAAGACTGTTGATGATACAGAACTCTCCTGCATATGATGTAAGTTATACAGTTGTCCAACTACGCATATGTCTTTAAAAGATTGTAGCATCAATGTTTTTCTTCAAGAGTAACACTCTCTCCTTCTCCCCCAAACAAATCAGTTATAAATATCGATACCGACAATGCGTTATCCTAAGGTAATAGCGTATTGCTAACAGTCTTCAAAGGAATCTGCCCAAATTCACATGTAATGTTATTGGATGGGCAAATCCCCTGGTGTGAATGTGTCAGCAGCTTTGATAAGAGCTCCTTTTCCACAGCCTAATTGGTACCTAATATGTTTCAGTCCTCCTACCCCTAGAGAGGTACCTAAACTGGTACACGTATACCGGGGTTTTTGCAAGGTTATACATGTACCTATAAACTGGGGTTGTAATGTTCAAAGGCAACTATCGTCCCTTGTGGATCATAAACCTAGCAGAGCTGCTGCTTGTTTTTCCTCGGTAAATATCACCAGTATTGACATTTAGGGGAGAGAAATTGCTATCTTCACTCTGTCATTAGATGTAATCAGAAATATTGATAAATGCAGTGCAATATTCTAACAAAAACAACTAAATCCTCTACAGGACAGACTTATGTTATTGCATTGTATGGAAGGAATGTCTTCGAATTCTGTACTGTAATGTTTTCAACAATAAAAATTTTAAATATGTGATCATGACTCGTGTTCATGAATGCTGTGGTCTCAACTCTACCTTCACGTTTAGAGAATGAAGTTACCTGTACCCTTTGCAGTGTCTTTAATATTTGTTGTCTCTGACGTATGTTTAACCTTTCAAACCCTGAAGTAGCTGTTTGCCTACCAATTCTCTACTGGTTACAGGGCAGGCAGCAGGGAGAAGGTTAATGCACATGTAATTTGTATGCAGCACAAAGAGGCATGATTCAAACACAGTTTGCAATCATTATTTTATGACAAAGTCATTAGATTAGCATAGGAAAAGGTGCAAGTCGGTACTAGAGATGCTGATGTGATGAGATACAGGTAGAAACATTGTCTGTGCCCGCCGGGGGCCTAGAGACTAGATGAACAGTTGGGTAATATTTATAGAAGGCCAGGCACAAGGCAACCAAGCTGGATGTGGTTGTATTTATAGCCGGGCAAGAAGATAGGCATATTAAGCTTTCCCTCTCCTAACTAACGCTGCAATGGTGATCATACAGGACTGGCAGAAATTCCAGGTAGATTTTGGTTCTGATTATGTATGAGATGTTTGTGATGCATATGTAGGATTTAATGGTGCCCGTTTGGCTTGTTTTTGCCACGCTGGGAGGATGGAAAATTCTGGAATGTAGTCACGTCTGCTGCCACGTCAACAACTGATTGCAACTCAATGACTGATTATCTTAAAATTTTTGTTTTTCTTAATTAATCTTAATAGCAGAGAGTGAGTGTTTTTTTTTTAAAGTTAATGTATATTTTATCTTCGGTCTCCTTTTTTGCAATATTTTGTTTGTTGCTATGCATTGTTTGACTGACTGTTTTGAATATTATGTATATTGGTGTTGATTGTGTAATGACGTTTTTCCATGTCACTTAACATTTGTGTATCTAATAGTTTGGGGGTATTTTTGTAACTTAAAGTTTTGTAAAGCTGGTCTGAAGTCATGTTACTGAAAATTAGGTATAGTGAGATTTTTGTTCTCCTGTATTCCACTATTTGATTTACTATCAGTATTATAAGTGGTTTCAAGATGATTTAAATGAACTCAAATTTCAGGCATCTTACCTTTTTTCTTTGATTTTATGTAATTTTGTCTTAGAATTCCAATATTGGAAGAACAGTCTTTACTGTTACATCAGGACTGTTTCAAATTCTAAATTTCCATTAGAAATTTGACAATTTCTCAAAATGGTGCCAGCCATTATGTGTATGGGGAATTGGTTATGTCACAGTTCAGTCTATATGCTTGTGAGTCAATTCATGATTGAAGAAATTTAGATGTTGACGATCAGGCATTTTACCATTTGTGAATTTTCTTTTCCATTCATATACATGTATGTGTGTATAGCATGAGAATTTAACATTAAGTAACATTTGGATTGGGTTCAAGCAATAGCTACTATTTCATCACTGGATCATGTTTACCCTTCTGGATAGTTTTCCCTTGGTAGCCATTTTGTAATCAATACTTTCCCCGGAATGTGCAACGGAATTCGCACCCTGGTTGTGTTTTATGTTCCTCCCAGCCTGTCTCCCGACAGGAGTAGCTTTAATTTTAGCCTGGCATAAATTCACTATTTCCACAAATGATGTGTTTTTAATGGAGTCCACAGCTTATGAGGGGTCGACGGCGTAAGCAGGTTGATTGGGTGATGTATCGGGGATTTTTCGGGGGGGTTGTAACGAATTGACGCGGGTGAAATTTAATCACTTCAGCTGTAGGGATGACGTCATTGCCTTAGACTGGTGCTAACCGGGTCGAGCCATTCAACAATACATTATCGTGTGAGGCGCCGTTGGGCTATGGATTGGGCTTATGGGCAAAATCTGAATAGCTTGGGGTAGAAAAAAGGTCATGTAAGGAGTCCTTTCCTTCTCCCAATAATACTTAAAGGCGTCCACTGCAATTTCAGGGCCGCTAAACAAAAAATATTCTGGATGAGGAAATCTGTCAGATATTGACATTTACTGCACATTTTTGTCATCATTTCATACATAAGTCGTTTGAAATAGCCCAGAAACAAGCTATGTGAGGAGTCGCTTTATTTTTTGGTACCACCAATAAATAGCTAGAACCAGCCTATGATATGGAACAAGCAACCGTTTTCCATCAGTGACATTGCATTTTTGCCTCATGGGTATCGGTATGCTGTGGGATAGGGTTGATTCCACTTAAAAGAATGACCAGAAAATTGACTTTGAAAATCCAGTTTTACTGCCCTGAAATCACTTTGGGTGCTTTTAACACTTAACCTTAAGAAGGGCTTGTTCATCTGCTTAAGATCTCTTTAGCTGTTTTTACAATTGCCATGAATTTTGTGAAGAAATATATGATGTACATGTACAAGATAATATGTAATATGGGTGAAATGTTGTGTGTGGTGTCTTTGGAGTGATGTTTGGTTCTTACTTCCAGGTACAGAAGTATTTTTTTGCATGGCTGAGTTTCTGAGTTTGTCTGTCTGTCTGTCCAGAGTAGGTTGACAACACGTGGGTGGGTGAAGAATGAGAGGAGGTCAAAGTTCTTAGAATCTGGCTGGGAGCCAGCAGGGGAAAGTCACATGGGAGCCAAGGATTACATACTTCCCCGTAGTCTGAAATCTCTGATTTCTTCTTCTTATGGTTGTTAAGAGGAAGCCTATATCATGCTGATAAAATGACAGCTCAAAGGAGTTTAGAAATGTCAATATTGTCATATTTTCTTGGTTGGAAGGCATTTCAGTACCAAGGACAGATATACTAAGGACTTAATTCGTTGTAAGAATTTGTATTTTGGATGCAACATTAAGCAGTTTGAATTACATTTTGTACTCTGCACACTGTAGTATGTACTATCTACCTGTGGAAATGCTGCTTTAGTTTTGTGGTGTACTTAAAAAGCAACAAATGGAAATGGTGTTGGCTGGAACTCACTCTTATACCATGTAGATATGTTTTATGTACTGTACATCTGTCAGTTGAAACCTAAATGTAGAAGCTGTGTATTTTCATCTTTAACATTGTTTATTAATGTTGAATGTATGTTATTGTCTATGCAGGGTTCGGCGGAATCATACAACAGTCGACCCTCAGAGTCAGACATCTCGTCCCAAGATGAAGACAGGGAGGCACTACGGCGTGAGTCGGAGAAGCAGGCCCTCACGCAGTTAGAGAAAGCAAGGGTAGGGGTCTCTCTCATTTTTAAGGTTTCCATCCATAAAAACACATATTGACTATTGACACAACAAAAGCAGCCAGAGAAAATATTGGTAGGTATGTGTATAAATCATTCAAACTGTCCCAAAAACCACAGTAGTACTTATGGGGGGAACAAAAGTCAAGATAAATGAAAGTAAAAGATATGACAGACTGGTAAAATTGTGAAAATAATGTAATAACATATTATCCTCAGCCAGTTTTCCTCCTGCATGTCACGTGTGAGGTCAGACTTACACTAGTTAATCTGCCATTTAACCTTTATCCTGCTAAGGTAGCTGTTTGTATTGGTTATTGAGTTAGGCAGCAGGGAGAAGGTTTAAGGAAGCTAATATGGAATTGCTCTGTCTTGCAAATGATGGGAAACCTTAAAAATATTTGAATATAAGACCAAGATTTTTCCTGCTGTTTAATCACTTGTTCCTGGGCCTAGGACAGATCACAAGAAAAGAATTAAATCCAATATCCTGCAGACCAAGGCCCTTCAGAAAAATGATAACTTATACTAATCCAACAATGCTTACCTATCTATATGTATGCCACAGCAAGCCAAAAAACAGCTAAGAAAGGCCTTGTCTGTAGATTAAAACATTCACAGTGTTCACAATATAGTTAATTTATGTTATCTTCAAAGTTCTGTGTTGGTAGAAGTCATTATGAAGCAAGTTTAAACTGTAAATTTGGTCCAATTACTTGTGTTGGAAATTATAGTTTAAACTTGCTTCATAATCCAGTTATTTATGGTACTTAAAATAACTAAAACAGCAGGTGGTCGTTCCCCCGCCTTGTAACGTATCTAGTTATTCAAGAGGCAGGGTGCTTTTCCCACTCGCGCAGAAAGCGGAAACTCAAGCAGCGTTGGTGGAAAGAAAATTGGCCATAAAAGCTTCTAAATAGCTCGTTTTAATCTGACTCATTTACGTCAGCGCCGCTAGTTCGTTGGTTTTTACCACTAAGAGGACATTACCCTTGGCCTTGGACCAATTTTACCTAACAGTTTCCAAGTACGCTAAATATTTAAACATGTTGTGTCTTTTTAGAATACTGTTGCTCTGTATTGCTGACTCTTTCATCTTAACACTTTTTACTTACTAGTACTACTTTTTGAAACTGATATAATGTTTTTTGAGGTTTTTAAGTAGCTGAATTTTTCTAATGGCAATGTATGGCTCCATTTTTGCGTACTCTGAAGAATTTGTGGACTTGCAGTTTTTTTTAGAATTGAATGAAGATAAAGAATCCAGTATGAGATTGCAGATGAAAGCTGTCTACTTTCTATTGATTTCTGATAAAATATTTAGTGAATAGACCAGAGTTAATGTTTCTTCCGCCTCGGTGTGGAAATTATGATGAAATAACCTTAAGCAAAAGCATTAAACTGTTTTTCAAGTCCCTTTGAGGATGCCAGCAAAGTCCAGGATTAATGCTCCAAGTTGGTAACCAAAGATCAAATGACCACGTCACGCAAAACGTTTTATTGCGGCGAGCCTCGATCAACGTCTCCCATCCAATCAACCCGCGGACATTATTACCGCCCAGATTAGGAAAGGCCGCAACCCCGGGAAAATGAGCAATTCAAGAACAACCACTTGATCATTCCCCACCAAGTAAGGTCAAAAACAATTCCATGACACATTAGTCTGCCCCGCTGGACTGGTCTGTGTCGTGATGATTGCATTTTAAGTGGCCCGGGTCTTGTCGCGATGAGGAAAGCCGTCTTGTTCGTGTCTGGAGTATTGTCGGAATGTTTAGCTCGCCCGAACGTTCCTGCCCTGCAGTGTATCATACTGCAATCATGTGACATTTCTGTTGCATCTTAATAATACAGACCCAAGGGTGACAAGGTGGCCTTGTGGTTAGTGTTGTTGACTCCCTGGCAGGCCCCAATGTTGTACCCATGGGAAACGCACTTGACACCTATTTCCTCGCTTGACTCAGGTGAACATGAGTACCTAGCTTTTGTTAGGGATGTCCTCTCAGATGGGATGTAAGCTGGAGGTCCCCTGTTGAAGGAGAGCCACAGATTGAGTACGATTCCACCACAAATATCGAAATTAGTAGGGGCCCATCCCTGTATGTGTGAGTGGTTCAAACCTTACAGTCTGGTCTCTGCTTGACATCTTGAAAAGGTGATAGTTACCTGTTATGTCAATCCTTCAACAAATGTGGTAAATCTCAATAAATAAATAAATAAATACAGACCTATATATTCAGACTGAACAACTTTCTTTCATGAAGAACATTGAAGAAAGTATTTTTGTAGTTGTTTTGCGGCAAGCCCACAATGCTTACATCTTTTTAAACTATAGAGATCTGGTTAGAAGAGTAAAATATGATGTGCAGAAATGTGCCTAATGCATTGTGTTAACGTATCCAACCAACGATTACACTTGACTTTGAATTATAGAGGTTTGCTTTCAAATTTTGTAAAACTGAAATGGCATATGTCACAGTAGCCATCCGTTCTTCTTGTATATGATGGTGTCCCCATTGTCACACCAGTAGTACACCTTGATCTGGGGACATTTCTTCCTTATCATCCTTGGTGCAAATGTGGGGAAAGGTCTTTTGTAATAGTCCCAATAATTTACCATTTAGGTCAAATAAGATATAGTAACAAGTGGCCAAAGATTAGTGTCCTGTGGGCAGTATGTCCAATTGATTTACGGCGTCAATTAAGGTTACAAATTTGTAAAAAAAGATAAAATGGAGACATCCTTCCATGCTAGTGTTAGGATTGGTTGCATTGTGAAATAGAGGTACATGTACGCAGAAGGTACCTTGAATTAACTGATATATTCAATGATTTGATAAAATAATATTTTCTGAAAGAAGTAACTACTCCTTACAAAATCAATATTGTTTATTAATTTTATCTACATTTTTACATATTGTATGACTTGTAGATTAAAAAGAATACAGATATTCAAAACTACTTTTATTTTGAGTCTGGAATATTTTTCTTTTATGCCACTAAGATCATCATTGTAAATATATGGCACTACATGTAACTGTTTAGAAAGCTTGAAAAAGAAAAGGTGCAAAAAAAGTGCTTTGATTAAAAAGATGTTCTTTAAATTTGAAGATTTGCTCTTTTTTTTCTAGCTAGCATAACGTTTGCACAAATTACAGGTCCCGGTCAGTATAACGTCAGCGATTTCTTATAAATATTTCAAGGTTTGAAAGGATCCATAGGAAGGCGTGGCTATAGCACCAGGTGGTGATCATCCCATCACCCTGTCAAAGACAAAACCACCACTGGAGTGTCCGTGGGGACCCAGGTCACTTCTAATGGCCAAAGTTGATTGGGAAAGGCTTGCTTGATAGGTGATCGATCGCTGTACGCTGCAGATGGATTTTTCCTTGCTTCGCTGATGTCTTCAGGTCACAGGCAGGACCCCCGTGGCAGGCGATAAAAACGCCTGATTAGTATTCAGCCCATACGGCGTGCAGAGAAAACAGATATACCGTTATTTCATTGGTAACCTTAGTTTATTTGACAAGAAAGCTGATGGGCAGGGGAAAACTTTGTGTACCACATCACCTTAAATTATATAATGATCTACCTATATTAGAGGTTCTACTGTTTCTAGAAGATATCCATATTATTTCACAAAATTTCCTTTTTATTCGAGATGCCAGGTATCAGTAAATTTTTGGACTTACATGTATGCTGCCAGGTTGTACTGAGAAAATTTTCAAATTCTGTATGAAAAGTGACGGGAAACAACAAGTCTTCATACTTAATTAAGTTCAGGCAGAACGTTAATGGAGTAAATACATGGATAAATAGAATGTTTTTACACAAAGTAGGGGATCAGTTCTTGGATTACCTTTGATATGAATAATTGTTTTCAATTCCGCTGGCGTGACTATACTGGGTGTGGCCGAGAGAAACTCTTATTATCATTCGCTAACACGAAAAGCCAAGACAGCAAATTTAGTCTCACTTCATTGTTCAGATTTTCATACCAATTTAGAAGGTATAACCAGTGCAGTGTAAAAGAATTGTACTAGGGGCATTTAGGTACACAAATTGATGTATGAATACATGTATTCTTTCTACAAATTCTGCTTTCATTCTGCCATATTATTACACACATGTATAATCCACTTGGAAAGTAATATACAATGTATTAAGTTAATGAAACACAAGGGCATATACATGTAGTTTCTAACATTCCCATGGAGATAAGTAGGTGGGAAGGATTAAATCTGCAAAATTCAATATAATTGTTTTAATTGGGTTTTATACATAAACAAGAATACCAGGAGCTTGACTACTAGTATCATACCATTTGTTAAGTACATTTATATCAAAACAAATAAATAAAAATGACAACAGGATAATGAACACTGTTGTCAGAAATTAAATGAACACAATTATTAATGCAGCTGATGATTGTATAATGCTGGCAAATCAAATTTGATATGTTTGATTGGAAAGACACATTGTATGAATTTTCTGTTCAAATTACTACATACATTCAAGCTCCTTGTTGATAGAAGCTCCTCGATATATTTAACTCCATTAATTACATGCATTTTTGTACAGCTATGTTGTTGGCAAATCATTCAGGGAGTGGCAGAGCTAATTTCTCTTTAGTATGCAAGTCACATCTGCAACCTGGCAGCTATCTCAGATTGTCATTTTTCATTAAAACTTAATATTGTGGAAACGGCTGCCTGTTGATAACCGATGGTTTCAAGGCTACCACAGCAGGGGGTAGTGCGTAAGCATGGAGTAAATTATTCTTTTGTCAGCCCTTAATAAGAAGTGATAGGAGATGGATTAAAGGATGGCTAAATTATTAATTACGTTCTACGTATACAGTTCTAAAAAAAACACATGCAAGTTGCGGAAAAAAATTAAACTACAACTTCAAGCAATTTGGCAAGCTAAAAGACTACAGGCTTAGTATCATGTATATGAAATAAGTATTACAGAAAACAATATGAATTTCAATCCTTGTTCTGGTATGTATATCTATTAAATTTCTTTGTATATGATGTACATTTCCATACACTCAGTTTCTTTAACCTTTTTCCTGCTGCCTAACCCCATAACCAATACAAATTTGGTGCCAAATGGCTTCCTTAGCAACTTGAAGGTTAAAAGATTCCTAACTTTCCAACTTGGCAGAAAGCGTCCTTTTAGTCAGAGCTTTGTCATCAGAAAACTAGTATTCTCTACCGTACAAACGGGCAGTTACTTCAAACGAAATTGTTTCTTCAGAAGTACGCTAAGTTCATCCTACATCTGAAGACACTCGGACACTGAGAAATCACTGGTTCTTGAAAAGATAAGATTTGCATTGTAAGAAATCGATACTTACCTTCACCTTGATATTATCTCTAGAGATTTACCACCTTGACCTTCATTGGAATGCGCAAAGATTTGTTTGATTTATTACTGTGAATTTCTTGCTGATTCTACTTTCATTTTCCCACCTGCTCTCATATAAGGCAACAGACATGCATATAGCAAGAAATTGAAGACAGGAAATGAGATAACCTTGTCTGGAACCTGTCTGGGACCTTTGACCTAACTTCCTGACAGTATCCCTAATGTGCCTAGCATGTGGAAATAACTACAGAAACACAAGCAAACACCAGACAGACACACTAAAAAGCAAAACCTCTATACACAGGATTTAAGGATTAGTCAGTAATATAGAGAATTGCAGACGGGGTCTTTGTTCTTGTCAATGTTGAATTCTCTAGTGTACAGTTTGGGTAAGTTTGTATTCTCATCATCCTTTATTACATACCTGTTGATGGAGCTTGATTATCATCCACTAAAAGCAAGCTCAGTTTTTTTCACCCACTGGGAAGAAAGGTATCTTGTACCTTCATACATGTATATGGAGGTTTTGTTTTCGGTGATCTGTTTGTGTGTTTGCTTGTGTAAACCAGTTATTACGACATGGTAGACATGTCAGGAAAATTGACAAGAAGTTAGATCAAAGGTCCCAGAAAAGGTTGTCTCATTTCCTGTTTTTAATGTCTTTCTATATGCATGTCTATCTGTTACCTTATGGGATCCAGTAGAAAAATACTAGACAGAATCAGCGAGAAAATCACAGTAATGAATAAAACAAATTTATGAATTAAAAAAAAGCTAAAAATTTCATAGAGGTGTGAGATCTTCGATATCTTGTTCCCATTAATTTTGTACTTGCAAAGGCTCAGTGCCGTGGTGCCCTAACTGAGATATGGATTAAGTTAGTCCTAATGTTTCGTGATATATGTGTTATTGCCTAAAGCGGTAACCAGTAGATAGAGCTAGAACAGTGAACTTGAAAATCCACCCATGTCTACATAAGCCTGTCTATTTTCATCCATTCATCTATTATAAATAAGGAGGCCTCACAGGAAAAGGAGACAACACTCTGAGTTTCTTGATCTAAGAGCTGAAGGTTTCGTCTCTGTAGTGTTTTAGTAGGAATTTAAATATTTCATAACAATCTTTGCAAAACAGTGATAATACTGAAAGCCTTAGTGTACAGTAGTTTAGAAGGCATGTCCTCGGATTTTGTGTAAATAGAAGTGTCATTATTTTGAAATAAACAACCTCTATGAAGTATTTAGATTAGTTGTAAATTTCTTGTTTTATTCATTATTGTGAATTTCATGCTGATTTTGTGCATATTTCACTGTCACCTCCTCCCAGCCTGCGGGGAGACCATTTTGACCTCCAATTCGACCTTCCCCGCTGCAATTACATCATTTCCCCCCTCACGTCCTGCGACTCTACTGTATTCAAATAACTATGGACACACATGCAAGCAAACAGACAAACACACTGAAAACAAAGCCCCCTCGGAAATCAGCTACTGCAAGCTGAATGGGGCTTCCTAACCATCTTGAGATTAATAAGTAAATAAATGAATAAATAAATATGAATAAATGTACCTGAATATTTAACCTTCATTGACTCATCTACAACAATGTAAATGTTGTATTT
Source organism: Branchiostoma floridae x Branchiostoma japonicum (assembly GCA_013266295.2). Lineage (NCBI taxonomy): Eukaryota > Metazoa > Chordata > Leptocardii > Amphioxiformes > Branchiostomatidae > Branchiostoma > Branchiostoma floridae x Branchiostoma japonicum. Next base: position 9,686,286 of record CM023834.1, on the reverse strand, counting down.
TATGTCCCCACAGACAAAGCCAGTCGCCTTTGCAGTACGAACAAATGTGGGATATGATCCTATGGCCGATGATGACTCGCCTGTGCAAGGCAAGGCGGTCAGATTTGAAGCCAGAGATTTTTTACATATAAAAGAGGTGAGTAACATGTTAACTTTGTTTTATGTGACAAGGGGCAATTTTGATGCAGTCAGCATGGAGTAGCATGAATTTTCAGTTATAAAAATGGCATCGTTTTTTCTGAAGAAAAAACATTTTTTTTGTGTCAAGAAGCATCAAGTTTTATTCACTACAATGTCTAAAAATAACTATTTTTGCAAGAAAACCCATGAAAAGTCGAGAAAAATCACAGTAAAAATGATTTTTGAGATAAAAATTTATCTGCTGTAACTTAATTGTTTGTTATCTAAGTCGTCACCTTGCAGGACCTATCTTTGTTGCTCTCAACTATACCAGTGCTACATGGTAGTTATGATTTGTTACCTGAATTATCACGGTGTTGCACCTTTGTTTGATTACTTTCACAATCTTTATGATACAGGATGACTTTATGTGCTTGATGTGATCTGCAAGTGTAACCTTAATGAAAACTATTCCTTCCTGTGCCATAAGATGTCAAGCATTTAATTATGCAATCATTCCGAGATTACACGGAGACAAAGATGATGCTGACAAGATAGCGAAGTAGACACCTCATAAACTTTAAGATGACACACTCTACAAGAGTAATTGAACCAAGGGCTCATGTTTTACTAGGCAGAGTTCAAAGTGTAGAAAATTGTAATTCAACAGCGCAGCACACAAGTTGTAAAACGGACAAGAAAGACTTCTTAAGAAATAAATTATGGTCTCAAGACACTGCCATATCCAGAACGACAGTCTTGTGGACTTCAGCCTTGATTAAAAGGTCTCTTCAGTCACCTTCAACTTCATTTCAATAGTAAACAAGAGAGAGAGAACCTTTTTTACAGCAGAAGCAAAACTCGAGGGAAATCTTGTTCCAAGAAACTTAGAGTTGATATGTTGCCAATAGCAGCGGTCGTTCCCTCCTGGCCATTTTTCAAATCCTTTTAATGTTTCTTTGGAAAGGCCCAGGAGGGAAATTGCAATATCTCAGTATATATCACGAGCCTGGACTTGGAGTTGGGACAGTTTTTCTCAGTCGAGATGAGACTTTGATGGAAATGTTGGCTGATGTGTTGTGTAACAAGATTGCTGGATCTATGTCGTGAGAGGTTGCATGATCCAAGTTTCCTGCTAAGGTCACGAAGGGTGACTTTGAATGTATGCAAGGACATGTATTATCTACTGTATGTGCCAGTCCCATGTCTGTACTGTCTGTGCAGTAATAGATACTACATGGATTTTGTCCTGGAGTCTTTTAGACGGAGTCTGGGGTTTGCCTAAGGCAAGCTAGCTAGATAGGCACAGAACTGATATGAATGGAGAGCAAGAAATGATACTCATCGTGCTGCAAGAGATTGATCTGTTGGTGTAATGTCTTGAAGTAATGGTGGAATTTGGGAACGAGTACATTGGATTGTTCCATTGTATTCATGGGATGTCTGCCAAAACTTTAACTCTGCAGACAGCAACACAACCGGACGCTCCATTGTGACTTTTGGGCAATCTGGCATTCGACACCACTGTACGAATGATTTGTCAATAATGCTTATCGGTATTAACGATTTCAAGATAGCAAACAACATGCTACATAGAATTAAAATGACCAATCACGTTTCACGAATAATCTACCAATTGAGCTTACCGTTGAACTAGAACGGCCTGGCTATGATAAACAGTGAATTCAAACAGCTCACTCACGGAAAAAGCCATGCAGACCCACAGTGGGCTACCATCTTAATGCTGCTCCAAGACATAACAGTAATGATCCTGGAGCTGGAGGAAGAAATCAGCCCAGAAAAATCTTACCTCAGAGATGTTCCAATTGAATTGGAGTCGTTTAGGCCTGTTACTCAGTGTTAGGCATGTTGGAAACCTTAGTGTATGTGATATGTTTGTGCAATTCATCCTACGACTGCAAGGGCAACGTACCATATAGCCCAATATTTTACTGTTTTTTACTTGTACTTGTGAATAAACCATTGATTGAATGATCCATGTTTCCTCTGTTCAGAAATACAACAACGAATGGTGGATCGGCCGGTTGGTGAAGGAAGGATGTGATGTGGGGTTTATACCAAGTCCTGTCAAACTAGAGAACATTAGGTTACAGCAGTCTGCAGCACAAAACCGCTCTAGGATATACTCAAGGTACTGTAAACGCTGTTACTTTCACGGTGGTTTTATTTCGTTTTCAAGGTGTTTGAAGTTGGTGGTTAATACAATTTGGTAGTAAAGTAGAATTTCAAAACATGCAATGTAAGAAGCCACTGTGAAAATAAAACCACTGCAAACATTTGAAGATTTACAGTAATAGTATGCTTCGAACTTTTCATTGCTTTAATAAAAGGTGTTAATTACTAATAGGTTCATGTATAAATTGTACAGGTTGTAAGGTATATGTAACACTGCTAACTTATCATAAGTTAGATGAAAAACTTCAAGAAACAATTAGAATATTTATGTTATTCCTTGTGTTTTGCAGCAAAGCAAGTGACAGAGAATCAGCTTCTGAGTCAGGTATGCAGAGTCCTCCTCTAATCCTCTGTGAATTCTGTTTTATGCTACTCACATGTAATCATTATCGACCAAACATATGTTTGACATATGTACATGTATAAAAATTATGGTAGAGTAGCATAATGAGGTCTGAACTTGTTAGAACAGGGTGCCAGGTAAATAAAACAGATATTGATGCCAAATATCCTAAATGATAGAATATTTGATCATTAGAAAGCATAAATTCTTTGCAGTGAGTTGTCATGTCACCTGTGCGTGTATGTGTTGTGCTACCCAGTATTAGCACATGAAAGTAGTAGCACAACAATCAGTAAGTTAATAAACTAAATCAACATGAATCTTTCTCAGCAAAAGAAAAGCTGAACTTAAAAGTGTATTAAGATCGTGAAACAGTTAATGTTCTATTTTACTGAGATCTGCAGTTCCAGTCTAATGTTCTATTTTACTGAGATCTGCAGTTCCAGTCCTAGACAATTTAAAAGCAAGATTATTTTCCTAAAAAAAAAATCGAACAGTAAGTCTTCTTATGGTACTTTTAGTATAGAATATTCCTTTTTGTATGAACTTCTAGTAACAAGCTATTGTAACCCAGCTTTATGACAAAACTCATCATTTTGAAAAAATGTAAAACCCAAGCTTATAATTTTACTTTCTTGGTAACATTTAGTTTTTATTCTACATAACCATAGTTGTCTTTGGTTACCTATGTTAACACCAGGCAAATCTTTCCACAGCTTACGATATTAAGTTTCTTTTGTTCAGCTTGTGCTTTTTTGATTCCGTTTCATTATTCCTCCCAATAGAGCTCCTCACCGTTGAGGGGACAGGGAATTATAGACTTTCGTCTGTAGAAGGTAAACACCTGTGTGAGACCCTAACAACAGAGTGACTTCAAACCATCCTCTAACTTTTCAGTTCTCAGCCTTGACCATGTTTGATCCACTTCATGTCGAACCAAATCTATCCTCTTTTTCCCTGTAAAAGTTGTCTGCCCTTTCCCCTCATCCTCCGCATGGCAGTTGTGTTTTTCAGCATCTTTCCTGGTTTGACCTCTGACCAAGTTTGACCTCTGACCTAGAAGCATGGATCCTTTAGCCACTTGATAAGGTCAAAGTTCAGTTTAGGTTTAAACCGGCATCTTGGGAAGTTCCAATAAAAATTTCATCATCTCATGAAAAACGACCATCAAACTACTAAAAAAAACGTACATTTCATCGTTGTTTTAACCTTTACCACACTAAAGTAGCCATTTGGCAACAATTCTCTGTTGGTTATGGGGTTAGGCAGCAGGGAGAAGGTTAAAATGAGACTGAAATAGGTACTAAAGGACAATTATATCATGATCCTGAACAACACAAAAACTGGGTAAGGAAATGGTGAAAAAAGCTTTGACTTGAGTGTTTTGAAGAAGTATGATTTAAACATGTCAGTATAAAGCTGCTTGCATCTGAGCTGTTAAATGTGCAATAAAACTTTTAAACTGCCAAAACATTCTTTAAACAAAAGAACTCAACCAAAGACGTTTGTTGCAAAGATTGAATGGATTAACTGATCCTAACATTGGCTAAACCTTAACCCATTGGACCACACAGACCATGGGGAGGCAAGCAAACATCAAGTCTTCAGTCACTGTGTGTTTTCTCCTCTTTCTTTTTTTTTACTAAACTTGAATGTGGGGACTCTCCTTCCCAGGTCTTGACTCGGAGCAGAACGGGGTTGACCTTGGAGAGGACAGCGACTCCCTCAGCAACGTGCGGAGGTCAACCCAAAGTGTCACCACCCCAAGCCTCACAACCCCCACCAAGAAGGAGAAAAGACCTTTCTTTAAAAAGGTAGGTTTGTAAGGAAACTTCTTTTATCCTCTGGCAGTGCTGTCAATGATAGTGATACATGTAGTACAAATTAAGCTAAACTTATTCCAACACAAAGGGTACACAAGGATCAAATTTTTAATGTTGGAATAAAGTTTAGCTTTGCTCTATGACTGCTACCAACACAGATGAACTCCCATGATAGTGATATCGATGTTGACATTTAGTTTAATCACACAGTTACGTTTATGATAAATCATATCTTAATGTCAGTGATACTGTAGATAAAATTTTGCGTTAACTGCCAAACAACAGATAACACTTATTCAGGGAAATAGTAGAATGTGTACTGTTACAATATTTACTTTTGCACACTGTAGACTTTTAAGACTTTCTTTTATGTTGCACTTCTGCCAAATCAATAAGCTAGTTCAAGGTTTGAAGTGTGCATGTGTAGTGTGATGCATTGTGGGTAATATGTCAAAGTTGAAGGCCCCTGGCAATACATAAAGAATGGCCAGGGGCCTTCAATTTTGACATATTACCCACAGTGCATCACTTCGTTATACAGTACTTCACAACTATGTTTTGAAATTTGAATAAACGTTTTTTCACCTTTTGTCATGTTTCAAAAACGCAAAGACACTTGTAATACCGTTCAGTAATACTTGCCTTGAGGCTTTAGTGCTTTTTAAAATTAATAATCCTGAATTTTTTGTGGAAGGGTGTGGATCTTAAGTCTTTGTTGTTACATAACATTTCATGTTTAAGTTTTGCCATCTAAATTCATATCTGTGGATAAAAAGAAAGATAGTAAATCTCCCAGAAGTAAGTAGTGTTGTCTATTTGGCAAGCACTGTTATTTTTTTCAGGAAGTGCAACCTTTCTGCTGTATTTTTCCCACCATCTTAAAGGTTCAAAAGTTGTTCTGCACTGTTTTGGACAACTTTTCTCTTTCAAACGTTTCTGAGTTGCTGTTATCATTTTCAACACAAGGAGTGAAGCACAACTAAGTTTTAGTTAGTTTCACTGTTTTTGTTCAATTTGGTTTTCCATATCATTACACACCATGTCTTTGAATATATGTTACCTTATTTAAAATTTGTTGTCATTATTACTTTACAAAATAACCTTTGAGAGAAGTGTGTTATGTTGTTTATCATTAATGTAAGTTCAAAGAATAAAACCTTTTTTTCATTATGTTAAGCATATAGAATATATCCCACCTTTTTATATTGCACTGAATAACTGCATACTGTGAAAAAAGAACACATGGTTCCGGAAGGTCACTATAATCATACATTTTTGATTACCCTTTTGCACATTTCACGTCATCTTCTCTTTTTCTAAAAAAATGAATGTTTTATAGATCTTTGGAATCCAGCTTTATCTCTACGTATCTAGAGAAAACACAGCCCAACAGCAAATATTTTGGACATTGAACAAAAAGCCTTTTGCTTACATTTCAGAAAAAGAGGAAACTGGTGCTATTTATCTGTTAGATTTTAAATACAACTGTATATCCTCAGATTCTAGTCCCCATACCTAGAAGACATCATTTCCATGTAATTCCCACATTCATGGCTCCTTCAGTTCAAGAAAAACTAGTGTCAAATTGTAGTATACTTGATTCAGACTGTATAATACTGGATGTGAAAACCTGTCTCAAATATTACACTATTTTCTATCTTGAAGGGAACAGGTTTGATCAAACAACTTCCTTCAAAAAAACAAGCCGAAGCTCTGGTATCACAGGTATTCATGAGAAAAAAACACATGAATTGACTTGCTTCGCTCCTTTTGCTCTCACTATGCAGCAGGATAAGCCAGAAAAAAAGGATAAGGAAAAGGAAGCGGTATGTGCAACAAGTTCTGGTGGTCGATACTCAAATCCCAGAGTTCCTTCTCTCTTCCAGAAATACTAACACCACCTCTAACCTTCGGTTTCCACGGTTACTACATCACAACTGGGTTGTTCCAGATTTCCAAACATTTTCTCAAAACATATTGATCAAAGCCAAAGATACAAAAGCAAACCCCACCTCCCTTAATTTGCATACCCCAATGGAACAGCCCAAGATACAGTTACAAACAGTGCTGTCTTGGAACATGGCATGCCCTTTGTTAGTCTACTAACCCCTCTTAGGATTTAATCCCCTTAAAACCACCCCAAACCCACCTTAGATACAGGGGACAAGGTGAAGCGTGGAGATTTTGTTATAAGGATGTTAAGAATTTGACAAAGAAAATCCAAGACAGCACAAATTTACCTTTCACAACTCTTGCAACTTCTCTTTGTTGATGTTTTTGTTTTTCAGCTGTCATGGGGACCTTTATCGTTTGCAAGGGTACTTGGCTTCCAAAACAGCTTTGCTAGTTTAGAGTATGGTGGTAATAAGGGACGAACCAGTAACTACAGGTGTGGGGTTACATACAATATGTTTTCTGACATTGTGCACCTCCCCCCTTCATAGGTGGAGAACATTCCCCCTTATGAAGTAGTGCCTTCCATGAGACCTGTAGTATTTGTTGGGCCTTCCCTTAAAGGATATGAGGTAAGGAATGTAACAGTTGTTTTTTAATCCTTATTAGGCTGCACAAATTTTATGATATGGACATCCCAAAGATACGAGAATGCATGATTGTGACAAAAACCCTGGAATGTCTGAAAAGAGTCAAAGTTTCCTGAAAGTGACCACCTCTGCAAAAGACCACTAGACATATGTGACCACATTTTGGTGGTCCCTTTATGATAATTTTCCCCATTGACACAAGCATTAAGAATCTTGTCTATAGTGACCACCTGTCTACATAGATCAGATTTTATCGGTTCCCTGTGTGATTGTCTTGGGCATTTTCAATACTATATTAAACTAATATAAGGTTGAATTGAATATGGAAAAAAATAAGAATGATCATGTATTGTTAGTTTGTTGTTGGTTGTTAATGTATGTAATAATGATGTTTTTTCTGCCCATGTAGGTGACAGATATGATGCAGAAAGCATTGTTTGACTTCCTAAAGCATAGGTTTGAAGGGAGGTAAGTGACACACTCATTCACTCACTATCATTTTAGCATTTTTCCTTGTAGTATGAGAGTAAGACATGCTTGCACTTCAGCTGTTGAGGTTTGATGGCAGACCTCCAGCTGCTTTTGTCCTGTGGGTTTACATTCTGAAGGTTCATAAGGCAAATGTCTCCCATAGAGCTACTTTATTATCACAAAAAATGTGCATGAAAGCATTTGAATCTAATTGTTTGACACTGATGTCTATACTATAATTTTGACACCACCTTTGCTTCCTTATTGTAAGCCAACATGTTAAAACATTCCAGTCACCAGTCTGTCTCCAACTTACTGTTCTTGATGTTTCATATCTCCCAGTCTTTTAACAAAAAATCTTCGTTGTCTGAAAGCCTTCTGTTTAAATTAAGCCTTCTGAAAGCCTTCTGTTTAAATTAATCTACCATACTACAAACACATATGCTGTATAATGCAAAGCAAAAATCCAACATTCTGTAAATATTCTTTCAACAGTTGGTTCTCAAATTTGTGACATTTAAAATAAAAAGGAGTATGCATACACAGCAGCTCATTAACAATTAGCAGATTTAATCTTTTAAAAGACATATTGAAATAATTCAAACTTCTACCTGCTGGTGGTTTATCCCATGACAAAATGGTATAGGTTTTGGTTACAGTGTATAAAAACTTACCTCAAGTTTTTCAGACAACAGACAACAACCAGGTTCATTGTTTCAGTTGCACATGCAAAGATGGCGGTAAAAGATGAAGGCCCCTAACTTGTAAAGAGTCTAGACCATGTTTATACATGTCCAGGCGTGTTTTGTTTATGTCTCAGGGGCCTTCAACTTTGACATACACGCACAATGCGTCACACTGCACATGCGCAGTTGGAACCGTGAACCAGCTTATTCTGTGTATTACTAACCCTTCATGTCTTCCTCTTCTTCCTACCTACAGAATAGTAATTACTCGAATTACGGCAGATGTAGCTATGGCAAAACGATCAATATTAAACAACCCCAGTAAACGTGCAATAATGGAGCGATCCAACAGTAGATCACAGTCGATAGGTGAGTGCGGCAGGGTTGCTTGTTTGTCAACAACTGTTTACCTTTCTGTTCCTGATTATGTTTCCGTTTTCTTCCCACCCACAGAATAGTAATCACACGAATAACGGCAGACATAGCTCTGGCAAAACGAACAATGAACAACAGTAGTAGTAAATTAACCGATCGCTCGGCCAGTAGAGGCCAGGGAGTAGGTAAGTCCTTGTTTTGGTTGTTTTTTTGTTTCATATTTGTTGCTTATAATTTTGTGGGCTATTTTCGTTGTTGGGAATTGTCTATTGTATCTCATGCATGGTACACTTACAGAAACAAAGTCATGAATGCAAGCAATGCTTATGGTGTGAGATGGAATGTTGCTAATGAGCATTGTATAAAACAACATACATTTGTACTATTGGCCATTGCCTTACATGTAGTAACACTAATGCTGCTACAGTAAAACATGAAAGTAAAAACTTTGTAGCCTTCTTAGAATTACATTTAACTTTTGAAGTGTGTAGTAGACTGACTAACATCACATACAATGTGTATGTTTTCCTTCATAAATCTTGTTGATACATGTATATGTGTCAAAAACTTTGACCTTGATAATAATCCATTCAGTAAATAACTTATTTTGTGTTTTGAGGAAAAACACAGGAGACCCCAGCAGATTTGCTTCAAACACAATGTGAGTGCTGCGTTACCATAATCCTTTGTTTCTATGGTAACCTCCCACAGCGGAAGTTCAGGCGGAGATTGAGAGGATATTTGAGCTGGCGCGCTCCCTGCAGCTGGTGGTTCTGGACTGCGACACCATCAACCATCCCACCCAGCTCTCCAAGACGTCCTTGGCTCCGCTCGTCTGCTACGTCAAAATAGGCTCTCCCAAGGTTAGTCTTTTTGACTTCCAGGTACGGAAGTATTGTTTTGTACAATCCCCTCCACAGTTCCAGTACAGTCACTAAAACCCTAAACACTTCCTGGAAGTCCGAACTTGAAGGTCACGAAAACCCAGAATACTTCCCAGAAGTCTGAAATTTCTGATTTTTTGTTCAAGTTTGTTGTCCTTGCAGAAGGACCAAGAAGGAATAGCCTGGATTCCAGCCAATGCCATACCAATAGGGTAGCCATCAGTGGGAGCCACCAGAATACAGCTAGTAAGGCTGGTGTCCAGGCTAAGAAAGCATGGCAGTGGTGTGATTGTGATACATCAATGTAACTTTTTTCCAGTCCACAATAGTTACTGGACAGGTGTACTATTCGTCGAAAGGAGGGATATGTTTTACAGCCCAAATCAGTGTGTTCATAAATATGGTAGACTCCATCTTGTGTGGTGTATTGAGATCTTCACATGGCCGGGGTGTTCACATGTGCTACATCATCTATTTTGAAGTCTTTTTTACAGGCTTCTTGTTTGCAGAAATAAAGGTCATGTCTGTTGATTTGGTCAGTGTCTTAAGTTAAAGGTTAACTCTACTCTGATGTCCCTTGACAGGTGTTGACCAGGTTAATTAAGTCCAGAGGGAAGTCACAGAGCAGACACTTGAATGTGCAGCTGGTGGCAGCAGACAAACTGGCGCAGTGCCCGCCTGTAAGTGTACCATCTGGTTTTTGAATTTGCCTTTATTTAAACTTTTAAAAAAACAACCCACAATCGGGCTAATGGCTGCTTTTAGTGGTGTTCAAGGAGTCACACAATACAGAACAAACACATAAAAATCATGGCCTCAGATATTTAACAGTTACAACCAGTGGTAAACTTCACCCAAATCAAATCAAATCAAAGCCTCCTCATCAAGAATAGAAAACAAACTAAGACTTTTTATTCATGAGACTGTATACTCTTCAGCAGTCATATCTGTGTGTATTTGCGGGAAATACTTTAAGAAGTCTTTGACAAGGAGCAGGCATTTGATCCATGTATTTGAGAATGATATTTAATGTTTTGTCTGGAACGAATACTTGTATAGATATCTTCCCTTTTGGTGGGATGAAGATTGGTACAACTATTGACAGCCCAGATTAAACTTGTCTATTTTTGTCTGTCATTCCAGGAAATGTTTGACGTAATCTTGGACGAGAACCAACTAGACGAGGCTTGTGAACACTTGGCAGAATACCTGGAAGCGTACTGGCGGGCAACCCACCCACCGCTGCCCAAGCCGGACGTTCCCCCCGGCCCGCTCCCAACGGCCGAACTGGCGAGGAAAATACAAAACACGCCACAGTCTCGCCAGGTAGTCATCCCTCGCCGGAAATGATCGAAAATCTCGCGATTGATCGGATCAGAATTTGAGTTGTGACCTTCCACGTGACGTTGAAATCTTTGACGATTTTGACCGCCAGATCCTTGTGGTCAGGACTGGGCACCTTTCAAAATCATGCTGACACATCTTAGCTGCCATGCATGCCGGAAATTGAAGATTCAAAGCTCACCGAAGCTCAGTTTTCCACCCTTCATGAGCCAAATTTGAGCCACAATTGCCCAGCTTTGTGAGTGGGAGGTCTCATTCAACCCCCTTCATTGGATAACAGCAATTTGAGAACAACATAGTCACAAGCAAACCATGACATGAGATCGACAGTTTGAATTGACATGCCATTTCCCTTAGCTGGCCTAGCAAGTCCAGTGCTGTTTGGACTGAAAAAATACCATCCTGGGCCAGCAGGAAAATTCCAAAAGGGGGTTGTTGTTTATTTTTTGTTGGCTTTGTTTGGTTTAACCCAGCTTGACTGTTAATCCATGCCTGTGATAATGACATGGAAAATCTCATGTCCGTCATATTGATGTGTGATGTTGTTTGGCTTGCTGCGTGGTGCTCAGCACACTCTTAAAGCTGGCTGGATGCAAAATCAGTGAAAGCTTAAATCTGTGTTTTTCCGTTCTGAAAAAGAGCTCAAGAAAAAAAACAAAATGTGGCATGCTTGCAGTTAATGGCAGTTGCTGGCTCTTTTCAGCAAAAACGAAAAAGCAAAAAGGAAGAGAGTTTGCAAGTAAATTTTTGTATAGAAAAAACACTAAGTAGATTGTCTGCATGATATTAATTTGCATAGCTTGTATAATGTCTGCGAATGTCTTGTAGCTTAGCAAATGCTTGTCTCTCTTCTTCATTTACAGGATGTTACAAGTTGAACTGCTCCCCACTACCCATAGCTCAAATTGTTTAAACCCCCCCACCCCATGTAAATACTAATGAAGACCATTTACACTTTTGTATGGTGGCATGTGCCCTTCGAGTTTTACATTTTCACGTTGACGTTACCATTGTGTTATGTTACGGTTGTGTTATGTACTACTAACATGCCCTTTCTCAGCTGTTCGTAACACGCATGTTCGTTGTTCACCCACGTTTTACTAACCAGGGTCCCGACCTCGTGCATGAGGACCGTTCGCCTCGCTCGCCGCGGAGAGGACCCTCGCCCCATGACCTTCCAACTAGCCATAGTCCTGAGTACAACGCAAACTCCCGGGTAGATAGGACACACATTGACAATCATCCTGAGCCACACCTCGACCGCCACGGCCACAGGGACCTCGGGGGCCACAGAGACATGAGAGACCCCCGGAGAGAGGTCAGCCTGAGTAGAGAGAGACTTCCACACTCGCCTTCCCGTTCACACAACCGCTCGCCGGCTCGAAACCATCCCATGCGAGAACCCCGAGAAATCGCCACCTAGTCCAGGGCGAGCACTGGTAGATCCGAGTAGTTGACGTTTTGTTTCATGTGTCCAGCTCAGTATGCTGGCTGGCAAAGGAAGAGTTTATATACAATGGGACATCATAACTTACGGTCTGAAGAGAGGGAAGCGATGTCAAATACGACCAAACCATTATGTTTCTGGTATTCAAACCTGGAGGAGTAGGCACCTAGGTTGCTCTGGAAAGTAATGTCCATCCTTTTCAATAAGGCTGCAGGGTTACATACACTGTTTGGTATTCTTGGACAGGTACATCCACAAAGATGCAAACAGGCCACAAGTCTGTTCTAGAAGAAAAAAAACATGGCTCCCATTCTGGTACGAGTACCGTGTAAGGATTAGGAAAGGGTACTGGTGTTTGCGAGCCAAGAGCAGAAAGGATAAAACTGAGGTCTTTGATTTTCATTGGTGAAGGAAAATGTTACCAGTGCAGCAGGAATGAAATAGGAAAACCCAGAAGGAAAAAATGCAACAGGCATTTGCATGAAAGCATCAGTCCACATAGCCATGAACTTTTGAGACTAGGTGAGAGAAATATCAGGCATGTAGTATCTACATGTGTAATGTGTGAGACCACGGCCTTCTGAAACACTTGTACAGCTACAATCGTTGTATTACTTTAAAAATCAAGATGAGCCGTGTACATGTGCTTTTGTTGGAAAACATAACAGGATGAAATCTATACAGATATTAGTGTGTAGGAAAATGCCTAACTAGTCATTGTAGACCAGTGGTAATAGTGACCTCAGACTTCTTTATCGAACACAAAACATGTAACCTGGATGATTGTGGGGGCACACCATGTGTTCACGAAAAACGAAGAACACAAATATAGTGTTTTCAACGAAACCCACCATACAAAAAGGCCTGAAAGTATGAAAGTATGAAATGATTCTTTGAGGGGTTACGTAATAGTCCTTTGTTCAATGGCAGAATGTGTTGATGATCCCAAGGCTAACAGAAAATTTGTGACCGAAGGATTCGGCATGAAAAAGGCTTCACTGTATGTATAGGAACACAGCCTGCTCTTCAACACTTAGCTTGGAACAATTGTCTTAACCGAATGCTGAGATTATAAGTAACTGTTAGGGGTCATATGTTGTTGAGTTTTGACACCGGTGTTACACTTACATGCCTGTCCAAGCACACACATTTAAAACAATGATGCACAAAATGCAGTGTACCAGCCACTGTGGTCTCTCTTTGCAAGGCAGATGAAGAACTCAAAGAATCGTGCTGAAGTATAGAAAACTAAATGACAAAAAAATACGCCTGCGTGTTTAGTTCAGAGCGCCTAGGTTTACCTGCTCCTCCTGTATACTTCTTAGCCATATTTAGAGGTCAAGGTGAAGGGGTAAACAGAACTATGCTGTGCTTCCTGGGTTTTAACGTTTGTATTTGAGTCTTTCTTTTGTTCTGGTCTACCTCGATTCAGTTGAGGCTAATGTACATATGAAGAAAATTGGCATTTCTTCCAATTGTTGTGAAGCACCCTAGAAGAGGAAAATGTTTTTGTGATAAACATTGCACCTTAAATGAACATGACAATTTGAGGGCTGGTGAGATATTGTTTTTTTGTTTGTTTTTGAAATACCTAAAACTGTATTATAGAAGATATTTTATTTAAGGTATTACTACTTGGGCAATGTTACTCTTGAGGTGCACCACATTAAACTGTATCAAACGGCTCTGCCCCGAAGGTGTCGCCAAAAAAATTTGAAGTGTGGCAGAGATACCCAAGAAACTTTTACATGCTGGTTGTGGACATTTATACCCAGAGTTCAGTAGGGAGGGTGATGTAAGATATTGTCACTGCATGCCCTCAGCGAGTTCATGTTCTTGACACAAATTACAATAAATGAGAGAATGGCATGCTTATGTACAGAGTAGTCATGACCATTGATGAAGACATAATGAACATTTGTACTCCCACGGTTGGTTTGGTTTCCTTTCTTAGATAATATCATGGTGGGATGGAAATGTTACATGGGGAATACATACAGAGACAACATATATTAAAATGGCTCCGCCCCTGAGGCGCTGCCAAAAAAGCAAGCTATGTTTGTTCACAATAGCAAGAATTCTGCTGCTATACCATAACCTGTGGCTTAACAGTTATCCCATGGGGTGTTTTTTTTTCTTCTTTTTTCGAAGTACCATGCCGCTGTGTTTTTTTGGCTTTGATTCCAAGTTTTGTATGTCAAGCTTGTTTATTTATGATGCTTAAACATGTTGATAAGGAGAGGGAATACATAATATATTTTATTGTAATTTTGTACTTTAGTGGTTAACAGAACGGTTAAGGGGTCAACTGGTTGTGTTATTGAAATCATGATTTTTTGCAGAAGTTGGCTGTATATACTAGATATGCATAGTATTGTGGTATTTAAATGCAAGGGGAAGAAAAGATATTAGGATTTACATTGTAGTGAAGTGGGGCAAATGTTTATGAGGTGAACTGTTTAAAAACTAGGCCTTAATATCGCCAAAGAATCATGGAGTTACGGTTTCTTTCTTACTGCCTTTGAGGTAATTAAGGAAAAAAGACAAATCCTTAAGTTGGACATAGTAATGAAGGAACAGAAATCATGCTCATAAGAATTATGTTAAATTTCTCTGAAGATTCTACCAAGTGTGGTATTGATATAAGGAGAGTTTTTCTTGGTACAAACCTACGAATGTCTTAGTACAAAAATTAGCAGAAATGAATATATTAGTGGTAAAGGCTCTCACCATCAGTTGATAGGAACTTTATGGTATGCATTTGCTTTAGCACAAAGAATACATAATCTGCTTTAAAAAATTTGTAACTGGATTGTTTTTGAATTACTCATGGGCTGATTATCAGTATAGTAGGTACCTTGCATGGTATAGATGTAGGGATATCGGAAGATCTTGAAACAAGATTGGAGGTGGGACGTTGCGACTTCATAGCTCCTAAGGGGATTGTTAACTGTTTCCACACAAAAATTGCATGCGCATCCTCAATGGAGTTAAACAGTAACCACTTCATATGAACATATTAAAAAAAGAATTATCACACAGTAGTATTTTGCTGGGGCTCTAGTTAATAAGTGGTTATGGCCTTGCCATTGATAACAAATACCTGTAGTTATTGAGAATGGATGTCACCAAACTTTTGTAACAACATTGTATCCTGTACTGGTGGGTTAAACAATGTGAGCCGCAAGAAGCCCACACCTCTTTTTCCTGCTATCCTGTATACAACCACGTTTTCCCAGAACTTACTACTGTATTATGAATATGTACAATGAATCGTCAACTGAGCACAGTAGGTCTTGTAAAGAAAACAGCACGCTTTTAAACAGGTTATGATCCGCCATCCCCGAAGCAACCAATTGGTTCAAATAACCCTGGTATCGACCACTAGTTTTAAAACATCCTAGCTGTTTGGAGGCCTGCTATGCCAGTTGATACGACATGGACACTTTGCAAACTTTCCCGAGTCTCTGTGCACTTAAACCTATATCCACTCTCAGCTTTCCTGGAGATCCACCTATTTAACCATGTCTTCTACTGTATTTCCAAAAATGGAAGGCATTCTCTTTTCCTGGATTTGTAAATAAATTTTCAACAGCAGACTGGATTCTTGGTGGCTCGCTCTTGTGTTTTCTTGATATTTTGTTTTCCATTTTCAACACTAAAGCAATGACGTTATGTAGTTGTGCAAAGCATGGGCAACATTGAAAATTGTAGAATTGCCTGACTAGATGATGAATAAATCATTTAACCCTCAAACACCCGAACGGGGTCAAATCTGACCCCAGGCGTACATATTGATGTGCCATTTGAAAATTTTTGAACAGATCAAAAATTCCTTCCGTGACTTTGTCAGTAAACCTCTTCTTTGACTTCTCCTAATTTTTTTCGGAGATCGGCACAATTTTTTTTAAATTGTGAATGAAAGTCTGAGCTTGGTCCGGCTGGGGTCAAATTTGACCCCAGCAATATGAGCATTTTTTTAAACACACGAAAGGCTTTGGCTGTCCACAATATGTCTTGTAGGAAGCATAATTGCTTCAATATTATAATGCAGTTTGCCAAGTGACCTTAGCTTAATGATTTGGTCATTAGGTTATTAGAGGTCATGACCTTTGACTATCATTTGAGGTCAAGGGTCACCCATGTCCATGCCTAGATTCTGGGATACAGGAAAAAAGAGTTGAGACAAACTATCCCCCTCTCTTATACACTAAGGGTGTCTGATCATGTTTCCCGAAGGTGAAGTTCATTGATAGTTCCCTTGGGAATCGAGAGCAAGGCTCATATCCAGTGTCTGGGGCCCTATACTGGCTTGTACAGCAGTGTGCAAGTATACCTATCTGATATCAAATTTCACAGGGTTTTGTCTATTGACAACTCTTATTTAGTAGACACTATAGTCTTGTCTACTACTCCGAAGAAAATTCACAACAATTCAAAAGAAGATTTCCTTTTTATTTTGACTTTTATACCTGCTACTACACCATACTGTGCCTACTGTGCCCCCCCTATATTTTACACACATAAAGCTAAGAATAAACAGCTGGAAAATCCCTACACATACAAAATCCCTTCTCTTTGACAGAAAACATTGTCCTGTACAACATCCATGGCGTTTCTAGCAATATTTACCTTTTTGGGGGGTTCCAACAAACACTAAAAATGATTATTTCTGACTGGGGGGGGGAGGTGTCCCAGGCTTGGCGCATTTTGATTGACAGCTGTTAATTGATAAACTAATACTATGTTATAAACATTTACAAACCACTTAGTCCAGTATTGAATATCTGCATCATAATAGCAACATGCGATATTTGTATAGATATGTTAGGGACTAAATCCAAGAAATAAAGGTAGTTAAGTTAGTAAAAATGTGGTCCTCCTCCTCGTTTTTGCATAAATTATGATAATGAGCTAAAATTATTCAAACCTGAACATGCCAAAATATACCTTTTAAAATGAAGAAGCTATGTATGTGAAAAGATCACTGAAAAAATGCAAAAAAGAAGATATTTTTGAACGAGACGAATTGGGGTCAAATTTGACCCCGTTCGGTCATTTTAGTCGCAAAAAAAGGTCGGGTGTTTGAGGGTTAATAAATATAATGAGCATCATATACATGTATATATATATATATACATGTATATATATATGTTTAGCTGTGAATCAGGCCATGCATGTTGATTTGAATATATGGATGACATCCTCTGGGAACCCAAAAATGATGGGAGTGTTCACATAAAAAACTAGAGGTCAACGATCTCATGCCTTCGTCAAAAGATGTTATCGTTATATAACTTAAGAAGGTAGAAGTGATATATTAGTCCCCCTAAATATGGAAGTTGGATTGTGAAAATTACCCCTGCCGATGCAGTCTGCAATCATGCATTGGGCAAGGGAAAAAACAGCTGTGCAGGCTGTAAGGCAACACCGCCTGCAGCTACATGGACTATCCCCTCTGGGACTTTCTCCCTCTGGGACAGCCTGTAGCCCATGTGTCACAATGAAGGTAGAGTATCATGGAAGGTAACTGAATTATAGAATTGCTTCATTTATTATGCAAATTAGATCATAATTTGCATAATTGTCATCTAATTATGTCAAGCATCACTTAAGCTACCTACACACCAAATATCAGGACGATCCGTCGACCGGTTATTGAGTTATCCTACTTTAAACATTTTCATACAAATGCTCCTGCAGTTCCAAAGCAAGCCGCTAGGGGGCCCAAACTTACGTCACTTCTTCCCGAGCACAAGAGCTATCTACCATCCAAAAATCATGACCCTAGCTTGTCCAGATCACCATATATCAAAACAGGAAGTTCCGCTGCAGTACCATAACGAGCCGCCGGGTTATTTATCATCGTTATATAACTTAAGAAGGTAGAAGTGATATATTAGTCCCCCTAAATATGGAAGTTGGATTGTGAAAATTACCCCTGCCGATGCAGTCTGCAATCGTGCATTGGGCAAGAAGTTCATATTCCTATCACTTCTAGGTCTCATCAAGACCTACCCACCTACCAAATATGAAGACAATCCATTTAAGCCTTCTCGAGTTATACTGTTTACAGACGCACACACACACGCACGCCCACGAAAACATACCCTTCTTGACGAAGGCAAAAATTGAGCAACAAAAAATATCATTCAGTTCATTATTAAATCTAAGTGGTCAGCAAGGTTGAACAAATAACTGAAGACACAGATGTACAATAAATTAGTTAAATGTTCTTGTTCTTCTTGACTGGAAGAATTGGTGGTGCTAGCTAGCCTACTTCACAAATTTCTTAGAGCGTGATACATGATTTTTTTCCACGGGCTAAGGTTCTCTAATGCGGCAGGTTCTCCAACAAGAGGCGTACACTCCCTCTGGGGCATAACTCCCTCTGCCGCATTAGAGCACCTAGGCCCATGTATCAGCGCTTCCCCCCAAAATAAATGCAGGCGCTCCAAGAAGTCTGCAAAGGAAGCTATTGCTAGCAACTGATTGGTACCCTGCTGCCCTTCCTCTGTAATCTTCTTTTCCTTTCGAACTCCATTATCCTTCATGTACCTGAAGAAACAGTATGGTCGCAAACTTTTTTTTTTGATGAACGAAAGTTGATGTTTGCACAGATGTCATCCATAGAATCAAGTTAGTTTTACCTAATGTTGATTACTGTTATGTATGCTATGATATCTGATATAGACTGATCCAATTACCACATCTATATCGCAGTAAAAACACACAAATGCGAAACACAAACAGAAAATTCAATCATTTGACTGACATGCATTCACTCTTTCATTGGTTGAGCAACTATTTTGATGAACAGCCCAGGTTGGCCAATCCTGGCTGACTTCTATCTTTGTGGCCAATGGCTAAAGAGCAACACAAGCATAAAGATGACAGTACTCCACCGCTTTGCCACCACAATTTAATCCAGAATATATGGGCTACATGTAGGTCTCTCATAGAATGTTTTTCCCTACTTTGGCTATTACAATCAGCAAAATTAGAAAGCTTTCCAGTGCCTACTTCTATATCCAGGTCCTCATTTGAAAAGTACATTTGGTTAGTACTTGTTTCTAGATTATTGCAGGTAAAATTTCTTTAGACTAAAAAGAGAATGAGAGATACTGTATACATTCTCAACTTCTATGAATATCTGCCCTGCTCTAAGACTAACTGAACTGTAGGTTTTACATAAAACCATACATGCACATACGGGTTTGGCCTAGAGGTTGCACCAGTGCACATTGCTTTAAGAAATTTTTGACCGAATGACTCAGTCTTCGTCAGCTATCTGACCCAATCACTCAGGACAATAAACAATGGTCCAAACAAACAAACAAACAAACAGGCCACACCAACCTTGCTTCTCTCAACCTGGACGGGGGGGGCCAAATAGTCCAACAACCTTTGACCCATTGTTGATGTCACACGTGTATAAAGTCAGTGTTTTAGTTGGAGAACAGTTCAACTTTTCCACATAAACATGAAGAAGTTAGTGTTATGATACATTTTTTTTTTTGGTACTATGTAATGATTGCTTACACACATTTGAAAATCAGATTAACCCAATCACCACATTTTATGTTGACCAAATTACTAACAAAGATGGCATCCTAACAACAATCATGTGAAATCATGTGTCCGTTCAACCTGCTCGTTCAGCTGTGGCCCTGGGTCTGAACTTCAGCGCATCCACATCACCCTGATGTTGTCTGTGTTCCTGTAATACAAATGTTTACTTAATTTCATCCATTTATAATAGTGCATAGTGATATTTAGTTATACGAATCCTTTAGCTTCTTCTAGTTCGAACTGTTTCCATTTCCATGTTACAAAGTTATTAAGGTGACCGGAGCCCTGACTCTATTGCTGTGTTGCCAGCAGACCGTCTATCATCATCAGGCCAAACTTGTGATCGACTGCTCCACAGCTGACTGATGATAATGATGAGTTATATGTCCAATCCGCCCATTGTAACGTTATACAATTTGTGGCTCTATTATAATCAAGGTGTTGAATTCTTACCAACGAGAGGTGATGGAGTTTTGGTAGTTGACCCTGTAGCCGTTGCAAGATGTGTGCACAAACTCTCCGGAGTGGTAAGGACGACCTCCAAATCTGATGTAAATCACCTGTCCTACAGCAGCTGTGGATGACCTGCAGCCAACGTACATGGAAGTCCAGGTGCCCAGAGTTTCCAGAGTTCCCCTAACGTAGACGTAGCCACCTACATACCCCTGGGACCATTGTCTGCAAATACCACGTAGCCTGAATTATGAATGTGTCATCTCTTATTTTTAATCTTACAATTCAAGAAATAGTTTTATGGTTCATAGTGGCAAATGTGCAGTTCTTGGCACATTGGTAACACCAAATCCATGTGTGTCCTCTTCAATGTTAGGACACTCTTTAAACGGATAAGCCAAATTGACTGGGCGTTACCCCAACGTGCAATGAGAAAAGTCATGTACAGCACCTTTCCCAAGGACACAACTTGGCATGTCAGGGGATCGAACCTGGGACCTCTTGGTTTTGAGCCAATTGCTGTGACCATTTTTTTTCTATTTGGAAAATATTTAATACCATAGCTGATACTATTTAAAAAAAAGATAGTAAGAAGTGTAAACGTACGATCCAGAAGGTGTCCTGCAGTTCCCAAGGTTTGCGAATGCTTGCGCAGATTCCATGGCCAGTGCTTGCGAAGAGCTGGTTCTATTTAGTAAAAAACATATTACATGGTATCAAAATATACATAGAAGATTTTTCAACTTGGCCATGAATGTAGGGTGATGTGCCCTCATGCAGTGGTGTGGAAAAACTAACCAAACTGTTTGTATCGACCTAATAGACATCTGGCTTCGTCTGCAAGCTATGACAAAATATATACTAGGCATCAAATACATACTCAAATCCACGGAACAGCCAGGATTGCCCTGTATTTGCTGTGTTGATGTCATCACTGACTAGAAAGTCTGTTGCGTTGATCTTGCTCATGATGCCTCCAGTCCAGGTGACTCCTTGGTAGTTGTGGCAGGTATTTGGACCAGCCTTGTAGTAGAATCTGAAATTGCCGACAAAGACGTACCTTACTAACTTAAGGACATACATGTATGTAATGCAGGGACTCTCTGGTAAATGACAGTTTTTGAGGTATGCTGCTACCATGCTTTAGGCATCTTCCAGTAAGAATATGTTGCTACGATGATCTACCAACTAGACATCTTTTGTCCTCAAGGATTGTAAAGCAAAGAAACAAACTGTTGACGCCAATACAACCTCCATTGGAAATGTTATGGATTCAGTAGTTATTGGTATAAGTTTCCTACCAATTCTAGATAGACCATGGCATCCTTAGCAGGCTCTATGACTGGGGCTTTTTTGCTTTGATTTATGATGCAGCTTTTTATGGTACATGTATATTCTATTTGTACTTGGATCTTTGTGCCTTACCTCATCCAACCACCTCCTAATGTAGTTTGGTCACAATCTGGAAAAAGGGTAACATTAGACCATCAAGCTAAACTGTTTCCTTCTTTAAATCCATAGGTATTGAACATTTTGCTGCTATAAGAAAATATTGTTACTGCTGCAACACTGTACTTCAAAAGTTACATTGTGTACAGCTAGACACCTGCACGTGGTTTTAATGACTCACCCAAACACAAGATACAGTCAAAGCTTAAGCCGGTCACCAGGGGACCAGAGAAAAGTGGCCGCGCTGGACAGGTGACCTGCTTAAAAAGGGTCGATTCTCTGGACTCACAACATGATTGAGAGTTAATGGTCTCCGATTCGAGGTGTTTCAATGTCAAATACTGCAGGTATCTTTAGATTCCCGAGGCCTAAACTTCACAGTTTCTGGCAAATGAAGCAATGTTTTCAAATTCGATTCATCAAATTCAATTACGTACTGTTGAAACTGACAGCTCACTGTATCAGATATCCTGAGGTCAAGCAAAGTAAAGTAAGTAAGTTTTCAATAATATTATTGGTGTGCTTGTTTCCTATCGTTTTTGCCGAAAATGTTTATGTTGACTTGAAGTGTTTGAGCATTTCGTAATCCAAAGTTCCCGGATGTATCTATTGTGGTTCAGTATGGGGGGAAATGATATTGATATCGCTTTACAAACACGCGCCGCTTAATTCGCACAAGCGAAATTTGTAAAAAGTCAACTAGTCATGTATTCATTGAAACATAGTCTATCATAAAATAGCACTACCTTCTGGACTTTAGGACTCCTTTAATTCTTGCGTTAATGGGGAAAATTTTCGGGACCGAGAAAAAGCGGCCGCGATGGCCAGGTGACCGGCTTGAAGAGGTGGCCGCCTAGGCAGGTTTGACTGTACTCATTACTTTTGGGTACAGAAGTATTGTTTTGGGTGGCAGAGTTGTGGGTTTGTGTCTCTGTCCTATTTTTTTTGCTTTGGTTGCATGGTGGGTGGGAGGTGATTTTGACAGATACTAGTAATCGATAGGAAGCCAAAAAGTAACACGAGCCAGAAAGTCAGTAGGTCACCTTCAGGCTGCTGCCAGGGAGTAAGTGGGTGGTATTTGGAGGAATTCAGGAAGTAGTGTAATACCTGATTTGATTACATCATACACTCCCCTCCACAGTTCCAATGCGTTCACAAAAACCCAAAATACTGATTTACCGACGAAGTGTAAAGAGAGCAATCAATCAAGAAGACCTGGACTCACAGACAGAGAATGGTCCTGAATCTGGATCAGGTCGCACAGTGTACCATCCATCTCCATGGTCAAGCCCAGCTGACTTGTATGCATTACATGTCGATAGTGCTGCAGGAAGGGTGGAATTGCTTGGTTAGTATGGATGAAACCCCATTACTTAATCCCATGCAGGGGAGTCAAGGCAATGGCACTTTTCTATTTCAGAAGGAATTTTCCTCCCCTGAAATGTCTGGTAGCATAACAAGTTATCATCCCTGCTAATGTAGGTTCAAAGTCACTAGAAATCCACTAGAACCCCCTTTCACCCTTGGAACCCAAACATACCCTATCTAGCCATTTTGATTCATCAGGCGGGTTGTGAACCCACAGACTCTGAGATAGTTCTAAATGAATGTAACTCACCATCACAGACGAAACTTCCCTCAGTGTTTGTGCAGTTATGTGCACATCCACCATTGTTGGACTCACATTCATTGATGTCTGTAACAAACAATATTACTTCAAGCATTTTTGCAAATACTGATGAAAAAAGATCTCAATGTTTAAAAGAGAGATTGTCTTGGTACATTCATCAGTTAATACTTAATAGAGTCCTCAGATATGAATACAAGTGTTACTTCTGGTTACGGGAGTATTGTTTTGGGTGTATGAGCTGTGTGTTTGTCCCAAGCGGTGTCGGTTGTGGAGGGTGGGAGGTGACTTTGACAGTTGATCGACAAGGATGTCAGTCTTGAAGGGGGTCCAGCACACACCATGTGGGAGGAATTGGGTGGTATATGGGGGAATTCAGGAAGTGGTGTAATATCTGATTAAATTACATCATGCAATATTATACTCAGATCCAATACAATACAAAAACCCAAAACACTTCCCGGAGGTCTGTGAACTTGAAGGTCACGAAAACCAAAAACACTTCCTTGAAATCTGAACTCTTCCATTTCTTGTTTTAAAATGTGTGCAATCATTGCAGAAGTGAAACAATCTTTATAACTGGCTCAACAAAATTGTAGCTCACCATCACAGGACAGGCCGTCGGCATTCAAGACGAAGCCAGCGCGACAAGAACAGATGAAACTTCCCACCGTGTTTGTGCAGATTTGAGCACACCCGCCATTGTTAGATGCACATTTGTCGACATCTGAAACCCAAAAATTGGATATTGGTTTCATACTTTGTATTTTGCTTTGGTAAAGGGGAGCTTGGACTTGGATGACTGTTGCAAGGTTAATCTCTTTGTACTTCCAGCAAGTAAAGAGAAGCCCTGCAACAGTCACCACAGCTAGATTTCAGGCTAACAAAAGGAAACCATAGAGTCCCTTAAGGCTTGAATGGTCTAAAATCTGCACTAACGTGACAAAATCTTGTCGCCTCTATGCAGATCTTTTCATCGTACCACCATGATGTTTGATTTGTTGTATGGACATCAGATACGCCAGTTGAAGATACATGTATGACAATCAGACAAAAATTGTAACAGATACAATGTACATGATTGTATGGTAATGTGTTAACCAGAACTAGAATCAGTCTTGATAATAATATGTACACGTATGACCATACCTTTTGATCCACAGGGACAGTCTCGGCCTGGCATCCCGTCACGGCCGTCTCTGCCAGGGATACCGGGCGGACCCTGCAAACAGACTAAAGACGAACAAGAACAAAATGTTAACAGCTAGAACCTGCACTCAGTCTGGAACTAAGGCCCAGTCACAATCAATTTTCTGGTTCTGTCATAGTCTTCCTGAAAAACCTTCAACTTTAAATTTTTAATGCCTGCCAATGGTGCCTAGCTTATACTACCAATTTAATGTGTTGGTTCTCGGATTTGCCTCTTCATTTTTTTCTGATTTGCAAAAAAAAAAAAGATTCTGGTTCTGAATCAACTAAAAATGCTCATATTTTACCCCCAACAGTTGGAGAAAGTCCTTTTCTTCCTAGTTGTTACAGTTTTTCCATCTATCAATGCAGTGGTTTGATTAAAAGTTCAGAATTCATTGTTTCAATTTTAACCCAGCCTTTTGTGTTGACTCCTATCATAGCATTTGGTAATAGGATGCCCACTCCTATTTTTTTCGCCCTGTCGCTTCATATTTTTTCTAAAAAAATCCAAGAACCAACAAATGAAATTGGTGTAGCCTAAAAGAAGGTATTATAGGGTAGAATAACCTCCTTGATTTACCCATATAACCTCCTTGGTCAGATCAAGGAGGTTAAAGAGATTTAATCTCCTTGATCTGATTGAAACTCCTTGGTTTACCCAACAAAAAAACTTCTTGACCCTGGTTCACTTCAACTCACCAACAAGCAAAGATTCGCACTTACCACCGGCCCCAACCGGGAAGGTCACAGAATTTACTGCTTCTCTCTTCACCCTTCGACCGGCTCTGCTTTTTCCAGGCCCCGACTTTCATGGAAGAGAGAAATAACGAATGAGTAACTTTTAATTGTTGACAGTTATTCTACCTGAAATATTCTCAAGTACATGTGCGTGAGCTAGACCTAGGTGTCAGTGATTTGCAGAAATTCACACGTCGCGTGTCACCAAATCGCACATGCAACATTGTATTTACATTTTCTTCACCCAAGGAGGTTCAAATCTATTTGAACTTTTTTTTACTTCATTGCACCTATATAATGTTCTTCCTCCACCTTAAAGCGGGAACACACAGATCGTCCGTGTGAAAATCAAAGTTAAACTGGTCTGCTGTCAAAAGTTTGTACAGGTAAAGTCTTGAAATTTGGCATTGTTTGACGATCTATATCTACGGTTTGGTAATAAGTATCTATCTTTTGTTAAAACTACTTCCTGTTTTGAAGGTTGAACAAATGACTGAACATATGTAATGTTTTTTATGAAGCCCATCAATGTATAAACCAAGGAGGAGGAGCGAGCACGGGATTACTCTCCATTCACTCATGGGTCGTGAAGAGTCAAATTCGCGTCAAGGTGTAAATTACCCTGATTTGATACATGTACTAGATATTCTGGCGACCTTCCTTTTAAAATTAATTGTTTTCACGTCCACTTCCAAGAAGACCCGGCATTTAATCTCCCAGCAGATCCTACGTTGGCAAGGCAGTATCCATTGGCCAGAGGAGTGTCCATTATTAGCTAATGGACACTGCTCTGGCGATACTGCCTCATGCCAACGTAGGATCTGCTGGGAGATTAGAAAAACCCCGAGAAAGTGCGCTCCCTACAAAAAAGGAGGCTATATACTACAAATGTAGTAACCTCCTTGCTACAAACAAAAGCTGCGTGGGCACGCAAACAATGGATGCAGCGGAGCGAAACAAAAGGGCACAACGGGGTGTTAATAATTATGTGCTCGCTGTTTTCTGATGAAACCAAGGTGAAACATATATGAACACAACTATATACTTGATGAAACATATATTGAATATCGATAATATCATTCCCCAAACTGAGTTTCTTCATATGACGATAAAGTTTACCAGTAGATTGACATGATCTTCCCTTGGCGCATCGTTTTGGATCTTAGCCTCCAGGGCATGGAGCTGCTCCCTCAGAAATGTCACCTCCACCTCTCGCTCTGCCCGCATTGCCGCCACTTCCTTCTCGACGTTGACCACTTTCTTCTGGTAGTTTGACACGGCGCTCTTCAGCGCTGACAGCTCCTCTATCTCTCGGGCCTGGATAGCCACCCGCTCTCTCAGACGCGCCCCTTCTTGGATGACCAGGACGATGATGACCACGGACATGCTCGCTGTCAGAAGTTGGACCAGCGAGGTGAAGGCAAGAGTACCACCACCTTGCCCGCGACGACGACTAAAGTAGCCATCACTATCGAAAGAGAGCTTCTCAGTGCTCATTCTCTGTGGGGGTCAGTTTGTAATTATTGTGGCCTCTAGCACTGTTAAACAGGTACGGCTGCCACAAGGTTTCTACACAATTCTGATCTGCATACAGATCTAGATCTACCACTTCTTCAGACAGGGAACTGTCAGGGGATTCCCCACAACTTCACCTATCACTGGCTAACTACCATCGAGCATTTTGATTGGCTATGAGCCGAAAGTGAACCCCAACTTCCTTGTGACGTCACTGTACGTACGGTGAGTCATTAAAGCTGAGTCATCCTGTAACTTTGGCAAAGCGCCCAGCTAAACAGGCAGCTAAAGAAACTAATGAAATCAAACCACATGTCTGCTTGGAGATGAGCCTTTTAATCAAGGAAACCGTTTTTTTTCCAATAAAGACTTTCCATCCAGCTTCAACAAAAGAATCACAAAACTGGGCTGTCCCTAACGTCTGAATCTGACGGAATTGTTTTTGTACATTTGAACCTTTCACAATATCCCTCTTTTATAGAATTTGCTTTTATCATACAACTCCAGACATGTTTCTTGGTTTGACAATATCAAATAGGAAGGTTTTTCATTGTCACAAGTATTTAAAATTCCCGCTCATGCAACTTTGATGGATAGTCCATAATGAAAAAAAGCTGGGGTCCTTGAGAAGTAATAAATACTGCTATTTACCTAAATTTGTATTGAATCAGAAAAAAATTAGTTCATAAATGAAAGACCAGAAATTTTATATCTTTGTAATACCACCAACAGGCGTTTTATTTCGTGAATATATCGCACAAAACATTCTATGCTTAATTTGTAAAACTACCTCCCCTAATTCAACAGTGCAAGCTCCCGCTCCCAAGAGCCTTTGCGAAATAGCCTTAGCAACAAACTAAAGCAAAATGGCGGACGCAGTCTGAAAGAAGTCTGTTTATTGTTGTTTGGTTGGTGGTCTGAATGGGGGATTATATTACATCACATTATACAACCCCAAACGGCAGCTAATGACCTATTTATACAGTCAGCTTCGTGTCTTGTGGAGGTAAGTTTTGGTCAGGTGAGATTTCCCAAATGATTTTACAGTGAAGGTGGGAGGGGGGCAAGAAAATTTCATCACAGCAAAAACTAATTTGTTCAGCCAGATCGACCGCTGTGTTGTGGTGGCGATCCTGCGGTGACCTACTTATGTTGGGGTAAATATTTTGACAAATCATGAAGAAAACGTATTTTTCTTCTCACGTGTAGGTCGTCCAAGCTTCTAAAGTTGGAAAAGTAAGTAACGTTACCTGAAATCGCTGAAGTCTATTCGTTACTAAAATTCACAAAAAATTATTTCAAACTTATTACGGACTAACCAACGGGCATATTGTATTGAGATTAGTCTATAACGGAAATTTGACGAGTTTGGCGACTGTACACTAAATGTGCTTTGATTATGTTGACATTTAATTTAACTTCAAGCATATTTTTAAGTCCCAGTATCGTATCCAAGAAAATAAATTTGTGTCAGATTTTCAGTAGAAGTCTGTTGTATGAAAGTATTTTAATCCTCATGTAATCCCTTACAATGTTTCCAGGTCAGGATCTTTCCCAAACAAAGACCTGGAGTTACAAGGATTATGCTGGTTGTAAGGATGTCCTAGTTCAGAACAAACACTTGAAGAAGACATGACAGCAGGTAAGACAAATGTCTTTAAGTAGTAATGATACTTTTAACAAGGCAAACAGATGTCAAGTCTCAAGGAGTCTCAAACCCAAATTTTGTGTCTGGTGGGTTAGTACCGGCATGGAGTTAAAATATTTTAACTCCATGGTACCGGTAAGTGAAAAATGAATCTTCAGAACAACATGTACTTTTAAAAAAAGGGTGTTTTAAGATCAGCCTAATTTACATACTTTTTTGCCTTTTTTGTGTGTTTGGATGATTAGATTAATGATGCAGCTAAATACTAGTAACATGATAACTGAAGCCCTTAGCCAATCCTGCAATCAGGCAGTTTTGATAAATTAGTAAATATGATAATTTTGTTGCAATCTAGTTTGGCAACTGAAAAAAATCTGATTATCTTTTGGCACCTGTGATAAATTCCATTGTTATGCAGGTTTTGGGGAAGTAGCTTCCAACACATGTCTTGGTTTTGAAAGCTGTTTATGCTGTTAAAAACTTGGAAGCTAGCTGTATATGCTACAATGCAATGTAACATATGCAATGCTACAATGCAATGCAACATATGCAATGATACAGTGAAATGCTAACACGTTCACACATACTCTTAATTGCTACGTAAACAAGACTTACATTTTGCCTAGGGGCATGAATTAAGTAGAGCAGACAACATGCAAAACATGCATATGACTGTCTATGTCTATAAGCCACTGCACATGTCAAATTTGCGATATGGACACTGGCAATATCAGGAAGGCGACAGCCTTTTCTGTAGTATGAAGAGGAATTTTAAGGTCGTACAAAGGCTTTTCCTCGAGACCGCGAAAATCCCCATCTTTCTTCTTCATACACAATATCCATGTTACAAATGATGCCATTCATTTATTGTGGCCTGCTACATATACATGCTCTCGTGTTTCAAAAACATGCGCAAGTTCTGAAACCTGTCCATGCAACACCATCTTAAGTTTTACACACTCCACGGCCACCTCTGAAAGGAGTGATGTTTGCTTCACTTAACTTCTTTACGCCACAGAGGCTACCTACTATTTAATTCCACCACATATTTCACCTGCGGGAATGTGAAACAAAAAGAGTTTGGCAGAACTAGGGGGTAGGACCCTGCTGGGAAGAATGCTATAATCCTCTGTTTTTGTGTAAAAGCCCTTCAGTACGATAAGTACTTAAAGTGCTATTAGTTGTTTAAACTCCTATTCTGTAACAAGGGAAGGTAGGTAGATGTTTTCAAGGTGGACACCAGTTGTGTTGTTGTGTGTTAGTTCTTAGACTTAAATGTGAGATATTTTCGTTGAAGTTGGCAGTAGAAGGTCTGTTGTTTTTTTAGTTTTTTGAGACACATTGAGTGTCTTGCCAGATTTTTCAGATGTATTATAAAGACAGTTGAGCATAACATTCTGGTCTAACTTTTCATGCATCAGTGATTGTACCTGGTTGTATAGCATTACCTACTCAAGGTAAGGTTATGTTTCTGTATGTGTTATCATGTAGTTCAGTACTGTACAGTATTTCTGCTAGTGTCAGTAGGAAACTTAACTCATGTAGTCCTCCTACATCTTGTCCTAGTTCTTTGGTCATTAGTTGGTTTGAGCATCCTGATTTTTGTCCCTGTTTGTTTGTAAATGGGACCTAAGTAGCACTAGTAAAGGGCTCTCAGGTCTCTTTAACAGAGTTGGTATTTTTAAGCAACACTGTGTGGTAACTAAGGATAGGCTATGCCAACAAATTAAGACCACAACCTTTTCCTTTATGGGATTGTACTTTTTGGCACAGAGACCCCAGGCTTCATACATGCTGTACAGAGAATGTTGCCAAATGCACTGGGTAACATTTTATAATATATCATATCGACCCTTTCCAGTAGCGTGCATGTTGGGTCAGCGACAACAGTTGGGACTCGAACTCCCAACCTCTTGGTCCAGAGGCAGGGTCCCTAACTACTGGACTACGGACACTACGCTACTATTCTCTATAAATCTGATTCATTTCTGTTACAGGTGTAGTAGCAGAAGACCCCATGTCCACCAATGGGGACCAACATGACGGCGTGCATCAGCCGTTTTTCCTGAAAGTGACGACGCTGTCCCCGTTCGGACCCAACCTGCCGGCCGAGCCTAAGGCCCCCGCCCCCCTCAGCACAGTCGTCTTTCGTCGGAGCGACTTCTCGGAAACCACGACCAAAGTAGGTCAAACCAATTTGCTTCATTTTTAATCACTTCTGCTTATGGAAATATTGTTTGGGATGGCTGAGCTGTGGGTTGGTGTTTCTGGTTAGAGCAGGTTGACAGTCTGTGAGTTGGGAAGATTGACAGGCAGAATGACAGGTCAAAAGATCAGACACAGGAAAGGGCTCTGGCCAGGAGCCAGTAAGAAATTATATATGTATTATATATATATGTGTGTGTGTGTGTGTGTGTATGTTTATATATATAATATACTGACTATTCTAAGTATAGGGAAGAGGGACTATAGTATTGATAAAGTAAAAATATGGTGGTCAGAATGCACAGGAGATGTTGTGTATTCAAAACATTTGTGTCTGAAATAATATTAGTAACAGTCTCTTTTGCATGAAGCACTAGCTATATACATGTATTGACAAAATATAAAGAAAATTGACTCTAATCATTATCCTCATACCATTGCTGTATTCAGATAACTTGGCCACTCAGAGTTAAAGTGTAAAGTCCAATTGGTCCTGTGTTTGTATAAGGTGCCAGTTATATACAGTATGTGTTTGCACAAGGATTAGGTGAAACATTTGAACATGGTAGTTAGGTAAACACATGTCGCTATGGAGCTATTGGCTTTGTACTATTCAGTCTTCAAACAAATTTATGGCTGCTTGAAGGAATACATAGTCGTTAATTAACAATGCAAATACATGTACTTGTGCAATACAGTTTGTGCTATGTTAAAGAGTTACATCAATTTTGGTATGTAACTAAAGTTATTGGCTTGAGTTAGTGCATATAGATGTTTTGAACATTGATTCAACCTCTGATAGGGAGAAAACCCTCTTCCAATGTGACATAGTTTGCTGAATAAAAGTTGAATGCTCAAAATCTGCAGTTTGGAAAGAAGCTGCTAGAGGAACCAAAATTCGATCAACTCTTCTGTAGGCCAAGAACTACAAAGCATACCACCAAACAACAAAATCATTATATTTTTTGCATGATTTTTCAAATTAACTTGTTTACAAAATAGCATTGTTTGCAAACTAACCAACCAGCACACTAATTAACACAGGTAAAATCATTAACAGCATTCCTGATAAAGTTAAATGTCGGCACGAACATCTAAAACCTCTAACAACCTTGTTTCTGGAGACACAATCATTCGGATTGGACAATTAATCCCTTTGAGCTGAATGTTGCCCGACCTTCGGAACTATTGGAGGATGATTAACCGGTAAAGCGAAGATTAAATGTGTCAAAGGTCACATTGAAACGTACTTTAGCTTGTGGCAATGACATATTGGGTACATGTAGATTATGTCTTGATTAGATAGTTAGTAAACACATCTTCGTGAGGTTTTTGGTTGTGCAGTCTGCAATGGATAATGATGTTTATTTGCAAACTCCTGCCCGAGGACTAATTGCAAGGTACATGTAACACCAAGTATGTAAAGAGGTAAAAAGGTCTAGTCTACAGATCTATATGGTTTTTATATGCACAATACTGAGGGGTTTGACTTCTTCTTTGGAGGCATACATGTACAATGGATACTGCAAGAGTGTAAAATGTTGTAGTTTTGTTTTATAAAATTGTAGAAAAATTCTACACATTCTACAAGCTTCTGTATATTATTTGCAGTAATAGAAATGCTGCAATCAGATGAAAGGGATAATATTAAGTAAAATTCTTTAAAAATATGGAAAGCTAGAAAGTTTTTAAAATTATTACATGCATCCATTGAATCAAAGTATAACATACAAATTTGAAGCCTAGTTATTTCAAAGTTGTAGAAATGTACAGTATTTAAAACATTAATAATCTTTCATTGTGTTTTTCAGATCCACGCCTCTGCACCCCCCATCCTATCGTGATGTCCTGCTATCCCCCCATACAAGCTTTGCGGAGGCCAAGTCCTACAGGTCACGCTTTACCGTACCCAAGAGTGCCCCAGCTCACAGAAGGTAACTTGAACTTGTTCCTCACATGCTGAAAATAGATAGTAGATACTGAAAATTGATTGAAGTTGGTGCATCTAAATTTCACCCTATTGCATGCAAGAAGCAAAAATACATTTTGCTTTTCTACTTATCAACTGTCTCTTATCATAATTAAAACATCGTAGTATTTTAAGTGTTTATGATAATATTATAATTGTATTTTATTGTTAATAAATACAAATGTATTTTAGATGTTTATAATGATTTTCAATGCTATTGAAGAGTTATCATGTTACCTTATCTTTATTGTAAAGATATATTTTTATTAATTGTTGCTTCACATTTCAGCCTATAGCTGCCAAATTATGACACTTTGTCTGGTGCACAGTTCAATTTATATACTGCTCCAAAACCTGGTTGGGAAGATTGCAGCAAATGAGAGAAAAACTTACCAAGTCCCACTTTTGCCTCAGGTTCAGGACTCATACAGCTAGAGATATGGAAATGCATGTGTCACTTCCTTGTAAACTTAGCAAATACGCCATACAAAATACATCAAGCAACTGGATAAATTGTCAGCCGTTTCAGATAGCATCCGCTATCTTTCATCAGCGACTGAGACTGAAAACATTCCTGTAGTTTGCAATTGGTTCAAGCCTTGCTTGTCTCATTTTTACAAAGGTAATCCAGCCATTGCCTTTTATCATTTTGTCTCATGACTACCAACCAATTTCATTGTTGCAGCCTGAAAGGATAAAGCACTCAAGTTGACTAAGTTGTGTAGTACAACAATTTGTCATTTTGTTGTTAAAACATTCTAACGTGTAAGAACGACCCTACAGCTAGAACAAATTGCACGGCCCATGCCCCTATTCTCCGCCATTGTTCTGTCTATATACACGGCAATGTTGACACTGTTACTGGGAGCTTTGTCGCCCAGGAAGCCATGTCGGCCTTTTAGTTTGCGATGAAATACAAGAGTTAGCGCACAGTCAACACGGGGGAGGTAATGAGAATTCCTTCACAGATGAAGGGACTGGGGTGGCCGAAAATTTTGTGCAGTGGCTGATTTATTATACTGAATGAAAAAATGTTACTATTTTGTAACTTCTGTGCATGTTTTCTGACAGAAAGGTAGGTATGGTGGAACAAGAGAAATGCTACCTATTTTTATTTCATGGTAACATACAAATGTACGCTATGATTATAATGGATGGTTTTTAATTATCATAATGTCCAATTAAATACATTTATCTGATATTCCATAATTATTAAACAGTTAGCTTATCCCCTTTTTCTATCAATAATAATAGCAAGGTCTTCCTTGAGCTGTGTCTGTCTTTTCTTCTGCCAAAATTTTCAACAAAATTATAAATACTTTCATCAAAATACTGTCAAGTGATTATCATTAAGCCACACCATTTTGTTCAGTTCTTGGACATATTAGGTGAAAATATAAGAAGTAGAGGCAGGGAGGAAAACTTAAATATGACAATATTCACTCCATAAAACTGAGTGTACCAAGGTAAAAACCCAGTCATCAGGCTTTGTTTTTACTTAAATAGATGTTTTTCCAGTTAAGCATATTTCTTTTTAAATCTGAGAACCAACAAATTAAATTGATGTGGCTTGTTGATGTTACAAAAGAGGCCAAAAGATCATGAGATGTTGTATTGATAGTGAAACACCAGTTGTCTTTACTGGTGGCTGTATTGTGTCCTGTCATTCAAATGTCATTTGTTGTCAGGCCATGTGTTGAACATACCTGCTGTCATGGAACGATTGACACCACCATTTACCTCTGCCTGTTCAAATAGCAACTGTCGTTTTTGCCATAGTACAGGCACGTATCGAGTCAACACTTTCCCCTACATCTTCATAATGGGGGCAGTTTAACGCACAGACGTCAAACAAGATGGTTGTCTTTTGAAAGTGTACCCTGCTTTTTTTCTTGAAGAAATCATGACCATTTTGAAGCCATCTGGCTTTGTTTGAGAAAGTTGTTTTCGCAGAAACTTTGTGAATTTCTTAAAGCACTCATAACTTTTGTAAGTCTTGAGTTAAAAGAATTAATTCTGTAGTATTTTAATCTTTTTTTTCCAAGTCAAACGAAGGCAGTGTGTTTACAAAACGACTGTTCTTTGCAGCCATCTTGTTTTGGTTTGCGTGAGAATTTCGTAACACCGTTAACTGGTAGTTATGTCGAACCAAGGACTCTTGAGCGCGCTTTTGTCGGGATTCGGTTCGTTGTACGGGATCAAACTGGAGCCGGGAAAAGCGAAACTCCCTCCGCTGGAACACGTCCCCGCCATTCATGTTCAGGACGCGTAAGTTTTGGAGCTAAGTGTAATTAGCGTGTTGTAGAGCACTTCAGACTAAGGACATGTTTGACATAGTCTAGACAAGTTGTCATGCAAAAGGTACTTGCTGTAAACCTTGTTTCTACTTTGAAACTGGGAGCTCAAATATGTTAACAAGTTATATCAGTCATTTTACTGGTAGAATATTTGATAAGATACATTTGTAGTTGGCTAAATGTCAATGCAATAATGTATTGAAGATACAAAGTCGTAGAATGTTAGCTTTGTAATCCATGTTAACGTTGAAGTTATTCTTGTTATTATAGCCGTAGTAGTTAAACTTAAGAGCCACAAATACATGGTAATATTAGACTGGTTTTCAATTCAAACAGTGAATTTTTAATTTTTAATAGAATCACTGCATTGATTGATGAATGGACAAACTGTAACAACTAGGATGACAAGTACTTTCCTTAACTCTGGTTCCAAAAGAGCATTTTGGAGTTGATTCAGAACCTGAATGGTACATCTTTTTTTTTCAAATCAGAAAAAAAATGAAGTGAGTGAATCTGAGAAGCAAGAAGTTAAATTGGTGTGGCCTTATAATCCTTTTTACTTTTTCAAGAGGCAAGCTCTTCTAACCACTCAGTGACTTCAATGAACTTGAACTACTGGTATGAAACAGTCTGATTTTGAATAGCGACAGTTAGCAAGTGGTTGCTATGGTGATGTTAAGTTTGACAGATGATAGTATGTTCATGGACAATAGGAAAGGAATGTTGGAGAAAGACCCTGTCACAGATATAGCTAGACAAAGTGTTCCAAGGTTTTAGTAGGGATTATAATTTCAATAGTTCACTTTCATCTATTATGTCTTTTAACAGCTAAACATTGCTGCCAGTTGCAGAGTTGCCATTGAAAACAAATGGGTCAGGCCACACCAATTTAATTTCCTGGTTCTTGGATTTGCCACCTTCGTTTTTTCTGATTTGCAAAAAAAACCCCACGAAATTCAATCGTGTATATGTACCATTCAGGTTCTGGATCAACCCGAAAATGCTCAAATTTTGGCACCAATAGTTAAAGAAAGTCCTTGTCTTCCTACTTTTTACAGTTTTTCTATTCATCAATGCAGTGATTTGATGAAAAATTCAAAATTCATTGTTCAAGAATTATAAACCATGCCAGTACATTGACTTTGTGGCCCCAATGGTAAAATCTGGGGCTATCACAGGATACCTAGGCCTGTTTTTTTTCACCCGCGTGCTTCATTGATTTCCTGCAAAAATCTGAGAACCAACAAATCAATTTGGTATGGCCTTACAAAAGCCTGTTTCCCAGCTGGCATACCAAACATCAGGATCAATTCTTCAAACGCTTATTCTCTGTGTCAAGAAAAACCTTTGGTATACGTGTTAAACTATAGGTACATGACAGGATCTAGGAGGTTCCGTTAAGTCCTGTATGTGTGTGTAATGCTGCTAGATTTCGTAAAGAAGTTAGCAACAAGTCACTCCAGTTTGGTTAAGCTTCATTAGATATTGAAGGGGCCTGCAGCTGAAGCTGTGAAGAAAGCCAGTGAGTTTGAGTCCAGCAAGGAGCTTTTCAACCTTGGGTCAAGAGAGGGTGATTTTCTCAGTTCGACAAACAGTGATTGGCCAAGCAAAACCTGAGAACAGCAGGATGGGCGTCAGAACAAACAACCAGCTCTGCCGGGATGCCCGGATACGGCAGGGACATGTCTTCAGCCAGACGAACGCAATAACGTGTCGCTAACGCACCGTGTAGTACAGAGTTTTATGGCAGCCGTGCTTCAGTGTGTTACTATGGGGATTCAACCTCGTGTTGTTTGTGACCTGTTGCATAAACCACCAGATGATGTCAGAGTGTGCTTTTGGGGCCATTCTGAACCGAGGAGTTAGTATGGATCATTTTTTGACTGGGATGCACATGTACATGTATAAGGATGTACATTGTCACACCATGCAGCACCCTTAGTAGTACATATAGTCTCTCTACACGGAGGATACAGTGTGAACTCTGAAGATTGGTAGCTGTGTCTCTAAGGAGCTGCGTGGAAGACATTGCTGCTTCTTGGAAGGAAATTAAGCAGAAGAACCCGTACTCCAAGTACCTTCAAGATAAAGGGACTTCTTAAGTCTCAAACTTGGAACTCAAGGACCGCAACAACAGATGTTGCTGGAACCTAACACTCCGTGTTGAAGAAAACTGTATTGAGAGAGGGGGTGACTTGCTTTCTAGCAATAGTGAAGACAGTTTCTGTGATTTTGAAGATCTTGCTGGACAAAGAAACAAGTGGAGTGGGACTATGACAATGTTGGCCAGGAAAACCACCAAGATTCGCCTTGTTTATGACATGAGAAGAATGTGTTGGATCTCTCTGTGGGTTTTTTATATTTTTTGTCCTCTTAATCCTTTTTTATAGTTTGCCTACATGTATTTGTTACTGTAACAGTTACTGTTTTTATATGAAATAGTGTCTTTCCCAAAAAAAACACAACACTTAGGGCCTGCCAGGGATTCGATTCCAGAAGTCATCAACCGTAACCACAAGACCACCTTGCCACCTTCTCTTCAGCTTTCTTCAGAATAATGCTGCAGCTTCTGTTTTGTGTTGGTCATCAGGAACTGCCATAGAGACAGACATAGCATGCATAGTCTAGTGGTTAGCGACCCTGCCTCTGGACTAAGAGGTTGGGAGTTTGAATCCCGGCTGTTGTCGCTTGCCTGACATGCATGCTACTGTAAAGGGTCGCAGTCCTTAGGACAATTAAGATGTTAAGCTGTGGTCCACTGTTCATTGTGCTTGTCGAAAAGAGCTAGGGGAATTTCCCCAGTACAATGAACCTGTAAATTTTAAATACGGTACTGTCTGTCTTCTCTGTCACAACCAGTTGGAGGAGTACATGTAGCTCTTCAATAAGCTAAAACTGGATTGACATCACTTTCCTTTCCATTTTTTATCCCCGATTTGTGTTTCAGATGTGAGCGGTTGGACCAGGTGGAACCGGAGCAGATCAGTGCCGACAAACAGCCGTATGAGACCGAGTCGCGCCCGTCCACCAGTACAGCCATCAGACACAAGACCTTGGAGAGTCACCTGCCAGTCAAGAGGGCCAAGCAGCCGCAGAATAGAGAGGTTAGAACTGGGCATTTTTTAACAAAAAAAAAACAAAGATTTCATACCTCTGTAAAGTTGTTGTGGATTTTCTGTTTTATTTACCATTGTGGATATTTTCTTACTGATTCCATGCATATCCCACTGTCTGAGGCCATTTTGACCTCCAATTTGACCTCACTTCTTCCCAGCCTGCAGGGAGACCATTTTGACCTTCCTGTCAGTCTGTGGTTACACCATTTCCCCCCTCACTTCCTGTGACTCTACTGTATTCAAATAACTACAGAAATGTCAGTAAGAATAGAATCAGTGAGAAATTCACAATAGTGAATAAAACAAGAAACTAACAACAAACAGCCTCAGAGTAGAGAGGTTAGAACTGGACATTTCTTAACACTTGATTACCTTGAAAGTTCATCTACATTGGTAAAATCAAAGTTGAACTGTAATTTTCAACACTTACCTAAATTTTTGACTGCTTCTGTGACGTTATAGGCTGGGGCATGGTATAATTATTACTTTTAATATAAACTTTCCGCAACAATAATGATGCACTGTTCACCAAGTCACCAAGTGATGTCACAGAAGTGGTGGATTCCTTTACATTCCTTATAACTGAGTGACTGACTATAAAGACTGAAGATGGACAGTCAAAAAATTTGAGTACGAGTAAGCCCAATTTTTATCGATGATACTTGGATCCAAACCAGGGTATTACCCTCTACCTAATATGTACACACTCTTGTAAACTTGTTTGATGTTAAATGTTTTCTAACAGGATAGTCGTAATTGTTTCCCTTGTTCCCAGGAGTCACCCATCCCCGTTGTAGTGTCTCCTGGTTATGTGTTATCACGGAGCCGCAGCAAGGTTGCCATGACGATCAAAACAGACGGCTTCTTTGATCCGCCCAAGAAAGAAGTGCCAACCCATACACTTGACCAGGCAACGTGAGTACATAAGGTTCTGTGCTCTTCTGTCATTGTTACACATTCATTGTTCTTTACTGCTTTATCCATTTGGGTTACTGGTGTATCTCACACCATTGTACTCCTGCACTTGCATGCTTGGCCCCTAGAGGGCACTGTTTACACAGTTCTGTAGAATCCCTAGTCTATAGAGAATACATGTTGTTCTGTTGCACATGTGTCTTCATCTCTTTGTTCCTTCTGCTTTGTTGTAGAATCAGAAAACAAAAAGATTCCAAGCTGTTTTTGCCATGCAGGACGTTCAGAGTTCTGAGTCAGATGCTATGTTTACAAAGATGTACATATATGACATTCCCTAACTTACAATTGCAAAGTTTTTGAATTGCAAGTAGTAAGGGCATTAAAGTTCATTGCTGTACATAATACAACAAGAATAGGATACTGAATTTTTATCCAGTGTAACAGGCCAGACTGCCCTTATGATCAAAATACACCCAGGCGTAGTTTGGCCAGAGGTACATGTATAGTTTCACCTGTTACACTGGTATGCTAGCAATTGAATTGCTGAATGAAAGCAGACTTTTTGCTTTTTTCTCCCTACTTTAGCCAAGACCTGATCAGTGACTTGAGGCAGCAGATTTCTGACCTGACCCTGTACCTAGAGGAAGAGAAGCTCAACCATAGGGACACTAAGAAACAGGTGGGACTCCATGTACTAAACACAACTAACTGGTCGATTCTGTATCATGCATTCCTTAACTACATGTGCGAAGGTTTTGTTACCTCTTTGTGTGTTTGCTTGTGTTGACGTAGTTATTACCACATGCTAGGTATGTTGGGACACTGATAGGAGGTTAGGTCAAACACACTCACACACTCACTCACTATCTGGTTTAATGTCTGTTGTTCCCCGTCTTCCGAGGGTTAGACGTGCTTGCACACTGATGCTGAGGCTTGATGGCAGCCCGCCATTTGCCTCTATCCTGTGCTGTTATGTAGGTTTAGGTGGTGGAAGTCCTCCCAGAGCTCCCCGAAAAGGTTATCTCATTTCTTGCTTCCAATTTCCTGCTATATGATTATGAATGCCTGTTGTCTTTGGGAGCTAGTGGGACAATATTAGGCAGAATCAGTGGAAAATTCACATTGTGACTAAAACAAGTAATGCACAAAAATATTTCAAGGGGATACATGTACTTTCACAAAAATACTTCCTCCCAGCATGCAGGGAGACCATTTTGACCTACAGTTCAACCATCCTGTCTGTGGTTATACCATTTCCCCCCTCACTTCCTGTGACACTACTGTATTCAAATAACTACAGACACACAAGCAAACAAAGACACTGAAAACAAAACCTAGTTATATGGAGATAAGCACGGGAGTTTTTTGCTTAAT
Organism: Branchiostoma floridae x Branchiostoma japonicum; assembly: GCA_013266295.2. Classification (NCBI taxonomy): domain Eukaryota; kingdom Metazoa; phylum Chordata; class Leptocardii; order Amphioxiformes; family Branchiostomatidae; genus Branchiostoma; species Branchiostoma floridae x Branchiostoma japonicum. Next base: position 9,645,985 of record CM023834.1, on the reverse strand, counting down.
AAGATTTTTTTAATAACAATTTTCAACCATTGCAATACAGGCAGCTGAAGAACTGAAGAAAAGAGAAGAGAAGTTGAATACGAGACATGAGGAAGAGATGAACAAGTTGGAGGATGAGTACGAGAAGGAGATAGCCGACATGAAGGCTGCGCAGCAGAAACTCATGGCCCAGGAAAAGGCTGCGTCGGAGGCTATACATAGTAAGGGATATCATGTTATACTTTAGAATAATCTTGAACTTACAGTACCTCAAGCATAGCTTGCAATGAAAAAAATGCAGTGCTTGAAAAATCATACAGTACAAACACAATGAAGTGTTATATCTTCAGTCTTCGTGTTTTTAAAAAAAATGATTATGATGTCAGCAGTTTTGAATTTTTTCTCTTTCTATTTGATGCCATCATGATGTCAGTTTTAAAATTTTTTTCTCTCCATTTACAGACAGATTGACCTCTGACCTCAACTTCATGAAAAGCTCCTTTGACACCTACAAGGTAGGAAATGTTTCTAAACATCCCTTTCTCCACGATTTAAAGATCTATTTCTAGACACATGATAGTTTTATAAGTACATGACTGTACTTTGTTAACACAACAATAGGACAGGGATGTTCTCAAGTTTTTCTACAACTATGGATAAGCAAATGTAAAGTAAATACATAGACAGTACTACATACTAGTACATGTATGTACTAGCAATGTTTTAACTTTAAACAAAACCTAAATATTATTTATATTTCAGTCTCTATCTTTGAATTTGAGCATCACAACTATAGTATTTTTTTTAGCTAAGCCTGGACACAAGTTCCTAACAAGTTAATAAAAAGTGCTTTAATTGTTAAAACCTCATATTTCAGACCCAAATAGTTGAAGAGATGGATGAGAAGTGGGCAGACAAGGAGGCAGAACTTCACTTCAAGTTTGAGGAAAGGATAGAGTCGGCTATATATGAACAAAGTAAGTTGCCAGTGAAAGATGCATGAAAGTTATCCATCCAGAATGATAGTATTTTAATGAAACATCACTGGCAATTATAACTTTTATGTTGCATTTTTAAGTTTGACTAAAAACTTTTATCTTTTACTTACTACTTGCCAACATGTTCGAAAACTAATTTTTTTTGTTACTTCCTTTTTAGAGAAACAGTTAATCCATGAACACCAGGATGAAAAGGTTGCTATGAACCAAGAGTTCAAAAGACAGATCCAGACCATTGCTCGAGAACACAAGAGAGAAATAGACGTAAGTCAATTCAAGTCAATATTTATTCCAACAACTGAATGTGTTGTTCGGACAGGTGTGGGGGAGATGATTCTTAAGATTACTCTCTGAAAAGTATCTTAACTGTTAACTATAAATTAAAAAAGTAGTTTAAAATTCCTAGAATTGTTAGATATTAACAATACTTGAACCTGTATGCCAGTTGCATTGTATCTGCTACAATTGTCATGCAATAAAGTTATTCTGCTTAAATGTGTACCAATTACCTAAAATCTATACTTGAGTCCATCAGAAAATATTTGCTAATAGATAAATTTAAAAAATTGTATCATCTTAACGTTCAACTTAAGTCAGTATAACAATTCAATATTATAATAATAACATAACACAGTCAGACTGTCCTTCATAACAATTCAATATAGCATAAATTTGTATCAAATACAAATTCTTGATATCTACAAGGTACATCAGGGGTCGAAATAGATTTTGGGGCCAACTTGCACTGGTGCAGATGAAAATAAAAATACTTGCACCAGAAGAAAAATAGTTGCACCCCCCAAAAATAAAACAAATACAACCAAAAGTACATGTAGTAACTTTGATAAAAACTTCATGGATTCTGGTTTTGTTCCCTTTCCAGTTCTTTATTGGGTATTTCTACAGGTACTGGTAGTAAGAGCGGATAAAGCAAACTTGCACCGCGGTGCATACCGGCAAAAAATTAGTTGCACGACACCAAATTTACTTGCACCAAGTTGCACACAGAGGGGTATTTCGACCCCTGTACATGTACATGTAACTTTGGTTGCATATTTGTACCTAATGTCTCAGTGTATTTATACATTACTAACAGTTAGTAACACTTCCGATTATTACATTACCTGTGAGTACCTTAGTTAAAGCAGTGTGTTTGATACAATGTCCTTTCTTGTTACTGCAGGCAATCAACAAAAGATATGCTAATGCTGCTCAAGACCTGGAGAGACTAAAGAGAACAACAGAGGAGCTCAACGTAAGGATTTTAAATAACAAGAGTCAATGTTTTATGCCCAGGCTAGGGTACAGATTACATGTAGTTGATTGACCATGTAGCTTTTTGACATCGGTATAGGCTTTGAGAAAAAATTGAGGTCCACACAGATTATTAAATTTTGAATAAAAACTGCATTGAATTTCATTCACCAGGTAAAGACAAGACAGAATTGAATTCAAGAAAGTGTATAATTTATGCACGTTAAGCATCCACAATATTGACGATATGAATGTACATGGTACAATGAATTTATTTTGCAATACTCTATAAATATGCTAATGCTGCTCAGGACCTGGAGAGACTAAAGAGAACAACAGAGGAGCTGAATGTAAGGCTTTTGATTAACAAGAGTCAGTGTTTTATGCCCAGGGTACAGATTAGTTGATTGATCACGGAACTTTGCTTTTAGCTTTCCTACATTGGTATTAAGGCCATAAGAATGAGTTAAGAGAAAACAGGGGTTCATACTAGCCTGGATGCCAGACTCATAACAGACTAGGCCCAGAGTTAGCCAGTGTGATCAGGGCCTAACTGAGAGGGGCTGTGGTGTAATTTCCTTGGGGGCATGTTGGCCCTGGAGCGGCGGAACTGGCTTTTGTAGGCCCTGGAAACAGTCTGGCACCCAGGCTAGGTCCATACAGGGCTGTTTATTAAATACTAAATGCAAACTGCATTGAATTTCAATCACAAAGACAAGACAGAATTAAGAAATGTGTATATGCACATTATAAATGTATTCACAACCTGCAACCACTACAAATTTAAGTTCTAAGGTTAGGGCTTACAGCAGGGATTCCTTTTAACTCTATGCTGTCTCAATTTTGTGTACCAGATTGCCCGTGTTGAGTTGGAAGATACAAAGAAACAACTGAAGGAAACGACAGAGAGTTTCAAGAGGACGTTACGTGAGCTACAAGATGCTGTAAGTATCTGTTCTAATTTCATGCTTCATACTGTGCTCTTTAAACTATGCACTAATGTCTTCTAGCTTGTACTCATAGTAGGTGGTGAACACAGCCTAATTACTTCTGGGTATGGAAGTATTGTTTTGGGTGGCTGAGCTGTGGGTTTGTGTGTCTGTTTGACCAGACAGAGTTGGTTGACAGCATGTGGGTGGGAGAAGATTGACAGGCAGAATGACAGGAGGTCAAAAGGCCAGACACAGGAAATGGGGTGAACTTCAAGGTCATCCCAAAGTACTTCCCGGAAGTCTGGAATCTCCTTGTTCTTGTTTACATGTTTTACATGTAAAATCTCCTCCACTCAATGCTAAACTGGATTTCCGTATTTCTGTACCCTAGAATGTGAGACTGATTGACTTTGAGGAGAGGTTCCATGAGAAGGTGTCGGAGGTCGATGACAAGTACAGACAGAGGATGCACAACCTCATGCAGGAGAACGCAGACCTAAGGTGAGGATAAGTAATACAGATAACTGTAAATCTTGAAACTTTCACAGTGGTTTTATTTTCACAGTTTTCATAGTGACTTCTCCAAAGCAAGTTCATGAGAGCAACCATGTCTTCCTGTTTGTTCTACAGAATTGTTTCAATTACGAATGCAAAATGCTGTGAAAACCTAACTTTCCCACATACTGCAAAATAAAACCACTGTGCAAGTTTCACAATTTCCAGTATAACACATTTGTACATATTCTCTTCAGCTACAGTCAAACTTGTCTATAGTGACCACTCAATGGTCTTGAAGAAAATGGTCAGGGTAGAAGTACTAGTGACCACCTCTATATTAGGACCATCTATCTGGCTATTGTGGACACGTTTTAGTATCAAAGAGTATCTTTCTCAATGACACAAGCATTAAAAAATGTAGTAAATTGTGGCCAATTGTGACCATTTTTGGTAAAATCTCTTGAGTGAGTATATACATGCTTGACATGATAAATTAGAGTGACAGTCTGAAATATTATACACAATGTCATGTACATTTACCAGCAAAAACAACACTGCACACCCTTCATAAATCAAGGCCTAGTAAAAGTGTAGTGTTTCTGGTTTCCCCACCAAACATAGCCCAACCCACTGATCTTAGCCTTTTTTGGGGGTCGACTGCTGGCAAGGCCATAAAAGTTTCAATCTGACATCTGAATTTCAAACCCTCTGAAACATTTTTTCATGCAGCCGAAATCTAAGAAGAAAAAAAGACAATCCCTGCCTACCAACCCTGTTTTTTCAGAACTGAAATCATAAACACTACATTTGTTTTCTACTAGTAGGCCTTATAACAGAAAAAATAAGTTGCATTGATTTGCATATCATTTACCTAATAAAAATATGTACAACTTTCATGTCTGATAATGTAATTCAAACATATTGGTTCATGATGCCCTCTGTGTTCATTCATAATCTGTGTAGTCTGATAAAGTAATAAGTCATGTACTCTCTCTCATGATCAGCTCCTTGAAACATGGCCTTTAAAACAGTTTAAGTCCTGTAAGTTCAGTGGTCTTTTGGTCAGTAGTCATGCTTGTGGATCTGAAGATTGAGGTTTTGAGTCCCAATTGTCTCTATCTTCAGTGTCCCGCAGAACTGTGTAGTACTGACACCGGTAGAGTCCTGAATAGGGGACATTGTAAGCTTACTGTCCCATGTTGACAGTCACTTACTTTTTAGAGAGCCACATTATAAGCCCGTTGAAAAGTCCACCACACTTTGATAACCTTCTCCCTGCTGACTAACCATGTAACCAATCATACTCGTCTCACTGAATACTATAGCCCTCCCTCTATATATACTAATAAACCAATCTCTCTCTCTCTCTCTCTCTCTCTCTCTCTCTTGTTGCCAAAAGGCTTCTTCAACATGGAGAGAGTTAAAAGTACATACAGAACTGTGTTACACTACATGCTGGTGGTTTACTGGCTCTATAATGGCTTCGGATATGCCATGTACACCTTGCCACAGTTTGTTCTTTTCAAAGTAGGTGGTTCCTCTGATGACACTTTTGGCATGACACAGAATAAACTAGAGTGGATTAACCGACATACATCACACCGCAGTCGTCCCTCAGTAAGCCGCATAGTTCCTGTTGAGAACTTTTATTCAGCTTGTCATGACCGGTTTCGCCCTGTTGTCTTTGGCTTGACACAAATACAAGCCACAGGAATGGGGATCCACTTTTTCCTGTACTTGTGTTTTCCGTCTTTTGGACACTTTTGACCCACTCTTTTCCTCTCAAGAACTACCACTGTGCTGTTGTATGGTATACTGTAACCAGATGCATCTTCCCTGTTGTTCTGATGGTCATAGCAGTGTGTGTAGCTGCAGTTTGCAACTGCAATGTCTTGAGGGTAACGGTTTTCCTTGTGATCTAGTACCCACTGCCACGGGGCAGCTGCTCTGACGTTGACATCATCAGGATTAGAGGCAGCTGATTTTGGAGTCAGGTTTGCTGCTAATTCTTTCCCCTTTACAAAAGGGGGAATTTTGTTAAAGGTCCGTAGATTCAAGTTCAACCGTTTCATTTTACTCCTCTCTCTTGGTTCCTTTAACTTGCAGTCAGTTTGGCCGTTTGTTGAGTGGATGAAGACCACAAGTAGTACAGAAATCTGTAAAATAGAAGCCAAGTTGTTTATTCGTCAAATCTCATGCTTTCAAGAGTCAAATCTATAGTTAATCAGTTGTAGGAAAAGTTAAGTGAAATGCCAGGAATATCCAAAAGTTGATTGTCTAAACAAAATATCAACCATTGCAAATAGACTCAGTTCGTTGCTCTTTCTTGTTTCTTGGTAGTAAACAAAGTTTTCATGTTATGAGTTTGCAATGTTTAAAATAGGTCATCTTCCAGGTAGATAATTGTGACAAGTTAGTGCCAGGCAGCTTGACACTCCTACATGCATGACATGTAAATGTTGCACAACATCTCAGCATAAATGAGGCTTCTCAAAAATCAAGTGAACACAAACCCACATGTCTTACCTTAAGAAATGCCTGAATGCTCATATTTAGCAAGGATACATTTTAACAGTTCAGGCCTCAGATAAAGATTGGCTTTAGTGCAGGCTGGCTGGTAGATACTTAACGCATCTTTTGGGTTACCAAGCCTGTGCTTGGTAGTACTAGTCCCTTTTGTTGACGTCACTTAGTGACGAATAGCCTGAAGATGAAATCATTAACCCAGCAAGTCAGATGTCTACAGGCATGGGGCTTGATCGGGAATTCCCCTTACAAGTCCAGGCAATTACTTTATTTAAATCTGTAAATATTTGCAGTGTTCTTTTGTGAAGTTTTGTTGGTTTTGCACAGTGCTTAGGTACCACATGTACCACCCAGCAATTCAAAGATACTGCAAACTTTTGATTTTCATCCTGCTGTGAAATTTAGGTGCCACATACTGAAATGAATTCAGAGAGAGAGAGAAGAAAATACTATTTTCTTTCTACATGTACTTAATTTTGACAGTGATCTTTGTTGGAAGTTGTATGATTGTGATTTAAATGCTCAGTCACTCTGAGTTTTTGTGTTATTGCTTCCATGTACACGGAGGTTTTGTTTTTGGTGTGCTTGTCTGTTTGTTTGCTTGTGTGTCTGTAGTTATTTGAATACAGTAGAGTCACAGGAAGTGAAGTGGGGAAATGTTGTAACCGCAGACTGAAAGGAAGGTTGTATTGGAGGTACATTTGTACACTAAGTCTTAATTACTTCTACATGCTAGGCCAGGGCTCGAAATACTTTTTTCTGCATACAGTGTACATTGGTGCAGGTATTAGAAAGTATAGATTGTACTAAAAACTGTTCAGAAACCATTATCATTATTTCTTTTATACTCATTCAAAATGTAGGTGGTACCAGTCAATACATAAAAAAATGCACATACACCTCTATAAACCCAGTACATGGGCCAGTGCAGGTTAGGTACAGGTAGACATCAGAAATACCAGCACAGCCCCAATTTTACCTACACTAACCTGCATATGCAGGTGGCTTTTCCAGCCCTGTAGGCACATTGGGACACTGACAGGAAGTTAGGTCAGAGGTTGCAGAAAGGTGCCCCAATTATCAAGGGTCATGTTACCAGTATTTTCTGTCATCAGTTTCTTGCTTTGTTCATGTCTGTTGCCTTATGGAAACCAGTGGAAAGTGCATAACACAGAATTAGCAGCCAAGCAATTCACAATAATGTATACAAAACAAGAAATGTTCTTAAGTTTGTTTTGATAACCAGAGTTGGTTGCTTGGAAAAAGTGTACAAGTCAATCAATAAGATTGTTGTGGCTTACACAAATAGAAAATAGAGGGCTTTTAAAGTTAGATTCTGTCTGTTGAATTTTTAACCTCAGTATATCTTGAGAATATGCTATTATTGCAGAAAATCTGAATTGATTTGACGCATGGCAGAGGAGAGGCCAGAAGTTGACATAACTTACGAAGTGAAATGACCCTGAATGTACCACCAGCTCCTGTGTGTGCGCTGCCTGTTTGGCGTAACTGCAGTAAACTGCACATGCCTCAAGGCACTTGGCAACACAAATACAGTAGCTACAAGCTGGGAGCACGTCAGCAGAACGTACTGCGTCTGTTTGAAACTCGTAATGTATTGTGCGTAGCACTTCGGAAGAACTTCTCTTTTAAGGTCGTATTGCCGTATTTAAGGATGACATTCTGTCTATAGTTTTTAAATGTTGTGTTAATGTTGGAAAAGATGTTGTCTGCAACAGGCAAAATTCTGAAGCAACATTGACCTAACATCCAACGAAAACTGTGAAAAATACGGACTTTGCACAGGTGCAGTACGTTCTGCTGACGTGCTCAAGCTGGGTAAGACAGGACAGGTTGGTTTGTCCAAAGGTAGCCTGGAAGCCAAACTCTCACTGTCACTGAGTGTCAGAGGCTAATCGGCCCACTGGATTGTCACACCCAGAAGTACATGTACACTATTAAAGGTCATGAAACTGAACTTTGATCAGTCATATCTCCGTTAGTATTTCTCCAATCGTGTAATGTATTATGTATTGTTGGAAAGTATGATATCTCAAAGAAAAAGTTTTTCAATGATGTAACACATACCAGGCTATTTAATACTTAGTCTAGTAATTCAAACTTTGAATAAAATCACTGCATAATGATAAATGGAAAAAATATCAAGTAGGAAGACAAGGACTGTCTTCAACTGTTCAGGTGTCAAAATATGAGCATTTTGGTTGATTCACAAACTGAATGGCAGATGTACGTTTTTTCTTTGTTATAAATCAGGAAAAAATGACGTTGGTGACTCCGACAACCAATGGTGTGGCCTAATTACAGTATAGCCAATGGGCAAACATGTCCGTCAAGAGTTGAGTCAACAACACTGAGAGGACAGCGTAGGATTTAAAAAGATCAGAGACTGCTAAATCTTACCTTAAAAGGCATTACCTGCTTCAGTCTCATGTTTGACAAAGTTAGCTCTGCACCAGAAGTCCAAATATTGGATTGACAGTTCTGTTCTTTCGACTGTTAACTGACGGTCACTCTGTCACTTGCCTGCGGCTGTCCTCAAGAGATCTTTATCATGAACTGAAATATCCCTCTGAACACAGCGTACTCTGGAATATTCTTGCCTCTTTAAGCCAACTTGTCTTGGCTGTGGTCTTTAAATGCTTGCATGTTTCTTTGTATTTTGTCATGGATAAATTACTCTAACTGGTGACCTAATAGTCAGATATAACATATTGTAGTCATGGGAAAGTCTATGTTGTCATAGTTCACCATGATGTCAGTGGTAATTCCCAGTTCACAGTACATTGGGAACATGCTAAAGATAAATGACAATCAAACAGACAACTTTTCAAAAAGTTCTAACCTGTTCATTTACTTCAATAATAAAACAGAAAATTATTTGCCAGCATATGGGTGTGATAAACATTTTCTAACCATGAATTTGTGTTGAGGGTTTTACCCAATGACCCCTGAACTCCCCCCATAAAATGGAATAGCCCCAGGCAGTGTGTCACAAAATTTCCCCACTCCTGTTAGAACACACCAGGTCTTCCCCCATGTAATGGAATTTCCCAGGTTGTTCTTAATGTGTGCATGTCACAAAATTTCCCCACCTGTTGGGCAAACAACACACATGACTGTTAACTATGTTTGTACCCAAATTTGGGCAGGTCAATCCTAATTTTGGCTCAAGGTCAAGAACCTAGATGCTGTGGCATTACGTTGTTATTTGTACAGTACATATACATAGTGCTTGAGGTAGTCAGGTAATTGTACTTGTTGTAATGAAACACCAATAAGTGTCATGTTTTTGGAGATAAGTATTGTAGTGTTTGTAGCTATCATGCATTTTTCACTCACCAAGTTGTGACAAGTTTCTTTGGTTGTTTGCTTACAAAGAAGGAAAACAAGCCTTGTAAAATAAAAGAGAGGTGCAGGCAGGTAAATAGTATTATGTTACACCCTATACAATTACATGGTGACGTCAACCACTTTAAGGTCAAAGGCCACCTGTTACAAAGAGACAATTTACTGAAATCCCCATAGTCTGTCATTGGATTAACTCTGAACCTTTTTAGCTGGACATTTCTAACTAAAAGGGAATTTTTGAGGGGGGGGGTTGTTTGGGATTTTTTGAGGGACTTTTTCTCAGGAACAGGAAAGTTTATGCAAATGAAGGGGACTTCAAGTTATGTCATGTAACTTTTTAGGGCACTTTACAGGGAATGTTAATCATGATACTTTTCAATTTATTTCACATACATGTAATGCAATTTTTTCATTGCTGACTGCTATATCATTTTACAACTTGAATTACTATTTCTTGTACTTAAAACTAATTTTAGAATGTCTACATTTTTCTTCTGACTTCTGTCTACAAGTTTTGTACTTCCCAATCCTCCTTTTTTTACTTCCCACTGGCCTTAGGCCTACTCACACATTCATACATGTACATACATTAATGAATCTTGTGACACCATCTTGTTTACTAACACATACACAAGCACATGCCAACCATTAGAACGTAATTACTTCTGGGTATGGACGTATTGTTTTGGGTGGCTGAGCTGTGGGTTTGGTGTTTCTTTGCCCAGACAGAGTAGGTTGACAGCATGTGGGTGGGGTTGACAGGCAGAATGACAGGTCAAAAGGTCAGACACAGGAAATGGGGTGAATTTGAAGGCCCCAGAATCTGGCGGTGAGCCAGTGGGAATTAGTGGTTAACATGAGGGAATTCAGAAAGTGCATGAGCGACCCTCCAACCTGCACAGTTTCTGCCCTAGCCTAATTGAAGTACGTCTCATGATCTCAGTTGTTCCAACAAATTCACGAAACCCCAAAAATACTTCCTGACATTAAATCTTGACATTTGTTGTTACCTACAGGAAGCGGTACATGTCCAAGTGTGAAGAACTGTACGACGTCAAGTCCCAGAACGACATCCAGGTACAGGAAAGGGTGCAGACCGCGAAAGATACGCTACAACACGTCATCAAGACGCGCCACCGTGCCAACATCAGCATAGCAGCCTCCGATCCTGCGTTGGACGAGAAGAAAAAGATCCAACACAGCCGCCCACTCAGCGCGCCGACCACTAGGAAAGAGACGGTAGAAGCGAAACTGGGAGAACTACAAATTCAAGACAAGGACCAGCCTGTAAAAACCCCTCCAAGTGTCGGTAGACAAAAACTACTGCCCTCCAGACCACAGACTTGTGTAGGACGGAGGGCTTGAGGTTTTCAAAAATGTTTTATAAACTGTAAAGTTTATATTGTGCATTTTGCCCAAGATTTTGTATATTATGAAAGTTGGTATTGTCTATAGAATTTGTAATGCTCATTCTACATGAAAATTATATGGATTACAGCAAAAGTCAGCAGAAAGAGAGTGAAAGGTGTTGTTTGTACAAAACAAACAATTCAGAAAAGCTGGCTGCTGCAAGCTGGCAAATGTTTAGAGAGGGCATTTTTAATCATTTTCATTTCACTTGCACAGTCAAACCTTTACAAGTGAAGTAACCAACTCTACATAAGGACCACCTGGCCAATGTGACCACTTTTTGGTGGTCCCTTAGATAATTTTTCCCATTGATACAAGCATTAAGAGTCCTGTCTATAGTGACCACCTGTCCACATAAACCAGATTTTATCAGTCCCAAGTGGTCTTCTTGAGCTTGACTGTTCAATGTACATACTTGTAGTGTATAACGTTACAGTTTTAAAAGTCTGTCAGAAATATCTTGCAATGAGTGTATATCTTTTCCACTTCTTCTAAATCTCTCATTTTTTGATACCATATTGTAATATTTATCCAAATAAATCTACACTATGTACATAAAACTATACCTCGCAATAAGCTGCTATGAAGAGTTGACAGCTTATAATAAGTAAATGATTAATTTGACTGGTTTTAAGTACAAAACCTTTGTGATAGTTTCTGTATGCTTCTTTCTTGATTTCTTGGAGCTTTCATTTTAGAGCAAAAAACAAACAGTGTCACAGTTAGCATGATAGAAGTATTGCAAAATCATCCGAAGTGGTTTTTATTTCATAAGTGGTCCTTTGTTGCGAGATAAAAACCATTTGAGTAAACCATTATGTGGGGGTGTGCACTCTTTTTGCTAACGTAGCACGTTTCCTTGTTGAATAGAAATAGAAAAGTCTTGCCATCAACTAATTCTTTCAGTAATGAGATAAAGACCATGACTTTGTCAATACATGTGAATTTTGAGCGGAAGGAAAAAAAACATATTTCGCACCGCCCCTACTGTAAGAAAATTTCTTTCTTGAAACATTCTGTTCTAATGGCCCCAGATACCCCAAATAGAATATAGAATTGTGTTCCAATGTTCCGGTGAACTCATATGAACCCTTGAACATCCAAGGGCATACATACAATGGACAATGCGGTGTCAGAATTTTTCCTTGAAGAACTGACTGAGGCCAATTTAGACTCAATATGGGGTCCTTGGAATCAGGGAAAGATGCACAGGAACAGCGCCTAGCGGACAGGAAGATAGGGTAGTGATCACGACTGTAACGGTTTGTTATATAATTTAAGTTTGTATGTCTTATACAGGAATGTGTCACTCTTTACTGTGTCAGTTTGGATAGGCTATATGATAACGTTAATAACCCGCCTGATCCTCGGTGTATATGGTGTGGTAAAGCCTTGTCAGTTGCTATAACCACCGAGTGAGCGGAGCGAACGAGGTGGTTTTATTCGGTGGTTAGGCCACAGCAAGTAAATGTTATGGATGACATCCTCCCCAGACTCCAAATCTAATGCGAGAGGGCAAAAAAAACAAGGCAGGCCAAAAAAACAAGATTCCTACATTTTTTAATTTTGAGATCGTTAACCTTGTTAAACAAGAATTGTGGCGACAAAACATATGGGCACAAAAACTGTCATTTAATTTGACACTAGAAGTTGAAGAGACATTTATCACTTATGATATGACCCTTTCTTCGTGTGAAAGTAGTTTACCCATATGATTTTTACTTGATGAGAATACAAAAAATAAATTTTTAAGCATATTTTTGGACATCTCTATTGAAAGCCCAACAGTTTTGTCATACATTTCAAATTTTCTACACCAATATGCCCTGAAGAATGTCTCATTATTATCTTTTTTATTTTTGATGTCCTCTCACGGTCTTTCCTCTGCAGCTCTGGCGACTTCTTCAGCACCGCCGATCGATGGATGCGTAACCGGAAGTGGCCCTTCTGGCGTCCCATTTTAGTTCATATCGCCTGTTAGAAAGTGTAAATAACAATACTGTACAATCTGAGGAGACGTGTATATTTGTAATGACAAATCGACATTTACTTAAATTAGAAATGATATTCGAAAGAGAAACAAAAGTATCAATACTAAAAATATGTTCTACTCACCTGTCAATCACAGTCATTACTTTGTGAATAAAGGAAACAGAAAAGGAACTCTCTCATTGACTCTGTCTTATATATAGTTTGATAAATAAGAATCCAGCTCCACAATTTATTCAACAAGGGAAAACCTTCATTAAATGCTTCATTAAATGCTTCCATCAGACCAGTACTTGCAGAAAAAAATTCCGTCTACATCCGGGTACTATTTACTAGTAGTAATGTTTGTCACTCCGGAGCTAGACCAGAGTTTGGCAAAAAAATTTCGTCTGCATCCGGGTACTTGATCATCATCATCATCATGAAGTACCCGGATGTATACGAACATTTTTTTGCCAAACTCTGGTCTCGCTCTGAAGTGACAAACTTTACTACTATCATGATGATAATGATGATGATGATGATAGTACCCGGATGTAGACGGAATTTTTTTCGGACGGAATAAGCCTGACCACTACTTGGGAATTCTTTTCCGGGTTACTTTATTAAAAGAAAACTGACACACACAATACGATGGAAACTTTCAGACAGTTTATTTCAAAGCATTGCTTTATCACAAAATCACATTACAATTCAGATTGCTGCATATATTCCCATGATGATACTTTTGAAAATAAAGATTACTTTTTACGAGTACACTGAAAACTATGTATCAATAAAGCTATAACAATAACAAATACATCTTCAGCATTATGATACAAATATTTACAAAAACAGTTACTGCAACTATTCTGTTATTTACATTAAAAAGGGACTAGATACAAAACTTTAAAATAAAAATGTGTTCCTATAATTTTGACTAAAAGGTATTTTATATGGGATAGTGATTGAAAGTTGCGTATCTTTAAGTTAAAAGTCATCTTCCCGTTTTTCTACTGTGTTCCTTTCTCAGTAGTATGCTTAGTAAACAAGCAGGGACTTTACGGTATAGTATTTGACATAAACAAATGCAATTTCTGACAAAATTACAAAGTGTATAAGTTGTTCAATAACTTTTGTACAAATCTCATTGTCAGACATTCAAACGGTTCCTTGGGACCAATTGTTTCGTTGTCAACTACCTGCATAGAAAAGTGAGATAAATATAATTCTATCCCATATTTACTGCTGAGCGTTCTTACTTTTACTGTGGCTTAGAAAACGGCTGGAAACTGTCCTGCAGTGCTACCGTTTTCCCCCAGGGAGAGCAGTTTTGGCCCTGCTTTGTAGTCTGGTGTCCAGCCACTCTTCGTGATCTCCGTTATCATCTGAACGAACTTCTCACGAACCGAACAAACTGTGAAAAGACATTGATTTTTGTGAATATTCTTATTTTTTGTGTCTCTAGAAAAAAATAATGGATGCAAGATATTTGCTGCTATCGCCAAAGAAATCATCAGATTAAAAAGAATATGTTAAGATAATGTTGAACTGGAATTACAGGTGTTTGAGGTGATAGTCTATACAGTTACACTGAGTTCACGTAGTTAGATCCAAGTTTTATTTCCAGCCCACTGTTTTTATGTTTTCCTTTTGCAAAATTTCTACTTCAAGACTTCCGACAAGAAATTTAACTGAAGTGGCCTATTAAACTCACCACCTCCCTTACTTTAGACGGTTTGTGACGGCAGCTTGGACAACGTAAAGTATCATCCTCCTAACATCTGCTTGGAGATCAGATAGACCAAAGGTCAAACATGGCAGGATTAGAACATGGTGTCAGTCAGCAGAGGAAAGTCGTACTTGGGCAGAGAAGCACACTTCAAGGTTATCACTCCACAAGATGGCGGTGATGAGGAAACGTCAGGCATACATATGTAAATTCTGCCAATCAAAGTGTGAAACAAGGGGCATTATGGGTTAAGTTTACAAAAACTCTAAAGCATAGTGTGTAAAATGAGTCATTCCTCTTATCTTAATACATGTATATGACAAACAGAATGAAATCTAGGAAGTAGATACATTTGTACAAGAAAAGCAGTCACGGAATAGAATATTTCTCTAGCCTCAAGAAACACGTGAATTTTGATTTCAGTCAATGCCTATAGAAAATAAAAAGGTTGGTTTTCAGCATATAAACACTTAGACTAAATCAAAATATGAAATATTCCGTAAAAAATTGAAACCCCCATACGAGCCTATTAAGTTTGGCAATTCCCAATTTCCGTCTGACGAAGGCTTGGTCTGACTTACCTAGTTTTCTGACAGTCTAGAGTGACTCATAAACCGAACTATCTGGAAGCCTTACTCTACCTATATTGTGCCAACAACACTGATTTGTCTCTGAAACAACTTTGCAAAAATAAATTCACTAAATTAAATTTTTCCATTATTGTACAAATGGTTTTGTAAAAAAATTTGTTTTTTTTCTGAAATCAGGCAAAAATCAATGCGGCGCTGATTATTCAACATTTTAATTTAACTTCATTAAATATAGTCATAACGCTCATTCCCAAGATGCCACACTGTTTCCACATTTGATGATGATGATCTACATCCGGGCTACATGATGATGATGATGATGATGATGATGATGATGATGATGATGATGGTGGTAAAAAAAGACTGACTGGTACTTGTACAAAAAATCCGTCTACATCCGGGTTACTTCATGATGATGATGATGATGATGATGATGATGATGATGATGATGATGATGATGATGATGATGATGATGATGATGATGATGATGATGATGATGATGATGATGATGATGATGATGATGATGATGATGATGATGATGATGATGATGATGATGATGATGATGAAAAGACTGACTGGTACTTGTACAAAAAAATTCTGTCTACATCCGGGTAACTTCACGGATTATGATGATGATGATGATGATGATGATGAAAAGAATGACCGGTACAAAACTCTATATGCTCTCTATATGCTCTCTATATGCTCTCTCTCTCTCTCACTCTCTCTCTCTCTCTCTCTTACTCAGTCACTTTTTCCTCGAATGGGCAAATGAAAAAATACATCTACATTTTCCGATGCATCACCCATCTCTTTATCTCGTATTGTCTGTCGCTAACTTAGTTAAAAATAGCACAGAAAGAAATACCAAGGGTCTTCCTCTTAGTTGACTGGCAAAAGTTATTACAGATAGCCGTTGGTGAGTTAAGCATAAACTCATCAATTTGGGAGGCTAGGCAATGGTTAAGTTTCTGTTGTTATCGTTACCTTTGTGCATGTGTTTTGTATGTGTGCAGTACTATATCTTACCATCAGGTGTCGCTGCTGTCTAACACGGGGTACTGCCGTGCACTACATGTACATGACACAAATACTGCACTAAGCTACAACGTATACAACACTTGTCAACTGTGAGTGGAAACTAATGAAAACATAGCTGCATTTTGGTGAAGTAACAGCCCAGATGTATGAAATTTCACGGCTAGAGGAATGGGAGAGGGAGGGAGAGAATGAGGGATGATTGTAGACAAAGTTAGGGGTGAATGTAGCGAGGATTGAATGTAGTAATGAATTTGACGACTTTCGCAGATGAAATAAGAAATGAATGTAATCAATTTAAAGTTGCGGACGGACAAGACAAGATTACAAAAATCGTTGACGACATTTTTTCTTTTTCACAAGTGTTTTGCGATGATTGCTTGGGGTTCTTGTGAACTTTATTTCACTGTCCACATGACACTTGTACTGCCTCGTCCGATGTTTTATAAATTTTGTCTTCTATATAAATATTGAATCACTTGATTAGAGAATTATTAACATCCCTTCGCTCAGATGTGTGCCCATACGGTATGCACATACATGTAATATCAAAAGTGATGTGATTCAGTAAACCATAAGAAAAAAGTCGATGACTCCGAAAGATGCGAACAGAAAACGGATCTGAACCCTTTTAACCTCCGGCACAATAAAACAAGAAATTGGAGATTTCAAACTTCCAGGAAGTATGCAATCCTCAGCTTCCTGAATTCCCCCATGTCGACCTTTAATTCCTGCTGGCTCCCGGCCAGATTCTGAGACCTTTGATCTCCTGGCATTCTTTTTTTTAAACGTTTATTGCACATTTGAAGGTTAATAACAATTGTACACGTAAATAAGGACATTGTACATTACATCACAACATATTTACACAATGTAACAGGGCTATTCCTACTGGCTTTTTTGGCTAGGGGTTTAGTCCCTAGGACTTTTTTTACAGGGATGTTTCATTCCCCTGGATTTTCTGTGCTAGGGTTTACTCCCCAGGACTTCTGTGCAGGGGTGTCTTCCCTGGGTTTCTGTGTAGGGTTTTCCTTCCCTGAGATTTACAAATATAGCTTATTGGCATGAAATATATCAGAATCAAAGATGTTGCAAAATTTTACAAAAGCGTCCATTACATGAATGCATAAATACATACATAAACATATACATTATACACATTTATAAACAAACATATAAGAAAACGTTTACTTTAAGTACAGAGACATCCAAGGTTTTACACAATCACCCATCAGTCTTTACAGAAACAAGAGTACAATTTACCTCCGGGCCTCCTGGCATTCTGCCTGTCAATCTGTACCCCCACCCACGTGCTGTCAACCTACTCTGTCCCGACAAACAGATACACAAACCCACAGCTCAACCACCCAAAACAATTCTTCGTACCAGGAAGTAAAAAATTGGAGAAATCCAAAACTTTTGAAACTACAAAACTAAATCAACCTCCTTGGTGAAAGTATTAACGCAGTCTTCCGAAACATTATGGTTACTAAGTGATCAACGTACACAACACATACACACCCTCCCTACGTACCTACAAACCATTTAAACCACGATCACATCACACTGATTTCCTTTCGTGCAGAAAAAGAACACTTAATCTGGTTAGAATGCGTAACCCCTAGCAACGAAGCCGCGGTGACTCCACGAGACTTACTGTCGTAGCGCCATTTAACACCGTCAAAATCAAACTTCTCCTTTGTCAGCCAATCCCTTGATTGAACGGTAGAATGGTTCCATCTCTAACACGGCATAATTTCACTTCATCTGTTAATGCGGTTAGGCGTGGGCTGATTAGGCGGAGTATTATGAAATAATAACAGGCAGGCTTCAAGTGAACGGAACAATTTTTCATCTCACGCGGTGCCACGTCAAAAAGTGGCGATCATCAGATATACTGTGCACAGAGAAATGAAGTTATTGTGATTTTTTCCCACAGTTTAAGCACTCAAAGCAGTATGGCGGCACTTCAGTTGTGGCTTTGCGTACTTGTGCTGACGTCACGCAAACGTGTGTCGACGTCATCATGATTGTCCCCAAGGTGAGGCCGTTATGACAGTCTTTTTGTGGCAGTAAACAGTAGAAAACTACGCAGCGTTTTGAAATGTTCGTAGAGCTTGCCCAACCGATCTGAAGCTTCGGCAAGCAAATGTAGTAAAGACACTTGAGACCAATTTTGTATGAACGACAATATTGTTAACTTATGGCTTTAAAGGCTTAAATTGATATCTGAAATCTTTATTGCGCATACCACATTGCAGACTTACAGAGTCTGAATTGAGTAGATATTTACAATCAATGCGGTTTACGTAGCGAGTTGTTCTTAAACATAAGACAACATTAATATCTCTTAAGAATAAAAATTGAAATACATACTAAAGGCCTTATAGGAGACTAACTCGAGGACACAGGCTTGAGTAAACATCTAAGTACATATAGGGTTTAAACGTTAAAAACAACAGAAACTTCGTTCACAGTTCAATGTCCCTTGTTCAGCAGGCTTACAAGGTAAGGTATAGGAGAGTCTTTCAGTCTGTTGGAACGGCAAAGTGGTGTGTTCAGATTCTTTTTGCTACGGCCTTATATCTCTCCCCTTGACAACGGTAGCCAGTTAACGAAGTCAAATACCTTGTAGGATTAACAGAAAACACTTCTAAAAGAAAACCTAGTCGAGCCTTTCTTTAATGTGTTGGTGCTTTAGTGTAAAAAGATGTTTCTTACCTCAAAACTAACGTGTGACTTCAAGAGGCATTCAAACAGATATAGTACAAGTATACCACAGTCATTATCGGTATATCAATGACAGACAGATACGGGTGCTAATGTAAACAGTCCTATCTGTAATTGTGTGTATGTGCATACATCTCGGAAAAGCATCGACCAATATGGCACTTAACACTTGTCATATATAGATGCAAGGGTATGAGAATCATACAGGGAACATACAAATAGCCAGCTTGAAAAATATCTTGCGCTGCTAGGTCGTATGATGAACAGGGAATGGTATCTCCAACTTAACAATTTGTGAAAGATCTTATCTATGTCAAGAACACTCCAAAATACAAGTCCAAAACCCCAAGATATAAGGCTGTATACACATATTTCAATGAACCTTGTTCACTTGCGTTTCTTGTGTTTTGTTATTGTGAAAACGATCAGACGTATTGTGATCACGCGATTACAACGTGCATCTAGATAAAGAACAACAATGTGAGCATCTGTTTAATTATATAACCATCTTAATTCTAACTGAAGCTACGACGACTCTTAAAGTTGAAAAGATCAGAGGCTCTTAGATACTCCACACGCCCTAACCCTCCTCCCGTCTCCCCCAGCAATTCAATTACAACGAAACACGCAATCATTCGATGTTTCATCCCAGCTTTAATGCTGATAATAACCCTAATTAATGCCCCAATAATGATAAGAGGCGTAAATGTGCCCGTTTTCGGTAGCAATTTGCAAAGTGGAATTTTAATTTCAATAATGTACAAGCAAAACGGCACATGATTAGAGCCTGTAGGATAAGCATGTGTTTTATAATATTTTAGTATTGTTGTGCGTTATTTTTCTATTGCATGGTATGCATAGTTTATTTGGAGCGTTCCATATCTTCTGTAACGTAACGATTTTTATGTTGGGTAAACGTAGTATTTGTTGCCATCATAATACAACGTTGAGTAATATGATAGAGTTATTGCGTACGATTCGTAATAAGCATTCCTGTGTTTTTGATATATTGCATTATTTCATTGTCATCTTTTACAAGCCAGTTTGTATTACTGTAGCCTGCGTAGTCCACTGTTCATTTTGCTTGTCAAAAATAGCTCGGAGAGTTTTTCAGGCATAATGGACTTGTATATGTATATGTATACTGTATTTCTTAGCTTGGTGTGTTAACAGTAGATGTATCGGGTGGATGAGCTCAGGTGTACTGGAATACATTTCTAATGGCTGGATTGTACGTCGCACCCTCAGAAGCTTATGAATACTTTTAACATTTTCACTGTCATAGCCACAAATGAACATGTTTAATCAAAATCACGCGTTAGATGTGTACAAGTTATACCCAACAAGTCACAATAATGTACGGCAAATGATTGTTGTCTACGAAAAACAGTCGAAAATAAAAAAGCATACAATATGTTGAAAAAAGTGGCACGAACGTCCATACCTTCGGATATTTCCTTGTCTCTGGAGCGTTCTGGAAAATCACTGAGTTCCAGCCTGCAGAAATGATAAGAAATGGTGTACATAGTACATGAAGAAACATACCTTAAGAACATATCAACGCAAGAAAACCGTGCAATCGCTCGTACTGAACATATAACCATTGGTACTAATACATATAACGATGGCTGCACATGACTACCTCAATGACTACGAAGCCTTGTTTGTTAAATTTTTCATGAATTTGTACATATTGGCTTGTTCTTCGTCTAACACATTTTCGATAAAAAGATCACCGTCATGAATTAAACCGAGACATTAGTAAAGTGACAAACTGAATTTTGCTTCATTTTTTTGCTGTACAATATAGCAGGCCAGCGCTACTTTTGATATAATAGATCCTTCCAACAAACCGGAGTGGGAACTGGCATGGCATACTGTTATGATAATCACAACATTTCAGGAGAATAATGTAACTTGTTCCTTTTCTTTTATCACAACTTGGTTTGTTTGTTTGTTTAGCATTGTTGCACACATTGTTTCTAAATTCTAGCAAGACTTCTATGCCTGTCACTTTTTCCATAAGTGTTGCCCGATCGTAGCAGCAATGCTTCATATGCTTAGATCGAGGCCTTCAACTGAGAAATTTTACATAAGCGCCTTTTTGTATGTTAGAATAGCTAGGAAACTCGGCTATTTGGTTTGGTACATCTCTGACAAAAGAGAGGGATTTAGTACAGTATTTAGATGTGCCGTCGTGTTTGGTACCATGCACAGTCACAACTGCCCAAGGAGACAACTCAGGTGTGGAACCGGTAAAATCTGGTCTATGTAGACAGGTGGTCTCTATAGACAGGGTTCTTAATGCTTGTGTCGATGGCAAAAATTTTCTACCGACCCACCAACAAGTGGTCACATTGGCCAGGCTATCACTAGTACAGGTTTGACTGTAGCTGTTTCACAATTCAAAAATAGAAAGACCAAGGAGGTTTAAAAGGCACAGGAGTGGCGAATTCAAGTAATAATAGTACTGCTATTGACACTTCCATACACATAGAATATCCGCGCAAACTAAAATGTGGATTTTCCATCGACCAAGTACAAGAAGACAGAGCAAAACAATAACAGAATTGTCTTTTTGCATCAAAACCGCTTTAAAACTTTTGCAATTTCTCTGCCACTACTAAAAGCCGGAAATTGATGAAATTTGTGTTATAATATAGCAAAGCTGTCATTGCAAGCGGTAATTATCAAAACGCTTAAAATATGAATAAATCCAATCAGGCATTGCCTCTCCAATTTCAACCCCTCTTTTGTAAAACGGTGTCAAAAACATCGGGGCAACCCATTCAACCCGTAGAGCCATTAACCAAGTAATCAATTAACCAACCTATCATTAAATCAATCAACATGCCCTAATATCCCTTTTATCCCGCCACTTTATTACGAGTTTAATGCATCACGTCGGCAATAAACTCTCTAGATGATATTCATTACAGCTTCACAGGTTTTACCACACTAGAGATGTCTACATTATCAATATCGTTACTCACATAACATTGTAGCTTTTTAAACATAGTAACTATAATCTGTATGGATAAGGAAGCACAGGCAACCAGTGGATGAAAGTTTGAACGTTTTGTATGTGTTGTTTTGAGTTGTATGTATGTATGTATGTATGTATGTATGTATGTATATTTTAGGTTTAACGCTTTTTTGTGTCCGACTAGAGTTAAGGATATATATCGGTAAGGCGGTGAGAAGCAAACAAGGTCAGCCCTGAACGTTACGACCCAGTCGCATTCGTCGTACGATCGTCGCACGACCGCAAACGGAGGACATTCTTTGGACAGTCGTGTATTTCTTGTACAAATTTCAGGTGCCTTGTTACCGAAAAGGCTGTCGGCGGTTGGTTCTGTCACAGTCTGCTTGAAAATCCCACGACATCAAAATCGTACGACGATCGTACGACCGCCCCTTTACTACACCGCAAGAAGATTAGAATTCCATCACGACTTGTTCAGCGTGGCTAGCGCAGTCGAGAATCACTCCTCCGCTCGTAAAAAAAAAAGGTTTTTCGCCGGCGAATCAAAGCTCCGGTCAGACGGGAACAGCGGCCAGTGGATCGGTCATGATTGGATTCATTTAGCGGATAGCGAGCAATTTGGCGCAATATTGGGTGATCGTAGCGCGGTGCGGTAGCGATTACCCGCCGCGATATCAAGGCAGTTGTTCTAATGTGATGACTCCATTAAAGCCACCACAGCCGCGCGGTGGGATCACTTTGAGTACTGAAGTCAGGTAATTGCTAAACAGCATTACAAGGTATTAGTGACTTTCTCTCGCACTTGCGTCCGCGGGTAAGTGCAGGCGAAGCTCTCAGAGTTTTGGGCGAGGCGACTTAGTGACTGTTAAGTAATGTCAAATAACGAGAGTCATTACACTTAGAGTGGGTTTAAGGCTGGGTGTAATTCGGTTTTCTATGAAGTCTAAATTGTAATAGCGGAGGTAATGTTGCCCAGAGTGCGGAAAACGGACACAGGAGAGCGTTTTGGGGAGGAACACATTCAGTGAAACTTGGCGGTAATTTTTTTCTTCGTAGTACGTCTTTGAAGAAGTTACAAGGGATTGAAAGATTGCAAAAAGGAGGGATGGATATAATAGAGGAGATAAATAGATAAACTCGCAGTGGAAAGTATACGGTATAGAAAACGGAGACAGGAAAGTTTGGAAGACCGCGGAATGGTTTTGTAGTAGTGGCGCGGCGCCGTATAAAGGGGTACAGATGGAGGGCAAAGGGATTGTCAAAGGCATGTCCCAAATCCCGGCAGAATGTGAGCCATTCATAACGGTTGATGCGTCAGCGGCATTCTGACAGCGGAGATTGCCGGCGCGAGCCTAAGTGCGCTCCGTCAATTTGGAGAGATTGAGAGAAAATGGCTCGGACGTGGGCTCTCTGGGGGTGGGTGGACTCCGGGAGAGCTGGCGGACACGCAGGGGGGCCGGCCGTGGGAGGGGGGCGGGCGGGAGAGAGGTCGGGGAGGGAGGGAGTGGGTTGAAGACGGAGGATGGACTGAGACGAGTTAGGGAGAATTTCACACACCTTTTTTCCCATCGGCTGTTGATTCTAATCTTGCCCTGCCATACGTAACGGAGGTTTCGGTGACTTGCTCACACTTTAGATCGTTAAACCAAGAAGTTATGTGACAACTACTAACAAGAGAAAGAAGATGTTTACTAAAACAATAAAATCGTGCAAAACGAATCCGCATTCGGTCCAATCTGGTCGACTGTGTTGTTTTTGCATTGACTGGTTACGTAAGGTTAGGTTGATCATTTTCAGCCCACTCTAACTTGGACTGTGTGACGTATGCCTTTGTCTACTGGGGTAAACTTGAAGGTCACGAAACACAAAATACTTTCCGAAAATCTAAAATCTCCAATTTTTTGCTACACCAGTTTTGCCATCCCTTCCACCTTGTATGATCAACTCAAATAAATAAGTTTTATTTTGTTCATTTTGTCTCAAACCACTGATTTTATTCTCATCATGATGCTAGTCGCTATCCACACATAGTTCGTCCAACTCCAAGACGAACTCCATGCGAAGTTACTTGTCAAAGCCGAAACATACGTGTTCCAAAAGACGCCTCAATACATTTGATAAGATCCGTGACAAACGATACATCAACCAAGTCATCTTCACCCCCATTATCAGCGCTTTGCCTTGGCGACGGCCTGAACGAAAATCCATCAATAGAAAAAAGGAAAGGCAACGGGAATGTTCAAATCCCTAAAGGCTTTCCCAGACAGCGCATCTGCGCGCCGCAGATGGATTAGGCCTGAAATACAAGGTCCCCGCCTAAAAGTTCCTCCCAAGTTCTGCGTCTTTTTTGTCATCTCATTTTTCTAGGTACGTCTAGGTAAGACTGCCGTTCGGTTTGATTGATGTGCCAGCCACGTTTCGCTAGAGGAATAGCGAGTGTAACGTTGCCAGCCATGGTTTCGGGCCGGTGGATGAAATTAAAACGTCTTGTCAAGCGTGTCCCACTGGAAGACGCCGTCGCGAAGCGGAACCAGGAATGGGCGGGGACGGCTCTCGGTTGTTATATGATATAATATTGGCGTTGACTCTGCAAGAGCATGGACGTGTGACGAATAGGTAAAAACCTTAGGGCGAAGAGAAGTACACAGTGAAACCACACTCCTACCAAAACAGCTGCTGTCTTTCTTACTTATAACTCTGAATAAGAAACCTAATGCTATAAGACTTGAAAATACCATTTTGACTAAAATTACACGAGGCAAAAATACAACGTATGAAACTGTAATTATTCAATCGTGTACTGCTCAATTTTAGGTTTGGTATTGTGTTGTTATCTAAAATATCATGTAACAAGATGGACAACATAAGTTGAATAGTTAGCGTTATGTTGTGTCTATACTATCCCTTCGTAATGAACAACATATGTTGTAAGTTTGTTGTACCCCTTAATAAAACTAGTTTGAATACGATATTAAAAAGTACTTTAATAGCACCTTCAATATCGGACATATCGTTAAGACAATATGATATTTTGTAATGATTAATACTCATAAAAGTTTAGTCCTACAGAACTTTGACAACACTTTTTTCGTTTAACACCTTTGTCAACCTCGCCACTTGGAGAATTATGACGTGTAACTCTAGACGTTGGAGGATCGTATTTGGCGTTATTAGCAGTAGTAGTGAGTCGGACCTAGTTTGACCTCTCCTGTATTCTCCTATAACATTTTTCTTAGTAAAATGTAATAAGATAGTGAAACACATACGTAATACAAATGCAGAATATGAGACACCAGGACATTTTGGAGATCACCATATTTGTTACTGGTGGAATGGCGCAGTGATTTCAAAAACACGTACACAGGTAAAAATAAAGAAAATGGTCAGTACAGTATGTTCAATATGGACATTCAAACTACACTGGTGTGATAATCCATTGGCGTAAGAACTTTTCTGTGAAGCCATATTTGCTGATGCGTTTTGTCAGTTCAGCTATCGTTGTAGTTGGCCTTTTTTGTCGCAGCAGTGAAGAAAAGAGACAAGGAAAAAGGGATAAAGAAGTCATTGCACTTTGGGAAGTAACCCCGCTATTCTGGCTCATCATAATCTGTCGTACGCGGATTTGACAGTGAAACATTTTTGATTAATAACTCGAATGTCTGCAGTTAATTAGAGTGTAACTTTCCAAGGAAACTATCCAGTGTCGTACGTTATGGAGTAGGATACGTCCATGGCTTATTAACCACCTCACTCGTAACTTCTCACTCGTTTTTTTTAAAGAAAAGGTCTAGCGTTAAACAAGAGGGGTGTGAAATGGTGATTTTGTAACGATGATGATTGCAGTGCGGGGATGTGAGGTGGGGAGGGGGGGGCGGAGACCGGGGTGGTGAGAGACCGGCCCCGGGGAAGGGGAGCCCAGCCCGCGGGAGGGAGAGACCGTGGCTCGGCGAGTTTACGAGGGTGGGAGGACGGGCTGGAGTACTTCAGTGAAGTTCCACAGACGCTGTCAAATGGATATGGGCTGCGCGCTACCAATACTAATGAAGTTAGAACATGTACACTCAACTCACAGAACATTTCTATCGGAAACAAGTAATGATAGCAAATATGGTAAACAAACAAGAGTAATTTTCTCTTGTTTTATGTACCATAAATATATTGTATTTTTAAATGGTGTCTTATAAGTCCACACAGGCTGGGTGCTTAACAACACGACACGTTAATAAAGCTTTATTCATTCGTTCATTCATTCATTCATTCATTCATTCATTCATTCATTCATTCATTCATTAAGCATATTTTCATCTTAAGTCATAAAATAGAATTAAGAGACGATTTTATGTCAATTATAACCTGTATGCATGAAACAAAAGCACTTGGGTAGAATATAACATCACGGTATATATAGCAACTCAGAGTGTATAGAGTTCATTGTGTTCATTGTTTTATGACATTTCGTTATGTATGGTTCCAAGCCGGGCGGGAGATATGGGAAAATGAAATGGACTTAACAGCAAATCCAGATCAGATTGGGGGTGGGGAAAGTTGCCGGACTCTTTATTAGTTGTGATATCAGTTCTTTAATCCCCAATATCTGACAAAAGCCCGTGAAATGAAAAAACAGCGCTAGAACAATATCAAGTTCGGAAGGGTCGATTTTGTGGGAGGGGTCGTAGGGTCCCACGGGTGGAGGGACCGATTAGACGTAACACCGGATGGGCGGGGCACTTTTTCTGGCCGGACTAGCAATTCCAATAATGAACTTGACAAAGACAAGCTGAGATGTTTAAGGGCAGCCAAGCCTGGATACTTAAGAAAGGAAATTAAGTTTCCTTCATGCAAAGAAAGGTGACAGTCGTAATCTTTCTACCTAATGTTTTACACGATTTTTATTTTCGAATTTTGAGAAAAAAGCAAAGAAATAGGGAAACCAACAAGGGGCAAATCTCAGTTCCATACAAAGTACTACCAAACGGTGCGGCCACATTCGTCGTAGGTTGTCATACGATTTGATGTCGTGCGATTTTCAAGCAGGCTGTGACAGAACAAGCTGCCGACAAGGATATAAGCCAGCCTTTATAGCAAAGAAACGGCTGAATTTCGTACGACACATGCACGACGTATCCAAGAGCGCGAGTTTGCAATCGTATGAAAATCGTACGACGATCGTACGACGAATGTAACCAGACCCAAAGGCAGATTACGTCATAACAATGACGAAGCTAGTCCTCACAGCACACTGTCACGTTCAAGGTCATTTTCAGGTTGAGCAATGACCTTGAAGATTGGAAAGACAACGGTAAAGAACGACGCCGCGGTTTGAACCCGT
This sequence comes from Branchiostoma floridae x Branchiostoma japonicum, assembly GCA_013266295.2. Classification (NCBI taxonomy): domain Eukaryota; kingdom Metazoa; phylum Chordata; class Leptocardii; order Amphioxiformes; family Branchiostomatidae; genus Branchiostoma; species Branchiostoma floridae x Branchiostoma japonicum. The sequence continues at coordinate 9,618,646 of CM023834.1, read as the reverse complement.
CACCACACGGCGTTACAACAGACCCAGTGTGCTCCCCTGGGAACGACTTCTACTCGTCCCCAAGTGAAAATAAAATTCAGCGTTATCTATTAAGTTGGCAGTAACATTTCACGGCTATTATGTGATACGATATCTACTCCATCAAACTCGCATAATGATGACATAAACTCTCCGTGCGGCGCAGGGGAAACTGCTATCTGGGGGAAAGGAATGGGCTGACGCGGCTGGAAGTGAAAATATTTCCACTAAACTACTAGACTCCATTCCACATCACTGTGTGGGTTCTCAACCGTTTTTATGACAATTTAAAAATGATTTGGAGAAAAGAATATTTAAGTCACAATGTCTCTTTTTTAAGTTTTCAAAATATTGGAATGAAAGTTTGAATACGTTTGACTTCGTTGAGATATTTTGGAAACAGTTTGAAGGGGACAACGCAAAGATCTCTAATGACACATACTGGTTTCGAAATACTATACCATGAAAATAGCTTGATAAAAGGGCGATGTTAGTACACATTTCTGGTGCTAGTAAGTTGCTGTTATCAATTAGCTCCATGCTGTTATTTAACACAATCTTTCCCCAACCCATGTGCTGCCAACCTGCCACAGACAAACCCACCCAAAACAATACTTCCGTACCCGGAAGAGGCACGATAGGACATACACGGCAAATGGATGGGAACCCAATATACGTTATATACTATGAGTTTGATTTGTAAATATTGATGTAACGCTTAACAACAAAGGGGTTGAAAGTCCTCCCATAACGTAGATAATATATAGCATTAATGAAGATTTACATAGCATGTATTGATTTGTATACATGTATCGTGTGAAAAGAAAATGATACGACAATACAGCTATCTTGGAATCTAGCTTGGCATGCTTACACCGTGTTATAAACGCGCACAGTGGTACTGTTTTATACATACGTTCTAAGACATTTCTCCCATCGATGTTGTTGAAAACTTAGAGCAGGAAAAGTAGTTAAAGGCATGTTCTGAATGAAAAGTCTGTAAACATCTAAATCTCCACACCTGAATTAAGTAAGTTAGCTGAAAAGTCAGATCTTTTCAATCAATTAAATCTAACATTGAGGCTAGATTACATTGAATAGGTAAGTGGAATGTATAAGTAGTGACAAGTATACAAAGTAAGATAATGTAAGAAAGTTAAGTTTTCTTCTTGTCTTAATTAAATGTGAATTTGCATTTTACATTTTGGAGCTACTTTGTGCAATATAGGACGTTGCTACTATCTCATGGTTGAAATGGTTGTAAATAATTTGCCTAAAATTTACCAAAATACGGAAATAACTATACGCTTCTGAAAATTATAGTTAAACTATATGGCCCTTCTTGTTGGTTTATAAAAGACAATTTAACTCCTTTGGTACGCTATTTTCAAGGTTTGTGTTGTCCTATCATTATTGTTCTTGTCTTATGTGATTCCTTCGCCCTTAAAACATTCTTAGAGGGTCTATAAGGATAGTGTATGACACGAGGTACATAAAAAAGGGTACAATAGCACTTACACATACTTCTCAAGTTCGTGATTGCATATAATCAATGTGCTCTCCGAGAGGAAAAGGCGCTGAATGGCAGTTAATTTCAGTGAGCATGCGCAAAGATGGCGTCATAAAGATGGCGGCGCATAATGGCGGCGGCAATTTCGTTTTAGTGCTCCTAATTACGGTGCTCAGGGGCAGGAAATGCCATAAAGCAAAACTTCCAATTAAATTCCGCAACAACAGATTCCCTTCCTCACCTTCGGGGACCCTGGAAGGTCAATTGCTCGCCTGTTTTTCTGCCCTCTGACGCAATCCTTTCCATTTCTCATCAACCGTTCTTACATTTTAATTTCATGCCGCCTTCGGCAAAAATAAATTCCGCTAACCTCCGCGTAATATTTCATCCCCCCAGTGTTGACAGTCACTTGGCCTTGAGTACAAAGGAAAATCGGAATCGCGCATTGATGTTTTGGTAGGGAACAGCGTTCTTTCGCGTGGGACGCGTTGTCGCCACATACGCGTGGTCTTGCAGCCATTTACCGCTATTACTGGGAATTTCTCGGTGACGGGAAAATTTTCCACGGATCAATTGCTGTAAAACGGGTCGACAGCGGCTCGCAGGTACAAAAGCTCCGGCCCTTTTTGTAGCGAGGCTCGGGCGAAAGGGTTGGCAGATGTACCCGGGAGAAAATTACACATAACCACTTCGGATGATGATTGCAGCGGCATAATTGACACAATATCCATTCATCTCGCCACAGAGGCAATTTCACTTTTCTGAAGCGGCGATTTTCGCTGATGACTTCGCTGCTTCGACGAGATCATTTAAAGAGCAATTTCTTCAACTGCACCTTTTAGCGGCATGCGCAATTACAGGGTAGGGGCTTTCAGTAGGAAAATTGCCTTTAAAAGTCATATTCTTACGGTAGAAGTCATTATCTGTATATCGGAATTTTGAACTTGAGTGACGGATAGGAGCGAGCAGTGGAGACTGGGTAAACGTTTGGAGAGAGGAGCGGCGTTTGGCGGGGGGAAGCCCGAGGAGGGTTAGGTGTGGGCTGCTGGACGTGCAGAACTCTAACCGACCATCGCACTCGCATAACACTTTACAAATCCATACAGCGCGTTTGAAAAATACTCGAATGGATCTTAACATTTGTAGTCCGGGGAGGGTTACATGTGGGCTGCTGGACGTAGGTGGCCATGGAATCAGGGTCCCCAAGGCACGGACAACAGACTGTATAACTCTTTTCTCAGTTACACTATCCGTTTGTACAACAAACAAATGCAGACTGAGTCTTAATGTTTTTGTTTTGTTTATGTCCAGTTTTTGTATTCTATTTTTGTATTTTGTATTTGTATTATGTGAAGTGTGTGGATATAAAGCTGATGTGTAAGGAACATCGTAATTCAGGAATACATGTACAATGTTTATGTGTATTTTTGAAATGTTGTTTTAATTGAAAAAAAGAAAGAAAACATTCGCATACACAAAAACAGTTTACAAATCCATATAGCGCGTTTGAAAAATGCTATAATGAATCTTAACATTTCTGGTCCTTCAAAATAACACTACAATAAGATATCTAGTAATGCGATGCATTTTCATTACGTTGAATCAAAACCTTGCCCCCAGCGGAAAAAAACAAGCCAACACATTTTCACACTTTACGACAAAAGCTTTTACTACAATCGCTTAGAATTCATAATTTGTATGTTATCAATAAGATGTAGCTGTTTGTATCGATAAAGCGATAGAGTATAGCCCTTAAGTGGTTGCACATTTTGGACGGGTGGTCCCTCATAAACATTACATTCCCAATCCCCAGTGGGCCCACTTTTACAAAATATAGCTCCATTATACACAGCCATCCCAGAGGACGCTATAAATGTCTCCTCTATAGGTTTTGATGGTTTATGTGTCTATTCTCTCCTGTCTGTTTTGTAGTCTCGAGACCAGGTAGGCGAAGGGCGCTTGATTTACTGTCTTTAACACTACGGCTACGGTGTGTGTGTGTGAGGCCTGGAGAGCGAGATTATAATAGAGGTCATATGAGCAATGTTTCATTGTCTTATTTTTTTTATGTACGAAATAAAGACGTTGTTACATTTTGTATATAAAATTGCTAATATCACGGCGTGGTAGTATTATTCTCAGGCGAATCATTATGTTTTATATACTTCAAACACAACGTAAGAATTTGATTACGCTCGACAGTTGCTTTTATAAATGAGCACGTAAACAGAAATGTTATTTCAAAATGCTAACAGCGTGTTTGTCTTTCGTTGTTAGCAATTATCATCATAATTCCTCCGAAAAGATTGTCATACTCAAGCAAAAAAGATTACATTTAGCATATTTGTAGAAATTAACTAGTAGTAATACACAAGAGGGTCAAGTTGGATTTTATACTAGTATGTTATATTTTATAATAGTATATTGTTCAAAGGTGAAAAGTTTATTGTATGTTGCTATACGTTATGGATATTTGCATATCGTCTACGAAAACAGTTTTATAGAGTAGTAAAGTAAAAGTCAGGTGTACTACATAAAAGGGGGAATTTTAAGATGTTCCAGGAACATTCCCACGACATTTTGCACCTATAAACGAAAATGTCACTGCGACAATTCTATTACCTGGAAATTTCAGGGATCAGGAATTTCCCATCAACCCTCTGACTTCCCATAGAGCCGGCAGCCGAGCGAGCCGCACCTGGCGTTCTCCCTCTCCTTCCCACAATGCCTTCACTTCCGGTACAACCGCAGGTCACTCTTTTGCACCCCCTTTCCACTAGAGGCTGCGACTGCTGAGTGACCAAATATTATAAAGGCCACTCAACAAACTTCATAGACAAAGTACCAACCTGAGAACTTGAAGAAGAAGATAGACAAAGAGTGATTTTTTTAGAAAGGCTTTGTGTGTTTTGTTGTCTTTTAAATCACACCTTTGTATCGTGCATTATATCAATGGTTACACAAATCCAAATTTGGTCGCTCAGTGATCGCCGTCTAGTGGACAATGGGCCTGAACGATCTGGCCAATCTTTGATATACTTTGTTTCCCATGTTTTCCATCATGTATTATTTGCGCGATCGAGCGATGATTTCATCGTTTTCTTCTTGTGGAAGGTTCAAAAGTGACTTTTCTTACTACCTCACTTTCTCCCCGTCCATCTTCTGTTATCTTCGCCGTTCTTACATGTCTTACATCAACTTTTTCCCACCACTTTCTTTGCAAAACCACTTTCGAAACAATTTGTCGTTCTAGTCCTGTCTGTTTTCACAAGCCTTTTTGTTACATCACGCGTATTAGTTTGCCGAAATAATAATGAACTGCACAGAATTCAAGCATATTATTCGAAAATTGATAAGAAAACAATTTTCTCGGTCGGACCAAATCGACGCATATCAGCTGAACACACTTGTGCTCTTTCATTGTTCATCGTTCATAGTTGTCCTACAAAAAAATTGGAACCTTTCGAAAAAAAGAGTGTTTGGGTCGTTTTATTGTCCTGTTGTCGTCCAGTTTGGAACAAATCGTGACATTTCCAAAACCGAATGGTTTTCCATTGTCTTTTTTCTGTATGCATCTAAGCGTAAAGACCATCGCTCATTTCAGTGCCTGGCTATCTTTATGAAGACAAGTGAGCCTCACGTTAATACCATACCGCGGTAAGATATAGCGGACAATTAAACTGTTCGCAATGATCATGCTTCTCTCTCAGGAGCTTAGGTTCTCCACATGACGCCGGGAGTTCGACTATTATTCCCCTAAACGCGCCATTTTGTGGAATGGATACAAATCTCAGCGATAAAACCAACGTGCTTAATTCTCATTTTACTTCCGGGTTCGGAAGTATTGTTTTGGGGTGGCTTTGTTTGTGGTGTTTGTGTGTATGCTTGTCCGGACAGAGTAGGTTGAAAGCAGGTGGTTGAGAGAAGATTGACAGACAGAATGACAGGATGTCAAAAGGTCAGACACAGAAAATGGGGTGAACTAGAGAGTAGGTTGACAGCATGTGGTTGGGAAAGATTGACAGGCAGAATGACAGGTCATAAGGACAGACACAGGAAATGAGAACTTGAGAGTAGATTGCGGGAGAAGATTGACACGCAGAATGATAGGGGTCAAAAGGTCAGGCACAGCAAATGGGGCGAACTTGAGGGTAACGAAAGCCTCAAATCTCCAAAGTCTGAAATATCCGATTTCTTGTATTCTCCTGTGATAATTCTGGTTTAGAGTGCTGCGTATATACATTGTGGCAATGGATTGTCCATTGGCATAGTCCATTGCCTATCATTTATAAATCACCAAAATAGATACATGTAGTAAAATGTGACATCTTTGTTGTAGGAAGATGACACAAGAATGAACAATGAAAAAGCAACGAATATTGTCACAATTGGTTGAAACATAAGGAAATTATATATAGATCTACATGCAGTTCTTGTGTTGTACATTCCAAACGTATACATTGCCTTTTCTTAATATTAGTCAAAGTAAAAGTCAGACACAAGCATAGCTACGGACGATGACCTGATTGACAGGCGTACAAGGGCAATGATTGGAAGATGGAAGATGAATCAATTAGCGAGATCATCGTTGATACATCAGGAGAATTTCGAGCAGGAAAATTGATTGTCGTTGAAAAATCCTTCTCTTTACGCGGATAAGTATCAACGTCAACACCAAAGCAGGTGAAAAATTACACTCTAAGACCGTGACAACATTCCATCTCACGCACACCTAAAGACATAAGAAAAATAAAGCACCCAGCGGTTTTATAAATCTTAGTTTACGTTGCCTACACGGATCAGTGCGTAAAGTAATAGTTTTACGCAGCTAGGCGTTATTAATTTGTTACAGATATGCCGAGCAAGTCTAGCATAAAGATAACACAGCCTTACCACGCCTCGATAATTGCAGAGCTTAAATGCCATTGTTCTTTATTGAAGGTTCCTTGTGCGAGAAGGCTGTCGCCTTGGATAAAGTGTGCGATTTGTTGCCGCTGCTGCAGTCGGGGGAGACAGTGCGGATCCTTGCTTTAATCACAATAATCCAGAGAAATGGTAGGTGGCGCAGACTGGGATGTTACGCTTGCATGCGGTCGTGTCGCCATATTTCTCAATTATACACACTCTCACTGAACTTATAACGTGTTCAACTTGGAGAGGCGGGTGTGTTTTAATAGTCGTGAATTAAGTTGGATGATTTCATTTGTGGTGCATAATGTATGACCGACGGCATGAAATTGATACAAAGTGTCTGGTGTTATTGGTGCTATTATTCTAGTTTATAAAGTCACGTTCAGATTTCGATATCAGTAATAATCAACACAGAAAGACTGTTTATGTCCAAATTATACAAACATACCTCAACTCATGTTCTTATTTATGCTTACAATGTATAAAATCCGACTTTCAAGCATAAACGCATAAAATGGGACCTTTACGAATACTTTAAGTAAAATCCGACATTCAAGCATAAACGCATAAAAATGGGACCTTTACGAATACTTTAAGTTCGAATTTTATGCAGTGTAACTTCAACGCTGCTATTACCATGTTTCATTCCCTTTAAAATCATCAAATACTTTGCTATTTTGATCTTTAAAAATCGCAATGAAATGACGTCCACTTTTCTCAAAATAGAAATTTTGCACATAAGATATTTTCATCATAAAAAAAATAAAGAAACGAGAGTGAAATACGTTGGTTATCTTCTACAGAAAGTTGACATGTGGTCAGGAGGCTATCACAGTCATTGCCTGACTCCCACCAGCCCCCTGGTAGGGGTGATATTGGGTACTCGGCAATTTTCCCCATTGTGTACAGGAGACGGCCACTTAAAAGGAGTCTACTAGTGATCAATGCATCAGTGGGAGTCTGACACATGGTACCAGCAGCTTAACCCGGCATAATGCCTGGGGATTTTTAAGCCTGGAACTCTCTATTAAACCTACTCTCCAAGCAGAGGTTGGTGGGGAAGACTGTGACACGATGTTCAAGTATGATTGAAAAGACAAAATAAACAATTTCTTGAGTGATCAGTCAATTTTTGGTCGTTTAGTGGTCGCGGCCTCTAATGGAAAGGGGGTGACTGTTGCTTGCCTGATTTTAGCGGGCAAACAAAGTGGTGTCCTCGTAGCCTGGAAGGCTGTTTCCAGGGCCTACACTACTCTCCAAGCAGAGAAGGTTTTGACCTTTCTGTCATATGTCCCGTTTTCTATCCCTACTGGTGGGGAGAAGCGACAGAAAACGGGGCAAATGATACGAAGGTCACAGTCTTCCCCACCAACATCTGCTTGGAGAGTACATTAAGCCCCGGTTACATGCATCGTACGATGCGACGATATCGTATGTTACTTTGAGAAGAAACGGATGCAGTACTTTAATTTTTGAGTCATTGCACCCGTTTTGTCTCAAAACTACGTTGTACGGTACAATCGTACAAACCGGCACAAAAGTGGCACAGAAATATAAGAAAGAAAGAAAGGGGGCTTTTGTAACCACAGATTGACATCAAGGTTAAGTTGGCAATCTCCCCGTATACCCGCTTAGCGCTTGTCACAACAGTTGGTCACAACAAGCTCTCAGTCTGCAAAATTTCTGCCCTAGGTCAGTTGAATACGTCAAACCAGCTCTTTGGTTGCCAATGAATTAGCCTGTACCAGGCTTCGGGAGGTGGCTGAGGAGTAGAAATTGGCCAAATAGACAGACAACACGCCAGGGCAGTTGGTCCGAGAGAGTACATTTTGCCGCACCCGAAATGTTCTCTCTCCCGGACCAACTCCCCTGGCGTCTTATCTGTCTATTTGGTGCCTAATTTCTACTCTTTCCAGCAGCCTCCCGAAGCCTGGTAGAGGCTACCAATAAATTAACAAATCCTTCCCGGAGGTTTGAAATCTCCGATGTCTTGTTTTGTGAATAGATACCAGAATGACGTAACCTGTACATATCATAACAAAAAGGGCAACGACCTGGAATGAACCTCTACAGGAAGCCGACATACATCCGGGCATTAGTATCTTTTGTGTGATGTATGCAAGGTCGTCCTAATTATGGAACATTTCCCAACCTTCGAACCGCGTGTTACCTACGGGCGGGATCGAACGTTAGAACTAGTCTCTAGCAGACCCTTTGGTAGCTGTAAAAAAATAGTAGAACTCCTCTGGAAAATTCTTCATCTCTTTTGACTAAACTCTACTATTTCTTCAGCCCAAGGAGACAGGTAGAGGCTACGGTGGGACCTGTTGAACTGTGTTTACAAGTGACCCTCCTTGTCCTATCCTAGCGGCCCAAGAAGTCTGCTAGAGACTATGGTGGAGCCTGTTGGGCTGTGTTCTCAAGTGACAAGCGCCCTATTACGCCTACCTAAGGAACCTGGTAAAGGCTACGGTGGAACCTGTTTTTACTGTATTTACAAGTGATGCCCCTTATCCTATCCTAGCAACCTAAGGAGCCTGGTAGAGACTACGGTGGAACCTGTTGGGCTGTGTTTATATATTTAAAGTGACCCCCCTTGTCCTATCCCAACAGCCTCAGAAGCCTGGTAGAGACTACAGTGGAACCTGTTGGGCTGTGTTTAAAGTGACCCCCCTTGTCCTATCCCAACAGCCTCAGAAGCCTGGTAGAGACTACAGTGGAACCTGTTGGACTGTGTTTACAAGTGACCCCCCTAGTCCTATCCTAGCAACCCAAGAAGCCTGGTAGAGACTACGGTGGAACCTGTTGGGCTGTGTTTAAAGTGACCCCCCTTGTCCTATCTCAACAGCCTCAGAAGCCTGGTAGAGACTACAGTGGAGCCTGTTGGACTGTGTTTACAAGTGACCCCCTAGTCCTATATCCTAGCACCCTAAGAAGCCTGGTAGAGACCACGGTGGAACCCAGAGTACCTGTGGGGCTGTGTTTACAAGTGATCCGCCTTGCCCTGCCACACTTGACACAGAGCTATCTCCTGATGATAGCTTTACAGGCAGGGCGGAGTGGACAAGAATGGTGGGCGGACCGGACCTGATGAAGCATGCTCAAGAGCTCTCACCTTCCCCCTCTAGGTGTGCATGCGGTCACGGTTCGCTTCACCAATTATACACATGTGGCTGCGGTGGCAGATGCCTGCTATTGGCACGCGATGTTTCCACACAGAGAGAAGGCGCCAGTCTTAAATACCGCCAGGTAATTACGGCACATAACGCGATTTCTTCGGCCCTTCTGCTCCACCAAAGTGGGCGCAGGATCCTTGATCCTGTCGTTTTATGTACTCCTGCCTTTGTTGTTTGATGCGTTACGCCGTACTCTTAACGATGTACCCCACGTACTACCAACTGTTGTGTTCGACTAAATCGCCCATAAACTACTCTCTACTCAAAGCCTGAGCGCCAAATGTCCCCACGCCTTCTGCAACAGTGATGTACGTTATATCCTGGAGTGTTCGGCCGATATATGTTGTCAGAAATGTTGGTCTTATTTTCGCGCGCCGGTCGGGTATTGTTGTCTCACGCGAGGGAAGACCACGAGACGCCAGTCACAATTATCGGCCGTGAGATATTGTCGCGCCAAGGCGACGTTAAACGTCACCTCGGGCCACAATTACTTGTCCTTTTGGTGTGTTTATAACGTTATTAACACAGAAAACACCGTATAATCCACCGGGTATTAACGCTGATATACACTAGTTATGACGTCACCAGGAAATGCGTTTGTTGGACTATTTCAGACCGTGAATTCGTGTGCAATTCGTCATCATTTGCGCTGCTCGTCCCTTTGTTGCTGTTCGTGACAGACATTAAATTTTAACCTGTAATTGACGGGATTTGGATGTAAAACACAGAAATGTGACAGCACCTAACGCACCCCATGCAGAGAAAAATGACATGAACGGGTCATCTTCTGAGAGTTTCAAGTCGGCTATGTGTCATAGAAAACGGAATTTGCAAGAAAATCTATATTCATTTCTTCCACCATACAATCAGTAACAATGCCGAAAGATTCGGTAAAACCCCACATGTCAACTTACAGTAGAAAACACGTTCAATCTTTCACATTTGCTTTAAACCGAACCAGATGATACCAGACTTACCACCGGACGTTTAGAACGTTACTCAGTTGAAAATTTGAAAACTACCGTTCATAACTGCATATTTTCCCCACTATTATTTTTGTCTGATACTGGTATTACCACGTTCATTGTACGTTATTACAGAACGAGTCTGTTGCATAAAGACAAGACCGTGTACACAGGGCTTTCTCGGTAACAGCACCGACGACAATTATGGGTCTTTATTTCTCCCTTCTTTCAAAGAGGGGAAAATTGCAAAGAGATTGACTATTTTTCCCATTGTGGGGTTCACGTACCGTAGATGCTTGTTCGCACGCTACAGTCATTCCATAGTAAAATAACACGGCTTAGTGTATTATTCACACGGATACTACATCAATTCTTTCTTTTAAAAATGTGCAGATCCTGGACTATATATGTAAAGATATTTTGTTGCTGTTATCAAAGAAAGAGGCGATCGCAAAAAAGCTATCTAAGTCAGATGAAACGTATTTAAAATTAAGAAAAGAAAAAAAGCATGACTTTGAAATATTTCAATACATCTACGTATACGTTTGGTATGCCGATGGGTAGCGAATGATACAGACATTTATCTAGATAATTGTATACAATTTTTCTGGCATGAAATTACAAAAAAATAAAAAGATAATAATTGGCCTTGGTACATACAATAAGAACAGATAACAATGGCCCAAGAATGTTAATCCTATTTGCAGTACGTTCACTTTACACGTGATCTCTTTTTAGCTTTGCGTGTTTCATATCAAATACCCTATTCATCAATTGATATTGCCGTTACGATGATCTATTAATGTTCTATATTACAGTTCCGTGAACATTGATAACATCTAAATGTATTACCGAGGAAAGGGTTATTGATGTGATGCGATGTTGTCGCTTTGTTAACGTTAGAAAATCCTGTCAACGCCATGTTGTACAACTTCATTCGTCTTAATATTTGTTCCCCTTTCTTTGAAGTTTTCAACAAAAGTATTTAGACACAACTATTGCCAAAAAGTTGGATCTAAAATGATATTGTCTTCAGTGTCAAAATGTTATCATTATGATAATAGAAATATTCTTCCGTGTCAAAATGTTATCATTATGATAATAGAAATATTCTTCCGTGTCAAAATGTTATCATTATGATAATAGAAATATTCTTCCGTGTCAAAATGTTATCATTATGATAATAGAAATATTCTTCAGTGTCAAAAGTTTATCATTATGACAATAGAAATATTCATATACATGCAAGTTGGAACGTCGCTTGCATGTGCAGGTATTACAGGGCCCAGTCACCTTTGTCGTAGGATACGTTTACGACATAAAGGTGAGGGAATTTTTTTAACAGATGGAGTCATATCTGTCGTACGACTTTGTTTTGTCGTACGACCGTATTGTACAACATACGTACCGTCGAGAAGGATCTACGACCACGAATTCCGTCACAAAACAGCTGAATTTCGTACTCTGAGTCTGTCCCAAGAATGAACTCAGTCGTAAAACCATCGTACAACGAACGTAGCAGGGCCTTAAACTTAAGAATTCCCTTTTTAGGTATAAGACTATAACGATACCTAAGCTAGAGGTGGGTAAGAGGTCCCCTACCACGACGCCTGCACGTGCTATGAATCATGACAATGGTGATGAATATAATTTTCTCCCGTACATGATGTAAATACAATACTTTGAGTAAAACAGTATTGTATGTTGTAATTAGAGAAGGTCATACGTTGAAGAATTGGTACGAGATGTTTAGTCTGCATACCAGCCTTGTTGAGCTATATACTAGTATCTTTCCATTAGTAACTCCTAACCGAAGAAGACTGCGGTATAGGCTAGTTTGGAGTTTGGTCATATTGGATGAATAACGACCTTTTTTGTACATTTTTGCCCCCCCACTGTACTGAACTAAATACAGGTCACAAAAGAGCTTACAAATACATACATGTATACACAATCTAGTGTGAGTACTATAGTATAGTATGTGGGTTTGGCTTCTCGCGTCTTTGTAATGATAGAATTATAAGATCAGACAGGTTCTGTGATCATTTAAACGCAAAGAAATATAAAGTGAATCTTTCTATTTGTTGTACAATCTACATTCTACTACAGGCCGTTCATCTTAGAACAATTGTATCAAGACTGGTAATAGCACATTTCACCCCTATTATCCATACACATTCCTGTGGGCATGCTGTGTAGCGAAAAAGACGTATTGTTGTCCTTTTATAGATACATCATATCTTTGCACCCCATAAAGATTTTGGATAATCTACATGTTATCGGATAATTCTGTTGTTAAAACTACATATATTGGTAAAGGTTTGTGACCTGGTGTTATTTAAAAATCCTATCTTTGAGCAATTTACAAAGAATAGAGGCCAGTTACCAAGTACACAAGGCATACACAGCACAATTTCACACAAAATTGAGTGTTGTGTAATTTAAGAGCCCGGTCACATTTGTCGTACGACCGGCGTACGATCGCACGCAAACTGAGGGTATTCCTGGGATAGTCGTGCATATGTCGTTCAAAAGTCGGCTGTCTTAAGGCTGTCTTACATCCTTGAGGGGCGATTGGTTCTGTCACAGCCTGCTTGAAAAATTATACGATAACAAAAATCGTACGACGGCCGTAAACAGGACGCGTGGAGTCGTGTTTAAATATTTCAGCAGGAAACACACCTGTACGAGGCGCCCTTCTAGGTTTGACATTTGCCTGCATGGCAACGACTCCACACAACTGTTCCTAATGAACACTTTACACCGTGTTCATGAAATAAATACTACTATTAATTTGACGTATATGCGGCTCGCCTCCACCTAGCACGCTGGCATTTTTCCTGAAATCTCTCGCGATGTGTAACTCTACTATCGTTACACGCCAGATCACAAATTCTCCCCCCTGCCCGCGGAGAGGCGATCAGGTACATCGTGGGAGTGGGAATTAGGCGGGAAACTTTGGGAAGTTTTAGGCGGGAATTCTTTCTCTGATCGGCTGTGAAATATGAGGGAGGATGGTAGCGCCTGTTGAAGTGATTTTGCCGTGTTAGGGTAATTAAATGGGTATTATTTCCTGTAGTATTTCGTCATGCTGAAGAGAAGAGATCGCCTGTCTCGGCGGCGCCTTTGAGTTGTCGGCCATGATTGATAGCCGCCATTACGCCCCCCCCACTTGTTACTGCGCATCTGTTTCTGCGCAGCTAATATCCCGCCATCCTTCACTCGAGCATGCTCGTGACCTTGCCGCCCGGGGGGTCAAGGAACCCCGCCGCGTGGTCAAAAGCAATCGCTGCCATCGCTTGTTCCCTTCAGGTGGCAGAGAAAAGAAAAACACACAGCACCTCCGCCTCGCCATGTGACTGAGGTTCCGTACCCTACGGGTATAATCTGTGCCTACTGATCCATACCTATTCCGAACACCTGTTTCAGACAACAAATTGCATGACTTCATCCTGTAATAGCGGGCAGATTAGCCTCTCGCATGACATCGCCGCTCAGGAAAGCCGTTCGCCAACTTGAGCCGGGACAACCGAGAAGGCTATCGGAAGAAGCGGCTTTGCAAACAATGGCCAAGGTGAATACATGTCACATGCCAGGTGACACAAAGAAAAATGCAACACAACAAAGGAGCGGTAGATACTAAGATAGCGGAGATAAACCCTGCCCCTCCCGATATCTTATAGATATTATCATTACCTAACCCATAACTGAGATGAGCTGGTATGGCGTAATCTCCGCAGTTTAGCGGGGGACATTCCTGGACAGCCCTATGTTCCACACTTATCTGTTATGGCGACAGGCTACAGCCGAAAACATTAGCGGCCATTGGAGATACGGCCATTGGTTTTAGATTGGAAGAAGATTCTCTGTCTGTTCCTGAAACACAGCAGTCGAACAGGACAACAACAAGACGACAACAGAACAGATAACAAACCTATCCGTTCTGGTGAACTATAAGGCTAGCCCTTAAATGATACAATGTCGGTCAAATGAATGAATAGAAAAATAAATAAATACGTGATAACAAAACAACGATACGAACCCTACGAAGTAATGAAGAATACTCCATGCAATTAAGAACAAAAATCTACAGACGCGAGCACAAGAAGCATCTCCAAAAGATTCTTACTAAGTATGTATAACAATTCCAACTTCTAAACCATTCTTTTATGCTGATATTTCCTATAATCTATTCCTTATCTGATGCTCACAACTTCACAATTAAAACAAGTAGCTTCTATTGAACTATCTAAAACCTCAGTGATTAAAAGTCAAGTTTTTTTCAAGTATACATTTGGGTAGAGATGGCATACAGTATGCAGTATGTACACCTCTCCACATAGTCATTAACTGTAACATTGGGAGATAGCATCTTATGCATTCCGCTCGCTTTGCCACATTGAGAGGCGTCTGGATTAGGATATCCGCGCAATCACCATATATTATCAGCCACATTTCCAGCTGTCACGGCCAGTGTTAAATTATAGACATCATATTGAGTCGGGGAACGCGGGGGAAGCGCCAACTCGTATGAGCAATGTCGTCCATTCCAGGCAGCGGCGCAGCCAAGTTTGGTACCGGGAGACGCTGAGATGTCATCAATTCTCCACGTCAGTTTCCCTTTCTTTTATTGTGGTTTTCTGACGGCGCTACTTGTCATGGAGTCAGCTCATGTTACCAAAAATGTTACTCAAATTATAACCCCCATGCTCAAATACAGATTGTTTCCTTGAATACTGCAGAAAATCCAATATTTAAGCGTAGGTTAAAGCATGCGTAAATGCTCCATTATTCCAGTTGACAAAAAATCTTCACGCATACTTTAAGGTATGCTTAAATATCTTACATTACAAATGAATCTATCATTGTATTACTTTTACTGTGGTTTTCTGACGGTGTTACTGTCATACAGTCAGCTCATGTTACCAAAAATGTTACTCAAATACAGATAGTTTTCTTGAACACTGCAGAAAATCCGATATTCAAGCATACGTTTAAGTATGCGTAAAAGTTCCATTATTTCAGTTGACTGAAGAAAAACGAAATCTTTACGCATACTTTAAGGTGCTAGTGTGCCTAAATATCGGATTTTATGCAGTGGAAGTTCAGGCGAGATTTGACAAATATATTTTACCAAGGACTTAAAAGTCAAGTTTACAAATGAATCAAACAAATGTAGATTGTATTACTTGACTTTTTACGTAGTGTGCACAAGTTTAGAAATAATAAAGTTTAATTTTGTGATATAATAGCAGCCTTTATAAATGTTTATGTACACAAACTGCAAAAGAACAAATTGTATTACATGGATATAATATTGCATTGTATATCATGATATTCAACTATTCGACTTTGTTTTCATTTCGAAAAGGACGAAAAACATATTCTTTAGTAGGATATTTTTGAAATACTGAAAAACGTACTTTGGTTAAGATGCGATATCTCGACTCAAATGATTTTCTTGCAGTTTGTATCATTTAGAGACCAAAACAAAAATAACCGAGTCATTCTCGTTCCTAAGGAAACCACCCGTAATTCAGACAAAAACCGCGACTCGTGGGGCTTGTTTTCCAGTGCTGTTTAGTGGAAGAATGGACGCTGTATTTACGTAAATGGAGAGGATGAAAATGTAACAATGCCTGACAAACTAGCGGCATTATGCAACCAACGATCTTTTGTTTCCCCTAATTGGATGCAGGGATTTTAATCCTTTGATAGGAAAATATTATACGATTTCGGAGAAAACAATGCCACCGACTGGATTATTCTTTTGTTGTGCTACTAACGTGCTGTTCTGACATAAAACAGGACAACTACAGTTCAGTGACCTTCGCTGGCGCTTGGGTCACACTAATGTTTATGTTACAATAACACTGAAAAATAGCCTAAACCACAGTCTTTCCAAGCTACACTCTGATCTGTAATTCCCTACTTGATAACAAGGAGGTTACCCCTCTAATTAACCTCCTTGCAGATAACAAGCGAGAAATAAAGCTTACGTCAGCTTAACGAGGCTGGGGTCCAGACTACTTTGGCGGAAAAACCCGCCAGCCATCTTTTCTCTTCAGTTGTTTGATTGGAAGAGACAAGACGGCACAAATAGGATTGTGTAGTTATGAACAACCGATTCATCTAAAACGTCAATGAAAATAGTATAAAGAACTATTGTGTGATTCTGGACGACAATAATATTTTAATTTTTCTGACCTTAAACGATTTATAGTTCTACGTTTTTTTTCACAATAAGTAATACAATATCTATCCAAATTCTAAAGAAATATTCTCTACAGACTACACCCAAGTCTAACATACCGTTATATTGTCAAAACTTCGATTCTTTATAATTATATTCGACGAAGTTTTCAGACAAGTTTTATGTATGCGTGTGTTTGGAACTGTAAAATACGACAATATCCCTCTGGTGCGAAACCCTTACACAACAACTTCTTTATACAAGGGAGACGCCGGTTCAACTGTTTTCAATGAGCCAACAAACGTGGGTTCATAACCTGTGATCCTTACCCCTCTACTTATACCACTGACAGATCGAGCTTTGCCATACTTTACACTACAAGGACTCAATAGGGGAGAGGGGGAGGGTAATTAAAGCAATAAGCCTTTGAAGTACTGGGACAATTAGATGGCCACGCCTCCTCTCAACCCCTTTTGTAACCCCCCGCTGGGCAGCGCGCACAATCTTCAACAAATTATATTATCATGCCAGAAAAACGGGATAATACACCGTCACCTCCCGGCGGTGCTGGAGAATAGGCGCGGCGGCGTTTTGCATTTCTACGGTCGGGAGAGAAGAACGGCGGTATGTAGGCTATTGTCGGGTCGCCATGGGAACGGAACCTGGTCGAAAAGACCACTGCGGAGCACTCGTCTGGGCAATCTCGCCGTTTGAAAGAGACGACGTCGCTTTGAAGTGGACGAGATGTGTTGGCAAAGATGCCTTTACGGGTGTCTGTTGTCACGACAAGCCGTCTACATGCTCACGCTCTAGTGGCGTTTTTGTCCACGGTTTCCACAAAAAACAACCTTAAATGTAACAATATCATAGATATACCACGATCCAGCCGTGATAACCAAAGCCACAGAAAAAGCCACAGAAATCAACCACATTTTGTGAATTTCATATATTTTTCACCATTTTTAAATCTAATGTCTTTAGGAATAACATACATAAACTACAGTTTTTTTAGTTTTTTTTTCTTTTACCAAGGACATTATATAATGCCATTGCTTATACGCAACACTACAGAATATGGAATAGAAGTTGTATACAAAAGACAGAAGAATATCGCAGATTGTGGTCTGTATTTTTGCACGGTCCTCTGCACGATTCCAACCCGACTGTACTGTGAGAAAGTGACAGATGACAGCGTAGTTTCCCAATCCCTGCCACGGAATCATCTGTATGATAATCCACCTCCCGGCCAGAATTTAGGAATGCCGAGATGATGGGGGATTAGGAGAACACGCGGTAAAGAAGGCCAAGGATTAGACTGGATAAGGATATCCCACCGTCCGTTAGTAGCTCAAGGGAATATCAGTGCCGAGGCAACCCCCATATGCATCGCTTCCAGATGGAGGTTACCATTACGCGTACTCATGTACATCCTTCGGCCAAAGTCAAGGTATAATTAAGGGCATACCTGCACACACCTATGCCACGCCACCGGAAGTGGAGCAATATTTAAGGTTACGTCCCCAGGTGTGTTGTTGTTCGCTTTTGTGTCGGTTGTAAGAGATATTGTATTGTTTGTGAGGTTGCGATGTGATGGGGTTTGGCAAAGGTTAACAAGTGTGTTAGACTAAGGGGAAAGATGATCATACCGTGGTGCTATCTATCCTGAGATCGTCTCCCAGATAAGAGGATACAGATATTGGGTTTATGGACGCCGATCATGCAATTTGGCAGCGCTCGAGGGCACCTCCGACAAGTAGAACAATACACGCACCTGAGCTTATCTTAATGGACACTCCAAATCGCTGTGTTTTCCTCCCAACTCATTGTGTTTTCCTTTAGAAAGCAGGTAAAAGTAAGGTTGGCCGTAATGCCGCTGCACGGCCTCTTTGAAATACCAAACAAAGACACAAATGCCGCTCATTAGCTGGTTAAACTGCTATGGCGATTAAAGGTACAGGGAGGCGAATAGCACGGGGGACGGGCAATCTGCCATGCCGTGACACCGGCCCCAAATTGTGGCGGGCTATTAGACGTAGTTAGTGCGTTTGTCGGCTCCGAGTTCGACCCCTAGTCGGGAGGACCATTGTAACATTACTTACGCCGCTATGGGTGCCGAGTCGGCGCGGCCACTGAAGTCTGAGTCACACTGAAGAGATTAACAGAACGGCATTGTCCGCGACAAAATTGTCCTCTGCTACAGCACAAAACAAGCGCAACTGTGAGCCTTTCCACATCGGAACAACATGTCCGCGTCGCATCACTGGCCACCTGTTCTCTAGAAAAGAGAGATACGGATAGTCTAGGAGGTGGCAGTCATGTTTGTTACAGTGTATGCGCTTTTGTTGTTGAATAGAATTTCTCCATTCCCCAAAGTGACCCCTCTTCCAAGGGACCCGCGATTTTAATTAATCTGTCATCAAAGATATACAGTGTGAGTTTGACTGGTCCCAGAGCCAGTTGGCGCGCACATGGCTCGGCGGCAAAAAAACCACATACCCGCCCCTCGTCTTTACGCCGTACTCTGAGGTAGACAGGCTCCCGGGGAGCACGCCACAGTGTGTCCCTCCCCTGCCCGCCCTCCGTCCAACCCCGTCCGTCCTCCCAGCCGCCCCCGGCCGCCCTCTCCATGCCACAAAAGTAGGAGCCTACAGAGAGGCGACAGCCCCGAAGGCCTGAAAACCGTTCTCCGGGCGCTTTTGATGTTTCCTCCCGCTGCGAGCGTGAAAGGATCGCGACCCGGAGAAGGGCATTGTGGCCCGAAACAGAGATGTATGGGTCCCCAGTTAGGCTCAATTCGGATCTGATAAAGGAGCTATCGGGTCTGCTTATTCCCCACAAATGGGCCGCGATTGCCCAGAAAAATAAAATATCGCCCCAGGGTCTGCCAATATTTCAGCCGAATGGCCGGTAGTTATCTCCGCATGTTATCCCGGCTACCCGCAGAGGATTAGGCTCACCGGCTCGAAACTCATGGTGTCCTAAGCCGCATGGTGCTCTATGGGATATTAGGAGCTGGTAAGTCGTGAAACATGCCCCTAAAAACCCCGTAAGGGAACGCCCGATGAACCGTCCTCGGCGAGGGTGGGACATCCTCCCGAAAATGAGTCAGGTACAGGTGCGGCGGCGGATGTGGGGTCACGACACCGCATTTTTCTCATCATCTCAGAGATGCTTTTCTTTTTCTTTGATCTCCCTGATCCCGCTTGCACCTGGAGAAGCTAGCGCTAGCTCGTCCCAGAAATGGTATCGCCTCCAGAAGTATGGCAGAACAAATGGCCCTGAAAATGTCAAATTTAGCATCGTCATAAGCCGGGCTTTTGTCGGAGGGATGCCGGAAAAGTTACGGAGGGATGCCGTGAGGAAAATTGCGCGATCGCGGTGGATTATGAGCAATTTTGGGTAATGAAATCTCATTATTGTGAGTCTGGGTCTGACGTTGGTGCCTGCTTGTTTGTAGAGGTGCGAGTAAATCGCCGTGTATGTCAACAATTCAGCCCCACTTGTCACTAGAATAATCAATCAAGGCTCCAACGGAGCTCGCTGATTGGTCGAGAGGGGCCTGAGCGGGCCTTCAAAGGGAAGCCACACCACAATTATATGGTCAAATGGGCGGAACCGACCATTTGTATTGTACACCTTCCCTTTGGTAGGGACGAAAACGCCGCTCAAAGAGCTTCAAATTGCGGAATCAAGGCCTGCTGTTGTGGGATGGCAACCTCACTTCTCGGGGTGAGTCCACTTTCCTTCACTCTGTCCTACGGCCCGAAGTCGACCCGCTGCCGCCGAGCAAACTAAGTCGAGAAGGTTGGTATGGGACCGATCAGTTCTAGATCCGCAGGCGGGGCAGTGTAACCTTGTCCCCCGTGTATGCTCGATGCCCTCGCCGGTATAACCCGACACGAGAACGCTCCACCGCGGGAGTTTTCGTTTCTTGTAAATCACGACGGCTTCTGTCACGAGCTTGTTCAAGTTTGATCTAGTTATAGCCACGGAGAAGGGGTAAGATTTGGACAAACCTTGGGCTACAAAAGAAAAGACAGGGACGAAAACGAACTGGCAGTTCGTGACGATGTGGAAAATCCAGTTGCGCACGCGACTTTGTGTACACTCGAATTTACAGCGGCTTGTTCAGGGTGCTAATACCCGCCACTTGGACAAACATTTTATTTCGAGACCAAACAGATAGCCTTTTCACCGGCCGGTGTTTGCCGAGCTTGTCCACCGATGAAAACTGTACACAGTGGCCGGGGCCACATGAGAGAAAATATTCTACGGTTAGCTGTTCAACAAATGAATAACAAAGAGTAAATTGCCCTGATTTAGCAGTTGATTTGGGTGCATGACAGAATATTCATACCGAAGTCAGCGTGAACCGTGCGGCGGGAGTTTGATATTCGTGGCCCCGCTGGGTCTCTTTGAACGCTCGAATTGATTATAGAGGGGCAGGGGCGCTCCGAGCAGATTGTCACTTCTTCACGGTGAAAAAAAGAGCGGTAGAAACGTGGCAGGAGCTTCGAGATCCTTCAGATATATAGACTCGCGTCGAAGTTGTACAGTTTGGATTTGCACGGGGTGTATATTCTTGCCGTCTGGGAGAGATTTGACGCGGTTTCTGTGCGAGTTTTTGGCGGATTGCTGACATAGGTTTGCGCGCCAACACGGTTCGGGTATGTCAGCTATGACTGTCGCCTGTCGCTCGCTCTCTGAGAGGGAATTCTGACGAAACCCAATGTAAGATCGCGCCTTGCCATGTCATATTGCCGCATAGTTTGTTTACTCCTGTATCCTTCAACTTTGACATTTACTAATTCGTTTGAAACAATGTTGGAGTGTCGGTATCGTGCCAAACGTGGTAATTTTTACTTGTAGTTGTACAACTTACATATATACTTGACTATCCCACAGAATTCCCCAAAACCATATTTCTATGGCCAGATTTACATAGATGTCATTAGTTATGTTTTCATGTGTAGGAGTCAAACTGTTGTTTGCTATGGTAATCCGTACATTTTGCCCCTAACGTTACACTTGATGTTTGTAAATGTAAACACGCCGTTTGAACAAGTCTATATGCCCTGACAGAGATGTCTACATCAATGCAGTGATACATCCACAGAGGATTAGAATACAATGATTTTCTCATAAATTTTCATTTGTCTCGCATATATCCTTATTCTTCGGGGCCCAATTCTGGCTTTTGGTCTATCGATTTGATAATTGTTTATGGCCATTCGTTCTTTTCCCAGAGACAATTTCCTGTGGTATACTATGGAAACGGTAGAACACTCCTGTTGCGAGGGTGTTGAAATCATTACCATCGCGACTGGTAGTCACAGTTTGAGTCTAAAAACCGTCATTTGGAAAGTCTAGGACGTTTAAGAGCAGAAAACTGCCGTACAATAAGAGATGAAATTGATAGCTACATATAAAAATCGCGACGATGCAGAGAAAGACCATCGCGTGTTTATAGGACACAAAATGCTACTTCTCGCTATGTACAACACAACATGCAAAGTTGGCTGGTAAGAATGACTGTAAATTAGAATACTGTGGGGCGTATAATGCCCTGTTCAGGTATTATGCTGAGAACTACATGTCATATGATGAAGGTTTTACTGTTGAAGTCCGACGGAATTGAGGTGTAGAGGTCCTGAGAGTGGAACAGATGTGAACCGCCGGTGTTTTTTCCCTCCTTTTTTCCAGGAGCACCCACGTCTAGGCGCCACTCCCTTAGCAATGCTCGCTGCCACCTGTGACAAGATCGGAAACAAGAGTCCCCCACCTCTCGCCGACGCCGCTATTGGGAAAGGGTTCTACCCGTGGAAGAAGTCGCTGCCAGGCGCGAACAGCCACCACGTGTCAGCAGCAAGCCACGGAAACGGCGCCGTGTCCTCCCGACCCATGCACATGTCTCTCCAGGACTCCCTCCCGTCCATGTCCACCATGTCGGGCAGCGGCGGCTACCCTCTCGCCAGCACGACCTCCAACAGCATGACATCGTACGGCAGCGACCTGTTCTTACAGAGCACGTCCGTCAGCACGTCGGCACACAACGACAGTGGCCAACCGGCCATCATACAGAAAGTCCACGGGCCCGGCGTGGATAGCCTGCAGATGCAGGCCAGTATGTACCCACGGGTAGGCGTCGCGCACCCGTACGAGTCCTGGTTCAAGACCAACGGGCATCCCAGCCTCTCCAACGACGTGACCAACAGCGCGTCGGCCTGGTGGGACATGCACACGGCCAACTCCAACTGGCTGGATGTACAGAACACTAGCGGGTTGCACTCGCAACTCGGGAACTACGGCACGGACTATTCCGCACTCAGCCACCCGCTGAACTCCACGCCGACGCACCTTCTACCGACAGGGCAGTCGCTACTCGCGCAGGACAGTTTTAAGTCGATGTTGCCCTCAACGGACATGAGCGGATCGCAGCTGTCCGCCCCTCTACTCTCGACACCGGCCTTTGGGGCCACCGCCGGCGTGCGGAACTCCCGGCGGTACACCGGGCGGGCCACATGCGACTGCCCCAACTGCCAAGAGGCGGAGCGGCTAGGTCCCGCCGGAGCAGCCATCCGCCGCAAGAACCAACACAGCTGTCACATCCCCGGCTGCGGGAAGGTGTACGGCAAGACGTCGCACCTCAAGGCTCACCTGCGCTGGCACACCGGGGAGAGACCGTTCGTCTGCAACTGGTTGTTCTGCGGGAAACGGTTCACGCGATCCGACGAGCTGCAGCGGCACCTGCGCACCCACACCGGGGAGAAACGCTTCGCCTGCCCCGTCTGTAACAAGAGGTTCATGCGGTCCGACCACCTGGCCAAGCACACCAAGACGCACACCGACGGCAAGAAGGGCAGCGACTGTTCCGACACCGACGAGAACAGCTGCGACACATCGGGGAACACCCAGGCCGCCCTCGGCAACATAAGCGCTTCCCAACCGACCGTCACCTCGCCCCATTCCGGTGGCCAAGAAGGTCAGAAGGATTCCAATTAGCTTTCAAAAAGTCAGAGCTAGAACTTGTCATAGCGGCTAGAGTTCGGGCTTTCCAAGTCTGAGCGCTGACAAAACGTTTTATATGAAATGTCCCGTCGCGTCAACAGTCTTGGTAGACATTTGGACCGAGCAAAAAAGATGTTACAAAACTAGCGATTGTAAGTATTGGATAGCGCTTTCCAACCATAGATGTTAATATCAACCGCCGATATCTCCCAAAGTTGTGAAAAGTTTACACCAGGAATTTCTAGCCTAGAAACACTATCTGATCAGTGTTCCAGTTGTTGCGAAAGTTCTCGCGTAACATAACGGTCAAAATGTACTTGTCAAATGTGACGTGTTCTTCTTAAAAAACAAAGCCATAGAAGAAATGTAAAGACCTCGCAGACTGTACATCCATGTCATGATTTTCTGACATCAAACTCACGTTAAGTAGTGAGTGTTATACCAAAGCTAACTGCGAAACTACATCGCGCATTCTGGACTAGGAAAAAAGACTCTTTCTACTTAAAACTAACAACAACAAACAATATTAAACCTTCTCCCTTCGGATATAATATCCTCCGGGAGATGCAAATGTCTTAAAATTTCACTTACATTGTTTGGCTCTTGTCTCTGTGGTAACTTCTCATATGTCCATACTTCAACCAGTATATACCTCGTAGTTAGACGTCTCTCGGCATATAGATGTTGTCGCTTCGTACAGCCGGCACGAGTGATATCTGTATGGAACAAAAAACAACAAGGCATCGGTATGGTACGCATATACGTCAAGTCTCTCTCAGTTTACGCACTGGTACTGTAAATCAGCTTAGATCAATATGCCAGGTGGGATGGAAGAGTGAACACATTGCCACCGTTTTGCCACAGACGCGAGGCTTCAGATTTCATTCGTGTTGCTCGTTCAACTGCATGAAAATTCATTGTTTCAACTATGAATTCTGTGGCTGTCTTAAAGAGAATGCTACCACTTGTGATTAGGTAGAATAGTAACATTCTGACTATGTTTTCCTTCATGGAAAGAAGTTGAAAATACCATTGAAAGGAAGAGAGACTCGGAGAGTTAAGACACATTGGTACAAGAGAGTGCTAATTCGTCTTTCGCATCTCGTGTTATACCGTTATAACTTTATATAACTCATGAAACACGATGTTAGTTTCATCATATCATTTTCAAACATCTAGCCTCTTGGTGGATGTTGAGAGGGAAGATTGTACCGTTTCGTAACACTGTTTTTAAAGCAGTGTGTTTTTAAAGCATGGAAGCATTCATCGACAAAACCATACACACAAATTCACATTGCGAAATGATTTCATTTCTTTTATACGAAAAACTGAAATGGTAAACCCTAGAGTATTGAAACATTTCTATTTTGAGCTAACAAACATGGCATTTGTATACTGTGTATATTATATTGGCAACGCTCATTGTGTTCTAGATTGTCGTCTGTTGGAAATCCAGTCGTTTATTACTAACATTTGGCGGCTATCAGCCGTATTTTGTGTGATACAATCTGTACGTTTGTGTGGACGGCAGAACGGTACGGTGTTTAATGTGTGCAGACGACTTTATCACGAGTCCCACACTCCCTCCTACACCGGGCACCCCAATCCCGCCTGGGACGGCACAGATCTAATCACAACTCACGCTTGATGAATTGTCGTACCATGCGATGCCGGCGTAGATATGAATTGAGAGACGCTTTCTTGTTATGCTCGCCCAATTTCAGTCCGACTTTATTTTCTGCCATGGCATATGATACCTCGGGGTCGCTATGAAAATGACACATTAATACGATTCCCTGTCCCAAGGGATGAGATTCTGTTAGGGGACGTATTCCCTCTCCTGTCCTCGCTTCTAATTAAATACGTTTCGGAGCGCAAAAAAGTCGGTGGAGGGATGAAAAATTGCACTGTTCAAACATGGAAGCGTAGAATGCACGTGGTCGGATACAGTGCTAACTTTAGTCGGGAAAGGAAGATGTTAAAAAGATCGTTGTTGTTGCAACATAACAATGTCTAGCAAAATATGTATGAAATATGAAATTGAAAATGTTGAATGTGATAGTGTAATTTCTGGATAACAAAGGCAAGGAAAAATACAGTAGGTCCGTGATTGTTCAATGAAAAGAAAAGTGAGATACAAAAGTTGTCGGTTAGTCGAGAAAGTGGCCATCTGTATTATCATGTCAACCAGCAGCAATGGGAAGTTATTTATTTTCCTTTGTTGAGATTTTTTTAATATTCATGAGTTCTGTTGTCACATGCAATGCCGCACAAAATCGTAATTCTTCCAGCTGTAATGTCATAATATAAGTATAAAAGTTGTTGCGGAGGGTCTACCCCCGGATTATGTAAATGTCTGTATATTTGGTGCCTTCGGTAGCACTGTACGTTGTATCTGTACAAAATTACTGCGTCATTAAACACTTTGAAGAGTATAGCTTCTATCTGATCTGTGCTTCCGTGTCCCCGTTGTATTATATATATTCATTGAGGTGACAGTGCCTATAGAGACCCAGGTACCTGAAAGGAGCTAGCGCTACATAATAACAGTAACTCAACTGTATCTATTAAAGATACACCAGCATGTCATACCCCAAATTTGCTCAGTAAAAAAAGGAAACTTCAGAAGTTATGACTGACAAGATGATGGACGTACAATGTATCGATTTGGAACCACATGACGAATAGGTCTAATATTTAACGGCGTCTGTTGGAGGGGGTTCCCTTTATGCAATGTTCTGCCTATATGTTCTTCTTTACGTACCTTTACGTAGAAGACAAAGACAAACCTTCGGAGTTTTGTAATGAAATCATAGAAAAGAGCAATTCTAGGTTTTTATTTTGGTTGGTAGACAGAACAAAATAGCACTTTGAAAGGTTATAAAATTCGTTTGGAGTTAACAAAAAGTACAAAGCCAAAACGCTCTTTTAAAAAAAATCGGAGTATCAATACTTGAAACGCCACAAAACAATAACTGTATTAGGAGACATAGGGATCCGGGAAACCAAGCAAAATGATAAAGAAAAACAACACAAAGGTCCACGTGTACAATACAACAAAGAACGTATAGAAAACACAAAAGTCTACGAATTGGTAGAAACAGCACATTGGAATACGAAACAATATGTGGTAAAGAAAGACATAGATTCAGGTAGTATTCAGGTAATATCTAGTCAACATGGGAGTGCGTTTGTTAGCAAATCAAATTTGAAGGCTTTAAAATCAAATGACAAGAAGTTACTATAAACTTTCCACATGAAAGATAATGTAAACTATGTATACGGAAATCCATGCTGTGCTAAAGTAAACTAACAGTGCATAGTCTGTTCACTCAATATGATAATAAACATGATTTAAACTAACGTAAACTATGTCACAATATAAACTGTACCAACAAAAAGTGTTTGAAACATCCAATCAGTACATTATAATGTTATTGACACTGTTGTATTAGGTAGCAAGTCACATAACGTTTATGATATTGTACCAATAATTCTTATTACACATTTAACGAATGCGCTCCTTTTATCATGATGACAAAGTTATGATACAAATTTCACCCATTTTTACGGTTGAGAAATGATATTTGATAGAGGAATGCATTAGTTGCCTTATTATATCCTTAATACTATAATTGGGACGTCTTTTTAAATAGGTGTTCTATTGGGTAACGAAGGTGTGGACACTTTCCTTCTTGTTTTTTCTATAAACAACGATAATTTATGAACTGAGCTGGATTAGTGCATGTCCATAAAATGATCCAGTCATACGAATCAATCAATTAACAGTCACGCATTATTTACCGACATAAACTCGCGTTAAAACCTGTTGTAAATTGTGGTACTTTTCGCGCCAAATAAACAAATGTCCCTTGGTCACTTGTATGCGGCACAGCCAAACCGTGTTCTTGTGACTACCCACAGAATGCACTGTCACATTATAACAAACCAAGTACAGTATATGTAATACTCGTAATCAGTTACACGCGTTGATTATGATATCTATGAAATAAGTAGTAGACTTATAATAATGTGTGTGCCATAATTTTTGGACAGTATTTTCTAACAGTTTCTGTTGATTTTGATAGTTTTGTTGTGAATATTCCTACTCGTGAAAGAATGAGAAAATCATACCATATTTCTGTCAGGTTATCTCAAAATCTTATTGAAATTTTTATGTCGGCGCCATTTTGGCGCCAAAAAAGTTTCCCGGGAATATGGTTCCGGTCGTAAACTCGGCGTGAGGACTGTTCACATGGGTCCTACACATCACTTTTTATTCCACAAATATCAACAGAAGATGGTCGTAAAATACATCACGACTGTTGCTCATTTTGCGGCAAGCTAAGCTCCATACAATAGGCATGGTAGTGGGTACATATATCATAATCTGGTTTCTTTGACAGTCGCCCATACAATGATACTAAACAGCGACATATACTTCTTTCGTGTTTTAATGTGTGAGTTGGGATGGTAGAATAGCTACCCCTCCGTGCTTATACGCTTAGTAATACCGACAGTCGCTAGTAAACTCTAGAACCAGCAATGTAGTAGTTAAGGGCATGTTTGGGATGTCAAAACCTAAGGGGTTTTGTTGTAAACCCAGGTAACCCCCTAGGCCTCCTGACAACAATACTGTTGTCATGATAGCCTAACCTATTTTTGGTTCATGAAAAGAATGGTGTTTTATTTTTGAGTACAACGCTTCAGCAGTTGTTGCGAGTTAAGCCAGTATGTCCCCGTGTTACTGATATGATGATATTGATATAATGATATTAATGATATTATTGTAATACATTATACAACAAGAGTCTGTGACCTATTTAAAAGGCACACTTAATATATCTACAAGTTGGAGAAATATGAAAACTACAACCAGTTTGCAACAGTACTTTCTAGATAGGGATGTCTACATGCGTTTAAAGGTACAGTACGAGTGATTCTATTGTTATGGCCAATTGTTACAGTAATAACAATTCTGATCCTCCCGATCTTACTGTGTCAAATGTGACCCAATGCCTCTGATGTAATCTTCCTTGTGTCCTTCAAGTACAAAGTGGGTGAGAAACAAGATAAAGGTAAACTGTTTAGTAAACAATAACATGTCAGCACTTCAGCGTTTCCTGTGGCGAATGTTAGCGCATCGTGATTATCCTGATTTCAAAACTCAATACCTTTATATCACTTTGACTTTTTTATATTTTGTAACGGCGCAGTCACATTCGTCGTACGATTTTGATGTGGTAGGATATTCAAGCAGGCTGGGACAGAACCAACCGCCGACAAGGATCTAAGACAGCCTTTTCCGTAGTAACAAGACTGTTGAATTTTGTACGACACGTGCACGACGTCTATCCCGAGAACACCTGCAGTCCGCGATCGCACGACGATCGTACGATGGATGTAAGAGTCTAAGACAATGTGAACGCTGTCGCCTTTTTTGTGCACGATCAACTGGGATTTGTGTTAGAAAGATGGATAGGTACGATCATATCAAACACCTGTACCACAGCTTGTCCAACCACTGCTGAATAATTGAGCCACTCACATCCACTGGACAACATCGTGTGAGCGTCATAAATCAAGACCCACTCGATACAACTCGATACATCAAAGTTAAAACGCGCGCAGGCGACATAGCTTTCCGCCTATGTCATGACAGGTAGCGCTGTGCGTCCTCAGACAGATGAAGAGAGCAATTTAAGGTCGTAATACATGTGAGAAACACCTTTCATGTCATCATGTGTGTCAGACAGACAATGTACAGACCACGGTGTAGGGCCCGAGGGCAGGTCTTATTAAAAACCCGGTGTAATTTTCCGTAAGCATGATTAGGTGAAGAAGACAATGCACGGGACGTATAATTAATGGCAAGGAGTCAACGGTCACAATGGCGTCTACAGGCTGAAGGAAAAGCAGTGTCAATGCACTATTTGTCAAAACTCGCCCTCGGGTGCTAAACTTGGGTTGGGTGAAAGGAGGGTTGGCTGGCTGTGTATGCATCGATGCTATGGCGAGTTAGTACATATGGAAAGCGTTGTTTTGGAGCTGCTTGTCGGACGCGGCGGGAGAGCGCTGGAAGAATCGGTAGGCGGCACGGGCAGGGCGAGGGGTATTGAATCGGCGGGGTCTGCCAGACCCAAGTGTCAGGAAAGGTTGGCGGGGAACACCCGGCGAACGCCCATACGCGCGGCCGACAATTCCTCGGAGCGACTCCACGGACTTCACCGCCAGCGCACGCGAGCGTCCCCCCGACCAACCCCGACCTGCTTCCCCCCAAAAACACCGCCAGATGCGTTCCCCATAAATGTCGCCGGTTCCTCGGAATTTAACCTCCTTTTCTTCTCTCTGGGAGAAAAGAAACCGTTTGTAGCTGCCGCGGCGCGCTGACATTGATAAATGGCACATAATTAGGACAGAAACAATTCCGGCCGTTACACGGGCCCTGACAGACTGAGGCGGCACCTTTGTACAAATCAATTATAGTGGCTCTACCGGGAGCCCTCTCCTCAGATAAGGTGTGAAGGGGTCGTCTTATCGTTTTCTACCATCTCAGGAAGGTTGTTGCAAACAATCCCGGCAGAAGTCGTGTTAAATGTACGGTTTGGAAGCCGGTTTGAATCCCGATCGCAAACGCTTCGTCATTTCGAGTCGACACAAGGTCGTGACAGACAAGGCCAAGGGGGAGCAGTTAAACGCCGTTCCTCATCTAAATGCGAGACGCCGTGTTCTTTTCAATACGACCATTTGGCTGTCTATTGGCGGTTCAAAAGAGGTTTCCGAGCACTTTGTGTCATTTGAAATGACTCTATTGAAAGGCGGTTTTGGCAGTGCTCCTAAAATACATACATTCACGACGGGACCCATCTAGGAATGAACCTATCGAATTATCCTCCGCTAAGAGGCAAAACTTTACGGATAAAATCTAAGATTCTTCCCAAAACCTGTTTCAAGACATGTTGGAAGTTGATCCTTACTTTAATTCAACGATGTGCTTTTGCAAGTCATCATTTCACAACAAAGCATTTTGAAACTCTCGAGAAAAACGTAGCATTCACGTTTGAAACTACTTAGCTATACAATTTTCTCTGAGACTTTGCTAGTGCATTAGGCCCTATAGAATGTCCTTGGTCCTGATTCTTGCGTTGTTTGTTGTTGTTGTCTACAACAGGAGGGCCTATATATAGTGTACATTGTGATGGTATCACTAGGAAATCAGCAAACCTTGGCTTGTGCAGCTTGTTTTTTGAACAGTTCACAAATAGGAGAAATACGAAATAATGATGCAAATATGCTAAAAAGGGGTACATCGTACATGTCATCCACACGAATGTTTAATTCTCGAGACTATTTTCAGTTTTGGAACCAAAATCTTACATGTGTACCTTTAAAAAACTTAACAAAGGAAACACATGTCAGTACGCTCGAAAACAGCTTTGCTTCATGCCCAGTTCCCAGCGGTTGTTCCTATCGTGTTCAAAGGAAACTCAACCATCCAGCAAAACAAGCCGGGCTCCTCGCAGTTTGAAACAGACAGTTGGTCCAGAAAACATTTTGAATTGCTGTCGGTTCGATTCGCAAGCTACTCCGTGCGTGCCACCAGCGATTTCACACAGGCCGTGGTGACGGCCGGGCCCGACTGCGTCAGCTGTCCAATTTCTTCCTACAAAACATTTTTTTCAAAATTAAGGCACCCTAAGCGATTTCAGGGCAGTTGTGGAGGGTTATCAGAATCTTGTTGCTGTGTAATGCAAACTCATTGTCAAATTGCCAATACAATTATCTATTATTATTTTTTTAGAAAATAGTACACGAAGAACCATTTCTAAGAATAGAAATGCCACGTGTATTTGTGCCATTGATACCGGAATTATTTATATCCAAAACACACTCTGTTCTGCGTTCTAAGAATACATCCCTTTGTCTCCATACATTTTCAGCGAGAAAAAAGAACGAATGGACACCAGTACACTGATATTTGTCATTCAACAGAAAAAATTACTACAGACAGATAAAAAAAACCGCCAACAACAGCTAAGCATGAAACCACACAAACAAAAGAAAAACAATGGGTATCAACGAAATAAAGATTCAATGACAGATATAGATGTCGCCAGCGGTCGAATGCTTTGTGTACAAATGTTTGCAGAATGTTTAACTGTTGAATACTGCGATATGGTTAAAAAAGATCTATGATCTACAAGTTATAAAAAAGCTAATATAAGAGTTTTAAAAGAACAGCGATATGAAGAAAAATGTTCGTCCGGAAACAGACAATAGTTGAGCTTATCATAGCCCTTCATCAGAGAAGCGCGGATCCAACAAATTGTCCTTCCTTCCCAAATGACAACTGAGGATGAGTCAGCTTCTGGTTTTCATCTAGTGAGCCTTAACAAACTGACAATCGGTGACGACAGGTTTATAACTGTTATTATGAGGCTGTAACTGCCTTTACGACAAAGTGTTTTGGTGTAATTAAAAACAAGTAAATTAACAAACGCCCCACTTTTGGGAAAAGTCACACATATATGTACTTCCGGCAGTCTGGTATATGTTGACACTAGAACTGCACATACGTATCTTAGTTGAATACTGTATATGTTACCAAGATATACGCATGTAACGATAAGAAATATTAAAATATTTAAGTATGACTGTACTGTGTAGGTATTAAGAAACTTTCATTCCTGTTATAAAGAGTAACAAGTTTTAAACTTTTGTAACTTACGGCGCGGTTCACAACATTTGTCGCAGGTCGTCGTACGAATTTTATGTCATAGATTTTGGGGGCAGGTTGTGACAGAACCAACCGCCGACAAGGATTTAAGACAGCCTTTTCGACACATGCACGACCACCCCAAGGCTGTTTGCGTTCGTACGACAATCGAACGACGAATGTGACCAAGCCCTAACCTTTGTGTATGGCTGAAATGCCGAGAGGTAACATAATTGCTATTCAACGTATCGCAAAACATCATGCTGCCCCGACGGCTGACTAAGCTATGGGAGAGAGTGAGTGAGTGAGTGAGTGAGTGAGTGAGTGAGTGAGTGAGTGAGTGAGTGAGTGAGTGAGTGAGTGAGTGAGTGAGTGAGTGAGTATCGCAACTTCTGCGCACGAGTATAGAACTCTTGCTAGAGGAAAATTCTTTGTTTACAGTAGGGGCCCAATTCTTGGTACATAACCGCTTTATGCCTTCTCTACAATAGCTAAGTATGATATAGTATGTCAGTGTTAAATTAGGTGTTTGCCAGAGGTTTGGAGTGCAAGAGTAAATTCTTTGAACCACCACACTTGTTGATAAGAGTAGGGGCTCAATTCTTGGGACATAACAGCCTTATGTATATACATATGTATCTTTTCCACAATCACTAGATATAATCTAGTATGTTATTGTTAAATCAGGTGTTCGTCCTGTTTAAAAGACAGGAACCAATGACGCAAAACTGGCTAGAGGATAAGAATCTCTGTGCTGAAAGGTTCACATTACATTTGGTGCTCCATCATCATTAGACCCACTTGTCCAGTGCTGCTGTCTCGCGGTCAGTTTGGCGCGTCGTCGGGCCTCTGTTATTTTCCTCCAGGCAAAAGAGGATTTCGTACGCTACTGTTATATATGGGTAAGGTTACTTACTGTGTGTTTCCACTTTCGTTTAATCCAGACCCCCTACCTAGAAACCATTGTGAGCAGGTACGCTTAGATTATAGGTACATGTACCAAGAAAAGGGGTGATATCTCCAATGTATTTTTCTTTTTAAACAATTTTGTATTAGTTTCATAGGGGCGTCGTTAAGTTGAATGACTAAACTATAATCACTGAAAGTTTATGATTTATTGCTTTTGAATTCGGGGTATGAACCCCCACTTTGTAGTATCTTTGAGATAAGAGTATACATACCGTAGGTTATGTTAATAAATGTGTCCTTCAATGTTTCTACACAAGAAAGCCGTACGAACCATAGATGCGCACAGTCTATGATTGGTTCACATTTTGACTGCAAAAAGAACATTTATTTTTTCTTTTCTGTGTCAAACACAGTTTTAGAATGTATATCTACACATCCACTGCAGAAAAGACAACGTTTAAGCATACCTTTAAGCATGCGTAAATGTTCCGTTATTCCAGTTGAATGAAAAAAAAACGGAACCATTACGTATGCTTTAAAGCTTTAAGGTATGCTTGTGTAGATATACATTCTGAAACTCATGGAGTGAACAGGGACCTTTAAACAATCGACACAATGTCTGAAGTCAGAATCCTCTCCCTTTTGCTTCAGCAACCTTCAGTCTTTGATGTCGGGAAGCCTTCCACGTTCTTGGCTAAGCATAAAGACGGGAGAAAGTCGAGTATTTGAGCGTCTCAGCCTGAGTTATTAAGCACCGTTTGCACCTGGTACGACCTAACAACACTCGCCCAATTAACATTGCTATCTGCTTTCTTTCATGTCAAGGGGGATCAGTGGTACAAAGATAGCGTGAAATCTGTCTTGGGACAGGGGACCAAAGAATGCATGACCGCGGGCTAAAAGGTATATTAACCGTGTAATACAAGGGATCAAAGAGGATACGGGGGAAACTGAGCGGCTTGTGGTGATCCGAGCTATGTCTGCTCCAATACAGCTCTAAGCCTGTTTTCCGGATTCCTGGCAATTAAAAATTGGAAGGTATGTTGAAATAGGTGTTCGCGGTGATATACTGTACTGTGGAGAGCGGCAGGTCTTAATGTTCAAAGGGAATACTTTATTTCTGACGTGAGATGCCGACAGGTGATTGACACCACTAAAAGAATGCTGTGAACTAAGGAACTGTGTAATGATATAAAAATATAAGCAAATGTGATGAGCCGCATTGGGAAGTAGACACTTAACTGTAGAAACTTACCGGCCCTCTCTCTTAAACTAAACTTGTAACAATGCACTTGCGTCCTCTCGAACTCATGGAAATCAATGGATGTAAATAGTGGCTCGCTCTAAGTATATCAGATCTTTTTTTAAATGATTTTAAAGTACTTTACAAACAATATTGTGCAATATTAAATGACGTCCTGTATTGTACTGTATTTGGGAATGATAGGGCATGAATGTACAATGAATACTATCTATCAATATAAGCTCTATATATTCGTGTCTACATATATTAGTTTATACATATAGTGAAGTTGGATGTCACAGGGTTTTTTAAATAGCGATTCGCGTGAAAAAAAGTATGTGTAGCTGTTCGTTTTGATATAAATTTACAAATTAAGAATACTGTCCGAGGGAGAAATATGTGTATGTGAGAGAGAGAGAGAGAGAGAGAGAGAGAGAGAGAGAGAGAGAGAGAGAGAGAGAGAGCGAGAGCGAATGAGACAATCAGGGAGAGAGAATGCATATCTTTCAAATTTAACTATGACCTAACAGCTGCAGTATAAAAGACACAAAACTGCCCTATCACAAGTTATAAAAGAACTGTACGACTCTAAGTACAGGTTACTTGATTTCACCACTACAAATTCAACACACGGCTGCATGTGCCACTCAATTGCACCCAATAACGCTAAACTGTCATACAATGTTTCAGAAACAAACTTTTGCAACTACCTCCCTATAGGGACGTTATTAATGTACACTTAATCGTCGAATGTATTTTTCATACAAGTGGTTTTCCTTGCCCTCGTTTGCAATCCAGAGTTCAATTTCCGGCCTATAGCGAGGGTTCTAAAGGCCACCGCTAGATTAATGAGCACTTATGCTGGCTAAAAGCATCAAGCGATCTTCCCACTGGGTGTAGCGCGTTAATGTCATTGGGAGACGGTGGAATGACGGAAAAAGGCTTTCATTGCGAGTTAAAAGTTAGCAAATTGGTCAGTGGGTAACGGAAACGGAGCAGCCTACAGTGGTTTTAAAAATGTTGTCTTTTTTTACAACACAATTTGGTTACGCAGTATTCATAAACTTCAGAAAAAGTAGGATGAGACATAAGCTATAAGTTGAACGTGGCCCTCTCAAAGAGACAAAGACGTATGCCACAGAAGATGAAATCGTATAGAACTTTCTCGTTAAAAGGGCAACAAAAACTCATTGGCTTACCGCCTATGCTTGGAGATTTAAACATCGTACTTTATGCAGTCAGTGTATGATGGAGCTAAACGCCTCCTTAGAAATGTAATAGACTTTTTTTTTCAGTCAACTGAAGTAACGGATCCTTTACGCGTGCTTTTAAGTATGCCTAAACATCGTATTTTATGTAGTGAGTGTGACGGAGGTAAAAACGCCTCCTTAGAAATGCAGGAGACGTTTTTCAGTCAACTGCAGTAACGGAGAAATGCAGGTTCCGTTTTTTTTTCAATCAACCGAAGCAACAGAGCCTTTATGTGTGCTTTAAAGTATGCTTAAACATCGGATTTTATTCAGTGAGGTAAACGCCTCCTTAGAAATGCAGGAGACGTTACCGGCTCGTGAGCGGGAACCCCGCCGGCTGCCGGTGATTTACCGCCGCTCCGCGCACGACCCCGGCACGGCCCAGCCTCTCCGACCCTTGATATATAATTACTCACCTACTCACGCTGAGAAGTGGTCTCTATTGATCCTGGGGGAGTCAAGTAGAGCCCGCTGATAACACAGCCTCCGACCTTGACGTGTAGTTCTGCTGCCCTTTGGTCAGGGGATGATTTAGAAGAGGCGCGGGTTGTGGCGGGCTGCATTAGCGGGTCGGGAGGTGCGGCACGGAGGAGGTTAACTTGCCTGTTGAACATGAAGAGAATCATTCACACTTGTGTCAGGGCTTGCTATTAATAAATGCAGACATCCGTTAGAATTGGCCTGAGAATGGGGTTAAGGGAACACGTAGTACAAGGTGAAGGAGAACCATCAGACGCAAATTGAGGAAAGTACAGACGGAAATACTTCTTCGAACTTCACGGAGGAGTTTAATTTGCCTGTTGGACATGAAGAGAATCATTCACACTTGTGTCAGGGTTTGCTAATGTAGACATCCGTTAGAATTGGCCTGAGAATGAGGTTAACAGAAGATGTAGTACAAGGTGAAGGAGAACCATCAAACGCAGTTTGAGGAAAGTACAGACGGAAATATTTCATTGATATCACAAAACTTCACGGAGAAATATGAAGGTCACATTTGTCGCACTATTTTTTCGTCAGCTATGCTACTCTCCAAGCAGAGGTTTAGGCTTCGACTTATTTTTGACGTGCTTGTAGCCGTTTTTTTATCGGCTTTCTTTTTTGTACTTGAATCTTTTTTACGCCAGCCAAACAGTCAAATAGTTTAAAACATCTAGCTTGAATAGTCTCGACCACCCTATTCAATGACCAAGAACAAGATGCTCCACTCTCACTACACACACAAACTCCTAATGGTGCCCATTACCACGAAGATGGGGCCAGGTATATAACCTCACTGTCCAACTACCCATAAATACCACCGGTAGATGACATGTGTAACCCCCATCCACGTGGCACCATCCATAATCCTGACAGAGACACCCGTGCCTGTCTGTCAAATGTCACCTGCACACCTCTCCCATACCGTGACACGCCATGCTAACCTTTAAAGCCAGGATGGTCGGGAAGATGACACTGTGCAAGGTCATTTCGAACGCCTTGGAACTTAAGAACGGCAACCACAGTTGCAGAATTAAAACCACAGCATTAAAACCACAGTTGCAGCATTAAAAACCTATTGCGACAAAGCACTATAGGCTAAATATGACGCTATGTTTAATATGGAATGGTATTGTTGTCGATTAACATTCGATTTGTATGATCTTTAAATTTACATGTATCATTATGATCTGTTGTTGAAACTATAACAATGATGTATTGAAAAAAGATGCCTTACCACCCTCCCTTGAACTCTTAAAAAGCGGCTAAGGCCGAAGAGTGTACATTGTACGTACTCAAGGTTAAATAAAGGTTGAAAAAAAGGATAGCTGGATTTAAAACGAACTCATCTAGCAATCATCCTTGGATCCTTAATTCCAGGTACGGAAGTATTGTTTCGGGTTTGTGTATCTGTTTGTCTGGACAGTGTAGGTTGACAGCACGTGGGTGTGTGGAGATTGACGGGCAGAAT
This sequence comes from Branchiostoma floridae x Branchiostoma japonicum, assembly GCA_013266295.2. Lineage (NCBI taxonomy): Eukaryota > Metazoa > Chordata > Leptocardii > Amphioxiformes > Branchiostomatidae > Branchiostoma > Branchiostoma floridae x Branchiostoma japonicum. The sequence continues at coordinate 9,580,796 of CM023834.1, read as the reverse complement.
GATAGGAGGTCAACGGTCTCAGAATCTGACAAGGAGCCAGCGGGCAGGAATTAGAGGTCGACATGGGGGAATTCAGGAAGCCCAAAGTTCGACATTTTTAAAACAGACACAAACGCCATGTTAAAATTGTTGTGCAGTACAGCTATTATCATTTCTAATGTTATGTAATAGATGGCTAGATGAATTTACTTGCGTCTAAAACGATTTGACGTATACTTAAATCTTCGGATCGCGGGAAGAATCCTAGGCTTCCTGAATTCCCCCATGTCGACTTATAATTCCTCTGGTTCCCGGCCAGATTTTGTCATCCTCTACCTCCTATCATTCTATCATTACCGGTCAATTGTCTTCCCTTCCACGTGCTGTCAACCTACTCTGTCCAGACAAGCAGACACATAAACCCACAGCGTAGTCACCTCAAACAGTACTTCCGTACCTAGAAGTAAAAAAAGCGTATTTTCCTGTATCATGAGATTTCATTTATGTGGCGTGGATTACCCCGAAAGGTCTCTTGCGAAGCCATTGAAATGTCACCTGTCCCTCGTCAGCGGTTATCTTCCTCCCCTCTCCGCCTCTTCCCTCCCTCCTTCCATCTCTCCCCCTCCCCTCCCCTCCCTATCCATGCTCTAATTCTTACTATTCCGCACGACGTGCTCCTACAGGCTACGGAATACGTCCCCGTGCACAATCAATTAAGTCGGCCCCAGTGATCTCCAATTAAAACCCCCCTTACTAATTCAATTTACTGCCTCTAGTATTCCTCCGAAACTTTCCAACGTCCGCGTTACCAGGGCAACCAGCGACGTGCAGTCGCCTCACTTACAATTCAAAGAGACCGGCAATCAGATCCGAAGCGAACCAATTAAGAACGAGCAATCTAATGCTATTATTGCATTTAGCTAGACTTTAATGCCGTCCACATTAAAGCACTTTTCTCAAATTTGCGTATTATTTCTAGGGACGGAAGTAATTTAGATGTCTCGATGACAAAACCCGAATCTTGGGAGGCTCGCAAACTCGGCGGGGCTCTAAGTGCGCGTGGCCAGAAAATTGATGAAAATTGGGGGAAAAATGGAACAGTTTCGTCCCCCGAGACCATCGCGCAGCGACCGGCTTTGGGTGCGTTTATCACCGGGTTCTTAACGTTCTTGCAGGTCTATAAAGGCCAATTTTCTGGGGTTTGCGAAAAGCCATTTTGCGGGTCTCCCCTGGGGAGCCGGTGCGCGCGGTGTCAGACTGCCCTTGTCGAATACCCAGAGGTCGCCAAACTGCCGACAACCTTTTATTACCCGGTTTATTCGGCTTGTCATTTAGATGGCGTACCTGGGCGACTTTTTTGTGCCTAAATTTAATTTGCACGGTTCAGGACCGGGATGTGCGGCAGTATTTCAAGATAAGGCGTTCTCTCAGCGATCGGGTTTGTTGTGTCCGCCGCCGCGCGCAGAAATTCAACCGCTGACCGTGTAGAAACGACTTAACACGTCGCTATCTCTCTAATAGCGGGTGTTCCCCGTGATAAAATGATATCAGAGCATAATGAATTGGCGTGTTTTCACGAAGTGATCAAAAAATCATGCCTGGCATAATTATATATCAGTCAAGGTGGGGAAAAGGTTGTTGGGGACACAACTGATTCGGAAAAACCGTTCAACCCCTCTCGTTCAGTCCCCCTGGGGACACCGGGAACGAGATTTCTATATGCGCACACTTCATTGAAACCCCGCGTTTCTTAATTTAAAAACGAGGTATGTTTCCAACCGACAGAATAGCCCGCAATCTAAAATACATCAAGCCGCTGTCTAATAAATACGTTAACCTTAATATACTGGTCATGATTTATATTAATTTCGTCTCCCGACCGCCTTTCCTTCAAGCATGTAATAAAATGTATCATATAATATACTATGAAGTCAATAAATGCTCGGTAAGATCTAATTTTTCACGCACGCCCGTAATAGTGTTAGGCGAAGGCAGTCCCTGCACAATTAGTGGTAATAAAATGGAGTCGTGTTGCGACAGTTCCGCGCGAGCAGCTTTTCAAGGTGGGGCGGGGAAAACTAACGTTCGCCCCGGCGAGAGGAGTTCCACGGCCCGGCAGGGGCGCACAGCTCCACGGACAAACGGAGCACACAGCCAACGCTATGGGAAATTGCACTTTTGAATTCTACTATACTTTTTGAAGCTTATCTATTAGTTAGAACGAATTATTGGGCCTGTCCTTGGTACTGAAGAATCGCTCCCAGATTGTAATAAATTGACGTATTTTCATTTTTTTCATTGAATATAAAATTAAAGGCATTTATGCTGTATATTCTCTTTAATTCTACTATAGTTTTCAACCTTTTGTTTAGGTAGAACGAATAATTGGGCCTGTCCTTGGTACTGAAGAATTGCTAGTCGCTTTTGTTTTCATTGAATACAGAATTAACGGCATTTGTGTTGTACATGTATTTTGTCTTGAATTCTACTCTACTTTTCAAGCTTATTTTTGAGTTGAACGAATAATGGAGCCTGTCCTTGGTACTGAAAAATTGCTAGTCGCATTTGTTTTCATTGAATACAAAAATGAAGGTATTTATTTTGCATTTTTTCTTGAATTCTACTATAATTTTTCAAACTGTTTTAATGTAGAACGAATTATTGTGCCTGTCCTTGGTACTGAAGAAAATTGCTAGTTGCCTTTGTTTTCATTAAATACAAAAGTAAAGGTATTTATGTTGTATTTTTTTCTAAACATCAGGTACATAAAGGAGAAACATCGTATTTTTTATAAACCAATCCCAATCAGAATTAACCATATATACATAACGCCATCACACAAAATAGGTGTATTGAAATGTGCAATGCGTAGTCTAAAGGGTTATATAAGCCTGCGGTATTGAAGGATTGCGCAATCAATAAGCTAAAAATATACCCAGGCGAAGACAAATGTCGTCCTATAATTCTACTACTGGGCACCAACAGAGAAAAAGAAAGCGGGAAACACAGAGTGTTTGCTAGAGATTTGAGTGATTAATTATAAACGCCAAAGGCGGGCGTGTTTAAATATTGGAACTGGAACTGAACGTGACAATGCGACTTTCTATACATCATTGTTCCAATTTGTGTTGTGTTATCAATTTTTATATCAAATCAAATAGATACTTTGTTGTATAATTGATTTATGTCATTTTGACTATCACTCTGATTTTGAGTTCAGTTTATGTTAGTTTTTTGTTAATTCTACTGCATAATTTGTTGTGTATTTCTGTTGTTATATTTTGTAATATTTTAATGTGGACTCCTGCAGTGCTATCTAAATAAACCAAACCAAACCAAACCAAACTATTTGTACGACAGAAATAATGGATGGATACAGTTTTATATGACCTTTTCATATACGTTAAAATCATGGATTACATTTTGATTGCGAATTAAAAGTTTCCACTGCATTGTTATTATTGTGCCCAGTGGTCCGGAACATGAACATGTAACCAGATGGGCTGAATTGATAATCATAATAATTTAATAATTGGATTGATGAATATACTTGAACAACTGCACCACACAGTAGCTTCATTTAGGACTGTTATTAGACCATGGACGATGTCACTATCTAGTCTCCTATTGGAATAAAGTAAACAATTGGTATAATGAAAAAAAAAACGGATAAATTCTATGTTTACTCCCTTTAATGTTTTATTTTAGAAACTTCTTGTCTTGTCTTCAAAATCTCATAATTGTATTGGCCAAATGGTATATTGTTTAGAGTAGGAAGACACCATACTTAATTTTTTTTACCCCTTTTTGAATACATCTATTTTGCATAGTATAATATACTATTGCGACAAGGAGGGGAAAATATTTTACTTTATTGCGACAAGTACAAGGGGAAAATATTAAAAGAAACATCGTGAGAAATGTAATATAATTTGATTCTATAATTATGTACGTTATGATTGCATATGTTGATTTGCTGGATGGTGTACTGTGTTCATTTTTGTTACTTATGAATAAAGATTTTAATAGAGAAAAGAGACCATAGATGAGATCATTCAACTCAGTAAAGACCGGGTATTAGTCCTGTCCTTGGTACTGAATGGTTGCTAATTGCCTTTACCGTTATTACATTCACCGTTGTAGCACGAAAATGTCCCATTCCTGAGTGGCAAAACAGTATACTCGACCCTAACTCGGTACAATCTCATTCTTTGTGAAGAATCATCTACTTTGGTGATCCTCTACCATAAACATTCCACTTTTTTCAGAGTAGAATTCTAACATGCATACAAATCATTCTATCAACGAAAGAAAAAAAGAAAATGTTTTTTAAGAGTGCCTGTACGTGTAGATAAATTCGAATAGATGCCATTTCCGGTTATTGTCTTTCTAAGAATCTGTTTCCTATCACACCTCGTCTGTCCAACTGATAAGTGTAACGCGTTCCAAGTTCTCTGCCAATTAATACCAGTTTCAGTCCAGTGCGTTGGGAGATAGACTGCACAGATACGTCTGCATTGTGCTAAATTCCGCGATGCGATTGACTGCGCGGATAGGACAAGAGAGTGACATTGGACCACGCCGGCGCTCGCGCGACGCTTCCCCGGGGAGGCCACCCTCCCCATACAGATGGCTCGTCGTATATCTTAGGACACCTTCCCTCCCGGGGGGCCAGCAGCTGGAAAATTGGATGGAGACTGCCGAGTAACGCACCGACTTTGTCGGGATTAAATTCACGAGCCACATGTGGATGATGACTGATTAGGGAACGTAGGTTCTTTTATACCTTAATTTTCGCCCAATTTAACAGTGGGTAGGCCCGGTGCCTGCGCGCGGCGCGCGGTTGCCACAATCACTGCGCTCGAGCAATCAGAGCGCTCGTCGCTTTGCCGCGCGGGGATTTCCACCAGTGTATTATTTTGTGGTAAGAGGATCATGATATTAATATCCTGACACGCTATACATCATTCGCACAAGCGCGCAAACGCGCCACCGGATAAAGTTCCTCGCTCCGCAAAGATGCCACAGAGCTCCCCGGCTTTGCCGCTTTGGCGTAATGTCCCCTCGACCAATCAGAACTCCCGTACGCTAAGTCGGGAGAGTGATTTTCCAACGTGGCGTTGAGATGCGGTTTTCCATCTGCCCACAAAATTCAATATCGCCGGCAATTTTGATCGCAGGCTCCGGCGAAATGGGGGGACGGGAGCGGGTCACTTCCGAGCGACGTAACGAAGGGTGAAAATAAAAAAAAAAGCCTGGCGGAATTCATATTTCACAATGCGGCGGCACCTGCTGTGAAGAGATATTAAGCTCCTATTTTCATTGGGGACCTCTATAAATTCCACTCCCCTGGGACCGCGCGGTCTCAGCACGCGAAATTAGTTGGAGGACTCTTGGGGACGGGAATCAGCAGACGACACCGAAATTTGTCCCCGCTGCATTTTCACGGGCAGACGCGCGTCATCGCCGGTACGGATCCGCCACAATCTGCCACACATCTGTCCGAAACGACGAGACGAGAATACTCACACAGAGAAATATATATATCGTTATCTACAGTCTTTGATTGACTAGGAGTTCATTATTGATACATTGCGGCTAATAAAGTTGGTGACAATTCTGATGATGATACATTATCGTCTAATTAACTGGTATGCTAACTTGATCCACAGGAATTCAACCCGCCAGCGAAACCTTTAAAAAAACTGCAAATTATAAAAACAGGAAAGTATATCATAGTAAGATGTAATCATTGTACTGATATTGACAGTTAATGGATTGAGAAAGGGAAAGTGAAACACCTTGTTTCCCTTTGTTTACATAATCAATACTACCAATTGTTTTGTCGATAAAGGGGAAGGAAGGGCGGAGAAAGTTGCTAGAGAGAAAGTGTGAGGGTGATTTAAGGCTTAAGATAAGGCAAAGACGTGGGAGGAACAATACAGGGCAGTAATGAAATGTTCCCTGTGTGTTCCCGCGTGAAAATAATAACCCACGTCATGTTTACCTCCTCCGCGGGTAATTCGTCAAGTTTGTCCTTCCGCGGGAAGAGGTGATCCGCCCACCCCGAAATAAGTGATCAACTCGGGTTGATTATTTCCTGACGAAATTATTAAAAAGAAGACCGAGCGATAAATTATAATGACGGATAAGTGAATAATTTGCCGCGCTGCTGGAGCGAAGCTTGAAGTAATACTTTCAACGAGCCACCGGGAAAAACATAATTTCGGCGTTAAAAGTCAACGGATACATGAAAATACACCGGTTTTGTTAAAAACAGAATGAGTCATTCGAACGTGATGTGTGTACAAATGTGGCGCTTTGTTTACAGCAAACATGAACCAATCACAATGCAGGAGATGAGGATGGATAAACAACCCCAGCAGCTGATAACCAACTGCGAGGATAATTAGGAGGGTTGCTAACCGAGAACGGCTTGTTTATCAGGGCGTACAGAAAGCTACGGGAGCGATCCTGTAACTTTGATAAATGACAAGGGACGCAAGAAAACGGAGCTAATACGTGTGAAACAAGCAAAATGCTATCGGAGAAGGACAGAAATAGTGAGATCACAAAAATATGGACAACGTTACTATACTGTTGAAAGGTATTATGGAAGGAGAAAGCCTCATAAATGTCCTAATGTTAAAGCGAGACGGCCAAAGAATGAATGGATACTGCATTTTGACGCTTACGTTTTGTAAAAAAAAAACACCTAAGGAAGTAAATCATTTGTGAAGAAAATACAAATGCGACAGGACATGTTACGATAATGCTATAGACATGATACAGGTTCAGCCCTGGAGTTTCACACGAAAAAGTTATCCAGTTTTCCGTCCCCTGAAAACTTTTTTTTGTTTTCGGTGCGCGGCTACCACCACCTTGACATGATATACGGGAATTTCTGGCAGGCAAGAAACTGGAAGGGGAGATTAATTAATAAGCGCCTTGTGCTGGGGTTGTATTTAATATCAGCGACATTGTACGGAACAGGGAGGAAACAATGGCTGGCGGTTGCTTTACACCGGGCGTTGATTTCTCCAGAGACTCCGGAGATCGCTGTGCCTTCAAGGGCCAAGCCGGCGATAGCGGGAGAAAAGTTCGTTAAAAAACGCGACAAAAGGTCACAAGTGACTCTTCTAGATATCAATTTCCCGCGTGAAACGAAATTATTTCATCAAGAAAATATCCCGAAGGTTAAACCTGTGTAATGTACGATGGTGGGGTTGAGAAGTGGCAGTGTGTGTGCCGTCGCCCTCATGACAGACGACAATTTATGATCTCCCGACGTCGCAATAAGGAGGTTTGTTCGTCTCTCTGTTCCTATCTCGGGAACAGAGCCGTAAGCTGTCAAACTTACGCCTCTGATAGATTTGTTAACTGTCTGCCTGGCGTATACCTACACAAAGTATTTCGTTCCGTCAAAGTCTTTCTTTTACAGACTGTCAGTAAGGAGCTTTTCACATCTTCATCATCTGATCTTATGTGTTCCTCCCCTTCCTTTTCTTTCATTTCTGAGTCATTTGTGTATCTTAGAACACCTGTCAAGCTTAGGAGGGACGTTAACTTGAGACGTGTTGCAAAGGCACCGAAAGTCAAACGCAAGAAGGATAACCAGTAACTTTAATCTAAAGGCATTGGTGCATGGGACGAATATTCTCAGTTTTTAGGACAGTGAGGACCTTTATTTTGATTTCTTTCAAGAGGGTTTGACAAAATCTAATTATAAAATAAGAACACAACGTTTGATGTTTTATCAATCAATGGCCATGCTTCAAACGTCGGTTAGAAGGAGTCATAAGGTGACAACCAATCAGCACAAAGGACGGTACCGGTGTTCTCTTTCACAGCGACTACTGACAAATCAGCTTCAAGGGCAGAGAAAATGTCATTATTAACCTACCAATGAGCACCAAGCTATAAAAAGGTAGATGGCATGAACCAGCGAATCAGCACCAAGGACACAGCAAATGTCATTAAGCTACCAATCAGCACCAAGCTATGAAAGATGGCATGAACCAGCGAATCAGCACCAAGGACAGAGTAAATGTCATTAAGCTACCAATCAGCACCAAGCTATGAAAGATGACATAAACCAGCGAATCAGCACCAAGGACAGAGCAAATGTCATATTCCTTTGCACAAACCAGTCAGCGCCAAGTAAGGAACAAAAGTTATGAACCAACCGATCAAAACAAAATACCCTGTTCTTTTCCAAAAGTCTATCAATACAAAAGACTTTGCAAAGCACAAAAGACCAGAGAAAACCATAGTATGAAGAACTATTTGTAAGTATATCATTAAGTAACACAGCCATAGATGCGTTTATAATCATTCAGTACGGTACCCTCATTCACAAAACTTTAGGAATGTCGAATAAACGCTGCCATTTGTATGCTATATCATGGATATATTACATCATAGATATGTACGGGAATTGAAAATCGAACCAAAAACGATGGGAAATGAACAACAAAATCTCTCTCTATTACTGCTGCTATATAAGGGCATTACCCCTCTGGCACGTCTAGAGGGGTGATGCATAATGACGTATAGAGCCCGGGCCTATGGGGGTAAGTTAATTCGCGGGTTTCCAACTATTAAGCGACCCCGGAACTCTCTATCCGACCTTGTTCTTATCCGTTACCTCCAGGGATAGGATCATCCGCGAACTACATCTCAACAGTCATCTATCACGGCGGCAATGGCTGACAGCTAAATATAACAGCTGGGCGAACGTATGGAGAGATGGAGATAGACAGATGGGGCGAACGATAAGCAGAAAATGAGTGAATGTGAGAGAGAAGTTAAGGAGAAAATGTGGCACATTTGACAGCTTTACACCACAACAATCCCATGGAAAGAGAGTGGAAGGAATGAGTGAATGTGAGAGAAGACTAAATGAGGCAACGGTAGATATGAAAAATGAACACATTGCTGAGAGCTCCATATATCGGTCAGGGGAACGTATGGAGATAGAGATAGACAGATGGAGTAAACGATAAGCGGAAAATGAGTGAATGTGAGACAATACTAAAGAAGGAGATTGTAGATGTGACAAAACGGACACAATTGCTGACAGCTCCATATACCAACTGGGAAACATATGAAGAGATAGAGAGATAGATAGAAGGATGTCAGAAAATGAGTGAATGAGTGAATACTTTAGTTGAGAAATGGTAACGTGACAGAACAGACAAGCATGCTTAAACCAATTAAGAATAAGCCATATAAAATGGGAATAGAGTATAAAGAAATGAAGGTTGACAACTTATGAAGTGTCAAAGGTAAATAAAATATGTTTCCCTAACATATACATTATGTGCATTTATCAAAAAAGGTTAGGTGAAATATTTCAAGTATTGCACATAAATCGCCTGAATGTCCTAATTCATCCAGTGACCTTTTTTAAACGGTCACAATTTTGACGTAGCCAATCTCTAACAAACTGGGCTTGTCATCCCTGGCCGAGTTCTGCTACATCAATCGAAAGTGTCGAGTAATTAATTACAATTTTAGTCAAGTCTAAAAACAATTGTGTACACTTTTCTTTTTACACCTGAAGTATCAACTTTCATCTTCTAACACCAACAGACACTGCAGAAAATCCGACACTTGAGCATACCTAAAGCATGCCTAAATTAAATGTTCCAAAAATAAAAAATCTCAAATCTTTATTGCAGATACCACATTGCTGACTTATTATTACTTCGAGTTCCGTTATTCCAGTTGAGTGAAAAAAACAGAACCTTTACGCATGTTTTAAGGTGTGCTGAAACGTCGGATTCATGTACTGAGCGACACACACGCTACCAAAGAGTCAATTATAGCCTCTATTTGCCGCATAGTGACCCTATCACTTCCTCCGCCAGTACTTGAGAAGAACTCCGACTGCCCCTAGTTTCCCGCCCACCTAACCCACCCCCAGGCGTCTCCCCCCGCCGTCCCAGCGACAGCCCTCCGGCGGTTGATGTCGCGTTTGTGACCTCTGCCATCACTGCCGCGCCGTGGAACAAGAGTGATAACACCCTAGCGTGGAGAAATAATTGCCGCACATTGTCGGCGGCAACCTCCAGTTAATATAGACCGCCCGCTGCCCCAATTAAATGACCTTGAGGTGGAATAACAGCCCTCCCCCTCCCACCCCTGCTGCCCTCCCCGTTTATCGACGTCCGCGCCTCTTTCCTACCCAGTGGATCGCGCACAGGGCCACCCATCTTTTACACGGGCACCCGTACTATGTGTGGAAGGTGTTCAGCACCCAGGACAGGTGTGTGTGTGTGTGTTTGCCTGTGTGTAGCTAGTGTTCAGCACCAAGGACAGGTGTGTTTGACTGTGTGTAGCTAGTGTTCAGCACCAAGGACAGGTGTGTTTGACTGTGTGTTCAGCCACAAGGACATGTGTGTTTGATTGTGTGTAGATGGTGTTCAGCACCAAGGACAGGCATGTTTGTTTGCCTGTATGTGGATGATCTTCAACATCAAGGACAGGTCTGTTACGAAAGCGGATTTAGCAAAGGCTTTAGAAGTGATTTATTCACTTGTAAGCAATATTAAGTGTTTGGAAGTAGAGTAGAACTCTTCTAAGTGTACTAAAATCTGACCTTTCATGAACTTAAAGAAGTTTTGATGCAGCAATTTATCAGCAGAGCTCCCAGAGGTCTCTCAGAGAAATATAACGTGACCAAATGTTTGGAAAACGAACTTCGGTATTTGGCGTCTTTTCGTACGCTCAAAATTAAACGTTTAAAACAAAATTGCTTGTGGTCGCTAGTAACCATCGCTACTTCTTCGTTACCGCTAAAACTAACATGTTGAGTTGTATTTTTCACGGTCAAATTTGTGATTTTACATTAAAAATGCTGAACGCAAATAACGATATATGGCTGAGTAATAGTTCTAAACAGGAACTATGCGGCTCCAGATGTCTTACTGAGGGACGATTGCGGTGTGCGAGATGTCGGTTAGCTGGAGGAATGAATCCACTCTACTATATACTGCAAATAACGATATACTTAAACATCTAATACAATACAGTTTAAAATGTATAAATACTAGCACTATTGAAAAAAAAGACGCTATTTTCATCCAGACTATGTGAGTAAAGCAGAGTTCAACGAACCTGTCCCCCTCCCCACTATCCCCCAAAGGATGGATGGGTGTCTAGAGTACGTGTATATATACATCATCCCTTGTCTTCCGCCACTGGCTTGGATCCAACAAAAGTAAATTAAAAACTGCCCAACGTTTCTAATATTGTAGCAGCTGTTACGGGGCTGGGACAGAGATCAGGAGGTTATGCCCGGGTCTTAGCCATGTCAGAAAAATATTACGTTATGAAATTACTTCTGAATTTAGCGATTCTACGACCCCCGCCCCTACTGTGGACCCGGAGCACCAGGGTGTGACGGCTGCTTGTTGTGGTATATCAAGGTTATGCTTAATTCATAAAGCTGAATTAAACATTGGCAGTTGAGTTATAGTTACGCTGCTCCACAAAACTTAGTACCTTTCGCCAGAGTACTACATGTATGGAAGGGAAGGGGGTCAAGCTGGTGAGAGAAAAGATTGAAGAAAGCACGTCATTTGTCGACGACATTACGACTACGAGACGACGCCCGATCTCCGAATTTTCAAGCAGATGTTTGGTCGCAAGTCGTCACATTCTTTTACTGCTGTATGTTACAGAACGCAGCAATTCTACTGGTTTGTTTGTTTGTTTGTTTGTTTATTGTTTTGTGAAGATACATGTATGACACAAATACCTGTCCTTGGTGCTGAACACCTACAGCACACAGGTTAACAAGCCTGTCCCTGTTGCTGAACACAATCCACACACGGGCAAACACATCTGTCTCCGAACACCATACACACAAATAGTCCTGCCCTTGGTGCTGAACGCCATCCACACACATGCAAACACACCTGTCCTTGAACACCACACAAATAGTCCTGTCCTTGGTGCTGAACACCATCCACACACAGTCAAACACATCTGTCCCAAAACAACATCCGCATACAGATAGACCTGTCCTTGGTGCTGAACTCCATCCACAGACAGATTAACACACCTGTCCTTGGTGCTGAACACCATCCAAACACAAACAGACCTGTCCCTGGTACTGAACACTGTCCACACACAGATCTTAACTCGGTTATCCTCAATTTTGTGATTCGTTCTGCTGCGGCGCAGTTGAAGCCAAAATGTTCACATACCATCGCGGCTTATTCTTTCTACTTTACTCTTAAGCTTAAGCTCTTAAGCGCACTCGTTACTTAACTCTGACTGTAATAAGCAACTCCCTAGCCTTCACATTTTACCCACAGCTTCGACCAACTTACTTGGGATGATTGGAAAAATATTGACAACTTTAAACGAAGAGTAATAGCGGCAAAAGAGGGGGTGTGTTGTATGATTAATGATGCCTGATTTTACAAAGCCTGGCGGTTTCCTACCTCCAAGACGAACACAACGTTCTTTTCACACCTTCTAGCGCTCGAGACGGGACCACAGTCCCAGAAGACACCTTAACTCGTAACAGATTTTCCGCCTTTAGGGTTGAGGCTTTAGTAGGAAGACAATATCTCTGAAACACCGACTCTGCCGTGGGACGATAGTACGGAAAACAAATTAAGACCAGCGGCCTTTGGAAAGCGTTAAGCATGCGTAATAAGTGTTTGTCATGTACTCCAGCTGGAAAATTATGACATTGAACAACGCAAGACGGATGGACATTAATTTTGAGGGATTTCTTCCTGTCACTTTGTAGAGCTCCAAGGCTAAATAAAAGGTGTGAAAGACAAGTTATAATCAAACAGACGTTAGCAAGTGGGTATATTTGGAGGAGGAAAGTTTGATAACGCTTAAGATAACGTCACGTTGGTGTATTAAGTGCCAATCTCATTTCCCACCCTCCTATCTGTTAATAAAGTTGTCACCCACGCTTTAAGTAATGGAAATCACTGGAAGGAGCTACGCCATAAGCTTAAGTCTCACCCACCCCCTTATGGAAGGCCTAATTGGTATAATATAAGGATGTCTTTGTGAAAGGCGATGCTTGGAAGTATTGTTTCGGGTGGCTGAACTGTGGGTTTGTGTGTCTGTTTGTCCAGATAGAGTAGGTTGACAGCACGTGGGTGGGGGACGAGTTACAGATAGATATATGACAGGAAGTCAAGGGTCTCAGAATCAGGCCAGGAGCCGGCACATGGGGGAATTCAGGAAGCCGAGGATTGCATACTTCACGGAAGTCTGAAATCTCCGATTTCTTCTTAAACCCTGTTTTAAAATCTGAATACTTTTTCTACAGACTAACAAAAGCTAATGGTACGAAATAAGTAACAATACAGTATATACGCTCCTTTATTTCCTGACTGTTCATTTCTATTATCTTAAATGTTGTTCTTTTCTGTTAAAAAAGCTACCGTAGTGTTTATTATGTATATTGAATATTTAAAAAAATTGGGTTCAAGTATTATTTCTTTCTTGTTATCGCATTCCAACACATTTCGTGAGAAGCCCTTATCATATTATATCTATCGCAACCGTTCTATTTTGTAAAAGTTTTGCGAGTGCCATACATGTTGCAAACTCCTACCCTTTCATTGTACATATAGTAACACATAGAGTACGCCACTTTCCCATGGCTATGTGTAGATCTTTCCACACACTCAAACCTTATTTCTTTTCACCATAAAACTTGCAAAAGCACACCCCTAAACATGTAGAGTGGAACCGTCCAAAGCAATCTCACCACTATGTGTAATAGACTGGGAGGGGAGGTCGTGACCTGGATACGCGCCCTTCCGCACACAAAATATTAAACATCGAGAAACCATATTCAATTTCCACTACAGAAACCAAACCTTTGACTTTTGGAGATACGGGGTGTTCGTGGGGCCGACAAAGTTCAAGAGGGTGGTCCTTCGAGCATGATGTTACGTTTTCAGTTGAGTAACTCTGAACACTTGAGTTTAAAAGCCTATACTTGGGTACACAGTAACACCTGTTGGAAGAGAATTAAATTATCTGTTCATTGGTTGAGGAGTGCATCGAATGGTAGTTTCAGTATGAAGTATACCATTGGTTCTTTTTTTAGCCAATCACTTTAATTTTGTCGATTTGAATAAGGAATCTGGTACTAGTAACCGTTTATAATTTGTGATTCAAAGTGTAAAGAGACCAGGAGCTTGGATGGCTATTCTGACATTTTTCTTTATTGTTTTCTTGCAAGTTTCTTTACTTGTTTTTCTTGCTACGTATACTTGTATGTAAAGGAATATGCTATCTCCACATAGGGATTTATCAAGTATCAGGAACAGTGTGTCAGCATCATTAGTTTTAATATAGCTGTGAATGTCTGTTTATCATATTATGGTCTGGATTCAGCCAGTTTGCCGCTATCTACAGGAGAAATCTTTGTACCAAAGAGCACACAAACAAACCAATGCCCACTGATACTCATAAACGAAAATACATAAGTGTACAGTAACGGCATTTTACTGGAAGCAGAACTTATTAATTATAACCTAACCAAAGAAGCTGCCAGCCATACCATTATTACCTTCCGTCGAAGACTCATTGTGCACCTAACTGGTCTGAGTCTTCAACCAGTGTGTGCCTTGTGCTTCCTGGCGGAATGGTCCAGAATTGCACGCGACTGTATGCCGAAGTACTTTTCTCGGGACTTTTCAATCCGCTAGGGGCGCTACTGAGATAGGCTATCTGACAACCTTCTGTTATCAGGGACCGATCGTTAATCATCCACGGCCTTGTGGGTGTACACCCCCCATTTTGTCCGCTAGCAACAATGGATCCCTCAAGGGCGCCGTCTCCACAATACGCCCAAGGAATATACCATTCATTGTGGTGGGAGGGTAGCTCTATAACACTGGAAAGATTTCTACTTTGATAAATGCTAACGAACGTTGCCAAATATCTGGACCTTGCACAAGTGAACGCCTGAAAGGAAAACTATTTCAGTAGAATTTTATGAGATATGCCAACAATATTTTATTTCTTATAACCCCTACAAGTCCTTTAGATCGGTCCTTGCGTACGAAGTTTGACCTTCAACTTTCACACGAACAAAGAGACGAGCAAAACGTCAAGATAGACTCCATAAAACCGTGACAAAATCAAGGGTTTGAAATCAAATATCTCTACGCCACAGCGGAACAATAGTCATTTACTCAATGTCTGCAAAGTTTTCAAGTTTTAGAAGTTTTAGACTAGTGGTCTAATGTTTACATAGTGTTTTAATGAGTTGACCTGAAACAAATCAGATTCTTGCAAAACCGGTTTTGATGATCGACAACCCAACATAATAACCTAAGATTGCTCTGTCTGCCCTACCTTTTTTTATTCCGCGTAAGGTCTTATCGCCGAATCTTCAAGACTTTTTGACAAGTCCGAGGAAGAAAAACTCACGAGGAAATGGGGTAGGTAGTCTTGTTGAACGTCGTTTTGTAGGAAAGATCCGTGTTGTTTAGTTACGTAATGCATGGTGACGTCAGGGAGTCATAATGTTGTGCACGTCCGCCATCTTCTTTACCGTCTCGTATTCTGCTATTCTGTTTATTTTGAAGGTCGAAAAGAATTTTACCGTAAACATTTTTATGTGCCGAATAAGACCAAAAAATACGCTTATGGGAACCCCTATACAAAACCGTAACTTGGCGAGGGGGCACTTTAACTTAAAAAATACGTCATGATATGACCTTGTCCATGTCCGCATGTTTGGTACCATGATGGCCTGGGTGATGTATATATCTGGCAGTTAATTTTTGTCCCATCTCATTCCCAGGATTAAAGGCAGCTACGCCGGACAGAACCTCACACTGACGGTGACTATCAGAAAGAGGACGGCGTTCTTGATTCTCCAAGTCATTGGATTTGTCATTTTTTGTTCGTACCTGTTTCAAGTCTCAAGTACACACAACAGGTGAGAAAAAACCCCACATGGACAGCTTACAAAACTTCAGCATCATGAAAACTTCAGGGCCCCTTCAGAATTGAGTGAAATGCCGTATCCATACTTCTGATTACTTCTAGGTACGGAAGTATTGTTCTGGGTGGCTGAGATATAAGTTCGTGTGCCTGTTTATCCGGACAGTAAGTTGACAGCATGTGGGTTGGGGAAAGATTGACGGGAAGAATAACATGGAATCAAAAGTTCAGACACGGGAAATGGGGTGAACTTGAAGGTCACGCAAACCCCAAATACTTCCCGGAAGTCTGAAATCACCAATTTCTTGTTTCATTTCATTCTTTCTTTTTTTTCAGACTGAATAGCAGTAGCATGGACCATCAGAAGCTAGCTGAAGAACCACAGAAAGCTCCATCGTGGCCTGTGAGGAGGGAGCCCTTAGTGATAGGACTAGGTGATGACATAGAACAGTTCGAACCCCTCATCATGGCAGTGAAAAACCACCAACCGTTGGTTCCCGAGGCTCTACTGGAAAAGATGAGGCGCTATAAGTTTGACGAGACGCGTTCGGGTAGAAAGCCTAGTATCATAAACGTCACTGACGATAACCGTAGCCAGCTACAGATGGTATTTAAAATGGTACAGAAGTACGTGTACCACCCGGAAGTGTTACTCCGAAGACTCATGAGGCTCAACAATGATCAATTGAAACAGATCATAGACGTTATCCAGGCCTATAGTAGTCAGCCGGAAAAAAGCATCAGGTACTTAGGGACTAGATTTGGTTTAGAGTTGAAGATGAAACCGAGAGAGGATACCGTCAACGTCGGTGCTTTGAAGAAGCTGCCTCATCCGCCCTTATATGGTAGAACGGTTGAGGAGGCAATGGTGCCAGAGTCAAGAGTGTGGCGAATGGAACAGTGCACTACAGAGAGGACACGTGTGGCTTTCCCAAAACTTCACAAAGTCGCAGGCGACACCATAAAGGGCATGCTTCACCGTTTTGGCTACGAAAGGAACCTTACCTTCTTGTTACCCAAACCCTTTCTATCAAGCTGCACGTATCCCTGGAACTTGTACCCTGGTACGAATTACCCACCCTCTCATAAGAAAAGCTATGACATCCTTACCTACCACACAGTTTATGACAGCAATAAGTTCGGCGAAATTATGCCTGAGGATACTGTATATCTAGCAATACTGAGAGAACCTTTCAGTCATTTCAAATCTGTTTGGCATTTTTACGATTTGACCGGTGAATTTGGCCTTGTGACGAAAGGTACAGAAGGCATCACAATGTTCTTGCAAGATCCTGAAAAATATGATACTAAGTTTTACGTCGAGAATAAGTCTTGTAGAGGCAAGATACAACCCGTTTCTCTCACCCGTAACCCTCTTGCAGTAGATCTAGGTCTCCCCTTAGAGCTAGCAAGTCTTTACAGAAAGAGTGAGACAGAGAAGAACAAAGTTTCAGACATGTTCATTGAGAAGATTGCATCAGAGTTTCCGCTCGTGATGATCATGGAATATTTTGACGAATCCTTGGTTCTCTTGAAGCGCATGATGTGCTGGAGTCTAAAAGACATCATTTACAAGCGCAGAAATTCTGGGAGGTATCTGTACAAAAAAGACGACGTTCCGGACAATCTAAGACAAGTTCACAAACAGTGGAGCCACGTAGATTACGCTCTGTATGAACATTTCTACAAAGTCTTTAAAGGGAAACTCGAGGAAGGCGGTCAAGACTTAGCGGATGAGATCGAACACTTCAAGAAGATACAGATGCGAGTGTCATATTTCTGCGACCAGTTAAGTCACGGGGCTTGTGATGTTGGGAAAAGACTCGTCATTGAAGAGAGCAAGTGGGACAAGGAGTTTTACGTGGATAAGGATTTTTGTTTACGTTTCGATAGAGAGTTAAAATGCGAGTATGTCATTGCAGCAGAAAGACAAGCAAGGGTAGAGCATTGGCCAGTCACTTATAACAAGTACAGGGACATCCCCATTGAGAACCAAGCCAGGGCAACCATACAGAAAAACTGCCTGTTCTGTGAAAGAACACAATATGGCATGTGTCTTTCGGTAGATTATCTGAATTATTTGGCGGCGGATGGAATTATTTCGAAAGAAAGGTTGAGAGAGTTAAGAATCAAATATTACCCTAAATCATATAATCTACATTGTAAAGGCAAGTAGGTACATGCTGCTGTAATTCTTGATATCTAATAATACATTTAATAGCAGTATTCATGTTTACATTTACATAACATCTATTCAATCAATATCCATGACCTCACGCGTGTCCCCAGACGCGAACTTTGCCCCTTGGGTGTGGCGTACTCAGTGACTGCAGCAAAAAGAAAGTTTAAAGATGAAATATTAAATCTCATAAATTTTAGACAACCTACGAATGCAAATAAACAAAAAAGTATCCGAGACCTTTTGTGCTTTGTTGTTTTTTCTGTACGTAGTTAATGATAAATTATATATGTAAAGTTGACCTCGACAGCATAAGATAAGTAAGCGATAGCTCGTCCAACCGGTTTCGTCGCCACCAAAACAAAGGTAATTCTAACCTTCGTAGGATTCGCACGATGTTCTCCGTAAATTTCGTATCCATTTAGCTCCCCCACGAAGCTCCTTTCGAACAATCTCGAAGAGTTATACACCCGAAACTGTAAGGTAAGTAACAACATATACGTCCTAGATTGCCGGTTTGTAAATCACTCGTACAAGTTTGAGTGCTTCCGTACATGTCATGAGTAGTGACGTCACTACCACAAAGTTGTGTATGTGTGTGTGTTCATCCATGTTGAAAACGACGTCAGGCCTGTTTTGAAAGAAAAAGGCCTGGATAAATTGTGGTTATCTCCAAACAGATCTATGGGGACAAAATGGAAAATCGTCATGACGGTTTCTGGCCCCCAAGATCAAGATCTGATGGCACAGCCTACAAGGGGCCAGTCAGAAATCGTCACGATTTTACACCCCAACGATATGCTTGGAGATTAAAATGCTGGGTCCTTTTACAAACTGTGTTTCTTTTCATGGAGTGGTAGCTTTCAGGAGAGATTTAAAATGGCGCTGTGAGGTCTCTAATTATGTAATTGGGACATTGGCGAAGAAGAAGAAGGCGGGGTCAAATTATGGTCGAGGCCAATGATGCACTGTAACAGTTCCTTAAGTTATGTCAGCATTGATAGCCTGAGTGCCGTCATATTTAGTTTCCCCGGGCTACCACGCTTATTTTGAGGGGGCGAGTATGGGAGCCCTGATAAACTACAGGATAGCACCCAGACTAGGCCAGAAATTCCAGTTATGGGCGGTTCCACAATTTGCGAAATAAGTGTTAATTGGTAATTTTATAATATTGCCCTTTTGACCAGGAGCTAAAGTTGACAATAAGTGAAAGATTGCCCTTTTGACCAGGAGCTGAAGTTGACAATAAGTGACTTCTTGAAAACTTTATGGGGAGTTGTCGAGTTGTTGATAACACAAATATTTTTGTTGTGGGGGAGGGGGGGCGGCAACTTCATGCACGCATATTTGCTTCGGGGGCATCATTTTTTGCAATTTTCAACTAATTGTTGTGATTGTTCTTTGGAACCTGTCCAAACTCCAACCGCCGCCCAACTTAATACTGTGGCAACACGGTAATTGTCCCAGTTTGGTAGAGACGACTTTTAAAGGTCACACCACCTCCATTAGGTCTGTTTTTCTGATCTACAGATCCAGAGAGATAAGACGTGAATCGTGAATACGTCACCACAACTGCTTCGTCCACTTGGAGTCACAAATGACTTAACGTCAGTTGTTGCTGTAGTTTACCTCCCTCCCACCTTATATCTATACTATATATACACTAGTGCACTACCTTTTTTGTCCTAGATTCCTCGGTGCCAGACCCTGATACAGTGATGTTGGTTTCTAGAAGGAGAAAGTTGTTCTACGCTCTACAGGTGTTTGTCCTGGTTCTCTTGGTAGGCTATGTCTTCAACTCTGCATCAACAAATAACAGGTAAACATATAATCATTTCTTGGAATTTCAGAATAGTGCTAACAAGTCATTAACAGGCAACATTTCTCGTTGTAGGCTGAAGAAACTTGTACACTGTATTTTCTAGGTCAGAGACTAGCTGTAGTGGAAGGAAATAAATAAATAAACAAACCCATCTAAACAAAGTTCAGCATTAATCTGTAGCAACCTTTCTTCATATTGAACGTGAATAGTTACTTTACAATCTACATGTACTATGCAATATGTATGCCATCTATTCTTCAGCTTGCCTTGTACTAAATACCTCCGTGTATGGATGTTTTGTTTTCAGTGGAAGTGTCTGTTTGCTTGTGTGTCTGTAGTTATTTGAATACAGTCAAGTCGCAGGATGTGGGGTGTACTGTAACCGAAGACTGACAGGAAGATCAAATTGGAGGTCAATGGTCTCCCCACGGGCTGTGATGAAGTGACAGTGTAGTATGCACAGAATCAGCGAGAAATTAACAATAACGAATAAAACAAGAAATTAACAACTCAAAATACTTCACGGCGGTGTGAAATATTCGATTTCTTACTACGTATATTTGTTGAGATGTATAGATTATACTGTACAGTTTGTCTTTGTATTTCTCTTCCTTTTAGATCCAACAGAGTTAGTATGAACTATGAGACCGAAAGAAGGCGGGAGGTTACAGAACTTATTATTCGGCAAAGGGCATACGATCATCGCCCACAGTTACAAATGATCTTCAAAGTGGTCCGAAAATACGTGGACCAACCAAATCAGCTTCTCCGACGACTCATCAGACTCGACGCCAATCAGCTTCGAGATGTCATCGACGAATGTCAGGCTCACAAGTTAGAGCCTGAACGATTGGTCAGATACTTTGCCGAGCGGTTCGAACTGTCGTTGAAGATGCTAGATGAACCGAGAGTTCCCGCTCAAATTCATGTGAACGCTTGGCAGAAATTGTCCCATCCACCGTTATATGGTAGAACAGCCAATGAGGCGATGGAACCCGATTTCCGAGTGGGTCGCATGGAGCCGTGCAGTTCTGAAAGGAAGAGAGTAGCGTTTCCGAAACTTCACAAAGTTGCAGGAGATACAATAATGAGCATTCTTCACCGCTTTGGTTACGAACGGAACCTGACTTTTCTGTTGCCTAAACCGTTTCTATTGACTTGCACGTATCCGTGGAACTTGTATCCCCGTACAAACTACGCGTTTTCACATCGGGAAAATTTCGATATCATCACATACCACACGGTTTATGATAGTCAGAAATTTAGCCAACTTATGTCAAGGGATACAGTGTATCTGGCGATACTAAGGGAGCCTTTCAGCCATTTTATGTCCGTTTGGGATTTCCATAACTTGAAACACCGATTTGGCATCACTTCAAACGGTACAGATGCTATTATAACTTTCCTTAAGGACCCTGACGAGTTTGATACACATTTTTACGTGGAGAATAAGTCTTGTAGAGGGAAAATTCCACCAGTTTCTCTCACCCGAAGTCCTCTCTCGGTAGACCTAGGTCTTCCGCTGGAACTAGCGACTCATTACAGAAAAGACGACTCGTACAAAAAGACAGTAACAGACATGTTCATAGAGAAGATTGAATCAGAGTTTCCCCTTGTGATGATTATGGAACACTTCGATGAATCTCTAGTCCTCTTCAAACGCTTGATGTGTTGGAGTCATAAGGACATTCTTTACATATCTAGAAATGTTGGAAAAACTACACACGACGAGAAAGACATCCCAGACGACCTTAAACTAGTGCACAGACAATGGAGTTATGTAGATTACGCGATGTATGAACACTTCTACGGGGTCCTTGAAAGAAAACTGTCTGACGGCGGTCAAGACTTAGTAGACGAGGTTGACCACTTTAAGAAGATAAATCAACAAGTGGTAGATTTCTGCGAGGCACTTGAGAGGTGGTCTTGCGATGTTGGAGAGAGACTTGAAATTCCGAAAAACAAGTGGGACCCGGGTTTTTCTGTTGACAGAGATTTCTGTCTGGTGTTCCGGAGAGAGTTGAAATGTGACTACGTGATAGCAGCGGAGAGGAGAGCAAGGGCTCACAATTTGGAGTACGCCATCAAGAAACAGTTGGAAATCGTGTCTGAGAAAGAACACAAGGCAACGATACAGAGACACTGTATATACTGCGAAAGGACGCAAAATGGCATGTGTAGGTCTATAGACTATTTGAATTATTTGGCAACGGATGGACTCATTTCTAAGGAAATGCTGAGAGAACTGAGGACGGAATATTACCCCAAATCGTACAATCTTCACTGCAAAGGGAAACAGAACTAACGCATAATAATTAACATACTTTTCGTAAAACAGTTACGTATACGGTATACCTTAGCATGTACTTACAAAGTAACTAGATGCAAGAAAGAATCTAAAATATGTTAAAGTTTCTTTTTAATCGCGGGCAGGCCCGCTCGATCGAAGAGAAAGCCAATCAAAATGTGAGAGCAGCTCAGCAGCGCCCTCCTAACATTATTGTAGGTACTGCATGATTCTACACAGCGTTCATATGTACGTTTCGACAATGAGAATTTTGTTTTTGTTAGAGATAGAGTCCTTTTTCTGTACTATATCATGTTGCTGAATGACATTTACATTGAAATGTACCATTTATAGTTGCTATGAGCTCCTTGCTATGAACAATGATTAAAAGCTCTGTGTCTCAACGAATCAATAGACGAATTGGGTATGATGTACAGATCATTATCGAAATCTTCAGTATACAATTTGATACATTTCTTTTTAACTGGAAGTCAGAGCAGTTTAGCTGCGTCCCTGAGCAGAAAATGTACTTAGTGTTTTATTTGAACAAAGTGTAAGCAACACGCAAAGTCCTTTACACGTAAGGGGTCCATTCAGAAGTGGGACACTAATCAGGCGCCAAGACCTGACGGATATGGGGTCCTGCCCTCCCGGAAGTACCCAGGACGCTAAAAGATGGCGACCGAGCAACCAGGTACAGTGGGTGTGACTACACGCTCCTTCCTTTTCAGCCGCGTACACCCGGATTTTCACCTCTTTTGAACGATCTACACACGCAGGTAAGATGATCCGACTGTTTTGTGTACTTGACGTTTATAATTGTGAATATAAATGCAGTAGAATAACGGCGAAAAGAGCTTTTCTAACGGTCACATGGTTGAGTGACTCAGTGAGTACCGCTATACGGGCCAACTTCCACGGTGAAAAATTATGTTTTTCTCATCCATCATGACCTTAACTTTTTCCATGAAGAGAGTATAGAAATGATCAGATAGAGATGACCAGGTAATTCGTGATGTCGGTTTTATAAAAGATCTTAAAATGGAGTTTAGACCGCTAGTTAGAAGTTGGAAAACGTAGTTTTTGTTGCTTCGTCACATGCTCAGTTTCGCAATCAATTTCATACGTTTGACCAAGGAGATTGACGCCGTTGTTTCCTTATGGCAATGGTAATTTTCGAAACTATAACAAAAATGTTAGATTATTATTAAACTTGGATGATGAAATTGAGTTGTTACCAAGGATTTTGGGCAGTTTTCTTTCCTATTTTTCCCACCAGCAAATGTAGCAGGCTGTTTACATGTAATATGATATACCATAACAGGTTAATGTAACCACTCGGGTATTTCTTCTCTTGACATATATCGACTCCAGCTTTAATCTTATTACTGTTTATTCTTACAACGAAAATAGAGTTTAAAAAAGCGCTAGAAGCATTTAAGTAACAAAGTTGATGTGAAAAAAATACGTTTCTGTCCCCAATGTACTTATAAATGTGTCTATTTTGTTTTTTTCACACACCACTTACTTACATGCATGGATTATTGTGATGAATTATTGATAAGTCCCATAATAGTACTGAGTGCTGCATCTGGATATTATTAACCCTGGTTAGTAACATCTGGAGTGAGTCAAATGATTATGGTCGTCACACGCCCATAATTTATTTGTTTATTGGACATAATGAAAACAAGGGAAACACACCCCAATCTCTAACAAGTCCAAGCAGACGTTAGTTACATGTAAGTCTACAGTTTTCTGCTGCAACTATTGTCTTTAAAGTATCATATCCTTGATAGCTTGTAGGTAAAATTGCAATATATGATGATTTCATTTTGATAGCCAAAAAATGACATGTACTAGTATGTTTTCTTTTACCTTTGTATTGCCATTTACTGAAAAAAGGTGGGGTCAAAAGCAAAAAGGACTAGAAGGTACTTGAAACAGCCGTTCGCAACTCCATTGTATAATCCTATGGAATGTCCTTTCTTGTTATGTCTGACAAGAGTGACTTTTTCCATATTTGGGAGGTTGCCAATGGTAACGAGCAGCTGCCTGCAGTCATTACCTAACAAAGTGTGGCTATGACCTTTGAGTGCTCAGTGAGTCAAATCCCATGGAGAAAGGAACTTATTCTCATAAACCATGTTAGCTTTGCATCCTGAGTAGGCTGAGGGCTCAAAATACTTTGTTGCTGTTTTTTTGTATTTTTTTTGGGCTGGCCAAATTGTAAGTTATCTCTGTGAAAATGGAGGAATTGTTTTTGGTGTGCTTGTGTCCATACAGTTGACAGCATGTGGGTGGGGGGAGTTACCTAACTACAGACCACAAAAGGTCAGGCACAGGAAGTTAGGTCCCAAAAGTCACCAGCTATGAGCCAGTAGGAAGTTGGCCTCGGAGTCTGTTGGTCAGATGCCTGTGGGAAGATGTGTAAAGAGGTACACAGAGAAGTTCACAATAATGAATAAAAATTCACAAAAACTCACGGAGGTTTGAAACTTCCAATTTCTTGTTTATATTTTTTCTGCAGTTTTAGATATTTTTCTGCAAACTGGGCAGAAAATGTGGCAGGTGGTTATTTTGAGCCCTGTTAGGTCCCAAACCTGCTTTTGTGGATCACATGTGTGTATTGATTCTAGCCTGTTTTTAGAAGAGAAATCAGAGTACTTTTGACCAAGGGAGTTTAAGAACCGTGTACTTCTTCATAGCATCATGTAGCAATGTTCTATACCTCTCCAGGAATTGCATCAGGCAAAGAGCACCAACATTACCATTTTGTACCTTACGTAAATAACCTATTGTGAAACACATTATTAGATGCACTAATGCACTCAGCAATGGATAAGTGTACCTACAACATATCGGCAAACCCATTTCAATAATGGCAGAATTAATGATACCATCAGCCTTAGGTTATCATTTGTCTTTGTGTAATACATCCTTTCCAGAGACATCAATGCTAGAGGGCATTTGAGGATACTGGCCTCCTGAAAACTGTGCAAACTACAGGTAGCTAGAAGATTCGGGAGAAATTGTTGCCAGATCTAGAACTGTTCCCTCTCAGAAAAAAAGACTATTTTTTTTATGACCTTTGTCAGACAGCATTATTTATAGCATACATTTTGTTGACTTTTTAACCACCTTTATAAACCAGTATATCAGAATATATCATCTTGTTACTAGCCTGGTAGTGTTACAACAATGGAAAATTCTGTTGACAATGCTACAGAAAAGCTCTAGTCACCAATATGAGTTATACTTTTCTCTGATTGATTCATGTGACTTAGCCCAACATTGACTAAGGGTGGTGGCAGACAAAAAAAATGAGAGACCAAGAAAAAAATTGATGTGTATGGGTATGGGTTTGGTGTCTGGTTGTATAATTGTTCTTGTGTGAAAAGGTCAAAGAAAAGTTATTGATGAAAGCGTACGTATGTGTTGACAGCTAGCCATGATGTTGCATTTCTGCATTTCTAAAAAGTGATAGAGATCAAGAAAAAAATTTAGTTTGGCCACGGTTAGTGTATAGATGTGGGTTTGATGTCTGGGTGTATTGTTCTTCAGTGAAGAAGAAAAGTTATTGATGAAAGCATACGTATACGTGGAGAGCTTGCCATGATGTTGCATTTCTGAATTTTTAAAAAGAGATAAGGACCAAGGAAAAAATTAATTTGGCCACAGTAAATGTATAGATGTGGTTTGATGTCTGGGTGTATTGTTACCTTCGCCAAGAAGGTTATGTTTTCGTGGCCGTGTGTGTGTGTGTCTGTGTGTGTGTGTGTGTGTCAACAGCATAACTTGAGAAGGCTTAGATGGATTATCTTGATATTTGGTAGGTGGGTAGGTCTTGATGAGACCTCGAAATGATTAGATTTTGGGCCCCCTGGCAGCTTGTTATGGTACTGCAGCGGACCTTCCGGTTTTGATATCTCGTGATCTGGACATGCTAGGGTCATGATTTTTGGCTAGTATGTAGCTCTTGTGCTCAGGAAGAAGTGACATAAGTTTGGGCCCCCTAGTGGCTTGTTCTGGAACTGCAGGAGCATTTGTATGAAAATGTTTAAAGTAGGATAACTCAATAACCGGTAGACGGATTGTCTTGATATTTGGTGTGTAGGTAGCTTAGTGATGCTTGACATAAACAGATGACAATTATGCAAATAATGATCTAATTTGCATAATTAACGAGGGATTTCTATAATTCAGTTACCTTCCATGATAGGACTATTGTACCTTGTGACATGTGTAATAAAGAATGAGAGGAACATTGCCATATATTAATTATGTAAATGAAGACCTAATTTGCATAATTAATGAGAAAATACTATAATTCCATAGTGGTTGATGCGGGCAATTTCATACTTGTGCATTTCAAACTTGACTGGAAGTGAACATCATTCAACATAACTTATTCAAATCAGGACCTCATTTGCATAATTTATGAGGAAATGCTAGAATGGCCTTCTTTGTTAAGATAACACTGCCATTGGGAGGAGAATATGATCAAGTGATGTAATTCATGCAAATGAGGATCTTATTTGCATAATTAGGGGGAAAATCTACAATTTGTCAGTCATAAAAGGTAACCTCATTTGGCGAAGGTATGAGATCGTGGAACTCTAGTTCTTTTATGAAAAAGGTCAAAGAAAAGTTATTGATGAAAGCATACGTATGTGTGGACTCACAGATAGTCATGATGTTGCATGTCTGAATTTTTAGAAAGTGATAAGAACCAAGGAAAAAATTGATTTGGCCACAGTAAGTGTATAGATGTGGGTTTGATGTCTGAGTGTATTGTTCTCCTGTGAAAAAGGTCAAATAAAAGTTATTGATGAAAGCGTACATACGCGTGGACAGCTAGCCATGATGTTGCGTGGAAGGGATCTCCGGGGGAAACCAAAGACTGCACTCTCAGACGCTAAACCTTCGCCATCAGTCAGGACTGACAGATAGTACCCTGGGGACAAGAGTCATTCAATAAGGCTTGTACCCAGGATAAAAGGATGTCATGACACCTACATTTTTCAAACAGTAATTGAAATCTTAACAGTTTCTTTCAGTTCCAGGCACAGGGGAAAAAGATATAAGCTTTAGCTAATGTTTGCTACAATTTTTTTTGTACAGTTTCAATAAGCATAAGGTGACTTGGATGCAAACGAGAAAGTCTGACAAATCATATATTTTTAATCTCATTTTTGTGTTAACCATAGAACGGTAGAAAGTATAGGAAATACAAAGAAGCATTTAAACTGCTGACTTAACATATTCAAAGTAAACTACTTGTAACTGAATAAAATAAACACACATTGAAGTTCTTAGTAATGTAACTATGCATTAAGATGGTTACGTACAATCTTGTGTATAATTTCTTTTACTCAAATTCTAGTACTGAAATAGTACAGAGGCTGCGGTGAATGTTGTTACCTGTTTAAATGGACAGGTACTCCAGGTGTCGCGACTACAGGTCAACAGGACACACCTGTGCAGGTGTAGTTCTTAGACACGTGTCTACCACATCCTGAAGTGGGGCAAGGGAAGAAACAAACTTATGTGTTTTGTCCGCCACACTTAAGTGCCTATGGGGTTTTACTAGTACATTGTAGTACTTTGAGATTTCTTGGTCATGCAATGAACCAATTATATGTTGAGATGTTTTCTCCTTCTCATTGCACTATACAGAAGCTTGGGAATTCAGGAATTGACAGGTGATTGAAGAACTATTTTAGGAGCAAGTCAGGCTTGGAAATTGTGGGCACATAATTTGTCCAGAATGGAGGTCAGTTGTAGCCTGGGTGCCATTCAATTTGTACTTGCCCAATTTTTTGGGGGCCGAGTGAGTGCAAGAAGCCACATTACAAATCGAATGGCACCCGGGCTAGGTCAGTTGTGCTTAAAAAGCTTCAGTAATTGCTTGAAAGCTTCTTTTGTGTTACTGTTATTTTTATAAAATTTGAGTGCTTTCGTAGAAACCTTTTGCCAGCTGTCTTTGCTCATTCTTTGTCCATTGTGGTCAGTTGACCAAAGAAACAAATGGAAAGAGTTTTGGATTAAGTGGGCTGTCACCATCTAATTGGTGCTTTTGCATGGCAAAGAGAACTAAGCAAACATGATTATTGGCCTGTCTGTTTTTTTTGTGTACCACAGAAACAGATGGATTCATTCTAATGGATTTTTGTAGGTGCAGCGACAAGTTTCCTGTGCTAATACATAGAGGACTGATCACAAAAATGTCCTTCTGTTTTCTATATCGACCAATAGCACTTTTGACAGATGTTGCTCACGTTTGTGTTTGTTCATTTGTGAAACAGTACATGCCCCGGCCACTTCCCATCCTTTTACAGGGCTCGAAAGACAGTTTCTTCTGGGTTCCTGTAACATTGAAAATTACCTACTCCAGACAAATTTGAGGAAAGATGGTTCATGCTGAAACCATTGCAAATATTTTTTTTTCATTTCACAGACTATTCATGATTTATATAATGACTCGTAAAATGGTGGATGTATCGACTACTAAGTGTTTAATAGCAGCTCAGAAAAGAACAAGAAATAGTCATGCCTTCAAGTACTAGAGCTATCAACCAAGGATTAAGGTGTTCAAAAATTTATATTTTCCTAGAACTATCGTAGAGTGGAACTCATTGCCACCAAGTACGGTAGGGGCATCCTCACCAGTTAGCTTAGCTAGCTGGGTAAAAGTTAGGTGTGGTGGGCTGTTCAGTGTAATATAACCAGCTGCTGCTGTGCCGTGTGCCCGCGAAGCTATAAGTGTGTTACAATTAGGGGCGGTTCTACTGAGATACAGATTTCACAGTACTCAATACAGCAAACCAAACTAAACATAACGTTACACCTATAACCCCAGGATACTAAGTAGTGCAGGTTAGGTACAGGTAGACATCAGAAATACAGGCACAGCTCCAATTTTACCTGCACTAACCTGCATATACAGGTGGTATTTTGAGCCCAATTTCATTTATCATCTAGTCTTACTACTGAAACAAATATTTACCAGTTTGTTTTCCTCCCTAAAAGCTCTCAGGAGAATAAACAAGGGAGAAAGCTTTCACTAAACAATGCCATGTTTTGAAACTGTACCTCACAAACTGGACATGTAAGCAGGTGGTTTTTAGACTTGAGGACAGACAACTTGCTTAAACTTCTCATTTTCAGGACACAAAAATACCTACCTGCAATCTTTTTGGGAGAAAAAATGGTTGGAAGAACTGTCAAGTGCCAAATTCATATGTTTACAGCTGTAAATATTTGGGTACAACAGTTTCAAGGAGTAGGCAACAGAAATGGGAGTGGTGGCTCAACCAAGACCCCTGACACGTTTTAGTTTTTACCTGATCTACATGTAGGTTATTGCAGGATTTTTTTTCAAATAATTGTCAAATTTATATTTAAAACTACTTTTTTTTTGTTATCTCCATAGTTGAATAGGATGGAAGTAAACAAATAGAACTATAATTTTTTTTATATTTACTTAAGTTCACAAAGGCCCCTGACATATCTTGAGTCTTGCCTGATATAGGTAGACACTACTTTGAACAGTTAAAATTTCTTCCACTTTTATCATGTTACCTGAATGTTTTGAATAAATGAAATGTTGCTGTATCCAAATTTTGGCTTGTTCAATGTAAATTACATTATGGAGCATTACAAATCACTAAAATTTAGGCTAAATAGAACAGGGTAGGTTTATAGGGTTACGAATTAGTGTATGGTAATTTGATGTACTGCAAAACTGACCCATATTTTTTTTATGTAGGGCATGTTATACATTCATAGGTAGTGGTTAACTGCAGTACAAAGGTTATTTGGTCCAACACGGAAAGAAAGAAGAAAAAATCAATAAATTCAGGGAGGGGTCAGACTGTGCCAGGTATAGGCACGCCCTTAAAAAACTTGAACTTTGTACTATACGTGACCACTGAAAAGTTGGAAAACAGTCTGTCTGACAAGTTCTTCATGTAACAAAAGGTTCGAGTGCCTTGGTGAGTATGAAATGATTTATTAGTTTGTACAATGTCTGTGAAAACCTGTCAGTTTTGATGGAAGAGGTTTGTTCTAACATAAAATAGTCTCTAGGTGGTCAAACGCCTGTACTGGGTCAGCTGAAAGTTTGCTTAAACTACATTCGTATGTTCCATATATTTTTTAAGCTTTCTGTAGTTTTAAAGAAATATTTCTGGCACTTAAAACAAAGCTGAGTATGTTCTAATGTCCAGGTGACATGATCAGCTATAATGTTTGACTGGGTCATCTGAAAGTTTGCCCAAACTTCATTCGTATGTTCCATATATTTTTGACAATTTTTGTAGTATTATATGGCACTCAAAACAAAGCTGAGTACATTCTAAGGTCCAGATGCCATGATCAGCTGTAATGTTTGATTCCAAAGTTAATCCATGCTGAAATTGGACTGTCCGACTAGTGCAGATAGATGACTGTATAATGGATGTGAATTAAGGTCTATTTATTCTCTCCAAGTGGATTTGGATCAACATTGCTTCTTGGTCAGTCTTGTAGTCATGGTTACTGAACACTGTGGCTCTTTGTATATTTTACTGTTGTCGCTGCATGAGGCCATACCAATTTAATTTGATTTGTTGGGTCTCTAGAGTTTTGCAAGAAGCTGAAAAGCAGGTAGCTGATAAAAAACAGGCCTAGGCATCCTGTGATATCCCCAAATGCTACCACATGATATATAGGAGCCACAAAGTCAATATACTAGGTTGGCTTACAATGAATTTTGAACTTTTAATCAAATCACTGGATTGGTGACTGACAATGATAAAACTGTTACACTAATAACTACGAAGACAAAAACTTTCTTCAATGGTTGTACAATAAGACTTTTTTGGTTGATTTGGAACCTGAATGGTACATGAACTTATTTCGTAAATCAGAAAAAGAGGAACTTTATCATGAAGGGGGCAAATCTGAGAACCAAGAAATGAAGCTGGTGTGGCCTTATTTGAGATTTTGTCAAAATGTCGCTGTTGTATATTGTAAAATAATATTGTAGATTGTAGTATCTATAACAATTTCTGCATATGCGTCTATGTACTATATTAACCTTCTCCCTGCTGCCCAACCCTGTAACTAGTAGAATTTTTAGCCAAACGGCTACTTCAGTGTGCAAAAGGTTAACACAGGCATGTTGTTCGTCACAGTGCAAAAGGACAAAAAGCAAGTCGCATTTTCCGTGTTGACTTTTGAATGCCAATCCTAAACAAACCATGTTGGGGGTCAAAGTAGCCGTCAACTGTGGCACATACAATGTATAGGTGCTTTCAATGTTTCAGTACCATTGTTGTTGTCACGTTGTTGGGTTGACTATACCAACAGTACTGATCTACATTCAGATAAGGATATGGCCAAGAGCCTGTTGCACAAAATGTACCAGGTTGTCCATTATACAGTACCATATTCTAAAAACTTTAGGAGTATATCTAAACGTGGCACGTACGATGGGCAAAAGAGTTGCAATGGTATGGCCAATCATGTCATGAAGGTGTAGCCCAGGAGTAAGAGAAAGCAATATTAATCAATGACATAAATATGTTTTTCGTGAGAACAAAATAGATTTTTGAATGGACTTTAAAAAAATTCTGCAGCGTCATATCTCAGGTTGTATATAGTTTTTAACCTCAAAAAATATGTAAAGAGGTATTGTTTTGGGTGTGTTTTTGGTGGTGGAATTCCCTAACCACAGACCTCAAATGGTCAGACACAGGAAGTTAGGTTGCAACAGCTGCTAGCAAGTGGGAAAGTGATTGGATGCAAACAGAGAAATTCACAATAATGAAATTCAATAAAACAAGAAATTCACAAAAAAACTTGGCTAACATTTTACGGAAGTATGAAATCCCTGACCTCTTGTTTTTGAAAGTAGAAAGTAGTCTAGAACTCTTCTATTCTAATCATCTGAAGGAGTGGTTGCTATCTTTTAATGAAATCAACCTGAGAAGATCTAATAGGATTTTGAGACACCCAGGAAGATGAAAGTAAAATCAAAATCTCGAAATCTTGGTTTACCACAAAAAACGTTCGCGAACTCCCCTCCTGAACTTTTGGAATGGAATAGCCTTAAACCTGTTTGTCCTTTTTGCACATACCACCGTGCTTTGTGTTCTGCTTTTAAAATCTGTTTAGCCTTTAAAGGGTAAAGATTACCAAGCAGCTGTGCATATATACTTCAAGGGTCATGGCTAAGACCTGGTACAAAAACATAAAAGAAACTGGAAAGAAGGAAATATTACCAGTCTACAGTGCTAAAGTGTCACTTGGTAAACCTAGAACTATGCATGACCGTATCTTGTATCAGAGAAAGAGGCTTCTGGAAAAAAAATCAAAATGATGGTGTGTCAACCCCTTCTTGAATTATTGAAAAAAAAAGCTGCTAGGGGGCTGAAATCTTTATCATATCATACAAATCCATTCACAACTTCTCAAGTTATGCTGTTCACAAACACGCACACGTGCACACACACACACACACACACACACACACACACACACACACACACACACACACACACACACACACACACACACACAAACACACACACACTTCTCCGCAAAGTTTTGTATATGCAGTATTTGAATTTACTTGAGGTTTCAACAAGACAAAATGTGTAACAAAAGTACTGGGCCGGGTTATCAAGATTTACAGTAATATGTTTTTCTTATTGTAAAAACACTAAAACACTGCCAAGAAACAAAAAAAATGTTTTCTTCATGCCCCTGAGTCCAGTTGTAAAGAGGCGATGTTGCATGACAATACAAGAGACCCCAGGTGAATATAAGGTTAAAGGTGTGACATGCGTAAAAACCTTTCAAACACAACTATCGTCACAATGTTGCCACTTCACACACCTTGAGTATATTGGCCGCAGCGCAAAACTAGCACGCCCCGCGTACTTTCCCGTTATGCCGACATGTGCTTAGCTACGGTTCGCTTCCGTTGTGTGTCCCACCACTTGCGGTATGTATGCTGAAAGGATTGGACACGGTTTGTGCAAGTTAAAGATCCTGCTATATTTACATAACAGGTTTCCAAGGTAGGCTGTCCTTTTTTCTAGGAATCCTTCTCTGCTAGGATGATGGTCGGTAAGTGGACGATCTCTTTCAGTATTGTAACTCCAATATGAGGTTTCGTGTGCATTGCTTTAATTTGCTTAGCATGGGTGCCGTCTTGGTTAGTTTGAATCTGCTCCAAAAGTTGTGTCTAAGTTGCCCGGGCTAATATTTGACACACTTTATAAAGTAAAAGTATGCCTACTATCAACACCGCAGCTAGAACTCTTAGGAAAAGACTTTAAGCCAGCTATCTTTTTCTGTCTGGTAGACTAGTATTATTCTCAAACCTCCAAATAATTGTATTTAAACTGAAGACTTTGCAAGTCAGAAATTAATGTTAGAAGTTGGTTTCAGTCATACCAGGTGTAGCCACTGTTATATATAGAATTGTTATATATTTAGCTTGCTATCTGATAGCCCAGAAAAAAACCCAACAGTGCCAAAAACGTCGTGTAGATCCGAACTTGCACAAGTTGCACAGTGGCTTGCACATGCTGTAAAATGTATTTGCTTTTGCAGTGGTTGATTTCATGCTAGGGGGGAAAAGAAGGTTTTCACTGCATTTGAAGTTCCGTTGTACAGATTACATGTGTTCCCAGTGTTATAATTTCATTTCACAATTTATTGTATTTCTAGATTCATAACCCTAAACACAGGTAAACCAGGATTTGAACCCGTAACCCTTAGTAATTCCAAAGTAAACCGCAGTGTTGTAAAATGCATGTTCTTGTGATGTATTGTGATGTACACATGTAAAAGATGAGAGATAACCTAAAGTACTCCAGATGCTGATCAGTTAAATGCCATCACTTCATTTCCCATGCAAAGTAAAATGCTTCTTCATTAATCATTTATGGCACAGTTTTCCCTTACACAGGAGTCTCACGACACAGTCTCCACCAGACCAACTATGCTGGCTGAAAAATTGTAATATTTAGCAAAAAAGGAGGAATAGCTTGCTGGCAGAGTTTGGGGACGATATGGTTTCATTTGCTTATTTATACACAGGGTGAAATGTTACCCAATACTGCTAGCCAATTATTCACCCTATTTTTTCCGAATTGTATGATCCGTAACACTTTGGGAAGGGCTGATGGAGGCTACTCATGACAGCCTATCTCTCAAATCAGCTTGTTTAGATTTTTTCTCCAATGCAGTGTCTGCTGACCTATATAATTTTTGAGTTTTTAATATGATGTAAAAAGAAGTGTTATTTGTGAGCCTTGTGTGTCTACCTGTTTTCAAATAAATGACAGTTTAAAAATAATTTTTTTAACAAGGTATGCAGAGTATGTTTGTGTATAGAGATAAGATGATATAATAACAATATTGTTTGTTTGGAAAGAATAGAAGAAAGATGTAATTGCATATTCCAGGGTTTGAAATTTATTTTGGGGAGTAGGGGCATCTTCTGAATACTAAAGTGTACAATATGTACAATGTATGTTATGCTACACAAATACCTAGGTGCACTGGTGTATATACATACTCAGTCAAAAATTACAGTACAGCTGCAATTTTGGATGCACAAAAGTGCACAAAGTATTTTGAGCCCTGCATTCAATGAATAAGTAATGAGATTTCCATGAACTAAAAAGTAATGGTTGGTCTTATTGTTCATAGGATGACTAATCCTGTGATTCAGAACGTTTTAGTACCACCCATCATGACTGTGTATAATAACAAGCATGTTTAGAATGTTTAGTTATATACTGATTGTTGCTCATTCAATTGAGAATTGTCGTGACTCGTAATATAATGAGTATGAAATATCAAGCAACTCAGGATAAAAAATTTCAGTATTTTGAGCCCTTGTTAGTATTCCAGGAATATAATTCCAAAGTGTAAATTTTGAGCTGCTCTATTTTCCTTCCATTCAATTTAAAGATCTAAGTGCTAATCTTGTAGCATTTCTTTAATTTTGTTTCAACAGTTTTCCATACAACTTTACAAAGAATCGTTTTTGAAAATATATTTTTTCCTGGTTGTATTTTTTAATTCGACGTTGAATGATGTTCAAGACTCAGTAGTTGACTCTTTGTTAAAGAATGGTGTTTGAAAATGTATTTTTTCCTGGTTGTATTTTACAGGACATTGAATGATGTTCAAGACCAGTAGGATAGACTTCAGCAGCCTGCCTGACCCCACCCCAGTATGGGAGCTGGTGGACAACATTGGGGTGGGCACGTATGGAGAGGTGTACAAGGTACAGCACAAGAACACAGGTATGATGTTTGTCATTTGTTGCTTATTTCACATACACATGCGGGGTTTGAAATACCACCTGCATATGCAAGTTAGTGCAGGTAAAATTGGAGCTGTGTAGGTATTTCTGATGTCTATCTGCACCTAACCTGCACTGGTCCACATTTACATGTACATGTAGGTGTATGTGGATTTTTACAGCCTGGACCAGTGCAGGTATGCAGAAAAAAGTATTTCGAGCCCTGACATGTAATTGGTAAGCCTGACATGTAACAGATAATCCACAATATAACATTTTTTTTCCAACTGCAGAATTTGAGTGGTAAACCTTTACCAATCGTTGCTGCTATTTTCAGGAGAAATTGCAGCAGCCAAGATAATGGAGGAGGTGACAGACATTGATGAGGAGATTGATGCGGAGTACCAGATCCTGTGCCAGCACTCCAACCACCCCAACATCACTCGCTTCTACGGCATGTACTACGCCAAGGGGGAGAGGAACAACTCCGGACAGCTGTGGCTGGTCATGGAGGTACGTTTGTTTTGCAGATAACATGGTAAACTGCCTTTAGGTATAACACATCAGTTTGTACAGTAAGGTATGATCCACTCACACCGGGTTGGACCTCTTATTGGTGTGGTGGGATATTTGACGTGCTGGAGGTGTGGCTCTCCTCAAACACGGGACCTTTGGCTTTACATCTCATCCGAGAAGATTATCCTAATAGTGAAGCTAGGTAACACTCATTTTCACAAGAGTCTAGTATGGATGAGGCAGACTTATATAGGATGAAACTACAGATGAGGACCTGGTGTAATTGTAGCCTGCAGAATGGATATGTTTCTCCTTTTAGTATAGACTGTTTTACGTTCATACAAGAAGAGACTGGTTTACATGTACATTTTCATTGTTTCCAGTTGTGCACTGGGGGATCAGTAACAGATCTGGTGAGAGGCATGCTGAAGAGGAAGGAGAAAATGAAGGAGGATGTCATTGCCTACATCCTGAGGGAAGCACTAATGGTGAGCTGCAGTTTGTATAGTTGCTGCTAGAGGGAGCAACTTCTTTCATCCTGCTTTTCTTTTCAAAGAAGATGTTCTCTTCAGAAATAGTAATGTTGAAATGTAGCCATCTGATCTGCTACTTCTATATTTGTTGGACCTATTTGGTGGAATATTGTGTAAATTTTGTGGATTCCTTTGATGTAATTCTTACATTGAATTTCTTTACTTTTGTCCTCTACTAAAGAACTGTTGAAAACATTTTTTCAGGGTGTGAGTCACCTTCATAAGCACCACATTATGCACCGCGATGTGAAGGGCAGTAATATACTACTCACGGAGGAGGCCAACATTAAACTGGTGGATTTTGGTAAGTTTTAGACCTGTACATTGCAGTATGACTGCAGTGAACAGGGCTTGAAATACAGGGTGCATGTGTACCTTGCTTGGTGCACCCAAAATTGGAGCTGTGCACCCAATTTAAAAAAAATATTTTAATAGGTTTAGGTATGTAAAGATATTAAATGTATACTAGTATACAGCATATTCTTGACATAAGTGTCAGAAAAATAAAATATTTGTTGTAGTGCTTGTTTAAGATTCAGTTACACATACTTGTATGTTTTATACAAAAAGCATTTCTTTGCAAAGTTTTTGCAAAACTGTTACACAGCAAAACTTGCAGGGCTAGCTGCAGTTCATTCTATTGCTGCTAGAGGGAGCAACTTAACCGACTACTGTCTCACTTCTTGTACAGGTGTGTCAGCCCAGGTGTCGCACACCAGAGAACGGAGGAACACGTCAGTCGGCACACCCTACTGGATGGCTCCTGAGGTTTTTAAATTCCCTAGAGTTCCTTCTATTTTCTGTTGTAACTTTCTTGATATGTCGTTAGGTTTCATGAAATAAAAAAAAACTGAATTTGATTTTGATGAACAAATTGTTACTTGATTGGGTGTGGAAGCACAATTTTTTTTGCTTTGAGTGGCTGAGTTGTGGGTTTGTGTCTCTATTTGTCCTAATTGCCTCTGTTGCATGGTGGGTGGGAGGTGATTTTGACAGTTGATTGATAGGGAGGTCACACTTGAACATTACCCAGCACTTGCCAGATGCATAGGAAGTAAGTTGGCAGTATGTGGATGACTTGAAGAAGTGATGTAATACCAGATTGAATTACATCATACAATCCCCTCCAATGCATTCATGAAAATCAAAAACACTTCCTGGAGATCTGTGAACTTGAAGGTCACAAAAAAAAACCAAAACTTCCCAGGAGTTTGAAATCTCTCATGCTTGTTTTGTGCTAGTGTCAGGGTCCATAAACTGTAAGACAGAAGATTAACCTGATCAGTAGCTAACCATAGTCCAATACTACAGGTGATCGCATGTGAGCAGCAGTTGGATTATAACTACGACATGCGGTGTGACACATGGTCCGTCGGGATCACGGCCATCGAGCTGGCTGATGGAGAGCCGCCATTGGCTGACCTGCATCCAATGAGAGCTCTTTTCAAAATACCCAGGTTTGTTTCAAAGTCACTTTGACATGTTGTTGGCATCAAGTGTCTACTTGCTTTGAAATCTAAACCATATACTTACTAATAGTCACAAGGTTATGAATGAAGTTTTGTAGATTTTTCAGTATGTGTAGGGGTGCAGTACTGTACGTTGTCACAAGGGGCCACTTTTGTATTGCATGAGAGTTCTCAATACTAGCCGATTGAGACTTGAAATTAAAACGACTTGGGCAGAATTTTGACATATCTATTGAATTGGAGTTCTTGCTTCACACTTGGGTTATTTTACCAGTGCTAACTGATATGGCAGTTCCAAATATTCCATAAGGAAATAACTTTGTACGCAAATTTGTCTTATTATACCATCTATACAAGTATCTAGCAAATAGACACAATTTCTGTAACATTTAATACTACTCTATGATAATTACCATAGAAAAATTGCCCCAAAGTCCTTGCCTTGAAATTTGAATTGTATAAGGTTGTACCAACTAAATTTGTGGTTTTAAATCAAACATGAATAAATCAATTAACAAATTATATTACAGTAATCTTTCCGTTATTTCAGAAACCCCCCATCTTCCATGAAGCAGCCAGAGATGTGGTCAACAACCTACAGGGATTTTGTAGCAAGGTAAGTTACATGGAGCTGTCTTTGCTGCAAGGTTTTTGAACCCTACATATTCAGTCTAATGTTGAGTGAGTGCAATGTAGTATGTTGTACGGAAAAGTCTGGACAAACTGTTGCAGATTTTTTCTGGTCATAGCAACCATGGAATGAACCATGTTTTCCTTTCAAGTTATTGTTCAATACATGGTTTTGTTGTAAACATTGGTAACTTAATCATCATAACAACAACAAAAACAGTTACAAACATTTTTTTTCCAAGAACTGAAGAAGGTTATGTTTTGGGGGCAAAATGAAGAAATGATTAGATTATAGACTCTCTCTGGGATTTCTAAGGTACTGTAGCAGAACTTTCAATTTTGATATCTCTTGTTCTGACTATATTCATGATTTTTCAGTGGTAGATAGCTGTTGGGGCAGAGGGTACATGGTGCAGGTTTGGTCCCCTAGCAACTTTTTTTTTGAACTGCAGGAATAGATTATCAGTAACTCCAAAATCCCCAAGTTTGCCAACTGTGGGCCTAATAGTGAACCAACCCCATTAAACATCTAGTGTAAGACAGGTACCACTATTATAGGTACTACTTAAGGTAATGAGTGACCATTTGTCCACTAGCTGACATTGTAGTGGCGCCAAGTGCTTGAATTGTTAGGTGTATTTGCCATGCCGATTGTGCTTAACAAAGGCGTTGCCCTCTTAATCATACCACTTCCCAAAACAACTGGAAAGTTCTTTTTTTCTTGAACCTGTTTTTCTTTAAGCTGAACACATGTAGGCTATTGTACGTCTTGGGCCCTAATGTGTATAAAGCGTAGTTTAAGAACAATTTTCTCCGGTTCAACTTTCGGTCAAAGCTTTCAGACGTTGTTGTTCATTGTTGAAACAATAATGTTGGTGTGACCCAAGGTCAAGAATGACATCATTGCTAAGGCTGGTGCTAGAGTTATGTCGGGAAGACTTAGTGTACGAAACTGGGAAGTTAACCCTTCCAGTTTTCCTTTAAAAAAAATGACA
Source organism: Branchiostoma floridae x Branchiostoma japonicum (assembly GCA_013266295.2). Taxonomy (NCBI): domain Eukaryota; kingdom Metazoa; phylum Chordata; class Leptocardii; order Amphioxiformes; family Branchiostomatidae; genus Branchiostoma; species Branchiostoma floridae x Branchiostoma japonicum. The sequence continues at coordinate 9,541,126 of CM023834.1, read as the reverse complement.
GCTTTTTCAAGTACACAGGTGAGTTAGGAATGAAAATCGTTCTTGAATCTGTGGTGGTTTTAATGTGACTCTGTCGCTTCAATCAACTTCATTGTTACAATGAACTTGGGATAGAATTCAGTTACTGTTGGCCATATGAAAACTTCCGTTTTCAATTGTAAATGGGGGAGAATGTTGATAAGATGAATTATAGGTTGCTTTGAGTATTTTATAGGATTTACAAATCAACAGTCATAATCCTTTAATATACTTAAGGCAACCCATAATTCATGTAATCTAGCAACAGCAGAATTATAAATCGGCCAGCATTTTTCAAAGATATGGTTTTTCTCTCATTGATTAGTAGAAATGTGCTTTTGATTGGAAGGTAATAATCTATTACAAAATGTATATTTTTGCCCTCTCTACATGATATCTAGTTTGAGGTCCCTGTATTGAATTTGGCATCTCTTAAAGTCTCGCAAAGAAAAAAACAATTCATACATATTAGTGTCATAACTATTGTAATTAGTCGATAAGTTATTCTAAAAGAATGTATTTTTGAACTGGACCTGTTTGTGGATTGTTGATCAGTTCTCGAGGAAGTTCCTAATCATGTGTTGTCTTTAATCTTCATTTGCGTTAGTGAAAGTGTGATTAATTTTATGCCTCTATCTTTGCAGGTGTTTGGTGAAGGATTTTGAGCTGAGACCATCGGTAGCTGAGCTACTGAAACATCCATTCCTAACACAGGTAACTATGGCAACCTAGAACTTTACTGTACTGTAAATACATTTACTTTTGTAGTAGCTTTATTTTGTGGTAAGGGGGAAAAGGAGGTTTTCGCAATGTTTGATGATAGCAGTTGAAACAATTTTATAAGTACAGTAGAAATACAAAATATATTCGCAGTGTTATGATTTTGTAATAAGAGGTCACAGCGAAATCTGTAAAAATGATACCACTGTGTACATTTCACAATTTATAGCAGTGAAGGCTGAATCAAATCAACATCCTGTTTTATGAACTTTATGAACTTTATTGAACTTTATTTACATCAATCAACTTGGCAGAAGTGCTTACATGTAACACTCCTGAATTACGTTGAATTTACATGTCATAAAATGAAGAACACAGGGCAAGTACAATATATACAGGTACACAAATGTTATCGAGAATTATACATTTTCGTGGGGTTTCAAGTTTCGAGTCTGCATGAGTGCTAACTTACATCTAACGTTCTTATTAAAATCAATCACAATATCAAAAACAGCTGTCAATTGATGATTAAAACAAGAATCATCTTGCAATGTCCAGAACTTTTTAAAATACGATGAATCAGTTTGTGTTGGGAGGAAACAAGTCTCAAATAGGACGTTTTTATACAGTCTGGTTGTAAAGAGAAGTTGCATGGAACAGGAATGACCGTCGGAGGCGTTCCGTTCTGCATGCTGGCAGTGTTAGGTGGTGACTGTTTCGTAGAGACCTTCCCGTCTGCTGTTGTCTGTCGCTGGTGATCATATGGTGCAGAGGGTGTTCACAAGCACGCATCTGGTCAATGAGTTTTACAGCTGCTGCTTCTCGCCTGTGTTGGAGAGTGGGCAGGGGAGTTGCCGACGGGGTACTTCCGTTCCGGTTTATGATCTTAGCGGCCCTTTTTTGCACAGATTCGAGAATGTTTGACTGAGAGTTCGTGCAGCCGACGTACACAACGTTAGCATACTCCAAACAGGGCCTGATGAGAGTTGTGTACACCGTTGTTAAGTCGTCCGCGGGCATGCCACCCTTGGCGAGTAAACGGAGGTAGTGAAGGCGCTGCGATGCTTTCTTCGTCACGTGAGTGATGTGATTGTCCCACCTGAGGTTGGAGCTGACTTTGAAACCCAGGTAGGTAGCACATGTAACAACTGTAACCTCCTTTCCTCCAAGAATGAGCGGAGGGAGGTCAGGAGGCACTCTGGAGAAACATATTCTGAGCTCATATGATTTGTCTCCATTCATGATCATACTGTTCTGGGTTGCCCAGGAGTCCAGGTGAGTCGCTTCTTCTTGCATAGTGTTGTCAGACTCAGCAGTGACACAGGGAATGCATCTCGAGAGTCCTATGTCATCAGCGTACCCAACATTAGTGGTTGTTGGGTATTTCACAGACCGGGTAGACATGTAGACAAGGAATAGGTAAGGTGATAGAACTCCCCCCTGAGGTACTCCGGAAGTGACATCCTTCCAGCTGCTCAGTTGACCGTTGACGGCGACACGTTGTCTTCTACCAGACAGGTAACTGCAAATCCACGTTAGCATTTTTGCGGGGATGTCGCGGGTGGACAGGTGCTGTAGTAAAATCCCATGGTCAACTTTGTCGAACGCCTTCGACATGTCGGCAAGTAGCACACGTACGACTGATGTCTGTTTAGTGTCAAGGCTTGAGAACCAGGACTGGTATGCCTTGAGCAGTGCGGCAGTTGTAGAAGACTTAGGCATGTATGCAAACTGGTCTTTGATCCAAGGTTTCATTATGGGGAAGAGTTTGTTGAGTACAAGTCTCTCCTGGACCTTACCCAGCGTGGAGATCAAGGAAATTGGTCTCCAGTCTTTCTTCGAGATCGGATGAGAAGTTTTGGGTTTTGCCTTGTCAATTGTTTTTGATGATTGGTTTTCGTGAGGGTACATTCATAAATGTGCTATGCTAGACAGTGTGCCCTAACTTAGCACGCTTTTGTAATTTTACTGTCTTCAGAAGTTAGTGATGAATTTGAGTAAACAGAAATGCGATGTTAGGGCATCCCCTATTAATATATTTTTTAAAAATCTGTCACACTATCAAGGGACTAGTAAGAGGGCTGAGTGGTTCAGTCAAAAATTTGGGGGAGTAAGTCTTTGAGTTGGAAACAGTTTGGAGTTCCTCAGAATCCCAGGTTCCTTTGTACTAGAGTTGGTCAAGCTTAAGGAAGGTGCTCAGGTGTAGTCGTCTTAAGACTTTGTTGTCCCCAGAACCAGGTGTGAAGACTCAGGGACAGGCCGATGACATCATGAAGGGTTGACAAAGGTGTCAGCAGAAATTGACACAGCGGTAGAACAAAGACCTGAAGTGACATCATTTGGGTCCTTTTGATCCCGTTTGGGCTTGTACAGGTCGAAAGGGTCTTGATGGGTTTTCTGGACAAAGCGGGTTCTTTGAAGACTCCAGATTCAATCTAAGTGGATTGAAATCGATTTGAAACTCATTTTTAAGTCAGTTTAAACCAAATCTTAAATTCAGTGCGATTCTCTGCCTGCATAGTGTGATTTGTGCATATGTATAATCCATGTTAACAGCTTATCAGTTAATAAGCATAAGGCAACAGACATGTATCCCTTGCATGTATATCTTATTTGTACAAAAATGTCCTCTTGGTCATCTGCCACGATGACCTGATAGATGAAGGTCGTTCAAACATCAATTACCAGTTCGTAACACGGTGCAAACAACGAACAACAACGAGCAGCTATCAAAAGCTGTATGTTCTGTCATTGAGGCCCTTTGGGGTGTCCCCGGTATGTAGTGCCCGATACATTATAGGCCTTATCTTCACTGTCACTTCTTGCGTGCGTAAGACTGTGCACAAACTGGACACACCTAGACACAAACAAGCTGTGCAAACAAGGATAGGAACCAACGACCAATGAAAGAGGCTCTTCTAAATTCTGCATTTAGAACTACACTATTTTAATGCTGATTTTAAGCAGAGTGAACCTCAAAAGATAGGAAGACAATCATTCAAGACTCATTTTGTTGTATGGTGTTAGATTTTGTCCACCTTCTTTAACTTTATGTAGAATTACTTTTTCTAGGATGCTTTTAAAAGTTTTTGATGGTTATCCTAGAGTTTCCTTTAGCTTTAAAGAAAACTTGTAAGAAATCTCAAGAATGGATCTTGTGGGTTGAATGTGGACACACATTTCTTTGTACATTTATTAATATTTGCAGTGATACGAGCAAAAGTATCCTTCATAAGGTGTCGTGGAAACCCCCATGTTTAGCCTCTATGTTTGGCAGGTGGTTCGGTGCCACACCCGTCCCCATGTATTGACGGTGCTTTAATGGTTTACCTTCCTACTTCACCCACTACGGGACCTGTGCTCAATTAGCTACACCCTGTCAGTCAGTTCTGCCAAACCCTGACCAGAATGACATAGGCCTTTTTCTTCTGTTAAATGTCTTAAGTTATCATCTTGAAAAAATCATGGCTTCTTTACACGTCCACTTTGAGGTAAGAGTCACCACGTTTCTTACTCTTTTGTAAATTTCCTGTTTGTCACTGACATAGCTATTGTACCATAACTTAAATGGGTAAACTTAAGGACATTTGTTGTACATGGGATTCATACATTCTTTTCTGGCTCTGTACAATTTAGTGTGGAAGTTTTTTTTTTCTAATCATGTAAAAGAGTTTATTACAGGCTAGAAATGTAGCTTTCTTTGTTGCAATAACTTTTTCCTGATCATGTAAAAAAAGTTGTTTTATGCTCAGAAACTTGCTGTGAATAGCTTTGTGGCACTTGAGCTTAATTTGTTATCTATGAGTAAATGTTTGGCAATGTGTTAAGATTTACAGAAAAAGATTAAAATTTGGGCACAACATGCTCTTCAAAGATAAGGATATTTTGTGCTGTGTTAATCAAACTGTTTTGAGGACGAGGTAAAAATCAAATCCTCAGGGAGGAGGAACACATCAGTTCAATCTGTAATTCTCTTGTCAAATAGATTTTGTTTCTTTTGTTATAGGCCTATTCAGCATAATACTAATTCATTTATACTCATTGAAAGTCTCAGCAAATTTTTTGGGAACAATTTTTTGAGAATATGGAATAGACAATGTCTTGATTTTTCTCTTTATGGGCGACATTTCTAAAAGAAAGAAATTTTCAGCAGGTTTTGTGATCGAAAGTTATACTTATTTTCGCCGGGAGCATATATGCCAAAACTCAATGACGTACACACATGTCAACCTGAAGTATGACCTTCTGACTCACAGTACTAGTTCTTTCAATCAAGTTGACGGAACCCACCATTGTCACAGATTTAACTCAAATATTGAAACTCTGTCTCTAACGTCAAGAAGCTTCAAACATTGTCGCTTGTCGATATAACGTCTATTGTGGAAACGACCGTAGAATGACCTAGTACATAATTGTGTGATCATATCCACCATTTTGTTTTGTGTTGATAACATAAAATGAGGACAGTTTTATTGCATGGTAATATATGACTGAATAGGTGCTGTCATCTATGCAAGGGCTTTGCAATTATGTCTGTTTCTGGATATTTTCTGACAGAATTTTAGTTAACTCGAGGAGAGTCTGTTCTGTGTTATGTTAATCTAAAGTAGCAACATTTCTGTGAGAAAGCATTCATTATATTAACCTTTAGCACACTGAAGTAGCCCTTTGGGTACCAATTCTCCATTGGTATTGGGGGTAGGCAGCAGGGAGAAGGTTAAATGTATCTGACAGGTGCTGTTCACAAAGCTATCTTTCTACTGCTTGATAGTAATGCCATTATCTGTACAAATTTGCTTTAGGTAGCCACCTGCATTCTTTTCTTTATGCTTCTTGAGCCTGGAAACTGCTGAGTCAAGATTCAAGATAAGAACATTCTATGGCAGGCACCAACTGCAAATTTGCCTGGAACAATTTAGACAGGTTCTTTAACCACTCACTTTTATGTAAGTCATCGCAAAGTGTTTTTCTGGTGCTTTATTGGTGTTTGCTGTCTTTAAGTCTATGTAACATACCTTTGAGCAATTGGAAAGTTATAAGGTGGCAAGGTGATCTTAGAGTTAGGGTTATGGACTGAGAATCTGAAGGTTCTGGGTTTGAATCCCTGGCAGGCCACAGTGTTGTGACCTTGAGAAAGGCACTTTACAATCTATTTCCTCACCCGACTCAGGTGAAAATGTGTTCGTGTTTTCAATTGTACTTAAGTGCTTTAAACGTGTGTCCTTTTTCATCTGTTTGCACTCTTTACACACTTTTCAATTCATGCTTAACTTTGCACATAATGTGCTTTTCCAGTTCATTTGAAGTGAAATAAGATGATACTATGTTGCTTTTGTGTACTTCACTAAAAACATGTGTTGAAAGCTAGGAGTGTGCTCTTCTTAGTGTATTTCTTTCAGACCAAACGTAATCCTTAAATTTACATTTGAAGTCAGTACAGGGGTCAGTGACACAAGGACAATATTCCTTTAAGTATTTTAACTGAGGCATCACTGTACTTTCTTAAGTCACAGTGACATCTTTGAGTTCTCCTTAATCCTATACAAGCTCAATTATCTGAGAAGCAGAACAAATTTGGATATGGCTGTGTACCTAATATCTGTACCAGTACTAGTACCTCTGCTAAAGCCTAAGAAATAAGTGATTGAATTATCCAATATCCAAATCTAGATCCATTTCTCGATCATATTAAGTGGAGAAAAGTGTATTCAGAAGTTTTTTCATGTTTCTGTAGTTCTACCAGATTTATTACTGTGATAGCCAGAAACAATAGCAGGAAGCTGACTGTACATTGTTCTTTTTATTGCTTGATGAAGAGATCAACATGGGGACATTTATAGCTGTTCTCTTTTGTGTCTAAATAGAAAATGATTAACTTCTTGATGCACTGAATAAATAAGGAAACACTTGTAAGATTTCTAAAGATAACAATGATGTAAGTGAAAGCTTTCTTGATCAACAATCAATGTGTACAGATATACGTATCTAGTAAGAGTAAATATTACGTCTTTGATAAAGTAGTCCAATATTTGTTCATTTCCTATGAAGGATTGCAGCCCTGTACATACATGTGTAGTCGCGTGCTAGTCAGGTGAGCCACAGCTTGCTGGGATTCAAATTTCTAACCATCAGGCTCAAAAGCATTGTCACAAATACTAGACTTGACTAAATGTATACAAGTCAATTGGCAAAGGTATTGTTTTTTTGTGTTTTTTTTGCATGTAAGCCTAGTACATCAGCTCACTGCCCCTAAAGTCTAAAAAAGGCTATCACGGGACTTTTACCTCATCTTTTTCTTATAACATCATCTAAGTTTGTGCCATAAGTATGGGAATATGTTATACGATTATTCCTCCAGTTTTGTTTTTGGTGTGCTTGTTTTCTGCTTGTGTGTCTGTGGTTCTTTGAATACAGCAGTCACAGGAAGTGAGGGGGGAAATGGTATAACCACAGACTGACGGGAAGGTTGAATTGTGGGTCAAAATTGTCTCCCCACAAACTGGGAGGAAGTGAATGGTACATTGGAGGAACACAGTAATGAAGAAAACAAAAGTTCAAAACAACTCTAAATACTTCACGGAGGTCTGAAGTTTCTGATTTCTTGTTGTTAATGTTTTGAATTTGTTCGTATTTCTGCAGATTGGAGATGACACGACTGCTGTTCGCAAGCAGCTCTTAGACCAGATGGAAATCAACGTACGTCTGGGGAAGGTCCAACCTCACGTACCGGTCACCACAAAGTAAGCTTCAAGTCTTCATTTTTTGTCCTAAATCAACCAATCCCTGTCATGCTGGCAGTGCAAAAATGTGTTTGAAAGACAGATCCAATTCAAAACACCTGTAGCATAAAACACATGCAAAGTCTAAGACTGTCCCGGGCTGGTAATATTAGGCAGACAGAAGCAAACCAGTTTTAGAATTTTTTTAGTAGTGTACTTTCACAATCCTATGACATTGATGACACAAGCAGATGAAAGATTATTTTGTCGGATCATAACGGTTATGTCAATAGAGCCATGAGATAGAATATTGTATCACAAATAGAATACTTTTCAACAGCATTAACAAATTAGATTTGACTCACAGAATGGACATGTCATTAGTAACGATATCTGTGTTTATCATTATGCACACTGTCCAAGCACACTGATACATTCGTTCCACCTTCAACACACCACTTATCATGTGACATGTCTATAGTTGTCCAGGCTTTAATTGTCTTGTCCTGCATGTATGTCCGAACTAATTGAAGTAAGGAGTTAGATAAGGGAAGTAGAAGGTATTCTGACTCCATTGAGCACTGACCAATATTAGTCATTCTTGATAAGGAGTCTTTAAAAAGTGACCTTCAGGTGGCATTCATATGATTCTTAGAGGAAGAAATTTAAAAAGAAATTGAAGACTTGACTTTTGAATGTAAATTGCGTTTTAAAATATTTCCATTGTTTGTGTGTTGATTGTTGCTTATGGTTCAATGTGTGTTCCTTCCACCCCCCTCCCCCTTTCATTGCTACACAATCATGGATAAGACGCTTGGCATGTGATACCTGCAGGTAGATATGTATGGGTAAAGATGATACATTAATGAAGGCTGTTTTAGGGTTTCTTTGATGTTACTGTAAATGCAAAATTAATTTTACTTTCTAATTTGTGGTAGGAGGGAAAAGGAGATTTTAAGTTCACAGTTCAAACAGTTCGATAGTACAGTAGAAATACAATACACGTATTTGTGGTGTTACAGTTATGATTTCGTGGTTACTGCAAAAATAAAACCACCACAAACATTTAAAGCTTTACAGTAACTAGACAGGAAGAGTGATTACTCGACGATGGGGGAGATAGTAATATCAAGTTAGAGGATGGCATAGGGTTAACCATTAACTCTAGTAAAATTGGATAAAAGACTTTTGAGATGAAATGAACATTTAGTTAGGTTTAGAAAAATTTTAGTACATTATGATTGTGAATTTAAGTTCTAGAGCATTCAAATTCTGGTTCATATATATTTTGTAAAACTAGTCTGAGAATAGATTCAGCTTAAGTTTGAACTTCCTGAATATGATTTTAGAATGCAACAATATTTGGCTTGATGAATGCATGGTCTTACAATGTGTTCAGTGCTCGTTATGGCTTACTTATCAAAGTTACCTCTATAAAAAAGTCCAGATCAAGGTCATCTTTTCACACTACTGTAGACCTGTGCTAAATATAAACACTCTCTATTGCATTCCTGCACTGGAATTAGAAAACTGATGTGCACAGATGAAAGTTACCGCTCGACAGTATGACCACTCATTAAACAACAGAAGGTTCTCTGTTTAACCAGGTGTGAGTTGTTAAGTTAATAGGTTTAAGATGAAACACTGATGTTTCTGAGATGTTTTTCCACCTGCACAGGCACGGCCTCTTTAAGTCCTGCCGCAGAAAGACTCGGATGTACTTTGTGGACGACCTGGCCACCTTGGAGGCCTTAGACGAGGTAAGACTATCTAGGTTAAGAGGATATAGAGTATTTTGTGAGTATAGTTTGATATATTGTGCTCTTGAATGCAATAAAAAAGCTTGTTGGAATCCAAGTGATGTTGAAGTGGTCTGCCTATCATGGCCATATATATCCCAGATTGACAACCCTAATCTTTTAGGACCTAATGAAGGTTTTGCTCCTCTAGTCCCTCTTTACTTCAAAATACAGTCAAACATGTACTAGCGGTCTGGCTTTTGCATTACAACTATCTGGCCATTGTGGACAGTTATTGTTGGTACCAGTATACCTTTCTTGAATTTTTGCCATTGCCTAAGAATTAAGAATTTTGGCTAGAGCGGTCACCTGGCCAATACTGTTACTGTAATTTTCCCCACTGAGTTTGAAATAGATAAATTAAACAAAATTTGACTCAGAGTCTTTACAACAGAGTATTTTGGATTTTTCTTTTTCCTAAATGTCAGGGCCGTGGTGGACATGAACTTCTTTTTGAGTGGCTACGCAGATGTTTAGAAGCAGATTTCTTCAATAATAGAATAACTTCCTGTCCAAGTCTGCATGTCCTGTCTTCCTATTGTCTGTAGTCTGTCTCATCCTGTTGTTTTGCCCTCTATGCTGGACTCTTGTAGCTCAAGTCCCTTACAAACTCCTCTTGGACTCGGCAAGCAGAGGTTGGTTGGATCACCCCCCTCCCCCATCACCAACCCAAACTTCCACATCACAATGGTTACACCCCTATGTTCCGATACACACACCTATCTGTATTTGTATCTGTATCTATATAACTGATATAACTGCCCTTCAGTGTAACACACCAGCTTTGAAGGATGTTCCCCACCCCTATGTTTTGACACCCCTATGTTCTGACAACTTATTCTATGTCCCTAATCCTATGTCAGAATGTAGGGGTGTCAGAGTATAGGGTTGTCTACGTCACAACATGTCTCACTTGTACATGTATCTCTCCTCCACTCACATCAAGATACTGAAAATCAATGTTTCCTATGCATAATTTCTGCTTTCTACTGTCTTGTATCATATGTATATTCTTTCCTTGTTATGATATTGTGTATGTGAGGTGTATAGCACATCATACTGACTAGTCTTTGGATGACAGTTGCTTACTCAAAAAAGGTGTGCCATTCATGGTGACATCTCTTTGTGACCTTTGATGTTGTTTTGATGGTGTTTTGCATGCTTTTAGCACTCTAAGACTAGGTGTATAAGCCTGTTCAGGCTTCCACGTGCACATGTGAGTGTAATATGACAAAGTTGAAGGCCCCTTGGACTACATAAAGCATGGCCAGGGAACTCCAGCTTTGACATTGCAAAGTTGAAACCCTGAAAAGGCTTATTGGGAAATCCTTTTGTCAAAGTGTCTACTCTTTCAAAAGTTATTTTTTTCATGTCGATATAATACAGCACAAGCATGTGGCTCAGAAAATTGATGACAGTATTTTCTAAGTGGATGTTCACCACCGAGCATGTCGGCAGAACGTACTGCATCTGCACGAAACCCGTAATGTATTTTGCATAGCACTTCGACAGAACGTCTTGTTTAAGGTCGTATTCGTGTATTGAAGGATGACATCCTGTCTATACCGTGAAAAATCCGGGTTTCACGCAGGCGCAGTATGTTCTGCCGACGTGCTGATGTTCCCCACCCCACACTGAAATGCCCGCCCCTCCCCATTACATGATGAACTGACATAGTTTGTTCCTGTAGGATATTATAGTGGAACATCTGCACCAACGCTACAAGAGGGAACAGATCTACACTTATGTTGGGGACATCCTCATCGCTGTCAACCCTTTCCAAGACCTGGGCATGTACACGGACGAGGTAATCAATCAATCAATCAATCAATTAATCAATCAATCAATCAATTGATAAGCCAATCAACAATCATCTTAGATTCTATAAGCCTTTCCTACTAGAGGTTTAGTGGAGTCAATGCAATGACACATAACAGTTATATATATATCATTGAATATCAGAATCTGCATGGGAAATATACAATGCAATATACAGTGTTTGATTTCAAATTGTTTGGAATAGGATGGAATGTTCTTTTACCTTCTCCTTTGCATATAAAGTAATTGGTTGATTATTATGATGTTCTGTAATAGAATGTACACATTTGTAGCATAAAGCAAAATCTCATCATGTTTCCTGTACAAATGAATTTGCGTGTTTCTTTCAGTACTCGGAGGTGTATCGAGGAGCAGCCAAGCAGGACAATCCCCCCCACATCTTTGCAATAGCAGACGCAGCATATCAGGCCATGGTGCACCACAAGCACAACCAAGTAAGAGTTGTCAACTTTAACCTTCTTCTTGCCGGGGTAGCATTTTGGCTTCAAATTTGGATCAATGACAGGGTTAGGCAGCAAGGAAAAGGTTAAAACTAATGCAACTTGTAAGTTGTAGATACATTGTATTAGTCTTAGTATAAATACGTGTACACTATAATTCTTTAAATTTCTTTAAGATAGCCATTCAAAAATGGATATTATGTGTAAACCATTGCAACAAAAGCTTTTGTAGTGTGTTTTCTACAAGTAGCTTTTCCTCTAGTACTAATAGAGTACAGCTGTAATGTTGCTTGTTGGTAGACCTCTCTGTAGTTGATACTGTAAGGAAGTATTATTCTGGGTGGCTGAGCTGTGCGTTTGTGTCTGTCTGTTTGTCTGGACAGAGTAGGTTGACAGAACGTGGGTGGGAAGAGGATTGACAGAATTACAGGTTAAAAGGCCAGACACAGGAAATGGGGTCAACTTGAGAGTTGGTTGACAGCACATGGGTGGGGAAGATTGACAGAATGACATGAGGTCCAAAGGTCAAAAATAAGAAAATGGGGTGAACTGGAAGGTCACAAAAACACAAAATAGTTCCTGGAAGTTTAAAATCTCTGATTTCTTGTTACTAAGAGAGCTGTAATGTTGCATGTCACTACACCTCTCTGTAGTTTATATTGTAGTTTAACTGGTAACAAACTACTTGTTGAACTTGCTACAACTGGTATACTTTCTGCTTCCACCTTCCCTTGAACCATTCCATCTTCCCTGCCTTGCTGCCTGTACCTAAGCTCATGGCAAATAGCATACAGGACCCACCGTGGCAGGGGATGGGCCGTCGACACGGATCTCAACCCAATCATCATGTACGGACCTTCTAGTAGCTTGGCATTTTCACAACACGCTTGTACACTCTATGCACATACAACGTATTCCTACCTTCAAACTGTTGAAACGTGAAAACGGCCTGCTTTTTAAGATTTTATGTACATAACAGGCGACACTTTAAATCCGGAACAACACTTTAAATCCGGAACAACACTTTAAATTGCGCTCCGATGCAGAATTCTGCAGAACTGCCCTAGTCCACCGGGACCTACCAATGTTACCTAGTAGACGTAATTGTTATCATGTAGTATGTGATAATCTAGAATATGAAGTTTCCTTCTCACACTTATGATTATGTCTTAATAATCAAAGTTGTCCGGATTTAAAGTGTTGTTCCGGATTTAAAGTGTCGCCTGTTACATGTACATGTATTACTAAGTTAGCATATGTACCGCCTGGTCTGGATACGGTCGGGAGGCCGTGGTTGGCTATGTGTGACGGGCTTTTGATATGTATGTCTTCAATGCAGAAGCAAACATACATGTACATTATCTATTGCACATCCTCAACTACGTCTACTATGAAAGCATGTCATCTTTTTTACTGCTTAACTCTCTTACTCGTATCTACATTATAAATTGTGTGAAGTTTATGAAAAATACATCCAGGCTATCCTACTGAAAGCAATCATTTAAAATCTTATGTCTGACTAGAATTTTAGGTTTACTTAGATGAAAAGTTTGTACTTAGGTTTAGACTAAACTGTTCTTGTTCTTGTGTGTGTCTTGTTGCAGTGTCTTGTGATAAGTGGTGAGAGCGGTGCAGGGAAAACAGTCAGTGCCAACTTACTGGTGCAGCAACTCACACAGCTGGGAAAGGTAACTGGAGATCTTATGGAACAACATGTCACCTTTTGAAGCAATGCATATTAAAATAAACCAACCATGATCATTCTCTAATTGAAATTATAGTGCTTGTCACATAACAAAATGTAATTATGGAATTTATGTACTGTTTAAAGTTTCTCAGGAGCCATCAAAAAGAAGTGTCTACCTTTCATCCAAGGTCAAAAGACTTCAATCAATGCATGCATCTTTGAACAAAGTAACAGAGTATTTCTGCCCCCCTCCCCCTTCCACCACCTGTTCATAAAGAAATGTATGTGTGGATCCAAATAAATTCAAGTCACAGGAACTTGTAAAGCAATTCAAGATAAGTGTAAACAAGTTTAAAAGACATCAATGCATGCATCTTGGACTAACTACAAATTTTTACTGCCCCCCTCCCCCTCCCTCTTCTGTTTATATTACCACCCGTACACCAGGCCAGTAACAGAGCTCTAGAGAGGAAGGTACTACAGGTGAACCCTCTTCTCGAGGCTTTTGGCAACGCGCAAACGGCCATCAACGACAACTCCTCGCGCTTCGGCAAGTACCTGGAGATGATTTTCACGGGCGCGGGGGCCGTCACAGGGGCCCAGCTGTCAGAATACCTCCTGGAGAAATCGAGGGTCGTGAGCCAAGCACCGTAAGTGATCTGTGTGGTCTTCAAATGTCCCTGAAAGATATAAAAATTCTAACTTATCAGTCCAGAGGAAAAATGTGTAACTAGAGTGAGGGAACAATGTGTAAGTGGAGTGAGGAAAAAAAAGAATGTTAAGCATAAATTTTGGATCATATAGAGATATCTATTTGTCAAAAAAAAGTTTTCAACTGATATACATAGTAGACTATGTTCAAACCTTGGGAAATGGTTACCTTGGTTTTTCAGACAAGAGAAGTACATTGTAATTTAAAAGTGATGGGTTCTCAGGCTATGCCATTTATTTGCAGGGGTGTACAGGTCAAGCTAGAATCAAGGGGGTGGTTGAGTACTCTAAATGTGAATTTTTGTTGCACGAATCATCTGAAAGTGTTCTGGCAAATTGTGACGAAAATTTTGTTGATTGTGATGTTCATTTTTGTTACAGGGGAGAGAGCAACTTCCATATTTTCTACTACATTTTTGCTGGACTGGCCAGAAAGGATGGTTACCTGTTAGAGCCAACAAACACTTACAGGTATGATATGAAAAAAAAACCAGAAATTGTGTTACTGTATGTAGATAGTGATCAGCACCAAATACAGGTATGTTTGCCAGTATGTAGATGGTGTTCAGCATGAAGGACAGGTATGTTTGCCTGTATGTAGATGGTGTTCAGCACCAAGGACAGGTATGTTTGCCTGTATGTAGATGGTGTTCAGCACCAAGGACAGGTATGTTTGCCTGTATGTAGATGGTGTTCAGCACCAAGGACAGGTATGTTTGCCTGTATGTAGATGGTGTTCAGCACCAAGGACAGGTATGTTTGCCTGTATGTAGATGGTGTTCAGCACCAATGACAGGTATGTTTGCCTGTATGTAGATGGTGTCTAGCACCAAGGACAGGTATGTTTGTCTGTATGTAGATGGTGTTCAGCACCAAGGACAGGTGTATGTACTTGAAAGATAAGGCTTCCAATATGACCATAAGATTTGGAAAACTAGTTTTCCAATCCATAATGTTGATTTTTATCTGAGGCTTTTAATGCTCTTGAGCATTTGAATAAGAAAATTTTCCCCAATGTATTTTCAGGTACCTGTCTAATGATGTAGGCAGTATGGCAGCCATTGCACAGGACCCAAACAACAGGGAACGTTTTGATGCCATCCATGAATGTCTAGAAACCATTGGATTCAGTGGAGAGGTATACATTTGGTTGTAATCAGTGTTGTAAGGGAATGCCATTTAGATACATATTCAATTGAAAGGACATGTAAAATTGTATATTTGTGGTATATCCAGAAATGTATAAAATCTGGGGATAATTGAAATTATACAGAATGTAAAATATATTACATATATATAGATAAGTCAGATAAACCAAGTTTTCAATTGAAAGTGTTCCAATCCACTCATCCAAGACTTTAAAAGAGTTCAGTTATAGACAAGCAAGGTTTCAAAGATGACTATTGGTATTAGAAAATTGCAGTTTGGACACTACATAGGATAGATATCTCTTGAACTTCCTATTATTTATTTATTTGTTAATAATCTCTACCACATTTTTTGACTATTTTTCACACAATTTACCTATTGTTAGACTTTGTTTTTCACATAATCTAGAACTAATGTTTTCTCGAT
Source organism: Branchiostoma floridae x Branchiostoma japonicum (assembly GCA_013266295.2). Taxonomy (NCBI): domain Eukaryota; kingdom Metazoa; phylum Chordata; class Leptocardii; order Amphioxiformes; family Branchiostomatidae; genus Branchiostoma; species Branchiostoma floridae x Branchiostoma japonicum. The sequence continues at coordinate 9,525,618 of CM023834.1, read as the reverse complement.
CATAATTATTGAAGGTTGATTCTCTCCATCTTGCAGGAGATCCACTCAGTGTACAGCATCTTGGCAGGAATTCTACATGTGGGGAACATAGAGTTTGCCAACGCCGACTACGAGCACACAACAGCCAACAGCTATGTGGTCAACCCAAAAACACTTAACAAGGGTGAGTTACTGTGGTCAAAGAAATAACATTCTGTTGTAAACATCAGGAAACAAGAAATCAAAGATGTCCCACCTCCGTGAAGTATTTAGATTAGTTGTAAATTTCTTGTTTTAATCATTATTGTTCATTTCCAACTGAATCCGTGCATGTTCCACTGTCACTCCCAGCCTGCAGGGAGACCATTTTGACCTCCAATCTGACCTCCCTTCCTCCTAGTCTGTGGAAGGACCATTTTAACCTCAATTTCACCTTCCTGTCAGTCTGCTGTTACAGCATTTCCCCCTCACTTCCTGTGACTCTACTCTATTCAAATAACTACAGACACACAAGCAAGCAAACAGACAAACACACCGAAAACAAAACCTCCATACACAGAGGTAACTAACTCTAAAAGTAAAATCTGATTACTATAGGTTGTCGCTAACTAGTACAATGTATAGGTGTTTTGTCAGGGTTAAAATACAAGTCATCCATGCATAAACATTGTGCATGTAACAAGCAAAAAGTCTACACTTAGAATAATACTATACAACAGGAACATGATTTTTCTGTCTATGTAAGAGCAAAGCTTGACAGTTTTCTTTTTTCCCCTCACAATTTTAGCTTCCACACTTCTCGCCGTGAACCCTGACGAACTCTGCGACGCGCTGACCACCCACAGCGTGGTGGCACGCGGCGAGACCATCGTCCGATACAACACCGTGGACGAGGCGAAGGATGTGAGAGACGCCATGTCCAAGGCTCTGTACGGACGACTCTTTGACTGGATCGTTAACAAGATCAACACTCTGCTGAGACCTAACAAGGATAACGGGTAGGAGGAACTACTGTAAATTCATTTATTATTGCAGGGACTTAATTTCAGGGTAGAAGGGGAAACCAGGTTTTCTCAGCATTTTAAATTCATGGTTGAAACAGTAGTAATACATTGGAAGTTCTGTTGTACAATACATTGGAAATGCATATTCACGGTGCCATGAAACGGGGAAAACAAAACCATTGCAAATGTTTCAAGATTTACAGTATATAGATAGTGTACTTCTTTGTCAGATATAACTTAAAGGACAAATCTGCATATAGGTTGTGTTTAAAGCGATACTTGCTAGAAGTACATGTCCAATTTAAAGGTTTTTGACAGGCTTGAGCAATATATTTCTATTGTTTTGCACTGTTGCAGTGAGGAGACTTGTGTTCTTGGCATTCTGGACATCTTTGGGTTCGAGAACTTCAAAAAGAATTCATTTGAACAACTGTGCATCAACATCGCCAACGAGCAGCTGCAGTACTACTTCAACCAGCACATTTTTGCCTGGGAACAGGTGGGTCATTTTGTTTGATAGATCATCCTGTGTGCAGTACTACTTTGGATCAATAGAGGGCACTGCTGCATTGCTTGTAGGAACTGTGACCTAAAAGAAGTATTACTGTAAACAGGTCAAATGATCAGTGAATACAGAAATGGAATGTACAACAACAGGGTAAAATTTCTAAATTTCTAATGTCAATAATGCTTCAAATCAGGATTTTGTTCTTTGTGCAACTAGTAGATTACTGTTGTGGAACAATACAACATTGCCAACAGTCTTGCCAACACAACATCCATAGGGGTATATATGTACATTGAAAACTGGTACACAGTGAAATATAGAAACAAACACTTTGTACTTTCTGGGTACGGCAGTATTGTTTTGGGTGGCTGAGCTGTGGGTTTGTGCATCTCTTTGTTCAGACAGAGTAGGTTGACAGCATGTGGTTGGGGGAAGAAAGGAGATCAAAGATCTCAGAACATCTGGCCAGGTAGCTGTAGGAATGAGAGGTCAACATGGGGGAATTCAGGAAGCCAAGGACTGCATACTTCCCGCAAAGTCTGAAATCTCTGATTTCTTATTTCAGTGATCTACTGACTATACAGTTATATTTTCTTATCTGTCTTCATATTTCCCCCCAGGCTGAGTACAAACAGGAAGGGGTCGAGGCCAGTGCCGTCACGTACGAGGACAATCGCCCGCTGCTCAACATGTTCCTGGGGAAACCGCTGGGCATGCTGGCGCTATTGGACGAGGAGTCGCGCTTTCCGCAAGCGTCCGACCAATCACTGGTTGGTAAGTAGGAAGAGACATTGTAACCAGAGAAATTCACAATGAAGAAAACAAGAAATTCAAAACTCTTATCTTTTATCTCGTTTTATGTCCCATATAGCTCAGTAGGTACATTGGAATTGAAAATGATTGTTGTCTGACAGTTTTTTCTTTTTTTTTTGTCATCAGAAAAATTTAACCAACACATCAGTAGCCAGTACCACTGGACACCTAAAGGATCTGGCCTGGTGTTTGGTGTGCAGCATTATGCAGGGAAGGTAAGCATGGCTACTTTTCAAAAGATTGACCAAGTCTGAACGGTTTTACCACACCATGCTCTCTGCTTAAATTTCTCATCGATGAAGTCATACAAGATATGTTTTCCAGCATTTTCTTGGTCCAAGAAAAATCGCAGTACACTAATATTGGCATCATTATGTTTCTGCTTATGCTGAAGTTGTAAAGGTGAAGTGTTTATGAAGTTCAGTCTCCAATACAGTCTGTCATTCCATTGTTTTCTGTGAATGAGCTGCAGGTTTGTGTGTCTGTTTGTCCAGACAGAATATACGTGAGAGAACATGTATGTCCTTTTGGCAGGTTGTGTATGATGCCAAGGACTTCCTGGAGAAGAATCGTGACTACCTGGCGCCCGATGTCGTTCTCCTGCTCCGACAGTCGGAGAGGAAACTCATCCGCTCGCTCGTCCTGAACCCCCTGACCAAGACAGGTGTGTTCTGATACTGTAAATGCATTAATTTTGCAGTGGTTTTATTTGGCAGGTGCATATGAATTGTGATTTGTATTCAGGAAATTTACCATTTTTTCCCTCCCTGCAGGTAACCTGGCTAACACTAGGGGGAGCAACGGTACCTCAGGCCAGCCTCGAGTGGGCCATGTGAGGATCAGGCCTATCAACTCTTCCAATAGCAAGGTAAGATTTGGATTTGATTTGATGACATAAAAACAAACATAAAGTGCTCTTGTAATGAAGTCGCAACCACAAATGTCATGCTATTAACTTGTCACTTTCTTCATTGAAAGTTTACTGATGTATATGCTTTACGAGTCCATTGTCTGGATATAGATGCTGTGAAAAACTTAAACCTTGTCCTTTTACAGAACAACACGACAGAACTGCTGAGTCCAGAAGACAGTGTGGGACGGACACAACAGACCGTAGCACTATACTTCAGAGTAAGGGATAGTTTAAAGTTTAAACTATTAACTTAATCCTAAGATTACTTTCTTTGTGTTATAGTTGATTTTAAAGTTAGTAGTTCCTTGGGGAACCATATTTCTTTGAATTGTACCTTTTAAAAGTTTACTGAGAATGAAAGTGAATTGATTTGCAGGCAGTTGGATCCAGAACAGTTTTTGTTTCTGTATAAACTATAAAACCAAGGAGGTATGAAGGATAAAAAAAAACAGTAACTGTTATAACTTACAATACTGATGTGAGGTCTTTCCTCCCCTTAACTGACAGTACTCCCTGATGGACTTGCTACAAAAGATGGAGACAGGAATGCCCATGTTTGTCAGGTGGGTGTAAATTTTATTTCATTCATTATTATGAATTTTTTATTGATTCTGTCTGTATTTTCCCCACTGGCTCCCATTAGACAACTGACATGCATGTACATTTAGTAGGAAATTTAAGACAGGAAATGAGATAACCTTTTCTGGGACCTTTCACCCAGCTTCCTGTCAGTTTACCCAATGTGCCTAGCGTGTGGAAATAGATGTTGAAACAAACAGCAACAAACAAACAGACATGCTAAAAACAATACATGTACCTCCCATTTTACGGAGGTAAAAATGTTTGATTCTGATTTTGTATTTTCTTCTTTTCACAGGTGTATCAAGCCCAACAATGACAAGATTCCAGGACAGTTTGATATTGAGAAGGTCTTGATACAGCTGAGGTACACGGGAGTGTTGGAGACCACACGGATACGGAGGGAGGGGTACTCACATCGCATCGCCTTCCAGGACTTTGTTAGAAGGTCCGTAACAATAACAGGCTGCATTTAAAACAATAGATTGACTTGATGAAGGAAGGAAGGAAGAGTTATGTCTGTAACGCCTGCTACTGTAAATCGTGAAACTTTTGCGGTTTTATTTTTTTCTTCTTTGTATGACTACTTTCCTACAGAATTGTTTCAACAGCAAACCTCAAACACCTTGAAAACCTCCCTGTTTCAATTAGCAGTACTGCAGTGCCCTCTGTTGACCATAGAAAGTACTGCAGGTGAAGATTAAATGTTTCCATCTCACAGGTATGCTATGGTGGCATACAGCCCTGGGAAGGAGGTTCCCCCTAGCAAGCAGACATGTCAACAGATTCTACAGACCTGTAGGATGGAGAACTGGAGACTTGGCAAGACTAAGGTACACACATACTAACGGCTAGTTAACCTTCAGCCTGCCAAGGTAGCATTTTGGCACCAAATTTGTAGAGATTATAGGGTTAGGCAGCAGGGAGAAGTTTAAGCTGTGCCTGTGTGGGGAGTTGCCAAAAACTGTGGGGGGAAAAAAGTCTTTATCACTTTGTAACATGTCTATGTTTTCTGGCTCTTTCATTTGAAGTATTGGAATATTAGAGATAGATAAGTATATAAAGTTTAAAGTTGTATAAAAATATTCATGCAAAAATAGTACAGAGAGGGTAAAATGGCCTTGCTTTTTTATACTTTCAACATCATTAAAAAAAAAATTTTTTTCCATGCAGGTGTTTCTGAAATACTACCATGTGGAACAGCTGACCCGGCAGGTGGAGCAGGTGCACCACCGGATCGTGCTGGTGCAGGCACAGGTGCGCAGGTGGCTCCACATGCGCAGGTACAGAAGGTACCGCCAACAGAGGAACACCAGTGTGCTTCTGTTACAGAGAGGTGAGTACTTACTAGTATGTGTACTTCAAATCTGTTTAGGACAAGTCCATTTACATTTGTTGTGGTGTCATATGGCTGAGTGGCTAGCGGACATAAGATAAAAGGGCCATGGGTTCGATTCCTGGCATTCCTGGCTAGACATTGTTTCCTTAGGAAAGGCACTTAACACGACTTTCCTCAGTGTAAAATGGGTACCTGACTTCAGTTGGCGATGTAAAAAGTGATGGAAGGGCAGGGATGGGCTCCATCTTCCAATACCGTGTCCTAGACTGAGTGGATTAACAACCCACTGTCCCTACAGCTTCAAAACAGCTATTTTCATCCAAGAAAGGGGATCAGGATTTTTTTTACCCCTACCTCTTCCATCTCAGCTACAACCAGTATGGAAGGGTTGTCAACTTTCAATCCAACATTAAAGAATTGGACTTACCCAAAGTTTCCTCTGAGTAGCTTCGTTCTTTTTCAAGGAATAATTTCACTTCAGTACATCTCTTTTTCTTAGAAGTAAGAAGACATTCTTGTTGTTCTTCCAGTTGTTCGTGGGTGGCTGGTGAGGAAGAGATACCAGACCACAGTCAAACAGAGGCAGACAGCTGCAGTCACTATACAAAAAGGTTTGGTTATTCTTCAAAATTCAGTTGTGTTAGTTTTCAGTTCGGAATAGTTAAAGAATACATAGCTTCATGTCGTATGTTGGTAGTGCATTCTAGTTGTAGAATGAGTCGGAATCGTTACAAAAGTTCTTGGAAGAAAAGTCCTGAAGCTTAATTGTGGACAGACACTTCCAATCAACAGCAGTCTGTTGTATGTGCTGTGATATCTGTGAAAAATTTGAGGTAAGGGCTTCATTTAAGCCATCCCTATTATGTAAATGAATCATGTGTAAATTTATAATTTACAGCAATCTAAAAAAAAAGTTGCATGAGCAGTGACATCTTGAGGTGAGGTGAGTAATCCCAAGTATTTAAATGAGGTATATGTAAATTTACTATATCCTGACAATTTTACAGCATACAAAGGCTACACAGCCAGGAGAAGATACAAGTCTGAGCTGACCCAGAGGAAGCGCTCTGCCGTGGTCCTGCAGTCCAACGTCCGGGGATTTCTGGCCAGGAAACAGCTGCAGAGACAGAGAGCCGAGTCTGTATGGAAGAAGATAATGGACAGGTAACAATAGACCGATCCTGGTTGTCCGTCTCACAATTAGCAGTTCAACCAATGGGAGAATGGCAATCAGCAGTTCAACCAATGAGAGAGTGGTTGCTTGTCCTTCTAATATTTGCAATTTCATGTTTTCATTTAAAGAAAATATGAGCAACTGGAAAAACATGATGAAAACGAAGCCTTGGTGCACAGTTTTATGGAGTAGATACATGTACTGTCATATTCCTCGAGTTTTATGGAGTAGATACTGTCATATTCAAGTTTTCCTGCCTGCCCTCTACTTTTATGATGTCTGCCTGCTATATTTTCACCTTAACATGTCCGAGTACCGAGGAAATAAATTGTTGTGGCCTAACATTGTTATAAACTGTAGCTGACATGTTGTGTTTGTGTGGTTCAGGAGAGAGAGTGCCGTGCTGATAATGCAGAAGACCGTGCGCATGTGGCTGTCCAAACGACAGTACCAACAACTCGTGCAGCAGAACGGGCGCAAGGACATACAGAGGATCTACTTCATGCAACAGGTGAGACTCAGGTCGACTTACACTGGTGGAAAAGTACTCTTCAAATAAACTACTGGAAAAGAAATAAGGACTGCTAATAGTTATTTTAGCAAGTCTTACACCAGCCAACCATGGCTAAACCTCCCGTCCTCACCCAAATGTTTTAAACATTTTGAAACATTTTGTTTCTTCAGCCGAACAGTAGCCAACCTCGCTGAACACCAACAGACCCAGCCGACCTTGCTCCCGACCTACTCCTAACTATGTTTGGAGGGAGTTTGGCAGTGTTTGAGAGGCCATATTTGGCTGTGTGTGACAGGGGCTTTACTGACAATCCCTGCATATGTTCACCACAGGTAGAAGAGTACGGACAACAAGCCATGGCTCACCAGCAGCGGTTAAACTCTCCCGTTTTCCAGGACGATATCAGCGAGCAACGTCTGCGAACGGAGTCTGATGTTTCAGGTGAGAAGTTTGTTGGGATCCTACATGGGGTTTATTTGTTTATTTTCCCGAGATGCCTTCGTAACCCCTGCTTCTTCTATTGGATCAGTTAGTCCTCACTCTCAGTGAGTCCAGCTTGTCTCATCCATTGATGTTTCTTAGGGAGAAGAGGTGCTGTTACAGTCTGATTCATGTAACCTGTAACCTTGGAGTGGCCTTCGGGTCTTGTTACGTGGTAACCAATAAGTAAAATAAATGCACCATTCAAGATAGAAAGGATGGAAAAACAGGTGCAAAACACTTTTCTTAGTTTGCCATCCTATATAACAAAAATATACGATGGCAGAGTAGTCAGAGGCAAATTTAAACATGGAATCAAAGGAACATCTTAATAAAAAAGGTCTGTCTGTACAAATCATTGTGGCAGTCACTGAGGTGATTTCAGTAGTATTCCACAGACAATCAGGTGAATCTTATATGTCTGATTGTGGGTGATATCAAAGTGTTTGCATCATAATTTCTCTAAGTGTGTCGTTTTTCTTGGCAGAACGTCTTCCATTGGAGCGCAGCCGACATGTGAAGAGAGGCGGGGCGGCGGTCAAATCACCCTGGTCACTCCAGGATGTGGCGTATTATGAGAACGTTACTTCAGAGAATGATGGACACAACTACAGGAGAAAGATGTGTAAAACAGGGTGCGTTCTTGTCAAACAAGAAATCAAAGATCTCTTACCTTCATGAAATATAATAGAATTTTCATAACTTTCTTGTTTTAATCATTATTGTGAATTTCTGGTGGATTCTGTCTGCATTTTCCCACTGGCTTGCATAAGACAACAAACATGCAGTAGTGCTTGGGAAATTGAAGACAGGAAATGAGATAACCTTTTCTGGGACCTTTGACCTAACTTCCTGCTTAACTGTTTCAGACAAATGAAACAAGTGGTGAGCCCAGAGGATGACGAGTACTATCACAACCTGAAGAACAACGTCCAATCAGAGGAGCGCAAACCTATCGTGGTCAAACAACTCATCATCATGAAACCAACTGACCAACCGCTACCCATCCCCAACCACCAGCCAAAGTACGTTTTTTTTCACCCTTTTCATTTAGAGACTTCTTCAAATGTTTCTCTATTTAAAACACTGGGCTTACAATATTCCAAGACTTATATAGCATACTATGTCACAAACAATTTTATCAATAGAAAACCCTCTATCTCTACACCCCTAAACAAGTCACTGTAAACAGAGGTTTATGGGAGTTTTTGTGCAGAGTGTGGCAACAATTGGAAAGGACAAAGTCAAAACGTCTTTCCACAGTGTATAATGGTATGATGATGTGATGTTTTCTACAGGACCAGTATCACAAGCAGGTCTCCCCCCATCACACCCTCATCACCGGAGCCTGCACCTGCACCTGTCCCTGTCCCTGTCCCTGTACCCAACCCTATACAGCAGCAGATAGCACAAGCTGCAGCGTGAGTACAGAATTTACAGTGGTTTGGAATGTTCGTTTGTAAACTTATACATCGTCTATGTTTCAGGCAATCGGAAGTATTGTTTTGGGTGGCTGAGCTGTGGGTTTGTGTGTATGTTTGTCTGGACAGAGTAGGTTGATAACACGTGGATAGGGGAAGACTGACAGACAGAATGACAGAAGGTCAAACAGTCAAACACAGGAAATGGGGTGAACTTGAAGGTCATGAAGAACCCAAAATTATTCCCGGAAGTCTGGAATGTCCAATTTCTTGTTTTAGTTGTAGTGATAGTAAAAAGTATTCCTTTATTTTTTTCAGAAATAAACCAGTCCTGAGGAAAGTACAGCAAGCAGTAGCAAAACAGAACGGAACTTCCGAGCCAGTCATCTTTGACTTCCGTGGAAAACTACGGAAAACTGGCATTCCGCTTACCCCGCACCCAGCTGAGGAGAGCAACGCCGTCGTGCAGCATGACTTCCGAGGTAACCTACGGAAGACGAGTCCTGAGGGAAACTTGCGACCAATGCAAGAAGTGGCATAATTAAACGATGCAAGTTGAAAGCTAGTTTTTAATAGTTAGGGACCAATTAATTATGTCACAGTGGGGTTGCAAACTTCATAACCTTTTAGATTATTTTAGGCTCCAATGATTTATAATAACTATAGTCTCAAAATTTAGTTATGGGGACTGAAAAAACTACAGCATTTAGCTTAACTCAGTGTTTTTCTTGTAATTGTTTAGCAATATAATTGAGCTAGTCTTCCAACAATTTATTTCGGACAAATTCACAGACATACAGCCATAGGATATTTGTATTCAGTTACAGTAAGGGACTGCAAATCTTTTATCAATATTATCATTCAAACCTTGAGGAGCTGCTCGAAGTGTTATTCTCTAGTGTTTACACCTTCATACTGTAAATCTGTAAACTTATGCAGTGGTTTTATTTCCACACAGACCTCTCCAGCATAAATTCATGACATTTTAAATATATTTCCCTTGTATGACTACTGCACTACAGAATTGTTTCCACCCCAACACCACGAAAACCTCCTTTTTCCTCCCTGAAATAAAATCACCACGAAACTATATGACTTTACAGTATCAGTAGTTACTTTATAGACCCTCCCCCACAGCTGAATCATGGGACTATGTATATACAATACATGTATGTTGCTCTTATTCGGCACCCCTCTGTAGTGAATGGTTACATGTCTGTGCCTTCAGAGACTGTACAACAGGTTTATAAAGTCTTTTGTATGACACAGATCTTTCGGATATGCCAGATTTCCTGAGGTGGATCTCGCTCCTTTGATCATGAGGTCTACATAAGCCAATCTTTTATGCTGCGGCAGCAAGCATCTCTAAGTATGGAAGAATCAAAGGACCAGTTTTTGTACATTTGGTAGTGTGTGTTGGCTTTAGGCAAGGAGCTGTTGTAGAAGCTCCTTGCTTTAGGTATGTAGGTGGTGCATTAACTAGAAGGCCTCTAATCTACAGCAAAAACAGCAGAGTCATTGTAACACTTTAGTAACATTGTAACACTTTCTTATTCATATGTCCTCAAGAAAAGGCCAGAAAATATAAAAACTCTGAACATGAGGCATACTAGTAATGTAGGTAAAAAAAACACAAGGCATAGTGTTGTATAGTTAGTATATTGTTGTGTTCTTACATATTGCCACCAAAATTGATTGTGATTTATCATATAGCCACACTGTGTGGACCAATCAGAAGCCTCCTTTCCTAATGGTTACAGAGCCATCAAATGTCATGACGAAAGCAGTGCATTAATGATTGCTGTTAACGACCATTTGTAAGAATGATGGGAACTTGCTCATTCAGTGGTTTATTGGGTGGTTGTAGGTCACTGGCCGGGCATTATGTCACCATAAACACCTCTGGATGGGTCATTATTAACCCTTAATCACTTTCTGTAATGGTTTGTCCATTGATATAATCACAGTATATTACGTCTGTTTCAAATCCCTCTGAGAGGGCATCATATGAATTCTCATTATATGTCAGAGTTGAATTTCAAAAGAATGAATTATACACAAATAGATCTTATTTTAGAAAATAAAGATTTGTACATAATGTTTTTGTATTTCATTCCAAGCAAGGTTTCAGAATGCTTTTAATGTTTGATAAAATAGATTTTATTATGTTGTACTATGTTATGAAAATATTTGTATTGAATGACACAGGAATATTGATGCCATATGCTGTGTATATGTTTTAAGAAGTTTAGAAATAGTAGGTACCTGTTTGATATGTTTTGTGCGTGAAAATTTTGCTTCCTATTTTGTCAGAACTGGTAGCTGCATCATGTCACATCAAGCTATGCGAATTGATATATTGTCTACAGTAGTTACCGCAACGTTTTTTTTATTGTTGGGTACCGATCTGACCTTTATTATAGCAAATGTACTGCACTACCAAAAACAGAGGCTTTTATTTCGATCCATTTTAACATGATAAAATGTTCAATGGAATTCTGATATACTTACTCAAGTTACTGAACTGTCAGACAAGAAATATATATTTTGAACATTTTTGAGAAGCATATTGTTTGAGCTTTTTATGTTATTTTCAGAAGTAAACTTGCTCAAGCTTTAATTTTGGCTACTTGGAGGAATATCACAAATATGTTCAGTTGTAAAATCTATGTGTGTATTCTTAGAATTGGCCTGTGAAGTTCACTATGTCAACTTTAATATCATTGGGTGAAGTAATTCTTGACACCATTTTGTCCAGCCAATCGTATCCAGTGTTACAAAGTTGATTTGATTTTTTAATAAACACTGTTAGGTTACTGCAAAGCCAAAGTGATTTTGTCTGATTTGACTTCATTATTCTGCCAAAGAAGCAACAAAAAGCACAAGACTTTCGTTTGGTCAGCTACAATGAGTTCTGGTATAGTTAGGCCTTACTGTAGAGAGAAAATTTAGTTCTGCTTCACAGGTACAAAATTACAGGTACAAAATAGTTTATAGGACATGGACATAATACTTTTCTGACAGTTGATCGCTTGTTGCAACCAAGGAGCTTTGAAACGACATTTTAAAGCTCCTTGCTGCAAAATTACAGTACACAGTACTGTACACAGACCTCTAGGCGCCACACAAGCGATGTGGCTTATATAAACGGCACCACTAAACAAGAATATGATACAGGGCATGAAACAGAAATTTGCAACAGCAATGGGTCTGTAGTATTGAAAAGTAGATTTTTGGATAGAAATAAAAGATTTCGGCATTTTTAAAAAAGATTCTATGTTAAAATTGACTACAAATGAAAAAATGGCATCTTTATCTTGAAGCGAATCGTCTGGTCTCTTTACTTAGCCAAACGTAACCAAAATGAAGAACATTATCACAGTCTTCCATCGTATTAAGTTTTTATGCATGGAACTTCCATGTTCCAACTTCCGCAGTGTTGAAATCGCCATAAGGAGCCTGAAAACACCCGTAAAACCATACATCTGCTTGAAGATTAACTCCAACAAACATACAACGCTTTTTTGCCCGTACACAGCTTGCAGCTGCCTTCACCTTGAAGAAAAAAGAAAAGAAAGAAAAACTACTGGTGTGAAACGGCGAAGCCCTTTAATGTCTGACACCCGGCGCGGAGGTGTGAATCTCGCGGAAGGCGTGGGGCTTTAGACAAATTCTCAGCCGCACAGACAAACAATTGTGAGCTCAAACAAAACGAGGTGATTATGGATCATCATTACCATCGTAGAAGAGTGCCGCCCCCCGCCCCTCCCAGAGTTGTTCGCGAGCGGCGACATCAGAAACCGGACAATTACCTTCCCACACATTTGGCTTTGTCCGAGGTAATCTGAGCGTATTTGTCTTCGCCGCTTGGCGGCGCTTCAAGGCTCTTGTCGGACACTCATTGTTCTAAAAATCCCCGCGATGCCGGCTTTGAAAAAGTTCGGCCGCTTGTCTGAATGAAATTACCACTTTTTTTCTGGCATGGGAAACGAACGGAATTCTACATTGGATAGCTTGACTCATAATCGCAGTTTTGCTATCGCCGTTTTCTAACTTTCATTTATTCTACACAATCGAATCGAGCCCTGTTGCAGACAGTTGCATAATGATATACAAGTATTTTCCCAAAGACATTTTGTTATAATTTCTTGTACTTTATTACATTAAACATCATTTTTAAAACGATTCCTTGCTCTCGTGGATGTACATTGCGAGGTGGACATTTTTCCCCAATTGCCATTTCTACAAGTATTAACGAAACACCCCTGTCCGCAATACACATCCGCTTTTTTCCTACCGTCCGTCCTACATAATTTTTAAACGACCGACAAAACTTTATTCGCTTCTTCAAAAAAGAGAAGCAAATGTCCTGAAGTAGAATAGGCTCTGTAGCCTCTGTGGTTGTATAAACAGGTCCTTTTGGTCGGCTTGTTTCTTGTAAACGCAGACGCCTGATCTGGTGGTGTTGACACTACGGCCAACACAGGCGTGCTACCGACTGTTTGTTCTGGGCGGCGAACCTTTCAACTTATGTTGACCAAGGGACTGACGGCTAGGCTCGAAACCATCCGGGTGAGGGGAGCTTCTGTCCACTGGATTTTAAAACGTGTCGCTCAGAAAAATTTACAACTAGGACAGAGAAAAAATGCAGAGAACGGCAAGTTTTCTTTGGCAATGTTCGAGACTGCGTGTGCCGGTATCTGTCCTTGGATCTTATATCCGATTTTTTGGCTCATGGACAAATAACTTCACGAACACGCTTTCCTAACAGAGCTTACCCGTTTGAGGCATCTACTTTTGATGTGTCGAAACGTCGACCTGTTTTGAAGAGGACCATCGTTTGCCAAATAAGATTTGGACGGCGGGGTATGTTTTCACTAGTACAATGTACATATACTTTACGCACAAACGACGGCGACACAGAGACTTGTCTGTATATTTTTGTACGGCCAACACCAAAGGAATGTACCGGGACGTCCTCTGTGAGAAATGGAGCAGAAAACAGCACGTTTTCTCACTCCAGCGGGCATTTATTTAGACGTTTTATTGTGCCATTCCGCCACCCAGCGGCATGCCCGCCCCTCCAATCGGCCGGCCCGAAAAGGGCTTCCCCCCGCTCTTGCCCCCGGCTGCTCTCCGGGCACGATCAAAGGCACCGCCCGTCAGCTGGGAGGATAGAGTTCGCCGCTGCTGTGATTACTTTTGATTTGGCAAATAGCGAACTAGGATTACCCACTGAGCCGCCCGCCCGACTAGCGGCACAGATGCCGCGGCTTGGCAAGCGAGACAGCGGCCATCTGGCACGGCCGGTTTTGTACAACACATCTAGCTTGTACCAGGCTTCGGGAAGCAGCTGGAAAGAGTAGAAATTGCCCCAATAGACATTGAATAGACAGATAACATGCTAGGGGAAGAGTAGAGTTTGCCGAACGACAAACTCCTCCGACATGTTATCTGTCCATTTGGCCAATTTTTACTCTGTCCAGCTGCTTCCCGAAGCCTGGTAGAGGCTAGACATGAAGCACTGCCGTTTTTTGCACAACACATCCAATGATCCATATAGATATAGTCTCCACCAGACTAACAACGCCGGTTCAAAAACGGTGAAATTTAACCAAATACTAGTAGGAAGAATAATTGGCCAGCAGATTTCAGCCACTGTAAAGTTCATTTGCTTAGGAGACTTACTGGAGACAACTGTTTGAGTATTTCCCTTTTTCTTACCGAATTTTACGATCCGTACTCCCGTAGAAAGGCCTGGTGGAGGCTATTTGTACAACATAGCAAGCCAATGCCAGGCTTCGGGAACCGGTTGGAAAGAGTAGAAATTGGCCTAGTAGACAGATAACATGGTAGGGGGAGTTGGTCCGCTAAAGAGTACAGTTTGCCGGACCAACTCCCCTAGCATGTTATCTGTCTCTTTCCAGTCGCTTCCCGAAGCCTGGTAGAGGCTACAACACATCCCTACATATCTAACTGAGGAAACGTGTATATATAACAACGACAAAGAGAAGAATTCATGTGAACATTCGGACGGTTTATTCATAAGAATGAAAGCAGTCAAAGGTATAACTGTTATCTAGGTCAATACATTTGATAGTATTTTAAACCATATGTTTTGTGGCAGTTTATAGTGAATATAGTGGGTAGAGATTGGATAGCAAATGCGATACATAAATTGTATTTTGTGTGATACTGTGAATATTGACTGCTAGAAAACGAACACAACTTTATAAAACGTTACAAAAGGACCAAGTCCTCGTTTTTTCTTTACTCAAGTAACAAAAATATCACAAAATAACGTTTCTCTGTTTTTCTTATCTTACATAAGTGGTCAAAAGGCTCTGTTGTGGTATATACAATATGTACATCTTCTAAACATCGCACTTCTTGCAAAGGCTTTGTGTACAAAGAACAGTTCATAGGGCAAGTCTTTGGCACTCATAGTAACTTAGAGTTCTTTTTCTAGTCTTCTTGTACGTCGATGTGAGTGTTCTGTTCGTTGTTCTCGACGTCGGACGATGTGAGACTGTCGGGAGAGTCTGGTTTGCCGGCCCGCTTCTGCGCGTGTGTTTTGACGTGCTTGGCGAGGTGGTCGGACCGCATGAAGCGCTTGCCGCAGTCGGGACAGGCGAAGCGTTTCTCCCCGGTGTGGGTGCGCAGGTGCCGCTGCAGCTCGTCGGAACGGGTGAAGCTCTTGCCGCAGAACAACCAGTTGCAGACGAACGGTCTCTCCCCGGTGTGCCAGCGCAGGTGAGCCTTGAGGTGCGACGTCTTGCCGTACACCTTCCCGCAGCCGGGGATGTGACAGATGTGCTGCTTCTTCTTGTTCGGGGACCCGGCGGTCGAGTTCTGACAGTTGGGGCAGCGGCAGCGTCTGCAGCGGCGGGCTGTGGCGATGGTCGGCTTCTGTAACACCCCGGCTAGCTGGGCGGGATACTGGCAAAGTTCGGCGGGGGAGGCCATGAGTGGAGGCCGCATGAACGAAGGGGCCATGTGTGGCTTCACGGACGGTTGGATGCTCCACCAGGGCAGGGACTCCTCGCTGCAGTGTGTCGGTGAAGACGAGAAGCTTGTCGGACTGGACATGACGGGGATTGGCGCCGAGCTAAATGCGGAGGAAGCGGTGGAGAGCGCCGGGGGAAGGCTGAGAGCCGGCGCGTGGAGGTACCCGCTCTGTAGCTTCATCATGTCGTAGTGGAAAGACGCGGTCCCGGGCTCGGCTGGCGGTGTCAGCGGGAGCTCGTGCGTCCCGTACGACGGCGCGACGTAGGTTGGAGCGGAGACCGTCACGGACGCGGCGGGCGTGAATGAAGACATCGCCGTAGACCACGGGTGGAAGAGTCGGTGCTGCTCCAGCTCGGCCGGGACCGGGCCGTTACCGATGCGGCTACAAGTCGCTGCCAGCATGGCGAGTGGAGACGGCTTCTGTAGCTCAGCTCCGGGCTGCAAGAAGGAATAAAAACACGGTTAAAATCACGCACAGTTCAATTAGTCTATAGAGTCTAGGAATACTCTCAGCTTATACGATTCTGTGTGGCTTCTCCACGCGAAAACATAACAAAACAAACAAAAACAAACCACACTCGAAGCACCAAATCGATACAACTCAAGGACAAACTATAACAACTAGGAGGGATCTTGGATAAGGTCCAAACTACACATGATAACACATAACATGTTATGAAAAAACATAAAATACAACGGTACATAGATGTAGGAAACTTGGGTAGCTTACACAAAAAGTAGAGAAACAAGGACCAAACTACAGCCAGACGTATACAGTGGTCGGACTTAGACTGATGTTCCAGTAACACTAGTTAGCAGAGCACAGTTCGGCCAAAATGGCACGGAAGAAAACTGAAATGCGGACCACACATACAAGGCATTTGCCCTCTGTACCTCCGCACAGTCAGAGGCTCACACCGAGGTATTTTACGAGGAAACCTGCCATCAACATGTGTTACGTCAAAAAAAATCACAATATCGGACGAGGAAGGAGTTTTACCTGGTGGAAAAACTGCGTGTTCTGTGGGTACGCGGCTAGTGCTGCGGCCATCGGGGTCGAGTAGACGTAGTGTCGGAGGACTGGGTTGTCGTCGCTCGGTGGATCTGTTCGCTGTAGGTCGGACTCGGAGACTGACTCTCAGCAAGATGCGGTCACGAGCGAGGGGCGGCTAATTGTGAACTTCTCCACCCCAAACGCAGCCTTTTTCTGCATGCGGTGTGAAAAGGCGGTAACACAGACCAGACTTGCAACCCCCTTTGATCCCACCGCCGGCCAATCGGCGCGCGAGAAATTCTCTCTCATGTGTGCCGCCCGCCATTCATATGTGATCAGCGGGCGATTTAAAAGGAAATTCAATCCCTTCTATACACAGAGCTCCCGCGGCTTGTTTGTTGACATGTAGAATACTAGCGATTATTAGAGGGGTTGTCTTGGGCGGGACAAAGGCGGGTAAAAGAACGACCTAATCACTGGCCACGTAATCTATCTACATGCTAAATAGGGGCGAAGTCTTGATCAAAGGAGCGAAGCCGAACGCCCCATATGGGGATTGGATCAGTGGGTCACATGGTGCCACACACAATGCGACTATTGCACGCGGCTTTGTCCCTAAAACAGCTATTGTGTTATCGAACAACGAAATCTGCTAATTTCTTCGGCCAGATACTCGGATTTGATAAGAATGAAGATGTGACGGCCCGACACAGTAGGGCGCTTCGCACTTCGGGAACACACACGATAAAAAATTCCTTTTTCAAACCAAGTCATTTTTAATCTTTCTAAGTATATTAACGCTTATATTGAGATTTTGTCATTCGGATTTCAACTTCATGTTGTCTGATTAAAAGTAGAAGATTTTGTGTAGAAGACGATTTTAGGGATAATTGGTAAGCGCCAACTGATGGAAATAATGGCGGGCTACTCCGGCCAACACGAGTGTTTAGTTTGGTGCGAGTCTTTCAAGTTTTCCGACGATTTCGACTGGCTTAGTGGGCGAACACAAAGGCCTTGTGGCTAAGTGGGGAAAACGCTTGCGGAGAGAGGGATGTGTGTGTGTAGATTGTTACGTGTGTGGCCCGTTTCCATCGTCTGTTCTCCCGAATGTGTCCGTCAGGAGAGGTCTACGAACTGCCCCAAGACCGCGTCTGCTGGATTCACTTACGGGCTGGAGTGTAAAAATAAAATGGGCGAATTCCGGGAGAGGACTCCCCGTGGTGGGGCGGGGAAGATCAAACGGCTAGGGCCAACAATCTTGTCGCTGCCCCGCCCAGGCCCGCCTTTGACCGCCTCCGCCGCCCTCCCTCCACTCAGCCGGATAATTTACATTACACATACCGATGGCTTCCTGTGCTGCCCCCAATAATTGTCGGGCCTGCCCCCCTGCAAACAATATGCACAAGTTTACAAAAATGACATGTCCTCAAGCTGTGTTGGGGGCAGACAGACGACATTGCCTCGCTCAGATCTTGCGCGCCCCGAAATCATTTCTTTCGCCGCTCAATTAGGCGTGAGGATCCGCTTTCCCTGACAGCTTCTCCCGAGCGGTGATTTATTTGCAGTTGCCATACCGGGGCGAGCGAGGATACCACCCGAGCAATCGCCCCTAAACCTCCCAAAAAGTGCCGAAATACCCCAATTAAACTAAAACAAGGTCTAAATCCACCCAAGGCGGGAAAAAAACGAGGGAAAGGAGCTTGTTTTGACAGAATCAGACGACCGACTGAGGTAAAACCAGACTCGCTAGCAGCTGCTAGACTGAGGTCAGGGGATGGCAAGCGACTCCATATGCGGCAGGGCTCTCGGCGGAGCTCGTGTTTACGTTTTCGGCACTGATCAGAGGGAGTTTGGCCCCGGCCACAGATGAGAAACCCATCATCGGTAAATGACACTGAACATAGCGCCCTGATCGGCTTTCTCCCGCACACACAGGGCCAACACATTGGCACAGGCTGTCTGTTCTGTACGGCTTTACCAGATAAATACGACTTGTGCTGCTTGTCACGGAACCGCTGGTGCTAGTGGGACACGGACGCAGCGGATAGTTTGGAACATTTGAAAATAAACGGAAATGTTGCGTAAAATCGCAAAAACTTTTCTGAACTCAGAAACGTGTACATTCATGGCTTTCCAACGAAGAGAGATATAAAATTATAAGTGTATTAAACCTGGAAGCGTTTTATATGGGTTACCTGAGCTAAAATCTAGAGGAAAACTGGAAAACCTACAATCGACCCAACTTTCCTGAAAGACACATATATTTACACATCTAAGTAGACTCTAAGCGAGACAAAATGACACAGTTGCGTGAAGCGAAGCAAAGAAAAAGAAAGAAATGCATTTATAGATATACATTTCGCAACATTCAGCACAACGAAAAAGTCACAATCCCGTACTTTTCGCTTTTTATATAACAAAACTTTTGATGTACCCGTTCCTTTTGTGTGAATGACAAATTAGCGCTACTTTTTCATGAACGCAAACCCCAACACAGCAATTTTTCTTAAAACCTTAAATTATATATTTTCCCATTTCCTGTTTGACAATAACTAGTGATTTTTTCTCTACTTTGAACTTATGTATCAATTGTACAAACAACTTTGATGTTGGTATTTGTAATAATACAATTGGATACAAAAAGGCGGATTTTTGTACAAATCCTCTTGATTTAGATCAAGGAAGCCAAAAATTGTTGTTCTGGCTTGGTTTTTCCCTCGTGTAAGCCTCTCAGCAAAACCCTCCGGTCTTTCAAAAGGGTGTAAATGAAGACATTACGGTCGTCATTATACATCATTACACTTACAGACACTTTGGCGGCCACTTCAAACCAACCGCCGCCGAAATTTGCGAGATTTTCATTCATGAGTTGCTTCCCCATGAGATTAGCAGGGGGTAGGAGAGGAGGAGGCTTTTGTCAGGGGAGACAATTGCGAATGTGTGAACTGATAATTACTGACGGTTTGAAGTCGCCGGTTGTGACAAACACTGGGAGGGGCAAGAGGCGGCACCGCTCTACCATGGTAATCACCAAACGCAATCACTTCTATTGTCTTGTTTGTCTGTTCCACAAGAAATCGTTTTGTCTGCCGTCTGAATTTCACGTCGTGCCCATTCTCATAGTGAATTAGAACTTGGAAGCCTTGATAAGTTTTCGGTAACTAAAGACCATGGTTTCTTGGGGGTGGTCATTTTTTTTCGGTCTTGGAATATAGGATGAGAATCGGTCTACTTCAGTATGTAAACAATTACCAACGTTAGCATATATTACCCCCGTTTCCTCAATTCCTGTCATGGAATTTAGAAATTATCACGAACAAAAAAGCAACAAGTGAATAGTATTACACAGATCGCTAAAAACGTATTACACGTATGAAAATTCGAACAGACGTTAAAATATCTATGGATTTGGTTTGCAATAGAAACACCGTTATAACAAATGTTTGCCCTCCAAATATTTGCTCACGTCTGGGAAAATTTGCAAACCACAGAATAGATGCAAATCTCGACTTCTAAGCCTCGGGCGGCGCTAAAGTTTTTGCGTTTCTCTCTCTTTCCCATCAGCGATGGGAATAGTTTTGATGGAAATAAATATTTATTTTGAAGTCTACGGGGAAGCCTGTTGCCGGGAGTCCCTTGGGAGCGGCGGGGGGCTTCAACAGTATCGGTTCTATCGCCGCGCGAGCCCGCCGACATCGCCAGACCGCCCCGGTGGATTGAAAGGAAACATCGGCAGAACCAGACCGACAAAATCTAGAATCCAAGAACAACTTTTGCATGTGAATTTACTTTTTGTTTGTAATAAGCTAGAGCCTCATTGGCTAGAGACAGGGGTGGGGAAAAATTATGTAACGCACTGCAGTTTGAGTTAATTTGTGAAAATTCATTTAGCACGGTTCTGTCATAATTGACACTTCCGTTAGCCAAGCTCCTGCATATTAGATGTGGGGATAAATGGTATGGAGGGTGTAATGTGGAAAATAATCACAATGTCCTTGTATGAGAACTACATGTATGAGATTTTTAACAGAAAAAGTTCACTAGGAAGCATTAGAAAGTTTGGACAGCGGCAAATTATTAGTATTAGTGGAATACACGAACAGTTCTATGTTCAATGTTGATAAAAAAATATCCACTAACATTTTATCAATTTCGTTTTAAATTTCAAACTACTAAGTAACGCTCCTTTTCAAACGAATCAAACAGTCCCTTATTTTTACACTCTATCTATATATTCTTCTGTTCTGTTTATATCTTTCCCCAAATTTTCGCAAACTAGCTTTGGTTAGAGAGTTCAGTCGAATATTTTCTGCATAAAAATGTACCATATATTCAGTTTCTTTCAAACTGACATTCAGGAAATAGTCTTTCTATAAATATCGTTACCCTCAATTCTGGAGAAACAAAATCCGAAAATTCTTTCTCCAAGCCTGCGGTACCGTGCCATGTGTCAAACACTCGCACGCGATGGGCCCGGGCCCAGATGGCAAATTTGGCCCCAGCGTAGAGAACACGAAACAACCGACGGAACCAACTTCTCGATGCTTTGTATTGTTATATGCAAGGACATTATAATGTCCTTGTTATATGCTTTACAAATGACTGTATCTACATGCATAACAAAAATTGTCATGGTCTAAAAAATCGTTGGCCAGCTGAGGGTGTGTATATTTTATTCTAAACGCCAGTGATTGAAAAAAAAAATGTATATCTATATCATACTTTATAAACAGCGTGCCCCTGATTTTGTATTTGTGTGTGCTGTATCAACTTGAAAATTATCAAATTTCATACGAATTTTGGATTTAGATACACAGTGTTGTGACTTGCAGTCTTTTCTTACGCGCGAAACGCCAGTACTAGTACATTGCAGTTTATCATTTATGACCCAATAAATTGTCCAATAGTCGCCGTAAAGGAGAATGAATATTCTCAGAGTAAAAAAAAAAGAAGATCTTCAAGTACCTCAATTCAAAGACTCCCATTGCCACATTTTTCTACCTTCCGTAGTTTTATTTATCATACTAGCAGGCATACTAGCACGTGTACTTTCGTCACGGGCATCTTTGGTCTGTTCAGACGGTGACTACTTCAGAAGCGTCGCCATGCGGTCAATGAAATAAATGTACCTCATAAAATGGCAGCTCGCGTGTCAAAAGCGACATCCAGCAGAATAAGTGTGAACATCATGTCAGCAACCAGTACTTCCGGGTTCTACCTCAGACGTGGACGTTGTGATGGGTAATGGTTTCGACTCACTTCTTACCTTTCTTATCCCGTTTGTTTTTACTTTCTGTGTTGTGCTTACCCGGTTTTCTTCTACCCAAGGAAACCACGACATATTTACTTGCCAAAGAGTAACGTTTGACCGATTGTTTTCCCGAGATTTTCAACAAACTGACGCAGAAACATCATGCCATTCTTGTGATGGCAACTCAAACCAAGACGACAGAAGAAACGACAACTCTTACGCTTTAGCCGTGGTGCCTTATGACGAGGACAAGCTGTCACCGTTTCACCTGGCTGAGAGGAGGTTTAAATTGGCGGGAAGAGAGCTGGTGATCCGGCAGAGTTGGCGGGAACTCGGCGTAGCGGCTGTGGTGTGGGATGCGGTGAGTACTAGGGTGGGAGGGGGGCGATGGTCAGCACTTGGGCAGAACCAAGAAGTTTGTAGGGAACTACAGCGTACTACAACTTCAGGGAGCCTGTTTTTAGAGGAGTTTTGCAACTTAATTTGGTGAACATTCACACTATTGCCCCCCCCTTTTATACCATTTATTGGAACAGTCCATATAAGACCATAACGTTACCCCTGTATAACCTATGAATAACATTTGAAATTTAATAGGCAATACGGAAATACCAAAGATAGTTAGATATCATTACTTGTTCAGTCTGTTCTAGAATAATTTTGGCATTGCATTATCATGTAAATATATGATGCAATGTCCAAGTTTAATGGTAATGTAATTATATATAGCCTAGAATTAACATGTCCGAATTATGTTAAATTTCCAGAGCTGATTACGAATTACATTAAATCATGAGGCTTGAATTACATTGACTTGGAGCGGCTGCCTACGAATTACATTGGACTTAAAAGTCCTTATTTAAAATACACCCTACAAAAAAAGGCATCAGGCCCCCTTACAATTATCAATAACTTTTACTTGACTTGTGATACTAAGGCCACACCAATTTTATTTGTTGCTTCTTTTCAGAAAAAATATGAAGCGACAGGGCAAAAAAAAAATAAAAATAAAAACAGGCCTGGGCATCCTATTATAGCCCCAAATGCTATAGAATAGGTGCCATGAAGTCAACACAAAAGGCTGGGTTAAAATTTGAACAATGAATTTTGAACTTTTAATCAAACCACTGCATTGGTAGATAGAAAAACTGTAATAACTAGGAAGAAAAAGACTTTCTTCAACTGTTGGAGGCAAAATATGAGCATTTTTGAGTTGATTCAGAACCAGAATTTTTTATTTTTTTATTTTTGCAAATCAGAAAAAAATGAAGAGGCGAATCTGAGAAGCAACAAATTAAATTGGTGTGGCCTAAGTAAGAGTTTGTTGTTGTTCCAGGCTGTAGTTTTAGGTGAGTACCTGGAGACCGAGGTGTCCCTGACTGATCAGACTGTGATTGAGCTCGGGGCAGGGACAGGACTAACTGGCATGGTGGCTGCACTACAGGGTGAGCAGTAAGAATTGCACCCCTATGTTCTGACACCCCTATACTAGTATTACAACACCTTTATGTTCTGACACACCTATAGATGGTCCGACACCTCTATGTTATAACAACAGTATGTTCCAACACCCCTATGTTACAACAACATGTTACAACACCCCTACTTACCACCAGCCCTATATGTTCCTACACCCCCATGTTCCTACACTCTTATGTTACAACATCCCTATGTTCTGACACCAACCTGCACCAACCTGCATATACAGGTGGTATTTTGTGCCCTGAACTGTATGGCAGAATGTTACCTGTAATGTTAGCAACCTTGTCTCTTTCACTGTGCTACCAGTAGAGAGCTATCTTGCTCCAGTCCTCAGTGTTGTATGTCTTCCATTTTTTTTCACCACACCCACCTCTATGTGTCACCTGTACAGGTGGGAATGAGCAGATGGGTTAAAATGCCATGCTACATCCATCCACTAATCAGGTGTCTCTCTGAGGACTGTTCCAAAATTTTCTTTGGGGTGGGGAGGCTTTGGGCCTTTTTTAAAAAGAATTATTAAGAATTATGTTACTCCTTTGATAGTCTTAGAAATGCTTCCATTCAAACTCTCATTTTTTCTTAGATAACATATACATGAAAAGATGTTTAATTTGAGTCACAATCTTAACATCATTCTGGAACCAAACTGATCTCAATAACATTTACACTGCCCCTACTCTTCTTGTATAGCTAACACCTGTGTGTTTTGCTTTTGTTGTGTCTGTTTGTGTGGTAGCTTGTGTTTGTGTAGTTATTTCCACATGCTAGACATGTCAGGGACACTGACAGGACCTTAGGTCAAAGGTGCCAACAAAGGTTATCTCATTTCCTGTCATTAATTTTGTGCTGATATGCATGTCTGTTGCCATATGGGAGCCAGTGGGAAAATGTTCAGGCAGAATCAGCAAGAAATTCACAGTAATGAATAAGGCAAGACATTTACCACAATTCTAAATATTTCCTGGAAGTATGAGGGCTTCAATTTCTTGTACTGCTGTCATTCTAATTCTATGTCATATTGAATGTTACACCCCCACAGGAGCTAAAGTGACAATCACAGAGAGAGAAATTGCCCTGGCTTCACTACGGAGTAACGTCGAATCAAACATTCCGCCTGAAACAACCCGCCATCCTGTTGTCATCCAAGAACTCACATGGGGGCAAAACTTACACTACTATCCTACCTCATTCCAGTATGTCATAGGAGCTGATATCATCTACTTAAAGGAGACATTTCAAGACCTTTTGAAGACGTTGGTACACTTGAGTAACTGTGAGACTCTCGTGCTGCTAGGCTGTAAGATTAGGTATGAGAGGGACACAAACTTCTTAAAGATGCTGGAAGAAAAGTTTGAAGTTAAAGAAGTGAGATATGATCAAAGAAGGGATATACGAGTTTACAAGGCTAGGTTACGGTCATGCACAAGTTTGTGATGATTGTATATTTAAGACAGTTCCATGTCTTATTATATTGGCAATAATGTGATCGTATATGAAGTGCAAAAATAAAACTGTATGTGCCTTAAGACTTAAGTTTCTTTATCTGTTTACATGTTAAGGACTTTGATCTTGTGCATACATAGTTCAAACCATGAACCGGCTTATACAGATACAGTTAAAACTGGGTATAGTGGTCACTCCACATGGGACTGAGCAAATTTGACCTCTATGTGACCACTATATAGAGAAAAGATCCAATTAATGAAGGGCAAGAAAAGATCCAAGGGAACTGACAAAATGTGCCCCCAACGGCCAGGTGGCTGTAATGTGACCACTAATACAGGTTTTTGACTGTACATGTACATATTATGTATTCTGTACTTTCCAAGCCAGTGTAGTCCTCCTATTCCATTATTAACCTTTGTCCTGCCAAGGGCGACTCCGTACACATGGTGAGGATTCTGTATGCTAAAGGTTAAAAGAACAACAGAAGTCAACACTATAGCGATGTTTCTTTTGTACAAAGTATATTTTGTATAAATCCCAGACTATAGTCTAAATTCTCATTGTTGTTTCATAATGTGCAAATCAAAATACTTTAAGTATCAATAAAGAAAGGGAAACAGGATACCTGTATCTTATTTTTTAAAATAACAGTTAAAACAGTTGTGCCTCAACTTGGATGCACTTCTGGATGTATGCAAGTCAAAGGTCCCTTTCATTTTCCTGTCTCCAATATTTTCTTGTGTATGCATGATTGTTGCCTTATAGGAGGCAGTGGTAAGTTAACACAAGTCCATAAACAATTGTTAGGAGTGTATTTTCTGCCCTTGATATACATGTAGTATAAAAAAATAATGAAACCAAATGGGTCTTGTACAAGAAGGAGCAATTTCTTTGATTTCAAACATACAGTCTTGTCAACATCAAAACTATTGCATGTTCTTATGTAATTATAGATAAGATAAGATTATGATACAAAATTCAGCCACCAAACAACACAATTCTAGTCTATACTAAGGCTATACTATAACAGTACATTGTTGAACTAAAAGTTTTGGTACACTTTTGGTCTGACTATACTATAAAACCAAAGCATGTACATTTGTATTAGTAAGACAGCAATCCTTGGTACATATATACTGGCAATATTGTACCATGATACAAAATGTGTTATATTTTACTGCATAGAACTGATTTGAACACACTGCCATGGCTATAGAATTCTAAAACACTCTACTCCACACTAGATCTAACACACACACATGTACATGTAGTATCTAAAATAGAAGATTATGAAAATAGGCACCCATTGCAGATTTGATATTTGCATTGCACCCAATGACCAGTGAGAAAATGGTAGCTAGAAAATGTGAAGGCACTTTCAAGGCACTTGTATAATTCCGTGGTATTCTGTACTGTTAGCTAGACAACATTTTCTAAGAAAAGGGACGTTTCAAAGCTTTAACCATCATTGCAAGGTTTGTAGTTTCCTAAAAGTAACGCATACAAACCAGAATTCGCATACTTTCTGTACAACAGTAAAATAGGAACCTTTGAAATTGGATGTTCTGTTACTCTTCTAGTGGAAACCATACTTCCAGTACACAAGAAAACAGTTACTCAAGCAGTTGCTTGAGTAACTGTTTTCTTGTGTATATCTCATTATCTGGCTGTCTAACCTTCATCGACATTCTTTCAGTACAATAGTACAATTGGAACGTTTGAAATCGGGGATTCTGCTACTCTTCTAGTGGAAAACCAGGTGCATGGCTAACACAGTAAGAACGGTCATGACGACTGCGCCCCCTGGCGACACATGCACGCCTGCGCTCCTGCGGCTGAGACGGACCCAGTCTGGTCCGTAGGTGGGGTCGGGTCGGACGTTACACCGGGCGGTGTTACAGCACGTGACACAGATGGCCCCCTCTGCGTTGTGACACCCCTTGCTGTACATATTCTTTTTTTGTTGGCAGGCAGCTCGGGTGGTACACATCTTGGTGTATCTCATTTGTAGGGCTAGAAAAGAAGGACAAAAATTACGTTAGGCCTAGGGAAAAATGGTGTGTTTCCGATTTCCCGACCGACCCTAGCAAAAACCCGCCGACCCTAGCCTTTTTGGGGTCAGTCGCTGGCAAGGCTGACGAATTTCAAACCCTCTGAAAAGTTATTTCACGCATTTTTAGAAGCAATTTTTTTATTGAGTTAAGAACATGCTTGTACTATAAAATCACCCAGTAAATTCGGCTAACGTAAACTACCAGACATCAGTCGTGAAATATTTGTCCCTTGCCCAAAAGCAAAAATTCTTTTTCCATGCCCTATTATAGACCAATATATCATGGAAATGCAAAATAAATAATCAAATATAGGCAAATTCGATACTGTAAATAAATGAATTTACAGTACTTAACATGCAGTAGTAGTACAGAATTTCTATCTCTATGTGATTGTTGTAATGAAGAAAAAAAAGCATCTATATACAATAGAGTAACCAGTCTTAAAGCATAATGGAATATGTGAAAGAACAGTGCAGTAGAAAGGTTTAAGTAATAAATACGTTCCTACTCTCCAAGCAGAGTTTTAGGCTTCGGCTTATTTGTGACGTGTTTGTAGGCGCTTTTATCGGGCTTTGTTTTTTGTAGTGGTATCTTTTGCCAGCCAAACGCGGAGTATTGGATACTGTCTGGCCAATTTGATACTGGCTTACCAAATTTGATACTGTCTTGCAGCCACCATGTACCAAAAGATCTGCTTGGAGATTAATACTTTCCTAAAATTACGATGTGGAATACATTAAAATTAGTCGTGCAGTAGTCATATATGATCCATTGCTCAAACAACTGCTCTAAGTTACAGGAAACGTTTTATAGAACGGAAATTTTCGTGGTGGACTCACAGGACTTGAAGTTGATGACCTCCATCATGCATGTGTCCTGTCCACGGGTACAGTTAACGATGTCCTTGTTAGAGATACAGTCGTCCGTGTACCGACCTGTACACCCGTAACACTGGAAGGGCAGGGCGCCAAGTACCGCTGAAACAAGATAGGATGCCGTTTGATATCAAATAATGTACATTTTTGGTCTAACTATTCCATAAAACCCGATCAAAGTTTCTGCTATATGCGTGTCTGCCTGTCTTATCATAGGAGCCAGTGGGAAAATACGTAGATAGAATCAAATTTACAACGAAAAAAATTCACAAAAGCTCCAAATATGTCTCTATAATGCTATATGTTAGTGTTATTGTCTCTATAATGCTGTCCATAGTTACACACGTACATGGTTGGTGAAGCTTACATGTAAAACGATATCCTCATTAATTCCAAGCACATTGCCCCCGATAAACACCGTAGTTAGCATTCTTCTTCGAGTGACAGTCATTTTACAGGTTGTTGTGTAAAATTGTAGCTTTTTTTAATTGTAGCATTTTTTTAATTGTAGCTTTTCATTAGGTTTATGCTCCTTCGTGAAAATAAGACGATGAAAGTACATAGCCGAGTTTGCAGTTTGACGGTTACTGAAGCATGTTGGGGGTGACACATACTTGCCCGAGGCGATAACGCCTTCTACACAACATACCTAAGACTTTTAGTAGAATATCTCCAATGTAATGCTTTTCAACAAAATTTATTATTCTACAATGCTTGGCTTAAATGTTTATAATGAAATTTGGCACCAAAAGAGGAGGAGCAGAACGAGTTTAGTCCTTTTTTGGCAGACAAAGTCGTTAATTATGCATAAAAAAACATGGCGGAGTTTTGTGTCACCTCGTCCCGTCTCCATTTCAATGCTGTCTAGCAATGCACGCAAAAATACTATTGAATCTCCCTTTACTGATTACGTTAGACTGTCTAAACGTAAGAAATAGTTCATATAAAACGTTATAAACATAAATTCAAGTTAACAGCCCTAAAGATTGATTGCAGTTTTTTTTTCTGCTATCATTGTTGTTGGTTGGGAGTATCCTTCATAGTTTAAATTTTGCAACCACCTGTTCATAAGACAGGTTAACGAAACTCCATAGACATGTTGTATCAGCATAGCTTTCTGTGGATAGTCTGCCTCCATCTCCGATGCAAACAAGAGGTCTATAAAAACAAAACAGTACTCGACACTTTGTTTGAATTGGGACAAGTGAATAATCTTGAAAATTGCTATTGAGCAGCATTGAAGAAAACTTGCATATCACATATTTTGAGTCAAATGTTTCTGTTTTAAACTTTGTTGCGATTGAGATAGCGTCACCATACGATTCCGTTGAAGTTTTGAGTTTTTATAACGATGTTCCTGCTAAGATAGTCTTACGTGATGAATATTCATGAGACAAAATGTCGGCAGTGACGAAGCCATCTTTTCCTCACAAACACACCTGTTAAAATACCTGTACTCACTAAAACCTGAACATTTTATACCTGTACGATGCAGACATCTCAAAACTTTTCACTTTAGATTTCTAACCACGAAAGCAAACATATAACCAAAACCAGGAGGACATCACACTTAACTGTGTGTTTACAGGAAGACTAACAATAGGTGTGGCGTAACTTACCTGTTGGAATGGCGAAAATGACGACCAAAAACACCGTATACTCTTTAACTCCAGCCATTTCGGTCCACTTTTACTCTCCTAAAGGGACCCTGGTATCTTCTCAACACTTAAGTCAATCAGATCGTTAAGGCAAGACGTTGAAATTAGACAAAAAGGTGGAAAACTGGACAGAAGGGGTGATGCCCCAAGGTGTGTTGGGTAAAAACGGACGCGGCTCAGTGAAGCGTAGCCGGGGGCCTGGCAGGGGTTTTGAATGCGGCAAGGGATTACCTGGGAAAACAGGCACGGGACGTCCTCTTGGGTAGAAAGACTACAAGTCCGTCGTTCATACATGGAGGTAACAAATTCATACTGCAGTTATATTGTGCAATTTTTTGTGTACCGCAGTGCTTTAATGGCAAATGTGGAGCGTATGCGTCTACGCGATTCGGGAAGGATGATGATGTTGAGAAAATGTTCTTGAAAACTTGAAGTCAGGCGTTACTTTTCTGCCTATAACCTGCTTGTTTGTAATTGCAACGAAAGACCAATAGTATTTTGCGTTGCGGCAAGGCTTCAAAGTTGCCCTCATGTCTAAGCCACATCGCATTTTCTTAACAGAATCATAAGACATAACGCTGTTGCATTGAAATTTCACTTCGCTTTTAATACACATGCTTTTCATCTCTCGAATGTACTTCTGTGAAACATGGAAAACCCTCCAGTGTAGCCTCCAAGATAATTACGGGGCAGGGTGCCATGCCGAGTTCAACTAAAGTTGAACAACCAGTTTTTTTCTTTTGTATAGGAGCAAAACAACAAGAAACGGTCTATTCCATTATTCTATATTTACCCTGATAGACCTCGGTGAGGGGTTAAGGAATGGCAGTGAAGACCGAGGTCCAGGAGACGTCAGAAGGCCACCAAGAATTTGAACAAAAGAAAAGGTGGATGGGAGGGTGGGTGGGTGGGCCGAAAAAAAAAAAAATACATTAAGCAACAGGCCTTTATAATAGACAATCACATGAGTATGCCGGCGAAAAGGCCTCGCAGGTCGACACCTCTCCTAAACTTCAAGGAAGCCATTGCTGTCTACACAGTAACACCTTGGCAGCCGAACTTGACGGTCTTGACAGCAGATGACTCC
This sequence comes from Branchiostoma floridae x Branchiostoma japonicum, assembly GCA_013266295.2. Classification (NCBI taxonomy): domain Eukaryota; kingdom Metazoa; phylum Chordata; class Leptocardii; order Amphioxiformes; family Branchiostomatidae; genus Branchiostoma; species Branchiostoma floridae x Branchiostoma japonicum. The sequence continues at coordinate 9,495,039 of CM023834.1, read as the reverse complement.
GGCGGATCCTCGGTGTACTCGTCCGACCACCTGTCCAATACTGTAAATCAGAGAAAGGATCCAACAGCCTCAAACCAGGCACCAGCGGAGTCCCGCAGGGCAGTGTACTTGGACCGGTTTTCATCACGTTATTCGTCAACGACATGCCAAGTGTGGTGTCCAGCAAGGTGAAACTATTTTCAGACGATGCGAAACTGTACCGTGCCGTGTGCGAAAAGTATGATTGTGAAACACTACAGGAAGATCTTAACAAATTGCAAGAGTAGACCAATACTAGGCAGTTAAATTATCACCCCCGCAAATGTACAGCGATGAGACTGGGTACGAATCATCCTACTTTTACACATCACATGTCAGACCGTGGGACACAAGGGGACACAACTTGAGACTAAAGAGTGAAAAATTAAGGCCAATAAAAACTACATTTCTTCAGGAACAGGGTAGTCTCCTGGTGGAACTCACTTCCCGCCGATGTGGTAAATGCACCATCTGTGAGCGCCTTAATTTTGCTCAGTAAGGCCCAACTAGACAAGTACATGGAAGGCTACCCTGTCAAGTACAAACTACCGGACAATGGATCATCCAACGAAACCTACCATGATGGTTGGATGAAGGCTAAGGAATCATGAGGAGCGGTCATAAATGCACGACAAACGTGTCCTACCCGACCGCAAGATCTACCCCGCTCTACTCTACTCATAGCCTAGCCGCTATACGATGAGTTCGACGGTATAACCACGGACTTTCGTCTGATCCTCCCGCCTGGGCAATCCCGGTCCTCAACTCCCGTCTGCCAGCTGGAAGCGACCAAGGGGAACTCACCACACCCGCCTGCTCGAACGTTGTATCCCGGGACCTGGAAAATGGCTAACACTGCCCTAGATCACGTCCAACAGCTGGTACATATTAACAGTCCGGGATGGAGGGCACTTGCCAATCTGGACCGCTCTACGCGCTCCAAGCAAGAGGATAGAGTGAATGAGCGAGCAACAGGCCGCTATAGTTTCCAAACCGGACAGTGCGCTACCTAACTTCCTGTTCCTCTTTCCCTGATGAGTTCGCCGCAAGTGACAGAATAGAATATGATGACGTAAGAGGTTTGACCTTTCGCGAGAAGGATCTCGCGATTGGTCAAACCTATATGACGTCAGTGGGAATAATTCTATATTTACCCTGATAGACCTCGGTGAGGGGTTAAGGAATGGCAGTGAAGACCTCGGTCATCTCTTATGTAAAGTGGCCGACATGTTTGTGGTCCTACTGCCTTCCTCCGGTTACCCCTCCCTAACCCATCTCCAAACCTTATCCACCCAATCCTTATCATCTTCCCCCAATCCTTACACACATCACTTCGCGCCGAACTTTACCAATAAGGCAACGGCTAGGAGTTGCTACTCGTTTCCCACGCTTTGAAAACCGCCTGATAACCGAAAGAACTTGCTGACTGCAAATGCAAAGCTTTAGATGGGTAGCTTTCCCTCTCACAGGTACCTTTGACCGGCTTTCCCATTCACGTGCCAAGTCTGTTCTCCTCAGCTCTGAAGCTATTCGGGTCCAGTACATATTCCCCGGAGGGTACTGGATCGACCGGAGCGGGAATTGCCCCCCTCCAAACAACCCATCGGATGCCGGACTTTCATCAACCATGCTCCGAACGGATACAAAGTACCATAGTCCCGTACCGGGAGAGAAAATCATCCACACCCAGAAGGGTTGCAAATAGGCGTCTGTAAGAACACAAAAATAAAGGCTTTCCACGCCTAAAAACAAAAATCTGGAGGGGGGAAATCCCGCTCGCTTCCCGGACCATCAGGAATAGGGTATTCCCTTAAGGATGGCAAGGTCCTTAGTTGGGCCGACACGGTCCGCGAGAGGGAAAGATTGGGCCAAAAAAAAAAAAATTACCTAAAAAATTTAAACTAGACCAACGCGTTGTCCGAAACAAACCAACTACTGACATGGGAGATTAACCAAAAAAGGAGAAAAAACGGGGACAGACCTGAGAACAAAAAATGACCCCGAAAATCTCCTGTGTCACATTCTAACTCCGAGGAGGAAAAAAAACACCTCCAAACTCAAAACTGGCAGTCGGGGAAAACTGAAACGGTAAAACAATTCTAACCTTCATTGAGTACCAATCAAACAATTTCAGTCCGTTCCGACGACAACAATTTAACCAAAAGTACTGCTCGACACCGTGGCAAACCGGGCCAAGGAGAAACAACAGTGAGACTAGCAATACGTTCCAATCCTGCGGATCAGCGCCCGGCCGTCAGTGTTATAGCAACGACATGTCACATGCGACCCCAGGCCGCCAAACTTAAACGCGTAGCTAAGCTACGCTATGGCTCCAGACCGTTATTACAGAGGTCGTGCAGCCCCAAGCTGCTAAGCTTGTCCGCGTAGCCCAGCTACGTTATGGCCCCAGGCCGTTGCATGAAAGGTCGTGCGACCCCAGGCCGCCATACTTACCTGCGTAGCCCAGCTACGTGATCGGCCCAGGCCGCTGTTAGAGAGGACGTGCGGCCCCAGGATGCCATACTTATCTGTGTAGCCCAGCTACGTCACGGCCCCCGGCCGTTGTTAGAGAAGTCGTGGGGCCCCAGGCCGCCAAAAACTTACCTGTGTAGCCCAGCTACGTCACGGCCCCGGGCCGTTGCTAGAGAGGTCGTGCGGCCCCAGGCCGCCAAAACTTACCTGTGTAGCCCAGCTACGTAACGGCCCCGGGCCGTTGTTAGAGAGGTCGTGCGGCCCCAGGCCGCCAAAACTTACCTGTGTAGCCCAGCTACGTAACGGCCCCGGGCCGTTGCTATAGAGGTCGTGCGGCCCCAGGCCGCCAAAACTTACCTGTGTAGCCCAGCTACGTAACGGCCCCGGGCCGTTGTTAGAGAGGTCGTGCGGCCCCAGGCCGCCAAAACTTACCTGTGTAGCCCAGCTACGTAACGGCCCCAGGCCGTTGCTATAGAGGTCGTGCGGCCCCAGGCCGCGCGTAGCCCAGCTACGATCTTGGAGAGGTGGTCGGTGTAGACGGTCCCTCAGGCTGGTGTGCTTACCCTGGAGTTTACCGAGAACCTAAAATTAAAAGTAATCGGCCCCAGGCCGCAGAACGAAAAGACGTGCGGCCCCAGGCCGTCATACTTACCCACGTAGCCTAGCTACGATATGGCCCCAGGCCGTTGTTAGGGAGGTTGTACGGCCCCGGGCCGCGCGTAGCCCAGCTACGTTGCTGGAGAGGAGGTCGGTGGTCCCTCAGGCTAGCGTGCTTTCCATGGAGTTCGCCGAGAGCCCACCTACTGCAACGGGGCGTTCTGGGTTGATGCTGCGGACGGCGTCGTCGATGCTGGTGCCCTGCTCAGAGTGACTTGGACCACGGCAGCTTCCCCTGGTTCGTGGCAGGCAGGTCCACTTCGCCGTCTTGGTGACGCTTCTGGCAGACGCAGAGGATCGTGACTCAAAGGATGCACGGTGTCACACAACTAATATCAATACACGGAAAGAAAAGGTGAACAAATACCGTGACCTAACGAAGTTAAAACAGGAAAAGCGCCTACAAAAAACGTGCGCCGAGGCCAGGTGCAGAATAGCCACAACTATGTGCACCCGCACCACCCGCTACACAGAAATGCAAATCCGCGGACCTGAAATGGCACAAACACCACGACATGGAAAAATACAACAAAACTACACCCAAAAACCACGAGAAAGAACGAAATGACACAGCTGAAATAACCTCCCAAGTTACGAAAAAACCTAGCGCCGTGAGCTACGATAAAAAACTGGACCTCCCAAACAGGCCTCTGAGAAAAAACGAGCTTCCAAAAATCAACCACGAGGTGGAGAACCGCCACGTGGGAAAACGACGAGCGCAGCAAAAATACCAACAACAAAAAACTGAGAGAGGATAAAACAAACCCTAAATGCCCTTGAAATTCTCTAGACAAAAAACTAAAGGCGTCGCCGTTCTCTGTTGCCTCTGGGGACTTCTCCTGAAAAATTCTCGGCTTGGTCAGGGGAGGGCTGGCGCGCTGCTGGCGTGCTGAGAAACCGGAGCGAGGAGCTAAAAAACTGACGTCCGGCTGCACGGATGAGTTCGCCGCAAGTGACAGAATAGAATATGATGACGTAAGAGGTTTGACCTTTCGCGAGAAGGATCTCGCGATTGGTCAAACCTATATGACGTCAGTGGGAATACTTACACAGGAGACAGTATGTAACTTTGTAAGTCTCTCCGTCAGTTTTATCCACCAAAAATGTATATTTATTCACCTCTTTTTTGAAGAGGCTTGAATTTTTTGAGGCTAGCTTAATATTCTTCCCCTTTGTCTTTTCCTGTGAGGTCAATAAGAACACTAACACTAGTAACACGTTCAGGTGAGGAACTGCAGTACTAGTATCAACCAGTGGCGGCGCTTTTGTACACTCTCTTCCGAATCCTTCCGATTTTGGCGGATCGGATTACGTCACACAGCCAAGCGAACCAACACGCAGGTTACTTTTCAAATAACCAAGCGTTACAAGTATCGCTATGTCTTAAGATGTACCTGACATAACTACGAACTTCTATCTTTGCGTATTTGCGCTGTAAAGTGTCAAAATTGTGCTTTTTTGTTCTTATGCTATGGAGTCGCCTCCAACTCTCACCGTTGTCACGGTGGCCGAGTGGTTAAGGCGTTGGACTCGAAATCCAATGGGCTCTGCCCGCACAGGTTCGAATCCTGTCCGTGACGAAAATATTTTTCCTTTTCCAACATCGTATGGATCTTTTTAGACCACGCTATAGTTAGAACAGTTTTATACGACATCAAAAACGAAGAAAAAATTATTTTTCTATCAATTGCATACGTCTAAATCAAGGGAAATGACACTACCTTAGGTTCAATCAACTTCAATGTTAAAGACTGGAGTTGTAAGTTAAAATTCACCCGTTTTTTCACCATTTCATTCTTTATCAATGTCTCATATCCAGAACCTTTCATGGTTATTCATTTCGCAAGGACGCTATGCAATATTTTCATATATACATTTTATTCATCATAATACCATAATAGCAACACATACATGTAGAAAGCCATCAGACACTTGTTGTACCAGTAGTGTCTGACAGCATCCTTGTATAATAAAATAATGAAACTAAACCCTGCAATAATACTATCAATATAATAAAACAATAACAACAATAATATCAGCCTAATATAAACAATCTCTATAAGAGATCCAAGCAGATGTTTTGGGCTAAATTTTCACATTTTTCTTAACTATGCGACTCCTGCTGTTGGTGCTATAGTTTTGCAAAGTACATGACACAGGACAAACTTAAAAGTAGACCCCATAATATTACCAGTAATCTACTTGTTCTCTTTGGATGCATATCAGCACATGTTTTCGTGTTGTGCATATCTGTAGTCACAATTATATATATATTCATAAGCCTTGCATCCAGAATACAGCACTACCAACTTGATGGTGCCAACAGAGCACTTTATCTATTGTCATAATGCACCTGTCAATGGTAAAGGGGGCCGGTGACCAGCTACTAGTATTCAGGGTTTCATAATAAAGGGTTAATTTTCACCACATTTTGTACCATGATCTTAGGAAACATGAATATCTACTTCACCATTTCCCTTTTTTACATTCGGCCATTTCAATGCCTTGATCAAATTTACCAATGTTAAAAGAAACAATCTTACCAAAAGACATAGACCACTTCTCTGTTCAGTCAAACATGAGCTGAGCAATGATCTTAATTCTAGAAGTTCAAGATACAGAATCCCTGTGCATAAGGATCTGTTTCACACATTTCAAATGTTTTAATGTTAATTCTCCTGCATTTTTTTTCTCAGCAAAGAAGCCCATGAACCAAGTTAACAAATTGGGCTGGCTTTCAGGATATATAATTTAGTAGAGCCTGCTCCAAAGTCAGATAGAAAAATGATCTTACCATAATATGTACCTTATATCTAATACCAAACTGAAACCTATGATGTTCCGGACACCAAAGACACATGTATGATATCACTGCAAATCTAAATAACCTTAACAAAATCACTCTCAATACAATCAGTCAGAAAGAGCACTTAACTAGTGGAAACGGGGATTGTACCAGAAGTACCTAATAAACTAATGTATTGTACCAATACCAGTACTTCATAAATGTAGATGTACCAGTATTATGTATGTAAAAAAGTAAACATCATAAATGTTACATTAGATTAGACATCCGGCAATAGATGACTTAATTAACACGCATGCATGTAGGAAATGCCTAATATCCCATACTTCAGATGTATTATCATATATGTATTAAAGGGAGGCACCATTTTAACTTGGTAGGTCAACTTTGTCTGTAAGCTTGGTATGTGCACATGGTGTTTGTTTTTTTAAATTGTGCGGTTCTGTTTTTAGGATTGCGTAGAATGCTGAAACTCAAAATTAATTGGCACCAATGGCATCTACAGCAAACCTCTGTATACAAGTACTTGTGGTGCATGCAGTATTGTGATAGTGATAGAAACACATACACACACACTGATGAATAACTGTATATATATATACACATATATGGAATCCTTATACCAATTTTCTTCACATAGATATATTTGAAGCTATCATGGAGACTGGTAGATACATGGAGACTTCTTAAAAACTGAACGGTTTGAGGATACTTATTTGTATAATTTACATCATTTCAAAAGTTGGAGAATGAAACTTGTAGAGAAAAGTAATTAATATGTAGCAAAAGATTAACCAATGGAGAAGTTTCTATAAACTGTGTGTATAAAAAAGCAATACACAAGTGACACATGTCAGTATGTGTTGACTGGCACCATACGAGGGAGGGGGGCGAAGATGTAGGCATTGCATATTTTGTAAAGTTATACATGTACATATAATATTTCATACACACATATATATATAGAAGCAAAGGGGCAGTCATGGAAACTTACAGTATTGCAATAGGTTAAAAAAAAAGAAATTTCACATTACAATGTGTGTTTTCTCGGCGCTTGGGAGATCCGATTCGCGGTCTGGCTGGTACCTTGGGTAATACAGAATACACTGTGTTGTATTCTTTATTTACAGTTGAATTAACATATTGCAAATATCCAAGTTCCTTTCATGCATTTATGAGAGTGGGAGCGAAGATTTTGTCTGTGTCTATCAACTGGTTGGGGAATATGTTTATATAATGAGCATTTTGCAATGTTAATGTATAGAAGAATACACTTCACTTGCCTTAAATGTAAACTTGCTACATGTAAGTAATACAAGGTGGACTTTTACGGTTGCATTTGATATGGAATTGTTTAGTCAAGTCGTTGCCTTTCAGACTTTCAGAAACGCACGACCTGTTCCCTATCAAGTACCCTTCTCCTAGTAACTTCCCCGTGTGGTCTATTAAACTAAGTATAGTAGGCACCCTATGATTTGGACATATCTGCCCAAAACAGTTGAAAAAAATGAAATACAACATCTTTATTCAACCATTACTGTTTGTTTAAATAGAGGTAAATAGCAATATAATATCATAATTTTGGCACACACAAGACCACCTACTTTTCTCCACACTAACTTAAATATATGCCCCCACTGTGTTCCATATGAAAATAACTAATACTCCATAATATACCATCCAAACCAAGATGTCATGAACTGAAATACAGGAAAGATTTGTGTTAGTGTACTTAATCATACAGCATACATGTGTATTCATTGTAGCCATACATTACAGTGAGTACAACAATCATATATTTGGAGTAAGATAACCATAATTTTGTGCACTGTTGTACATCAAGATTTCAACTAAAATCCATGACTTTTTTCAAATTCAGTTTTATACCTAAATGCTAAGTTCCAAAGAGCTCTAGAAAAATACTGTAAACTGGGAAATATTCGGGCTAGCTGGTTTTATGTTTGCAGTTTTTGCCGTGAACACGTGTGCTGTCTAGCATTGCGTTACTACGTATATACATGGTTCCTTTCAAACATGAACTCCAAGCACCGCAAATTCCTCCACATCCTACTACTGGTACTGCAAAATCTAATTCCTGCAAACTTAATTTGACTCACAGTAGTTTAGTTCTAAATTTCAAATCTGGCTGTATTTTCATGTCTTGACTTTGCATACTTATTGCACCATAGTAAATGAATTCATGCTAACTATTTGATAATCATACACATGGCAAATGAACTGCAACAGTACATGCAATGCCAGCAATGCATTTCACTAATGAAAATGAACAGAAACCTAAAATTTCTTTCAGAAGCATGTTCTATAGAGGACTTAGTCATTAGCATAAGAGCATACTGAACTAAAAGCAAAAAGAATTTCTGTAATTAACCAACCTTTCTCCCATCTTTCCATGCCGCACCACTTTAGTAATCAGTAACGCTGTGGCAACAACAAAAGCAAAACATTGGTATACATGCAGAAACAACAAGGAAAACGTGAAACTGTCAACAACAAGCTTGCTGCAAAAAGCTCTACAAGAGTGAGTTTGAGAGCTTAGAATGTAGAGAAATGGTTGTTGTAGGAAACATAAGGCAACTAAAGCATGTAAACAGCAGAGTATACGACTATTACTACAAAATACTGCATTGTAAAATAATGAGCTTGATGCAAAGGCTTGAAAAGCTTTGTTATACTAGAACAAAACTCTATCAGGTCTTCTTTCCACATACCTATGCTATGAAAGTTCAAGATAAAGCTAGGACAGCTACTGCAAATCTTGAAATGTTCATGGTGGTTTTGAGTTAGTGGCCTAGCTATCTAGAACACTGCAAACAAAAAGCTATCATAGGGACATACTGCTTTTTGAAACTGACTGCAAAAAAATTTAAGTATCCACTATTTACTTACTAAGCATTCCATGTTATATATGAGAATCCCAATACATATTTTCCATACACTCTACAATGTATATATTTTTTAAAGACAACAACATTGTACTACATATTCATACTTGCTACATATACTGTACACATAATTTTTGGCTGCTTCATGTTATTTGAGTATACTGACCCTGTTATCATGGTGCTTTTGACAAAGGCACAATCTCCATGTGTGGAGACAAGCTGTTGCAGGAATCTTTTGTGCACAACCTACATTTACTACTTAAATGTTTTCTCTTCATTGTATCAGACATACAATATTTTGCTTTCTAAAGTGACACCACCAAAGTTCTTTGTTAAAGAAAAATCAACTTTTGGTACAAGTAGCCAATGACTTCTGGTTTTATTGATTTCTAAAAAGAAAACATCCTCTATGAAGATCTGAACAAACTTGTAGTTTTAAGGTGCCATGAATTCCCTTGAGTCAGTGTCTTTCACTTCTTTTTGATGTCTTTCGTCCTTTGAATCCTATGCAAAAGATACAGCAACAACTTTTCTTCCATAAAACCTTACTCAGAAAATCTCCAACTTTTGTAGTAGTCTTTCTGAGAGGAATGCAAATTATTATAATGCTGCTAGTGTTTATAAGTCAGGATATACATGTCATACTAACACATAGAAGCTCTTACTCTATTCCATGAGCAAATATCATGACCAGTCCTGGTTCAAGGACCATGTCTGGTCCCATGTGCTGGTTCTCGCAGGCCATGACCACCACTGCCTGCTTCCCTGGGATGCGTTTGGTCACGTAGTTCTCGTAACATCGGCGGTTCATCTGCCGCGTCTCCAGTGTGCTCAGCCCACGCGGCCAGTTGCGTTCGTGAGCGTTCTCCATGAGGACGTCAACGATCCCAGCAGGACACCCGCTGAAAATATAACAAAAGACTTGTTACCTCCGTGTACGCCAGAGATTCTGCTTTCAGTGTGTTTGCTTGTGTTTCTGTGTGTAGTTATTTCTACATACTAGACACAACGACACTGACAAGACGTTAGGTCAAAGATCCCAGAAAAGGTTATCTCATTTCCTGTTTTCAATTCCTTGCTACATGCACTTCTATTGCCTTTTGGGAGGTAGTGGGAAAATGTATACACAGAATCGGTGAGAAAAAAAACTCTGTGAATTTGTAAAACATGTCTAATAGTAATACGGAAGGAAATTTTTATGGGATCCAGTTATAAAGCACCATTTACTGTTAGAGCATTGACAATAGCAGAGTAAGGAGATCCAACTTTTCCCTAATTTGACACAAAGTTGCATCAGAAGTTGATACTGAAAACTCACCTATCCAGGAGGGATCTTTTTATAACCGCCTGTAGCACGGCATCGGGTGTAGATATCATCCCTCCCCACCGCGTCACACGCGCCGTCTGCAGCGACCGTACCCATCGCAACACCTGTTTCGTTGATAGGAAATGCTTGTCACTATGCACTGTTCTTTGCAAGAAAGCAGACAAAGAGAACTTTACGAAGGCAGGATATTGTAAGATGGAGGAATAAGGAAGATACCAGTACAAGTAGGAGACTATTAAGAGTGTCTGTCTATTCACAAAAGACCATTTCACGAATCAAAGAATGCAGGGAGGGGGGGGGGGCAAACAATACATAGTCACGACAACACATATGTGTACTCTGTCATGCTTTGACCTCCCTCCATCTCCATTCTTCCTAGCATGCAAAGGGATCTGTGAAATAGTCCATTTTCTATTCTTGGAGATGTCCTATGGATTCATGATCAACTGTCTACTGTCCAACTTTACCAAGGTTTGACTTCAGGAAAAAAATGTTTTGTGGCAAAAACCTGATTTGCTTGAAAAAAAAAAACACTTGCCAAAGGACATCTCTAAGAAAGGTAGAAACAGTAACAAAGCGGTTAGGTACAGTAGTGCAGTTCTTCACCTCCTGGCTCAAGCACCTCCTACCAACAAGAGGCGGTACTGCACCCACCTCATCAGACTCCATCTGGTCCTCGATAGCTCTGGTCAGGGGTTGGTTGGAGGCGCGGATGGCCCGCATGTACTCCTTCAGCATCTGGATCTCTCGCTTCTGGTCCTGGATCATCCTCTTCTGCTCTGCAAGCTCGCTTTGGAATTCACTGAGTTTGACTTGTTGCTGGGACACCACCGTTCGCAGCTCCTTCACGCAATTGTGGTCCTTCAACTCGTCTTTTGGAATAACAAGGCTGGGAGAGGTAGGAAGGATAAGCATGATAAGGAAGTGGTTTAGAGATTACAGAACTGTTTTATCAATAAAATCTCCTAGCACTAGTAGAAAGGCAGATTTTTTTTTGCATTTGTAAAAAGAACTGAAATAAAACTGCCCACAAAGCCTTCAAACTCAATACCATAGGTTGTGCATACAACTCAATACAACAGTATCATACTTATCTCATATGAAAAGTATGAAAGTGTGACTGACTTATTAAGTTATTTGATCCAATATTCAAATACAGTCAAACCTGTACAAGTGATCACCTCTACACAAGGACCATCTAGTCATGGTGACCACTTTTTGGTGGTTCCCATTGACACAAGCACTTTAATGGTCCCGAGTGGTCTCCTTGGGCAATTTTGACCGTACAATTTTCACAGGTGGGTATATAGCATTCCCTGTTTTGCAGATCTAATTAATAACAATGTGGGACTTTTTATGTTGGGATTTGAAGCCATGTTATGCCTAGGGAAGAAATGTTGTGTTTCCTGTTTCATTCCTGCCAGCGGTTCACCCAAAAAAGGCTAGGGTCGGCTGATTTTATTAGGGTTGGTCGGGAAACTGGAAACAACATTATTTTTATATGCCTTAGGACTCACCCACAGCCCTGCTCACAAGACACAGGTCTCTTTGGGTTGTGTTCACACTCATCCAGGTGGGACGCAAGCTGGTCGAGTTTTATAACCTGAAAAAGACATGGTAACTTTTACTGTAAATCATGAAATTCTTTTATTTTCTCCATGTTCTTACTGTGAAATCATAACGCTGCGAATATGTGTTTTGTAGTTCTACTGCAGTACAGAATTGTTTCAACTGTGAACTTCAAATGCAGCAAAAACCTCATTTTTCCTCCTTCCGCAAAAATAAATCCACCTGAAAAGTAAATGCATTTACAGTAACATCTGGGAAAACTGGTAACAACATAACACTCTACATAAAAGCATTTATATGGTCTGATAATTAAGCTTATTGGACCTAGAAGTGTGAATTTGCATGGAACATTGGTAAATGTCTACAGTTGCTCCTTTGGTCCTTTTCATGTTGGGTAGCAGATTTTCCTTGCTGTTTCTATGGCAAGATTTGTATTAGAAACAAACAATAACTAGTGTGAAAAATGACATGGAAGGACAAAATCTTTCATTACAAGGTCAAACAATTGGTCGTTAACCTTGAGAAACGATTACCCAAGAAACAAGCTATCTACATACCGAAAATCATGATAATCTCTCAATTCCTACAAGAAATTATCAACTACACATTACTGTAAAATTTCTAGAATTTTGTAGACTGATTACATACTATACTATTGGGTTAGCCCCTGAAGATATGGCCTCTCTTCAGTCAATATTGACCATGGTAAAAGATGGCAGTGTATAATGCATGCATCCTTAGCATACTTTTTAGCCCCTGAGGCCTTGCCAAAAATAAAACAAACAAGCCTTGTTACCTGTGTGCAGCCAAAGTTGGCATTGTCACACTTGATGTAGAGTCTGGAGAGCAGGTTGCGGAGGATGCGGGGGACAGGCTTCAGTTGCGACGGCGTGATCGTCTGACGGTCGACCGGACATGTGTGCTGTCTAGACAGCCACTCCTGGAGTTGAACACAATTGTGGAAGGATTTTTTAACATGAGAATGAGGGGGCCAAGTCATAATACTTCCCCTGGTCAGTTATAAACATCGTTTTTGGGAAGCAAAAACAGAGGGTTAGGTTTCAAGCAGTTTAACAATTTCCTTACAACACTACAACAGTCAGGATTTGGTTACAAAGAACCATCATGTAAATCTTCCTGTTTAAAATCTGACAGGTGCAGTATTTTTTTACTTTCCCTTATCAGGTCAAAACTTTATTGTTGGGAAGTATAAAAGGTTTAATTTCAAATCCATCTTTCATTAGAAATGTGTGAATTCTTAACAAGGGGATCTTTAATTTCCTTGCTGAAAAGTTTACAGGGTGTGCGTTTAACAGAATGCGCCTTTAACAGAGTGGGCCATGCGCATTGGGCATTTAAAGTTAAACAGAGTGACTGTATAACATTAACAGAGTACCTTTAATGGAGTGGGCATTTAGCAGAGTGGGCCTGTAACATACGTCACTGACCTGTATGCATGCGACACAGAAGGCATGTTCACATTGCGGCGCCTGCACCGGTTCCTCCAACACACCTCCACAGATCGGACACAACAACTCCTCGTCTACGTTACCTTCAAATCTGTTCACGTCGTAACCCATGGCTCACCTGGAGTGGGAAATAACAACATTTAATTTAGTATAAGCTTGAAAGAGAAGCAGATCCAGGGAAAAGAACTTTGCAACAGACCTGAGTCAGATTACAGATGTGACCTATGTGGCAGAGACTGTCATTCTCGTAAAGGACTGTTCTGACATAGCTGAAGCTGTTGGGCTGATATCAATTAGGATTTTGCCATGGTCAATATTGACTGAAGGAGGCCATATAGTAGCTTGAAAGTTCATCTGTGTTGGCAGAAGTCATTCTGAAACAAGTTTGAACTGTAATTTCCAACACAAAAAAAAAGACTTAACCCAAATTGAACAGTTGAAAATTTTTGTGTTGGAAATTACAATTCAGGCTTGTTTCAGAACAATATAGTGAATTCAGTAATGTCTTGTATGTCCAGCAACCAGCATGGCTATTGGCAGTTTTGTGGTTTGGGTGGTTGACATTGGTTCGAATCTCTACTAGTACTAGTAGTAGCAGGTACCAAGTTCGTGCCCTTGAGAAAGGCACTTAACACCTATCTCCTCACTCCACACAGGTGAAAATAAGAAACTAGCTTCAGTTAGGGACATCCCTTCATATGGGACAATCAATGCAAGGATGCAGATGGTTCAGAAATTACAAAGGAGTGACACCAGAAACAGACCCAGTGGTTTAGAGGTTACATGAACTCTACTACAACAATGGCTTACGTTAGCATTTCACTTTCAGAAAATGTGAAACATTGATCTTAAGGCAACCAGAGATACAGTATGAGATAGTAATGTGCATATTTTTGCATCAATCTATGTCAGGAACGCTTGATAGAACATTAAGTACCAAATCTCTACATGAATGACCTTGCTCCATCCTGTTTTTGTCTATCCACCATTTATGTTTCTAATTAAGGCATGATAGCATAAGGTACCTACATGTATGTACCTGGAATACATGATTATATCATATATGTCATATGTACAAGTCAAGGACATGTACCCCTTACTGTGAATAACATACAATGCTCTGTTAGTCTGTATACACTGCCAAATTTGGGAAACCTACCTACTGGTAAAATTCTCAGAAATATGGTACTTTCTGCACTATTTCATTTCAAAGACTCTTAAAATCAATGAAGACCACATCATGGCATCATAGTATATATTCATACTTTCATAAATCTGCTTTTAGCCAAGCAGTGACAAAGACGGTTTTTGCAAGTGATAACAAATAACTTACCAGCAACTGCCAACTGTAACTACATACAAGAGTCCACTCTAAGATATTGGAGGTCACAGCTAGTTCCAGTGTTCAGTTTTTACACAAACTGCATATGACAGAAGAAAAACAGTTGCGTAATCACGACATATGACCTCAACAAGCTTATGTTGTCCTCCTGTTCTCTGTTCAAATAAGGGCAGCTGGCAGGTTACATGTGGGTTTCCTGTGCCCTTTTCCCCTCTCCTGAGAAAGAGCCCAGTCTTTCCTGTACATGTTTTTGCTCTGCATTGACCTAATGAGATTAGGAGAGATCATGCCACTGTTCCACAGAAGCTGTTTCCTTTCCAACCTTCCTGGTATGACTCACAGTAAAGAGGGACAGGCCAAAATGGGATAGCCTGGATGCCAGACTGTCAACAATCAACAGTCTTGAATCCAGGATAAAATGGGGAGGAGTGGTATAGTACTATAGATCCTCTGGACATCCCATACTGGGCCATAGTAAAATCTCATCTTGCAATGAATGTGCTGAATTTTCAACAACTTCATGATATGATCTCTTATTCTACCTATATCTTTATATGTATATATATACATTATATTCATATTTATAAGCCCTAGGCTAGACCTTTAGTTAGATCAAACCTCATTCATACAACCCACCACACACATGGCATCAAAATCAATATCATTTGTCTCATCTGTAGACCTAACATAGATCTCATACAAAAAATACATATTTCTTCAGCTGGGATGAGTTCTTTGTCTTTATAGTAAAATAGTAACATCTAAACTCAACACTGGGCAGACAGTTGGACTGGTACATAACAACTGACATAAGGCACCTGTTCGTGTTAGCGGAAGCACATACGCAAAAGCTCACAGAGTTTGATAAGCAAAGATATGGGGTCATGTACAGGTTAAATGCTGGAAACATTTATCAAATCTGTAGACGCTACAAACTGATGTTGTTATGTCTATCTGGAAGTCATTTGTAAACAGATTACTCTGAATGGATTTTCATGATTTTATGAATCATCGTGATTTTGTAAAATCAAGGTATGATGCAATCCATGACCATAGAGGGAAAAATTGAAAACAATGATTTACTCCTAATATTTCAAGACTGTGGATTGTATGAAAACTATTATATTTGAGAAAAACAGAAAAAAATCTCAGTTTTTAAAGGTACTTTCTTAAAAAATATGCGCATAAAATGAAGTCAGACAAAGACTATTCTAAATACAGGATATTGTTTAACAGAACAAAGAGGTAACAGCTACCATACAAGTAAACTTTTAAGTTTACTTGTAAGGTAGCTGTTGTAAAAATCAGTCTTGCTACCTTCACAAGTACACTATAATAATATAGTATATATAGGTATACATATCAATCTTGCTACATTTACCCAAACATCAATATTATCAGAAACAACAAACCTTAAACACATTGGATACCTGAGTGGATAGAATAAAGGCCCTTTGCCTCTAAACGTCAGGTCTATTTGATTATAGTCGGTCTCCACCCTGCCTTCTTGCTTACAAAGACCACACCTGTGTTTGCAAAGCTAGGGACAAGTTCAAAGGGTCCAAAGTGCAGTGAATTTAAAAAAGTCTTGCCAAACAGTTTGACTTGGCATTGGTGATAAAATGTACAAATAAATATCTAAGATCGCCCCACCTATATCTACTCCAGAAATTGTTGTGATTCTTTTTGATTTTACCAGTTTTATTTAGTCACAGTGCTCAAAATGAAGGTTGTCTAACTGCTCTCAGTAACCAGATTTTCTTCTAGGTGCCTGGAGTCTATAAAAACAGTTGCCTAACATGACCAAGAGACACTACAAGATTCAATGCATATACACCTGTGCAGATTACAATAAATCTCAGTCCTATTTAAATGTATTGCAGCATTATGGTCTTACCATAATTCCTGGCAAAGCTTTTGATTGCAAGCTTGTGCTTATCTCTGTGAAAGAATTTACTTGTAAGATTTGATGAACATTTGATAATTTACAAACTGCAAAGTCAAGCACTTACTTCTCCTAACATTTTAGGGTATCCACTCGCTTGTGTCAACATAGTCTCCTTGACACAAGCACAGATCAGTATTTGTGTTATGACATGAATCCTTTGATGCTGTCCTCAGTTATATTCGGATTAAGTAAACACAAGACAGGATCTAGGCTTAGATCCAACATTTGCTTGAGTTATTTTGTATCTGGCTCTTACATGGTTTCTGTCTGTGCAAGAGGTATTGAATGTACAACATGAGGATATATGTAAAGGTAAATCAAAGTCTAACGTTACATTAAATCTAAAGCACAATCCAGTTGAATCCATGCATGATGGAACAACTACCTAAGCTATACTAGACTATTCATTTCAGAAACATCTTGAAAGAGATTGAGAATAATTCTCCGCATTTTTACTAATAGTACAACAAGGTCCTAGGATTTATAAATCTCAGCAAATTCTCTGTATTTCTTGCATGAAACAAAAAAGTGTTCTCCCTGTCCTTGAAATTGGGACTACCCATGTAAGTCAGATCCTAACATGAATATTTTAAAACAATCATTTATAAAGCTGACAGTGTGAAAAAGGGCACATCTTTGTATGCTGTCTGTACTGAGATACCAGAGATTGACAGTCCTTTTGAGAACAAGCCTGGCAATGACATACAGGTAGCAAATTATGACAATATATGTAGTCACAACTTTGAAAGACTTAGCCATATTACAGGAAACCATATCTTAAGAGCTAAAAAGCAGCCAAAATTATACTTAATGCTGCTACAGCAAGCCTGTGAAGGACAGTTTTTGTGACCTTCCTGTAAATATTTATCATCAGACTTAGTCCAGCTGCGGCCCACTGTTCATTTACACACGTACTAGTCACAGAGCTGAGGCTATTTCCCCAGTACAATGAACCTGCATATACAGAATATACCTGCATATACAGTTCCATAACCATTGGAAGTTTAGTTCTTTGGTCGGCTTAACTGGTTCAAGGTCCCTTTCCTTTTCTTACTGAGGAAGGCTTTCTTATCAAATGCATATGCATGTCTTTGACAAGAACACTATAGTATCAACAGCTGGCTGCTGTTGTTGTAAACAGCTGATCAATTAAGCACAGGGGTAGGACAGCCTGAGGGAAAGTCACTGTACAATCAACTGTGCTACAGTAGCTTAATAGACAATTAAAGTCTTCTCTCTGCAAAACAGATACAAGTACAAACAACTACAAATACTTGGAAGATGTAGCAACAGGACTCTATGACAGTATGAAAGAAATTTGTCACTATTCTGGCTGGAAGGACGCACCAGAGTTGACAGATATGTATGCTCAAATCTAACCCGAGGCATGATGTTATGAATGGTATCCAAAAGGCATTATATAAGATGTCACCTAACCAGATCTATATCTGTATTGTTAAACTGGTACTGTATATATATGTTAAGGTAGAGATTGTGATCTGGTAGAATCTGCAATTTTATGAGAAGAGATCCCAATCGATCTTTGTCGACAGAGACTCTGATTGGGATCTCTACTGGTAGAATCTCAAAATGTACTAGTAGTAGTACTAGTGGTAGAATCTCTGATTGCACTAGCAGAGATCCTGATTGGCGATCTCTGTTGACAGGACTTCACTCGTGATCTCTACCAGATCACAATCTCTACTGTACACTGACAATCACATATACGGTATGTAAACACTATTCTGCACATGACAATGGCTGGTTCTACAATACCAAATACCTAACCTTTGCATATCCATTTTAACTTCATGGCATATCTAACTCCAAGCATAGTTTAAATTTATCTAGTAAGGATACTCCAAACCTCAAATTCTGATAATAATCAGTATGATACGTCGGTGAAGGTTAGACATCCAGGTGATAAGATACGCCAATAAACAGTTACTCAAGCAACTGGATATGATTTTGGAAACGGTCAGACGTTTCAGGTAGCATCCACTACCTTTCGTCAGTGACACTAAAGGACTGCAGGAGAATTGCTGGTTTATAAGCACGAACCATTGATTGATATGCAAATAAGTAAAGACAATTTTCTGTGAAGGCCAAAAAGGAAACAAAAGTTAGACAAGTCAAGACAATTTTTGTGAAAGGCCAAAAGGAAACACAAGTTAGACAAGTCAAGACGAGGATAATGCAAATTAGTGAAGAAGCTCCAAGGCTAATGTAATCTACAGACTCAAATGTGAAGAGCCCAATTGTAATAACACCTACATTGGAGAGACCAGTCGACCACTGAAAGTAAGATACAAGGAACATTGCAGACCTAGCGCTAACGGCTACTCCTCAGCCATTTTCCACCACCTACAACACAACCAGGGGCACTCTTTCAAACTCGAGTCCACGGATATCTTAGACCGCGAAACCCGCTGGTGGGAACGAGGAGTTAGAGAAGCTATATATGAAAGGATGCATGCATATGTACAACCCCACCCTCAACAGGGAGGGGGGGCTACGGGTAGACCTCTCGGGAACTTGGGATTTGGCGCTCCCAGCCCCAAGGACAGACAACACTTAAGCTCCTGTTCTGAAACAACAGGAGCTTCTTCACTAATTTGCATTATCCTCGTCTTGACTTGTCTAACTTGTGTTTCCTTTTGGCCTTTCACAAAAATTGTCTTGACTTGTCTAACTTTTGTTTCCTTTTTGGCCTTCACAGAAAATTGTCTTTACTTATTTGCATATCAATCAATGGTTCGTGCTTATAAACCAGCAATTCTCCTGCAGTCCTTTAGTGTCACTGACGAAAGGTAGTGGATGCTACCTGAAACGTCTGACCGTTTCCAAAATCATATCCAGTTGCTTGAGTAACTGTTTATTGGCGAATCAGTATCACTGTATGATAGTTCTAAATTGAGCAAAAATATATCAACTTCCTCATTTGAACCTTAATTGACTTGAAACAGTATCGCTTTGCACTGAAATTAGATAAATAAACATCACTTCCTTCAAAAATAATACTTTTATAGTGACTGTTGTGAACATTACTACTTCCTGTCAATTCTAAGAAATGTTTCCAGTATGAGTAAAGGGTTGTTTGACGTCACATTCTTATAACAACGTCTTTCTTATTTTGAGTGTTTAGCAATCGTCTTAAGACGCTACTAAAACCTTAATATTTATGTAAAAGAAAAGAGTTGGTAACACCCGGTATAACGGAGCTCGTATAACGTGACACGAGATTGGCCAAGAAATACCAAAACTGAGACAACGTAAGCCTTTCCTTATTGAAAAAGATCCCCACTCGTAAGTAGCTGGGAAGTTTCTTAAACACTTTCTTGAGTTTTCTGTACGTAGCAGCCTGACCACTCTCACTTGTCTGTCTGCTTTCAAAACCCCATACCCTAAGGCAGACGGTCTGCTGGCGCGGAAAACCTTAGGCTTAGGGGTCAAAAATTCCATCACACAAAAATGAGGTTTTCCACAAGAATTTACCATTTCTTGAGGAACTTTTACAATTTTTCAAGACGTTGAATGTGTGTTTAAGGAAACCTGACTCGGCCGAAGGAGAAATAAGACGGACTTACCTCAAAATTCAACCATTTCTTGAGCCACAACTTTCACCGTCGTCCAGTTTTCTGAATCAGGATGACCAATAAAGTGCGCATGCGTAGGTAAATCCACCGGATGTTTTGACGGTTATTCCATGAATAAGTTAAGGGGTGAAATTTAATCAGAGAAATTATGAAACGAAGGCACTGTAAAACGCGGAATTTCCGATAATTTCTTTACAAATATATATCTATATATAAACCATATGAGATAATTTTATTATCTATTCTTTAAACTTTTTATGCTCAATTTAATCAAAAGATCATCCCTATGACAATAGTGAAGTCTTCCAGTGACCTTTCACGTCTTAGCTAAGGACACGAAGAGGTAGGAAAAGTGTATATTTTCGCGATCAACCGATTGTTTACTCAGTCTTATTCAAATGAAAAATCGAAATAAACACTATGAAGATATCTATTTTCTTTACACACATTTCTTTTACATCGGGGTTTGTCGCCAGTTGATTGCTTTTGTTTGTTTTTGTAAGGATGGGGAGGGGGGCGTGACCCAACAGTCTGTAAAAATAAAAATCTATTTAGTCAACTCTACACAGTACTGACAGAACACTTTGGAGATTTGCCTTTCCTTTTAATCCATTTAATTTAAGTTCAATATAAACACCGCTTTTTTTTTTGAAATTTCAGAAATTCTGAAGATGGCTTTCAACAATCTTACAGAGGACAGTGATCGCAAGTCTGGCAATAAACCAAGTTCTGTGCATGCGGTGAAACTCCAAGAAAACCTCCAATCTCTGCAAAATGATGGACATCTCTGTGATGTTACTCTATTTGAAACGCATAACGTCCATCGTGTGGTCCTTGCAGCAAGCAGCCCATTCTTTGAAGTTAACAAAAGTCAGAATGCTTCACACAATGATAGTTTAGGCAAGCATTCAGAAAGAGCTGTTAAAGAGGTGATAAACTACTTATATACGTCAAGTCTTCTGCTAACAACTGACACAGTTGATGACATTCATCAGCTAGGAAAGCTTTTACAGTTGACTTTTGTTGTGGAAACCTGCGGTAGATTCTCTAAAGGTAGCAGTGCCTCCGTTTTCAGCAACCCCTCCTTCCCAAAGGACTTTCTGCACAAACTAGACCTGCTTCAAAAAGCAGGGATCCTTTGTGATGTGGAAATTTTGGTAGAAAAGTGTGCTATCAAAGCTCATAGGGTTATACTGGCAGCTAGTAGTGACTACTTCAGGGCAATGTTTACAGGCGGCATGAAAGAATGCCAACAAAGTCAAGTTGAGCTACACGGACTGAGTGCCCAGGGCATCTCATCGTGTATTGAGTTTATATACAGCTCTCACATTGAACTTGAAGGTGTGGAGCATGCAGAAAACGTCCTGTCCACAGCTTGCATGCTACAGCTTCCGCTGGTGGTGGAGCTATGCTGCAAATACCTTACAAAGACACTACACGTTAACAGTTGTATGCATGTTGCAAGTCTGGCCACCCTATACAGTCTTAGTACTCTCAAGTCTGCTGTCGATCTATTCATATTCAAGAACTTCCAAAAGTTTTCTCAGACGGAACATTTTCTGAACTTGTCAGCAGATGAGGTGACCTTTTACATTGATGACAATCAGCTGGAAGTTAGAAATGAACTTGAAGTCTTCAATGCTGTTGTAAAGTGGGTCAAACACGAGAAAAGAGCAAGACTGAAGCACGCAAAAGGACTAATGAGTTGTGTCAGGCTTCAACTGTTGTACCCAGAAGAGCTCAGAGAACATGTTATTGTGGTAGACTTCATGTTAGAAGATCAGGGCTGCAAGGCTCTCATTGAAGAAGCGATGATGTACCATTCCAACCCTTACCTCGAGAACAAGCTCCAGAACAAAAGGACAAAGGTTCGCTCTGATAGTACCTCTGTTGTCTTTCTTGGTGGAGAGGCAAAGTCAGACGGGATCGGGCAGAGCATACAGAGGCTTGTGGATGGATCAGAAATGAGCAAGGTTTACAATATGATGTTCTGGGAACAAGGCGCAGAGAAGGATTCGGAGTGGCGGCCACTATCCACACCCGGGGACATCAGGGCCAATCACACAGTAGCAGTTATGGACGGATTCCTGTATTTTGCTGGAGGTTACGAAGTGCCACGGTTCCTCAATGTTGTTGGTAACGTCAACATGGCTGCCTGTTTCCGGTATGATCCACGGTTTGATGTGTGGCTCCACCTGTCGCCAATGAAAAGCTCAAGAAGCCATTTCTCCCTTTTGCCATGGAAGGGGAGACTCTATGCCATTGGTGGTTCAAACGACAGGTTACACACGCTAGCTTCTGTGGAGGCGTACACGACAGAAGTGGACAGCTGGGAGTTTGTGCGTTCGC
The DNA here is from genome assembly GCA_013266295.2 of Branchiostoma floridae x Branchiostoma japonicum. Taxonomy (NCBI): domain Eukaryota; kingdom Metazoa; phylum Chordata; class Leptocardii; order Amphioxiformes; family Branchiostomatidae; genus Branchiostoma; species Branchiostoma floridae x Branchiostoma japonicum. The sequence goes on along the minus strand of CM023834.1, from coordinate 9,472,583 downwards.
TGGAGGAGGTGATCTGCTACCAGGCAGCCTGTGTGTGTGATGGAACCATGTATATCTCAGGTCAGGACGTGCCTAGGAAATACTGTACATTCATTTACTTTTGTAGTGATTTTATCTCCCAGTATAAGTCTATGTTTGAAACAATTCTGTGGTACAGTAATGACATTAGAAGTTTTTAAAAAATGTTTCGGGGACCGTGGCGTCTGTCACATTGTTCAAGCCAACAATGACTGGTTCAGATTCGTACTGCAGCTAGGTGTCGCTACTGTAGTACCGGTATTACAAATGTAGTCCCAAAATGAAATATAGAGTGCTGTCAAATAATCTAGAAGAAAGTGACAAATGGTCACCGAAATGTTAGATGTAAAACTCCACTGGTTGTTGAAGAACATTCTTATGCAGTCTCTCTTTCCAACCTGATGAAACTATGACAGATGTTTTTGCCCTTGTTAACTGCAGGAGGCTACAATGATGATGTGTTCACCAACCACATGTTTACATACAATCCAACACTTGGGGTTACCTACAGAAAACCTATGCAGTATGCAAGGTCAGTTAATGTTACATGTAGTAAATAATTTTGTGCACCCTAGCAGACTGTACAGGAACTGCAGGGGCATTTTTGTTACAATCTATTAAAGATACCTTTAGCATTTTTGATACACAGCTTTACCTGGACTTGCACAGTTGTTTCTTATCACTATGTAGATACATGGTTCTGCATACATATACATTGTACGTGGAAAGGAGTGCCAAGCCCTCATTGACAATTCAGATATTTTTCTCCCGTTTTTTCCCTAGATTCTTACATTCCATGTGTGCCGTGGGAGGCACAACCATTCTCACCATTGGAGGAAGAGCACAAGACCACAGCTTCAATCAAGTTGAACATTATGATGTCACTACAGACACCTGGACCACAGTGGCCCCCATGCTGCTGCCCCGGAGCCTCATGGGAACAGTGGTCATCGGGAACAAGGTGTACATCCTTGGAGGGAATGATGGTGATGAGGATGAACCTACAGACTCAATACAGAGTTATGATGTAGATAGAAATGAGTGGAAGATGGTATCTAGATTACCACATGGACTTAGTGGTTTGGCTGCTTGTGTGATACATCTTCCTAGGAAAGTAAGGTATAAGGAGGGGACCTAAGACCCGGCCTTATGTTGTACATATGTATAATCAAAGTGTATGACAATTTTGTTTTAATAAAAGCCATCAGGGATTTTAGACTTCAGGGAGGTATTTTGGGTTTTTGTGAAATTCAAGTTTACAGACCTCTGGGAAGTGTTTGGGGAACTGTGAAGGGGATTTTATGATGTAATTTAATCGGGTACTACAGTGACGAGGGACTAACGGTGTTACCTCTTCAACAGCTGCAAAAGAGGAGTCATAACAAGTACATATTAACATAATTAAGTTGTATTTATTGCAGCATAGCAAAAATGTGAGTCCAAAAATGCATAGATTTAAACTTGAAGTTCACAACAGTGTGATGTCAACAAAAACATCAACAGGCTTTCAATTGTACACTAGAACTTTGGCACTCATTATGTGATGCTGAGTTGTAATATCAAACAACATCTATTACACAAGCATATACATTTAAGTCCCATGTCTTTTAATCATACATTTCATAAAACACAATTTCTTCCCAAGTTTACCCTGTTTTTTTTCATATTAAAGTCATAACATGTCATTTTCTACAAACACTTCTGGAAGCTCTCAACTGTCAATCCAAATGCTTGTGACAAATACATAAATTACTTAAGACATTACTAATATCTAATATATATTTCTAACAAATGTATTTGTACAAATCTTTGCTCAAGCTAGGTATACAATAATAATATGATAATAATAGTCCAAATTGAATCTAAAATACAATATTTCATGTAATCCTTAACTGCTGGACCAAAATATTCAAATACAGTTAAAATATCTGCTTGAAAAATCGTAATCTTTTACTATTTATAAGAGAGAAAAATCATTAGAGCACCTTAAAATGATTTAATCTTAGAAAAATTTGTTAATCCACGCTGGACTGTTACTTAAAAAGTCTCCTGTCACAATGGGAAACAGGTCTACAATTTAACATGGTACATAAACCAAATGGGACCTGCCATGTATAAAACAAAACATTACACAATCCATGCTATTACAAAGTATACAATCTCCTATTCCAATAAAATTTGCCTTTACTATTTAGGTATGTACAATTTTGTTACACCACAAACAAAGCATAACATACAACATATCTCCTGATTTTGTACAACTAATAATATGACATAGCTTTAAAATTTCTCTACAGTTTTTGTTGAAACTTACCAGAAATAATTGTTTCAAAGCTCATGGCAAGATGCAAGTATGCAGCATGAATTTACATCGTTCCTGAGAAGGATAGGGATATCAAATGATTTTCTGTGACTTGTGGCACTGATTTACTTCAACTTCCTTGGCTTCATAACCCTTTGATACAACTCTTTGCCGTTGGCAGACTCCAAAAACGTGAATGTCATGTCCTCTTCTGTGACCTGCACATGTGCAAAGCCCCCCATCCCATGCTTTTCTGCCCAAAAGAACTTCAGAGAGTCCTTCGGTACAGAGTCCGCGTGCTTCTGAGAGGGGTCGATGAAGTTAGCGCATCCGATAACGAAGTATTCCACGTTTGAGCCCTTCTCCATCAGGTGCTGGATACAGAAATAAGATACAGTTACTTACAGTTCACAGATGTTTGAATGATTGCTTCATAACTTATCTACAACAAACTAGCATTGCCTTTGTATCTGTTTTCTAAAACCATCACAATTTACACTAAACAGACCTGCTCTTGTACAGCTTGTTTTTGTATGAGTTGAGAAACACCAGAAATATAAAATGATACAAGTTTTCAAAAAAGAGGTTGTTATGTCATTCACATAAAAGGATTCCTTCTTGAGAATATTTTCAATGTTACATGTCTTCAAGAACTGGCCTAACTACAAATAATGTGTCTTCAAGAACTGACCTAACGACAAATAATGTACCATACTGTTCAAAGAGAAAAACGATGTATGGAAACTACGACATACCTGTAGATTGTGGTCGTGCCCACTGAAGTACGCTGTGACACCGTAACGCTCCAGAAGGGGTTTCACTTGTTGCACCAGGCATTTGGTTGGTCCGTGTTCTGCCACAGACCACACCGGGTAGTGGGCAGTGACGATCACATAGTCCGATCTGAAATTACAACAACACAACAAAAGGGTTAGGAATACAATCACTTCTCTTCCACTGGTCGTGACAGAGAAGACAGACGCTATGTACAGTATTTACAGGTTCATTGTACCAGTGAAATTGCCCTAGCTCTTTTCAACAAGTACAATGAACAGTGGGCCATGCGTTAAATTCCCTTCATGAGGACTCTGACCCTTTCTAGTAGCGTGCATGTCAGGTGAGCGACACAGCCGGGATTCGAACTCATGACTTCTTGGTCCAGAGGCAGGGTCACTAACCACTGGACTATGCACACTACCACTATCAGTGTCAGTATGGATATCTTCATGACCAATCCTTAACCAGTTTCTGTAGAAACCTCTTATCACTGACATACTAGTAAGCATGTGTCATGCAGTACTGACTAGTTCAGACAGGAGTCAGTGCTCACTTTGTAGCATTCAGCTGTTGTTCCAGCCATTTCAGCTGGGTGTTAGCGACTCGGAGATCCTCTGGCCCCGTCAGGAGCCCGGGTTGGAAGTCGTCTGAGTTCCCGCACAGCGTGATGGAATCGTACTGGATGATGGTGACCGTGGTGTTGGTACCGGGCACTGTGAAATTCAGGCTGTAGTACAGGCTTGGGAAGTTCCTATGGGGAAAAGAGGCTTGTTGGAACGTGTGTTGTACATGATCCCTATTGTCATTGTATCCAGCCTATCTAGTGCTATGCCTAAATGGGTAAGGATCAGGCACAGTTCTGCATAGTCATCGCGTATCCAAGAACGTAGATATGCGTGGAGATTGTGTAACACAGGCTAAGTACTAATAAAGACATAACAGACTTATAAAAGCTACATCAATACTACGTACCATTTCTTGGACCTGTACGCTATCTGGGCTGTCACGTTGCCATTATGGTCATGGTTGCCGGCGATGAAGTACCAGGGAATGTCAAGAGATGGCGCTTTGAAGATATCCTCAAAGGTATCCTGTGGAAAAGTTTTCAAGTTGGGTTTGTGTCTGAGATTGTCATCTAATTTTAGGGGGTCTGCACGGAGGTATCTGCTCTATGGAAAAAGGAATACCCCAACAAAATTGCTTTAATCTTTACATAAGAAGACTTTGAATTATACAATTCATTCGTAATTTGTGGACCTTCGTACCTTGAACCTTTTGTCGAATTCGTTCTGTACGCCGTCGAAGTAGAAGTTGTCTCCCAGGCCTAGGACAAACTTGTAGTCCATGCTATCAGCCACCTTCCCCATCCTGTCCGCTACATCCTTCTCCACCCCTGTGCTATAGGGGAACGTCGGGACTCCACCCCAGTCTCCCAGCACCATGAAACGCAGGGACGATGTGTCTTTGTCATACGCTGTGTAAAAACAATAACAACTTAATACAGCAGTGACACGTGCAATGGCCAAGTGTGTTTGCCTTGTATTCGGTAGGTTGCGGGTTTGAGTCTCGGCTGAGTCATACCAAAGATTTTAGAAATGGTACATACTGCTTTCTCTGCTGTTAAGTAGCACTCAGCATTTGCAGGCCACATTGCGAATCAAATTCTGTTGTCCCAAGGAAAAGTGTATGGAAATTAAGTGTTTCTCAAAGAGATTTGAACTTCCTGTTGTAAGTCACACAGGTGAACAAAACGCTTCACTCCAGAGGCGTTGCCAAAAAAATCGCCTACGTGACATGTGGCACGTTTGGCAATCAGCTGATCATCACAAGACAACTTCACAGGGGGTAAAGATCATAATTTATGTAACAAAGACATTCATGAGGCATCTACCAGTGCGCGGGAAAACCAAGGAAAACACAGTTTAGGACGCTCGGACAAAAACGATAATGACGTAAATGAAATTCTTGATATAAGTAATCCACTACACGTTGAAAAGTTGTCATAAAAATAAGGTCGACACCTGTTTTTGGACAAAAATCGTCACACGGTTTTCAAGTGTTTTGACAGTTCGCCCTAACTTTATGTATCTATAGGGCTCGTTCCCACGATAAAACACCAAAAATCACCACCGATTTCTACTCATTTCTATATTTTGCTACTTCTTCGAACTGCTACCCCCTACTATTTCACAAAGTTACAACAAAATGTAGAACAATTTTGTAACAGTTATAATACCCCCGAAAAAATACTGGAAGCCGGAAGCTTACCTTTGAAAGGGGCGGCGACGATCCCCGATCCGGACGTCAAAACGGCGACAACAGCGATCCAACGGAGTACGGAGTTCCTACAACTCGTGATCGCCATGTTTTCCTGATCTTGCGCTTCTGTGGGACGATCGGACGACGTAAAAGGCACAGCTTCTTGCTCCCTGCTCTGGAAATCTGGGCCTGTGAAACGTTGTACTTTCTCACGGAGGTCAGAGGTTTTTATTTAGACTGACTGCAGTCACGTGATACTGAGCAGAGGATCACTACATGATACCGCATCCAACCAAATAGTGATAACTACTCATTTATTCGTACAATAGTAATGAATGCATCAATATTGTATTTTGCAAAGCTAAAATAGGCTTTAAGATATATCTAAAACAAAATATTGTATGTAAATTAAGTTATGTCATGCATATTGGTAGTTTTCATTGTTTACGTTTTGCTGCGGTTTACACACAGCGGGGCATGCATTGGAGTCGGCCGTTCACGTGCTAGTGTAGTGGGCAGGGGGAGGGATGGGCAGAAACCTTTTGTTTGTTTGCTTAACATTTGCATAAGAAACGCCCATAGCTGTAGACAACATCCGGCAATCTTTATTCGAAAAAGAAAACACGTCTTGCAATACACAAAACATTAAAACGAAAAAATACACACGCACTGAGCAGGTGTAGTAAAGGCATCTTGTTGTATCAAACTTGCGCGAAACGAAACAACAAAATTAAACAAGGGCTTTGCAGTGTTAATCCGGCGTCCCAAATTACCCATGTTAGAAGATGTTATCTAAAAGAAGGCATGTCGGCTTCGTGCGATATTAGATATGGGCTGATGGCGGTGTTTTTTTTTTTAAATTCGTCCTTCGTGATCCAGAAATATGTCTTACTCTAACTGTTATAGCGTTGTAGTTTGAATAAAGCAAGCAAACCTCCTTGAATAAAGTAATGTTGTAACGTAGTCATTTCAAGACTCAGAATGTGCTGCAAAAACAAAACCCAAATGTCAAAAGACAAAGGCAGAAAATGGTGAGTTCTTTCTTTCTTCTGATACATGTACAAGTTGACGAGAGGTCCGCTTGGTGGCATCATCAAGTCCCGGGCCGGACGATATTGTAATGTTTCCGGCTCAACCGCTTGGAAATGAAGACAACGTTACCGACCCAAGGGAGCACCAAAATTAGCCTCTACCAGGCTTCAGAAACGGCTGGAAAGAATAGAAATTGGCCAAATAGACAGATAACATGCCAGGGCGGTGTTTGGTCAATTTCTACCCTTTCCGGCAGCAGCTTCCCGGAGCCTGGTAGAGGCTAGCTCGGACCATGGAGGTAGAAAAGATCGGACCGAACGCAGCAGCTGATTGCAATCAGAGAGGCAATTTGTACGCTGGGAGAGTAGCCCCTCCCCCAAACAAATAGAACAAATAGTAGTAGTCTCCACCAGTCTAATCAACTACGCTGGCTGGATAAATACATGTAGCCAAATGATTTCCCACTGGAGTTAAGCCACCATAGGGTTTCATTTGCTCAATGCCAATGGAAAATGTTACCCTAATACCACGGGCTTAATTCCCTGGGCTATTATTGCCTTCGTCAAGAAGGGTATGTTTTCATGGGCGTTCGTGTGTGCGTGAGTCTGTCAACAGTATAACTCGAGAAGGCTTAAATGGATTGTCTTCATATTTGGTAGGTGGGTAGGTCTTGATGAGGTCTAGAAGTGATAGGAATATGGGCCCCCTGGCGGCTCGTTATGGTACTGCAGCGGTACTTCCGGTTTTGAAATATGGTGATCTGGAGGAGCTAGGGTCATGATTTTTGGATGGTAGATAGGTCTTGTGCTCGGGAAGAAGTGACATAAGTTTGGGCCCCCTAGCGGCTTGCTTTGGAACTGCAGGAGCATTTGTATGAAAATGTTTAAAGTAGGATAACTCAATAACCGGTCGACGGCTCGTCCTGATATTTGGTGTGTAGGTAGCTTAAGTGATGCTTGACATAATTAGATGACAATTATGCAAATTATGATCTAATTTGCATAATAAATGAAGCAATTCTATAATTCAGTTACCTTCCATGATACTCTACCTTCATTGTGACACATGGGCTACAGGCTGTCCCAGAGGGAGAAAGTCCCAGAGGGGATAGTCCATGTAGCTGCAGGCGGTGTTGCCTTACAGCCTGCACATGTGTTTTTTCCCTTGCCCAATGCTCGATTGCAGACTGCATCGGCAGGGGTAATTTTCACAATCCAACTTCCATATTTAGGGGGACTAATATATCACTTCTACCTTCTTAAGTTATATAACGATAACATCTTTTGACGAAGGCATGAGATCGTTGACCTCTAGTTGAACCTATTTTCGTCGAATTCTACTATCTCTTACGCCTTGGGAAGGCCTGTTGGAGGCTAGGACCGCATAACCATGCCACCGGGAGCTCCCCGGTATCTCTACGGTGCTGGGAGAGTTGCCCTCCCGCCAAGTTCATTTAGCCCACAGGTGTTGGTTTCAATCATTTGGCTCAGGACGGCAGTAATCAGAAAGACCGACTGGAAAGATAGGCTGTCAGAAATAAAGGCCAATGCTTATAGTAGGGCTGTGGCCGGTAAAACAGACTGTTGTGTCCAGAACCGTGCTTTATCCAGAACTATGGTCTGGAACGGTTCTGGATAGTCCACGTATGCGTATCCAGAACCGTGCCTGGGGCAAATGTACGTTCTTGGATATGGGGATACGCTTGGGACCCGAGCGACAGAAGACGACACTACTTACTTGATTTATGTAACTTGAGTTACTTGTCAGCAGTACACCATCAGATGTAGTAGTAGTAGTAGTAAGCCTTTATTTAAACTCGAAAGCTTGTTCGGTACAACATAAGACCGCTTTTCAACAAGGTCGAGGGTGAGGGCGGGGTCACGGATTACAAACAAACAAAAAGTTATAATCAAATAAATAGTAAATCATCAGTCCATTTTCAGTCCAAGTGCCTTATCACATTCCTAAAAGTTCCCAATGACTGGGCCGATCGAACTTGTGGTGGTAAGGAGTTCCACACAGTCGCCCCCGAGTACCTCAGTGACCGCCTATACACCTCCAGTTGGGGCCTCGGTATGATAAGGTTGTCTGATGTGCTCTGCCTGGTGGATCTGGTGGCTTCATCTCTGTACCGGATGAAAACCCCTCGCATATGTGGAGGTAAAGAGTTGTCCAAGCCCCTATACACCAGCATGGCTTTGTGTTGCCGATGTATGGTTTTCACAGACTTCCACCCAAGAAGAGAAAGGACATCCTGTGATGGTGTTCTATACGGGGCTTTTAAGATCAATTTGCCCACTCGGTTCTGCATTCTTTGCATCTTATCATATTGTACAGAAATGGCACCATTCCAGATCGCTCTCTTTCAGTGGATACACCGGCTAGCTTTTGGCCCCGTTCAAACGAATGCGCATTGAGCTCGATTCGGGCAAACCACATTCCTCACATCTGGTCCACGTGCCACACGTTCCTTCTAAACCGTGCCCGAGAACGATTCGCCTAAACCACATTCATTGTTGTTTGATGAAAACACACAAGGTGGCGTCTTGCCAATGTTAGAGGTTAGGGGTGAAAGTGCATCATGCCCAAGAAGTTGTCGTGTTTTTTTTATGGATAATCGCTTGCAACCGGCTCAGAGGAGTACGAAGGGGACGCAGGCTACGGGTGGCCCTTGTAAGAATTCGTTGCCGACGCCGCCACTTGTTATTTGCGGACCCCGAGGTCAATGACCGGGTTGATATGCAAAGTAAACCTGATGAATGCGCATCGGCGCGTTCAGTCGCAATTCGCGATCCAGTCAAGGCGGTTTGAATCCGCCTCCAGATGTGGATTGGGATCGATGCGCATTCAATGCGATTCGGAGCGTTCAGATGGAGCCACATGAATCCAGAATCCGGCCAAACCACATCGAATGCGCCTTCCGCGCATTCGTATGAACGGGGCCTTTGACCCTCGAAGGCGTATTTAGATAATCATGACTGCTGGCATAGCACCTGAGAAATTCATGTTGACATGCTAATCCCTATACCTTATCACATTAGAGGTCAATTAGAGACCCAATCTGTCACAAATACAGGTAAAGTCTAACCTACGCACAGATACCATCTCTCTCTCCCTCCCCCCCTCTCTCTCTATATATATGGAGCATGTTGACAGATTCTGATGCCTTGTCTGGGCTTTATAAGACGTCGACCACATCAAACTTGATTTTTTATGACATCTGATGTGAGACAATGCTAAAAAGATAGAAAAGATAAGAAAATATTTGAATCAGTTCACCAAAATGACATATGATTATAACCTATAATCATATATAAACAAATCATACATGCTTTAGAATCCTCTAATTGTGCTTGAAATAGAACTTTGAAGCACTTTGCAGCAGAGCGATTTTAAAATCTAGAAACGTACGATTTTATGGCCGTAAAATTCTATTCACCGTTTTCACATTTCCCATGATGCCCGGTTTCCTACAGGTAGGTGCCTGCAAGATGCATTATGGGAAGTGCGCAAAAGATGAATGTCGATTTGCTGAAAACTGCTCAGTGAAACAACAGTACTAGTACTAGTGCGCATGCCTAAAATAGAATTACTTCCTGTATTATATACAGTAACTAATAAAGCAAACAATAAGCACTGAGAAAGACCAACATAAATTGGGCGATAGCTAAAGTCGAGGCAACGCGAGCATGCTGGGATACGGCACTGGAAATAGCCCCGCCCAACATGCCTTCCACCCGGGACCACGTCCCGTTGTTTGGGAGGGGGGTGATGTCCAGTAAACGGCACATCAACTGGTACTCGTCCACGATGTCTATCGGTCCGGCTTGGTATCCTTGTCGGAAATCTGGAAGAAACGAAGTAGTTTCGATAAATTACAACTTTATGTGCAAAATCATGTCAGAAGCCTAATTGCATGAACAGGATCAGAGAAGTAAAGTAAACCAATAGAGAAGTACAATCTAGAAAACGTCATTTATCAGACTGATAGATGACGTCTTCTAGATTGCTGTATAACTAGGAAATGGTAGAGATTTCGAAGATTTTACATATGTAACGAAACTTCTGTACAAATGATGACACTGTGGTAAGAATGAGCCACTATGATGACATTCATCGATTTTGCATTCAGTTTTATACATAGATCGGTAAATATTGCAAAACATTATCTTCCAGTTCCACCGTGTCTATCGCGGTGATTTATAACTGAGCCGCCATTTGGCCACCGTTTCTACAATACTCTACCTGTCCCTAACGCACTTTTTCCTTGAGGTTGAAATAAGCCGGTTCACGATTTAAACTGCGCGAGAGAGAGATCAAAGGTGACGTCCCCTAACTTGTAAACAGTTCTTGTCCAGACCATGCTTGATACATGTTCGGACATGTTTTGTTTGTGTCTTCAACTTTGACATTATACATGCGCACTTTAAATTGTGAACTGGCTTATTCTGAGCGATACCTGGCCCAAATGCCATAAAGACACCCTTCATGTCCATCCTGTTGTTGTTGAACCCGTGACTGCCGTGCACATAGTGAGTGGCGTTATCCCAGGTCCAGGGAATGGAAGCGTCCTACATACAGAGACAGAATTGTTTATTTGTTCACAATATGTTCATTTTATTTGTTTTACCAGTAGATCGCACTCAGGTCTGTGACCTGTGTTTCGGGTGTCCCTGGGCACATAAAACTTACACAAGAAATAAAACAGGGTTTCCATGTACAATAGGGAGGGAGGGAGGGAGGGAGGGAGGGAGGGAGGGAGGGAGGGAGGGAGGGAGGGAGGGAGGGAGGGAGGGAGGGAGGGAGGGAGGGAGGGAGGGAGGGAGGGAGGGAGGGAGGGAGGGAGGGAGGGAGGGAAGGAGGGAGGGAGGAAGAAAAACCGGGCGAAGTCTACATTTTTAAGTTGTCTCGTCCACAAACGTAAAGTCATCAACCAGAAACGGTAACAAAATGGCGTCTGCATGACGTCAAATTCTTACATGGCAGCGCCTATGGGAACTGGCGTCAACGATACAGATTCAACAGTCGTCAAGTATATAAAATCCTGGACACACCTCGAACACAAGCCAAGGATATTGAGCCAGCAGCGTCAGCGGTGGGACGTATTTCCCGCGCTTGTAGTGCCAGTCTTCCGGGATGTCTTCTTTCTTCAAAACGACCGAGTGGGGGACGTTTAGGAGATCGGAGTAAACCTGGAGTTAACAATCCAGCAAAACAATTTCAGGTTCAACGGTTTATCAGACACACATTTAGCATCAAGAAAAATGGAAATATGAATGATGAAAAATGGGTATATGACTAATAATGTTTTGGAGAGTACTAGTGTCACGGACCAAACGATTTGCTAATAAGTTGAAAAACATAATAGAACACGAAATCGGAGATTTCAGATCTCCGGAAAGGGTTTTAGATTCTCGTGAATGGGATTTCATGACGTAATTTAATCGGGTATTACACACAGTCATCCGATTCCTGAATTCCTCCATATACTGCCCACTTACTCCTACCCGGTGCGTGCTGGGTCACCTTCAGGCTTAACCTCCCTGTCAATCATAGTAACAAAAATCCAGCCACTCTCCCCGGACAACCGTCTCTGCTGGACAAGCATACACACAAACCCACAGACGAACCATCCATAACAATATCGGATCATACCTTTTCTAGTAACCCGTCCTTTGGCCAGATGTGGACAAGCATGTCGGAGTACAGCGTCGGTTTCTTCAGGTCGTTGACGTCTATGTAGTCTGTTAAACTGATGTAGCCGCTAGAGGCGCTGTAGTCAGGCAGCGAGGCCATGCCGTGATCCGATAGGATCATCACGTTCACTGATTGGTCAAGTCCCGTATCCTGGAAATAACATTCTCAAGGTTCAACTGATTACAAAGAGAAACAAGAAATCCGAGGAGATATCAAACCTCCGGGAAGTATCTAGCGTTTTTGTGAATTTATTGACACAACCAAAGAGATGGTCTGATTTAAGTGGGTGGCTTGCGTGCACTTTCTCCAAGCCTGCTAGTCAAAACTTGCTCCCAACTTAACAACGTCAATCTGCGGTAACCAAATCTCCCCTTATTGCCTTTATACTGCATTCAAATACCTACGAACACAATCAAACACACAGACACACTCAATACAATGTGGTTAATAAGATTATGTTTTCGAAAGCGTTCCTATTTCTATATCTCTTTCTGTTTAGGTTTAGCACTAGGCAGTTTTTCCCAATGGATATCCACATTCAGCACCAAGGCCAGGGCGGCGCTAAATTCAAAATATAACGGTGCCATGCGAACATGTGAAAATGAGTACCGAACACAAAGTACACAATTACGGGTCCCTATAGCTGGACAACCAACGCTACGATTTTTACCTTCGCTGCTTCTTTTCTTTGGTTGATTGGAGGTCTGCCCATGTCAACATCACCTAGTATCATTGAAGATTCTTGTTTGTTTATGAGAGAAAGCTACACATAGGGAGATCTCACCGTCAGCTTCTGCCGCAGGTAGCCGAGCATATTGTCCACCTCTCGCACTTTATCCAGTACTAGCTCTGATTCGGGTCCATACCTACAAAGTACATCAAACAGTACATGACTTAGTCCGAGCAAGGCGGTTAGAGGGAGACAATCCGACGCACTGGTAAATGCGCCTTCTAGCCAATTTCACTGGCACGACAGCCCACTTAGCCGAGAATAGCAAAAGTTGCCAAAACACCGTATGGATACTGTATATGGTTTACGAATCTTATGTACTCAGCTGTGTTAGCATTGATACGCTCAATTCATGTTGCTTGTAAGTATGAATGCTAAAGGAACTTTGTCGATTTCTTCACTTATCTGCATTTATCATTGTTTTTATAGCATATTTATCGGTTTGAGTAATTCAAATGCTGAAAGCTTCTTCTAAATTCATCGATGTAGAGCGTATTTCTCGGAACTGACCTGTGACCCCAAATGTCGACCTTCTGGTAGTACAGGCCCGCCATGTCGATGACGTCATCACCAAAGAGCTGCAAAATCTCGTCAATGCTGTTCACCATGTTCTCGTAAGAGGGCAGGTCTGTCAATTCGACGCACTTGTTCGGGACGGTGTTGCGTATAGTCACCTGGCACCCTAAGGGGCAGTTCAGAAATTATCTTGGTGTAGGGGGATGTGATAGATATTTTTTTCAACATAACTGCTTACACAACTTTCTCATCCGCGAAGAAAGTGATGTTTTACTTTATCTTGCAAGTTAGTTGGGTAACTGAAAATGATTGTGAAGAAATGAAGAAAGAAACATAGAATGAAAAGAAAAGAGAGGGAGAAAGAAAGAACGTATAAAAAGCAGGAAGGAATGAGGACCTATGAAAGAAAAGAAAACAAAGAAATGAGGAAAGGAAGAATGAAATGAATGCTTGAGTGAACGAAGAAAGGAACGAATGAATGAAATGAGCGAAAGGGCAAACAGATGAAAGAATGAATGAACAAATGGATGAGTGAGGTGACTTACCTGGCCAGTAGTACATGTTAGCCTTTTTCCCCTCCTTAGTCGCCGTTATCCACAGCGGTTCGGCGTTTTCCCACCAGAAGGGCTCAAACGATTCCTGATTGAAGCCGACCAGAAAGGACACGTTCCTCTCGGCGTCGTACATGTAGTTACCCGTCATGCCGTGACTTTCTGTGTACAGACCTGGGAGCGAGTGCCAAGGATTTATATTAAACGCATCCAATGCAATGCAGGGCGGCAAAACTATCAAATTTGTCTGATATTGACATTTACTGCCATTTCTTAGCACATTTTGGTCATCATTTCATACTTGAAGCCTGGAATCCAGTCTTCAGTCCGCGTCTACTGCTGGGTAGCGACCGTCAGTGGACGTAGCCTGGATACCAGACTGTTACCAGGGCCCCGGATCCAAATCCAACGTGTCCCCAAGGAAATTTTATCACAGACTCAGGGTCTAACTGAGGGGATGGCCCTGAAAGCAGTCTGGCACCAGGCTATAGCTAGTTGGACGCAGACTAAAGATATTACAAGACTGGATTCCAGTCTACGCCGTAGTCCAGCACAGCATCTACAGGGCTGACAGAACCAGTTTGTTCAACGTCACTTCTTAACTATTCCTCTGACAGCTTGCCTGGGCCGAATAAATATCAGTACGTGCCCCAAATACCTGGACAGCACATTGTACACAAGACAGCTGTTAGAACGCTGTCACATGTAGTCAATAATCAACTAAACATCCTCAAACAACGCGCTACGAGCTGTGCAGTTTTCTAGAGACCCGCCCATTACGTTCCGTATTAAACAAGGCGATTATGAAGGTAAACTCTAGATACCTGTCATAATGGAATAGTAGTTGGGATACGACTTGGCAGGGAACGCTGGTGTGACATACTGCGCCTTCACACCCTCTGTCGCAATAGCTCGAAATTGCAGAAGGTGTAGATCTCTGAGCAAGAAAAAAAAGGAACACAGCACGGAATCATCACTGTTGTTTTAGCACGATTTCTTTGGTTATAACAGTTCTGATTGGACGACTATGGCCACACAAAGTTGGAAGAGGGTGTTCTTACATGCCTTTCCACGCAAACGACACTCAAAAAGAAGGATGCACCCACACCCGCCTATACTACTTGTCAAAAACGTGTTTTTACATCTTCACGGATATAATGCATCAGTCTAGATAAGTATCATACTTAGTTGTATAGTCCTCACGCAGACCGTCCACCAACACCACCAACAGTTTGTTGACAGCGAAACTGGGATAGACGTTTAGCAAAACACAGGTCAGCAGCAAAACTGTTTGTACCTCCATCACCATGCTGGTTGAGTCCCTTCCTTATTTGGTAGACTGACGGGGTTAAAGGTTGGTGTCTGTTTATCTAATCTCCAAGCAGATGTTGGAGCTAGGTGAAATATCTAGGTGAATAAAGCTTATAGCTGTATCATACATAGCTGCTTCTACCCGCCATATATGCCTTATAAAGTGAACATCGTTTTATCTCGTTCTTAAAAAAAATGAAAGTTATCGAAAACGAATCAATGTGAGTAACCCTTTGTATCGTGAATTTTCTTTTTTTGCAAGAAAAGTTGATGCAAAAGACCAAGGTCTGGTTACATTTTTCTTTCCTTCTACCTAACGGCTCTTTTTCCGCACATACAGTGCAATTTGGTAAGTAACATCTTATAGGTTTCCATGTCATGCTATAGAGTAATAAGCACAAGCAAAGAAATAAAGAGAAATCAACAGAGTTACGTCTACGTACTCTTTAAGTGCTACTATATGTATCACCAACGTCTTAAAATTTAAGTTACTGTCAACTGTCTTACTCGGTTGAAGTCGTTTTCACTATGTTCAGGGGGCCCGTGAAGCTTGAACTCATATTGGGTACTCCCCTATCTTTGAAGAACATGTCTTCTTTTCCCAGGTAACCTAGGACCTGCACTAACGTGTAATCCTTTTAGTCACACAGTAGTTTCCCATACACGGAATTCAACACCATCATCTGCTTGGAGTCCATCTGCGATGTCCTCGACCTGGTCCGCAAGTCTCTCTTCAAGTTGATCAACAGCATCGTCTGCTTGGACTCCATCTTCAATTTTCCCAACTAGATCCGCAAGTCTCTCTTCAAGTTGAGCAGCAGTCGGTCTGTCGTCAGGAAAATCACACCAGCACTGACACATCAGCCTGTAGAACCCAACAGAACATTCTTCAGGCTTCTCCATGCGGACTCCATGTCTGAGCATGTTCACCATCTCACAACAGTTGGGTCGGAAAGGTCCAGGGTAGCGGGGCTCCTCTCCTAGACTGGCAATCTCCCACAGCATGACACCGAACGACCACACGTCGCTCTGACAGGTGTACTCTCCATACCGGAGAGACTCCAGCGCCATCCACTTCAGCGGTAGTAACTCATCCCGCCCGTGGTGATTGGTCCGCTCGTACACAGTGTTGGTGTAGACGTCTCGGGCCAAACCGAAGTCCGCCAGCTTAGCGACCATTTGGTCTGAGATGACCACGTTCCGGGCGGCCACGTCGCGATGGACAATCCTGACTCGTTCTAACTCCTGTAGAGCCTTCGACACATCGACGGCGAAGCCGAGCAGAGTGGCCCAGTTCACCGCGTTCATGTCGTCTCGGAGTCTGGTCAGGTACATCTGAAGGTCTCCGTGAGGGGCGAATTCCAGTATTATTCTCTTCGGGTCAGACAGGGTCACCACGCCGTACAACTGGATGATATTTGGGTGCATAACTTTTTCATCTTCCTGTATGTGTAAGGATTCGTCGAAAAGATGGACCAGTATGTCCGCCTCACGATAAAAGTCCGCGTGGACGTTAGCTTGGTTGCGATCCACAATTTTGACGGCTACTCTTACCGGCAGTTCTCCCGGCAATTGTAAGGTTCCTTCTACAACATGGCCGAACGTCCCAAGTCCGACCAACTCACCAAGGGTCAGGTACTGCGGGTCTCGTTCCCATGGCGCTAGCGTCTCTGCCATATTTGGTTGTTGATTGACACCAAGAAGCTGGAGTTCCTCACGGACTGGTTGTTGACGTTGACCCCTTAGAAATTTTCTTCTTCTCCTTCTTCTTATAACTATGCAAACAACTATGACAAACACGACAGGAAGGATGAAAACGAGAACGATCAGAAACCTTGAAGTCTGTTGTGCCGTATGAACTGGACTCCTTTCCTCCCCTTCGCAGTATTTCCCGGTCAGGTCCGGCGGACAGATACAAGTACCGTTGAAAGGGTTGCACTCCGCGCCGTTTTCACATCGGCATGATTGTTCGCAGTCTGTCCCGAATTTTCCCGAGGGGCAAGTCGTGTCACAAGTAGGGCCTGTCCAACCGGCCTCACATACACACCCCGTCCAACGGTCACAGCCAACGTTATGTAGACAGTCGCACGGCCTGTCACAACGCTCCCCGTGAAGACCGGGAGGACAGTCCATCACCTCTAAGACGTAGTTTCTCTCGAGTGTCTGTCCATCAGGTGTGCCGGCTTCACACGTGTACACACCGTTGGTCTCTGGTAGAATCGGGTGGATGGAAATGTTACTGGAAGTTTGGATGAAAACTTTGGAACTGTTGTTGCCAGATGACCGAAACCACCACGACATGGACGAGACATTGATATGGACAGGACGGCATTGTAGGGAAACATTGCCGGTTATGTACATGTTTCCTTCGGGTTGGACGTCAATAGCGACTGCTGGGGTTGGTATATCGCATGCCACGCCCTTCCAGCCAGGAGCACACAGACAGGCCCCATTGAATCCATGGCAGCGGGCTTCGTTCTTACATATGCAGTTTTTGTCACAGAACGCACCGTATTTGCCATGTGGACAACCAGCAAGTTTGAAAGCCAACTGAACCGTAGCATTTGTGTTTCCGTACGGACTTGGAGCAACTAAATCCGTGAATTCACCTTTAAATGTAACAGGCGTAGCTGTTTTAAGTACGCCAAGGCTGACGAGAAAAAAATACCTGTATTCCCTTTCATCGATCCACTTCGGATCCAAGGCTTTGGCAGCAACGAGTTCAGTGAACTCCATGAAGATTAGTATATCATTTCCGTCGTTTATTGCCGATGAAATTCTGTCAATCACAATAATCGATATCTTGTTTTGCCCTTCCTCCGAGTATTGCGTCAGGTTTCTATAGTACCTCTTCCAAAAATGATGCATAAACCCTACATCTTTAGCATGGCTTATTCCGTATGTAAAGTTCACTTCACATCTGTCATTTTCCAAACTGAAGAACAGTCTACGCCTCTTTATATTCAGAATGTCGCCTGAGTCTTTATATTTAATTCCAATGCTTGTTGACAAATCTACCGAATAGTCAGTAAACTCTACCAACCGAGGCAGACCAGAAGATCTTTCAGGGGTTTCACATGTTTTGTTGTAGTATGGAGGGTATCCAGACACGTCCAGCACATGAACAGTCAGGTTCCAGAGTGTGGTGTTTTCAGTGATGTTGCGTTCGTTGCCGATTAGGATTTTCAGTTGATAAGTCGACTGTATTCGATAATCCAATGGATTGGCAACTTCAACAACGCCTTGGATCTCTGCTATCCGAAACCTCTCGTAGTCATTACCATCAACTAGTCTTGCCAACTGCAGGGAAGTGTTGTGACGGGCAACGACTGTTCCAACTGTGGCGTTTTCGGGAACAAACACGGTTGTATTGAAAGACGCCGTGTCCCCAGTTAGGCAGAATAAAGCAAAACTTAACGGAAGGCACATCATGCCGGAGGACCGTATGCTGACCATCATTGATGTTTGGAGAATAGGAAATCTGAGGTGGTTGAAATAAGAACTTATTAGTACATTCTGATAACATAAGTTGACTAGAATATAAACAAAAGTCGTACGCCATGACCGATTCTTTTTGTTTTTACTTTATTTATATATAACCTGACCAGGAAGTTCCGCTTTGTCGCTCTTGAACGTTAGCTTTGTTGCCTTAAACTTTCGTAGGTGATTGCCTTGTAATATGGATGCAGAAATGCAATATCCAAACTTTTGTGGAATAGCTTATATTCCCAAATCGTTGTATATTGTACTGACGGTTGCAAATGAAATTTATGAGTAAGATAAAGTATGTTCATTGAGGATGTTAAGCATAGTTTATCATCATCCCCATCGCTATATTGCTTTTTAAGGTGGGGAAACTCCAGATCTTTTTTACAGTGGATATAAATGTGCGTTTAAAAATCAAGAAACAGTTATAATGAAGTATATGTTCCAACTCACCAGTTTGAAGATTACAGTCGATCCCACAACACAGCTGTATCTGTATCTGTATAGCCAATATAACCTCCCCGCGGTGTAACACACCACTTGCTGGCGACGTCACCTCTAAAAACGCATTCCGTTATGAACCGACGTGCCTGTACTTCCGTGTGCGGAGGTTCACTTCCGGAAATATATTGCGCCGTGCGAAATAAAAAGCACAAAATGTAAATACGTACAAATTGCAGGGGGATACACCCCCCCTGTTTTCAGTCCTCGCTAAAGATTTTTCTTGGTATATTGCCCCGAATTGGTAGAGTGCTCGCTTTGTAACCGGGAGGTCGTGAGTTCAAACCCCGGCCGGGTCATACCAAAGACTTTAAAAATGGTACACACTTCTTTCTCTGCTTAGCACTCAGCACATATGAGAAAGAGTGTGGGAAGGTCAAACACACAGCACTGCCAGCGGACCAGCCCCCTGCTGTAGTGCCTTGCACAACTGTGTGTCGCCCAAGGGCTACAGAAATGGAGATGGGCACCACCCCTATGGCTCTGTCAAGAGCATGGGACCTTCTTCTAAAGATTTTTCTGGCACTATTTTAAGTGTGGAGGGATACGCTGCTCTTGTAGGGAATATAATGCGCCATTCGAGTATGCGGAAGTGAAACTTTCAACACGGAAAAGGAACAAAGCAGACGGGCATTTCTCCGGACGCAATGTGGCAAACAGGTGAGTTTTTTTAATTTGTATAATAATTAAACTCCAGTGAGTTGACGTGGTACCAATATTGACTGTTCAATTTCTGTACACCCACGTTAGTGACGAAGTGACTTAGCCTTGAAAAGGAAGGCTTGACTATTTTCGCCCGGACTTGGCGACAGGTGTTTTCCCGTAATGACGCAAAATTTTCGAATAGCTAGTCATGCAGGTATCCCATCTGTAACTTTCATTTCGATCTCATCATTCTCATGATCAGGGAATGTATTGGCCACACTGTGTTGAAGAAACCCAGTAGAATTCTATACAACGTATTCCTTCAAATTAATGGTCATTTTCTACTGTCTACTGTCATTTTCGAACCGCTCTCCTCAAAACCATTCGGCCTGTTAAGTTCAAATACTTTAGCCATGGTCCTCGTCTTTCCTGTGTACACCTCACACGTCTTCGCATTGGCACCTGCAGCCTAAACCACAGTCTCTTCACTCGAGGATTAGTCGACAGCCCAGCCTGTGGCTGCGGGTGCCAATGCGAAACAGTGTCGCATTATTTACTCCACTGCCCTGTGTACAATGCCCAACGTACAATTCTCCTTGGCAAACTCTCCAGGCTCTTAGGACACACCCTCAACTTTACAGCTTTGTCTGACAACGCCAAAATCTTCATTCTCCTCCGTGGTAGTCCCTTATGTTCACTCATTGCAAATTCCAACATTTTGACGTTAACTCAACAATTCATTACCACAACAAAACGCTTTCAATAATCATCCTCTTTCATCCTTTTTCTGTGTCCTACCATTTTATCTGTTTCATCATTGGGTGGGGAATTGGACTGCGCTCATAAACCTTTCAATATCTCTGTTTATTATCATATCGTACCATATTTTTGTTATTTCTTATCTCTTTGTACTTCATTTATTAAGTGGTAGCGTCAAAATAAGTCATGTCACTTGAGTGCGCTACCACTTTGTCCTGTATCATGTCATATTTGTGCGAATAAAAAAAAAAAAAATTAATGGTCGGGTCTATCCCCCGGTACCAGCCCACCGTGGCCTTCATGGCATATCCTCGGTACTGGCGGTGTTACCCGCCCGCCCAGACCAATTTGCGCACTCCGGGGAACTTTCGAACTTTCACGGGATGGGACGGGATTCAGTCACCACTACCTTGCTCACAATGGGAACGGCTATGATAAGAAAGATCGCCTGTTGGAAAAATCCCAAATGCTTAGCAGGACTGGGGTTGTGCTTTTGTGTTGAAACCTTCGTTTGTGTCTTCTTTGTTTGAATTTGAGCATCATATTCCCTACAATAGGCATACGAAACGCTTGGGTGTGACAATGTCGACGATGTAATTGAAGGTCAACAATGATATTACGTTGTAATAGTAATTACAATCATAATTAAACGTCACGGTCTACCCGTTAAGCTGGTGTATTAAACCACCAATCAGGGTTATACCCGTTGACCAACATGGGCCCAAGTAGAGCAGTTAGCTTGGCACATAATACGTCAGTTAAAACAGAAGTGCCTTGTGTAGTTGTCACGCCATTGACTTAAGTAAATGTTGATAGTTCCGCAATTATGTGACCCAAATCAAGGCCAAAACAAACGTGTGGAGACCAATTTAGACAAGAATATCATCAAAAGTAGAGGTACTTGGGTGTCTAATGTCACGCCATGACCACTACTTATAGCACAGGCGTGTGAGGTTGCATGGGGAAAACGATATGCGTTCGTCAGGTAAAAGTAGCTATGGACACAACTGGAATGCACAGGAGACGTTATGGTTGGGGGCACTAGAATGACCAGGACGGAGCTGTTTAAAAGCTGTTTACCCCTATGTTCGATTTTTTGTGTTTTATGTTGTACAATTGTAACGTTTTTGTTGATTCATTTGTTGAATATGGAGCCAGGGCCCCCTTGGAAATCAGTTGTTTATCAACTGAAGGGGCGACCCTCAAGATTAATAAATAAATAAAAAAAAGTAAGTATGGTAAGTCCTGTTTCACTACCTTCGAATTCTTTAGTGCAATGCCATAGCCTCCTTTGCAGGCGTTCTGGGTGCGGTCGGCGTAGTTCGCACGCTGTTTCCGGGGAGGCGTATTAGTGAAGGCGGTCAGAATTCTACGTGCAATCAGAAAACTTGCCCCCGGCCCCAAATGCCAACCGCACCGGGGAAAAATCAGCACCCCCCTCTAAGAAACGCTGCCCGCTACTGGAACGCCTGCAAAGGAGGCTAGCTAGCAATGTCAAAGGTATTCATGAATACGTCCTGGATGGGTTTGAATTTGTATGTTTTTTTTCTGTCTGTTAATCGATTCTGATGTTTGCCCTCGTAGGTTTGGAACAACCCACACGCCAAAATGATTTATCCTCGGACCCCCCATATGTTGTGTTTCCGAATCAACCTTCTTTTATTCTCCATCTGGAAGCCGGTTGGAGGCACAGCGTCTTTCAATACGACCGTGTTTATTCCCGAAAACGCCACAGTTGGAACAGTCGTTGCCCGTCACAACACTTCCCTGCAGTTGGCAAGACTAGTTGATGGTAATGACTACGAGAGGTTTAGGATAGCAGAGAGCCAAGGCGTTGTTGAAGTTGCCAATCCATTGGATTATCGAATACAGTCGACTTATCAACTGCAAATTATAGTTGGCCACGAACGCAACTTTACCAAAAACCCTACAATCTGGAACCTGACTGTTCATGTGCTGGACGTGTCTGGATACCCTCCATACTACAACAAAACATGTGAAACCACTGAAAGATCCTCTGGTCTGCCTCGGTTGGTGGAGTTCACAGATTATTTCATGAATCTCTCAACAAGCACTGGATTAAAGCTCAAAGACATGAATGATACATACAACTACAGAAAAGATACAGCATACTTTAGTGTAGAAAATGACATATGTGAAGTGAATGTGACGTTCGGATTCAAACATGTCCAAGATGTAGCAGTTGTTCATAAACTGTTTAAAGATGGCATCTTAAAAAGGATCCAATACATTGTGGCAGAAGACAACAATGTTACATTGACTCTGATTGACAGAGATTCAATTCGAGATCCTGATTACCCACAATTCACTCCGCCCATTATATTTTCCGAACTCGTTGCTTCTAAAGGTTTGGATCCTATGTGGATTTGGAACGATAGATACAGGTATTTCATTCTCGTCAGCCTTGGCGTACTTAAAACAGCTACGCCTGTTACATTGAAAATTGTAGCAACTGATGTAATGGCCCCAAGTCCATACGGAAAAGCAAATGCCACAGCTCAAATTACAATCAAACTTGTTGGTTGTCCACATGGCAAATACGGTGCGTTCTGTGACAAAAACTGCATATGTAAGAACGAAGCCCGCTGCCATGGATTCAATGGGGCCTGTCTGTGTGCTCCTGGTTGGAAGGGCGTGGCATGCGATATACCGACCCCAGCAGTCGCTATTGACGTCAGTCCCGAAGGAAACATGTACATAACCGGCAATGTTTCCCTACAATGCCGTCCTGTCCATATCAATGTCTCGTCCATGACGTGGTGGTTTCGGTCATCTGGCAACAACAATTCCAAAGTTTTCATCCAAACTTCCAGTAACATTTCCATCCACCCGATTCTACCAGAGACCAACGGTGTGTACACGTGTGAAGCCGGCACACCTGATGGACAGACACTCGAGAGAAACTACGTCTTAGAGGTGATGGACTGTCCTCCCGGTCTTCACGGGGAGCGTTGTGACAGGCCGTGCGACTGTCTACATAACGTTGGCTGTGACCGTTGGACGGGGTGTGTATGTGAGGCCGGTTGGACAGGCCCTACTTGTGACACGACTTGCCCCTCGGGAAAATTCGGGACAAACTGCGAACAACCATGCCGATGTGAAAACGGCGCGGAGTGCAACCCTTTCAACGGTACTTGTATCTGTCCGCCGGAACTGACCGGGAAATACTGCGAAGGGGAGGAAAGGAGTCCAGTTCATAAGGCACAGCAGACTTTATGGTTTTTGATCATGCTCGTTTTCATCCTTCCTGTCGTGTTTGTCATAGTTGCTTGCATAGTTATAAGAAGAAGGAGAAGAAGAAAATTTCTAAGGGGTCAACGTCAACAACCAGTCCGTGAGGAACTCCAGCTTCTTGGTGTCAATCAACAGCCAAACATGACAGAGACGCTAGCGTCATGGGAACGAGACCCGCAGTACCTGACCCTTGGTGAGTTGGTCGGACTTGGGACGTTCGGCCATGTAGTAGAAGGAACCTTACAATTACCGGGAGAACTGCCGGTAAGAGTAGCCGTCAAAATTGTGGATCGCAACCAAGCTAACGTCCACGCGGACTTTTATCGTGAGGCCGACATACTGGCTCATCTTTTCGACGAATCCTTACACATACAGGATGATGTAAAAGTTATGCACCCCAATATCATCCAGTTGTACGGCGTGGTGACCCTGTCCGACCCGAAGAGAATAATACTAGAATTCGCCCCTCACGGAGACCTTCAGATGTACCTGACCAGACTCCGAGACGACATGAACGCGGTGAACTGGGCCACTCTGCTCGGCTTCGCCGTCGATGTGTCGAAGGCTCTACAGGAGTTAGAACGAGTCAGGATTGTCCATCGCGACGTGGCCGCCCGGAACGTGGTCATCTCAGACCAAATGGTCGCTAAGCTGGCGGACTTCGGTTTGGCCCGAGACGTCTACACCAACACTGTGTACGAGCGGACCAATCACCACGGGCGGGATGAGTTACTACCGCTGAAGTGGATGGCGCTGGAGTCTCTCCGGTATGGAGAGTACACCTGTCAGAGCGACGTGTGGTCGTTCGGTGTCATGCTGTGGGAGATTGCCAGTCTAGGAGAGGAGCCCCGCTACCCTGGACCTTTCCGACCCAACTGTTGTGAGATGGTGAACATGCTCAGACATGGAGTCCGCATGGAGAAGCCTGAAGAATGTTCTGTTGGGTTCTACAGGCTGATGTGTCAGTGCTGGTGTGATTTTCCTGACGACAGACCGACTGCTGCTCAACTTGAAGAAAGACTTGCGGATCTAGTTGAGACAATCGAAGACGGTTCGGTTGGCTGTTTGGTAGTGTGGGAATCTACTGTCTGACAATGCCCATGTTAACCCTACCCTTTTAAGTTTTGGTATTTTCCTATTTTGACTGCACTGTACACTTGTCGGAACAAAGAAAAGGGACCTGTGGCTATTTTGAGGAAATGGAATTCGCCACGGAGATGCTGTGGATAGACGTATCATCGTCAATACTCACCACTTTACAGGTACACAGGGTGAGAATTGTAAATCTATGTAAATGTAAGGCAGGTTTTCGTTCCATTGTTGTATTGCTATAGATATTTTTAAGAAGTTTAAACAGATGCTGTACGAGGTGTCTTTTGTAGGTTTTATTATTCGCAAATTGAGAAGACAGCGAAGTCTACAAAAAATCCTTAGGTAAGCTAGGTAGTAATCATAACCGCATCAACATGTAACAGGTACATTTAAGTATTTTTTCTTGTATTTACTTAACTTGACAAGTAGACTGTTTTCATGGTATCACCTAAGCAACGTACAAATAGAAAAATTATGTATTGATCTAGAAAAAACTGTAGTCGTAGTGCTTTTAAACATTTTCTTGACATATTGTGAATATGGCATTTGTTGGCTAGGATCTACTTTAGTTACCGGTAGAACACTTAAGTTACCGGTATATATGTGTATTTACACCGCTATTTTACTGAGTTGTTTTGGGGCACAAAATACTGTGAACGGATAAGAAAACTGGTCAAGAGTTCATTATGCATTGCTGTATTACGTATTAGTCGGACTATCTACAGCTGGGTCCTTGTCCAGCAGCTGCAGTAATCTTGAGTGAAGTGTGGCAGCGCTTATGCTCAAGCTTCTCAGTTCTTCTCTCAAGGACGTTTCCTGAATAAAAAGGAGAACAGATTTGTTTTACTATAAATCTGTATCACAAAGAAATTTGTGCGTCAAGCATGCTGCATGGTTCAAAATACATTTACAAAATACATTTGTTTGCAATTTCGGAGATTCACATGTCAAGTTAAAGCAATCGATGATTAATGAATGAACGAAGGCTGAAAAATAAAATACCTTCAAGCGTTTCTGATTTTGCATAAAATCATCTTACCTCAGTTCCACTGTGGACCATTAGGTGGCGCAATATCGTCTTAAAGGCGCCGTTAATGTTGTGTTTGGCGTTTAGTCCGTGGCATGAACCATTGGCACAAGGAACACCTATAAGAACAAAGGAGAATGGAAAAGTTGGTGTATTCGACGCCAGACTGTATATGCATTTTGGCGACGCCTGAGTGGCGAACCTTACAATATACTAGTAGTATATATTAACCAGTTTGGAAACATTCTAGTGATTCATTCGGGATTTGTACTATTTACACGCATGCGTAGCGAACATCTGTTTTACTCGGAAACATTGCAATGGGGATCAATGGCTCCTCAGAGGCAGACCTGGCCAGGACGGGCATGATGACTTCAGCAGGTCTTACAAATACCACCCCAACAACAATAACAAACACAACAGCACTGGGTCACGCAGTATTTGGTTTTCCTGGCATGTTAAGTCTGCACATGTGCAGAAGAAAAAGGAGTAAAATATCCTCCATATGAAATTGACGGGAGGGGGGGGGGTAAATGAAAGAACTAGCTAGTTGTAGCTATTAAATAGTGGATAATATTCTCGAATTGGGGGAAAGGAGTTATTTTATGACGTACCAACATCCCTTCTATCTATCCGGCAATCCGAGTCCACCGTGCACTTCCGTTCCACGTTGCTGACGTCATCCAGGTCAGTCAACTTGACCTTGCCCCCCACCCACACGAACTGTTCGACCTTGAAATCCGCCATGAGAAGAGACCCCATCGGGGAGTGCTCCAGATAGTTCAGCAGACCGGCTAGGTCGATGGCGATCTAGAAAAACATTAAAGATATAATTATACGTTTTACAACTATAACGTTACGTTTATTAAAATTCTTACCCGAAGGGTAATTGCAAGTAACAGGAAAAACAATGAAGAACGGTATAACATGGCTACTCTAAGCTAAATGCTAAGTCTAAATCTAACTTGTTTTTAAGACCAGTGAAAGACGAAAAACATTCTTTCTGTAATGCGTGGTTTCTACCAGCAAACAAAGAGAAACTAGCTATATATAGCAAGATAGAGGATTTTAGAATCGTCATGCTTACATGTATCTTATGATACTGAGAAGAACCATTGCGTACACGTACCAAAAACTAGATGTTGCTAAACGCTATTTTTAGCTTTGTTTTTGATAATTATTTCAAACCATACACACGACAAAAACAGTTTGTGGATGGTTTAAAATATTTATCAAACGTATGTCGTCACTACAACAGGTTAACGTCTTTCAACGCTTTGTTTTGCTCACACCATTGCAGTAAAACAATACCAACAGTGATACCCAAAGGCCCAAGTTATTGACTAAATCCATACCTTCAGCCGCATTTTCCAGTCCAGTTTGCGCGCTCTTCCTACGTGGAATTTAGTGCCCATTTCTGTCACGGACACAACGCCATGGTCCGCCAGATTCTCACCCATTTCTTCACTTTTCACACAGTACCCAAGCAGCTGAGAGCGAGAACATATCAACACCATCTTTAACGTACACAGCTAGAAATAGAAAAAATGCACTATACAAAAGCCTTTGCATCCCATAATCTACAGAGAACTACGTCATTGCGACAAGACGTTGACCATGTTTTGGCAGCTCACATTGCCCGAGCACATTTTTTACTTTCTTGTGTAGAAAAGCTCCGCCTGAGAGGCGTTACCAAAATGCACAGTATTTCGTGGTAAATCATTACTGCGGAAATCCTCTTACCTGCACGATGTTTGGGTGTTTCAGCTGCTGGAGCAATAAGATCTCCTTCAACAGTTTGTAGTTGGGAAAAACAAAACATTGGTTCCATCCGCTGTGTTCGCGCGTCTTCTTACACTCCCTTACGTCTTTCACAGTCGAAATAACTCGCTTAACGGCCACCCCTTGGCCTCTGTAATCCCCCAACTCCACAACTTTTGTAACACCTCTTCCCATTGGACGACTTATTCTAATTTCCGCGATATCCTGGCAGGTAAGAAGAGTAAGAAGCGCGGTTCGATTACCGGGAATTTCGGCAATTCTCATTGGCTGAAGCTGTGATAGCCAGGGTCCAATCGCCTCCTCCGACACATTCGCCAGCTTTGCGATGTTTTTCAGCTCCTCGCTTAGATTGGCCCGCTGTTGGTCCAATTTTTCAAGATGAGACAATCCCTCCCAAAGGAGTTTCGTCATATTTGTCCCCTCTGTTGTTGTTGTTGTTTGATGGCTGTCGCCATCTGACATGTGATTCAGCCTGTATCCCGAGTAGGTCAAATCGAGAAACGCGGAGACTAGCACGTACACAAGCAGCAGAGGGATTAGGAGAGAAAGTTTCCTTTTGTGATGAACGTTACGATGTCGGACCATGGTGCGACTTCTGGCTTATTTGGCACACCTAGAAAGAAAAAAAAAAGATACATTTCAGCATGAAACAGTATATCGACGCTAACATAAAACAAGGATTTGCTATCGCAAACCTGTAATGAAACATACAAGGCTTTATGTTTAAAGTCAATTAAAGTCATGAGCACAACGCCACGCACATGTGATTTACTTTTCTCTGCTTAAAATCTTATTAGCCGTATAGCCTCTCCTGTTTTTCAACTACATTGTCAAAATGTGTGCTAACGAAGTACACCGTGACCGTAGAACGAACATTATGATCTTGAAAGAAAATGTTTAAAGACAGAAGATTTAATGGGAAAAATGCCCAGCTTAAAAATACTAGAGGTATGTGAACAACAACGGTAACAGCTAGCAACAAAATGAGTTTTTCAGTAGCTATGTGCATAAACAAGATACTTACTGTGTTGTTGGACTTCTATAAACGCTGGCGACAAGCTATGTTTCAACAAGCCATTAAATGCAAAAAACAACCCGGCTCATCGTATCATGTATGCTACATTATAAGTCCTTTATCCTGGAGCAAAATGAGAGTTGCTCTAGCTCTGCCCGTAACTGTCTTGTTGTTACGCAGATAACGATTCCTAAAACCACGAACGTACGAAAACATCGCTCTATATACTCGCCGATTAGGCTTGTTTGGACTTGACCTTTGTTACCCCACATGCGTGTTGAGTTATATATACATGTAGCTAATGGCATGTGATCTCTGTACCATGGAGAACCACTTAAGGGCACTTAGTGGCAACTGTTTACAAGATTTCACTGCTAATCCTTGGACTGCTGTACGTAAACAAAGCAGAAACTTGAGTAGGCATAGTCCTAACTGGGCAGTTCCTAAACAGAAGACACGAGCCTTATAGGATCCTGATGATAAGATGAGATATCTCTTGTTTTGGCTTTTATACCGTATCGCTAAACACGTTTCTTAGATATGATCGCTAGGTGTGTTTTTGGGTCTGAAGACATGAAACAGGAAAACGTCGCAAGGTTTCAGAAAGGTTTACCAGACTTGTAGTGACAGTGACACCTCTCCCATTGACGGTATCTATGGATGTGTGTTTTTCACTGTATTTGGTAGCATCACTACGCGCATACGTCAATAGCTAGGAGCAACAGAAACGACTTTTAAAACAGGGCTACCCTAAAGTCCGGTCACATACGTCGTACGATCGTCGTGCGATCGCAACCTGAGGGCATTCTTGGGATAGTCGTGCATGTGCCGTTAAAAAATTAGGTGTCTTGTTAAGGAAAGGCATCCTTGTCGGCTGTTGGTTCTGACACAGCATGCTTGAAATAGCTCGTATCTGCGTAGCTGGGTGTTTTCTTCGCGACGGGACTAACAGATGGGTTGTTTGGGTTTTACAGCAAACAAAGCCGGCCATTAGTGGCTGTGTGGATATTTTAGGGATCCCGCTGCTTTTCTTATCGGCAACTTTAATGACTATCAACGGTGTGTATCGCCACAATACTAGATAACCTGACGCGAGGTCGGTCCAAAAACACATTCCGCGGCACGTACTTTAGGGTGAGACGAACGCCACCAGGACAGACCTAGGTACAGGTAAAGCGGGCGACCTCGCTCAGATTGAGGACAAAGTACTACGTCTTTTCATTAGCTCGTATTGGCAGAAGTGGCGAAGGTTTGAAATTGTGGAAGTACGTTTTAATTGAAACTTCTTAAACTGACTTTTCAAACATCAACCAACAATAGAAAACAGATAGCTAGGAGCGACAAAAAAAGTATTTTCAAACAGGGCTCACATACGTCGTACGATCGTCTTGCGACCGCAACCTGAGGGCATTCTTGGGATAGTCGTCTATGTGTCGTTAAAAAAATGAGCTGTCTTGTTAAGGAAATGGCTGTCTTATATCCTTGTCGGCTGTTGGTTCTGACATAGCATGCTTGAAAATTCAACATCAAAATCATACGGCGGCCTACGACGAATGTGGACGCCCCGTTATGGGTTTGTAAAACTGTGAGCAAACTCTGTGAAACCTGGTAGATTAGTCCCATAAAAATCTCAGTCTGGCTTTGGTATTTCAACATTTGTCCGGGATGCCGGCAATGATCGTAAACCGAAAATTGTCAGCGAATCTAACCCTGTAAATGGTTGAAATTTCGAGTCCGCTTTTCAAGATACAAGGTGACTTAAGTGGGAGTCAGTGTTGCACACTGAATTAAAACCGATTTACAATTAAAAAATCAGAAATCCTTAATAAGGTGATTACAGAGGTTACTTGGCGAAGTAATAGTCGGCACTATTATCATGACTTAAACTGTCTTAAAATAACATTTACACTGGTAGGACAGACAGAAGCTAACATGGACATATTCTTTGGACTTCGAGACTCTTTTCCCTCACGAAATGGTTTGAGTTGAGTCAAAAAATATTTTCAAAGACGCAGGTACCTACCTCAATATCAGTGTATAGCGTCCTCCTAACAGATGAGACAGCAGGAATGAACGAGTGCCTTACACCTTCGCAAATGCTTTCACACTGCTATAAATAGATACGTCGCTGTCCTTAAACGCCACACGGCGTGACCCTACCTGTTCGATGACGAAAGCAGTAAACAAGCAGTGACCAATCAGACGCCTCATTTTTTCACCACTGACCAAAACAATGCCATGGCAACCAAGATAAACAAACGGAGTTTTCGTGTAAACGTTAAAAACACGGCACTTATAATGTAGCATAATTACTTGCGATGCATTTCCTCATAGACTTTTACAAAGACAGTCTCCTTAGTAACCAAAACTGACGTAGTATCAGCAATCTTGGCAGGTAAACTTTTTTTCTCGAAGAAGCTTGGTTTTCTAGAGATTTCAATGCAGATCTAGTAGATCTTAGTAAAACGTAATGAAATCCTACAGCCATCAATCGTTTTACTTTATAATTACTTCACTTAACCGTTGCTATTTCATATTGTTATTTGTTTATTGTCCAGTTATGAGGGCTAGCCCTTTATAATAGCCTCCGGCTAGTTGGGCAGTCCTGACTGTATATCTTTTATGCAGTTTAATAAATCAAATCAAATCAAATCAAATCAAATCAACCCTGCGTAGCTGCCTAAACAGGTAAACAATACAAATTTGCTGCCAAACGGCTACCTTAGCAGGCTGAAGGTTAAGTTACCCATGCTTGTACACCCAGGTCATTTTGACCCGTTAAATGGATTAAACTGGACAACTACAAAACGATAAGGATGACTGATGTTAGTGTTAGCGTAGTGAGTTATGGGGAAAAGCTTGTGCTGGGGTCCATGTACTAACCGAGGGGCGCCAGCTATCAAGGCTACGCACTTGAGTGGAACAAATCACGGAAAACTGTAGACTGTACATACTAAGAGATAAGCCATATAGGACTGTATGGGGGAGGGGGCAGGCTGTCATTTTTGTTAAAAAATACCAATCTCTCTTACAGGTAAAAGAACTGAGACATATAAACAACAAGAAACACGTATTGTAGTAAGAACTCGGAACTACTCAGTGGATAACCAATAAGGTATTAGGACCAGAAAAATCAATATCAATCCTATAACTTTGTGTGTATGGTGTGGGGGAGGGGGGCATTGCCATCGGAACCAATGGTTCAACCTGGCTATGGCTGACCAGAGCTATTCCTGCTGGCCAACTTGACACATGACGACAGTGGTTTGGTATGTATAAAACTATGATATCAGTCACTCTGTTTACTGTGTGTGTTATACATAGCAATTCATGATCAAAACATTCTGCTGTCAAATCATTTACGTTATGTGCATGCAATAATGATAGACTCAACATGGGGGCATTGAGGTGATTCAAATAGCAAATTCAAGTACATATTGATATGTGACAACCCATGCATTGTACATATAGGGCAATATTTCAAAACATGTCTAGGCTAGAAATTCCAACAATAATTGTAAAAGCACATTTTCACCCCACACTGCAAGGTACTAGTATATTAGTCTCTTACTTAGTATGTTTGTCATATACCAGTAGATGCCATGCATTGTACCGCGCTCATATAATTGTTGTGCAATAAAGTTTATTATCATCATTAAAAAGTGTCATAAGATAGTCTGGAACCATTGTTTTAACCCTCTTCATCATATAATATCTTTTAGTCTCAATATATCATAGAGTGGAACTCGCTGCCACCAAGTGCAGTAGGGGCATCATCACTAGATAGCTTTAAACAACATCTATAGTTAGATGTGCAAAGGTTGGGTGTAACAGGTCGTTCAGCGTAATATAGGGCCGCGTGCGTGCGAAGCTGGTGTGTTATGCTGAAGGGCTTATACTAGCTAATATATACAGATGCAGACAGTATAGGCTAACATAAGAAGCAAGGACACTTCGCTTATCTATTAAAACATATCAATCGTTCAATTTGGTTCAGAAGAGCCTACCTAAGCATTAACACCATGGGCTTGAATCTTGGTCTAATGCTTGGCTTGACTGGCCTTCAGTGCTTAAGTAGTCTGGAACCAAACTTTTCTGTCAACCAGACTTCATTTCTTCACTTCTATTGCAACATAGTATGGCTGTGTTCTGAATACTAGTATCATTACATACTTAGCAGTGTAAAAGCAGCTGCAAAAACATATGTCAATCTGTATGTCACATTGGATTGTACCCAAACTGAGCATAATAGGGCTCTTGTGGTGGGTTTACTCAGCAAAGACACTCATAACAGTGGATCCGGATGTCATAATACATTTGAAACCCCGGGGGAACCCAAGGTGTACTAGTACATGTATTATGGAAGGTATGTAGACATACAGACAAAACTGGAAAACTCTTCTATGATATGTGTTCATGAATTGTTCAATCACCTTAATATATACTATGTGAACTATTTCATTCAAAATCTTTGTACAGTTTCCATCAAAATACTAACATGAAAGATACTGTTATATGCCTACAAACTTTCAATATGTTACAACCTTACTATTAGTAAGGTAGGGGGAGGGGGGCAGCAACACCGGGAGACCGAGACGATATTATGATAAATTGAGAGAAATTTGCAATATCAAGAGACAGTTCTATCTAAAATCCGATGTAGATACATTTGTACCATCAAAAGTATATTCGGCACATCTAAAAGGCAGAATGAAGTAGTTTTGAGGGAAAATAGGCCGCATTTACCTGAGAAAATGTATTCACGGGATGACCGGACATCTTGACAACTCAGTCCCATTCGAGATTTCCCGCGTCTTTTGGACGATTACATTTTCAAATAGGTAGAAAGGCCACAAGCTTGCTCTGTCTGATGGGAAAGCTAATTACGTTAAAGTCTAGCTATTTCAATCAAAGAGTCATTCCCTATATTGATAACGCAAATATCACTGATATGGATAAATGTTTCCCAGTTAAAATATTACAATGTATACACATAATAATTTTACACCCTATTCAAGTGCACTGTGTCACATGGACTGTGTCATATTCAGTCGGAGGGGAGTTGGTTTGTTTGTTTTTATTTATTTTACCAGGGGGAACAGATTGCCTGAGGGCGCTTTTTAATGTCCCTGGGGGGAAAACCCCAAACAAAAGCACTTACATCAGAATACAACAAAAGTAACAAATAAATTTACGCAAATTACTAATTGATACAAAACCAAAGTAACTTAAATAACATACATGATACATAAAATCATACTACACTTAAAAATAAACAAACTTAATAATAATACTACATTGTAATAAAGCACAGAAAACAAACTAATTAAATATGGCAAATAATGTAAATAATATTGATAAAGGAGCGGAATTTGCATATCAATGTTAATGAACAAAAAGCAAAATTAACAACAATAGAAACTAGAGTTCCACGACCTCATACCTTCGCCAAATGAGGTTAACCTTTATGACTGATGAATTATAGATTTCCCCCTAATTATGTAAATAAGATCCTCATTTGCATGGATAACATCACTTGATCATATTCTCCTCCCAATGGCAGTGTTATCTTAACAAAGGCCATTCTAGCATTTCCTCATAGATTATGCAAATGAGGTTCTGATTTGAATACGTTATGTTGAGTGATGTTCACCTCCAGTCAACTTCGAAATGCGCAAGTATGAAATTGCCAACATCAACCACTATGGAATTATAGTATTTTCTTATTAATTATGCAAATTGGGTCCTCATTTACATAATTAATATATGGCAGTGTTGCTCTCATTCTTAATTACATATGTCACAAGGTAGAATAGTCCTATCATAGACGGTAGCTGAATTATAGAATTCCCTCATTAATTATGCAAATTAGATCCATAATTGCCATTTAAATATGTCAAGCATTACTTAAGCTACCTACACACCAAATATCAAGACGATCTGTCAAAGGGTTATTGGGTTATCCTACTTTAAACATTTTCAAACAAACGCTCCTGCAGTTCGAGAGCAAGCCACTAGGGGGCCCAAACTTATGTCACTTCTTCCCGAGCACAAGAGCTACCTACCATCCAAAAATCATGACCCTAGCATGTCCAGATCATGAGATATCAAAAACCGGAAGTTTCGCTGCAGTACCATAACAAGCCGCCAGGGGCCCAAAATCTAATCATTTCGAGGTCTCATCAAGACCTACGCACCTACCAAATATCAAGATAATCCATCTAAGCCTTCTCAAGTTTTGCTGTTGACACACACACACACACACACACAGACACACAGATACACACACGGCCACGAAAACATAACCTTCTTAGCGAAGGTAATCATATTGGAGTATTGGAGAGAGTCAAGTGAAGAGATTTAGGCCTTGTAGTACTGATAGCAAAACCATTGACCATTGCAGTAGTCATTATCAAGACATACAAGTCAGATTTTTTAAAAATTCCTTAACAAGTAGTTACTAGGATAAATACATTTGCACAGTCAACTCGTCATAGATAATATACTGTAAATTCCTGTTAAAAATAGTACAATATTGCTATTTGGTCCAAACTCCATGTTTAAACCTAAAGGTTCTACACCTTCCTTATGATCTATAATTGCAAGTTATATTGTTTTATTAGCCACATTCTGTAATATTATATAACGTTACATTTCAAATATACAAGAAGTTTTCTTGTTTGAATAAAGTGTTTCTTTTTTCAATCTCACACGTCACAATTTGACCTATCATTAGATATGTGTAAGCTTCTTTCTACTAGACGGCGATCACTGAGCGACCGTTGAGCGACCAAAATTGTATTCGCGTGACCCTTGATTTTATAGTTAGAATATGGTGCAACATGCAAAAATATGATTAAAAAGACTACAAAGCATACAAAACGTACAAAAAATTCGTTCTTAGTGAAATTCATTCAGCGATCCGTCAAATCTTTTGTCCTTCATTGGTCGCTCGGTGTCGCAGCCTCTAATTGAAACGGGGGTGTTAATGACGTCATTCTTGAAACTTGATACATCATCGACGTCCTAAGTTCCCCTCTCCCTGAAGACGAACGTGTCTCTGTCTGGAGCGTTGAAGATCCTCCACACTTGCTTCATGTCTGCTCCGTCCCAGCTGACATGGAACTTTTGAATAATCTGTACGGTTGAGAAGAAGAAACTTCATCTAATAAGATGTTATAGAAAATGATAATTGTACAACTCTATCCAACCGGTTACTTGTGTAAGCCGGTTCACGGCTAAACTGCGCATACGCGAGGTCAGAGGTAAAGGCACCTAACTAGTAAACCGTACTATGCTTCAACTTCGACATATTACCCACTATGCACCGCACTGCGTATACGCAGTTTAACTTAAACAATGAACCGATATATTATTTAACGTCGTAAATTCCTTCTTAAGTTTCTCTATCGGGATATCTTGTCTGCATATAGAACATCTGCTGTCTATTCGTCATCTTAACTTAAACATGCCATACGTACGTTTGGTCAAAGTTGTGCTTGCTCCAGGTTTGCCCGAGTCATGAAAATCACCATAACAACACCTCAACATACTCACCCTGGCGAGCCCCAGGTATACCTCTTGTTCCGCAAAACGCCGACCTGTTGATGCAAAAGCGTAAGTACACATCGAAGAGCAGACTAGAGGGTAGGTTCTGTGTGTACGGTTCTCCCTATGAACTACAAACCCTGCTACAACAAGAGGTCAGAGATCTCAAACCTCCAGGAATACAAACACAAGCAAACACAGACAAACACACCCAAAACAATACTTTGGTACTCGAAGGTTAATATGATTTTACGCTCTATATTCCTGTATTCCCTACAACATGCATGATTGTTTAGAATGGTATCGGTATTCATACTTGTATGCATTTATATTTCATTTTTATTAGTATTTATTCTTCCATGCGAGAACCAAAAACATATTTCAGTTACCAACACACATCCTTGGTCCATAACCAAAAGGCAGAAGGGAGAATGCCTGGACATTTGATGACCCAGTCCGGAGCCATCTCTCCGGTGAGTATGTTTCCGGTTCCGGATAATACTCCGGAAGTGTGCTGATGACGTTCTGTGCCAGAACAACAATGGTCTGGAAGACAAACATGGAAGTTCTTGATTCAACGTTGGTTGCGTCTCGAATTTCTGTTTCTTCTTTACATGGGACATTATTGATTATCCATATCGAAAATAAAACTTTTCTTATGCATAAAATATATACAAACTCAAGATAGCATGCATATGCCAGCTATTAAGAAGTCTGTCCAGTACAATTAAGTTATGTAGGCTACAGGCAGATACCTGTAGGCCGATCCTGACTGTCCGTCACAATTCCCAGCTCAGCCAATGAGAAAATGTCAGTTATCTGTTCAGCCAATGACAGAGTGGCCACATGTCCGTCAAATATATCTACGTTTTGACGGAGGTGGTTGGAGCTAAAATAAAGTGGTTCTACCTTGGCAGGCACGTGATAGCCCGACAGCACCACGTCACGGGTCAAAGTTCGCGCAGTGTTCAGTACAGTCGGGTACATCCTAAAGGGATTAAAAGGACATATCAACCAAAACCAAACCCAACTAACAAGAAAATATCGGAGATTTCAGACTCCCGGATGGTATTTTGGCTTTTCTTAACATTCAAGGTCACTCCATTTCGTTTGTCTGAACTTTTGACCGCATGTCATGCTGGCAGTCAGTCTTTCTCCACCCATGTGCTGTCAACCTACGCTAAAATTCACCCCATTTCCTGTATCTGACCTTTTGACCTGTCATTCTGCTGTTAATCTCCTCACCCACGAGCTATCAACCTACTTTGTCTGGAAAAAAACACACACAACTCAGACACCCCAAAAAAATACTCCCTAACAACCATATGGACTTTCTGCGTGCGAGCATATATCATATAACAATACATTACAAAGATAAATGTCGACATCATTCTAGTACGAAGATGCATGGATGCTTATAGGATACTCTTTAAGTAGATTTCAGCACCTGAATGTCTCCTTGACCACAGCACGAAGATAGTGCATCTTGCCCAACACCCTGTCGTCTATGGGCTGCCCTGGTGGAACTACCTCCAGGATCTCCTCGTACAGCTTTTGTTGAGTATCGGGATTTTTCGCCAGGCAGAATAGATTAAACACCAGGGTGTGTGCCGTCTGATATTGATTATTGTAGAAGAGAAAATCCAGAAAACATTAAGCTTGTTAGGGCCACATCCTTCATTTTTATTATTAGGAAAGACAGTAAGGAAATAGTATGGCAACTGTTACATTTTCGTGGACACTCTGAAAGTGTTTGTCTTAGACTTAGATGGGATAAGTATCCAATTCCTGTCGTCTGGTTCGAGGGACTATGCATGTAGGGCAGTTCTTGCCAGTCTACCGCAACTTCTACTTATTTCAGAATATTTTTAAATATTCTTTAACAACCAAAATGTAATCTATGCATAGCACATAAATTTTCAATGTATGAACAATAGATCTAATGGACTTTTGAAGCAATTCTCTTAAATGTGACTATACATTATCATCAGAAGACAACCGGGAAGTATGTAATCCTCGGCTTCTTCGGCATATACACAAACCCACAGCTCAGCCACCCAAAACAATACTTCCGTGCCCGGAAATAATGATTTGATTTTGTTCCATTGATATCAAGGAAGGCTCACCGTATCAATCGCACCGTTCAACAAATCCACCGCCATCAGAGTGGCCTCGTCCAAGGTCATGTCCTCCCGGGACAGAAGGTTCGTCAGAAAATCTGCTTCCTCTGGAGGCTCTTCCATTTGGCGGAGTCCTTCCAGCCTTTCTCCGATCATCTTTTCTGCAACGCTAAAGTACGATCAGATTGACTCATATTGCACAGAATTCGTGAACCAAAACAAAGGTAACATGAAATCTGACATTTCAGACTTTCGAGAAGTTTGCACTCCTCCGCTTCCTGGATCCCCCCATGTCGACCTGTTAGCTCCCGGCCGAGACCTTTGACCTCCTGCCGGACAAACAGATACACAAACCCAAAGCTCAGCCACCCAAAACAATACTTCCGTACGCGGAAGTAAAAAGCACCAGGAAGTCTATACCGCCCCCGTCTCTGTAGAGTTTGCATGCTCAAGTAAAACGTCATTCGTTCTAAACGGTGAAGATACATACAGTACCTTGTAATGGTGTCCATGGCTCTCTCAAACTTCTTCCATCCAGGAGTGCTGACGTACTTGTACAGGGGAAGCGACATTTGAAGCTTGGCGAAGAAAAGAAAGAAGTCGTTGACGGCTAAGATCATCCGCTGTGCGTCCGAGTCTTCGGGTAGCTGATCCAGCGTCAGGCAGCCAAGACGTCTGCCCAGAACGACGAGACTCAAGGCTGAAAAATAAACATTCTTACAGCTTGAGTGACAGCCATGTTGTTTGTATCCTAATGAAAGAGGTGCCATTGGTCGTCCACAAAAGCAATGATCCAACACTCATCGACTCAGGACATCACAAAGCTAACAAGAAATCAAAGATGTCAAACCTCCGTGAAGTTTTTAGAATTGTAAACGTCTTATTTTATTCGTTTATTGTCAATTTCTAGCTGATTCCGCGGACTTCACTGTCACTTCCTCCCAGCCTGCGGGGAGACCATTTTGACCTCCAATTTGACGTTCCTTTCAGTCTGCAGTTATACCACTTCCCCTCACCTGCCTGTGACTGTACTGCTTTCAAAGAACTACACAAGAAAACAAATAAGCAAACAAACATACAAACAAACAAACAAACAAACAAACGAACAAACACACCGAAAACAAAACTTCAGTATATGGAGGAAATCACAAAGACTCACATTCGAGCCCCCATTTATACAGGAGCTTGGTAAAGTCGGGAACCTGGCCAGCGGCCTCGCCCTTCTGTACGACCTCCCGTATCAGCCCGACCAGCTCCCGGGACACCTCATCCTGCCAGGCGGCGTACGCACCCACCGCCTTGGGGCGCATCATGTCCTTGTTAACGGAACTTCGGACACGGAACCACTCTTCTCCGTTTCTGAAAAAAAAGACGTAAAATTGGCAACGGAAAGCTTATATTTGAATGAAAAGAAATGCTCTTTCCTATTAACTTTTCCCGAAGCCAGGGTTGTCCTTTGACCACTGATCATGATCAGGATTTTACAAATGTCCCCCCCCCCCCAATAAAAGCTTCTAGTAGGTCCGTAGACCGGCATCCAAACGCGAATAAAAAGGGGGTTCACGCCAGGCAAAGAAAATATTGAATCAGAAAAGCAGTAAGCAACAACTGAACTTACATATACCTACCCAAACATTGTTATATGGTTTTTTATTGACTGACTAACAAGGAGAAGTTAGTGAGGTTGTTCTGATGCCAATCAGTGTTGCCAGAGATAAGGTAAAACAATGTATTTCAGGTGAAAAGGATAGACGAAGCTTACAAAAATTGTCTTGAAATAAACACATTTGACTTTGAGTAAAATGATAGCGCGATCAAACAGAAGTCAACTTACAGCAGGGCGACGCCTAGCGGTTTCTTTTTGAGTCGGCGGTATGTTGCCACGGATTCCGGAATAGGTCTCTCCGGATGCCTCCCGTCATTCCGGAATACCGTCTCGATGTCCTTGGGGTCACAAACGAACACCATGTCCTGCGGGCCTATCTTCTCCCGGTAGATCTTTCCGTACGCCTTATACCGTTCAATTGTGGAGTTGGCCATTTTTGTGTGTATTGGAAAACGACCTGGAAAAAATGAATAATACGTTACTCAATTGGTTTGTAGGCTCAGGGGCCATAAACCACAT
Source organism: Branchiostoma floridae x Branchiostoma japonicum (assembly GCA_013266295.2). Taxonomy (NCBI): domain Eukaryota; kingdom Metazoa; phylum Chordata; class Leptocardii; order Amphioxiformes; family Branchiostomatidae; genus Branchiostoma; species Branchiostoma floridae x Branchiostoma japonicum. The sequence goes on along the minus strand of CM023834.1, from coordinate 9,432,035 downwards.
AGCAAATATAGAGGTATAACCTAGTTTACCAAGTGTCGGAAAATAGACCGCAAACAACGGGTTGGCAAATACATAAATATGATAAAGTTTTACATTGATACAAGTGGACAGGTAAGGCATAGCAAAGAAGGCTAGAGTAAATGAAAAGGTTAAATATTTGCCTAGGATGGGCAACATCGAGTATTTTTTTGTCACTTCTGCTACGAGCTCCGACTCCTCAATGACTCGTATCAATTACACAACCCGTAGTGTGCTATTTGTACAGTCTACATGTATGTAAACGCACGGTAGGGTCAGACAGGGCCATTGACTGACTCAACTGACGCGTCAAGCACTCTGAGGTCAACGTACTATAGTACGTTTAATAGAGAGTCCTAACCTTCATCAACATCACTAATGGGGGAGGGGGCGCCGTTTAACTGTGCGAACTTCTTGTTTTCTCCAAACACCATGTCAGCTCACCAACTTAGACACTCCGCACCAGCATTTACTGAGCTACTAAACGTTGCTGAGCACGTGTCATTCAAAAAGTCACAAAGCCTTACCAGCCAACCTTTGACCTAAGTTAAGCCCCGGTCACACTGCATCGTGCAATGACTACGATGTTCTTTTTTTCCGCGACGATCGTGTCGTACATGTAGGTCGTAGATACGAAACGGTTGCAAAAAGGGATACTAGTATACATGTAGTTTCAAAATCAAACTAAACATTACACCCATTTCTTCTCAAACCTACGACATACGGCGATATTGTCGCAGGAAAAAACATCGTAGGTACTAGGTGTATCGTACGATTGTATGTTACCCTGGGAGTTCTACTCGCTGAGGACGCGGGCGGAGAGCTTAACGCGCGCACAGAGTTGTGATACCCCGTCCCCCAGCTCACGCCCCTCCCACTATCCACCGGCTTGCCTCAGCGAGTTTGGTTCCCGGGGTAGATGTATGTATGGGTGACCGGGACTGTATGTTCTGCATACATGCATTGTTTGCATCGCCTTACCAAACGGACTGTAGTCCAACGATGTGCCGATGAAGGGAAGCCCTTTCGGACCGGGAATCTCGTCAAACTTCCGGACTGCCCTGTCTTCTTGGACGGTTGGTTCAGCTGCAGCCATAGTGCTGGCGGTCCTCCGGTGGCCATTATTACGTCCTAACCCTGACAGACGACTTGCCTGCGTAACAGCGGCCCTTCTGCCGGCGAGCTTCAGAATATGGGACATGGTTGGAACCCTGCTACGTCATGTGGCCTATGTCGCCATTGAAAATGTTAAGTTTCAAGGTACAGCCAGTTGCTGCGTTCAGCACGGCGACCTAGTGTTGTTTGTGGCGAGGTTCTGTTTGCACTGGCCTGAGCTGACCCAGATACAGACAATAGTAACCACGTGACTGACCTTTGAACGCCGAGGCAAATGAAATCTACGGTGGCTAAACTCCCCTAGTCAGTTATTCTCCCTATTCGCTAAATTTTACTTTTTATAAACCCGCGTTGTTAGTCTGGTGGAGCTCGAGACTACCCACATCGCTTGTAGCAGCCCTTCCGATGAATTGGGAACATCTATTCTTATTACCTTCGCCAAGAAGGTTATGTTGTATGTATATGTCTCTCTTGTTCAAATTTAATTAAAGATACAATCTCTACTCACCCGACTCGCTTTCTCAATCATTCGTCTATTTTTTCAGATCTGATACCATCTCTTTTGGACATATGATTTTATTTTCTGGATCACCTTTCAACACAAAAGAAATTGCTAGTCTGTCAATAATGTACAAAGTCTGAAATGTTAAACAGATAACCTTAGAGAACCCTTGGATAACATATGACATGTAACGTAAGGCTATGCGGGGTAACATACACTCTAGTAATGCAACACTGCAGTACCAATACGAATCGCTAACAGTCCTCACATGATGAATGAACCCTGTATCACCAAATATGCATAGTATGTATGTAGGATAACACTTCCAGAAGACCCAGTGGACCAACGCTATGTTTGCGGTCTAGTCTTCATACTCGATTAAATGACAGTCTAACAAAAATATAGTTATACTTCTAAGTATCATAACTGTTATACAAACAATTGCTACATCAATGTGTACAGTATAATGTTAGTTCATGCAAGGAGGTTGGTTCATGGTGACGTTATGAAAGACATTAAAGTTCAGAATGGTTGATATTGCCAACATACAATATTGGTATCAATCTTGGTATTTCGACTTGAACGGTGAGCTCAATGAGTCTTGAATAAAATGTTACAACGATGCTACATTACTGTAAATACTGCAAGGAAATCTGTACTATAGCTGGGAAACGTTATATTACAGAAAATACCACATAACAACGTTTAGAGTTTTTGCATGTTGCGGGCATTTATGAAATGCTGCATATATTCATGATGCGGTTAAATTAGAAGGGTGCACTAGAGAAATACGAAAAACGAATAAGTTTGAGTGTAAGGTACAACCTACAAAATACCCCCACCCCCCAAAAAACAAAATTCTGTCTGCGTGTCAGCTTTTGATGCCCTCTTTAATTTGGAATGGCGCACTGCGGGGGTCAAATGAACTGCAGCCGACTCACCCCGAAAGCCAGTTGCGTAATATGGCGCATATATACCCGAAGTAATAAAAAAATCGTCACAATTCACTGTTTTGTATACTCGCCGCGTCATAGACCCCTTGGGTCGCCATTAATACTGTGTTCTGCGACCTCAAACAGCGTCCTCCTGCAATGACGTAACACCGTCTTCCCTTGGAGCGGTATCCTCCATGAGCGGAGCGCCCGCCGGCGCGTCCGGCGTGTTCTCCTTGTTCTTGTCTGCACGCGCGTTGTAGATGCCGACAGCCGACAGGGCCAGGGTTGCAGACAGGGCTGCTGACATGACGATGATGATGATCAACTGAGTGTGGTCCAGCTGCACCAGAGTCTGATAAAAGATACAAAGATCAAAGCATAAATCTTCAGCCAGAGACCATCGCTTAAATGTAGATTATGAATCAATGAGGTTGAATGCTTCGGTGGAAAATGAATATTCTTATTACCTTCGTGTACGGAGGTTTTGTTTCAGGTGTGTCTATTCGTGTGTTTGCTTGTGTTTCCATAGTTATTTCCACATGCTAGGCACGTCAGGGACACTAACAGGAAGTTAGGTCAAAGGTCCCAGAAAGTTCTCAGAAATGTTTATCTCATTTCCTTATGGGAGCCAGTATAAAAACCGTATAGGCAGAATCAGCGAGAAATGCACAATGATAAAAACAAGACATTCACAAAACTTTACATATTTCTCGGTATGAGATATTGGCAGAACGTTTTTGAAAGAAAGGTAGTGTTCATAGAGACGTCATCATTTTACAAAATGCTTAACTGAAAGCACCACTATTGACCACTTACCTCCGACTGCACCATTGCTATCTCTGTTCTTTCACCGCGTTCTCCCCTTGGTGGTTTCTCGGTCCCGGTAAAGTCTGCACAGGTGGGGAAGCCGTACGGCAGGGCGGGCAGCTTGTCCGGGGCCTCCGCGATCACCATGGACATCCCCTCGCTCAGGTGAGTTGCTTGATGACAGTGGAAGAGCCAGTACCCCGGGTTGTTACTCCTATGACAATCAATATTATCAATAATCTGCTGGTACTGGATTGAAATGTGAACCTACTATCTTGAAGACAGAGCCTGATAAAACTGCGCGACGTAACATCTACTACTTATAAATTGAGGAGTACATTATACCTTTGCCAGCTTCTGTTACCTGTGAACATGGCCATTTTTACAGTCATGCTTGAAAACGCTACAAGCTATATACTAGAGAGCTTAAACTAGCTAAAGCCTGAGAGGAGTATGCCCTGAGGCGTCGCCAAAAAGATAATCTTCAAGACACTAATAGGTGAACAGTAAGCACGTACCTGAACTCTATAACGGTGTAGCCACGGGCGGGAATGACGACTGTGTCCCTGGCGGGGGGTCTATTGAAGTTCAGGTTCGGCCTTTCCCCGTTCCAGGAAGCCATGTTGCAACTGTTGTCGTTCCCACAGTTGATGTCAGCGTTCTGAGAGATCCAGCGGCCTACACATGACAGGGCATCAAGAAGAATCAATGCGCCGGCTCACTGTTGAACTGCGCATGCGCATTGTGATGCATTATGGGTAATAAGTCAAAGTTGAATGCTTCTGAGACATAAACAAATTCGTTTGGACATGTGTCAAGCATGGTCTGGACAAGAACTGTTTATGTGAAATGATGATATTAGTCTGACTAAATACGATATTCGTTAGTGACATTAGTCATAAATCTTAAAGTTTTTCACCAGGTTTTAAGATTTCACTATAAATCATGATATGACTGGGTGTTGGACTGTTTCTTTGTTTGGGTTTCTCTTACCAAAGGTCGAAATTAGTCTTTATGGTCGACGAATGTAAAATTTTTTACTCGGGGCCGGCGATTCCTCTATTGCTATGACTACCGGCGAATCGTGGTGTAACTGGAATAAAAACTCACCCGTCGTTTCGTTGTAGTCTGGAAACCCCATGGCCAGCACCCTGAAGTCGTAACCATGGAGATGGATCAGGTGGTGCCCTCCACTTCCCGTGCCCAGGTTCGTCAGGACAAACCTGATGGTCTTCCCGAGTGGAATCTCCGCCATGTAGCTGCACTTACATCCGGGATATCCGCCCGCCTCACAGGTGTCTTCGCAGGAGGTCACGTCAAAGGGTGCGTTGAAAATCAGCGGCTTTTTCGGGGTGACAAACTTGCGTCCATTTACTGAGGAGCCAAACTGGTATCCGAAGTTGAAGAAGAACTCCTCAGTGTCTGGTTCGTCCGGCATTGAATACTCTTCGGTGCCATTTAAGTCAGAAGCGTAGACACATTCCGTATGGCTGCCTTCAGGGAACGCCGGGAAGGGGCAGTTGAGAACTCGGCACGGGGTGTTCTCGGTGCAGGTTTGCATGGACGTCATCGGGTCTTCGTCGCTAGGGGCGTCGTCATACGCCAGGATGGCTCTTATCTCTTGCAGTCGGTCCTCTGGCTGCACATCGGGCCCTTTCCCCGCCCACAGCGTCCGGGCACGGATCCAGTAGTTACCACTTGTCTGATTGCCGACCACTTGAATGAATGAATGAATGAATGAATGAATGAATTAATAAATGGTTTATTTGATCATTTGATCGAATATGAAAAGTACATCGCAGTCATACATGTATATAGGCTGAATTGCGTACATTTTACAGTTAGTTAATGGAGTTAATGGAAAGCAGTGTCTGTAAAAATCCGACGAGTTTCATATGACATTGTTCAATGTACAAGCAAGTCGATTTTGAATAAAACTGAACTGATATTTAAAAACTGTTGACATTAGGCAATTTACCGATTAGCGATAAACTTATCCATCCTATTTAACAATAGCTACCTGCGGATCTTGGGGAGCGGACGAAAGCTAACAAGGCTGACATTCAGGCTAATTTAACAATATACATATTCTACAATCACAAGAAAACGCTACCTTCCACGTCGTACGACTCTCCGGGAAAGATGATGATGGACTGGACCTGAACCGGCATGACGTCATGTCCGTCATTTGCCACGACCATCATGCTGTGCGCGTCGATAGACAGGCGGAAGGTGTACTCTGCGCCTGCGTGGATGAGGCGGAGCCGTAAGGTTTCTCCCGGCGATATGTCGCACGTGGTGAGCGGCGCGGAGTTGTTGTTGTAGCGGCCACGGCCGTTGATGAGGGCCGACTTGAAGTGGACAGCCGTCAGTTCATTACCGTCAAAGCTGAAGCCACGTTCTTGCAAGTTGACCTGGGATTTGATATAAGAGCGAATGTCTAATAGTAATCATCAAAGTGCAATCTAATCTTAATCTCCAAGCAGATCCTACGGTGACAAAGAACAGTATCCATTGGCCAGAGGAGATCTATACCCTCATCCGCTGGTACCCCCCCCCCCCCCCCACAACACCCGACTCAGCACACAAGGGGGACTTCAGCTGCCAAAGCACGCTTGCAGTACAAAAAGAGATCGCTTTCTTTTTCTGGTGCAGTCCTCTGGAACTCACTTCCTCCTCATGTCAGAAATGCAAAAACTCTCTGTGCCTTCAAGACCACCTTTTCATCACTCAACAGCTATTAATATGATTTCAATTGTTGTTAATTTTGCTTTTTGTTCATTAACATTGATATGCAAATTCCGTTCCTTTATCAATATTATTTACATTATTTGCCATATTTAATTAGTTTGTTTTCTGTGCTTTATTAGTATTATTATTAAGTTTGTTTATTTTTAAGTGTAGTATGATTTTATGTATCATGTATGTTATTTAAGTTACTTTGGTTTTGTATCAATTAGTAATTTGCGTAAATTTATTTGTTACTTTTGTTGTATTCTGATGTTTGGGGTTTTCCGCCCAGGGCACATTGAAAAGCGCCCTCAGGCGATCTGTTCCCCCTGGTAAAATAAATGAAAACAAACAAACAAACCCAGAGTAGTGTCATCCAGCCACTTCGGTGGCTGAATGACACTACTCTGGGTATAGATCTCCTCTGGCCAATTGGATATTGTTTTTTGCCACCGTAGGATCTGCTTGGAGATAAATCTAATCTATCTATAGAGCGAAGACACGGAATTGTCAAAATCTTTACGCGCCCGTTCCTACAAAACTTATCCAGCCTTTCATATGAAAAAACTAAAGTTCCGCGACCTCATACCCTCGCCAAATGTTATCCATTACAACTGACGTATTCTAAAGGTTTCTCATATTGGTTATTGGTATCTACATCATATCTATTTCGACAGTGATTTTTCAACAGCAAACTTACGAATAAGCGCGCAGGACCCTTGTTATCCAAGAACGAGCTGTCCACGTCAATGCTTTTGAAGTCCTGGTGCCACCAGTCTTGCAGGAACAGCGGTAGGGCCGGAGCCAACGGAATGCTGTAAAAAAACAAAGTCAACATAAAAACTCACTGTTTCGGACTAACTCAAAGAGAAACCTAAGAGCCCCAGGATTTCACTACCCTGGTGGTTTATTATACAGGATATTATAATCTTGCTTACCTGTTCTTGTGCACTATGAAAGCCCCATACAGACCCTCTTCCTTCTGTGATTCAAAGTGGTCGTGGTACCAGTGTGTCCCGGCTGGCTCCGCCTATTGCAATGCAGAATAAGAAAATCGCACTTAGAAATCTTAAAGAGACATAGCTGCACCAAACGTAATTTACATATTCATTTACAAGTCTAATGATAGCCCCCTAAGTCTAAAACATACACAATTTTCTTCATATTTAGTTGGTGATTTTTTTTAACATACCCTGAACCTGTAGGTGAAACTGTGCATGGGTAGGATGGGACATTGTGTGACGTAAGGCACTCCGTCCATATATGGCACACCGCGCATGTACATGCCGTGGAAGTGGAGTGACGTGGCTTCTCTCAGCAGGTTGTTGACGACAGTTACGGCCACCTAATAGGGGGAGAAAGAATCTAATTAGTAATGAGAAAGAAAGTCGTCGATTGAGACAAAGGGTCAATGATCAGTAGATGCATTGCGTTAAAGAAATATTTTTCAAAGTGAATTTGAAGTAAAATGTCGGAAATCATTAATCTTATAATTCATACTATTGCTAAACGTTTACCTGCGCTCCTTCCTTGACCTCCAGTGTGGGACCGGGAAACTGGCCGTTCACGAGGATTACGTTTCGCTGCACTCCATCAGCTGTGATGGTCTCTTCCACAGGAACTATGTGTCCGACTGTGTCTCCATTATAGTCATTTCTGGCCAGAAGGCTTCCGTTTCTTAAAATATCGACCTGGAATGTTGGTAAATACACCATAGAATGCACCATTACTCATATAACTGTACGATGAAACTTACCCCGCTATTACACCATGGCTTGTGCTTCATACATACCTGGCAACATCCTTGAATCCAGGGCCTACCGGGTCAAACCCGTCAATCAAGTGAAATCCAATCTCCACCCAGTCACTTTGAAATCCAAACGCACAAACCTATCATAAATTAGCGCCACCAAAAACAATACTTCCGTCACGGAAGTAACAAACATTTTTACACACACTGTCAGTTTTAAACAGACCAATGGATAGTATAGAATCCAAATGGCGGCCTTACCCCGTTGACCTTGCCGTCACTTTCGGTGTGCGTCATGGTCCGCGCGTAACGAACCACCAGGGTGAACTCGCACACGTCATCATCGCACCTCTGCGTAGTTGCCATGGAAACGCAGAGACAGGCAAGAACAAGTGCATGGAGTAGACCCATGATTCCTTTGGGGAGTCTACCTGAAATATATAATCCAAATCACTTCGCATTCAATGACGGCTGCAACAGTTTGGCAAATGCATGACTATTGCCTTATGAGAGACAATAGAAAAATGATAATATTCACAATGATTAATAAGATAAGAAATCCATAAAAATATCTCACGGTGATATGGGATCTTCCATTTCTTGTTGTTTTTGTACAAGTGACCTTTAACTACAAATTATCTGCGCTCTATCTCAGCAACACCCACCGTGTGATTGTTTGACTGTCAAAGATGATTAATGCTTTTTTGCGCTCTACCGTGCCTGGATAATCGCAGGCATTCTTTCAGCGGACACGCCATCTTAATGTTTACGGGTCATTTAGAACAGCAAAATATTAGTGTGTACATCTGTATTTGGTTCATGCTTTGTTCTCGTTGTTGATGTATAAACAAAGCAAGAATCTCCCATAACAAGGTGTCTTGTTTCTTTAGTCTCGATTCGAGTCCGTTTAAAAAAGAATTAATTAAGTGCTTAAGAGTGGGAAAGAAATCTTTCTTAGTCCTTCTATTGCCCTTCTTGGTCTGATGTTTTCAACTACCTTTCTTAAACACGACTGCAATTCGATACCGCTATGTAGCTTATTGTAGCAACATTGAATGGAGTTCTTATATCGGTAATGGGTAAACACATGGGTAAACAAACCACTGGATAAAATGGGCGTTGGTTGCAAAATGGTTCTTTTAACTTACCTTTCTGTGGGAGGGGGGTATGATTTTGCTTTAAGTTGATATGCTGGTTATGCAGTGTTATGATTACACGAGCATCGTGCCAAGTGCCATGTTTGTACACAAACAGTGCTTAAATAAGTTATTTTAATCTTTATAAAGCCATGACATAGGAGCGACGTGTGCGTGTGCGTGTGTGTGGGGGAAGTCACCAGAATTGGCAGAATTCTTAACAGTTTAACAACGGAACCATTTTAAAACCATACATGTTTAGTACTAGAGTGAACAAGTTTGAAAATGAGTTTGTGTTTTTTGCGGTAGATATGACAGAAATGCCATCCCAATTTTTCCACATTTACAGACGAAAAGGAAACTACTTTCCTCTTAATATCACAGAAACTACAAATTACAGAAAAAACTGGGACCTTTCGTCTTCTACTATCTCAGAAAAAGAAGTCAAATGCAACAAGTTACAATTTAGAGCTAGACTAGAGTAGTCACATGTCATATGTGTATTGTGCTTTATTGTTTGTTCACCCTTTTCCTGTTACTTGCAATTATATAGCCCTCGGGCAAAAATGTGCAATAAACTTTGACTGTATTCAAGATAGAAGAGATACCCACACGTGATATGATTGAGACGACATCACTCTTCAAGTCAATTCTGGATCCTGGTCGGGATACCCTAGTTAGTAAAGCATAGCAGCAGTAGTGTATGTGTTTCGGGACAACCTCTAACTTTGCATACACCTCGTCTATGTAACACAAACACCCCTGTCTGTCCTGGGCTATAACGCGCCCCTCCCCTCTATAAGGGGTAGGCCGAATTTGGACAGGCCGCTTAGAAGTGCGATTTAATCAGGTTAAAAATAAAGTGAGCTTCCAGGTACAGTCACATTCGTTTCACGATCCTCATACGAGCGCAAACTGAGAGCATTATTCGGATAGTCGTGCATGTGTCGTGCAATATTCAGCTGACTTGTTACCGAAAAAGGCTGTCTTAGATCTTTGTCAGCGGTTGGTTCTGTCACAGCTTCTTTGAAAATCCTACGACATTAAGATGGTTCGATGGCCTACAACGAGTGTGACCGCACAGTTAGGCAAATACATTCTAGCCTGTTGGCTGACACACACAGAAGACCATAACTGCAGTTACACTTTAGTGGTAAGTCCAACGCTACCACACGCTAGTGTTTGCGTAACCACAAGTTGTTTTCTATACCAGATTCCATAGTTACTTAAAAGCAAGGATACTTTGGAAAAGAGAGACACTGCGCTTACCTCTGTACAACCACCCAGCAACCACCTGTTGACGGTACTCTTTACTAATGCCAAATGCAAATATCTTACTCTTGGTTATGGCCTGTGACAAAGCACAAGGTCCAAGGTTGCCCCCAGGCGACCTCTGATACATACCGATGTACAAAGGCAAACAGTAGTGTACGCTTTGGAGATGACGTCACACTTGTATCATGTATCCCATGAGCCCTATCTTTCCACGGCTTGTGAAACGTAAGAACCTCCTGGGGGATAAGGCTTGTAATACATCCGTGACCTAGCCAGCCAAAACACAGCTCACTCATTCACTCACTCACAAACTCACTCACTCACCCACTCGCTCACTTGCTCACTCACCCAATCATTCACACACTGGAAAATTGAGGGGTGGATTTAAAGGGAGGGAGCTCGAGTCTGAAAATGTTACGATCTTTCACTGTACAAAACCGATTGTTTACGCCCACCACCATTGTTTGTTTGGTCCTTACCCCTGAGCAGGTAGAGTTTGCTCACCTGGCGTCCAGTAGAGTACCGTGGCGCATGCGCAGTTTGTAGCCACCCGTGTTTGTGAATCAAAAGGGGGAAGGGCGTCCTTTAAAGGAAAGGATTGTGATCTGTGTGACAAAAATGGACTGCGTTATAAGAGACACTGTAGTGCTAATCTGTCGATGAGTGTCACGACTGTGTGAAATGGTCCTGGACGAACCTGTCTAACCACTTGTAGCGTCTGGCAAACTACTAGAACTTTCGCCGGTGACGTGGAACAAATATACCTTGATACGTTGATACGTCATCCAGGAAAGAAGGCAGGGGCCTGTTGTGTCCTGATCTTTGCTCACTCGATGTCGTACTTTCGCTTCCCCCAGTGACTGTCGAGTCTCCTCTGGTTTTAAACTGGTTTACACTTTCTGCAGCGACCACTTCATGTGTCAAAGAATTCCAGTTTCTAACCGTTCTGACACTAAACCCCTGGGCCCATGCCCTAGATCTTGCTAAAGGAACCTTCAACTTGAGGTTGTGACCTCTAGTTGTTGTTTGATCCGCTTGCTTGAAGAAACAGCTGACTGGGACCCTTTCAAGGCCCTTCATGATTTGGAACACCTGGATCATGTCCCCCCTCTGTCGCCTGTATTCCAAGGATGGAAGTTTAAGCCTCTGCAGTCTGGTACTGTAAGGAAGTTCCCTAGGGGTAGGAATCAGTCTTGTAGCCCTTCTCTGTACCTTTTCCAACTGCTGCTTACCAGTCTTGAAGTGTGGCCCCCAGATCACATTCCCATACTCTAAGTGTGGTCTGACCATCGTTTTGAACAGAATTGGTAGGGTTTGTTCATCCAGGTTGGCAAACGACCTTTTGATTAACCCCAGCATTTGGTTGCCCTTGTTCTTTGCTGCTGCTGTGTGGGTATGGAATTTGAGGTGGTGATCGACTATCACCCCTAAATCCTTCTCTTCCTCAGTCTTTTCCAGTTCCTGGTCCCCCAGGGTGTAGTTAAGTCCATTGTTGCTGCTTCCAAGGTGGAGAACTTTGCACTTGTCCACATTGAAGGGTAGTTGCCAGGTTGAAGACCAGTCATTTAAAGCTACTAAGTCCCGCTGTAATGTGTCATGATCTTCCCTACCCTTCATACTATGGTACAGCTTGCTGTCGTCGGCAAATATTCTAACTGTACTGCTGACCACTTCCGGCAAGTCATTTATATAAACCACAAAAAGTACCGGACCCAGTACGCTCCCTTGCGGGATCCCACTCCTCACTATACTCCACGAGGACTGCTTGCCATTCACCACTACCCTCTGTTTTCTCTGGACTAAAAAGTCCCTCACCCAATCCAGCAAGTTCCCTCTCACTCCATAAGCCTCCAACTTGCGGAGCTGACGCTGGTGGGGTACTGCGTCAAAAGCCTTCCTGAAGTCTAAGTACACTGTGTCAACTGCTTCCCCCCTTTCCAGTAACTGCGTCCACTCTTCCATAACGACCAGTAACTGGGTTGTGCAGGACCTCCCCGGGACAAATCCATGTTGAGAGTCCGTGAACAGGTTTGCAGCAGACATGTGTTCCACCAATGCATCCCGGATAATGGACTCAAGTGTCTTCCCGACCACCGACGTGAGACTTACTGGCCTATAGTTTCCCGCTGTTGACCTACTGCCTTTCTTATGTATCGGCGTTATGTGGGCCGTTTTCCATTCCTCGGGTAACTTAGCAGACTTCAAGGATTTGTTAAAGAGGATGGACAAAGGGTAAGCCAGTTCCCCTGCCAATTCCTTCAATAACCGGGGGTGAAAGTTATCAGGGCCAGCTCGAATTCAGTGCTTCCAGTTTTTCCCGCACTGCCTTCACTGTGACCTCTATGCCCTCTTGTACCGCTGCAGACGGTCTGGCCTCCAGTCTGGGGAAAGATGACTCGTCTTCCAATGTGAAGACACTGGCAAAGAAGTTGCTGAGCTCTTCAGCTTTTTCCTGATCTGTCTGAGCGATAGATCCATCAGATCTTACTAGGCCCCCAACCTTCTGCCAAACTTGTAGTCTTGATTTAACATACAGTCAAACCTGCCTAGGCGATCACCTCTTTTAGCCGGTCACCTTGCCATCGCGGACACTTTTTCTCGGTCCCGAAAATTTTCCCCATTGGCGCAAGCATTAAGCGACCTGCCCAGGGCGGTCACCTGGCCAACGCGGCCGCGGCCACCACGAATTGGGTCCGCCCATGGCCCGATCCCTTCTCATGGCTGCCAGTCGACGGGGTCATAGCTCTTTAAATTTCTCAATCAGTGGCAAAATGCTTTTGTGTTGTTCTTAATATCCTTCATCCTTCGCCAACCTGTGCTCAAAATCGGTGCACAGCTTCCTTGTGAGACTCCGGAGTGAATTTCTCTCAGCGGCATAACGTATGTAGTCGGCCTGTGCTCCAGTTTGCTTCCATCTTCCCCATGCCTTTCTCTTCCTCTTCCTAGCTCTCATGGCCTGGGTATTCATGTACAACTTATCTGGCTTCTGCTTGGAGCTAGACTGGGGTACACACTGTAGTGCTAATCTGTCTATATGGGTCAAGTGTCATGGGTTGATCACTGATAAAAATAGTGACAGAGATAGAAGCCCTTCGAGTGGGACAAACACACCTCAAGCCAGTCTAACGCAGCTTGTACTAAGGTCCCGGTCATAATAGGTCGTACGATCGTCGTAAACTGGGGGTTGGGGACATTCTTGGGATAGTCGAGCGCATGCGCCTGTCATGTCATATCAGTTGTACGGGCTTAATTATTAACTTGCGATAGATTATTTGACTCCATATGAACTGTCCCAAGAATCTACGACCCGTGCTGCTACTAAAAATAAACACGTGTCCACGTTATCAGTAAAACTGTAACAGAAAGAAGAAGAACCATTACTCTAAGTCTAAGACAGTCAAGATGTATTTCAGCAGTCATGTTTCGAAGAAAGCTGTCTGATGTTCTTGTCAGTCGAAGGGCCAACCGTCGAATATTCGATTCCACTTCCGGGGTTTTCTAAAACCCGGCAGACTGTTCTGGGACTGAGAACAGCGTTGACGAATGAACGAGAGCACATGTTAGCCTCCGACTTTGACCCAAGATATAAACAAGAGAGAGTCGGTAATGATGGTGAAATCGTACTGACTGAAAGAAAAGGATCAATTTGAGATATTTTGTGGATCATTTACCGATGGTTTACTTCTGATTACGTTGTCAACTTTTGGGTATGATTCGAGGGGTGTTGTGGGGACCCCATGTCTATTTTGGTTCGATCTGCGCTCTCATCCATCTTTTCGACATCCAATTATGGTACGAAAGCACACGGCAAATGTTGCAGAAAAAGCACAGAAAGTTTCGTCTGGGATTATCAACGGGGTATTAGGTTATAGCTGACTGATTGGTGGTGAACTGATTTCGGCACTTTCTTTTCTGCGGCCCACTCACGTTAGTAGGACTGCTGCTCGTTCCATCAGTTTACAAACACAATGAGTTGGGTATCATAGAAAAGAAAATTACACAAGCTTTCTAATGATATATAATACAATGAAATTGATAACGAGACAACAGAAATATAATCGAACAAAGTTGAAGTTTAGTTCCATGGTGGATACCGCTACAAAGCGGCCGCGTTCCAACACGCGGGGCGCTGTGGTCTAACGTTAACCAGGCCAACCTTGTCTATTTTGGTTCTGCGTTATCATCCATTAAAACGTTATCAATCTATAAATCAAACTAAAGCTGATGTTTATGGGAATTTGCACACACAGTTTTCAAGAGGGATTAGAATGCAACCTGCTGATTACAATCCTACAAACATAACTACATTTGGAAAAGGACATCACAAATAGTTGACGTGTGTCAGCATCTCTACACAAATACTGTATTACTGCAATTACAACTATCTAATTTATCTAAACTTAGCAACGAACGGCCATTAGCGTAAAGTATTTTTTATCATGGACACTTTTGAACTGTACAATTAACAACTGACAAGCGTATTGAATGTTGACACTCTAATCGTCCACATACACGAATTTCGAAGACATCTGATAACTGATACATGTATTATATATTATGCACATAGCCTGGAGTCCAGTGTTGTTAGCTTTGGTCCGCTCCCGACGGTCGCTACTCCGCTACACAGTCAGCAAAACCACAGTTGATCTATATTTGTACACATACATGTAAGACGCCACACAAAGATGACAGTCAAGATGCATAGTTGCTTGCTAAGAGACCGCCTCACAGGGTAGAACGCGCGAGGAGCCGCGTCTCTGTAACGGAGTGAACATTTTCTATATTGGTGCTGCGCTCCCCTAAAGACAAGTCGACAATAAGCTATATATCAAATAAAAGCTATGGTTTCTAAAAATTACCACAAGAATTTTCATATCAATTCATGAACTCTACGTGCTTACAACGCCGTTACAATTTTGACCACGAAGTTCTACGATTGCATGAAGAGCGACCGTGCGCGGGGTAGAACGCGCTAGGTGCGGCGTCTTCATAACGGAGTGAACATCTCCCGTCTGCTACTGTCGTGTAATCTACCATTTAAATCGAGATTAAACTACATATTCAGGGAAAGCTAAGGCTTGTGGGGAATCAGCATATCAATTTTAAGAGGGTAAGTGCATTCTTGTCGCTTACGACGGTGACAAAGATGAACATCAAGTCCCGTGGTTTCTGCTCCGCCGACGCGTTCTAATTGTGTTCGGAACGCGCGAGGCGCCGCGTCCTGTCTTCAGCGGAGTGAGCATTTTCTATATTGGTGCTGCGCTCCCCTATAATCAAGTCGACAATAAACTATATATCAAATGAAAGGTAAGGTTTCTGGAATTCAGCACAGAAATTTTCGATAATATTCATGAACGCTACACCCTTGCTATAAGCCAACAAAAATGGCTTAAAATGCGTAATGTTTAGTGCACAACGTCTTACAGTGTTCCTCAATAAACACCAATATTTTGACCATCGTTGGACGCAACAAAGCTTGTTTTTTAAGCATGCCAAGTTTCATGGACCTGCAGTCAACCAACTTTCTGCTATGAGTATTAAAGTAGAGGGTAGTTTCACGGGAGAGGCGCGCTGCGTCGTTTTTGCCGTTTAATAAAATAAGCGTGTTCTAGAGCATTGGCCCTTCGACTGCTTGTCAGTGGTTGGTTCCAACATCAAAATCGTACGCCGTCCTCAAGGACTGGGCCGTTTCTGTACAAAAATTGGTACCTTACACGGGTAACAACTTTACCGATCATACAAAAGTATACCCTGACCTTGGTCGCTGTGCGTGGAGAGTGGAGACTCCGAGAGAGGACGACCTGGAAGCACAGTGACCTGGGCGAAAGAGCCTCGCATTCTGTCTCAATTTTCTGTTGAGGTGAAGTTTTTGTAACCAACCGATGCTGGCTAAGCAATGCACGTTGTTAACTTACCTGGTGCCAAGCCTATCGTGGTTGGGTCGGCTCTCTTCGGGGCTCTAATAGTTTCCCCCGCCCAGCTCAACTGATCTCAACTGGTTGACCCCGGTGAGGGCCTCAGCGTTACCCCTGTAGCTACGTAGGAGCTTTGCTCATACAAAGTTTTCTATGCCAGGAGTTGATTAGCCCAAGCTAATTGAACTCCTGTCGTGCAAAACCTGCCGGGGAGCCTAGTTGAGTCGGGCGGTAAAGAGCAGCCCCGAAGAGAACCCGCCCCAACCGCGATAGACTGGTATTTATTGGTGGGGTATAATATTGAGTGATTTGTTTTGAAGCAGTCATCAAGGGTCAAAAGCAGACAGGAATTCATCGTGTCACTTAGATATGTCTCTCTTGTGGTTTATTTTGTCTTCTTTATTTTATGTTGGTATAACCCCACCATTGATCACCATTTTCTTACTTTGTGACAGAAAGTACGAAACTAATAAACTTTAAGACTACAACTTATCTGGAACCGTCGGAACACTGCAAAGGAGAAAATTATGCACAGAATATGGATTAGAATAAGACAATGGGAATTTAAACGTACATATTCAAGCTAAGCAACTGTATAGTCAAGTAACCATTCGTAAGAGTTTGCATTTGGGTCTCTTTTGCCAACCACGTGAAGCGATGTACCCCGAACACCAGTGGTTGCATTGCCCTCCCAGCAGTCATCACTACCCTGTACCAATTGGAACCATTTCCCATCAGCCACCGCGGCCACGTCGACGACCTTCGGCCACCTGACCTGAAACTGGACAGCCCGATTTGAAGCAAGTCGCCCGTTTTTCGGCCGAAACACCTTACAGCCAAATGTCCAGGTTTTAAACGTCTTTGGAAAGGGCTGACATTTTGGTTTAGTCTTTTTACAGCGAATGATGTAAGAGCAATGTTTGTGGTAAGACCCGTCTCCAGACCCAGTGTCTTCTTTGGCCCATATTGTCAGACTGTGCGAGCCCGGTTCAGGGCATCTGACGTAAAATGTCACGCATGCGTCCTCGGGTTCCGTCAAGACGTACTCATTCCACCGAGAGTCTTCCCCAAAATGGCACATGAAACGCATCTTGCTGTCAAGCTCAAACTGAATCTTGACGTCACCTTCGGGAACGTCAACTATGGCTTCTGGGTGACTTGTGCCGGAAATGACGCCATCGAGAAGGAAGTGCCCCGGCCCCCACATTGTCCCCCCGTTGCGTGATGGGAATGGCGCACTTGTTGCTTTAGGGATTTTGCACTGTATCAGATACTCGAGTAGTAAATCGTGGCTTCCGGATGACGTTCCTTTCTTGGCAAAGATGGTCAACCGGAAGTTGCCTTCTGTTGGTGGAACGACGCGAAAACTCGCCTCCATGTCAATGATCTCGTGTAGGACACAGTTCTTGATTTCCGTCGACTTCTTTTTACCATCAGACGATTTCAAATGTACAACAAACGACACAGGTTCGTGGAGATTTATCTTTATAGTAGTTGAGCCGGACTTCGTTGGCACGCGTGCTTTTGTGTGGCTGAGGTCAGACATGCGCAGACCTAGGTCAAAGAAGGCAGGTTTCAGGAGAACCCATGACTCAAACATCTCTACCGAGACAGAGTTGTCCAGAAGCTGCCAATTATCATCTACAGGGAGGTGGTCAGTTACAAGGGACTCTGGATCTGTTAAAAAGTAGTGTTCCGTGTAGTTGAACACGAATGTTCTTGAAGTTATGTCGGAGTGACCGGCAGCCCAGGTACAGTCTAGGAGGTACCAGAAACTGTCAATTTGTACGGCGTTCCAGGCATGGTTACTGGCTTCCTGGAATTTCGAGCCGACCACGTAGTTGATTCCCTTGGCTTTGCCGGAGATGGTCTTACATGGGATGTCAGCCAACCTGGAAGAGAGAGAGAAAAAAAGACGTCTGAGATTTCAGACTTCCAGGAAGTATTGCATTCCTGGCTTCCTGAATTCCTCCATATGTCAACCTCAAATTCCTGCTGGCCTCTGGACAGCTCAGCCACCCAAAACAATACTTCCATGTCTGGAAGTAACAAGCAATAGAGGCAAGTATAGTTTTATTACTGTCTCTCTCATCTACTAGTTTCACAGATTGGAAGGCTTTCGGTAAATAAAACATTGACATATACACTGTACTATTTATGCAAATGAGGAGCTATTTTTGTTACAACAAATGATGTTGTAATTACCTGCACAACTCAGCAAACAGACCAGCGTAGCCCTGACAAACAGCAGTCCTTGTCCTGAACACGGCTTCTGGTGACGTGTCCCCGTACGTCGTACCCGTGACGTAGCCGCCGACGTCATATTTAACGTGTGTAGCCATCCACATGAAAAGGACACGTATTCTCTCCAGTGACGTTTTGGTCGGACGAGTCAGATAGTCCACGAGCGAGCGCATGGAGGTTTCGGCTTGTTCCGGGGTCTAGAAAATAAACACGTCTCAAAAACTCATATTATGCCGTTGGGAAATGAAATGCTTTACAGATGTAAACAAAAACAACAACTGTAATTAAAACTTTGCCACTTTTCACTCTGTGCGATGATTGGTCATTCGGAATGACGTCATCAGAGCATCATATAAGGGCACTAACTAAACAAGCGGCAGCACTAGCAAGTCAACAGCATAACTCAACTCTACTTCTTTTGATCATAGACACCATCATACGAACAATACATTGACAAGTACTGGAGAAAATTCAAGGATGTCTTCATTCTCTAAATAAAAAAAGAATACTAGTACCTGCTTGGCATAGTCGTCTAGCTCCTTGAAGACAGACACGTCTGGGATGAGCTCCATCTTCTTCAGTCGTCTGGTGATTTTCGGCTGTTCTACCATCTTAGATGGGACGGCAGTCGTCTCTTTCTTGTCATTAGTTTCAGTCTCTTCATCATTGTTCGTACCTGTGTAATGTGTTGACGAGCTATTCGCAAGTTCTTTCACATCCATGTTTTCGTTGTCTGTTTTCTCACAGCTTCCTTCAGTCTGGTTCTGAACCATTCTGGAGTTGTGTGTGGCGAGTGGTCGTGTGGTCTCAGTGTCCACAGCTTTGCCAGCGTTGAATTTGTCATCACTTTTGTCAAAAGATTCTCTGTCTGCAGTTCTGGGCAATGGTGTGGTGATTGTAGTTGTGCTGTTCGGTTTCTTTGCTTCGACAGTGTTATTTTTGCTCCCTTCGTTCTGTATAGCTTTAACTTGATCTGACAGTCGCCGTTTCTTTATTTGTACCTCTGTCTTCGGCACATGTGTCCCCGTATGCCTTGGTGTTGGTGTTAAAGTTGTCTTAGAATTTCCGGGTTTGCAGAGACTTTCTATGGAGTCTTGACTGTTACCACTTGCACTGGAAAGGCGACGAGACCCCCTGTTGTTCAGTGGTACCCCATCTAGCGACTTCTTCTCATATTGCACCAAGGCGTCAGCACTGGTATCTTGTATCAGATCTAAATGTTTACCCGATAACTTCGACACCTGTGAGGGAATACTAGTATTGGAAACAACGACCTTGCCTGCATCCTGCGTCTCTTCTGTCGTTCGATGTTGACCACCGTTTTCCAGAATTCCGGGTGTTGTTTCTTCTATAACAGGTGGTTGTTTCGTTGCGGGCACATTTCTCGCCGTTGGCACGACCGTTGCCGACAAGGTAGAAGAACAAGACGACCCCATGTTGTCCGCACGTTTACCAGACAGTTCTTGTTCATAACAGAAACACACTACGATCCAGCAAATACTCGTAGTCCCCTGGGAATATTGCACATAATTTTACCACAACCGAAGATACACGTCGTGACAACATGGACAACGACTGTCAGATATAGCCCACCAGGAAGTCTTACGGTCAAACCGCATCTACACGCAACAAAACAGACCAAAGTCCAAACAAACGAATCTCTTTTATTTATAGTACCATTGCAAGGAACAGACGCTACAAATAAAAAAAGGGCTCAAAGAATTAAGAATGCGTAAAACAATAACATTTGGACCACATGATCAATGGTTTACGTTTGTTTGAATCGTTGCGTGTGGATAAAGCACCTGTGTTCTCGTGCCCATGTTGACGTGATCCCTGGGGTACATGTATATTTAATTATCTGCTATTCATGAAAGGGTGCCTTTCATAATGGGTACGCCCTTGGGGCAAATGTCTGTCGTGTGTTTACATGGCGGCCCATGCAAATATCTCTCCAATTGAGCTAACGTTATCAGCTAGCCAGAATGACACAGCAGTTTGAGTATACTGTTCTCTCATTCGTAATCGTTAACGTTACGTTATTTGTGCAAAAGAATACTAGCATGCAGTCGTTTCTTAAATTCAGAAGACGCAGCCATGTCATAGTTTGAGCAAAAAAACAAACCTTTTATTAATGGTATGACAAACAAACTAACGTGTCTATAATTAAGACAAAAGCTTCTGTTAATCAAATGCCTATGCATGCTTTACATCACGAACCTACAAGGTTCTATGCTACGCCTACGGTAACAAAATAAACCGCTAATGGCTGTCTATCAAAATTAGCGATGTGGCCAATAGGAGAACAGGATTTGGTCACGTGACTACCGGCAGGTACTTTTTGTCACGGTCTATAGCACAGTTACAAATGTATCTAAGAATCTAGTCTTGGCTAACCGCCATTACAAAACCTACAGCGTCTTTAAAATACAGTTTAACGTGCTCCTTAGATGGAGCGTACATTTTTCTGGAATCCTAACTGGATTCGAGATAGATGATCATCCAATAAAGTATGAATGTTAACTCTGTTTAACACACTAGTGTTCAGTTGATTGAACTGAGGGAAGGTTTGAAAGCCAACAAAAACAAAATATTGGTAAAGTTAACAGTTATAAAGAATCGAGTTTTTAACAAAAACAAAATCAAGAAAACATAATTATTGGATGATCACTATACCACCATAGCTGTCCAATATCCAATGTGAATATTTAAACAACCAGACTTTCAATTCAATACCGCCTATTCCAAACATTATTCCTATAACTGGAAACTCTGGCAGTCTTATACTTGGTACAATGATGACCTACATCAAAACTGTGCCTTCTATGTTAACCTTTTAAACTATTCATTAGCAAGCGTTAGAACTTGACATTACATATAGTTTACTGTATCCTCTTCAAACTACAATGGTGAAGCTAGTCTTTGTAAAATTCAGCAAAACTTAAAAAATTTCTTTTATGCGAAGCAATTTTGGACACACTCTGGATCAAATGCATGCTGGGATCCCTGTTACGTCAGAAGGTGTCGTGACGTCACTCCTGCGCACAGTGGATGTTCTGGAGACGGTTGACATCGCTGCGGACCCATTGGAGGAACCAGAGGAAGTTGTTCAGCACCTGGCAGTCACGTGACACGCGGAGGTCGTCGGTTGGGTCTTTCTCGGCAGCGGTCATGACGTCACTTCCGTCGACGGTAGGGAGACTGTAGCACATGTGTTGAGGCTACATGGGAAGAAAACGGCCGTTTCAGATTATGGTTGTTTAATTCATGTACAGAAATCAAGATATCAATTACACATTCTACAATCCTGGAGCCGGAATAAAAATTTTGCTTTTGTGAAACTTTGATTTGTATGACTGGGGCCTGACCTGCGCAGTAACCCTGATCTTGGTTAGCACATGCTCCAGAAGGTCGAGGGTGATGCGAGTGGAATTCATCAGGCGGAATGAACCAGTACCAGTCTGCTCCGCATGGCGGCGCTCGTCACGGCGCACTTCGCTCAGATAGGCTTTGAAAGTGAGCAGGTCCGCATAGATCCCACCAATCTTAGCTTCATCCTGTACGGAAAGATACCCAAATGCAACTGTTGGTCCGTTTTGAATTATGCACTTTGTATATACGTTACCACAGGCTTGGTAAAACTTTCCTAGCATATGTCGGTACCTAAACCTTAACCCTTAAAACCTGCATGCATTTCACACCACTCTGCCATGCTTCTTCCATGCAAGTAGTTATGTTATGATGGCAAGGTGATGGCAAGGTTTCTTACTCTTCAACCAGTGTAAAAACCGTGCCACCTAACAGACTTAAGAACGCCTCCGCCCCTGGGGCGTTGCCAAAAAAAGAACAGCACATCTGAATGTAGATGACCACATGCACGGCCGATTCCCTCACCATCACCAAAGTCAAGTAGTACCGGTACCGAGATGTTGAGGGTCCCAGGGCAGTACCCTGGGGGGGTGTCTTCTAGTGACCCCCAAGTGCACTCGACCACATCTTCTATCTTCGTAAGGGAACAACAGCATCATATTTTCATTTTTAGAAATAGTACCAAATTGCAATGTCATTTGCTCTATAACAGTTATAAGAGGAGTCGTCGATTTCTGTATTTCGTGCGTCTGACATGAATTTATATTCATATACACAAGTAGCCATTACGGCACAAATATGTTTAGCATCTTTAAAATAGTGGTTGATTTTTCATTCTGCTCAATGACAAAACTGCCTTTAACGTATGTCACATTGCATTCTATACCCTCTGTAAACCTCATATAGAAATCACAAAAAGAGTGGGTTTTATATGGCTTAATTGTGATGATATATAGTGTAAATTTGACAAACTACAGTAGATAGAAAGTTTATGTGCTACCTCTAGGTTTGTCCAGTTCACGTAGGGCATGCGCAGTCCGCTCAACAGACCGGACAGTTCGAAGTCGTGGTCGAAACATCCGGAAGAGGACAGCGGGTATTGGTCCAGCTGGTCACGTGATCAAACAAAGTGCACGTCATTTCCGGTTTCAATGGACGTATGTTAGATAACTAATTTGGAAGTACTGTGATGTTTCTCTACTTCCTCAATGCATAAAAATAAAGCTAAGAAGGTGTGAATATTTCTATAATCATGGTGAAATATCGTAATAACAATGAAATATGATGAAAAATTCTCCGACAAGTCCTGCGAAACGTCTGGAAGCAGGAAGTACATTTTTGAACTATCACTATTCGGCTCCAGCCCTGAGGCGTGGACAAAAAATTAGCCTCTACCAGGATCCGGGAAGCGGTTGAAAAAGTAGAAATAGGCTAGATCGTACAGTTTGTTTCTCGCCCAGGCTTCGTGAGCGGCAAACTTAACTCTCTATCGGACCAACTCCCCTGGCATGTTATCTGTCTTTCTGGCCTATTTCAACTCTTTCCAGCTGCTTTCCGGAGCAGGGACATTACTTACAAAGGCATGGTAGGTGGCGTTGGCAGAGTGCCAAAGCCGGATGACCTGCGTATGCATTGCAGAGAAGAGTCGGCAGGGGGTTTGGGTACGGAAACCCCCGACATCCGCCATGTCGTCATCCCTGGGGACACACCTGCCTGACACCGTCGTCATGGCAACCATGATGCACATGGCGGCAACCATGACACCTGTCAGAAAAAGGTATGGCTAAAGCTTCAAGAATGGTAATTGAGTCATAGGAAGAGCTTTTTCTCGGAAACATACCAATACTTTTTATATATACAAGAGTGACAGTGTAGTGCTTTTTGCAAATGTTGGACATAAATAAGCCTAACGTATCAGTCTTTCAATTAATTACATCAGTCTATTTGTCACATTCAAACAGTATATTGCAATGCTATTGTGATTTTACATTGGGAGTAATTACACTTCGCTGTACACAACACTAAGATGTCATTTTAAGCCACAAGAAAGAAATGGTCTCCTCGAAATGGTTCATCAATGCTTAAGATTGCACCAATTGAGTATCATTTATTACAAGTTTTAAAAGCATATGGGTTTATCTCACAGCGCTAGCAAACTATGTAAAACTAAAACTGATGTTTCGCTTGGATATTGACAAACCACTAGTATCATGTCCATTTTCTTAGTCGACGCCCTAAGGAAATTTCATATACGTGTACGCATCATATGTAGAGAATACCACTGACGGGAGGTAAGAGAAACAGGACGAACTATAACTATAAAGGAAATGGTGTATTCTTTTTGACATAGGCAAAACTTGTTAAACATTATAATTGTTTATCATAAGCTCTTGACCGAGTTCTAATTTCAAGAGCGAAAAGAACATTTAACGAAGAGAGTGGTAACAATATTATGGTATCCAAACAGATCTGATGGTGGCTACAAGCAGTATCGAATTGGCAGGGCAGCATTCAATACACTACTGTTTGGCTGGCGAAAAAAAATACTGGTACAGAAAAAGCCAGATAAAACCGCCTATTATAGTAACTATTTGTCAAAAATAAGCCAATTCATAAACCTCTGCTTGGCGAGTTGCAATACATTGTATTACATAACTAGAACTAAAAGCTAACTCATAAACCTGCTGGGTTTTACGTCTTTTTTTTTTAGACTGAGGAAAATGAAGGATCCCACGTTTTCTCCAGTGTGTGGGTTTTCGGATGTTTACAAAATTTAGGATAGTTTTCCTTTTATCTGTAAGAATTTAGTGACTTCATTATAGAGCTCGATTCTTTCGAGACACTCAGAAAAGCTAAAAGGCAATCCAGAACGCCAGAACAGTAAAAAGGCAAGCCTAAACACCAGAAACAGCGCTTAAAAACACATACAAATACAAAATACAGATTATACATACTTGTCATCTTAACTGGTAACTGCATGATGCTTTCTGCTCACTTCTGATGATGATGACGATCTTACAACAGATTCCAGTGGAAATACCGCACCTGCTGAACCGTGTCCTTTTTTATACAATTTTATCAGTTTCGATTTTAGTAAAATCGAGTTTAAAATAGTAGTTTTATCACGTAACGTAAATAACAACTAGGTAATACGTAGTTGCACGTGGTTTGTCATCGATCAAGACCTTTAGTAACGTCCGGTCTTCTTCTTCGTTGTTTCCTGTGGCAAGTTTTGATGTATTGTCTTGTGCTTGCATTGCCCAATGCCGTATTCCTTACAGAAACCACCGTAGGCATGTTACGTACCTTGTAATGTATGTGGATTACAGGGAAAAACGCACCAACTACAGTCTCTCCTTAGATTTTACCATACCTTGGCTGTCTCTGTACATTTTTTACGAAACGTGTACAAAATGTATAGATTGAATTTATTCTAAAATCGTACAATTGTGCTGACTTAAGAGATTTTTTGTTTCCTGTATTAAGATTATAATCCATTTTTATGCATTCCGCTTATATGACAGGATGCGAACTTAAGATGTAAAGTTAGCTTAAAGGAAAAATGGCAATACTATGACATCATATATCAATATAGAGTACGGCAAAAATGAAACAAGGATGCGTCAAAACCCCCCACCCCCATTGTAATGGTTTCCCTTGGGGGCGATTTTTTAGTCACCTTTGGAGTTTCCGTTACTAATAGACCAGTCCTTAACCTGATATTCTGTACGTTTCTTAAGTTGTGTTTACTTTTAAACTTGAGACGCGTCAGATTTCTTTTGTTTATTGTCCGTCAAAACAAACCGTTTCATAGTGGTTATCGTCCCAAAACATCGCCATTGCCACCAATCAACGGACGCTCATGGACTTGCTCAACAAGTCTATATTTACACTGTTTGTCTCTTCGCTTGCCCTAATGTGCCGTAAATGATTACATGTCGTGTTATCGGTGATCTTTAGTTAACAACAGAAAGGGTGAAAGGGTGATCCTGACGACATAATGAGCTCTAGAACTCGTTCAGTCTGTAGTATTGTTCTGAAAATGTCAGCGGATCTAGGGGTGGTTTCGCTAAAGTGGTAATTGGCCGGGCGAAATAGAGGGGCTTTTTCGGGCACCGGCCTTCTTAAAAATCTGTTGTATTTGTAGAGTACAATTTATTTCACACGAATCATGGTGTGCTATAAAATGAATTACCTTGTCATGCTCCAAAACTGACTGTTATACCTGAAAACGTAGAAATGATGGGCTTTCTCTGAAGTCATTGAGGTCCGAAGTTGTCACCAAACCAGGTGATAGCTTTGGGGGTAGTGTCTATCAATAGCAATACATGTAACATCGGCTTCTGTTTTACACTAGCTATAGCCAAGGTATTTAGTTATACACTAGCTATAGGTTGGGTAAAACCATTTTTATGTGATTTGCGATATTCTTCCAAGGTTAATCTTAGAGTTTAAGTTTTTGTATTATGCTTTCTTTACGGAATGAAATAAATTATTGAATTAATTGTATTTTCGGCAGCCACAAAAAGGTGTGGCAACAAAATAAAATAAAAATGTGTTTAAATTTAGAAACTTAAATTGTAGATATACTCCTGACATTTAAGTCTGGTAATTACTACTAACTTTTACATCTTTTCGTCTATACAAGTCGATTGATACATGTAGGTACCTTGTTGTTACCTTACAAGCCACGATTTTTTTTATCATTTACAGGCCAAAAGAGTTTCAGATAAAGTGTTTATGTATGGTGAATACGACATATGTCCACCTTTGTTCCTTGTTGAAACTGAGACGCCAGAGACTACTGACCCAAGTAACCGGAGAGGACCCAAAGGTAGCGAAAGTCTTTCACATCTATATCACACCTCTAGGTCAGGTACAGTGAGCGTTTAAATCGCCAATGGTAAAGCATAGGTCGCTCTAGGTCGTACGCAGCTACTAGTATCATATCTGATAGTGTCAGAACCTGTACATGTGGGGTAGCTGCGAAGCTAGCAAAGACTATAACTATCTATCAGGTAACTATCTATAAGGTGGCTGTACCGGTTGACCAACACAGATACAAATACAGGGGCACAGTCATGAGTGACTCACAGAAACTGTTCTACGTACTGGAAGAAAAGGGGCAGGAAATCGATGATTCAACCAAGGACTTGACCAATGAGAAAAGTTTCAATCCAATTCAATCAGCTGACCAGCCAATCACGTTCAGCCCAGTCTTCATAATGTGACTACGACTCGACTAACGTAACAGCCAGGGAGGAATTATGAATGTCTAAAGGTTTGGTGGTTGAATTGCACACATTCAGGAAACTAAACATCATGAAATTCCTGAAAAACATATACTCCTGAAATACGCTCTAAACAAAAAAGACGCAAC
The DNA here is from genome assembly GCA_013266295.2 of Branchiostoma floridae x Branchiostoma japonicum. Taxonomy (NCBI): domain Eukaryota; kingdom Metazoa; phylum Chordata; class Leptocardii; order Amphioxiformes; family Branchiostomatidae; genus Branchiostoma; species Branchiostoma floridae x Branchiostoma japonicum. The sequence goes on along the minus strand of CM023834.1, from coordinate 9,404,858 downwards.
TGAAATATAGTCAACCCTCAAGCACTCTATTTTATAATTACCTTCCGGCCAATTTCGTGACAAGTCTGGTGATCTTAGTCATCTAAGTATAGTCTGAAGGGGAATAGCTAGCTTGCTAATACCAAGAAATTTGAAAACTGTTTCCGTTAGGTTACGTTTCTAATCAAGGTACATACCGTGGTATCTGAGTCAGGGTGACAATGATGAAGAAACAGGAAAGACATTTAATTAAAACTCGATTTTTAAGAACCCTGTAATGCCACATCAAAATAACTACTGCAACTCGTGAAATACATGTACCTGTATTCGCGGCGATTTTATTTTCTTGGTAAACCTTTACCATGAAATTACTGCAAATATGTGTTTTGTATTACTACTGTAATACAGAATCGTTTCAACTACGAACTCCAAACCTTGTGAAAACCTCCTTTTTCCTCAAATCCCAAAAGTTAACGCATTTTACAGTAAGTATTAATGACATGTTTCTAGAGCAGTTATGAATATTGCTCGAAATAACTTATTTTCACGGTATTTTCTGTCTATTTTTGAACACTGTCACATTCCATAAATCTTAACCATTCTTTTCATCTATCATAGCTACTGGATCATGGTAGTCAAAAAGAAATGTTCTATATATACATCACAAGCAATGAACTGAGTACAAATTTAATGTATTGAGAGAATTGCCAGTAATCAGAGTAAATTTACTCTTTTTATTCTATCAAACATAAATAGCATGTGACTGGTTGTTCAGTTCTTTTTGAACTCAGGACAAAGTGTATTTATTTCCTACATATGAGGCACATGATAGTGAGAGAAAAAAAGATTGACACAGAAAAGAAACATGGCACAGTATACGCTGTGTAAAACATATCCTGCAAGTTTGTTTATATAATGACAGACAGTACATGTACATTACACTGACTTATGACCATTTCCTCTGACCAGCTGTAGTTTTAAGCATGCTACTATTTTTATGTATTGCTCAGTATACATGTAGCATACATGCAGTATACATATAACACAACTCTTGGACAAAAGGACTAGCACACATAAAATTGCAGCCATGCTTTAAACTGTTACACAAACAACAACACACATACACATGTAGCAGCTAGCAGTAGGTTTTATTCCTCCTCAAAAAATATAGCAAAAGCTATGCAAACAGATTCAGATGAAGCTTTATTTCTATTAGCTTGGCATGTCACATTTATAAAATATGCACATGAAATGCGACAAAATTTCCATCGGGGAAATCAGTTATTCTCAAAATCATTAGTTACTTTAATAAGGAGGTTCACAATTACGACTGCGTTTCCCCAGTGTCATAGGTGAAGGCCCCCGAAATGTAAACAAAACACCATGATTTATACATCTCCAGATGTCTTTCGTTTTAATACCTCTTGGGGGGGCCTTACACTTTGACATATTACCCACAATGCATCATACTGTGCATGCGCAGTCTTAATTGTGAACCTCCTTATTGTAGGGTTTCAAATACAAGTACCAGTATTATTCTATTATTCTATGAGTACACCAGAACCACAAGATTTTTTTGTTACATGATGAAGAGATCTTTATCTTTTTTTAAACAAATCATTAGGCTGTTTGATATGATCTTCATACAGTAAAACTAATTGTACATCACAACTCCATGGGAGGACTGAGGATTTTTAGAAGAATTTGACCCCCTCGCTGCCCATAAGTTCTGCCTTTCTCTCTAACTGTAACGTTTGTAGAGCCCTCGTCAGCAGCCACGATTCCATTCCATGGAATTCTGCAAGATATCAAGTTTTGGTCATAATCAAATAGGGCTGTAAAATTATTTAGGTATAGGTCCAGACCTGAACATCTTTGGTTCTTGTGCCTGAACAAAATAAAACACTAGTGGACGCCATATTTTTTTACACTAAGGATAGGAAAATTGCTTTCCAAGATAAAAATTTTGACAATTCAGCACTTCAAAATTGGGAAAACTTGTAAATGCTTTTCTTGTTTTGAGATTAAAATATGTAAACCCTTACAAAAACAACAATTTACCACAAAAAAAGACAGTTGGCTACAAGTTTAACTCACAGATGATTGGCCAATCTTGTTTAGGTACAGGTACAGGTCTGGGCCTGTACCTAAAATATGTTGAGGTACACAATTCTACATACAAACAAGACATGAATTCTAAAAGCTAGTACACTCAACACTATAGAATTCTATATAACAATATATTGATTAGAGTTCAACTTTACCCTGATTTGAAGTGCCATCTCCATTCACCAGTTCATATGTGGTACAGACAGTGTTGTTCATGCCATTGGACGTCACCTAACATTTGGCAGACAGAAAAAACAAAATAAACAATAATGTTGAAGAATGTTTAAGACCAAAGTCTGATTCAGGAACTTTGAAAGGTCTTCAGCCTTAAAAATCTGGGCATCTTTCTCACAATACAAGCACTAACACATATAAACAAAGCACAGTGATATCAACACATGTCAATCTACAGCATTCTACTGCACAATTTCCCAGAGCAAAGCTGTATCAACATTAATCATATTTTAAAAAAAAGAATATGCAGAGGTTTGTTCTGCAAAAGGAACTGTTCAGCAAAACTAGCCAATTAGGTCTCAAATATGGCAACTGGGTAACAACATCTGTTTTGTGCTTGATCAGGTGATTCTGTATTGGCCAATGAATTCACAGCTCCTGGATGTGCTGCACCGTGATTGGTCAACTCATCCTACTCACCCATTGGTAGATGATCTTCCCCCATTCCTCAGGTGTTCTCCACATGACGAGACACCTGTTTCTTTTCTTTGGATCAGTCCATTCTATATTACCTGGGCAACAGTGCAATCAACACATTTGAAGCACACAAGAAATTGAAGAAGTTGCATGTAAGCAGAGTAAAATACATATGTACATTGACATGCAGACATGTATGTAAAATCCTAATAGCATTTTTACCTTAAGTATTTTGTGTTACTATTAAAGCTTACCTTTTTTCCTGAGTTCTTCAAGCACAGTGTAGACTACTTCTAAGGGCAACTTTCCTGGTTGAAAGTTAAGGTAGTACACCACAGAGGTATATTTTCTATGTCACTGAAACATAACTATACAAACACACTACATAACTATAAGCTAGTTCACACTCACAGTTTGAAGTGTGCATGTGCAGTGTGATGCATTTAGGGTAATAGTATGTCATTCTCTATGCATTGCTGGGGGCCTTCAACTTTGACACATTATCCACATTGTACCACACTGCACATGCACACTTGAAACTGTGAACTTGCTTATACAAGTACACTGCCAGACCACATGAAGGATACTGCCTATCTTTTGGTTGTGGAAGAGTGGGCTGTCCTGTGCATCTGTGACATCGAGGCTGTACTGTCTCCTGTGTCTGCAGTAAGACAGGACCAGCAAACACCATGCCTCTAGCTGCTTAGCCTGGGTGTCCTTGTTGGGCTGTATACTAAGAGAGAAAGAAACTAGAAATATAACACATTTGCAAAGCAAATACACAATGCTTGCCTTCACATGGTCAAGCCTACTGTCCCATTTATTCTTACTCATTCATATATACATGTATGTGACCAGCCCCTCCAACTTGCTACATAATGTAATCCTACAGGGTGTCTGCTACAGCACCAGTTACCATGGTGATAGCTGCCTGGTCTTGACCTTATTTGTTTGAAGAAGAAGAAGCAGAAGAAACAGAGCAAAAACAATATGTTTTCCTTCTGCGAATGGCTTAAAGCAGGTAACGACCATGGATTGATGAATAGGCTGATCACATAGCCCTGCCCACCTTAGGAGTAGTGAGCGAATTTAGTTCACCGATAATTGTACCTGGCTGCTTTAATGCAACGTTAAGTGTTGTCGGGAATTTTTTCTTGAAGTGTAATCGGTCAACTTAATTTTACATAGCACGTTATTTGTTACCGGTATCCTGAATTCATTGTTAAGCATTATATCATTAATGAAAAATTCTTTGTATGGCATAGTCAAATGCCAGATTGCCCCAGAATCACAACGGAGCTTCCAAGACCCACAGACTAGTTTCGCCAGACACGCTATAGATACAAAAGAACATTCCAATGAAGTCGTTCCCAAAACTTAGCTTCACGCAAGAACAACTTAATTTACCATAACCGTGGTCGGCCTGCCTGAAATTACTAGTACCGATAAGCGTTGACGGGATTCCCCCATGCAGACCCCCAACAGCAAACGTCTACTATCTGTGACGTCTACACTGTTTGTTGGAAGCTAAGGCTGTTGTTTTTGTTTGATCCTAGTTTGATCTAAGACCATGTACATGTACATGTATATGACACACCCAACACTTTCACACACGTTCATGCTGTTGTTGTTGTTGTTGTTGTTCATGCACAAAACAAGTTTGTTCCCGCCCCCCTCCCCAATTTCGCAAATTTCGACCATCGTTTCTCGTTTAAGTAGAAAAGACAGAAACTAAAACTAACAAAATACAGTGCAGATACATTTCTTTTAGCTTTACTATTAAGAGTTTTGTGTAAAAGCTCACAGAAATCCCAACTTACGTGAAAAACGGAGGAAAGTTGTACTGCCACGGCCACTGAAACTCTGCCATCTCGGATTCCTGAAGCTCACGCGAGAGAACGCGAGACCTTTATTTTCATCCTCGATTTTCACCAAGATTGAGTCAAAACCTTCAAATCTATGATTCGACTTAAACCTCCGAAGATATATCAACATTTTCTAGGTTCATAATATGACTGAAAATGTGTTTTTAGCCCAAAATTACGTGACAAAATTTTTATCACGTGACTGTCCCTCAATATCGACCTCTGACCTCACCCCAGATTCGTTTGGACGTGAAGAAAACAAGTTGAATCGGGAAAAATATGCGAAAATAAGAGAAATATCGGCTTCTCGTCGACTTTCAAATATATACCTGTCAAGAAATTGTTGTCCCCAACGTGAAGAAACAAGTGAGTATTCCTCCGATAGGTTTATCTGTTTTAGAAATGTAACGTTACAAATATGAAGTGCTCTTGCACTTTTTATTTTGGGGTGGGGGGTTGGGGCACGGATAATATGTTTATAAAATGGTTAAAACATGCCATCTACCAAACATACTGAATTTTTGAAGGTTTCATAATGCAGACCAGCGTTCAGTGATATTTGGAAGGTCCGAAGTATCTAAAAATATTTTGTTTACGAAATATGCGATCATGTTGCCGTTATATATTTATTGGCATTCAGATATCACTATGTGTTCTACCTCCATGGTGTGCCCTAGTGCACTTTTACTGTTTTTTTACGTTTTGAAAAGTATATTGTTTCTTTTGGTTGATTTAAACGTATCTGTCATACTTAATTTTTCACAAATGTTCAGAGCCACTACCCAACATCTGCTTCGAGATTACAAACACCACTTAAAATCACAAGTCAACATGTTGTTCATGTCTATAACGTTAACGTTACAGGAGTTAAATATGATTACACTGTCCAAGAAGTTGAAGCAGGCGAAAGAGGGCAAACCTGTGGAGATTACTCATGGTCCTGACAAGAGGGCCTCCATTCGGGACAAACTACTGGTTAAAGGTACGGAAATGTATGGACTTAAATACCGGTATCATAGACTAGGGCAGAATCTTTGACCGGGTAGGAACTATGGAATAAACAGATTGAACTGCACATGCACAACTCAAAGGTGAAGGCAATAACTATTACCTACTGTAAGTACTGGAATAATAAAAGGCAAGGTCTTGTTATAGAGTATCTAGTAAGATCCAATCTTACCTGCACTAACCTGCTTATGCAGCTGCGGGTATTTCGAGCCCTGCCGCCATGCATATGTATGTCATTGTATTTTACAGAGGTTCAAGAAATGGAGTCCAACCTACCACGTAAGTCTGATAAACAACACCAATAGATTAATATTACGTCATATTTCTGGTCATATTTCTGGTTTGCATACATTTTCTGCTTCAGTGTTTCCAAACATGTTTGACGTACCATGTTACTGAATTTGGAAATCTATTTTCAACCTCCACAGCAACCTGCAAAGTGAACTTTGATGACCCCAACAAACTACATCAGTTCAACATCACTATTGCACCAGGTGAGCAAGACTCGTTTTTATGTCGTACCTGGGCCACTATAACGTTCAACACGGGTGTTCTGGCCTGTGTGTTAACTAGCTGTATCGCATGCATGGGGTTCTATTTGGTCATCACCTGGGCTTCCAAAAGCTCTATAGAATAATTTATCATGTTTTGCATGTGCTGAATGAGCAAAAAATTGGAATGTTGGAATTGATGTTGTTCAATTTTTTGTTTAGGGACACCAAATTTTGGTACAGTTTGTATTGCAATGTGTGTTTTCTTGCGTGGGTATGACATAAAAAATGCAAAACGGTGTATTCCGCATCACCCTCGGTCCGAACCCTTCGGCTGTCTAGCGATCCAACCCGCAGTTGGGCTGGTACCTCGGCTGATACAGATGACATCATGTTGTATTCTATATGTATGTATACTATGTATGTATGTATGTATGTATGTATGTATGTATGTATGTATGTATGTATGTATGTATGTATGTATGTATGTATGTATGTATGTATTCTAAAACTGCTGTCTTTCCCGTTATTTTTCCTGGCGAGCCTTTGGCAAGAAACTACCCAGTATCAATAAGAAATTGTAGATTTCTCACAATTTGATTTGTTTCAGATGAAGGTTTTTGGCATGGAGGGACCTTTGACTTTGATGTAGATGTACCAGAAGATTACAATATCCTGGTGAGCTATTTATGTATATTGTATATTTCTACAGACAAGCAAACTTTAGGATTCAATTTGCAATGTTACCGTAGTGTTGGAGGCTGTGATGACTGGTTTCCATAGCAACCCTCCAGACTAAATTTTTAGCTTAGGCGCGCATGCGCTCCTAGCCTCAAAAAGTTAGGCGCGCAGGCAAACATTTGGGCGCGCAAACAAAAAATCTGGTCGCGCAAAGTACTTTTTAATTTACAAGCCAAGAGAATACTAGTAATACCAGGAATCTTTGAAAAACGCCAATAGGCGACATGTATTTCCTGGATAAATAAATAAAAAAAACAATAAAAAAAACAAACAAACATGCAATTTGAAAAATACATGCAAAAATTACTAGTATACAATGAATATTGTATTATTATACTCAGTAGTAAACACATATTATTAAGCTACTAGTATTATACAGTGTATATTATAATTTCAGAAAAATCTTTTTCAGCTTTAATAGTACAATTTTTTTATAGCAACAACAGCAAAGAAGTACTTAATTTCGCCCCAAGAGATAAAATAGCGGCGGAAACGCGGTGCTAGATTTAATTTGTTTCATTATCATCTCTCTACCGATATCTCCTGCACTAGGCTGCAGTCTCACCAATGTCGCTAGGGGCGTTGCGTATTCCTCGCGTGTTTTTGCGAGATCTAACGTGAGTTCGCGAGGTTTAAGATGGCCGCTAATGTTTTGCGTCAGTCCCGGCCGATCACTGCCGCGTGTTTCGGATGAATTTTTGCGTTTATAGGAATATTAAAGCAACTTAACTACGGATGAAACTTCTCAAGGAACATTTCTCGATGGAAAATGGGTCGTTGTTACCGCAAGCAGACCGGGGCGAGATTTGGCAGCCAATAATTTTAGGGGCACAGCGGATTCTCTGCCGGTCGCGCAATGCGCGACCAGAGTAAAAAGTTTAGTCGCATTTCGTAATTTTTGGTCGCATATGCGACCAAATCGGTCGCAGTCTGGAGGGTTGCATAGTGACAGAGATTGGACTGATTTTCATAGTAATAAAGAACCCTGACTGAGTTCCTATAGTTGGTAGTTGTGGGAATGGGAATGGTTCTCTTGATTTAAAGGTGTATGGCCACAAGCTCTTGGGGAGGAGGCCCAAACACAGACTAGTAATATGTTCTATGTTGTATTTTTATGCACAGCCCCCACGAGTGCAGTGTAACACCAGGATATGGCACCCAAACATAGCTGAGAATGGTGACATTTGTCTTAGGTAAGGACACCTTTGGTCTTATTCATTCTTTTTGGGAATGGTTCAGGGGTGAGAGCCAATGACTGAATGAGTAATGAGTACATTATCTAGAATAGTATACATTGTGTATACAGTTAAACAAAGACTGAAAGAGTAAAGTTTTGGTATTTAGAGGTTCTTCCTAACTGTGCCAACATGTTCTCTCCAGTTTGCTTAGGGAAACATCATTAGATGCTACTGGGTGGTCTCCAACAAGGACCCTTAAGGTAACTGGTATGCTTTGTTTAGCATTTAATGAAACATCCCTTAACCTTCTAATACGTTCTATCTGCTAAGATAGCCTATTGTCACTAAATACGTATCGGTTACATAGTTCGATAGAGGGTTAAGGGTGAGTCAATGTGTACTGTTTTATGTTTATTGTGTACAGAGATATTGTCTTGAAGTATAAGTGTCTTAAAATTTTGTTTTTGTACCATGATGTATTTGCATCTATGGAGGGATGAATTTCAGCTTCATGTATGAAACAGTTTTGAAAATTTGTTGTTTCTTTTACAGGACGTTGTGTGGGGTTTAAATGCTCTATTTTATGTAAGTATCAGTGTTTTTCTCTCTTGTAATATATCCACAAAATTCTTACGTCTCCCTCCCTACTAGGGTTAGCTGTTAGTGTTAGACTCAACATTGATTTTGTAGTTTGACTCTCTCAGTGGATAGGGTCAGTTCTTGACTTGGAATCTAAAGGTTCTGGGTTCAAATCTCCATCAAGCCTCAATTCTATCCCCTTGGGAAAGGCATTTTACACCTTTTTCCTCACTCGACTCAGTTGAAAATGAGTACTTAGCTTCAGTTAGGGACGTCCTCTTGGATGGGATGTTCAGCTTTGAGGACAGCCACACCTGAAGCAAGTTAAAGATCCCACCACACTAATCAAAAAGAGTAGGGGTCCTTGCCAGTGTGAGTAGATCAAACCTTACAGTCTGGTCTCTGGGTTGACATTTAAAAAAGATAATAGTTGCCCCTGTTACATGTATGTCAATCCTTCCACAAATGTGGTAAATCTCAATAAATGAAGTTTTGGTGCCCTCAGTGTATGCCTTACAAACAGAGAAACACACTGAAGTACCAAATGTTTTTTTTTTCCTCAGGAACTTTGCGACTTTGATGACCCTCTCAATCTAGAAGCTGCAGAACACTGGCTTAGGGATAAGGTAAGCTTGGCCTTTCACTTGTTGCTTTTAACTTTCCCCCTGAAGCCTTTTGGACCAAATTTGTATTGGTTATAGGGTTAGCCAGCAGGGAGAAGGTTAAACATAAAAGTTAGCCTGGGTACCATTCTTATTAGTTGTATATTTGCTTTAACACTTGCTAGAATAATCTATTACAGTTTTTCAATATGAGTACAATTTGTAGATCCCACTCTATGCACAAGTCCAAAAAGGGAGTAAATTCAAAAGAAATCAAAGATCTCATACCTTTGTGAAATATTTAGAATTTTTGTGAATATTTCGTTTCATTCATTTACTGTGAACTTCTTGCTGATTCTGTCTATGCATTTTCCCACTTGCTCTCATATAAGGCAACAGACATGCATCTAAGGTAGCATGAAATTGAAGACAGGAAATAAGATAACCTTTTGTGGGACCTTTGACCTAACTTCCTATCAGTGTACCTAACAAGGTGCCTATCATGTGGAAATACATGTAACTAGCAGTACAGAAACACTAGCAAACCCACAAACAGACACACTGGAAACAAAACACTGTACTAGTACATGGATATATATGAAAGTTCAGGTGGGCAAATTTTTTTGTTTGAAATATCTGTTGACAGCAATGAACAAAAACTAAGACTTGTTTCTCCTTTTGTTTATCCAGGAATCTTTTCAAGAGAAGGTTACCAGTTACATAGAACGTTATGCCAAGAGATGATGGAATGGCCTAACTGTCATTTGTAGGAAATACAAAATAATATAGAGCAACATTTTTTTAAAAGAGGGCTCTGTCTAGGTCATGAATTGTATGCAATATGTACTATTTATCGTACTGTCATTAGCAATGTAACTGCTAATATAATAAGCTCAATACAAGCTTGGTAAGGGATGGTTCATTATATATCATGGGGTGTTTGTGTTAACTAAGTTAATGGACAATCCCCATCTCAACACAGACATTGCATGATAATCATATTATACTTAATGTAATTGTTTTGTGTGAGCTAAAAAAAAACTACTTGTCAAAGAAACTCATTGTTTTCATAATTCATTTTATTTATTTTTTTCTCTGTGGGTTCCAAATCTGAAAATGAATTATTAAAACTGTGAAATATATTTATTTCCCTTTGCTGTTTGTTTAAACAGATATGCATTGAAGTAAAAATTTAATGGGATGATCTTTCCCATGTAAAAGAATGATATACAACTATCCTCAAACTTAGACTAGAATCCATCCTATTCTAGCTTTGGTTTGCTCCCCTGGGCGGGCTTTAATGCAGAATACATTGTAGTCTAGCAATGAAATGATTAAGATTGGTAGGCAGGGATTGTCTTTTTTCATTCTTTCTGGATTGTGGCTCAAGTGATTCAACAAATACAGTTTAATAATGAAAATCTGAAATGCATCAGGACCAGTGCTGTCAGCAGGACCTGCCCCCCCCCCCCCTTTGTTGGGAAGAGACTCGTAACAGTTATGATAAAGATTTCTCCATAGTTCTAAGAACTTCATGGACATCACAGCTTACATTGCTTACAGATGATGCGATCATGCATTTGTTTAGCAGTATTTTACTTCAAATCTTCCATATAATGCCCGTTTCGTGCATTGAATTCTCATTTTTCATGGTGAAATGTGTTATTGTTGTCAGCATCCCTGAAGGTTAGACATCCAAGTAGAGCATTATGTAATACAAAATAGAGCAACTGCATAAATTCTCCAAAAAGTCATGAAGTTTTGGTTAACATTCACTGTCTTTTGTCAGTGACTGTCTTTTCCAGTCATTGATAGTGGATGCCGTCTGAAATGTCTCTTTAGAGAGTTTATCAAGTTGTTTGATTTATTCTGTATTATACATGCATACTGGTATAATACAGTTAACTTTCTAATACCTATTGTACTGGGTAAAAGGTGATGGCATATACATGTAGTACAGACATACCGGTAGTACCAAAGTGTAGGTTTATATGGGAAAGGCTGCTTTATTGAGTCCTGTTTAAGTATGAATTCTATATTGTACATGGTGCCATTGTCTTGATGAGGACTATAATTGTCTTTGTGCATTATTGGAGCCCCACAAGAAGCACTCCAATTAGCTGGTTCACGGTTAAAACCGTGCATGCGCAGTGGGTGTATTGTGGGTAATATGTCAAAGTTGAAGGCCCCTGAGACATAAACAAAACACATCTGGACCTGGTATCAAGCATGGTCTAGACCAGAACTGTTCACAAGTTCACCTATGACCTTGGGCATGCACACTTCAAATCATAAACCAACTCATTGCATCCATGTAGAAGAAATAGTTATGAATAAGACGATTTTCTTTTAGTTTCTGTTATGAAAAGTCATGTCTGTGCCTTGACAGTACAAAAGTTCTCCATGTTAGAACTTGTGATTGCCATGGAAAATTAGCCTGGGTACCAGGCTTGAGAGCTGTGGTGTCTGTTTCGTAGTGACTGAACCGGTCACTGAACCTGAAAGCCTTTGTACCTAGTCTATGGTCTCAATTCATCAGAATGATATTATGGGTTCCTTTTTGTACTCCTTTTTGACATTTCAACACTGTGAGAAAGCAAATTGTGGATCTAGAATTTTAGTCAACGTGTAAGTGAAAACTTTTGTCATTTGTTTCGAAAAAGCCTTAGTAATTGATAATAGGCTTGGACACCCAAATGGCTGAAACACACTTCAATGTGCCCACTGTATGTTTACAGTACAGTGTAACTGCCCCCCTCCCCCTTAGCAGGTTTGTATCTGGGAATGTTCGTTGGTTTGAATCACAGCAATGTGTATGTACATCAACATGTGCTGTCAGCAATGTCAAGAATAAAGTATGGACACCTTTTTTCCACAACTTCTTTTGTCTGTTTATTATTCCAAGCTACAGCCTGTCCTTGGTGCTGAAAAGCCACTCAAAGACAAAAGAAGAATATTCAGACTATGACAAAAATTTTGCTCTTTTTACCCTGTGTGTTCAGGAATTCTGCTTCACACTATGGGGGATAGAAGTATGTACTACGTCACACAAATTAAGGATGGTAACATCATTCTAAGAAATCTGCAAGGTATTTTCAAATTTAGATTGAGAAAAGTCATTGATTTATTGAAGATTCACACTGATTTGATCTTACGTATTAAAAAGTTGATACAATGTTTTAGGAGAGAGAATTGTAAGAAATACTGTTTTGAAATTTTTGAAAATTCCTCAGTCACATTTTGAAAAGTACTTAGTGGGATGATCTTAAGAATACGTTGATACCATGGATCATGAAGGAATTATAAGATTACAGCAGTGAAAATCACAATGTGTTTAGAATAGTAAGATCATAAGAGGTTCACACTGAGTTGATCTTAAATATTGAAAATTATTGACACCATGGATCAGTACATGTATGTAGAATTACAGAATATTGTACTTAAGCATACATGAAGCTGAGATATTTCTTTAAGAGTTTGAATGATATTATCTGGGGAAGGATTATATTCAATAATTCACGCCCATCATTAAGTGTCATGCTCTACTTCTCTATGCACTTATACTTTCCCTGGTCGCTTGGCTAATGTTGTCGGTAGTTCTAGTAGGTGGTGTGTTACGCCGAAGGGCGGTTATACCGGCTAATAGTATACAGATACAGATACAGATACCAGAAAATTCTCATAACAAAAACTTTATGTATTGCTTGGTGATAACTATTATGTGTATTCAAATGCTTACACACTTTACATGCTTTTTTTAAAATTTCGATCCATAAATACTATACATTGCAGGTCTCAACATTTAAAGCATCTGTGTCTTTACTCTTAAAACTTCCACAAAAGAGACACAAAATCATGTGATCTATGCCTTAGATCATACAAAGCACTTAGATAGTCAAGTTGGTTTATACAAAGTTACCGATAGTTTTTGTAAAGTTGGTTAATTCACTTGTTTCTCTAAACTATCTCCTTAGATCACGATGCTGGTATCTAGTAATGTTTAGTGCTTGATGCTAGATGTAGAGAATTGTCTAGAATTTCGTCGACCTAAAAGTTGGCGTCAAATCATTTGAGGTATCATTTAAAAGTCGGTATGATTCATAACTTCTTTTCCTGACACCTGACATATAATCTTATTTATGTGTTCTTTCAAAATCAATGCCTTGTTTTCTCTATAGGTAATAAATTACAACATCATAAAGGTGTTCATCATCAAAGTTTTGCTGCTCACAGATGGTGTCACAGCGAGTTTTTTTTACTTACTATAACAGTTGCTTTACACTCCGTGTATCATTAAAAATTTTCTGTATATTAGAAAAAGAAAATGTCTACAAAGGGTCCAAATCACAACCCTGAACCATGCCTGAACATATATACAACACGTCCAGTCACGTGACCTATGTTGACCTTTTAACCTCTTGGTCACGTGACTACCCTCGTCAGTAGCTGACGAAGATGGTGGATGCCGTTTGAAAGTTTCTATGTTTTTTTTTAAACCTCCTTGCTTATATCGTAAGTCGGAGAAAAGTTTGTCGGAGCCTTGTCTAATCCATCCCGGTCGAGAAGGATTATGTATAGCAAGAGGAAAGTAACACAACGCAGGGCGTTCCTTGAAGATCCACTATCCCTGGGAGGAGTCTGGGAGTTTGGTAGCCGTTAGGACTAGATGGAGAGTTGCTGCCTGTAGGTAAGGGACTGGGCTAAGGGGCTACGGTAAGGTATGATTTATCTCTACCTGGTGTAGAGCCTGCAGCTATATGAGACTTTTCCTGGGAGACGTCAGTATGAAAACAACAACGGTTCAAATCAAGTGTTAGCCTGGGAGCCATCCGTTTTTGTACCCGAAAAAAGTGTAAGATAATAGGAGTTGGTCAAGCAACAAGCATGGACTCGAGAGAGTGAAGGGAATGGAGTGTGTGTGTGTGTGTGTGTGCGTGTGTGTGTGTGTGCGTGTGTGTGTGTGTGTGTGTGTGTGTGTGTGTGTGTGTGTGTGTGTGTGTGTGTGCGCGCGCGCGTCTGTCTGTGAGTGGGTTTGTGTGTCTGTCATGAGTGTGTATGTGTTTCCGCGACGATCCTTATGCACAATGCCGCGTTGCCATACATCCTCAGTTCTGCTATGTCTGTGGGGCAGTGCAGGTAAGGGAGTGAAGCCTGTCATCTCTGATTGCGTTGTTTACTCTTCATCTCCATCTGCGGGGCTCGCCAAACGCCCGTCTTTATCCCTGTTCTCCTTCACATCAGCGAGAGTAGTCATGGGTATGTCTGTGGCAGAGTCGGTTCCATCTGCCGTTGCCTCAGTTTCATCTGCGGCGGTCTGCTCCTTGCTGGCACGGGCAGTTCGGCCACTGTCCGGGTGAGCCTCACCCAGTCGGCGGCGAGCCCTGTTCTCCTCGACAACGGCGAAAGTAGTCATGGGTATCTCTATAGCAGAGGCGGTTCCACCTACCGTTACCTCAGTTCTCCCTCCGGTGGTCTGCCGGGTGGTGGTAGTGGTGGTTCGTCCATTGTCCTGATGAGGTTCAGCCAGGCCCAGGCGTACCATGATCGCAAACTTCCACTTCTCCAGCACCTCCCCCGTCATTGTCATCAATAGTGTCAGCAGAAGGCCCTGAGAAGCATTCAGTACAATAAAGATGTACTGGGCAACTTTGCTGTTGACGTAAGGATAGATGAAGCCGAGAATCCAGGTGAACCCCATCAGAAAGGAGATACGCACGTATACCCATGCCTTGCTGATGTCTGAGCGCGTCTTTGCAGCGTTGGCTATCTGAAAGGACTTCCGTATGGCCATCAAGACAAACGTGATCAAGACAGCGTTGACCAGAAGGGCACAGAGGACGGGAACCCCAAAAGCCACCAGACTGGCTGTCGGATTGCCGATCCAACAGTTCTCGCCGTACCCCACCCTAACAGAACTGCCGAACTCCACAATCATGGTCACTACGACCACAGGCACTGGCACCAGCCAGGCATACAAGACGTACTTGTACAGTTCTGCTCTCTCTGTACTGTCACGAAATGTAAGAAAGAGATCTACGGCTAGTGAGTTCATGGATGAGAAGGCCGTCAGAATAAAGTAGTGCAGAAGTATCGCGAACGCTGTACAGCCCGATCCGAGAGGGACAAACGCGCGAGCCACAAACATGACTTCAGCAACTGTCAAGCATGCCATCATCTGCACCTTCAGTTTTTCCGATACTTTTTTCCACTGGCCTGACCTGTAAGTGTGGAACACGAAACCAATCACAGCTACGGCAGACACTGACACAAGACCCAGGGTTAACCAGCCCTGGTCAGTGTCCCTACTGCTGTCTGTTTGCGTGTAGTTCGAGAAGTGCTGCAGTATGCACTCCCCGCAGATGGAGGCTGTAGTGTTCAGAATGGCCACCTGCTCAGCCGGGCAGGACACGTTAGAACTCAACAGGTGGACACTACCGTTGGGGAGGACATGGAACTCTTCAGCTGTGAAAGTCACAGCGGGTTCGCTGCAGTTTTGTAAGGGGATGGTTTTGTTTGAAGAGCCATGGCTTCTGCGTGAGAAAAGCCGGCATGTGTCTGCAAAGGGATCATAGACGGCGTCGGAGGGGCACGGATTGGGACTGTTTTCATCACTCTCACCGGCAATAAAGTTGAACAGATTAGTCAGTGAGAATCGGTCGACACAGACACTGCATGAACGTCCTTCAAGCCAAGCACCTCTACACCATAGATTTGTGATTGCCGTGAGGGAAAGGCCCTCACAAAGAGCACAGTGTACATTTTTGTATAGCTGACGACCAGTGGTTATTGGAGCGCTGTAGGACCTACAAGCAGCGACATCACAACTGTCACTGGAAAGATCCACCTGGAGACATCGTCTCGGTGTAAGCCGGGTAAGGTCAGGGGTAAGTGCTAGCCTTATCGTTCCAAAGCAGTCGCCTCTGTTGGTGAGGTTGACGTACTCTTGTGAACCTCTGGGTGTGTGTGAAGACAGATTAAGAAGTCCAAAACAGTCTAAATTACTATGGGGCTCCCAAAAGATTACGTCTGTTAAAGACTGATTGTTACAGA
Organism: Branchiostoma floridae x Branchiostoma japonicum; assembly: GCA_013266295.2. Taxonomy (NCBI): domain Eukaryota; kingdom Metazoa; phylum Chordata; class Leptocardii; order Amphioxiformes; family Branchiostomatidae; genus Branchiostoma; species Branchiostoma floridae x Branchiostoma japonicum. The sequence goes on along the minus strand of CM023834.1, from coordinate 9,388,605 downwards.
TTGCACAGAATATGTTTCTGTAGTGGACATTCTGAGAGTGAAAACGTGCTGTATCTACCACAGGCATCCAGTAGACCAGGTCACTAGGGTTGAAGGGATCAACATGTTTCAAACACTGATCCCTTGTGACGTCATCCGCCCATTCGTCAGGGCAGTCAGCAACCATCCAATAGGATAACGATCTAATTGCAGAAAAGCTAGGCACACACTTCCACTTCAGACGGTGATGGTCAGGCGAGCTGCTTTCTCTGTGGCGGGTATAATGAAGTCGTTTTAAGTCACAATAATTCTAGTAAATGTAAACTATAATGATGCAAGGTTAGCCAACATTACCACGTATCGTTGTTATCTGATTTAAAGAAGGAGAAGTACCAAACGAATCTCAGGATTCTTTGTCACCGTGGAAAACAGCCATAAACAGCCTCTACCACAATGTATGCATAAAATAACAGGATTAGGATGTCCATAATTATCCTGACGGTCCTATGTGTTGGCCATCACTTCTAGGGCCCCGACTGGTGGAGGGTGCTAGAAGCATGAGTTAGTCCGACTAGTAAAGATTTACTTACTGTAACTCGAAGCCTTTGCAGCAGTCGTCGAAAAAACTGCAGTCCTTGTCACATTGGCAAAGACTTTGACTCTGAGGTGGCCTTTCCTGGATGCAGGTAGTACTTTTGCATTCGTCGTCGATGGCGTTCACTGAGAAAGGATCTAAGAAAGACAAATGAGACAATAACGAATGAACGGCTATTGTTACAGGAGAAACGTCCAATGCTTTCGTTTGCATTTTAAACCTTTTCTTTCCAACGTTGTGATATCTTCCGTGCTCTACGATTTGCTCCAAGATCCTTCGACCAAAAAGGGTATTTCTGTTTGGCCTTGTTATTGGCATCATGGATTCACGATGTATTTTTACTTACCCTTGATTAATATCTGAGTAACAGGAATAGATCACAGCACTAGATTTGCCAAAGTGTTTCTTACCAGCACATTCCATTACGCTGCAGTAGTCCCATCTCCGCGTCCCGTCCGTGGTGTAGCACCAGGGCCGCTCCTTGTTGTCAGGGTTACGGCAGAAGTTTTCCTCCAGCCCCGCATCAGGATGAGCCTGTGGTGTGTGGGGATGGCTGTGGGGGGACTGGGAGTCCCATCTCTGACACAGTCGGTCTCCTGCCCTGTACGTAGAGTGGGACATAGAATAACACTAGACTAGCCCGTGTTACACAATCTATCGCTATCAGGGCGGATGGGACCCCTCCCTGCCATACACCTCTGACTCGAGAGAACCATTCCCAATTCAAGAACTACCGATAGGAGCTCGGGATTCGCTGTCACTATGGAACCCAGTCCCTATGGCCTCCAACACTATGATGAGTGGAAGGTCTCAGTCTAGCAATAAATGGTCCATGACCATGTTAGCACAAATAAGATGTTCCCAATTCTCCTGACTTAAGCTGGAGTCACATTACCAACGGGGCCTGCTCGGCATGTTCCCCAGGTAGACGCCGGCCGGCGTCATGAAGCCGAGCGTGCGCCGGCGGTCAGGGTCACAATAAAATGTTCCTTTACGGCTTCCTGTCGGGGCCGGCGTTGAGGCGGCTTCTAATTAAAATTCATAAACTTTTGGTCCCCTTGAGGTTTCTGTCAGGGACCCGTCTGATGCCTGGTCAGTCTCCCGTCTTGACCCGTGCGGGGTGCGGTAGGGTGCCGACCGGCTCTTGCAGTCCGGCCGGACAGCTGTTGGGTCCCTGGCGGGGTCCAGGGATCATCCTGGCGCGTCCCTGGCTGGATCCCAACGGGCTTCTGTCGTGTTTTTGAGCCGGTATATATATAAGGGCTGCTCGGCCTGTTACCGTTCACTTTTTTTCTTAATGTACGACACGTCACGTGAAGAGTAGACTGAAGTTGGCGATGCAGCGTTTAGTGCAACCTGCAGACAACCTGCAAGCCTTTCTGAGGTTGAGGTTGGCGACAGCGCGTCACCGTTACAACCTAGGTATTGTGGACTCACTGATGATGGAGCTATGTCGCGAATTCTGACACACAAGTACACAGTGTAACACACACGTGGTGAACTGTGCGACGTAGTCTGAGGAAGGAGTTTATGATATGCCCCCTGTAACCCCCTTTTCCTGACCACCTGATGCACTAATCAGCACATGTGACGTCATAATCTTAGTCAGTTGCCTGTGCGGCCGCCTGATGGGTCCCGGGCAGTTAGGTTACGGCGTCGTTTCGGCGTACCTTGCCCGACGGGGCCCGAAGTGATTTTAAGTTTGTGTTAAAATCAATTCGGCGACCGCGCGGGCCCAAAAATAGGCCGACAGCCGTCGAGAATCCCGCCAGTCTCCGTTCAGGTCCCGTACGGTAGTGCCAAAAAACAGCCCGAAAACGCGCCGAGCGGGCCCCTTTTTTTAATTGTGACCTAGGCTTTAGCGGTGTTGGCCATATCAGGCGTCTAAGGGCCTGAGGATTGAAAAGGCTGCTAGAAGTGTGATTGGGTTCAGGCTAAGAATAACACAAATTCACCACATAGATAAGGTGAACTGAAAACAGTATTCAATGCAGGTTGTTTGTTTGTTTGTTTGTTTGCTTGTTTGTTTGTTTGTTTGTTTGTTTGAGCCTTTGATCATTCATGAAATACTGAAATCGGCCTGCTTGCCGCTAGTTTTACATGTCGTTCCAGATGTCTTGTTGTCTACCCCTAAACGGTTTTGAGGCCATTCACTATCACCTGTACTTGTGACATCAATTTTCTGATATCGATGATTTGGAAGTCCCTAAACTTTACAGCTAATCTTACCTGTTTACTCGTCCGGCGTAGCTCCTTCCCTTATCCATTGCAAAGTAGCAACGCGTCGGTGGGGCTAAAAGTAGACAAACATTATTTGCAAACTCATACCTGAAGGTGGGTTTGTGATCTTAGTAGTTTCTTGGTTCTGAAAACTTGGGGAGATTGCTGCAGTTTCTATCAGCCTCATAATGAGAGCAGTTACAGATAATATACGACTTTAACTTTGGACACATTGGCACGTCTATGACTATACGTGCCGTCGTTACACCAAGTCAGGCTTTTAGCTAGGGGGGTGTCCAGGTGTCTTTTGGACACCCTCTATTGAAAATAATGAGAAATTGGACACCCCCTGTTTTTGGTAGGACACCCTAAAGACACCCTATTTTTTCCATTCCCAACCTCTGCCATGCCCTCATGCCTCCCTTCAGCCGTACTATAAATACAAAAATGAAGTAATGAAGGAAAAAACTTGGCTATATTCCTCAAAATTTCCACCTCAAAATGCAGGAAGTAGTGTTTGAGAGCATTACGAATTTCAAAAAACCAAAGCCCCCCTTAAAAGATTGTACCTGTGCTGCTCGCCTTGCGGTTTTACTGCGCATACAAAAAAAATGGACACCCAACAAAAACATCCTAGCTAAAAGCCTGCACCAAGTTCACATACATGCAGAGTTCGGAAAGACGCCAATCTTCTTATCTTAACGCCCATATCATTTTATGTAAAATTTTGTCGCCACTAGCTTTTTCTCGTTAACGTAGAAAACCACAAACAAAAGTGAAGATATTATGGGCTTTATGGAGTCACATATTGAAAGGTGCCCATATGAAAGATCTTACTGTCTATATCATTCAGGGCAAATATGTAGGATAACAGACTATATCAACGTATATCACCGCAAAAACAAAAGTTACCGTCACAGGCGAAGGTGTCGTCACAGTACATCCACCTGATGAGGGGGTTGTTGGTGTAGCACCACGGCCTGTCCTTCCCGTCCGGGTTCCTACAGTAGTTCCGCTCCAGCCCTGCCGATGGGTACGCCTCGGGAGTGTGGTTATGGCTGTGGGGGTACTGAGATGTCCAGAACTGACAGGAGCTGTCCCGGTCTGCAAGGCCCCTGTAGCTTGTCCCTCTGTCCCGTAGGTAGTAACAGTCTGTGGACATATAACGTTACATCGTTAATGTTGTGCACTGAAACAGGACCGTTTCGGAGGTGTTTATGAAATTCCAGCCGTTGCATATTTACAGGTAGATATAGAAAGTCTGGACTAGGTTTGATTGTTGTGTTGCAGGTTCTGACGTTGAACTCCCAAATAAGCGTTACGCTAATACTGCACCTTAGACAGCTAAACTAATCACGTAGACGTAGCTAGATAAAAAGATAGGATGGGGAAGATTTAGGTCATCTTAAGCCCTGGTACACTCTAACGATCACTCAAGCAGACTATTCTGCAGTAAACCGACAATGTTTTCGCATGACATCGTTAGTGGCCACTGTGCCTCTCTTAATAAACGATTTCGTGCTAACTCCCTTTTCTTGACGGAGTTGTCAGTAATTACTGAGTGTGGAGAACTCACCACAGTCCTTCTCATCACTGTTGTCTCCACAGTCATCTCTGCCGTCACATCGAGTAGCCGAGTGGAACAGGGCACCATTGTCACAGGTAGAAGCAGCTGGAGGATAGTTAGAAGCAGCATCGTTGGCTGTTAGCCGACTACTCTCTCGTCGCATGCAGTCAGGGCCTGAGTTGCTAGGACCTTGCAATTGGTGGGGCTGAACTGCAAGGACCTGTACTGGCAGCCTTTCAGCGCTCAATACGACAGTAATTGCCTCAGGTGCGACCATAGAACTGTAAGGTTATGAGCCACCCACAACCCACTCACGACATGTGGCTCTCCTCAAACACAGGAACCCCATATACCAGGGCTATCGACCTACCAGAGCTATCAACCAATGATTTAGGTGTTCAAAAGCTCGTAGTAGTAGTAGTAGGTCGATTGGCGGGAATACCGCTCCGTCGGGGTTATACCGCCCCTTACGGGGTGATATATCCTTCCGTTGGCTAACACAAGATGGGGTCCCCAGGTCTCCGTCAGGGGATGATGTAAATCACCATATGGCTGATACGAGACGGAGGTTCGCCAGGCCCCCGTTCGGGTGATTTGTAGTGAATCACCCACTTCCAGACTGTAGGATCTGGACCATCACCCCTACTCTTTTTCTAAAGGTGTGGTGAGTTCTTTAACGTGCGCGGGGTGTGGTTCTTCCCAAACACGGGATCTCCGTTTAACGTCCTATACAACGCTATCCGAAGCTAGGTACTCATTTCCACCTGAGTGAAGTGAAGAATGTCGTGTCAAGTGCCTTTCCCAAGGGCACAAGATCGGTGACATGGCATGATTCGAACCCGGGATCTCTTGGTTCTGAGCCGAACCGTTGCGCCACACGACCGCAAAAATTCATATTTTCCTAGAACTCTCGTACAGTGGCAAATACTGTTAGGGCATCATCACTAGATAGCTTTAAACAACGTCTGCATTTAGATGTGCAAAGTTTGGGTGTAATTAAGAGGTCATTCGGTGTAATATAGCTAGCTGCCGCCACGCTGCTGGTCCCGTGATTGAGGAGATCTACATACAGACTACAACAAAGAACCCTTGGACAGTTTGTACTTAAACTGCACAGTATAAAACCGACGTCTAGCCAGTAATACGATACAAGCAAACAATATGTACAGACAGTCTACTCACGACAGGACTCGTCGCTGCCATCGCTACAATCCTCTATATCGTCACATGTAGAATATTGTGACATGACTTCAACTGTCGTCCCATGACAGGGGATGTGGCTCTCGTCTTGAGGAATGCATGATTTTTGGGAATTTATACATTCTCCATTGCTGCAGGATATCTTGCCCTGCCGCTCGCCTGCATAAAATATATTAGTAGAAACATCATAACTACGATGTCGTAAATATTGCTGCCATCTTCTATTTTGGAAAACAGATAAGTTTGTGAATAGAAAGACATGTTAGCACAAGCGTGACAAGTACTACTAGTCTGACACAAAACGTATTGATTTTAAACAACAGGTAAATAACATTCAGCTATGGCCTTATTTGGAACAGTTGCGGTAGGTTTATAACATAGGAGTGACAAATGTAACCAAAATAAATATACATGTTAAAATTTCTGCAAAGTTTAAAAAACTAACATCGAAAGTTGATCTTAGAATGACTACCTGATTTTTACTTTAAAACACATCGGGAGAAGTAACGAAACATAGAAGAAAACAAATGAATACATATGCAATTTCTGTGTCCATACTTACAGCAGTGTTGTTCGTCTGTATTGTCTCCGCAGTCGTCTCTACCGTCACATAGTTGGGTCTTGCTGATGATGGTTCCATTTGGACACGTTTCCTCATCTATAGTCAAGAAGACAGAAAGTCGGTAGAGTAGTGTCAACATATGTACAAAGATCCATGAGCATAGAATGCAACTCTTAGACATAGATGAAGATAAAGCCATACTCATCTTAAAACCTTTATTGCACATAGTCTTCTGGTCTGTACTTAATTTTTTCTTCTTCTACACCCTTTCGATACGACGTTTGCCTGCTTCAAGCCGACCCTGCTTTTAGCCTGAAGCAGGCAAAAATCCCCCTCCTTGTTCGTGGCTTACCGCAGTTGTTTTCATCGCTCCCGTCGTCACAGTCCACTACCCCGTCACAGATCACCTCATGCACGTCACAGTCTCCGTCTGTGCAGACTGTCCTCTCAACTCGGGAGCAGGCTGGACGGATAGAAGAAAATACAGGTCTATTTAGAAGCGACGATTCTTGCGGACAATGTGCTAGAATTGCAGCAAACATTTGCCAACTGTTTACGAATTGGCGCCTGGTCTAACTGTTTAAAAATTAATGAAACTTTTCCGGCAAATGTCTGTTAAGTGATATTTGCCGCCTTACATAGCATTTTGTTGCTTTGTTTTCACCCACACTATCACAGAGCTCACTTCTGGTCTGTTCAATAGAGCCAGAGATCATTTATCTAATTACTCGACATTAAAATTATTTAACTTGATGTTTCAAAATAAAGCGGACAAACTATACTCCTCTACGAAGTTGTACATTACTAGACGTCCGAAGAATGAACGCAATCAAGATATATACGATACTTTTCTATACAACATGGTGTTTTGCATGATGGTTCCAACAGTTCTTCATGAGTGCATTAACTCTGGCAATGTGATTGAGTAGAATTCATTTTTATAATGCGGAATACTCGTAGGCTATGGCTAGTTAATTGAGCTCTGTCGCTATACATTAAGTAGTGACCACTTACCCTGGAAAAACTTGATCTCGCTGATTTCCTCCTGATTTTCACGCGGGAACTGCAGGCGCCAAAGCTGGGCTGTGGCGAGGAGTCCATTTAGATCAATTTCGTTCAGTGGTTCCCATTTGTCGGTGAGCAAGGGGCTATCACTTAAATCAATTCCGTTTAGAGGTGACAGAACCTTTTTATGTCGACTCCAGTTGTGATCCACAACGGTCCACCATCGTCCAGTCGAACGCAGGACTGTGACGTCGATTCTTTCCCGGGGATCCCCCTTGTACCATATATGGATCCTGGAGAGCATCATGGAGGCCTGCAGATCAAACGTCAGCTGCCAGGGGGCCTCTTCATCTCCGCGTCTGAAGCTCGTCTTGAAGTTGGAGTCCAGGACGTAGCCGGCAACCCGTCGGATGCCGTCGCCGCCCTCCCATTCGTCAGATGTTACCCATGTAGGGTCGGTGTCCACCCAGCCACCTGCCAGAAACAAGGGTTCATTAATATTTCACGGAGGCATGTATGAAGCCTGCGTTACACAAAAGGAAGTTCGCCCAACGAAAAAAAATACACCCGGCGCCCTCTCGATAACTGTGTAATATCTAGGGATCGGCCGATGTTTGCAGGTCACCGAGTCCCGTCCAATGTGACAGGGTTGATTTTCAGGCCAAAAATACGCTCGATTCTCCGGCGAGGAACAAATTCGACCGAAGTTTGTTAACAGTTTGACACAAGCTTATCAACGAGCAGATCCATTTTGGACTTAGAAGAGCACTTTAGACTAATAATTCTAAACTCCTACCGGGGAGTCTAGTTGAGCTGGGCGGTGGGGAACTACTACAGCCCCGAAAGAGCCCGCCCAAACCGCGATAGACTGGACACCGGGGTAAGGGATCGCCGACGCAAATTTCCGTCTCGTAAACGGTCGTCGCCTTTCGATGCCTGGTCGATGCCATATCCGAGTGTATCATAACTTTTTTTAGGTCCAAAAAAAGTATAAAACGTATAAAAAGCAACATTCTAATTGCAAATGTAAGGTAGGATCATGAAAAATAGTAAAGGTATTATTGAAAAAAGAAAAAGCACAAGCTCGGATTCGGAGCGTAGCTCTATAACCCTAACCTACACCCTAAACCTCTACACCACGAAATATCACGGTGTGGATGGACCGTGCTGATACACTTAAAGTTAGCCGTTCTGCGATATGGCATCGACCGTTTCAAAAGGCGACGACCGTTTACGAGACGGAAATTAGCATCGCGGACGAAGCACTGATACTGAACATGTTATTCAGCCTTTTTGGACATCACCCCACTATGACTACGCGGTATTCCACAAGTACACAACTAGTTGCTCACCCGTTAGCGCAAATGCACCTGACAGGCAGTAACACAGACCCCACAGCAGCGCCAGAGATGTTCTGGTTGTCGGCAGGTTTCCCATCCTGCTGCTGGCTCGTGTGCTACAGCTATCCTACTCCGCCACTAATACAGACTGCCGCTCAACAGTTTCGTGAGGCAAATTTCACACTAGCGTGCGCTGCCAAATGTTCCTTTCACCCGGTGCGATATTAAAGAATGGTAGCCTCCGAAGCAGGCTCCTCGGTAGCTTTTTAGTATTGCTGACTAACCCTGTTCTGGTGACTGACGCCTTCATTCGCCGCCCGCTTCAATCGAGGCTAGGTGAGTGGAATTCTTATTTGCAGCTTCAGGTACCACGTGGTAATCACCGGGCTTCATGAAATATTTGTCGAGGTTGTTGCTTTTTACTGCCGCACCTGTCGGAAATTAGACGGTTTACGGTTTGACCTGCGCATGCGCAATATGAAAGGTGAAGGCCCCTAACTTGTTAACAATTCTTGTCTAGACAAAGCTTGTCCATCTTTGGTTTATGTCTCAGATGCCTTCAACTTTGACATTGTTATCCACAAATTTGACATATTATCCTTTTGTAAACTTAGAAAAATGCATCTGAAGTTACCATTTTTATTTGCAGTCTTATTTGTTCGGACAGTGTCACTCATGTTTTTCTTCCGGGTCAGGTCAACTCGAGACAAAAAAGACAAGAAAAAGTGCCCAACATTTATAAGTGCGTGCGACAGGTGGACAGACAGCTACTGGGCCAAGTTGTTGTCTTTTCCTGGATGAAGCACAGAAAGACCATTCCAGACATAACGAGAATGTGCAGTACAGTGCAATCATTCCATAAGTCGGAGCAGCCACATTCTTTGGTCGACAAACATATGACACCAAGAGAATGCCAGTAATCAAGGGTTCCTTCCCCGGATTGTCACGCATCCTGCTGGGTTGGTACCAGTCTGATCGCGGGGAGAACTAAGCTCCACCCACTCGTATATTCAGGCATGTCCAGACCTGCGCTCGCGTATCAAAACAATATTGATAGCCATAGCCTATAGTGTCGCACACCACTGTGCTAGGTACATTGTAGTCCCAGCACACGGTGTCCATCGACATTTCCCCCCGACAAGCCAACCATGGCGACCGGCTTGCTTCTGTTTGTGTGCTTGTTGTCCATCGGCCATGCCTCCGTTGGCATTGCCGGCACTGGCGATGAGTGTTCACGCGGCGAGTTCAGGTGTGAAGGTAGTGGAGAATGTTTCCCTGCTTTATCCCAATGTGACGGTAACGAGGATTGTGCGGACGGCTCAGATGAGGAAGACTGCTGGAGCAAAGAGTGTCCCAACCCCGATGATATCAGGTGTGAAGAGAGTGGAGCATGTGCCCCCTTTCAGAGGCAATGTAACGGTCACGTTGACTGTCCAGGCGGCTCAGATGAGGAAGATTGCTTGAACAAACCCTGTGGCCTCGACCATGCCAAGTGTGAAGGCAGTGGAATCTGTTTCCCTTCAGATTGGCAATGTAACGGTCACGTTAACTGTCCAGGCGGCTCAGATGAGGAAGATTGCTTGAGCAAAGAATGTCCCTCCCCCGATGCTTTCAGGTGTGATACTGGATTATGTCTCGATAGTCGCGATAGTCAGTGTAACGGTCAGGAGGAATGTCCAGACGGTTCAGACGAGAATTGCCAAGAGTGTCCCTATCCCGACGATTTCAGGTGTGAAAGTGACCCGAGGTGTTTCCGTTCAAATCACCAGTGTAACGGGAAAGCTGATTGTCCAGACGGTTCAGACGAGGAAGCTTGCTTGAGCAAACAGTGTCCCAACCCCGACGATTTCAAGTGCGAAAGTAACGGAGTGTGTGTCAGACAACCGTACCACTGTGACCATAACGAGGATTGTGTAGACGGTTCAGATGAGGAAGATTGCTGGGGCAAACTGTGTCCCGGCCCCGACGATTTCAGGTGCGAAAGTAACGGAGCATGTCTCCAACTATGGTTCGTATGTAACGGTGACGCTGATTGTCCAGACGGTTCAGACGAGGAAGATTGCTTGAGCAAAGAGTGTCCACTTCCCGGCTATGTCAAGTGTGAAGGTAGTGGACTCTGTTTAGGTTCAATGATCCAATGTGACGGTCGGGATGACTGTCCAGACGGTTCAGATGAGAAAGATTGCTGGAACAAAGCGTGTCCCCGCCCCGCCGCACTCAGGTGTGACAGCGGAAGCTGTTACCCTCCAGACAGCCAATGTGATGGTGTAGAGGAGTGCCCAGATGGTTCAGATGAGAACTATTGCACCCGGGAGGACTGTCCCTTGCCCAACCATTTCTGTGGACCCGGTTCCTGCATCAATGAGACGAAGCGCTGCGATGGAGTCGGTGACTGCTCCGACCAGTCCGACGAGAGTGGCTGTGGTAAGCTCACCTAATTGTGATCATACAAAACATGGGCAAGGGGGAACATTGTAAGTTATGCAAATAGTTTGACATTGCCGAATCTCACTACTGCTGCTGTTTATTACTACAATACTATATATGAATAAAATTATAAATGATGAGATCTAAGCGCGATGGCGTTGGCAGGTTTCATTTTCCGACAAAATGCACTAATGCACAATGTAGCCAAAAGCTAGATTAAGGGAAACATTGTTGTAAACCATAAGTATAAATAGAAGAACCGCTGTTTGGTTATAGTAGAGAAAAAATCCTCTATACTGACGTAGACGGCACAACAACTTGTCGTTTTCGAATGACCTGGTCTTTTTCCTTGATTCCGTGTTTGGTATGATTTATTACCTGTGTACTTTTTACTGTTACTGCCTGTCACATACAGGACATAGATTTGTGGATGGATGAATGGATAGATGGATGGATGGATGAATGAATGGATGGATGGATGGATGGATGGATGAATGGATGGATGGGTAGATAGATATGTAGAACATTCTGTCTATCTTAAGTATAAGACAGAAGACGGGGTACTTGGCCATAGCTACATGGATAACTACGGACAAAGGAATCTTCCACGATTTTTATTATATTGTTGTATTCTCTTGGTAATGGATACCGCCCGTCCTGTACTGTGACTAATTATAATGACTAAAATTCTGTACACGCGATGTCTGACTAAATAATTCAACTGTTTGTGAGAATAACTCACATACTTTGGTGGCCAGGTGTCTTTTTATCACTCTCTCTGCAGCTTAAATTTCCCCATGGTAACCACTAAAGTAGAAGAATAAACATATTGTTTTTTTGTTTTTTGTAAAAGGTCCCTTTTGTCTTCTTCGGGGAATCGGCCAAAGTGTTTGTTTTCGTCTACTCTTTGCGCTGTTAGACAAATCAAATAGCCATGACTTTGAAAAGTTAGAGCCTAGAGGCAAAGAACCACCTTTCAAACAAGACACCAAGTTTTAGAACTTTTTTTTCAACCCTCAGTGTGTCATAATTTTGTGTTTGTATTCTTAGATTTTAGGAAACTGTTTGAACATGGATCACCCATATGGGGAGATAGCTAAGTGAGCTGTATGCCGTACGCATATGCACATTGAATGCGTCTACGGTGTAAAAAAAGATGCGGACGATGTACGTTATAGGCCTGCTTGCTAATGCCGGCCGCGAAGGGCGACAATAATCGGGACCTGAGCGCGCATGGCGCCGTAGGCCGGCTTGCGTATGTCCCGGGGGCTGTAATAGCCAGGACGTGGGCGTGCATTGCGCCGCAGCTTGCCAATTGCAATGCTGCGCATGACAGGCGCTAAATGATCGGGATGTGGACGCACGCGTGGCGCCGTAGGCCTGATCGCGTCTGCCGGCGCTTTGGGATGGCTTACATGTACATGGAAACCTTGCCGTTCTACAGTGTGTACTAGCGTCGAGTTCCGATGTGAAAACAGCAGCGGATGTGTTGCGCCATCTGCAGTGTGTGATGGCGTCCCCGACTGTGGCGACGCCTCGGACGAGATGCTGTGTCGTGAGTTTTATATGCAAATTACATGAGATACTGGAGTCAGTCAAGGTTCCTCCACAGGAGCGATATCGCCCTAGCATGGTTGATTGACAATAAGTACTTTTGTAATTGGTTAAATGACATGAAGCAGCGTGCAATGTGCAAATATGCCAAAACTCCCCCACAGTAAACCAACTTTCAGTAGCTTGAAAATCTGTGCTAAACGTAATGAGGTCTGCAATGGTGTTGTAGATTTTCTTAAAAAATTTCTCATTGAGAGGTACTACATAGGAACTAAGTTATTCATTCCAATATTTGATTCGCCAGTTGTATGGTTGCGAATGATAAGACAAAAAGCTGACGTTTCAGTCCAAACTACATTTCTTCAGAGACCTGTTCAGAGAAGGGACTGTGGCAGTGTGACAGCGGGGAATGCACCAATAGCGCCTCGGTGTGTGACGGGGACAAGGACTGCTCTTCTGGGGCAGACGAAGACAACTGCCATGGTACGTGCCTGATATGTTTGCCCGTGGTTACTTTGCAAGTACTCCATGCGTTCAGGTCAAAACCTTTTCTGCGAACAGGTTTGCAGAGACGCGCGTGGTGGTTTTGTTGGCTATTGGATAGGGTCCATTCACAATCTGAATGTTAATCAGGTTAAAATGCTGAATTTTGTCTCAAGAACTTCATATCTTCATTGTTGCATTTGTTGCCATGGATGTTGTTTTAAGGAGATCTTAAAAATGCATTCTTTTTACCTCCTTGGTTACTCTAATGACTTCGTTGCTTGCAGCTCCCTGCAATGGTCTCCAGTTGGAGTGTGACGGAGGATGTCTGCCGAAATACCGCGCCTGCGACGGGGTGGAGGACTGTTCAGACGGAGAAGACGAGCTCAACTGTACATCTGGAGGTGGGAATCAGTTCAAGTGTCCTGATCACACTAAGGCCCTTTTTCCAGCCGAATAGATTGGCCTCGATCCGGCTTCGATCCGGTTAACTTAACCCAGTGGAAACGCTCCCGATCCAGCTCTATCCGGCTAAGCAACAACTCACCTCGCGAGGTGGATCGTTGCTGAGCCGAACAGAGCCGGATAGAGGCCGGTCGCCAATCTATTCGGCTGGATCTAGACAATTGTATCCTCGTGGGAAAAGGGCCTAAATGCATAGCTGTTGTAATCAAATTATGCTCAGAAGGATTGTGCTTGCATGTACATGTAAGACGAAAATAGAGTTTTGATAAAACTACACCCTCACAGGTTGTGGTGCAAACCAGTTCTCCTGCGCGGACGGCACCTGTCTGTTGGAGTCCCAGCTGTGTGACAACCTGACGGACTGCAGTGGAGGGGGGGATGAGGAGGACTGTGGAGGTAACTAGAGCCACCAGTCACACTATCTACTGTACCTTAGTGTAAGACAGGGGACAATACTCTCCAAGCAGATGTTTAGGCTTCGGCGGTGTTTTTATGCGTTTTTATCGGCCTTTTTTTGTATTGGTAACTTTTTTATGGCAAATGGTAACTGTCTCGCAAATGGATACTGCCTGGCCAATTTGATATTGTCTTGCAGCCACCGAAAGATCTGCTTGGAGATTAGATTTAAAATGTACGCATGAGATGTACCATAGAGAATGTCTCATATGAGACATTTCGCTGACATTTTCTTCACAGTTGTTCCACCTCCCGGATTCCCGCTTGGTTTGGCGAGTCGCTACATTCCCGATGTTGACGTCACAGCCAGCTCCGAGTACAAGTCGGAGTTCGCCCCATCCCAGGCTCGGCACACGCCTACCCCTGGATACTGCTGGGTACCACGTTCTGTGGTGGACCAATGGCTTCAGGTACCTGATATCCTCATCTTCATTGTTTTTCATTGGATAAAGATCTCAATCATGTTCTGTCTTGTTACACTAGCAGACTGAATGACGTTATGGTTCATATGTTTAATTATATTTACCTTCGCAGAAGGAAACATATTTTTTTGCTCTGTTTCTTCTTCCTCCTGTATCTGTATCTGTATAGCCGGTATAACCGCCCTTCGGCGTAACACACCAGCTTCTTGCTCTTCTTCCTCTTCTTCCTCTCCAAACAAATAAGGTCAATGACCTGGACCAGACGGCTGTCACCATGGTAACTGTAGCTGTAGCAGACACCCTGTGGTATTGGATTACATTTTGTAGCAGGGCAGAAATGGAGGGGCTGGTCACCATATATATGAGTTTGAGTAAGAATGAATAGAGCAGTAGTTTGTTAGGCTATGCCATGTGAAGGTAAACATTATGCATTTGCTTCGTAAATGTTACCTTTCTAGTTTTTGTATGTTTTATTGCAGGTCTACTTTGGCAAGACGACTGACGTCACCGGCGTGGTGATCAGTGGAGGTGGCTCCAACTGGGACCTGGGCAGCTGGGTGACGTCATTCACTCTGGCCTTCAGCATGGACGGCGATTCGTGGACACCGTACAGAGGCAGCAGCGACGGTGTACAGGTACAAATAGTACAGCGACTTTCGTAAGGTGTACAACTATACAAGTGGATACAAATGAATTAACCTACGTACAAGTATATGAATAAATCAACATGTTGAGTTCAAAGTATTACTTATACTACTAGTTCTAATGTTCAAACATTCTTTGATGTATTTACCTATTTGTACACAGTAGGGGGTAAAATAAATGTAAAATATAATTGAATTTATCTATTGGATGGAGTGTATAAAATTCTGAAATGGGCCACGCCACCACCCACAATCTCATGAGCCGTTCTGATGTAGCCCGGACTTGGTTCTGTGTGTAAGGTCTGAACCTGGCCTGAACCGGCTTGCTTTCTTGCACAGGTTTTCCAAGGAAACCGAGACCGGTACAACAAAGTGAGCCGTCCTCTCCCAGCTCCTGTGACGTCACGCTACATCCGTCTGTACCCAGCAGGCTACGAGGGCTGGGTTGCCATGGTGATGGAGGTGTACGTCACAAACGGTTAGCCTGCTGTTACAGTAGTTCCATAACCAAGTTTGGAGTTCCAGCTGTATCATGCACTGCACGAAATCCTATATTTAAGTATGCCTTAAATCATGCGTAAAGGTACACACGAGGGAAGAAGCGGAACCTTTACGCATGCTTTAAGGTGTGTGTAAAGAATGGATTTTGTGCAGTGTTGATTGACAAGTCTTTTACTCAGAAGATATTAAAAAAGTTCAATGTCTCCTTACAGAGCAATGAAAGAATATCAAGGATACAGCGTGTTTAGAAGGAAAGTATAACAAAGGTTAATATTACTAGTACTGTGTCATGCGGATACAACTGTTCTGAAAGCTAATGCAGTATTTTCCCTCATTTTCAGACGAAAACACTTGGTTGAAGCCAGACGACTACGTCCCATTGGGAGTCGGACTTGATCCCGACGATTCTGCTGCAGTTCCGAAGATTCCAGACCTCGACATGACCGCTTCCTCTCGAGGGGACGACTTCTTCCCGTGGCAGGCACGTCTGAACAACGGGAAGGGACAGCAGCGGGGAGCGTGCTGGTCTCCGGGTCTGGGCACGGACCAGTGGCCACAGGGACCTTCCGAAGGGTTTCCGGACCTGGGCACGGACCAGTGGCCACAGGGACCTTCCGAAGGGTTTCCGGACTTGGGCACGGGCCAGTGGCCACAGGGACCTTCCGAAGGGTTTCCGGACCTGGGCACGGACCAGTGGCCACAGGGACCTTCCGAAGGGTTTCCGGACTTGGGCACGGACCAGTGGCCACAGGGACCTTCCGAAGGGTTTCCTGACTTGGGCACGGACCAGTGGCCACAAGGACCTTCCGAAGGGTTTCCGGACCTGGGCACGGACCAGTGGCCACAGGGACCTTCCGAAGGGTTTCCGGACTTGGGCACGGGCCAGTGGCCACAGCAGGGACCTTCCGAAGGGTTTCCGGACCTGGGCACGGGCCAGTGGCCACAGGGACCTTCCGAAGGGTTTCCGGACCTGGGCACGGACCAGTGGCCACAGCAGGGACCTTCCGAAGGGTTTCCGGACCATGGCCAGTGGCCGCAGAAACCTCCTGAAGACCTTCCGGATCGGAACACGGCCCAGTGGCTGCAGGTAACTCTGGCCTCATCATCACCCTGACAGTTTAGAAGTCTTAAAGATAAAAAGTATTGAACCGAGTAGCAGGGTATCCACTGACGGCAAATAACCAGGAGTTCATTGCTGGTCCGTTTGTTTCCTTCCCTTTGCATAGGGTTAGCGAGTGCATAGGGCCAGGAATCTAGTAGACAGACTTGATGTCAACGTACTGTGTGTTTAGTGTAACGTAATGACTGTGTGCTTTTGTTCCTACGGACTCCAGGTTAAGCACGGCAAATTTTACGAAGTCGCCGGTGTCATCACCCAAGGGGCTTACAACCTGGACTACTGGGTGACGTCTTACAAACTGGCGTTCAGTCTGGACGGCCAGACATGGACACCGTACACACACGGCACCGGGGACATGGTCAGTTCAACTTCAATTCAATGGTCAATTCAATGGTCAATTCAATGGTCAGTTCAATGGTCAGTTCAATGGTCAGTTCAACCTTACAGCGTAAAAACAGACGAGATAGTGTAACGTTGGTTAGCCTGCAGCAGACTACTTTTCACCCAGCTTCCTAGATCCTGCCCTATGTGCCATTCAAGAAAGAGGAGTGTTGAAGACCTCTTCCAGAATATCCGTGCGGTCCAAATCGTTCCTTTTGAAGCCTTCATTTTTTCCTGTTTTATTTTCCGAAAGCAGAAGTTGACATGAGTTGACAAATACCATTACGTAGACACCATAAATGTTCTTGTTTTAGGTGTTCCAGGGGAACAACGACAACCATCGCTATGCTCGCAATCTGCTGGACAGCCCGGCCCGTGCACTCTACACTCGCTTCTACCCACTCACCTTCCACAACCGGGTCGCACTGAGGGTCGAGATCCTCGTCATAGATGGTAAGAAATCTAATGTCTTTACTTAATGTCTTAAGGGGGAAAGTACAAAACACCAAGTTGGTGAATGATTGAACAGCAAAGTTCTTTATTCACAACAACTTGTTTCACAAGCGCCAATGTTTTATAGACATCTGTCATCTTCATATTAGCCCTGATGAAGATGACAAATGTCTATAATAAAGATCACCGACGGTCATCAAAACGTCGGCTTTTGTGAAACAAGTGGTTGTGAATAAAGAACTTTACTATTCAACCTTTTGCACTATAGGGACTACTGGCTAGACTTTTGAAGGCTCTACTAACCCTTGGTATTCCTCATAAGGTTCCGAGTGCGATTTCTTCTGTAACGGAGCATGTCGACACAAGGACAAGTTCTGCCAGGCGTTCCATGGATGTGTGCCTCGGATCTATCAGTATGCACCGGACAAGTAAATACAATCGTTATCAAACTTGCCTCTGTATATTAGAATAGTGATCTACTTTCAACACATGCTGCTCTTATGTTCCAAAGTACACGTAAGTGTGCAAGTATAAGATTCGGGATCGCCATTGTACTTAATTAAAGTATACTGACAGTATTAGCTGACAGTATTAATTGTAATTATGCTGACAGTTTTAGTTGCCAGAAAGATCTAGCTAAGGAAAAGACACAGAAGTGGATAAAACTTAATTGTAAGTTCAAAGCTCAAGGACTAACTGCTAGCAGGTACACAGGCAAACAACACTAAACACCGGCAACTAATGAACAGAGAGAAAGAAAGATGCACAGGCCTTATTCTGTGTTGCAGCATTCTCTGCGAAGACGTGCTGAGAGCAGAGTGCGGTCGGGACTCGTCTACCAAGTTGCAAGGGCTCGGATGCCCAGGTTTGCTTGTTCACCTTCTATCTCTATGTAGACTCTGCAGAGCAATGGGCTTAATTGTAGTGCCGGGTTTGCATGACTGTACAACATACTTAAAATGGACACACACACACACACACACACACACACACACACACACACACACACACACAATGTGACATACACACACACACACACACACACACACACAATGTGACATACACACACACACGCAATGTAACATACACACTCACACACAAAAAACACACACACACACACACACACATAAAGAGAGATTGGGATAGAAAGATATACACATAGATGGATGAATAGATACTGTATTTGACAGATACACAGATAAATAGATGGATATATTGATTGATTGATTGATTGATTGATTGATTGATTGATAGTCACCTCTTTGCCCTGTAGAAATAGACAGCCAGTTCACTCCGTGTGGGGATGACGTTGGTCCGGAAGTGTTCCACGAAAGCCAGGCTTGTGACACGATAGAAGACTGCTCCACAGGGAAGGACGAGGAAAACTGTGATAGTAAGACTTCTGTCATATTTCTGTCAGCAAATTAGTAGAAGGCAATGGTAAGTTTGTTTTTACATGTACAATCAAGGCTCCAAGGTTTGTATTTTCAAATACCGAGGATACTTTGAAGCAATAGGCAGATTCTGTTGATGACTCTTCTTCGCTCTGTAACCTCTTAGATGCTGCAAGACCTTTAAGATGCTGCAAAGAATTATTCAAAGATATTGGTACTTCTTAAACATCTAAACCCACATCTCTTTAATTTCTTACTCCTTCGCAATATGTGTGAACCTTATCCTCCTCATATATAATACATATATAATATAACGCGTGAACCTTACCCTACTCAATATAACGCGTGAATCAACCTTACCCTACTCAATATAACGCGTGAACCTTATCCTACTCAATATAATGCTTGAACTTTATCCTACTCCATATAATGCTTGAACATAATCCTACTCAATATAATACTTTGATAACTTACTTGTTTCATCCTTGATAGTTGACATGACGTATGAGAGCCCCTCTCAATTTGTGCTCTGTGTTTCTTCACCAGGTTGTGCGATGGAATGTCCGAGCTATTCGGGGGAACCCTGCATTCCAAACCACTGGATCTGTGACGACCTAGAGGACTGTATGGATGGGAAGGACGAAGAAGATTGTGTGCAAGGTAGGTGAAGGTGACTTCAAGAAGAGCAGAAAATGTTAATCATGCTATTGTTTACTTACTCACGCAGGCCTGTTGCCCGTCCTTGGGAATAGGGCACACACTGTTAGATTCCTCCATTTCATGCGGTCCTAGACACCTTCTCCCATGTGTAGCCTGTTGCTTTTGCTTTCCGTTATTTCGACGAATGATTTTCCAGTTGCCTCTCCATGAATTCGGTGTCCATCTAACAGTGTTGTGTACTTTCCATGACAGGTGTGCCCAAGCACTGCTTCTTCACCTGCCGTGACAACGTCACCTGTCTGCCGACACGTCAGCTGGGGGACGGGCGCCAGGACTGCGCTGGCGGAGAGGACGAAAGACCCGGGGAAGGTAAGACCTTATTCCCACGAGGATACAATTGTCCGGATCGAGCCGAATAGATTGGCGACGTCCGGCTTCGGTCCGGTCAACTTTACCCCATGGCCCAGTGAGAACACTGCCGATCCGGAGCGTTCACACTGGGGTAAAGTTGACCGGATCGAAGCCTAAGTCGCAACCGTCATGATAATGTGTGGGAACGTGACGTAGTCTTTACACAAATTCCGTGGTACTTCATTGCACTTGGTAAAATAAAATAAATGATTTCCTAAATTTCACCTTGATTGTAAGACTTCCAGTACACCATTTTCAAGTGATAACGAATCGTCAAAATACTCCCGCCATGTTAAAACTGTACTTTAAACTTTAAAACCCTAACCTTCAATGAGGGACACTGCGGCTTGTCCAGCTCGAGCCGGCTGGAGTGGGAACGTAAGCGCGGGACCAAGCCAGCTGGAACTTCCCTGTGGGAACGCGACCAGGATCAGAAGCGATCCGGAAACAATTCCATACGATACGATACGATACGATACGATACGATACGATACGATACAATACTTACTATTACTTACTTACTTTGACTTAGAAGCTCCCTTGTCGTCTGACACATGAGGCAATCAGAGCAGTCCAGGAAGTTCGGTCAGCGGCCAGCCTCTCTACATACTTCCAGTTCAGATTGATTATTTGCAGGTCTCTCTCAATTGTTTGTCTGTAGTTCATTTTGGGGCGACCTCTGCGTCTTTTTCTCCGAGGGTCCCAATTTAAGACTTGCTTTGCCAGTCTAGCTGACGGATGTTTTGTAGCATGGCCTAGCCAGCTCGAACACCGGTTGCTGATTATTGTAGACACTGGCTGTTGGTTAGCTCTGGCTCTTACATCTATGTTGGGTATGAAGTCATCCCATCTGATGCCTAAGATCTTCCCCAGGCATTCGCTATCAAAAGCATCCTGTCTCTTTTCTTAGCTGGTTTTAATATGCCGGATTTCACAACCATACAGGAGTGTAGAGAGGACATTGCTGTTGTATAAGATACAGTAAAAAAATCCTAATGGAAAAAGGGCCTAATTCATGTACGCACATCTGTTGCTACAGTTGAGTTTGCTCTGGGACGCAAGTGGGGCTCCTGCAGCTTCAGCTGTTCGTCCGTCCACGGTAACGCGTCGTGCGTTCCTGGCCCGTTCAGATGCGACGGCGACGCGGACTGCTCGGAAGAGGAGGATGAAGTCTGTGAAGCCGAGGCAGGGAGGTTGGAGGAAGGGTTAGATGGACGGTCGGATGTATGGATAGATGAATGCCTGACGGTCACCTGCGACCTCCCCGCCTCCCCGGTCCCGATCTGTGTGCCGCAGCATCAGATCTGTGACGGGTACCCGGACTGTACGGCAGCGGAGGACGAGCATGGGTGCGGCAACGCGGACGGCGTGTCAGCTCAAACCGCGCCGAGCGTCAGTCTGCAAGCTCCTGCTACGGGTCAAGAAGCGACCGCGGGGGCCATAGACGGGCAAGAACCACGGGAAGAACCGACCGCAGAGCCGACAAGTGGGCAAGGATCGTTCGAAGACCAAGCTGGTAAGAAAGTTAATGAAGTTCTGACACATAGTCATACATTTTCCCTTAGAACAAGCACAAGCAAGCTTAGTATCATGCAAGTTTCTAATGAATGGATTATCCGTCAACATATATGGAACTTTGTAACATTTTAACGTATCAACTTGGATTATGCTTAGCTCTATCTTCGGCTCTTTCCAGCTCTATACTAAGTACATATATCTGAATGTATACATATGTTTTTTTTTTCTAGTTGGAGGGTTCCAGGAGGGGAGCCATGCCCATGGATCGCAGGACCAGCCCATGGTTTGGATGGTCGCCGCTGCACTGGGCGGTCAGATTCTCTACCGCCTGGCTTTCTAGTCATACAAGGTCTCGGCTGTAGGAAGCATGTTTTAAAGGGCGTTGGAAACCCCTATAAGAAATAGCATGAAGCATTTGCAGATACTAGAGACAGAATCTATATAGATTTAATTAATGATTATAATATTCACCACTAAAACACATATCTAGACAGTGTGAAACAAAAGAATACGGTTAAAAGTCATTATCTATATCATTAAAGGCTCATATTGTAGGATTTGGTTGCCAAACTACAAAATTTTGTTAAGAAGAAAATGCATACTTATGTTGCCCATTATAACAACTTCTCAAACATATGTTTGTCATTCTAACACATTTCAACTGTTTCAGTACATTATGTGTTAAACTAGTCTATAGGTTCAGGACCAAAACAAAGTCTTCAAAACATTGATATTTTCCTCCTTCCAATCCTACAACAGGGGCCTTTAAGAAACACCATTAAGCATCATAATTTTAGGAAACTTTGTAGACAAATAAGTGCATTAACCAGCTTAAAGATATTTCTCGGTAACTTTGTATTAACTGTTTTGACTATTTAAGTGCTTTGTCTACTTTAAGGCGTATGTACGTAGATCACATGTTTTTGTGTCTCTTTAGTAGAACATTTGTGACTACAGTAGAGACTTAGATTATGTTAAATGTTGAGACCTGCAATGTGGTATTTTTAGATCTATGTTAAAGTGCCAAAGCATTTGAATAGTAATACACATAATAGTTTCAAGCAATACATAGTGTTCGGGGGACCATATTCTGCTATGTATGACAGGGGCTTAAGGCTGTAAGAAACAGTATTTCGCTGAGCTTTGTCTACTTTAAGGGTAGATAACATGTTTTTCCCTCTTTGTAGTTCTATCGAATTTCAAGATACATAGAGTAGCAGGAATTTAAGATACTCCAGAAGGTCTTTATTGTTCACTGTATAATCAAACAGGTTGCTGTGTACGTTGATGAAGGTTACACATCGACGTGAGCATAACGTAACACAAAACAAATCCAGAAACTTGGTAAATTTTCTGAAGAGTCAGACGTTTCAGATACCATTCCATCAGTGCCTGAGATTGAGTCTGAAGACAAGTGCAAATTGTATGTAAATGAACATCTGAATTGAAAAGAAATTGAGTTACTGAAGCAATCAACTTCTTCAGTAAGTTATGTACATTTCAAGTCAGATCCTTGATTTATTTTGTATTATGTAAGGTACGGTGTACTGTAATTGACTATCTTCATGGTAAACCAATCGGTGGTCCAGTATGGAAAAATTCGTTAAAAAATGCAATTCAGTCCCACTGTGTAAGTATTACGAAACAGGATTCAATTGTGAATTTTGTCTGGAAGAATAAACTGGTGGAGCATGGTGACGCCAAATTGGTTTTACGTTCTTGTATTTCTATCGTACTTTTGGCTAGGAGTGGAAGGGAAGCAGAGACAGTCAGAGTAGGAAACTGGCCGACTGCATCTCAGAGCGGTCTCATAATACCTTCTCTGAGGCCGAGACTGTTGTAGTGATAGGACTGGAAGTGTCATTAGCTTTGTTACCTGTTTGGTCATCGAAACAAAAAACGCCACAAAAATGTTTAATTAATGACGCTAGTTTTACTCTAAAATCATCACCGAACTTGGAAACAACATGGCGGTCCGCGCGATTGTGTGGCGGCACGATACGGCAGAATTGGTCGCGTTGTGGAGTATTTAGGGGAATCTGAACATCGCCAACCTGGCCAACGGTGAGGTAACATTATAGGGAAACTCGAGACACCAAGGAACCGGGACGAAAACGGATCATCACGAAGCCAATGGGAAATGTCTGGTTCGGTCAACAGACCTTTTCACGACTTCTTGTGAGGGCTATATGTATATGACTACCAGCAAAAATGCCCGATTCAAGAGTCGCCACGGCTAGCTGAGGGTCCGGGGAGTCGAGCAGGTTGCAGGAGACCGTCGTGTATTCGTGCACTCCTGACATCTACAAATTGTACAACAAACCAATCGTCCGACACAAGACCTTCTAAACACTTCACTACAAGGCCCCATAGCCACCAAGGGATTGACATACATGGTGAGTACATCGCTGCATCTGGATTAGTTTACTGGACGCCTTAGTTACACCTTAGTTTTAGGCAATTTTTGGAGGTCCTTAGTTTGGAGCACTTTTCAGAGGTCCTTAGTTTTGCAGGAGTATTTCGTGGTCCTTAGGCCAGAAAGGTCAGAAAGATGTGCAAGAAACACCCTTGTGTGGGAGGGGGCGGTTTTCAGCCGATAACGTACATATAGAATTAAGTACAATAGCAGTAAGTCACAGTATCATCATGTTCCGTGTGCAATCAATTGTGCAACATACGGAAAAATTCATTTAAGTGCAATATAGCATTCAATTTTCGATGCACATTTTTTTTAGCTTTCGTCCCCGAATTTTACTGATCTGAATAAGGGACAAGCCTACGTTTGTTTTAATGGACTTTTAATGGAAAGAGAAATATGTCTTGTTTACTATACTTTGACATTCCGGTACTGGTACAGACAGGCACAGAGCTCCAGTCATTGCATAATTCAGAAACGACATGCCGGAAAATATCAGATGGAGGGACACTAATTAAATGAATATTCGATGACTTCTCTCACTCTCACAACTTCTAGATCTACCCGAGCTGTTACCTTATTTGTTAGAGGTTTCCATGGTTACCTTGTGACGTCAGAGTTCGTGCAGGAAATGAAATACCACACGCACCACTTTTTAATACGAGTTGCTGACAGAATCCGGCCGTAGATGGTACGGCGTCCAAGAACTTCTCAACATGTTCACGGCAAATAACTGGTACAACACCAGTCAGTGGTATCACGGCAGAATGGGAAACCTGTCGACCACCGGAACATCCCTGACGTTCCTGTGGGGTCTGTGCTACTGCCTGTCAGGTGCATTTGCGATATCAGGTGTGTAACTAGCTGTCTATGACCGTTAGCACCGTAAACATTAGCAGACAATATATCTTTACTTAGTCTACCCTTTGAAAAATACTTCTTCAAAAACTGTAAACCGTTTATACTCGATACACAACATTCTTTGCGATGATAGTTTGCAAGGCTCATATTTGGCAAAATGACTTCTATTCGGCGTATGGATTAGATTCATATGTCATTTTAGCTGTGGTCTATTTGAACAGTGCTTCATGCCGCGCCTTTCTGGACAGTTTTAATGTTCTGGCCAATGGAGACCATGATAACAGGATACACTGAAACAAGACTTCGTCAAAGTATTAACCATATTTCCTTCTTGAGAATTCTACTCCACCAGAAAGTTACACTGGTCCAGTTAATACCATTGCAATGAACAAAGGGTTTATCCACTTGTAACTCGTACAATAACTGGAAGTTCTAAAGAAAGTCTGTCTTTGACCCCCGTCAATCTTTGAAACCCTATCCGCGCATTGTGAGTACCAGACCACACAACACAACACAACACAACACAACTCAACTCAGATCTGTCAAGCAAAATGTTTGCCGAATCGGGAAAGCTTTTAACCTACCTTCTAACTCGAAAGGTTTCAAATTGGGTCAAACCTTTCACGGAAATAAACATTTTGAAGGTTGTTAAGTTGGCACCATAATTGTAATCCAATTTTGGGCCCTGTGTTACGCAACTTTTAAGATAAAATAGTGACGTCAGTCCTTCTCTGCTAATTAGTCTGCTAATAAGTGCTCTGAGGAAAACAGGGCTACGTGATTCTACAGCTCCACGACAACACGCGATGTAAAGTATTGGTGCTGCGCCATCGATGAATTATCTATGTACTCTCATTCCTACATACTTTGTTGTTGCTTCTCTCTTGGCATCGTCAAACACTGCAGACAAAAGATAATCTACCCAAGAAGTGTGCTGTAAGATACGGAGGGTACCAGGACCCCTGCCCCCCTCCCCCCAGGCCTGGCTGTTCACCTCCAGAACGTACGCGGTAGACATTAGAAAAAAAGAGCTTCCCCAGGTATTGAATAGTTAACTTAGCATAAGACAGTGATGTGTGAATAGTTTCACCAGGTTGGTAATTCGATCGTCCTTTGCAAACAACCGCGAGATGTTTACCTGCCAGCGCCACCTAGCAGTGGGAAGTAGAACCAGCCAATATTGCCCTGAGGAAAGCAGCAGAAGGACTACTGAATCTTTGGGTGGTAACCATGGTACCAGCTCATGGCTGTGCGTATAGAACTTTCCTAAGCGTAAGTCTCTGATGTAGATATGTAGACATTATACTTCTAATGACGATACCTTTCGTCTGGGGTAGATTTCAATGTCGCTCTGGGGAAGACGGCGTTCCAAACAAGCACCGTTGATGGGACGCGTGGGGTTGCCAGCCTTGCCATAGACGGGATCACCAACACCTACATGAACAGCGGCAATCGGACCTGTACACGCACACAGGAGGAGGCCAACCCTAGCTGGTGGGTGGATCTTGGCCGATCGTATATGATTGACAGGTACGTATAGACACGATGTACGCTTTAGCAAGATGTGAGCTGTAGGTTTAGGTGTAGTATGCAGTGCCTGCCTTTTCTTTCCAGTTGCATGTATTTAATTAATAAACTGCATTTAGACATTCTGGGCAGAAAATACGCAATGATTACTTTTGTCATATAAAATTGTTATTTTGTAAAAGAAAACACAATTCTATCTGTCCATGGTTGGATCTTTTGTGACAAAAAAATATGCATGGCAGTAAAGTAACCAAAATTTTGATTTCATCTTAGTAGTTTATTTCAGGCCCTAAAATATATATATACAGTACAAGAAGACGCGGACTAGAAATAACAAACAGCTGATAACAATGAGAAAAATAAAGAAAATGACAAACAAAATGGTGTGATGTTGACATATAGGGCTAACAACACATCGTTTCTTCCTTTTTAATTAATGTGCTTGAAGTGAACGTGTCAAACAAGAACTGGCATAAGAGAGATTCAAGATACAAATCATGATACCATTGCATGTGAATTATCAGAGATTACAAGTTTAATATGTGTCTTGCAACTTTCATCTTGAAGTATATCAAACTCAATTGACATTGCTTTTACAGAGTAGTCATCTTCAACCGCCAGGACTGCTGTCCGGAACGACTCAACCCCTTCAACATCCACATCGGGGATTCCGACCAGGTCAGCACGAACCCCAAGTGTGGCGGTGACCATCACATCGACATCACGAAGCCGGCCATTTCCGTCCCGTGTCGGTGGATGGCGGGACGATATGTGGGGGTTCGTCTGGCTGGTCCCTCCAGAATCCTCACCCTGTGCGAAGTCCAGATTATGACAGGTAGGTGTTTGCTACATTTACTGAACATGGCTAGGGCATCTTTGTTGTGCCAAGGTAACAAAATATCGGAACTAACGGTACGTTTTGAGAACACCAGACACGGACAAGCTGCCACTTTTCGACAAGGTTCCACGGCCCTTGTGCTGTTGGGAGGCAGGGCTGTAGTAGACATAGATGCACATGAATGGACGTCACTTCCTTGGAGCAGCGATTATGCAAACATTGTATAAAACTGTAGAAAAATTCATATTTCTAACGCCGCTTGACAAAAATTAATTTGAAAAACAAATCTCTTTTAAAAAAATGTATATAAGATGCTGTATGTATAGTTTGTGTTTCTATGTTTGTACCGTTGTTTTCTATGGGTCAAATACCTGAAATAAAGACATTCATCATCATTCATCAAATCTGTTACTTAATATCTGCTATAACTAATACGCGATGTTTAGTGTTAGGCTAGTGTACATGTGCCATGTGTTCATTAACTTTGAACATGTCTTTAAATGTGTTTAGCCCACAGTGGCAAAATTGTGAAATGAAGGTCTTCCTTCATTACAAGTAGTTAAGTATTTATCCCAAATAAATTTTATCCTGACATTTTGACCACAGCTGGAGAGTGTCCAAATGGCTACTTGTACCTCACACACGCTCACCGATGTTACCGTGCCTACGACACGGAGAGTGAGTACGACCAGGCTTTGACGACCTGCCAAGAAGAAGGGGGCACTCTGGCCATGCCTGGTGACAGCACCACCAACGACTTCCTCGTCGCTTTAAAGAACGCCGCAGACCCGACAAAGCTCTTCTATTTCGGGATGACCCGTTCTACAGACGGAACGTGGACATACGCACGCGGTGGAGAGCCGATGGAATGGGAAAACTGGGCTGACGGAGAACCGAGCGGTGGAAAGGAACGATGTGCGGCGTACTTCCCCGACACCTCGAGCGACGAGAGAAATAAGTGGAACGACATGGGCTGTAGGATTGATGCTGGTTTCATCTGTGAATTTGGTAGGTCACATCAATTGATGTATATTCATTTGGTTAATCGCTCATCTGTTACACGGTCGTTGGAAAATCGAAAATTTGCCCATTTTTTAGTGACACAGTTTGACTTTGTTTCATAATGTTCCAAGTTCCAACCGACCTGCATTTTTCATCTACCAGAATGCCAGGTGGGGAATGGGGCATCCTACCGGGGAACTGCGTCCGTTACCAGGACGGGCAAGACGTGCCAACGCTGGGACAGCCAGTCTCCACACCGACACACCAAGACACCTAGTAAGTACCCGTCATCCGGACTGGAGGAGAACTACTGCCGGAATCCAGATGGGGAATCCGAAGTTTGGTGCTTCACCACAAATCTTGCTGTGAGATGGGAGCTGTGTGACGTACCAGTCTGTGGTGAGGCCTGCATCTTTACCCTAAGATATTTATTTGTTCCTCAGTCTTGAGTAGACATGGGTAGTCCATACAGATAATTGACCCAAGTCCTAAAAGTGCGCCGTGAGATTCGGAGTATGTCAGAACCTGCCAGCCTGGCTGTTCACCTCCAGAACGGCTGTCGACTTTATCGTAAACTACAAAGATATCATTTGCAAGCAGAATGTTTACCTTCACATGGTCTAGCTTGGCATTTGTACCATCAAAAGCAAGGTTTAACTGAAGGCGCTCTAACTTCGGAAATATTTTACTCGTTCGACATCACATAGAACGGGTGATGCATTTTTACTCAATATCTTAACTCAATATTTCTTTCCATCAAACTCAACGAAGGGATTTGTGCAAGTGGAACCATCATTAACAACGAACAAGAATGTGATGGTAGAGACGACTGCGGAGACAATGCTGACGAACAACACTGCTGTAAGTAGAAACGCGGAAGATCAACGTTTAGTTATTATCTCCTCAGGAATGTACATGCAAAGATCATATTGTTTTAAAACAGAGGATTTATGTCTTATCATTGTATATGATGTAGCTTCCTCATTCCAAACCTTTAATACAGACAATGTTGAAACGTGATGTAGCAACAATGTCTCAATGTTCGACGCAGGTGAGAGACAAGACCTGGGTATGGTAAGCTGCACCAACGGACAGTGCATACGTTTCTCCAAGGTTTGTAACCGCATAAGGGACTGTGCGGATGACAGTGACGAGCTGTCTTGTCGTAAGTATAGTCGAGATCCCTCTTTTTTGTGTGACTCTTTTTACCTTTGCTTACCTTTTTGCATGCTGATTGTCAAAACGCATCACGGCACATGTACTTCAAGGTTAGAGATAACCGAAAATCTCATTTCGTCTTCGGCCCGTTGACATTTTTTGTGTCTTATCACAGAGTTACCACACCATATGTGTACCATGGCACAGAAAACTTGAAAACATGAAGTTGGATAGACCAATTTTATAACTGATTTCATTTTGTAACCCTCAGCTCTTTCTACCTGTGACAATGGTGCCCTGTTCCACCCGTTCGCTCGATGTGACGGCAGAGATGACTGTGGAGACAACAGTGATGAGAAGGACTGTGGTGAGTTCTCCACACACAGTAATTACTGACGACCCCATCAAAGTGTGCTTAGCACGAAACCATTTAGGAAGGTTCAGTGGCCACTAACGATGACATACGGCAACAACTTTCAGTGGATACTTGAATGTATGATGTACAGGAGAATCTGAATTTACAACGTAAAGTTTTATGTCCACAGACTGTTACTACCTACGGGACAGAGGGACAAGCTACAGGGGCCTTGCAGACCGGGACAGCTCCTGTCAGTTCTGGACATCTCAGTACCCCCACAGCCATAACTACACTCCCGAGGCGTACCCATCGGCAGGGCTAGAGCGGAACTACTGTAGGAACCCGGACGGGAAGGACAGGCCGTGGTGCTACACCAACAACCCCGGCATCAGGTGGATGTACTGCGACGACGTCTTCGCCTGTGACGGTATGATCAGCTCTTTATTTTTGCTTACGCCAAGGAGGTTCCTTGCTTATGCCAAACTCGTTTCATTCCTCCACCAACGATCATATGATATTTATGTACTAATACTCAACTTTACATCATGGCAACAATGCGACTGCCTGTAGATCGAGGAATCCAGTGTTCTGGCCCTAATTGTCCTCCATTGACCCAAGATTATCATTTTGAGCGTAGTTTCAACTGTATATATATGTATGTATGTATGTATGTATGTGTGTGTGTGTGTGTGTGTGTGTGTGTGTGTGTGTGTGTGTGTGTGTGTGTGTGTGTGTGTGTGTGTGCATGTGTGTGTGTGTGTGTGCATGTGCATGTGTGTGCATGTGTGTGTGTGAGTGTGTTTGTGTGTGTGTGTGTGTGTGTGTGTGTGTGCGCGTGTGTGTGTGTGTGTGTATGTGTGTGTGTGTGTGTGTGTGTGTGTGTGTGTGTGTGTGTGCATGTGCATGTGCATGTGTGTGTGCATGTGTGTGTGCGTGTGTGTGTGTGTGTGTGTGTGTGTGTGTGTGTGTGCGTGTGTGTGTGCGTGTGTGTGTGTGTGTGTGTGTGTGTGTGTGTGTGTGTGTGTGTGTGTAGGGGGATTGCTAATTTCATTAAACAGAGTACACGTCCTATCTGTTTTTCATTTTCAGCCGTACCAACAAGTTGCTTCTTCACTTACGATAAGGGAAGGGGCTACGCAGGGGACATAAATAGGTAAGATTAGCGCTTGGCATTTTTCTATAGGAGTGGAAAGACAGTTGACCAGATCATTGCACCCCAAGCTGCGTTATATCATATCCTCTTCACTGTTTGATATGTTAAAAGGGCCTTCTTTGTAAGGTTTTGACCGCAAACGGAAATGTTCTGCCATTTAAGGAATTATACTATAGTGATTGCTTTCCTTACCACACCTTAAAAGGCTTGAGACGATGTAGGACCGAAAGTTTGAAAAAATACATGTTTTGATTATTGTATCTAGTTCACCGTTATGAGATACAGCATTTATCGTACTACATCCGATTCCACAGGGCAGGAGGCCGGCTGTGTCAGAGATGGGACTCCCAGTCCCCCCACAGCCATCCCCACACACCACAGGCTCATCCTGATGCGGGGCTGGAGGAAAACTTCTGCCGTAACCCTGACAACAAGGAGCGGCCCTGGTGCTACACCACGGACGGGACGCGGAGATGGGACTACTGCAACGTGACGGAATGTGCTGGTAAGAAAGAAGAAGTCTATTGCTTTAGCCTCTACCTCCCCCTCCTCTCCTCCCCCCTCTTCCTCCTCCTCCTGTTCCTCCTCCAATTTCTTTAGAATTGACGCGAAAATAGGAATATATTCATTAACGCATACATCGTTTGCTGTTTCTCATCTTTGTAGACCCCACGTCGTCGGATGGTGTGTGTTCTGTGGCATTCTGTGAGGCAGAATGCGGACGGCGTTACAGTCCTACTTCCACGTGTCAGTGTGACCAAGACTGCAGCTTTTTCAGCGACTGCTGCAAAGACATTGGGTACATAGATTTCCTCCATGTAAGACAGAAGATTTCTGTATTGTAGAGAGCTGAATTTTGGTGCAAAAATATACAGAGTTGGAAGCTGGCTTTCCAATAGGTATTTCAGTTCCAGTGCCCCGATTTAAATTTCTTCAAAGGAAACAAATCCGTTAGAGGGAAATGGGGTACAGATGAAGAAGTCTGCATGGTTGTGAAAATTCCAAATCAGGCACAAACAAATTTCTTTCGATCATGTTATTAAAATGACCTTATAATTCTTGGACTTCATATTACAGGGAAGTGTGCAACGTTAACGGAACAGCTCGAACACCATCTGACCGTCACCATGAGAAGTGGAAGTGCCTGTCGGGCTATGACGAGGGGAGATCTTATTGGCTGGTGGCTGACTGCCCTGACGACTGGACGGATGACGTCACAAGACATCAGTGTTTACAACAAGTTGATCCCTACAGCCCAGGTGACCTGGTCTACCGGATGCCCGTGCAATATACTTTAACAAATATCTCCTACAGGAACATATTCTGTGCTTTTTGTAACAATGTAAATATGGAACAAGTAGTTATATGGAAGGCCAAAGGTGTGTGCACTGGGTTGACTAATTCCCATGCAAATCCTGTTGGAGACGCACACTTATACAACACGCTAGATCCTAAGATGCAGAATTGTACCGGAACTCCAAAGCTGGAATTCGAGCCTGCTCACAAATTGCAGGTGAGACGATGTATTCCCTATGAGGTGGATATGTCGAATGTAAATTGTAATGTAACTGCTTGCAGCTCCTACGACCAGAGATTAAGTTTCAACAGATATAAAAGCTATAAAAACATTCACTGTGCTCTTTGTGAAGGACTTTCCCTTGCGGCAAGCACAAATTTACGTTGTGCTACTGCCCCCAACAGGGTTCTCTATCAACCCATCTCATTAACTCATCTGTTCAACTTTAATGCTGATGAGAGTCGCGAAAACAGCCCTAAGCATTGCCCTCCTGACTCTTTTTACGACCCATTTGTAGACTCGTGCCGACCATTCTTGTCCGTAAGTCACGGCTCATCCAACCAAACCTTCCCTTTCCAAAACTGCAGCAGACCCATTCTGAATTTCACGTCCGAGGAGTTCGAAATCCTCCCCAATGGCAGTGTCCACCTGTTGAGTTCTAACGTGTCATGCCCCGCTGACCAGGTGGCCATTCTGAACTCAACAGCAGCAATCTGTGGGGACTGCCTATTGGAGTATTTTTCGAACGACACGCTCCAAACAACCTGGGATGCTGGTCAGGATTGGTTAACCCTGGGGCTTGTGGTAGTGTCTAACGTAGCCGTGTCTGGCTTCGTGTTCCACACTTACAGGTCAGGCCAGTGGAAAAAGGTCCCGGAAAAGCTGAAGGTTCAGATGATGACAAGCATGGCAGCTGCTGTAACCCTGTTTGTGGCTCGTACATTCATCCCTACCGGACCGGGCTGTACAGCGTATGCAGTACTTCTGCACTACTTTTTTCTGACGACCTTCTCATCCATGAACGTACTGGCTGTAGATCTGTTCCTTACATTTCGTCAGGATTCAGAAAGAGCCGAACTGTACCAGTACCTCTTGTATACCTGGCTGGTGCCGGTACCTGTTGTCCTTGTCTCAGTGATTGTGGAATTCGGCAGTTCTGTCAGGGTAGGTTATGGAGAGCACTGTTGGATCGGCAATCCAATAGCCAGTCTGGTGGCATTTGGGGTTCCTGTCCTCTGTGCCCTTCTGGTCAATGGTATCTTCACCACGCTTGTCTTGCTGGCCATACGGAAGTCCTTTCAAATTGCTAATACTGCTTTGCCACGCTCGGAGATCAGCAAGATCTGGGTCTACATGCGTATTTCGTTTCTGACTGGGTTCACCTGGTTCTTGGGCTTCATTTTTCCTTT
Organism: Branchiostoma floridae x Branchiostoma japonicum; assembly: GCA_013266295.2. Lineage (NCBI taxonomy): Eukaryota > Metazoa > Chordata > Leptocardii > Amphioxiformes > Branchiostomatidae > Branchiostoma > Branchiostoma floridae x Branchiostoma japonicum. Next base: position 9,355,229 of record CM023834.1, on the reverse strand, counting down.
CGCCCAAAGCGAAGTTCTCGAGTACATCTTTATTGTGCTGAATGCTTCTCAGGGCCTTCTGATGACCCTGATGCTGACACTGACGGGGGAGGTGCTGGAGAAGTGGAAGTTTGCGATCATGGTACGCCTGGGCCTGGCTGAACCTCATCAGGACAATGGACGAACCACCACTGCCAGCACCCGGCAGACCACCGGAGGAAAAACTGAGGTAACGGCAGGTGGAACCGGCTCTGCTATAGAGATACCCATGACAATTATGGGTGATGTGGAGGAGAACAGGGCACGCCATCGTCTGGGTAAGCCTTGTCAGGGCAAAGGACGAAACGCACCTGCCATCAACCAGCCGACCACCGCAGGTGGAATTGAGGCAATGTCAGGTGTAACTGACACTGCAGGCAACTTGCAGGCCCTCGCTTGTGGAGTTGGGGCGACAGCAAGCGGCACTGACGTTAACGTTGCTACTGAGATACCCAAGAAAACCTTCGTAGATGCTGAAGAAATTAAGGATGAAGACAGCGCTCCAGATCAAGATGAGAATGAGACCAGTTTCTAATTGCGGTACGGAAAGGAAACTAGGAGCATGTCTTTATAGCTGTCCACTTATAAAGACAAAGAGCTTACCATCTCGACATGACGTGACTAATAACGAATATCAACGTAATAGTCTTTCAAAATTAGCTTTGTTTCTCTGCAACGTCCAGGTTTGTCACGTTTGCGCGTGGTTGGTTGGGCCTTGAAGAGACGGGTCTACGCGATTGTATGTGATTGTAAATACAAAATTCACCCGGTAACTTACTCCTTTAACCATCCAGCATGGTTGGCATTACGTCATGGTCACGTGAGTACAAATACTTTATGATGTACTTGACAAAAACATGTAAGCCACAGTGACTCTCAACAGTATTTCCCCTGCTTCTTCAAAGCTATCATTAACCACTACATAGTAAATAGGTGACAAAATGTTACTGTAGACGATCATATTGTATAGGGCACGTTTGCAATCAACAATGGCAGTCAATATAGGGAAATACACAGAAGACAAACTGTCTAAAAGATGGTTACCTTTATTGCAAACTGAAAACTCCTATTTAATATTAAGCTACGTTGCTCTGGTTTACAGGCAAGAAAAGAAACCTGGGGATAAACCGGCTCATTCTCAACCTACCGAGGAAAACCCCAGACACCCCCCCCCTTTTCAGATGAAGTTGGTTGCACTGCCTGGCTTAGTTTGTTGTCTGCTTTTCCACATGACTTCTACGACCTCATATCTTCACCAAATGATGTTAACATTTATGAATGACGTATCATAAATGTTTCTCATTGATTATGCAAATGATCTTCTCTACCCAAATAGCACAAATGATGGCACAGTCCAAAATTGTAAATAAGGCTGTAAATAATCCCCTCTGCTCTGGAAAACCACATAAGGAAGTCTGAAAATGGTCTGAAAGGCAGAACTGCATCATACCTTTATCAGGTAGCTAATACTCAAGGTAAAAAAAAAGATTTCTACCAGAGTGATCATTTGTATAACAAAAAGTCCAAGAAGTACATTCCAAGAATGACCCAGGACTATTTCATCATAAATATTGTCTTTTCAGCATGGTCTGTCAAATAAGCATCATATTCATTATGACGATGATTAAAACTATCTAATATATCAAAAATTTTTATTCAAGTGCCAGATGCTCTAATACTCTGTTATGTACAATATGATATAAATGGTGTAGAGGTGTGCATGTGTTTGACATAAGTTACCAAAATAAAGGCAAACATTCCTAACACATAAAATCACATACCAAAAGTGCTAAAACTTTTAGAATACGATTAACATTATACACACACCAACTAATGGCAACTATTGAAAATCATATTCATTTAACTTAACAACACTTCATGATTCATAATGTGTAATATATCCTAATATACTCAAGATGGCTCTTTATTGTAAGAAGTAATTACTTTTTTAGTGTTTAATTTGTAAGAAACCAATGCATGTTATCTGATCTGATGCGGAATATAGTGTAAGTTATCAATGGTAGACTTCTATAGAGTGTCTGCGCGTGACGTCACAACCGCCATCCTGGTTGGTGGAGTCATGATCAGACCCATGATATTACATCTTGTCAAATGTCAGAACGTTCCTGCAACTGCAGTCTCTACAGATTCAAATTTACCTGGCAACTTCTAAGTTGAACAATCCGATATGGCGGATAATGCTTACATCATAATCACGTCAGTGCAAACACCCTATAGATGATCTACTGTACAGCAAGATTGAGAAAATCAAGAAGTTGACCACTTTTTATCTGTACAGGATGGAAATATATTCTTTTCAGTAGAAGTTTACGTCAATATGTCTAAAGATACTAATTAAGTAAATTTTAAGGATGGCATCCTCAATCTTCTGATTCAAAAGAGCTGTGGAACAGTAAAAAGTAAAAAAAGTAAACAAAAGATGGTAGCCTAGTATCCCCATTGAACTAGTCAAGGCTACCACACTCATGTCATTTCTACAATTATACGAATGACTACCTTACTTAGTCTAGTGTCATTTCGAAATCTGGCGAAAATCAATGCGCTCGTAGATGTCATCCATAAAATGTACTTGCTGTGGCCTTATAAGAAAAAACGCCATATAGTGCACTTCTAGCGTGTCGAGCAAGGAGACAGAGAAGATCAACTGTGGAATTTTATTTAAAAAAAACAACAACAAAAAACAAGTCCATACAAGTGATACACAACACTCTTTATTTCTCATTCAACATAAATTGGTGATAAATGCTAGATTCTGTGCTTGTCTTATATATGAATAGAAAAATACAGCCCTCACATCATACATATTCTGTAGAAAATCTCAAGAACAATCTCAAGAACAAGATAGTTTGCTGTGCACACAAATGGTGTCAAAAGGCACCATTCAAAACATCACATAACGTGTATGTCACAGTGCAGTAGTGTGGCTTTTACACCTACAATGTGAATGTATCTGTAGTCTGATATATCTTTGCAAAAACACCAGCATATATACAAAAAAGGTAAAATATGACATTTCATAATGAATCATATCACAGCATTCAGGCAAAAGTACAGAACACATCTTTTAATCAAATAGAAGTTGTTTTCAAATGTTGTTTCACCTTTCCTTACCATTTCTTTAAGAATAAACATCCTCTCATTGTTTATCTGTGTTTAACACACTCCTAGATTTTGGTGTCTTCACTTAGTATATTATGGTGCATTGGGTGTAAAATCACGTAAAATAGACTTAAAAGCTGTGTCCTACAAACCCAACACGATGACAATGAAAAATAAGATGAACAAACATTATACTCATCCTAAAACAAGGCTGAATTCTTAAAACACAAATTGTAAAACTTTGGTCCCCTTTTCAACCACTCTGCTGTGTAGGGTGTCTGAAATGCCATCCACCCTTCACATGTATGGAATGTAGCCCAATCCCAATCCTCTTAATGTATGAAATATTTACAACAACTTTACACTCATAAGCAGCATTTCAAGACTCTACAAAAAACTGTACGTTTCACTCATTTAAAATTTATTCGTCTGCCAGGGCAGATATAGTTGCATAGAATTTATTACAAATGCTGTATGCTATGTTCACTGACAAGTGCTAATTTACATAAAAGACGTGTATAGACTCTGTTTTGATGGGTTGTCGTTACCCTTGGCAACATTGGTAGAATGGAGTTTTGCAAGTATCAGAAAGAATGTGTCACACACAAGCAAAACTTATTCCATAAACAAAACAATGTTGTAGTTCTTTTGACTTGAAATGTGTAACTATACAGTGTACTTCCATTTTAATTGTTCAGCATCTTTGTATATGAACAGTTGATGAAATAAACAATAATTGTTTCCCATCTTTATATATGAATCGAAAGGCAGGCATGAGAATAACTCTTGACTATAATTGACATTCATGACAATCAAGATAAAATCAGACCTGTAATATATTTTGTGCAATTCTACTCATTGAAGTGGACGGCATGTTGTAATTCTGAAATTCAAACTCCTGTCTGTCGATGAAACCAGGTCACGACTAATCGTCCAGCTGACAGAGAATGGCGACGCCGCGTTCAATCCAGTGCCTCTGGGGCTGCTCGGAGGGCAGTTTGATGTAGGTCACGAAGTTGGTGGAGTGACCAGTAGTGGACAGCGTACCACGTCGCTCGCTGGTCTTGTAGACTGGACACATATAGCGCGATCCGTCCTCGATTTCGGACTTCTTGATTGGCTTCATCCAGATCTACATGACAGCAAATGGTAATGATCATCTTCAAGTTCTGAATAACATTGCAAAAACTTCACACCACGAAGAAACTGACTTTTTTATGCTTGGCTACATAGTATTATGCACAATTGTTAAGTTACTTGAGTTGCTCCAAAATGCAAAATCTTTAAAAATCTTATGTGGTCACAATAGTCCGCTTGAAGTAGCAATACATAACCTTCTGAAATACCAGGTGCTTTAACACATCTTGATATTTGTGGTATTTTGGAATCTCTGGTTCCATTCTATCACTCACTCACTATCCGGTTTATTGTCTGTTGTTCCCCATCCTCCCAGGGTTAGATGTGCTTGTACCCTTCCATAAAAGGCAATTCTAGAACATTAACAGCAAGTCAAGACTTACCACAGGGACTTTGTCAAACAGGATCTTTGGCTGAGACTCGGCAAGTTTCTTGGTCTTCCTCTCCCAGCGACAGCCCTCCAGGAACAGGCCTTGGACGTACGCACCTAGTACAGAACAACAAACACTTTTATCTGATACTTAAGTAGTTTGAAGGGCACAGTAAAGAACAAGAAACAGATGTGACTTTAAGCAAGGAGGTTATATATTCATTTAAAGCTCCTTGCTTTAAGTATCAATTATATTAGATGATTGTACATCTCTCAATAACTGTTTGCATTTTTGCTTCGAACTATAATGTGGCTTAATCATCAGAAGTACAATCATGTAGTAAGTATACCCTCTGTACTAGACAGGGCTACGTTGTTTCAAGCTGTTGTTTTCAATGTATGTCAGTATGACATTGAAGGAAAGTTTACCGGCTTACTAAAACAGATACAGACACCGTAAGTACAATGTATTCTTAGACTATATACGGTAAAATGGCTGAGGCTTTACCAAACCCTTCCTAGTATACTAAGATTAGTCTAAGAATGGCTAGGCTTTACCAAATAAACTGATAAGGAGACACTTTAAACAAATATCAGAATTAGCGTGGCCTGGGGCAGATATACATACCATCCTCTGGAGGTTCGCTGTACTTGCGGTCCTCCAGTACCTCCTCCTCATAGCCCAGCAGATCAATGGGGATGGTATACTTCCTGGCAAAGTTCTGCTGCGCGCTCGTCATGAAGGCTTGCGTGAAGAAGAAGCCAGAGATCCAGAACACTGGGGGAGGTCCATTATCATACCAGTCCTATAAACATTTTAGGCAGAGGGAAAACTTGTCAAACAAGAAATAAAATTAGACTCTAATTTCCCACTGTACAACTCCAGTCTTTGTCAAGGAATCAGACTGAAAACATCTGGGAAGTGTTTTGGGTTTTCCTGAATGTATCGCAACTGTCGAGGGGATTGCATGTTGTGATCTAATAAGTTAAACTTTATTACACCACTTCCTGAATTCCTCCACATACAGCCCACTTACTACATGTACTTTCATTAAAGCAGGGAGAGGCATTTTAGCTAAAATTCATTCATTTTCTTAGCATCTTAATTTCGTGTTAAGAGGGGAAAGACGGTTTTTGTGTTGTTTTAAGTTTGCAGTGGAAACATGTAGACTGTAGTTAGTACTACTAGTACAATGATAATAGAAAACATTTTTGCTGTGTCTAGAGCTCACAGTAAGAGGTCACTGCAGAAATAAAACCACTTCAAACATTTCAAGATTTACAGTATTGTAACTGTATTTAATTTAATGTTTCAAAGTAAATGATCCCAGAATTTGGAGTTCAAAGTACTTTTGACTCTAATGTAAAACTAAAAATCAGCACTTGCCTGCAGGAACTTGAGCCTGGTAAAGAAGTCATTAACGTAGCTGCCCAGCGGCTTGAGACTTGGGTAAGACTTCTTCATCCACATGCCGGGGATCTTACCCTGCAGCATACTGTTCACCACCTCCTCAAGGTCGGTAGACATCACCACAAGACCCTGAGGAAGGTAGGGGACGAATGAGTGAGTTTGTGAATGAATATTTAAGGAAGAAAAGAAGGCATTGGAGAATATGTGTTGGGATTATGTCATACAAGGGAGGGACAACGCTAAGGGATTATGTCATACAAGGGAGGGATGCAGTAGGAATGAATTAAATGGATGGATGGATGGATGGATGAAAGAATAAATGAAAAATTTTGGAGAACAACCTTATGATTGCATCACAGACTTTCAAAACATCAATTAACAAGAAACCAGAGCTTTCAGATCTCTAGGTAGTGTTTTGGATTTTCCTGAATATATTTGAACTGTGGAGGGGATTGTATGATGTAATTCAATTGGGTGTTACACCCAGTCAACCACTTCCTAAACTCCTCCACATACTGCCCACTTCTTCTCCCACCCAGCGCATGTCCTGTCATCTTCAGGCTTAACTTCCCTATCAATCATGTAACCAAATAACCACCCACTCTCCTTGCAACCATCTATGCTGGACAAGCATACACACAAACCCACAGACCAATCCACCCCAAAACAATACCTCCTACAGGAACTGTTACAGTCTCTTCTTTTGTCATCCTCAACAGAGGTGAAGCATGATGCCTTTTCAAGTAGCTAGTAGTGCAATGCGGCTTTGCTATTGCTCGCGTATTTAGGGGTGGCTAATAACAGTAACTGTATAGATTACCTTGATAGCCTTCTGTACGTTCTGCAGGCTGCTCCTGATGGTGGACAGCAGGGCGTTGAAGCGAGTCATCTCCTGCACCAGGAGGGTGTTCATGCTCTGGGTGTAGGACGTCGGGTACTTCCGCAGCACCGCGTCCGTGTCAAAGTTCTTGGGCAGCTTGGCCACAATGTCGCCGGCGACAGAGTAAATCTGCTCGTCTTCTGATTTGCCGCCTCCAGACGATGCCCTCCCCTGGGAAACAGATGAGCAAAATGTTACTTACTACTACAATCTATAAGAGAATGTATCACAGTCCACACTCAGACAATACACAAAATGTATACAGTGTATCCTAGTGCAATACAGTGGCGAAACTCCTTATTCTGAAAGTTTTTAAAAAACTGAGCAATGACTTACAACATCCTTTCCTAAGGACAGTATGTGAAACAATTTCATACTTCACATACATTACAAAGCCTTCCAAACTGTTACTTCAATATAATCATACACCAATCCCATAGCCCCACGCACCCCCATCAAAACATAGAAATGCAAAATAAAAACAGAAAAATGCAAATACTTAATTGCAGCCACTCTCTCATTGGTTTAACTGATGACTGCTAATTCTCTCATTGGTCGAACAGCTAATTGTGATGGACAGTCAGGATCGGTCTATTGCTTTTCCTCCTACCACAGTGACTATGCTGTATCTGACCTGTGTGAGTAGGATACTGTTGAACATCACGTTGGTTTCTCCTTGGTCCTTGGTGATGTCGGCGTTGGAGTGCATCCCGAACACCTCCGGGTCAGGGATCAGGGGCAGACTCCTGGTGTACTCCAGGTAGTGGTCGGTGGACTGGTGGAAGAAAAACAACAAAAATGGACCTGATTTTCTAAAATACACAGTCTCACATGTAGCAACACCAATTAGTAGTCAGTAAAACACGAGTTTGAAGATTGCATACCTCCGAGAAATATTTCGAGTTTCTTGACAATGTATGTCTTGTTTAATTGTAGTTCATTAATTATGCAAAGAAAGTTTTGATTAACATTGCATATGCCTCCTGATCACTTTCTGCCACTCTACTGTGAACGGGACTAGCATATAGAAAATATATAACAGCAAAAACACAGACAAACAAACATACAAAGAAACCAAAAAAAACTCCCAATGAACTCTTTCATTGGCCCCATGACCTGGTATGTCTGTCAACTGTCATCACAAGGTTGATAAATTACTAACTTCCTGTCACTCTGGCAAAAACTCTGGCCTTTAGTTCTTCTACTCTGGCAAAGCTCTGACTTTTATTTCCTGGCACTCTGGCAAAAACTCTGACCTTGAAAATACATAATGCAGAAACACAGACAAACAGACACACAAAAATACCTCCTATTTCACTGCGGTAATAAGGGGTTAGTCTTACTTCTCCCTCATCAGGAGCGTAGTACTGCCCACTGGGCGAGAACTTGTAGTCGTCCTGACAGATTTCGGGGCAGTAGAACTTGTTCAGGATGGTGTTGAGTGTGCGGCGATCTCTGTCGTCAGTCACGCGACCGCCGTAGTTACACTCGCCAGTCAGGTACCTCAGCGCAGGGTACGGAACGTCCTGAGAAATAAACAATTTGTTAACTTGTTTATCTAGGCCCAGAAACAACACAGAAGGTGTTCAAGCTGTTCAAGAATGGCTTTGAAGACTAATACTAGTAATAGTCAAATAAGCATAAATTTATGTTGTATTTCTATTTGTAGTTTGTAGCTGACCATACAAAAGTGGCTGTACTTTTTGTGACTTAAAATCCTAAATCAAATATTGCTGTTATTGATATCTGGGTGACATCAATTTCATAATTCTTCAATCTGTAAAATTAATGACAATGAAAGCAGAAAAGAAACAAGTTCCATAATCATGCATTTTCAGCATTCTATTTCAAGTGCAAGATTACAAGATTCAAGAAGATTCACAGAGGAAGAGTCAATTTCTTGTCTACTCACTATCATTCGTTCAGTCATTCTCTTGAGAACATAGTTCACTGACCTCATACTCATCCAGGAACATCTTCAGCTGACGGACGCTGATACGCAAGTCTGTCTCGTTGAACTCGTACGGGATGTTCCATCCAAGAGGACCAAACTTACGCCGCTCTTGCACCAGGGCGTGGAAGAAGCAGAGACCGTACAACATCTTCTTGAAGTATTTCTGAGGAAAAAAAATGGTCATAAACGATATAAGGATAAATTTTTTTGAAACAAATTTGCTCAGTGCAAGGCCAAGAGACCACTGCTAGACACTGAACTAAGTTCAGGTTACTGGAACAGCGTCCCTTCTCCCTAAGTCAGACTGAAACATCAATGCTGGAGACAAGCTCGACTCACTGAGAGTGAAGACTAACAGTTACTGACCAAATAGGGGAATATAAGCAATCATTAAACATAGTTGTGCATGTAATACTCTTTTGGCACTTTTTCAAATGCTTTTTCTTACATTTAACATACAAATATACCTCTACCAAACAAATTTGGCCTGCACCTATCATTTTTTTTCCTTTTTTTCAACCCAAAACCATGTTTTGAAGTTAGATCCTCAATTTTTTTTAAAGATATGATCATTGTAAAGAAAAACAGCTGCAGTACTTACAGGTTGTTTGCAGCCACCGAAGAACTCTGGGTCTGAGATTGGATCCATGAGGAAGGATCCCACCACGTTCATACGCAGACCCTTAGGGGGCTCGTTGGTCATCTGAAACAAACAAAAAATTCATTTTACTAGGAATCAAAAAGATAACCTGAATTTTCTTTCTCTTTCTCTTTATTTCTTATTTTCCCTCCTTCGTTCCTTTCCTCCCTTCCTCCCACCCTCCCCTCTCTTTCTTTCTTTCTCTCTACTTCCTTGTGAAATAGTTTTCCATACTATTTTGAATTCAGAATTTGCTACAATCCGCTCAAGCCAGCCAATGAAAAAGAATAATTATTAATATGACATGATCTACTGTGTCTGTACAAAAAACTCAGCAACATGTTGATCTGTACCTTGACACCATTCTGCAGCACAGTGACTGGGAAATGTTCAGACGGGTAACTGGTCAGCCACAGTCGGAAGTCAGGGTGAACAGTATCTGGGTTCAGTTCCTGCAAAGGAGGAAAACAATCCTTTAAAAAATGCCTCCACCCCTGAGGTGTTAAAAATGACCGTAACCATTACTGCTTTGCTCACCTACTTGACTTTCTGAAGAAAAGCAAATATCGGTACCTTGAAGTTTCCTATGACTTCTTTGACATGCGTAATGAATGATGTGTGAAGGAATATTGCACTCTTAAACCTATAGTATGTGTCTGCTGCCTAACCCTGTAACCAATTAAGTCTAGAGAATTTTGGTGGCCTAATGGCTACTTCAGTGTGCTAACACTTTTGCAGTCTTTCAGGACATAAGCCAGCCAAAGCTCTGTCACTGAATGCATCCATTTGTTTTGTTTTTTTACTTTCTCTATCTATACCATTATCCTTAGATAACATTTCAGTCTTTATTTTGTTCAAGAAACAGGCAATAACATAACAGTGACCTCTCACCTCACAGAACTTCTCCAGTGTGGTCATCCAGGACACGGCCAGATGGCAGTTCTGCAGGACGGTCCACAGCCCCTCCTTCATGGCCTTGTCTAACATGCGCATGGCGATGGGGCCCTGACCCTGACCCAGAGACAGGGAGTCCATCTTGGTCCCACCAAAGCCCTGAAGGGAGGCACAACACATTGCCCAGTCAGTAAGTTAAAAACATTTTGACCAAAAGGGGAAGACCAATACGTCGGTCCACATTTTGAACTGTGCACGCACAAGGTCAAAGGTGAAGGGCCCTACCTTCTAAGCAGTTCATGTCCAGACCATGCTCGATACCATGTCCAGATGTGTTTTGTTCATGTCTCTGGGGCCTTCTATTACCCACATTGGGTTGATAGCACCTTTTTAGTATTATCAAGTACAATGTATGCTTTGGTTTAATCTATATTGATTTTGTTACACTTTTCATTGGTTTTCTTCTACTGTACTTTTCCAATCTACCAACAAATTAATACTTTGATGAAATTTTTTTGTAGAAATAACTAACAAGATAAGCTCCCCCTACCATGTCATCTGCAAACTTCAGCAGGGCAGCCATGGGGTCACCACCAGGAGACAGCACGAAGATCAGGGGTGCACAGCAGTGGCTGTCCCCGAATGCCTTCCCAAGGTCAAACGGTGGCGGCTCAACATATTTCTTCCCAAGCTCGGCGGTAACGAAGTCCTGGACCATGGGCACGATCTTGTCTGGACGCAGGCAGCGCATGACGAGCATTCGCTTGAAGTTGTCCATGTTGGCCCATTCAGCGGGGTATGTGGAGACATGTGGCTCGGAACTGTTGGAGAAGAGACAACAGAGTTGGTGTGAATAAAAAAACATTCAAAGTGCGTATATTGGGTCGCATGTTGAGATAACATAAAATACAGACCAGTCCAAAACACCCATATCGAACGTTATCACAGCCCAGGCATGACACACACAAAAATTTGCAATTTTTGTAATTATGTCTCTAATAGTATGTCAAATGAGAGGAAACTTCCTGAACATATTATATGTACTTATAGTCAACTGATTCCTACACTTAGGGAACTTCCTTACACTACCAGACTGCAGAGGCTTAAACTTCCATCCTTGGAATACAGGCGACAGAGGGGGGACATGATCCAGGTGTTCAAACTTATGAAGGGCCTTGAAAGGGTTCCAGTCAGCTGTTTCTTCGAGGAAGCGGATCAAACAGCTGAACCAGAGGTCACAACCTCAAGTTGAAAGTTCCTTTAGCAAGATCTAGGGCACGGGCCCAGGGGTTTAGTGTCAGAACGGTTAAAAACTGGAATTCTTTGCCACATGAAGTGGTCGCTGCAGAAAGTGTAAACCAGTTTAAAACCAGACTCGACAGTCACTGGGGGAAGCGAAAGTACGACATCGAGTGAGCAAAGATCAGGACACAACAGACCCCGGCCTTCTTTCCTGGATGACGTATCAAGGTATCAATTAAGGTATATGTAATGTAACTTGTGTAGTGAAAATACTGCATTGCCTACTAGTAGGTGTTTTGGGCACATACGTGTATCTTATTTTCCTCCATACCTGTCATAGACCTCCTTCCAAGCATCCTTGTACTGAGTGAACTTCTTCCTGATGCCCTTGTAGTGGTCCAGTTCGTCCAGACGACAGAACTCGTCCCATGACTTGGCGGGCAGCCAGGTACAGGGGTTGGAGTGGGGGTTGTCCAGGCCGATACCGCCCGTCAGGAGGAAACGCCACTCTTCCTCCTGGATCTTTCCCTCACCTGGTAGGCAAAAAAAAAAAGATTCTTGTTATTTCGGGGTACAGAAGTATTGTTTTTCAGGGTTGAATTGCTTCTTTTGCATGGTGGGTGGGAGGTGATTTGGACAGATGATTGATAGGAATGTCAAGCCTGAAAGTGACCCAGTTTGAAAGTTTTGTAATACCAAATTGAATTACAATCATCATCATACAATCCCCTCCATGGTTCCAATACATTCACAAAAACTCAACTATTGAACCCTGATCTTCTTGTACAGGCAAGATGTCTAAAGCTGAAGATTGTCTTGGGGAAAACAGCAGTTACAACAATTACTGTTATTTCCTATTCTGAACTGAACTGAACCTGAACTTGTGAACTGTTATTAGAATCTGAACACGAACATTTCTGCCTACTCATGCCTACAGACTAAATGTTTAAAACCTGAACCTTGCCTTGGGGAAAAGAACAACAGTTCTGTTCTTTCCTCAGAACTGAACTGAACATGAACTTGTGAACTGTTATAAGAATCTGAACATGAACATTTCTGCCTAGTCCTGCCTACCAGGGATAATAGGTGGGTTCACTCTATCATCATCCTCATCCAGAACTATATAAGGCTGCCCTGTGTGGGGAGGGAACATCTTCACATCAACCTCTGATAATCTAATTAACTTTTAATCAACACTGACCAATGAGACACAAGTCTGCTAGTCTAAGAACAGACTGATCCTGACTGTCCATCACACTTAGCCATTCAACCAATGAGAGAATGGCAGTTATTTGTTTGACCAATGAAAGAGTGCATGTCCATCAAATAGTTACATTTTTATGTTTTTATTTTGCATTTCTGCACTGTACTAGTGATGCCATTGTGCGCATTAAACAACGTTTGATAATACAAAATACAATAAGCTGTAGAAGTGAAGCCATGTATAGATTTCTATCCAGTTTAATGATAGACTTACCTTTGAGCAAGTTGATTGTGAGGATGAAGGAGAAGAGCAGCTTGTCCTTCTCAAACAGAGACCGGCAGATGTTACAGTACAGGGAGTAGGTGAAGTGTTCACGCAGATTCTTCAGTCTGGTAGACACATGATGAAAATCAATGTGAATATTAGTCGAGCTTTAGCTTATTGAAAACTTAAGCTATTCTTCCATTCTCAGTCACTGGTGAAAGATTGCAGGTGCTATCTGAAACATCTGACTCTTCAGAGAATTTATCCAGTTGCTTGATTTATTTTGTATTAGATAGTACATGACTGTATTTCCCTTCCAATGGTTGCAGTAAGAGGTTCAAAGGCTGTTACAGTATAAGACAATCAATGCACTGGGCTAATTCCTATAGTCTTCTTGAGAAGAACAATACACAGTTGAATATAACATCATGTCCTATACAAATTAGAATGAAAATTAGGCAAATAACAGGCTTGAAATCTAGCTTCCTAACCTTTTCAAAGGTATAACTGTGATGCAAATATAATTTGAGCCGTAGCTCATGTCCTGTCCTTGGTGCTGAAATGGTCATTATTGTTGTGTTGCCATCCAATGGACTTAAAATGCCTCCGCGCAATGGTGTTGCCAAAAAAAGTTCATACTAACCCTTATAATACAACGTGTTAAGACACAAAAGTAGCACTAAGGAAAAGGACAACTTAAGATGTTCACCTCTTCTCCAGATCTTCTGCCTTCTCCGAGTTCTCGATGGACATGATGAAGAGGTTGACGAACCAGGTGAGGGAGTACTGGTACATGGGCTCGATGTTGGCCAGGTCTGTGATCGAGAAGAACAAGATGGTGGAATGCTTGGCGATGGGGATGTAACCCAAACGCGCCGTGTCGATCTTCTTCTCTGTCTCCTCGGCGATAGCCTGCTTCTCGGAGATTTCGTTGGCCAGGGCCTTGGAGGATGACAGCACCTTGATGGCGGTCTCGTCTTCCAGGATGTTTCCTTCAGATGCGGAGAGAACCTGGGTGGAACATACCATCAAAGAATTGTTTGAAGAAGTGGACTTGGAAAGAATGAATGTTTGTGCAAGATATTAAGAGTCTGCATTGGGGAATCTTTGCAATGCTTAACGGGAAATTCAGGAGAGAAACCACGCTCAATGGTAAATTGAGAAGGGCCTGGGTCAATAACACTTAATGATGAATTCAGAATTATAACAAATAATGCACTATGTAAAATCAAGGGACCAATTACGCTTCACAAATAATTTATCAACAACGTTGAATTCGAGTGGGTCAGCTACAATTAACCGTAAAATGAAGTAGCTTGCTACGCCTCACAGAAAAAAGCATGCAAACCCTCATTGCAGATTTTTGTTTCAAGTCAGCAGATCATACAATTTCCTCTCATAATTTGACCACTGTAAGCAATGAATGATATTCTTACTGATTCAGAAGTTGCCGCAAATCTTACCTCCAGAATCTTGTCCTCAATCTCCTTGAGTTGTTTCTTGTTTTCAGCGGATTGAAGGATCAGCTGGTTCTTCTCTTCCTCCAGTTCAGGCCTCTCACACCTCACAACGATACCCAGCAGTTGGTCCTCCAGACCCTCCGGAGTGATCATGAAGTTCAACAGAGTCACCTAAGGAAAAATACAAAGTCTAGGTTACAAGTGCTGTCCAGCAGTGATGAGAACTTACATTGAATAGAGGACTTGGCAATCACAGAAACTTGCATCATAATCATGAGCGCCTTTTTTTTCTTGAGTGCTTGAATCAAGTTAGGCAATCTTTCATAATTTGCTTTTTTGCTGACAAAGGAATCCTAATACAGCAGTTTTATTAGCATGTATTACAATTCACCATATAAGGGCAAATCGAACCTGATGGTTGATCATGCAAAACCATATGAAGACAAATCAACTCCAACAGCAGGCCATGTATCTAAGGACAAACCCACCTTGACAGCAGCCTTTGATAGGTAGTGTACATCACTCCATATAAGGACCAACAAATCTTGACGACAGACCATATCAGGACAAACCCACCTTGACATGTACAGTATAAGGACAAATACATGTATACGTAGATCTTGACAGTCCATATATTAAAAATAACCCCCCTTGAAAGACTATGTCAGGACAAACCCATCTTGACAGAGTGACTATATAAGGACAAACAAATCTGGACAGACCATATCAGGACAAACCCATCTTGACAGTGTGACCATATAAGGCCAAACAGATCTGGACAGTCCATATTAGGACAAACTTACCTTGACAGCAGTCTCGGGCAGGTAGTGTGGATTACGCAGTTTGGTGGTGACGTAGAAGCGGAAGTCCTGGGAGTACTCGATGGTCGAGTCACCCAGACGGATGCAGAGACTGCCGCCCTGCTTGAAGGTCTGTTTCAGCAGCAGAGGCTCCAGGATTGGATCCAACTCTTCACCAACATTCTCCAACAGAACCTGGACAACAAACACATTTTAAAGACGCTTCCTATAGTAAATATTGAACAGGCTTAACCTTCTCCCTGCTGCCTAATTGGTTCACCAATTACAAAGTCAGTGCCAAATGGCTACCTTAGCAGGCTGAAGGTTAAGCAAAATAAAAGTCATAACAAGTAATTGTCATATCTAGCTCCAAATTGACTATTATGAAAACTAAGAATGCCAACATTTCTTCATGACTTTGAAACACCCCTGAATGACCTTGCCACCTACTGCAGTGCCAAACTGGATACAGTTCTCTAGAGTTCTAACTCCATTCCCCCTCCCTTCCCTACCAACTCAATAATGACCTTGAAACACCCTCTATGACCTTGTCACCTACCGGAGTGCCAAACTGGATGCAGTTCTCCAGAGTTCGGACGAAGTCACCGTCCGTCAGTTTGATGACGTGAATGTTGTTGGCCTTCTCCATGTTCTTCACCCACTTGTTCGCCTGACCCTGAGGGTCAATCATCAGGGGCCAGCGACGGGAGTTACTGGAAAAAATGGACGCCACTTACATTAATGACAGCTTGCTTCCTTGCTTGGGGCATATTTTGCACAGTGAAACCAACAGAAATGGCAAGCTGTTACTAGAGCAGTCTAGCGAACAAGCCCTCATTATATCTAGTATAGGTTTTCAACAGAAAGCTGCAAAACTGTGGACTTACATGAGCCCAGGAGGAAACAGGTACCAACTGGATTACATACTAATCAGAAGGAAGTGGCAAAACAGTATGCTAAATGTGGAGGTGTACTACAGAGTGGCATGAAATCTAAAATAGACACATTTTGTGCTGGTTTGTTCTTGCATGTAATAATACCATATTTACTACTTTTTATAGGATTATTTCTCCAAGCAAATTATGTCAAATCACGCAAATGAGTTGTCACCAGTTTGTAAAAATACAAAGTTACAGACAAAATCAGATGTTTATTTGGCTTTAGCTTTTGTACTAAATTTCCTTGGCAACATTTCCTTGCAAGTACTGAAGACGCCATTTAATTTCTTTCCTCGAAGAAACCAAAAACCATTAACACGAGAGTTTGACACATACCTGATGATGATACCGTTGTCGATAGAGAAAGTGTCGGTGGGCAGACCTGCGATGTTCCAGGCACGGATCTTAACGGGGTCGCCCAAGGTCGCGCTCAGGGAGAAGTCTGCGGACGCTGGGATGCCCAGGTCCTTACACTCATGGTACCACTCAGTGGCCTGGTCCTAGGGTGGTGCAACATTCAAATAAAATGTCAGGCACACATTCAGAATTTTTCTTCTGTGATTTTTATTTCCCTAAAACAGGAGGTATTGTTTTCTGTGTGTCCGTCTGTCTGTCTGTCTGTGTTTCTGCCTTAAGTTATGTATTTTCCATATGCTAGTCATGTTCACCGCAAAATGACAGAAAGTAAAGGTCAGAGTTACCAGTGACAGAAAGTGAAATTGAGAGTTTAGTAATTTATCAACCATGCCAACTGACAAACATTTCAGATCATGGAGTCAATAGAAGAGCCTACTAGACAATAGTTCATCAGGAGGTATTGTTTTTGGTCTCACGGTTTGTCTGTGTTGTAACAGTTTGCAGTTATACATTATCCATTATGCTTCTCCTAAGAAGGGACTGGGACTCAGGAACACATGCTGAATGTCAGAAAGATGGAAAAACTAAAGAAAGAAATACAGAAGGAAGAAAGGATGGAAGTAGAAAAGAAACACTTGGAATAGAAAGTTAAAAAAGAAAGGTAGGAAAAAGAAAAAACAAAAATAATATAGCTCCTACTGAGCCTGCTAGTTTTTCTCCTGTTGCCTCACCTGTCTGAATATGGAGGTGAATGCCCCCAGGTAAGCCACTATACCTGAAGACACCAGCACATCACCTGTCAGGTTAGTGTACTGTTCTCCCAGCTCCTTAGCCATCTGGGTCCACCTGTGATAGCATAGATATCAAGTCTTTAATATAGCAACAGGTATTTGTGTATGAGAAAGGGTTTACATTGGTTGGTATTGAGTTATCTGTATCGGTGTAGCTGCTATAACCGCCCGTCGGCATAACACACCAGCTTTGCAGGCACATACATTGTAGCACGGCAGCAGATTCAGAGTTATGAATCTGAAAATAGGCTGGATGGCTGTTACAACACAAAACAACACTTGGCCTCTGACTAAATCAAACTAACTAATAAAAGCACTTGAAACAGCACAGAAGACATAATGAATAAGCACCTTAAGTTTAAACTTTACAATTATTGTAGAACAATAAATAGAACAAACACAGTGTATACACATACAAACACATCAAATTTAACCTTGTCCCAGCCACCAATATATATAACCCAGGCCTGTAACCAATAGAGAATTGGCATAGCCAAATGGCTACCTCAGTATGCTAAAGGTTAAAAAGCTGACCTGTCCTTCTCTCCACCCAGTCCACCAATCAGCTGCTCAGCTCTCTCCAGTTTCTTGGTACACATGTCCACCTGGTTCTCAAGGTCTGCCTTTTTGGCCTTGTTGGCCTCTAGCTTCTCTTGCAGACGTGCCAGTTTGTCCTGCAGAAATAAAGATTTCAAATTTAATATTTTTCACTGTACAGGACATAGTAAGATCCAGCCAACTAAGATGGTATGGCCACCTCCAAAGAATGGACATTGAGAAGTGGCCCAGGAAGATCATCACACTGGATGTGGAAGGCCAAAACCCATGAGGTCGACCAAGGAAGAGATGGATTGACAACGTAAGGAAGGATTTTCATCACCTCAACTTACACAGGGTGAGCCCACAGAATAGAAGCAAGCCTCAGCATCAATGTGCAAGCGCGTCTAACCCAAAGGAGATGGGGAACAACTGAGGTAAAACCAGATAGTGAGTATTTTTCACTGTTTTTAAATCAGCATAATTGCTTTTTCCATACTTGAAATAGTAGAACTTGACAAATTCAAAGTTTCAAAGCCAAGACATACCTGAACTTCTTTCAGGGCAGCTCTCTTCTGGTTGAGTTCTCCCATAGCAACAGCTAGCTCTCCCTCAGCCTCCTTCAGTTTTATCTTCTTGGGGGCCACAACCTTTGCCACTCTGGAAGGGGGAACAGCAAAACTATTAGCTTACAGACACCGTGATTTTCTTCCTTTCACAGTTACGACATTGTTGTACCAAACTGTGATGGCTCAAGTATTACCTGCTCTCCTTATTTCCGGGTACGGAAGTATTGTTTTGGGTGGCAGATTTCATGGGTTTTTCTGTCTGTCCAAATAGGTTCCATTGCATGGTGTGTGGGAGGTGATTTTGACAGTTGATTGATAGGGAGGTCACACCCGAAGGTGACCTTGCACATGCCGGGTGGCAGTAAGTGTGTGGTATGGGAAGTGGTGTAATACCTGATTGAAATACATCATACAAATGTCAGGCCTGTGAACTGGAAGGTCACGACACCCAAAATACTTCTAGGAAGTCTAAAATCCTGATTTCTTGTTTCAATTCATATCATTAATATTGACAGTAATTCGACATTTTGACAGACTGTTATCATGATGTATTTAGAAATTTGATATCTAGAACATAAACACAACCATGAGTTCATATATCATCTGAGGCTATCTTACTTGTCGTATGACTCCATGGCACGTGCCCACTTGCACAGACCCTCGGCAGCGGTGGACGCGACCTTGATTTTGTCAGGATCGAACTCAGGGTTGGTGATGTACTTTGTACGGATGATTTTCATGATGGCTGGTGAGATGTTGTCCTGGAAATATAGAAATAGAAGAAATTATCACTGAGAAGTCCTTTCACACATCGCTGATAATTCAATAATCAAGTCTCAGATTTAACGAGTTTCAGACCAAGAAAGGGCGCTGAAAACATTATCTTCTTTGGCACTTTAACAAAGAGAGGGAATATTCAGACCTGTTTTGCAAGGGCACACTCTAAGTTAAGTATCTTTTCTTGATCTTACCTTGTCATAGTCCATCAGGCTCTGTAAGAACTTCATGTCACCCAGGACACGTTTGGATGGGCCCCAGAAATCCTCGATCTTCTTACCTGTAGACATGGAATATGTTGCAATGGGTTAATTCTCAATATACCATTAGAGTATTAGTGTAAGAGGCAATTGATGCAATTAAAGTCACTAAATTATGAAAAATCTGATGTGAACATTGTCAGATAATTTCTTATCTTTAAGTTATAAAAATTAATAGCTCAGCCTAGTACTTCAAACCATCTCAATTAATCACATTAATTACTAATTTGCGAAAAGGTTAATCACTAATTATACTAAAACAGAAGAACGCCAGGGACTACAAGGGGAGGGGGAGGAATTTCAAGAGCTAGAACACCAAAAGGAGACAACTCTTCTCTAGTTAATGTGTTTCTTACGTGATTCTTATGTGCACAAACTACAAGTACTGCCACCCTGTGCTCACCAAGGTTACCTTTCTTCTTGTTTTTTCCTTCATGCATGATTGTACAGTAATCATTTGATAAACATTAGTAGAAGTGTTGAGCTCACTGACAGGTAAATTATACTTGTCTGCAACGATTCATGTTACATATGTATCTACAATACAGTCATGTATGTCAGCCTGTTCAATATACTTTACAGATAATTTATTCTAAATATAGATAAATAAATAAACTATGGATAAAACTTAATAAATCTGGACCAATCTGCACATGTCTTCTCCAAAACAAAAACAGTTCAACTTATATTGATTTATAGACAGGGATTGAATATTTGTCTTATTTCAGAATCTTTATTTCAAATTATACAGTGTAGATGAAGATGGCAGCATACCTGAGCCTGAGGGGTCGGGGATCCTGTCTGGTTTGACCCCCTTCAGCACACACACAGCCTCCATCACCAGTTTCACACCAGCAGGGGGGCTCTTCATGGACTTCACCACTGTGATGTCCTAGGGGTGTAAAGGAGAGCAAGGTCAAAAATACCCAAAAAGTTTGAATGCCACTGGCCACTAGCACAACAAAGCAACTATTAAAAGCTAAATTGCACCATAAAGACGGCCCCTTTATAATACATTTCTTGCTGTAAGCCATTTCACGGTTTGAACTGCATATGGACAATGTCATACTACATGGTCAAAGGAGAAGACCGCAAACTTGTAAACAGTGCCTGTTAAGACCATGCTTGACACATGCCCAGATGTGTTTTGGTTATGTCTCAGGGGCTTCAACTTTGACATATTACCAACAATGCACCACACTGCACATGAGCCATTTGAACAGTGAATCAGCTTATTACTTTGTAATGCTGTTAACATAATTAAGGAATCAATCTCCCATCAATGATGATGGTGCTAGCTAACATTGCTGTGCTTTGTGGAGGTATGAGATCTGGGAACTCTTGTTTCTACTTACAGCAGGTGTGAGAGTGTTGAGAGCAGCCAGAGCAGACTCCAGGATGGGGATGGCCTCCGCCAGGTCAGCGTCACACTCGTCCTTGATGGCCTTGGCTGCTGCTGCCTGCTGATTGGCCACTGCCTCGTCAGCTTTCACCACCTGAAGAAGTTACGACATCATTGTCATTGTGACATATAGTATAAAATGTTAAAAACACAGCATCACCTCTTGTACCTGTTGAAAGCTAAGTCCTAAAAAAATCATGTAAAGACTGAATTATCTATGGCTTAGTTATGACTAGTGGTTTGCTTGCTGCCAGATGCCAGACCCTTTAAACTGCAATTAGGCATAGCACATCAACACAGCATTGGGGCCTTCTAGGGGTTTGAACCTTTAGAACCTGAGTCAACAATCCTAACCACCACACCATCTTGCTACCTGCCTAGCCTTCAGTCACTTGGCTTAACCCCTTCTCTATTGATTAGGCAGCAGGGAGAAGCTTAAGCTGCTTTAGCTGGGCATATATATAGAACTGCATTCAGAGTTCAAGGCCCCCAAAACAACAGACCGATCCCATAGCCCTGCCCACCTCCATCAATACGTCGTCGAAATGCAAAATAAAAAACTAGAAACACAAATATTTCACGAACACGTAGCCTCTCTTTCATTGGTCAAAATGCTAATTGCCATGTTATCATTGGTTGAACTGTTAATTGTAATGGACAGTGAGGATTAGTCTGGTTGAGTTGTGTCTTCTGGTAGATATCAAAAGATGTGAACTCGTACCTTCTCTTTCTTTGCCACCTCGATGGAGTCCCGTTCGATGATGACCATCATCTCGTCCACCTCCTTGCTGGCCACAATGAGCTGCGGCTGCAGAGCCTGCAGTTCCTGCTGCATGACCCCAACCTGGTCCGCAGCCGACTTCAGCTTCTCCAGCCCGACTTCATAACGCCGCTTCATCTTCATCACCTCACTGGAGGGAAGAGGAGAGAAAATCAGTTGTGTTGTCTGTTTCTTTCTTTGTCTTGACAGCAATCTGTGTTCAGCTACTATGTTTAAGACACTGTGACAACAGTCATAATGCAAAAATAGGTAATTACTAAATACATAAAAGAATGTTTTCTCACTGGACGGAGGATGAGAGAAAACTAGTTGTGTTGTTTATGTTAATTCTCATAATGCAAAAACAGGTACTATTTTAAATACACAGTATTACAAGAATATGTTAATAATATATTATTAAATTATTAGTTTAGTCTAGAGATAAGTAGTAAGAAAAGATGATAACAAGTGGAGGCATCTTCCTTTATGATGAGGCAAAGATGCAGGGACAGTTACTGTAAATCTTAAAACTTTTGCAGTGTATTTTGCACTGACCTCTTAATGACACCACAAATATGCGTTTCCAGTGTATTACTAACTGTAACAATACAATAAATTTTTTAAAATGCGAAAATCCCTTTCAATGCACAATATAACCACTACGAAAGTTAACAAATTTTACAGTACTTACGATCTGCGCTTGTCCAGGAGAGTCTTGAATGTGGTGATGAGCTCCAGGTAGGAGGTTGGTGTGGTGTAGTTGTGTCTGCCCAGGGTGTTGAGGAAACGGGTGGACAGGACGCGGGTCCCCGTGTGGAACAACTTACACTGCTTGATGCAGGCCTTTCTCGTTTCCTCGTCAATCTCTACATCCTCCAGGAAACGGGTGGCCACAGCTTCCAGGGCGTCTTCAGGCCATTCCTGTAGAACACAAGGATAATAAATACAAAAATCTGTCAAGAAAGTTCTGAGAGATATGATACAGTTCAGTTTTGTAAAATGAGGTTAGACATGGTGTTCATTTTCCTTCTTTTTCCTTATGTTTCATCCATAATTCAAGCCTTAAGGAGTTATGTCATGTACGTAGAGAGAGAGAGAGTTATTGGAAGTAGCGATTCTGAGAACACTGAGAGAACAATTCATGGGAAAAAAGGCATTGCCAAAAATTGTACTGTTAAAGGTTACAGTAACTGTGCTATCATCAAGATCACTAAATGCATTCTAAATTGTATTGTCAAAGGTTACTGTGTGACTTGTATAAGTTAACCTTCAGAATGCTAAGGTAGCCTTTTGGCACCAAATTTGTATTGGTTACCAGATTAGGCAGCAGGGAGAAGGTTAAAGCTGGTCACTTTACACTTACCTGGAACCAATCAATGGTACAGCAGTTCACCAGCGATGGGAACTTCCGCAGACGGTTACGGAAGGCGTCTCCGATCGGACTCATGGCCAGAACAATGTGCAGCTGGTCTCGGCACCGCTCGATGAAGTAGTTGAAGAGAGCCTGTGGCGTGCCATCGGTTTGTTTGGACTTTTCCCGCTGTCTGTCAAGTGTTCTCATCTTCTCACAGATTTCGTTCTTTTCATCCAAAGGGAACAGGTTGGGCACCTCGCCAGCGTTCAGGAGACCGTTCACGTCTTCCAGGAAGGATTCTTCTTTGATCTGTTCAAGGCAGCGGAAAAACAGATAATCATGGTAAAGCAACATTACCACATTGTACAATCAATATCTTATTTGCAAGGCTATTTTCTTGTACTTCTTATGGTGGAGTCGCACTAGTAGTCTGCACATTAGGATTTAGAATTCTGAAAGGAAGGCTGGGTTTTGAACCCCTAACCTCATGATCCAGAAGCGGAATTGCTATAGGCAACTAGACATCAGGTTTGGCCCCTGAAAGCAAGGCCACCAGTAGGTGTCAGCCTCTCCCCAAAAAAAAGAAAAAGAAATCAGAGATTTCAGACTTCCAGGAAGTATTTTGGGTTTTTGTGGCATTCAAATTCACCTCATTTCCTGTGTCTGACCTTTTGACATGTCATTCTGCCTGTCAATCTTCCTCCACCCACTGTCAACCTACTTTCAAGTTCATCCTAATTCCTGTGTTTGAGCTTTTGACTGTCCACACACACCCATGTAATGTCAACCTACTCTGGACAGACACACAAACGCACAGGTCAAAATAATAGTTCTGTACCCATAAGTAAAAATAAAGGAAATAAAACAAAGGCTTTGCCCCAGAGGTGTTGCCAAAATCCCTTCCTGACCTGTGTGTCTGTGAAGAGGAAGACTCCATGTTGCTCCGTGGCTGTGGACTTCCTCAGGATGGTCTTCAGATCCTCCCTCCACTCTACACTGGTGTAGCTCTTACTGATCTCCACCTAGCAAACAACGCAAGTACCACAGTTTAGCTTAAGCAATTACCGGATATTAAAACGGAGTCAATCTCCCTTCAATCATACTAAGCAGGATAGATGCTATGTAGCTTTTTTCTATTTGATAAGGTTCCATGTAAAGGGAAACTTGCTCTCTTTTTGAGTACAAGAAATCAGAGATTTCAAACTTGTGAGACGTCTTTTGGGTCTTTGTGACCTTCAAGTTCACAGACCATCTGGGGAAGTGTTGTGCGTTTTTGTGAAATGTATTGGAACTGTGGAGGGGATTGTATGACATAATCATTATCGAGTATCTGAATTCGACTTACTCCTGTGCTGGATCACCTTCAGGCTTGACCTTCTCATCAATCGTATGTCAAAATCACCTCCCACCCACTATGCAACCAAAGCAATTACATGTAGGACTGATAGTGAGTCAGCCACCCAAAACAATACTCTGTGCCCAGAAGTAATGATTTTGGGGATGGGGGAGGAGGAACAGCCAGTTGAACCTTACCTGGAACACTTCCATGTCCGCCATGTGTGCAGCGAGCCTCGTTAGGGACTGTCGTCCGCTGCCTCCCAACCCCACCAGCAGGGCGTGGCTGCGCGGGATGCTGACGATACGGGAGATTCGGGAGACGTGCTCGATGGCGAACTGGAACAGCACCAGGTTCATGGGCTTCTTGCTGAGGTTGTTGAACTCGTCCAGGTGGCCCTCCACTACTGTGGTGAGCTTCCCCAGGTCCATGACCTGTCACAGGAGTTATGGGAAAAGTTAAGCAGTGAGTCCAGAGCCATGGCACTTGTTGTATCCAGAACTGTGCTTTATCCACGTGCTCAGGCAAATTTAAAAGACAACAAACAACATTAAAAAAATGTTCTTTAACTATGAAATTCATTGAGAAATCTGTCAAATGTTTGGTTGGTCATTGGTTGCAGGTGTAACACCCCTAACCTTGTGATCTAAATTAACTTGTCTTGTTTCTGTGGTGGACCTGTGAAATTGGTGCTAGCTTCCAACAGCACAATGGAGAGTACCTTATTCCTAAAAACCCAGATCTAACAACCTACAGTGGGTGCTCACCTCTACATAATCCTTCTTGTCATTCTTGGGGTCAACAAAGTCACAGAACAAGAGGGCGCGGATGTCGTCCTCCTCGACCTTCCCGTCGTTGTTGGAGTCAAACCTCTGCATCAGCGTGTCAAAGTCTTCCTTCATCTCACTCTTCACGACGTCTCGCAGGTACTTGAAAAGCCAGTCTCTGTCTTGGTCGTCCACAAGACGGTCGTAGTACACGCGCATGACCTGTTCACACCGGGAACAATCATTTACGCTGAAGTCTACATAGTAGGTTATTGGTAAGCCCAGTTCATTGCCTGAAGCTGGTTTAAATAATTCAACCATTTCATATTGTTTACCTGTAACAACAGAGCACAAAATGTCCATTTTTATGCTCTACTGTAAGAGTTACACTTCTCTGTCCTAAGTTGAAATGTATGTATTGCTTGACTTCAAAATGACTAGTACTGTAAAAGTAGTCTAGTGCAATTGCCAACCTTTTATGACAGGCCTGTCACTTGTATAATTATGTCAAGCAACGACCCTGGCATACTGGCCTGTAATCTGTCCTTCCCATTGGCCAGCACTGACCAGTCATCAGCCAATCAGGTACTCCCCCTTTTGTTGTTGGAGGGGAAGTTACCAACCAATCAGGTTGCCTTTTGACCATAGATGGCAATGTGATTGGCTGGTGAAGGCTGGCGAGTGCTAATGCAACAAGAAGGATGGATCGCAAGCTGGTATGTCAAGGTATTTGCTTAATACTTACAAGATGATAGCCCATATTATGGTGTTCCCATAATATTGTAGATCTAACTTACAATTCAATTGTAAACTGGTAAAAACAGTGTGCCAAAAAATCAATTTCAGTTACTGTTTGCAGAGTAGCAAATTTGAGTGAAGCTGAAGCATAAGATCTGGAGTCGCGCAAATGTGGCTGCCAATGGTGTGGCTACAATGCAGTTGCAAAGGATTTTGAAATTGAACTCATGATTATATTTGCTAGCAGTAATGGCAGAGCGCAAAAGGCTCAATTGCGGTCGCACCAGGCATGCGTGCAGCTGAAGGGCAAGCATATGAAATGCTGCAAATGTGGCTGGCCATGATACAACTGTAATTGGAAGCATTTTCATTTTACCTACAGTTTAAATTTCAAATTGTCAACTGTGACAAATAGCCGTCCAATCATAACTTCCAGAAAGATTCTGTAACATTGAATATAATGTGTAAAAGAAAGAGAACACTGAGGTTTTCAATATCCTCTTGCTTCAACTCAACAAATAATGACCTCTATAATCCAAGGTCATTGGGGATAAAGGTCAACCAACTACATCAGATGCTGCAAAGCGTGCTGAAAATAAGCTTGCGTGCCAGATCACCTAACAAATGATGCCCATCCTTAACCCCCACCCTGCTGCAAGCAGAAAAAAGTCACCAAATTTGCATTTGGCTACAGCATAACACAGCAGTGAGAGGGTTAAGAGTCAGGTCACCATTTCTTAGGAGATGTATATAATAAGCAAAATGGCCGAAAGAAAACCAAGAATCACAGTGCTGAGCATGGTTTAAATTCCAACCCGGCGGTTCAGAATTCACCTCATGCACCCACAGCTTCTTGATCCCCTGAGGGCTCTCGGTGGAGTCGACGCGCGACAGCAGGACGCCCTGCACGACACGGGAGAAGTCCCGCAGGTTGAACAGGTAGTGCGACTTGGCTGGGGTCGGGAGGAGGTTGATCATGGCGCTCTTGTACACCTCCACGGTGCTCTTCACAATCTGCTCAGTCAGGGGTGAATACTCCTTTCCAAAGTTGTTCCTGTTAAAAGCATAGAGAAGATACTGCATGAAAAAAAAGTAAATTCTACTGTAAACACTTCAAGCCTTACGAATTTGAGTTGTTGTAAATCTGTGCCATAAAATTCATAGTTTTAGCAATGTACTAGGAGTGGATGCAGGAAAGCAATGAAGCAAATTCTTCTTTTGGGATAAGGACTGTAGCAGTTTTTTTCTTTAGTCCTTCAGTCATTTTGGGGAGTGAATCTTTTGTTGATTTCTTTCTTTTAGGTCATCCTTCTTATTCAATTTTTTCTCCACTTTCATATCTACAGTAAAATTTCATTTAGTTTAGCAGGACTTTCTTTCATGCATATGGTAGAAGGGGAAAGGAGGTTTCTACTGTGTTTTAAGTTTGTAGTTGAAACAACTGTTACATGTACATTGGTGTCATGTACTCGTGGTAGAACATCACTGTGAAAAATCCCAAGAATAAAACTGCAAATGTTTCAAGATTTACAGTTACTTAACCCTCCACTGGTTGGCCCTACCTGATGTTGAAGTGCCAGTCCACGATACGTGAGAAGATCGTAGACATGGTCTCATCGTCGAACTCGTTGATCGTGATGGTGTTGAAGTGGCGCAGGAAGCGAGGAGTCAACGGGTTTCGGCCACCACCTGGTAAAAGGTTAATATTTTCGATATCATGCATTTTATCTTTGATGACAATTGTGATTCAATTACAAGGTCTTTTTATCCTTTTTTCTGGTGGGTTGCTTCAAGATCTTTCCGGAAGAAAATGACCGATGACCATTCAGTTTTACTAAATGAAATTAATCTTCAGTTCTCAACTTAAATGAGTCCTGAATAGATTAAGTTTTACACTGGCCATCTTTCAAAAAGACAGGGACGAAAACGCATCAGTGGTAGCAGACTGTTGCAATTTTATAGCTTCTGCCAGAGGGCACGACTATACGAAGAAAAGGTTGGACTGGTTTCCCCCTACTGTACTGGGCCGTGTTTTCTGCTGTCTGGACCGGACTATTGTTTCCACCTACCCTTCTAAAACACAAAGTCCTCACCTGGTGGTCCCATGCCACAGAGCAGCTGGATGTCGATCAGTTTGAGCATGGAGCAGTCCTTCAGGTCGTACCAGTTCCAGTGGTCCAGCCACTGACGCAGCAGCTCAATTGGCGGCTGGGCACCGTAGAACTCTCGCGCAGGCATGTTGGTATCGTCAACGAAGATGATCTAGTAGCGGCAAAGTTGGAAGGAACAGTCTTATGAAGATCACTGGAATAATCCCATGTCTCATTTAGTGATAGACTGATACTGACTGTCCATCACAATTACAAATGTAGCAGTTCAACCAATGAGAGGATGGCAATTAGCAGTTTGACCAATGAGAGGGATCGACCTATTTGGATACGGAAAATCAACAGTTAAACTACATCCTTCATTTCAGCACCAAGGGCAAGACAGCTAACAACTTTTTTCTGAGGATATCTTTTACTTTGATCATGATTATAAAGTGTAAAAAACATGTTTTGATAGGATTCTTATCAGTTTAAAACCAATTTACACCATGGGCAGCAATGATTACATTTGTGGTGGAAAAATGGTAATTTTTGTCATTACTTATGACTTAACTCTCATACATCGTAGGAATGAAACAAAAAACTTGTAACTTGTTATATTTTGTCTGTTTATTCTGACCCTGACCTCTTCCCTCATGACCTCAATGAAAAGCAGCCAGCTGGCAATTATGCAAGTTTGAGTACTTCATGAATAAACAAAGACTCAAACAAACAAACAAACAAACAAACTGGATGGAAAACTGCTAAGCCCTACACTGTAGTAAGGACATCCCTATCAAGGAAAGTCAAACTGTACCATTTTCTTCCCCAGAGGGGGTCCGAAGACGCCCTTTCTGCGCTTGTCGAGTTTGGACATGATGATGTCCTGTGTCTGGTTAGCGCTGGTCTGGGCTGAGAAGTTCTGGATCAGGGTCTTGTAGGATTCAGGGTCCAACTTCAGCAGGAAGTCCTACAGTAGAGGGTTAGCTGGCACGTCAGTTACATGGAGGGTTAGCTGGCACGTCAGTTACATGTAGCATGACGTAGTACAATAATGTTTTACATGAGCATGTGTAAAGGTTCTGTACTTTCAGTCCACTGAAAAAAAAGAAACCTTTACATGTGCTCTAATCGCTGTGTATGAAGTGCCTGAGGAAAGTTGGCAGTCAACATAAGTCAACTGAAGTCAAATATTGAATTTCGTGTAGTGTTGGTTTGGGCTGAGTTTTCATCTAGCGCCATAACCACATCGTGACACTATATTGCCACACATTTATGATATAAATCAGCAATGTAGAGCTTTTAACAAGTTAAATAATATTCATTGCACTCAGCCTGCATAATTCAACATTGCCTCAAGTCAAATCTGTGTTATTTCATCACCTCGTCATAGAAAATGCTGAAAAAAAGGTCATCTTCAAAAGTGTCACACAGTGATTATCATGTATCATGTAAAGTTTCACATTATCAAACATCTGACAAAAAGGTTATGGATAAGTAGGATTAATACATCACTGCAATCCAAGTTAATTATAAAATCATATCAAGAATAGCATGGATGATGGAAAGCTCAGACTGAGACACATGTTTTTCTTCAACCCTAACTCAGCAACCTTAACCTAATAGCTATTGAATCAGATGTACAAGATATAGAGTACCAGTAGTTATGTGTTCAGTATTTTTGTAATAATCTTGGTAAAAATCAGACGTATCTTGTACTTCTGCTAGTTTGAGACTAACAATAAAACTGAAATTGAACTGAAATGTACTGTACAATTGAACATCAATTTTAAATAAAAGGGGGTCCACGAAGGTTAGAGTCATCATAAGTTTGCCATCTCACAAGACTAAGCATGAAGGGAATATTCCTGGATCGGTAAAAAATCTTCTGCGATGGCAAACTTTCCATAACTAGCCTGCCTGAACTTGACCCTGACTTACCTCATCATCACTTACCTCTGGTTTTCAATAGGAAATTTGACTTCCTAGAGTTATTTTGCTCTTATGGGGAGGCCAGAATAACTACACTCAACTTAAACCACTCACTGACTGACTGACATACACACTAACTTGGACAACTCACAGTATACAGGGAATTGCAGACAGGACATTTCAACATCTATTACGCTATATTTTAATGACTAGTGCGTGCAATACTGCTAATTCTTTCCAAACGAACTGTTTATTTACTAGTCTTGTAGAAGGGGAGGATTTTATGCTACATGAATGCTAATCCTTGATTCATTAGCTCTTCAGGACTTCAAAAGGTCATTAGGAAGATGTTAATGCTATAAGCCAGTTCACAATTTCAACTGCACATGTGCAAGGTCAAAGGTGAA
Source organism: Branchiostoma floridae x Branchiostoma japonicum (assembly GCA_013266295.2). Classification (NCBI taxonomy): domain Eukaryota; kingdom Metazoa; phylum Chordata; class Leptocardii; order Amphioxiformes; family Branchiostomatidae; genus Branchiostoma; species Branchiostoma floridae x Branchiostoma japonicum. The sequence continues at coordinate 9,324,823 of CM023834.1, read as the reverse complement.
GGCCCCAAACTTGTAAACAGTTCTTGTCTCCACCATGCTTGATACATGTTCAGATCTGTTTTATGTCTTGTGCCTTTAACTTAGACATATTTCCCACAAATTCACACTGCACATGTACAGTTCAAACTGTGAACCAGCTTGTTACAATTGATTTGAGAGTTAACTATTAGAGAGGGGAGAGCATGCTTGCTTGAAAGAAAGTCTACACACACTGATAAAGTTAGTCACTAACAAACAACAAAATGTTAGTATCAGACAATTCAAAGCAAACACACACACACACAATGTCTTTCTCTCTTTCTCTCTCAGTAACTGCCTAGTACATATGTATGGCAGTTACTGACTAAAGACTTACAGTCAGATAGACAGATTTGCCAGTGCCGGTGGGGCCGACAAACAGCATGGGTTTCTGGTGCGTGACCAGCATCTCCACAAGAGCAGTATAACGCACGGTGTCAATGGTGGGAACGATGATGGAGTTGAAGACCTCGTCCTTCGCGATTGGTGGGGCTTCACGGATGGTCTCAACCCAACGTTCCCAGCGTCCTAGGTCCTGAGGGACAGGCAATCATTTTATCATAATGGTTCAACCTAAATCACATACAACCTAAGGGGGCATGGACTTGTGATTTAATTTTTGGAACACCCATTTTTTTTTAGCTCACATCAGATTTAGAAGCTGCATTGAATTTTTCTCATTAGCATTAAGAATATAGGGCATGAAGCAGTGTAGATAATTTTGTAAAGGATGCATGAAAATTGCATTCAACCGGTAGTTTTTAAAAAGCAATGCAAAGAAATATGTTAAAAGCACTGATAATGGTAGCTAAGCAATATATACATGTACATTGTGTAGTCTGTGTTAGTCCCAGAAAAAGACAGTCAACAGTTTGAGTTAATTTCATAAATAAACATTCAAAAGTTAGACTGTTAAAGCATACTAATTGGTGAGGGGAATTGCTTCTGAATCAACACTTCAAGCCAATGGGATTGAGAAAAAAGTTAGTAAGCTTCACATAAATGTAGAAAATGGTTGAACAAAGCCAAAGTTATCTGAAGCTTGAGTTAGTGCAACTTTGCAACATTGCAAAACAGCTTTCTGCAAGCATTGCAAGTTAGAGTGTTAGCAAATTGCAACAGCAGCAAAAACAATCATTGAACTTCTTTCTCTGCTGTGAAAACAGGTCATTCAACTTGTAGAAAGGTTAACATTGAACATGCAATCCAACATCATGTTAATGATTTTCTTGTATCTAAACTCAGAAAAACCTACTCTAAAACTGCAAACATGTGTTATCTGCTACCTAGCCCTACCTCCTGTATAAACTTATAATCATAGACCATGTCCTCAGAAGGTATGGGGTTTATCCAGGGTTTTTCTAAAGGCTTAGGGTTCATTTCCTTGGTGATGTCATAAGCTTTTGCCAACTCTTCTGAGATGCTCCCCTGAAAAGTGTAAAATCACAAAAAAATTCTCCTAGTCATGTGTTATATAAGTATAGGTACGAGTAGACCACCTTGCAGGTTTGTGAAGCATTCAAAGAAATATATACAGAAGGAAAAAAATGCATTTAAGTTTGACCTGACCAAAAATGTAAAGCAAATGAGAGAGTAGTACTTCAAATTTTTTTGGCAATGCCTCAGGGACAGTGCCATATATGCATTTTTGAAATACTTTCAAACTTGCTTGGTGGTCTCAAGGTAAAGATAATGTCTTAAGTATGTAAGTTACCTCCTTGATGAGTCTATAGTCATATATGAGACCTTCCTTGGGGAAAGGTACCGTGTACGGTCGGGTGGGCGGGTCCACGGTGTCATACAAGTGGAACTTCACTCGCGCTTCCTCCGAAACTCCGTTCTACAGTTTCCCCCAAATGCAGTGAGGGGGTAGTACATTGTGCAAGGGGATGCATGGCAGAGGCAATGGGGGGGGGGGAATCATTGTGCATTGGCAAGGGGTTGGCATGCAGGAAGTATGGGATTGTGCATTGATTATGTATATGGTGCAGATGTGATGCAAATGGCAAGATAGGAATCCAAGAAACATAGTAATCATTTTAAATGTTCAAAGTATGAAAGGACATTAAGAATATGCGTGAAGCAAGCAGTGACAGTTCAGAGAAAGAGAAAAACAAAACAAACAAAAAACAACAAAGTAAGTACAGTGGAACATAATACATCAGATTGACAAAAATATTGTAGAATATTATATATCAATAATTATTATATATGATAACTCAGCTGTCTCCTTTAACAACTTAAACTATTCAAAAGAAATCTTAAAATTATATAGCTTCATGATCACCACAGATATATTAGGCCACACCAATTTGATTTCTTGGTTCACAGTAAAACCTCACACAAACACACATACAGATACACACAAACACACATACAGATACACACAAACACACACACACACACACACACACACACACACACAGACTTCACTCCCTTTGGGTAAAGTAATAAAGTTGCAAAGTCCGAAAACCAAGAAATGAAAGTGGAGTGGCCTTATCATTATCCCTACCCCTTGTGTGCTTTTATCAAATATTATAGTTTTTTAAACTGTTGTGTTTAACTTGATGTTCATTATCATTATCGTCAGTGATACCTTATCACCAAAAGTGCTCTTGTTGTTCCCTTGACTTATATATAACCTTAGGGTGCTTATAATTTTTAACCTTCAGCATGCTCGGCTCATTTTTGTTCTCTCGTACTGAAATGAATGTTTAACCCTCCAGCTGCTAAGTTCTGTTGTATCATCAATACAAATTAGGATGCATAGATGAGCCCAATACAACAGTACAAGCAGGCTAACAGCATGTAAATTCAATCTCTATACCACCAAAAAATGGAGCATGCTAAGGGTTAAAAATGATTCTATCCTTAATCCCATGGTAATGTAGGGACAGCGTGCTCTGCGCACGGTTACCTGGTCCGAATCTATCATTCTGGCAACTTTATCACTGATACCATTCTGAGGTGCAAGGTTGAAGAGGGAACAAAGGAATGGATACGCATGAAATGATTGTATCAATCAAAGCACATAACTGTTGGTGTATACAGCAGTTTGGGTGCACAGATATAGCATTAACTAAAGATGTTCATAGGGAAAAGATATTTTAAATTAGAAATTAAAGGAGAATTATTTCAAAGGTACATATTAATTGATAACAAAACTATAATCTAAAAGAAGCAATCAGAAGGTACAATTTTACAGGAAAGCAAAGTGATTGTCAATAAAATGTACACTGTAACAGGATTTTGCAGCATTTTAAAGAAGCAAGAATTATGGCATATGCAAGGATATCGTTCAGAATTGTAAACAGAGAAATGTATAAAAAGAAATCCAACAAGACTTTTGCTATCGCAAATTTGGAAGTCTTTTCCTAACTGATGGAAAAATAGAATTATTGTTCTACTAGACTAAGTGTAAACTATTTCTGAAATTTAAGCTTTGATACATATACATGTACACACATGTAGTAACCCCAAAATCAAAGTAAAAAATATTCATTTGACAGTCTTTAGATTGGAAGGGAAAGAAGCTCCCAAATCAAAGTAAAGAAGTTGACATTATAAGCCAGTTTATGGTTTGAATTGCACATGTGTGAGGTCAAAGGTGAAGACCCCTAACCTGTAAACAGTTCTTGTCTAGACGATGCTTGATGTCCAGATGTGTTTTTCATGTCTCAGGGGCCTTCAACTTTGGCATATTACCCACAATGCAGCACACATGTACAGTACATACCGTGAATCGGCTTATTGGCAATCTTTTGTATTACAAAGGAAGCTCTGTTTTACCTCCATGATTTCTCGGAACAGTTCGTTGAACTTGTGGCGGCCGTTCAGGTCCACGCTGGCCCCGAGGGACCAGACAGCAGAGAAGAAGAAGATGCACTAGAAAAACAAAGTTCAAACCTTTAACATGTAGTTTTAAACACAGCAAAGTTTTACACTTGTTCATAGAAATTCTATAATACTTTTCCACATCATACGACAGTTTTGGATGTGTTTCAATAGTTTTTAACAGTGGCTGTGAGCGACATTTTTATTTTAAACTTTCCATTCAGTTTGAATAGATATTTAGAATATTTTTGGCCATGCATCAGGAAAAGTGCCTTTTTAGAATGTTTTAGGTCAAGTCTCGGGAACAGTGCCTTTTATAATTTTGGCCATGCGTCAGGAACAGCACCTTTTTGTTTCCTCTGAAAAGAGGTGATGAGATACATATAGAGACATAACATTTGTTACCTCCAGCCAAGAGCAGATCTGTCTCTCGTCCATGGCCTTGATCTTGGCCTCGTCCTGGAACTCGTCCATGAGGGAGTCCATCAGGTTCATCAACGACTTGGCCAAGTTGGTGTCATTGGTCGGACTCAGCTCCTGTAATGGGGGAAATCCAGGGTATGAGATAGTTTAAGACACATTTTGACTCAAACCCAGGTTTAAAGCTATCTTATGATTAACTGGTAAGCTGAGGATACTTTTTGTATCTGATTCAACGTTCAATTGTATCAGATAAAGGACTAGTAAAGTTGCAAAATGTAACCAACGTAGTACAGAAAACAACCAATCAAGTCCATGAAATTTGACTATCAGTGAATATCTTTTTTCAGAGATATCAGACTTTGGGAAGTCTTTTTGGTTTTTGTGACCATCAAGTTTCCCCCCATTTCCTGTGTATGACCTTTTGACCTCCTTTCATTCTGAGTGTCAATCTTGCCCCACCCACATACTGTCAACCTACTCTCAAGTTCACCCCATTTCCTGCATTTTAGCTTTTGACCTCCTGTCATTCTGAGTACCAATCTTCTCCCCACCTACGTGCTGTCAGCCTACTCCTTCCACACAGGCACACAAGCCAACAGCTCAGACACCCAAAACAATACTTAAAAACGGATTGCAATCTGACCTTGACTCCACCCTTGCGGATGAACTGCATGCAGGGAGGGCAGAAGCGGTCGAACAGTTCGGTGATGATCTTCTTGTGAGCGTCGGTGATGGTGGAAGGGAGGGTGTTGAGCCAGGACAGCATGACAGGCCGCCAGCCCAGCATGTGAGGCTCCATGTAGATCATACCACAGCGAGAAACCTGGGAGGAAACATTGTTAGTATGGTGGGATATGTTATGAAATGTTTACTAGAATCTCAGTATATCAAGATGGGGTTCAGTACCAAGGACAGGGACATTCTGCCCAATATATTCAAGTACCATAAACAGGAATGGCATATCCTCTATACAGTTACAGTAACTGTAAGATTACTTAGTTTGTGTGAAGTTTCAGTTGGGTTCAGCACCAAGGACAGGGACAGTCTGACCAACATATTCAGTACCATAAACAGGAATGGCATATCCTCTATACATTTAATTTAAGATTACTTAGTCAGTTTCAGTTGGGTTCAGCACCAAGGACAGGGACAGTTCAACCAACATAGAACATATTCGTGGTCATCACATCCTTCCAACTTGACCTTAAGGTCAATCTGCAGTAACCTAATTCCCCCTTGCTCTTACTCCATAGCATTTAAATACCAAAGAACACGAGCACACACACATACATACACACACACACACAAACAAACAAACAAACAGACACATACCGTGGCAGGGGAAGCCACCTCCAGATCCATGGGTTCAAACATGAGGCTCATGGGGGCCGACATCTGGATAATCTCTCCGCTCATCAGACAGAGCTTCTTGTTGTCGTCCAGTACAGTGTTCATGTTCTCAATCCAGATGGCATCCACTGGGCCGTCAAAAATCAGCCACTTTCTGTCTGGGGTCTGTTAAAATGAAATACATTTCATTTATAAATGTCCTCCTTATGAGGCTGAAAGTTACCACAGTTACCACAATCTCCTCAAGCTTTCAACATCTAGAACCTAAAACCTAAAAAAAACACATTTCTACTAAAATCACAGAACCCAGTTTTCATAAAAACATGGGGCTATTCATTAGCCACTGCCTCCAAAGAAGAAGTCAAACCCTGCAGTAATGTACACAGAAACATCAGATAGATCCATAGACTAGACTTAAAAAGCATCATGCTTCACCTCAATAGAGGAATTGCTTTAATTTTTTCACAATTGACACTTTTTTGGTTGCTATGAGACAAGGCCCAAAGCTCACAAGTTACATGAATGGTACAAAACAGTATCTCTTCTCCATTAGTCTAAAACATTGGTGCTTGAGGCAAGCTTGACTCACTGAGAATGAGGACTGACTATCCCAATATCAGAAGCAGGAGTTGTGAAGGCTGTTTGCTGAAACTTACCTGAGAAGAGGCAAATGCCCTGAAGCTGACGGCCAGAACGCCGTCGGACCACTCGTGTGACACGGGGTCAAAGGAACCGTACAGCTGTCCCATGGTGATGGCCTTAGGGTTCAGCACAGTGATCTGAACCTTCTGGATGTACTCATCACTGTTGTCCTGGAAACCATGCATACATTAACATAAATTAGCAGTGATAGTGGAGGGACATGGTCTTGTATTGGGATGTGTTGCTCAATTCTACTTAGGAGTCTTCTAAATTCTAAGGAAGTGTAGAATCTAAAAACTAATTATCTTCAAATGACTTCAAAGCTGAATCTAGTGAATAAATAAAGAAAACTTAAGACAAAAGACATTCAAAGATAGCCTATTGTTGAGAAAATTTCTTAGTTTATAAATATGTTACAACACAGGACTAAATGTTGAGCACTGGCATGCATTAGTTGGGTGCTGGCATGCATTAACATAGCGCCAACATGCATTAACCTTTAGCATACTGAAGCAGCCATTTGGCTACCACTTCTCTATTGATTACGGAGTTAGGCAGCAGGGAGAAGGTTAACACAGTATGAGCATGTATTAACATAAGACTAGACTAAGTAATATGTATCAACATAGAACCTGCATGCATTCAAATTGTACATTGTCAAGCATGCATTAAACATATTTAGAACATGCATTAAGCAATTGTTTATTCTTGTTTGCATCTCTATAACAGAGAAAGAAATATTGAGGTTAAAACTGTGTGCTTAGTTGAATTGTTGAATGTGTAGGGAGGATGTAAGATATAATGTAAAATTTATATGCTTGGGATTGACATTACAAAATGTAGGTTTGGGCAAGGACAAAGACAAGACAAGACAAGACACATACATTGTATGTAAGATATGACACTAAGGATAACAGGAGGATTGATTTATCAGTTCTTTACATACATCTAAGCTTAGGCTGCACTAATTCAATTTCTTGGTTCTCAGATTTTGACAAAAAACACAACTATGGAGCGGGCTGGGGAAAATTTAACACTGGCATTCTGTGATAGAACTGCATGCTTTCAATGTTAGTAGTGTTTGGAAACTTTAAATGCATGACTAAGTCTATGGAACAAAGTTAACAATATTTGAATAAAACTTGAACAACTAGGAGAACAAGGAAGCTCTTCATCTGTTGGTAGCAAAATATGAGAATTTTGAGGTTGAGAAGTGCCAAGAATTTGAATGGTCTTGACGTCTGGGTAAAGAAGTATTATGGGCTGTCTCTCTATCTGTCCTAACTGCTTCACTTGCATTTGGGTGGGAGGTGACTTTGACAAATGATTGATAAGGAGGTCATGCCTGAAGGTGACCTAGCACGTGCCAATCAGGATGTGGTGTAATACCTGATTAAATTACACCATGCAAGCCCCTCCACAATTCCAGTACATTCACGAAAACCCAAAACACTTCCCAGAGGTCTGAGTTTGAACTTGAAGGTCACAAAATCCAAAAATACTTCCTGGAAATCTGAAATCTCTGATTTCTTGTTTTTATTTCAGATTGGGAAAAAAAATTGTGCTAAAAAATCCGAGAAACAAGGAATGGAATAGGTGTGGCCTATCACATTGTGCAAAAGAGTGAAAAGTGGTGCAGATGTTTATCTGTTAGCCAACTACACAGTGTTAGTACCAGCATGTCACCAGCAGAGGGGAGGTCAGCCGATCCACGCTCCTCTTTGGGCTGTGTACAGGGGACACCAGTACGTAGGGGGTTAATCACACAACTCTACAGAGCACACCAGTAAACAGTAACTGTTGTTAATAACATTTATACTAGACATGGTATACAGTTGCAGTGCAGCTAGGAAATGCAAAGTTACATGTATAGGCAACATGGAAGCTTTAGCTCAGTGGTCTTGTGGGGGGATACAGGGATATACTGGCAGTGGTACACAAAGAAAAAAGACATGCATTACAGTTCATTCTGTAAAACCACTTTCCACTAGACAGCAGTCACTGAGCAGCTGTACTGTCACCAAAACTGGATTGAATGTCATGTTTCATACAAGATATAAAAGTATGGTTTAAAAAACAACAAAACGTGTACAAAACATACAAAAAATTGTTCTTGATATCTTTGAAATTTGCTGATTACTATTTCTCAAATCTTCAGTAGCTCAATGGTCGCAGCTTCTAGTGGAAAGGGAGTGTAACATACATGTACCACTACATGCTACAGTGACTAGTGCAACTTTGTAAAGCAGCTGTACATGTGCCTCACCAACTTCAACATTGTTACTCCTTTGCAATGGAAAGCACCTTTACCAGTTTTGACAAAATGTGCTTTTAACATTACATTGAAGGGTGCAGACTTACTACAAATGGGTGCCAAGAAAGTGTGTCAAGTGCAGCCGTGGGAAAAAGTGACATGTAAGTGATGCTATCCTATTGCACACTATACCACTACCTTTGCTACTGTTTCTTCTCTCTACAGTTAGTCATGAAACAAAACAATTATACAAGTCATAAAATATAACATAATCAATCATATGGCTGACTTACAAAAAAATAAATATTGAATAATCTTTAAAAAAATGTTAGTTGCATTACCAATTTCCTACCTTGTCCCGCCATTTAAACAAAAATTATCACATTAAAGAAGTTCATTTAATTTAAATTTTAGTAATTTGAAAATAGTAGTGTTACACACTACTAAATTATTTTTAAACTTAAAAGTTAAAGGTACTAACTGTAAAATAATGGTATAACTTAATATAGAAGTTTGAATATTCTCAGGTACTATTTCAAGAACTTATAACTTCAACACAATTATAATATTATTGCACGAACTTTGTTAAAAACTGGCGACATAAATTTTATCTCCATGTCCACAGTTTATGATCAATTATGACAAGGCTAATCTGTCCAACTTACATTTTGCTTGTCCCTTCAGAGATGTTAATCTGTATGTATTTCATAACTGCTTTTAACATTGAACCATATAGCTTTTAATTACCTTTTCACAGAGCTCAGACAGTGCAGCAGCCAGCACACGGTAGGCACAGGTCTTTCCACCAAATGGCTCTCCAACAATCATGAAGCCGTGACGTACAATCATCATCTCATAGATCTGTTCAAAGATAAAAGATTTAAATTATAAACTAGAAATGGAAGATCTCTGTACCCTGTACAATTGTCATTGACAAGCAATTAGTTCATTCATTTGTTCGTTTGTCCGTTTGTTTGTTCATTTGCTCGTTCATTCATCCATCCATCCTTGTTATCATCAAACCCACCTGTAAGATCTTGTCTACGAAGAAGCTTGCCATCTGGAGGTTCATCTTCTTACACTGGTTAGAGATGGCCTCTGTCAGAGCCCCGTAGTCTGGCTCTGGGAGCTTCACGCCAGGGAACAGGTCAGAGGTGATGCCCTGTCAAACACAGACAGCAACAGTAAGCCTAAGGAGGCGATGAACTAGCTTTAAGTCAGCATTCTTTGAGTTACCTTTGTAATTGTGTTTGAACAACTATGGTGCAATATATAGCTCCATTTCATGACTTTTCTAGATCCTGCTTACTTACTATGACTCTTAAAAAACAAGAAATTGGAGATTTCAGACTGCCGGGAAGTATTCTCGGCTTCCTGAATTCCCCCACATCAGACACCACATTTCTGCTGGTTCCCAGCTGAGACCTTCACATTCACCCCATTTCCTGTATCTGACCTTTTGACTTCATGTCATTCTGCCTGTCAATCTTCCTTCACTCACATACTGTCTACCTACTCTGTCTGGACATACAGATAGTTGCACAAATTCACAGCACAGGAACCAAAAACTTCCATAGCCCAAAATAATTACCTAATTCAAGACTATTCAAACTTTTCTTTGATTGGTACTATGGTCTGGAAACAATGATGGCTCACCTCAAACAGTGGCAGGTCGTGGGCCAAGAACTTGGGCAGGTTGACGTCCAGGATGGAACGCAACATGAGGATGTCTTCATTCTCTTCTGGGTACTTCAGCTGTGGAATAGACACAGAAAACAAGAGGCTCAGCATTAAATTTGTTGAAATCTTCTCTGAACATGGTACAGCCAGTTAACTAATACTGAAAGGTCTTTTTTTGCGTCTTTTTACTTAACTTTTGAACCGAAAGGGAGTAAAAATGATATATTCTTAATACCTGTAGTCAGCCATGATTTTATATCTTGAGGGTTTTTTTAAACAGTTAAACTCATTTACTTTTGAAATGGTTTTCACAGTAGGGGCAAAAATGAGGTTTTCATGGTGTTTTAAATTCACAGTTGAAGCAAATCTCTTAGACTAGTACATTGGAGATGCATATGCTCAGTGTCATGAATGTGCAATGGAGTGGTCACAATAAAACGACAATGAAAGTTTCAAGATTCAGAGTAACTCAAATGTCACAGTTAACGTCAAGCTAAGGACAGAAACATGGTATCATCACAGTAGTGGTCCCAGTACTCTACCTTGAGGTTGCCAGCAGCAGTCAGCACAGACTTGACAGCCCTCATGCCGTAGTCATAGTGATGCTGGGATGACAGCTGCTCGGAGCACAGACGGTACGTGGCGACAATCTTCACAGACAGGGGGCGGGCCTGTGTCGGAGGAGGCAAACAAAAAAATATATTAAGAAATCTAAATAAACAACAAGAAGAAGTTGTAAACATCATCACTCCATGAGATATTGTGGTTGATATACTCTGGCTTAATTTGTGTTCATCTTTTTTATTCTGTTTTTATGGCACCTTAACTCTAACCTTGTGTGCTAGGCACGTGATCTCCATAATAATGATAATTGTAGTAGCTTTTTACCTCACGTCAGTTCAAGCCAGAGCAGCGATGTGGTTAATAATCTAGCTACTAGTACATTCCTTTCGATAAACAGGTTGCAAGTAAGATTTTTTTGTCTTTCTTAGAACATTGTAATAATATTATTCACTCAACTGTTGTGGCATAGAGTCACCAAGAGTGTTATTATTGTCATTATTTAGAAATGCCTTCAACTCCTTGTAATTGTGTGTCTCAGTAGATATTTGTAACAGCATTCTGCCATTTTTTTAAACATTATTTAGGAATAAGAAACATAGACTAAACCAACCTATTATAAAGGAGGGGTGTAAAATGTAAAACTTTTTAAAATACATACTGCGCATCTAGAACAAACTTCTAATGCACGCTAAAACGCAAAGGCACACAGCAACTACCCACATACCAAAGACAATCGCAATCCATCCAGCGGATCTTGAGATCATTGCGCCAAAAAGAATTGGTATTCAAACAATCCTGCAGGACCACAGTAAACAGCTAGGGGGCCTAAATTTACACCACTAAACCCTTACAACTATATGCAACCCTAACATCACAACCACAGACCTTCCAGTACCAACAGAAGATTAAAAAATTCTTACTGCAGTACCAAGGTCAATCACCAGGGGCCCAAAGTCGTCCAAAAGAATCCCCTCCAACCCAACTAACCACCTGCCAAATGTGAACGCATTCCATCAAACAGACCTTGAGATACGCACAAAAACATAATCCAGACTGAAAACTATACACACCATATTCATGGAGTGTAATAATAAAAGCCACTAGGAGGCCCACAAATGACAAGCATCTTTGGAATTGTAACACCTATCCATATAACAAATATCATCACACAGCAACTGATATTTTTTGTGAATTTCTAGTTTTATGCGTAACAATTTTTCACCAATTGGCTCCCATAAGGCAACAGACATGCATATGCATAATTTATTAGAAGGAAATCAAAGGCAGGAAATGAGATAACTTTTTCTGGAACCTTTCTGGGACCTTCGACCTAACTTCCTGTCAGTGTCCCCGGGATGTGCCTATAGCATGTGGAAATAACTACGGAAACAAAGGCAAACACAGATACTGAAACAAAACCTCCATACGAGGAGGTAATAACCACCATCTTGGTGTACTCACGTTGACAAACCCACAGGAGTACAGCACGATTTCGGAGATCATGGCGTAATCCGGCACCATCATAGCAACAGGGCGGAACAGCGCCTTAAGGTTGTCGGGCAGCTCGGAGCGCCCGGCGTACCCAGGGTTCATGGTGATGAACACGGAACATGTGGGGTCAAGTTTCAACTCCGTGCCCTCAAACGTCAGCATGTCAGAACCAGAGTTGATGCCTGAATGTATGGGAAACTTCAATTAGTCTACAAGCATTACAAGGAAAAAATTGTATGTGTATTCTAAAAAAATGAAGGAACAAAGTTTAAGAAACAAACAAGTCAATTTGAATCTGGCAGACTAGTGACCTATCACTTTGTAAAGATCATTGCAATTTTACAAAAAATGCCTTTTTCCCAATGCATGCTTGGCTATAGTTTATTGGAAAACTTCAAGAGTGACACAGGGATATTGTTTTCAGCACCAAGGACAGTGATGTGGTTAGCTGTACAAGGAACAGGGATGATATCATCTGCACCAGGGATAGTGTTTCCAGCAGCAGAGACAGGGATGGTGTTTTCAGCACAAAGGGTACAGGTATGGTTATCTGTACATGGAATGGGGATGGTGCTATCTGCATCAGGGATAGTGTTTTCAGAACCAAGGACAGGGATAGTGTTTTAAGCACCAGGGACAGGGATACTGTCTTGTGAAATAGGCCAATCTTGAAATGTCTATCACAATCAACAGTTCAACCAATGATAGCATGGCAATTAGCGGTTCAACCAATGACAGAGTGGCTGCATGATCACATCATGATACAGGTGCATACCTCTCTGGATGGTCAGGATCTGCTGGGCGACCACAGACAACACCTCCAGATCAATCCGGTTAAACTCGTCGAAACAGGCCCAGGCACCCGTGCACAGCAGACCTTTGAAGAACTGGGACAGAAGATCACAATAAGAAGCAACATGAGCAAATACAACTTGAATATTCTGAAACAAGACATTATCTATCTCCTTTGAATAACACTAAAATTTCTTGTTTCAATTGTTATATCTGATTCATAATCTGTGTTTTCTATCTTTTCATAACTTTCGTGATCATTAAGATTTCAAAATCTTGACGTCTTGTGTTTATTGCCCATCTTTTCTTTTTATTTTCCTGCTCACATCAGTTTTGGGGTGTGCAGAGGATGCCATCCATACAACCATAAAATTACATCAGTGCAGCATAACTATAAACACTGACCCATGTTTTAAATGTATTTGACATTATTTTGTTGTCTTTTGAGTCATACATTTGCTTCGTGCATCATATTCAAATTATAAAATCAGGGGTCACACAAATCCAATTTTGGTCACTCAACGGTCACTCAGCAATCACTGTCTAGTGGAAAGGGGGTCTAAATAGTTACTGTAGACAACACAAATGCAGGAATGTATAACCCTACCTTGCCCAGAGCAAGGTAGTCCAGACCATCAGAGCAGTTGAACACCACACACTGCTTGGCCACAGCTTTGGCCAAATCCTTGGTGGTCTCCGTCTTACCAGTACCGGCCGGGCCCTCAGGGGCCCCTCCCAAGTGCAGGTGGAGAGCACTGAACAGGGTTCTGTTCAACAAGGAACCAAAGATGTAACAACATATAAACTTTTATTGATAAGTGCACAACAATTGTACAAGGTGCAATGTATTGCAACTATATAACAACAAACAAACAACGAGACTTATCTACTTTACAAAAGAACTAGTATGATGGGATGAGAATGTGCTTTTACAATCATTGGTCTAGCATTTAGGTATTTTTTTTAGATATGTCCTCTACCGGTATGTAAAATACATGGGTTGTCACATGTCGATATGTACTTGAATTTGTAATCTGAATCCACAGATAGAAATCCTGGTACAGAATGTGATAGACTTGTCAGGCAGTTTTTGTAAACAATGCTTTGATACCATGTCCAGACATGTTTTTTCAATGTCTCAGGGGCCTTAAGCTTTAACCAACAATGCATCACATTGCACATGCACAGTTTAAACTGTGAAGCAGCTTATACTAAGCCTCAGAGTCCCCCTGTAGAAATGGGTCTTATCCAAAAGTTGTCTGAAACATAAGGCTTACCTGTAGCATCTGTCAGTGAGAGGGGTGATGACCAGGCGCCCAGAGTTCCCCAGGTACTCGTATGCATAGGCAAGAGTGGAGTTGATCATCCGAGTCACCATTTTCTCTTCCTAAACAAAGAAAAAAAATGAGGTTAAAACTTTGCATACAAGATCCATTTCCACACCTTTGCAGGTGTTTTGTGACAATGCCCATCTCCATTTCTATAGCCCTTGGGCCAAATAGGCCACTACAGTAGGGGGCTAGTCCACTGGTAGAGGAGTGTGTCCAACTCCCATACTCTTTGTCATAAGTGCTGAGTGCTAAGCAGAGAGAGCAGTCTGTACCATTTTAAGTCTTTGGTATAACCCAGCTGGGGTTTGAACCTCCAACCTTCCAAATGCAAGGCAAACACTCTACCCCCTTGGCCACTTCACTGATGGTTGGTTCTCGTTTGAATGCACACATGTAACCGTTACAGTAATTAAAAAGCATACTAAAATAAAAAAGATGCAAGGGAGCACCAGAAACCTATTGTATTTTCTTGGACCCTCCCTCATTCACTTTAACTTTAAAAAAAGCCACTAGTCTTAATGTTGCAATCATTAAAAACTTATTTTTTTCTTAGAACAATCATAGAGCTGAACTCATTGTTACCAAGTACAGTAGTAGGAGTATCCTCACTACATAACTTGAAGCAATGCCTAGAGCTAGATGTTATGACAGCTTGTGTTGAACATAAAGACAGACAGTGGCTGTCCATGGTACTGAAAGTTATTCTGACTGATAGTGTGACCTAAAGAGCACATTATCTCCTTACCTCCCAGTAGTAGCGCAGCTGGCTCAGCCAGTCGAAGTCATTTTCCTTGCTGACGCCCGAAGTCACCAGGGTCTGCAGCACGTCTCTTGCGTGCACGTCCAACACCACGAGAGCGCCGAGCGTGATACGGTTTCCCTTTGACAGTTTACCACGAACCAGCTCAACGATCTTGTTGATCTAAGTGAGGGAACGATTCTTTGATTAGGATGCTGGTTTTAAAACTACAATCATTACTGTTATCTGGGCTTGTTTTACTGCTGCAGCAGTAACTCCACTACAGAATTGTTTCAACTGCAAAATTAATTCAAAATACTGCAAAAACTTCCTACCGCAAAATAAAACCACTGCAAAAATAAATGAATTCACAGTAATTCATCCCAGTTGTTGCTCTACTACCGCAAAATAAAACCACAACATAGGTTGATGAATTAATATTCAATGAATTATCCAACTTGGCAGCCTAAAATTGATGTTTGGATTGATACCTGTTGGTTGTTCTGTTCCAGGTAGTCGGCCATGGCTTGGGCGCCGCCGCGGATGGAAGTGTGCACGAGGGACGTCCAATAGTAGCAGGTCACGGCCAGGACCGTCTGTCCTGGCCACTGCAGAACCCAGTCCTCACGCGTCGTCTCTTTGTACGCATGGAGGGACTTCTCAATCACCTGGGGAGAGCAGTCATTGTCAGTTAAAAGGTAAGGTAAAGGTAGTCCCATAGCTTTTTGAGGCTGTAGGAACAGTGGGTTGTTAATCCACAGTGTCAAGGGCACGGTATTGGAAAGCAGAGCCCATCCCTCTCCTTCTACTGCATTTTACCTCCCCAACCAAAGTCAGGTACCCATTTTACACCTGGGTGGAGTGAGAAAAGTTGTGCAAAGTGCCTTTCCCAAGGACACAAGATCAGTGACATGATAGGAAATTGAAGACAGGAAATGAGATAACCTTTTCTGGGACCTTTGACCTAACTTCTTGTCAGTGTCCCCTTCATCACTAGCAGGTGGAAATAACCCCGGAAATACAAGCAAACGCACAAACAACACACCGAAAACAAAAACTCCATACACAGACTCCAAGGTAAAAATTATTCATATTTTTTTGTATGTGATATTGTTCCTTACCTTGTGCACACTGAGTTTCATAATTCCCTCCAACTCGAGCAGCCATTTCTCCACCTGGCCGCGTGCCTTGGACGTGGAAATCGACTCTGTCAGTTCGATGATCTCACCCTCACTACTCTTCATGTGCGTGATGTCCAGGATGTCGGTGAACTGCAGGTTAGCGATGCCCTCAAAGCACTTCTTCAGATGAGGCTGCACTCTGGAGTTAGGATGGAGAGTATACATTGCAATGTGTGGTACATACGCTACAGATATACACAAAAGTGTGTCACTGTTTTGTGACAGTTTGTGTGCCCCTGGTGACTGAAAAAGGAATTGCAAAACAAGTTTGTCCTATGAGAATGCTGGAATAGCACGTATATAATATAGTGTAATAAGTACAAGATACACTCTGGTCATTCCTTGTAAGTTGTCTGTGTGACAGAAACTATGAGCTGTTCAGGACTTCATAGGTAAGCTTCATGCAAAGTTTGTGGCAGAATGCCCCTAAGCTTGGTGACTCCATTCAAGAAACAAACTGCCAACAGGGACCAAGAATCATCTATCACTATGGAAACCAGTTGTACAGTGCAGATTATAAGAAGCACTGCTTTCTTTAATCACTGCATAGAAGCTGCCAAGTCCATTGCAATTGACACAAAGGAGGCGTAATTTGGGGTTACATACCTTGTTGGGTCCTTGGTCTCAGACAGAATCTCCAGCATTTCATCGTTGGACAGGAAGAAGAACCGCGGGAAGTACAGACGCTTCTTCTCAAGGTACTCGTTCAGACCCTGTCAGAAATGAAACGTTTAAGGACATAAGACTTCATGTCGTTTGCCCTTTGACCTATAGAATCTTTAAATCAATGAGTTTAAATCAATGGTATACATGTATTGATTATCATTGTTTGGAGGAAGCTAAAGGCTGCAACCTTGAGGTGTTGCCAAAAAAGGAACCTACTTTGAGGATGAGCTCCAGGATTTCAGGCTTGTTGTCATTTGTTCTTTGACCCATAGAATCTTCTAAGAGTTTAAATCACCTCCAAGCAACCAGTTGATGATATAATGAATTATGATTATCACATGTAGGAACCTAAAGACTCCCATCTCGAGGTGTTGCCAAAAAAACAAACCTACCTTGAGGATGAGCTCCAGCAGTTCGTTGGATTTCTGCAGCTTCTCCAACATCTTGTCGATGTCTGTCACGACCAGCACGTGCTTGTCGACCAGTGCCAGCTTCATCAGCTCGCGCCAGGTCTTGTCCACGGTGCTGAATCGCCTGTGGTCCACAACAAAGAATTATAGAGCGACATTACTGATACTGTAAAATTCATTTGTTTTGGCAGGGACTTCGAATTTTGTGGTAGAGGGGACAGAAGGTTTTTGCTGTGCTTTAATGCTTGGCACATCATTTTTTTCCCAAAAAATATTTTTTTACCCTAAAATTTGAGAGGTCAAAGAAACTGAAACTCGGTTCTTCTTATATCTAGAGGGATATCTTTTATTACCATACAGTTTTTTGCTTCAGGATTATTTCCTGGAGGAGAGAGTTACTGTAGATTTGAGGGGGCGCAGTCTCGAATTGAGGCCCAAAATAAACTGGAGTGTGCCCCCTTGACATGCAGCGGTTGAACATCTGACACTACTAGCCCCATACATGTGACTGATGGCTTAACACCCCCTCTGAAGGTCAAAGTTAAACTTGGAGGTCAAACTCTCACCTGCCCTCCTCTGGCATCTGTGCCATGATATCAGGTGAGCTGAAGATGGGCTCCAGGTACAGCCAGGTGGCCTGCACCTTCAGCCACTCATCCAGGATCTCCTGGGTTAGCATCAGCTTCGCCTCCCACTCTCTGGGGAATAGAAGATAAAAAATGACTAACTTATTATATAGAAGATAAACGAAGTTTAATTTAAATAGAGGACTAGAAAGGCTGGCATTTTTTTTGCAAACAAATACAGTATATTTCACTCCATCTCCCTTTCCATCCCAAAATGAATACTGAATGGTGTCAGAAGAAGAAACATCAGGAAAAACAATATATTTCATACATTGTTCCATGGTATGGAGTGATATATAAAAGCAATATATTTCATCCATTCCTATGGTATGGAGTGAAATATAATAAATGTGCTTATCAAATTTCATCTCTGTGTAAGGAGGTTTTGTTTTTGGTGTGTTTGTCTAAGTGCAGAGTCAGAGGATGACATTGTGATGGGGGAAATAATGTAACCACAGACCGACAGCAAGGTCAAATTGGAGGTCAACATAGTCTGCCAGCAGGTTGGGAGGAAGTGACAGTGGAATATCCACAGAATCAGCAAGAAATTGACAACTTTCAATACTTCGCTGAGGAGTAAAATCTTCGATTTCTTGTTAACTTTTGGACATAATAGCCAAAGGGTTTTTTGAGCAGAGAAAACTCACTTGATTTCATTTTCAAACGGCTTGATGAAGGGAGAGCCCCTCATGGTTTGTGTCTTGACGATCTGGTCATCCAGTAACATCTGGATGTCGTCCACAGATGACAGGATGTTCGTGCCCGTCTCACGGTACGCGATGAAGTTGAACTCCATCTGCGGAAAAACGTGTTCATGTCAAACTTTGTGACTGCAACATGTATTTAGGACACTATCAAATTTCAAATATACTGTTCATGTACACACATGTCAACTAAGCTAAACTTAGCTGTTCATTTCTTAGACCATCATAAAAATTCCTAACACTGAAATTCAAAAAGTTGTTCCTAACCTGACAGTGTACTGTAACTTCATTTATTTTGGGGTGACTAAATTTCATGGTAGAAGGGAAAAGACAGTTTTCCCAGCGTTTTAAGTTTGCAGTTGAAACAATATATTGGAAACACATATTGGCTATGGAGAGGTTACGACAAAAATAAAACCACCGTGAACATTTAAGATTCACAGTACTTTTTCAAAAGCCACAAAAACCTCTTTTGAGTATCCCACTTCAAAGAACAACCAATTAGCAAACCAGCAGGAAAACACTGACGAAATCAAAACTTCTATCTGGCAACTTGATCGCAGTACTAAACTAACGGCTCCGCCCCTGAGGTATCACCAAAAAAATTCTATTTTGGGTTACTTACATCAGTCCACTCAGTCTTCATCTTTTCCATGGCCTTCTCCAAGGAGTATTCCTTACTGGCTGCCTCACTGATGGCCTCAAACTTGGTCAGGTAAGGCTCCAGGTTCATGTCAATGAACTTGGCCATTGTCATGTCCTGTCGGGAGGACAAAGATATAAGAACATGGCCTGGAAATTCATACGTTCAAACTTCTCAATTGTGATTACTAAAGGGACTGGAGGAAATGGTTACTGTAGACAGTTTGAAGTAAATTCAAACGAAACCCTAGAATGTCGTGTTTACAAACTTACCTCGCCGCTCAGAAGGGTGTAACCGACGATTTCGGACATCTTCTCCCAATGCCGATCTCGCAACCCAGGGTTGCACAGCGCACCGATCAGGGGCAGGTGCTCTTTGAACTCATCGACCTTGGTCTTCACCTGTTCCATTCAAGGGAGGAGGGGGGGTGAAATTATGTCAACCTTGAAATCCTTTTGGTACATAACCTCTAAAATATTTAATACAATTTAGTACATTCTTATGATATCAGTACTTAGCCAAGTATCTAAATTATATTTTCAATGCTCATAAAAAAACAGTAGAGGTCCATCCTTTACTCTTTTGGTATGAGTTGATCAAACCTTACAGTCTGGTCTCCGGGTTGACATACTGAAAAGTCCTGTTATGTCAACCCTTCCAAAAATGTGGAAAATCTTAAGAATCAAAAAATGAATAAATAAATGATGCAAAACAAATTCTTGGCACTGCTGTGTTATTTGAATGTGCACGTACATCAATGAAAGTACAGGTACAGACATTGAAGAACATACACAGCAAAAGAAAAAGAAGACAACATTTCCTTTTATGGGCAGGGTCTTTCCCTGGTGCTGATTTTACTTCACCTCAGTGTTATAGCCAAAGGTAATGTTACACTTTTATGGTTGATCGAAGAAATGAATTTGGCCATAGGATATTGTTCTGATCATTATTTCAATGCTCCTTCATGAAATACATAACACACAAATGCATGCATGCACATACATGCGTGCACACACATTTAGTCAACCTACCTTATTTGCCATCTTCTGTGCATTTGGAATGTCATCGAAACCCTTCTCCAGCTTGTAGAGGTTCCGCCAGTAGTTCCCAACATCATTGTCCACCTGGTCAGGGTTAACCTCCTGGAAGGGACCCTCCATCCACTCCCTAAATAAAGTGATACATAGAATGAATAATTATCATATACACAATAACATCATTACCATAATAGCTCTGTGTACGGAGGTTTGTTTTCAGTGTGTCTGTGTGTTTGCTTGCGTTTCTTAGGTTATTTCCACATGCTAGGCATGCCAGGGACACAGACAGGAAGTTAGGTCAAAGGTCCCAGAAAAGGTTATCTCATTTCCTGCCTTCAGTCTTTTGCCTTATGGTAGCCAGTGGGAAAATGCAGAGATAGAATCTGCGAGAAATTCACAATGATCATAAAACAAGAAATTCACATCAACAGAGGTACGAGATCTTTAATTTGATGTTTCATTTTCTGTTCATTTTGTTTCATTTTATTTCATCTCATTTGTCAGCTGACCTGTATAGAGGATATGCCATTCCTGTTCATGGTACTGAATACTAGTGTGTTGTTCTAGTGAGATTGTCCCTGTCCTTGGTGCTGCAACTCACTGAAACTCCACACAAACTAAGTAATCTTAAACTAACTGTGTAGAGGATATCAGTGTATGAAACATGTACATTCCTATTCATGGTACTGAATATGTTGTTCTAGTGAGATTGTCCCTGTCCTTGGTGCTGAACCCAACTGAAACTTCACACAAACTAAGTAATCTTAAACTAACTATATAGAGGATAACAGTGTATGAAACACGTAAATTCCTATTCATGGTAATGAATATGTTGTTCTAGTGAGATTGTCCCTGTCCTTGGTGCTGAACCCAACTGAAACTTCACACAAACTAAGTAATCTTAAACTAACTATATAGAGGATAACAGTGTATGAAACACGTACTTGTACTTGTTATTGAACTCCACTGACGTCTCGTACAGTTTCAGGTAGGGAGTCAGAACGTTCAGGATCTTCTGGCGTGCGGGATATGCCGTTGTTTGCCAGCCAAACGCCTCCTCTTCCTGGTTAAACTGCTCGATCTAAACCAACAACCAACCACATACAGTTTAACAAATGCTACGCTTTTATACAACAGTATGTGTCCAACACTTTGAGCTACTACTCTGTCATACACTTTGGATGTGTGTGTCATGCAGAAGGTATTTCTCCTAAACAAGGTCAAACCTATGCGGTATAATTGGATCTCTATTAATAAATACATCACAGATTTTTGTACATCAATTCCTTTGAAATCTGTAACCCAATGCTTCACTTCAAACTAATAATTCTTGGGAAAAGCATTTGGCTCTTTCAACACATTCTTTACATACACATTTTTTTTTCAATGATTGTATGTGATTATCATGATCAAAATGGCTACCTTTTCTGCGGCAGCGTCAAGACGTGAGTTGAGGGCCTGGGCTTTCTTCAGGTAGCGCTGTATCTCGTTCAGGTCACCAAAGGTGGAGAACTCCTCCAGCTGTTTGTTGTAGCCTTCCAGCTCTTCTGTGAAGCGCTCGCGGCGGAGCTGGAATGGGAAACAATGGGTGAGTTAACTACATGCACACTTTGTAATTGACCTTCCTCCATCTTGGATTTGAAGGTCAAAAAACCATTAGACATTTTAGCATTGGACAAATTTTTGATGACCTTCTGCCATGATTGTAGCACTGGCCACACTTTAGATGATCTTTCACCATCTTGGATTTGGAGGTAAAAAAACATTGTAGCATTGGACACATTTTAAATGACCTTCTGCCATCTTGAATTTGGAGGGCAAATGTTGACTCAAAATAACATTGTAGCATGGTAGAAATGAGCACAAACTGACAGTTAGGCACCAAATTACAGGACTTTGCAAAACTACAATAATTTGTTTACATCATGAAGAGTTTGATCAAAGATCAGCTCTAATCTTCGATATTCAACATTTAGTCTTAATCCTCTGCATATGATTTCTGATGAATGCAACAGACTTGCAATAGAAATCTACAAAACCATCTTTTCACAACATTATGATTTGTTCTTACCTTGAGACCTTCCTCGTATTGCTCCCTCTTGTCACCCACAATCCTCTTGTGCTCCTCGAACACCTCGGGCATGCGTGTGTGCCACTGGAAGGTGTTGTTGTTCAGCCGCATCTCTCCGGGAGAGAACTGCGTACAGTCCACCAGGAAAACCAGTCGGTTCTTGGCCTCCTCCAGACGTTTGTCCATCTCTACGATGTCCTTCTTCTCAACCTTCTCAATGTATTGCTAAGGAAAAGAAAATACAAAAAGTTCTTATTAATATCACTTCTATGTGTTTAAAACAGTTACCACTGTTTATTTGTAGAGTACAATAACATGAAAAACAGTGTGTTTGAAAGACCTCTAGTGCCCCCCCCCCCAGGTATGCACAGTTGAGATATGCAGGAGTGCATTATACTGGGGGATGTTGCATTGGACATCTGTTTGGATGCATTTTTTTCAGGGTGGTGGATTTATGTGACCTAACTGAATTATGTTTTACTTAGTAGACATTTCTCTAAATCTTGACATGATTGCAGTGATTTTATTTTCATGTTTTTTTGCAGTGACCTCTGCACCGTAAATTCACCAACACTGCAAATATGAGTTTCCAATGTATTACTAACTGTACTACAGAATCATTTTAACCGTGAATTTAAAACTAACAAAAACCTCCCTTTCCCTTCCCTACCGCAAAATTAAGTCCCCACAAAAATAACAGAATTTACCATACCTTGAGTTCCATCAGTTCCTGTGTGTTGGAGGGTGTGGTCAGAGCCTTCTCTGCTATTGTCTCATACTCCTCACATAACCTGCACAGCAACAAGTCAACATGGAATGGTTTAAGTCATAATTTCTAGATATAAAAGTCACTAATAAGGTACAGACTAAAACAAAATAAATCGATTTTGAAAAAAATCTTAAAGTAGAAAAAGCTGCAAACATGTAACAACAATTGTAGTGACTGTGTAACAGTATACAGAACAATTTTTGAAATTAAAAAGAAATTTAGAATGTGCTCCTTTAAAAAAGAATAGACCAATCCTGACTGTCCATCACAATTAGCAATCAGTTTAACCAATTAGAGAATGGCAATTAGCAGTTTGACCAATGACAGAGTGGCTGTAAGTCCATCCAAAATATTTTTTTTAATGCATTTTAATTATTTTATTTTGCATCTTATTTTGACAGAGGCGCATTTGACTATGTGGTCAGTCTATTCCTAAAAGAAATTCTAATATTATAATAAAAGATGAAGTTCAAAGTTCTTGATGATAACTAACTTTCTGTTGGCCTCCTGGTGGTCCCTGGACATGCGCTGGAGTAGTTTGTTCATCATGGTTTCCGCACGTTTGGCCAGACCTCGGATCAACTCATCACAGTGGAGCTCAAACATACCCAGTCTGATCACCTGAGGGGGGGGGGGAGGGGCACTGGTTAGAGGGCAACGGTCAGACAAGTGTGTGTGTGTGTGTGTGTGTATGTAGCAGGGGGGAGCACCTATTAGTATAAACATTATACATTGGAATCATACATTGCATGCACAGCGACACCCTCAGTGAGTTAGTGATTGTGTTCTTCAGTAATGAGTGCTCAGTTACACAGTTTGTGGTTTGCTGCAAAAGGAATTTGCACATTTGAACAAAAAAAATTGTTCTAGTCTTATAAACACCCAAGCAGTCATTAAAAAACTTTTTACAGCAATTCAAAAAGAATGATGGATTAAATGATTTTCTTATGTATGTGTTCAGTAAGAAATTTTAGGACAGGAAAATCAAAGGTTTTCAAAAAAAGTGAGGCTATCTTGCTAGGCTTAGCAGCCCTTTTCAAACTCCCATGCATGCCCTTGAGGTCTACAAAGAGTAGCCTGGCAAGATAGCCAATGGCAAGGTACACCGCCCCACTTTTTCCGTAAACCCAAATGGAAACTTAAGACTGCTTGCTGAATCGTCTAAGTAAGTAGCACCACTAAGTGATGTGCAACCAAAAGTGAATCATCATCAAATTGGATCATACAATTCGGAAGAGTGCTTGTGCAATGTTGCTATGTGGTAATATGGATAATAAACCACATGCCCCTAACAGAGTGACCACTGCAGTAGTAGTGCTGTGAAATATAAGGTGTTACTAATCTAAACTGGAACTCACCGGTCTGAGCTACAAAAGTGGGCAAAGAAAGGCAAGTTTTATTTTACTAGAAAGCTACAGTACTAAATACACTACCACTGCAAAGTACAAAGCACTACAACTAGCAGGGGATGCCTTAACTTCAAACAGATTGGATGGTACAGCCGCGAAACCATCTGTAACGTTTTATCGATTGAAACGCATGACAAAAAAGGTTCAGAAACGGTATGAATGCATTTCTTACTCAAATACGATATGAATGTTATTGTGTCAAAATTTTATTCATCAAAACCTATTATCATAGTAACCATTTTCTGGCAACTGCAGTGAGCTGGAGCATGAAAAGGCACCTCAAATTACGGCATCCCCCGTTAGAGGTTTTAAAATTCACAGACAATAACTGACCTACTAGCAACTCTATAAGCTCTATTGAAAGAACACCAATTTGAAGGCAATTAAGCTATAGACTGTCTATTGACAGTGACTGTCCTAATTATGAAGACAAATACACATGTGAATTGCTGATTGTAATGAACCTCTGCAAAGTTTAGCTGTATGGAGTTCAACATTACACCTTTATCTACAGAAACAATTACTGACAGTGATGTTGTTTTTTAACAAAGACATTTTGAAATCGATATTCATTCAAGTTCATGGATAGAGTTACAACACTAATACTTTTTAAGTTGTCAATGTTTGTAATTACAAAAGAAAACTGCACAAATCCAAAACTAAGAACAAAACGATTTATGCCTACGACGTAATTTACATTAAAGTCCTTTATCTCATACGAGTCATAGTTGTAATGTTTCGCTATGTTACCTTGCGTGAGTTGTATGTGATGTCATCAATGAGATCCTGGTACTTCTTGACTTCCTGTGCGTACTCTGGGAAGGAGTGTGTCTCTGCCAAGAACTGGTCAACATCTTGGTCGGCCTGAAATAAAGACGAGCAAAATTAGTCTTTTGGCATTCCATCTTTCCTCACAGAATGATATTAAACAAAGCTGTTATGACCCAGATGTTTAAAATTACTCAAAAGCACAAAGATGCAGAATTATTATCACAATCAAAACCATGCTTCCAAAGCTATCTTTATCCAAAGTATCTTATCAATAAGACCTTGAATATTTGTGACATCAAAAGATTTTACCCCATTTCCTGTGACAGCATGACCTCCTGTCACTCTGCCTGTCAATCTTCCCAACCCACATGCTGTCAACCAAGTCTCAAGTTCACCCCATTTGACCTTTTGAGCTCCTGTCATTCTGCCTGTCAATCTGTCCCCCACCCACATGATGTCAACCTAATCTGTCTGGACAAAGATACACACAAACACACAACTCAGCCACCCAAAACGATACTCCCGTACCAGGAAGTAAAAAGCCACGACTGACCTGTTTGTTGACGAGGTACTGATACTTGTCGAAGTTGCGGAGGTGTTGGTTGGGACCAGTGCTCTCGGCCGCGATGATCTCCTTCACCTTCTCCTTGGCGTTATCCAGAATCTCATCCAGAATCACCGGCTTCAGCGTCGCCTTGGACCTGTTCCCAGACTGGAGATGGGGAAAAAACAGAGTCCCATAATTTTTACACATTTTTATGTGGGACAGAAATATAATAAGATCGCTTGGTATATTTTCTTCATTTCTGACTTAACCTTTTTGATTTATTTCACACCAAAGAAGCCAATTCTCTATTGGTTACAGAATTCAGCAGCAGTGAGAAGGTTAGTATGATCAGGTCAGTCCAATTTGATAGGCCCGAAGTGGTGCACATTGGAACACATTGGCCATATGGTTCTAAATTCAGGACCTAAGGTTATCTGTAATGGCCAAGTGAGTAAAGCATTTGTTCGCCTTGCATTCAGTAGGTTGTGAGTTCGATGCCTGGTTAAGTCATTCTAAAAATGGCAATATTACACTGGCTTAGCTTCACCTGCTTAGCACTCAGCAGTTGGGAAAGAGCTTGTTTTTCAAAAACAAAAGACACATAAAGTAGCAAACCACCTTTCTAGCATCATTGTTACATCATGGAAAGAGTATCATGGTAGTTGAACATACACACCCCTATCAGTGGAGAAGCCTTCTGTAGTGATTGCACAAGGCTCAAGGGCTATAGAACTGGATTTGGGTACTACCCTATGTACCATCTGGTGTGGGTGTACTTTGCTTTTGACTTACCCATTCTGTGTAGAGTTTGGTCTCGACGCGGGGCACCACATTCACAGCTTTGATCATCACGTCAAACACGTTCAACAGGACGACCTCAAAGTCCTTGAAGTCGGGCTCAAACTTGATAGACACATTGTCCAGGATGAGCCTCATCACAAAACCCGGGTGTTCGTAGGCCCGAATAGAGGTCTGAAAAAAAAACATAAGTAAAAATGATGAAGAAAGTACAATAAGTTGCTTCACGGTTTAAACAGTGCATGTGAAGTGTGATGCAATGTGGGTAATAAATCGAAGGCCCCTGCAGCTGAGACATAAACACCAATAGACATGTTTCAAGCATTAATTGGTCCAGACAAAACTGATTACATGTTAGGGGCCTTTACATGTACCTTTGACCTTGCACATGCACTGTTCAAACTGTCAAACGGCTTATATTACAGGTCTTGACATAAATACAAAATCAAATTGAAGAAACAAAAATCTCCAAGTTCAATGTCAAAAAAAGACATCTCTTTTTTAAGTCTTGGCAATGCAATGGTTTTCAAAATTTCGAACGTTCAAGACGTATTCATAGACAAAATATCTGCAGTTCATACACAGCTTTTCAAGTTGTGCTGTTATCAAAGAAATACAAAGACATCTGATTCAATAAATTTTAAACATAAACCTTCTTGACAAGGTATTAAAAAGAGTTCATGAACTGACCGGTGGCTGACACAGCAGGTCAGTGTAGTCCTGGATGGACGACAGAGCCAGGCTCTGCAGGTGAGAGGTCATCAGCGTGGCCGCACAGTTGAAAAACATCTCCAGTTTACGACCGTTGTGGTTGTTGGGCACCTGTTTCCTCTTGTTACCCTGGTAGTAGATGTTCTGTACTTCTGGGAACCACCTGGGTTCAGGGTAAAGAGGAAATGTTGGGCTTTAGGCTAATCATGGCATTATGACAACTTTCTTTAACTTTCTTCTTGCTGCATTAGCCTTTCAGCACCAACTTTGCATTGGGTATGGGCTCAGGTAGCAGGAAGAAGGTTAAAATCCTTCCATTTAATTTCCATCTTCTCACTACAGTACGTAAGTAAAACAATATAAATATTAGTAAAAGGTTGAACTTTATTCCAACACACAATTATACAGGGATCAAATTTTCAACGACCACTGTCGCCTTCATCAGGATAATTAATGACCAATCACTTCACAACGTGATCTCGCGAGAATTTCGGTTTGCAAACACGTGACCTTATTCACACGAGATTTTACTGATACGTGACGTAAGTAATTGATCAAAAGTGCCAGGGAGTTTATTTCTCAACACATACACATCGAATCACCGGGCCACTCCGTCTCTTTGGACAAAGTGAGAATACTGGACACTGAACAGGACTACTTTTTAAGAGGCATTAAGGAGGCCATATATATCAGAGCACTTCAGCCTTCACTTAATAGAGATGGTGGACGATATAAACTTTTGATCAATTACTTACGTCACGTATCAGTAAAATCTCGTGTGAATAAGGTCACGTGTTTGCAAACCGTAATTCTCGCGAGATCACGTTGTGAAGTGATTGGTCATTAATTATCCCGATGAAGGCGACAGTGGTCGTTGAAAATTTGATCCCTGTATGATTGTGTGTTGGAATAAAGTCCAACCTTTTACTATGACTACTACCAGCACAGATGAACTTTCATGATGATATAAATATTTTTAAGTACATACTAAGAAGTTCCTTAGGCCTAGGAAAAAATGCTGTGCTTCCAATTTTAGTCCCTGATTTACTCCACAATAAAACTTGGCTTCTGAAACTGCTTGAAATAATGTCGCAAAGGGTTTGAAATTCAGATGTCGGATCAAAAATTTGACAGCCTTACCAGTGGTTGACCCAAAAAAAGGCCAGGGTTGGAAGGTTTTTGCTAGGGTCAGTCAGGAAACCAGAAACCCAACATTTTTTCCCAGGCCTTATCCAAAAGGAGAGACAACAAAAGACTTAAGGAACAGACACAAGACACTTGCTTAATAAGGAATCAAAGATAAAAAGATAATCTGACTAACTGACTTACTTCTTGAGAAGTTTTTCCTTGGCTGCTTCGATGTGCTTCATGACGAGGTTCTGGAACACCGACAGCTCCATGGAGTCTGGGCGGCGGTGAAACTCCTCAATGTCCACCAGCCGCAGGTTGCTATAGCAACAGGGGAGAGTCCATGTCGTGCAAAAGTTGGGGAAGAAATTTCCCACCTAATCACAGTAACTTTTTCTTCATGTTTTTTTGTTGTTTTTGTTTTGTTTCATATATTCTGATTTCTGTGCCATGCCTGCTAATTATATGTTCTTTTTTGACAGAAATAATAAAATGAATGACTTGACATAGTCTTGAAGTATCACCAGGTGTGATGCTTATGAACAATTTTGAAGATAATTATACTTTTTTGTTTATTCAACACATTAAACATCTTCTTAACATCTATCAAGAATGTGGGAAGGAAAAGCCAGTCTGTTAAAAATCATCAGTTAGTCAAGACTTACAGCATTTAAAAGCATTAATTTCAAAGCACAAGAAACCATTGTAAGTGGACATATTCGCTCCCTGAGACCACCATTCCATACCCAGAAGAGCAACGGTGTTACAACCACAACGTCCAGTTACCACGGCAGATCACACCAACCAGGGAATACTTTTTCATGAAAAAGCAACCAAAATTATGCAACTGGCACCACTCACTGAAACACAGTTCTTCTACAGAATATGTTGGGAATACTATTAGTATCTAGTAGCAATGGTCCCAGGACCAAACCTTGGGGAACACTGTTAGTATTTAGTAGGTCTTGTAGCAGTGTTAGGTTTTAGATCATGGTTATGGTAAGTCATAATGGACTTGGCTGGGGTTGGGAAATGTTGGTGGTTACAATGGAAAAAGAAGAATTAAAGAAGTTACGTTATTTTGGGTCAGGGTAAGGGTTAGGGTAATCTAAACAAGACTCAGATGGGGTTAGGATTTGGAGCTCATGGTCAGCTTGTTATGCACGGCTGCATCTTTCATGAAAAACTTCCCTAGACTTACCCAAAGGAAACATGCCACAGGTCTAACACAGCCAACATGGTGGGGTTGGTTATGTTCAAGTCCTGTTGCATGGCGGCCAGCGCCGAGAGGTACGACCGGTTCCAGGGTTTGGGAACCACGTCCAGCCTAGATGCAACGGGAACAAGCAGGAATCAATGTCACAGTCACAGCAGTGTTATAATAGCTCAACTTTTATCAGGGGACAGCCCTATGATCCAACATCCCTACATTCTGACATAGAGCTAAGGGCTAGGGTTAGAGTTAGAGTTGTCCAAACATCATGAGGTTGAGTTGACAAAAAATACAGGTGTCGCAACATAATATTTCAACTTTTATCAGGGGACAGCCCTATGCACAAATTCCAAGTGAATTTTTAATTACCTGACTAAGTAAAATATTGTTTCCTAATAGTTCACACAGGTGGTCAGTAAGGTATCCAGCTTCTTTTTACCTAAAGTTAACTCAAATAAGGAATATTGTGCAAAGGCGCTGTATTATGCATCTCCTTACTCAGCTCTGTGTTCTAACACTTCCTCCTTCTTGTCATCATCCTTCTCTCTGGGGTCCCTCAGGACAAAGTCCACGATGGCCTTCTTCACACTCAGGAGGTAGTCCTCCCGCATCTCATCCGACAGGTTCTCTATCAGCTCATCCAGGTGCTGTACAAGGGCGTAGGAAGGACAAATTAATTTGTTACATGAAGTTGAAGATGTCTAGAATTGTTGTGAATTTCTTACTTTATTCGTTATTGTGAATTCCTCACCGATTCTGATGCATTTTCCTACTGGCTCCCATAAGGCAACGGACATGAATATAGCAGGATACTGAAGACAGGCAATGAGTTAACCTTTTCTGAGACCTTTGACCTAACTTCCTGTCAGTGACCGACATGCTGCAGGTGCTTCATGCTACTTACCATATCATAGCATCATTTAACATCTAATAATATGCTTTTTTTTTAATTCAAAAAAGCCTTTTATTGTAAAAAGTATCATTCTTATATGCAAGAGTTACAAATGTTGCATCACATTTTTTACCGGATGCCCAAAATTAATTCTGTCTTTCGTGAGGCTTACTTTGAGTTTGTCGGGCACGAGGCTCAGCACGTGGTCCAGCCAGGAGTCCTCCATGGGCGCAACGTGGTCTGTGTCGATCCCGTGGTGAATGTAGTAGTAATAACGCTGGTGAGAAAAATGAAAATCTCAGGAGAGGCAACACTATAATGATATAGGCCGATCCCATATCCGACCTCCATCAAACCATAGAAATTCAAAACAAATTACATAAAATGCATATATTCGACAAACATGCAGCCACTCTCTCATTGGTCAAACCACTAATTGCGACTCTCTCATTGGTTGAACTGCTAATTGTGATTGACAGTCAGGATCAGTCTATTGAAGTACAAATTAAGGCAAAAGGCATGAGTTGATTGGTCCTACCAGAATGTCCTTTTCTGCAGCAGTAGGAGACCCTGGTCTGTCCAGGGGTGGGAGCTCCGCACTGGCCGACGCCGGGCGGCTAGGAGGGGTGTCAGCTTGCCTGGGAAACAATGCAGCAAAATCACACATAAACACAACAATATCTGTGCAATTCCTAAAATTCTTGAAGTGGGCATATACAACATGTATTAGGCTTGCCCCTGAGGTGTCACAAAAAACTTGTTACATGGACAAAATTAAGATAATGATTGAGTTATGATATATTTTTGGTTCAGAGTATTGACATGCATTTGCTTGACTGTTTCTGATCTAAATTCATCTTCATTATTGAAAAGTAATAGGATACTGAACAATGTTACTGTTGTTGTTATGTACTTGTATAGCGAAGTTAAAACAAGAGTTGTCCCATAATGTTTCCTGATTGATTGATTGGTTGGTTGATTGATTGGTTGGTTGGTTGGTTGATTGATTGATTGATTGATTGATTGACAGAATACTTACATGATGATGTTGACCAGTGCCTGTCTGAAGGACTCCCTGTCCTTACGTGGGTGTGAGAATGTTGCGGGCTTCTGTTTACCGTTGATGTCCGGCATCCCGTTCTGTTCTGTGTGACCATTGGCTCCGTCCCACGTTTTACTCCGGGGGTGAAGCTTTCTTCTTTTGGTTCCTGTCAAGAACAAGAAATTTAGAATTTTAGACGTCCGAGAAGTGTTTTGTGTTGTCGTGAATGTATTGGAACTGTCAAGGGGATTGTCTGATGTAATTCAATCGGGTATTACACACAGTCAACCTGTTCCTCCACATACTAAGTGCCTCTGTGAAAAATGAAAGCGTCCCAGAGGGGGAACGGCGTTTTGGACGCCGTTTCTGCCCATCAGACGCGTCCCTGTCCGTCTGTCCGTCTAAACTGCCATCAACAGCGTCCCAACACAGTTGGCGGTCTGCAAACTTGCAACTCTGGACGGCCGGACGAAAAAGGGGTCACGCCTCCCGTCTTTCCCCAGACGTCCTTACACGTCTGATGTGGCGACAGGCGTCAGAATTGATTTATTTACGACGTTTTTCACGTGGTTTAGGCTTCTAATGCACATGCGCAAGATTTAAATTAAACGCGCCGACCGTTAGTGGCGCCCGTACTAGTAAGAGACACTGTTCGGTGGATGTCCGCTTTTTTGCCTCTTTGTCGAATTGTGCGCACTTTTGGGGGGGTGAAATTCACTTCTACACGCAGCTGTATCTTCCGACGACACTGTACGGAGTTTGGGTTTAAACCAGCGACCGACTAACACGTCAAACGAGGTGTTCAAGGATGTCACGAAGTCATCGGCAGATTCCGAGTGTATCGAGGCAGTTCTGTCACAACAGTTTTCTTTTGTTTTAGGAGACTCGGTAAGTGAACAAGCATTTTATGTTGTCAGAAGTATACAAACGAACATGTAGTGCTACAATTGTTACAGAAGAACAAGCAATTATTCCGAGGATATGTAAAACGTAAGATTCCCAAGTACCCTCCCCACATATGGGACCACACACGGAGCTGAGGCAAATTGATCGATGTTTTATCGCCGCAAAATGTAAAGGCGCACAAAAACAATGTGTAGAATAGATGTATACAATACCTGAGGTTTTAATACAGAATGATGATGCCGTATAAATGTACACGATATGTTAAATCTTACACAAAATCCAACGGCATAAGTTCCGACACTCGGCATGCACACGGCATGCTGTTTGAGTAAGCTGCGATGGTGCCATCTCCAAACGCAACGGTCAATGTTGTTTTCATATTAAATTGTTAAAAAAAGAATACGCACATCGTAAAATGCAACTATAAAATATCTCATATTTCAATAAAGAATGATAATATGTTCAAACGTGCACTTAGACAACATTTAATTTTTTTAAATGTTTTGTTCCCGGCCTGTTGTGTTTGTGTGCGCTCACGTGGCGGTGATTTTCCATCATTTTTCGGGCATCTCAAAAGGCGTCCCGGTTACGTAATTGTTCCAACCGCAACCGAACGCCGTCCGAAACGCCGCTAAAATCCCGTCTAAAATACCGTCTAAGCCCGTCTAAAATGCCGTCTAAGCCAGTCTAAAATGCCGTCTAAGCCCGTCCGAAAAGACGTCTCGGAGCGCCGTCTCTGCAACTGTGCTGGACAAGCATACACACAAACCCAAAGATTCACAAGCCCACCCAAAACAATACCTCCATAACAAGAGGATACAACTTCATTAAATCAGATGAAATTACTGGCTTGTACTCAATGGTTGCAGCCTTACAGATCCTTTAAGATACATTCAAGAACTGTTAGCATAACACATTTAACCCTCTCTCTGCTGACTTAAAACCCTGTAACCAATAGAGCATCCATGGTAACCAAACGACTACTTCAGTATGATAAAGGTTAAGTAACCATCAAATAACTAACAGATTAACACACTTGCAACCTTGTACATTGAATGATTGTTTTGAAAAGGGTGTTATCATTATTAACAATATCTCTTACCCTTGGTAAGTTCTGAGGTCAGGTCAAAAACTTCCGCCATCTCGTCCGTGGGTTGTCCATGGAGGACAAATGATGGTTGTGCCGTCTGCCATGCTGGTTTGGCTCGTGTCTGAAAAATATGGAATGGAGCTGTGACTACCCCAACCTTCCTTCTTTAGGCCATAGCAAGAAAATTGTTTTTGCATCGTGTATATTTTTTCACACTCTCGCATTAAATTTGAAATCTACAGAGGATGTCATCCATAAAATTTACTTGCTGACAAAGCTACTACCAGACCTCGCATAATTCTCTTACTTTAATGTCATTTGAAATATCTGAAATACAAAAGGATTGATAAAGAAAGTATATATATAACATTACCTCTGGCAGCGCAGGCAAAAATCTGATGGGTGCTTCTGTCTTCTTTCCCTTGGTCCTTATTGGCGGAAGGGGCTGCAATGTATGGTAGGAAAAGGTTCATGAGTATGACCTGTCAGGCTTCTTACCAGGCTCTACCAGTCAGGCGTCCTAGGGGCTTATATTGTGCTTTTTCTGATGTCGTCGAACAGTAGATCAGTTTCTTGTAGACTGCCTCCAGAAATCGTGTACAGAGAACTGATGTGACTTCTGAAAAAGGCGCATTATAAGCCCCTACAAGGCCTACTAGAAGGCTAACAAACCAGCAATGCCTCTGAAGTTTCATATATTAAGATGAACGAAAAAAATAAGTAAAATCTAAATCAGTTAAATCATGAGGATTAGTCAAAAATTGATTAGTGAGATAAAATAAATTGTTCTCTTGAAAGAATTGCAGTTGTCAAAACCATTTTTAAAATAGTTGTCTGTTTGCGTGTTCCAATGGTTAAACATGCGACAAGACAAGTCAGTGTTAAACTTCAACTCTCAGACAACTACAAAACTCATTTCATATATATCTGTTAACCATGTGCGTAACTTTGTAAAAACCACAGGAACATAATTTTTCTCTCCTACATGTCGTCTTTATAAAACCACCACTACAAAAGTCAACATATTCGAAACATGTCGGTTAAAATGTCAGATCACTTGCAACTCCATTTATTATTAATTCAGAAACCCAGCGGCGGTTTGCTGTTAGCTCATCAATCAAGCGTATAATAAAGAAACCAAGACGGTTGTTGGATATTAAGGAGGATGTGGTCACGCAACTGGGCCGATCTTTTTACATTTACAACCGCTAAAATCGTTTATGTGGTTTGGTTGAAGAATTAGACTTGATCTCTTGTGTGTACAAAGCGGGATCGGTTTCACTGGTCCGGACGGAAGAAGTATTCAACAAAATAAAGAACATTGTGACAGAATATTATTATCTGTCTTGGTAACGACATAGAGTAGATGTGGTTTGTAAAAATGCTGTGCATTTGATAAACATTTAAACGCGAACAATAGCTGTAAACGGATTATATAAACAGCTAAGTTATTGTTGCGATGCACTCGAGTAGCGGGTCCTTTTCGACGTAGGCCCTTGCGACTCGAGGATAGCTTATCTTATATAGAAACATTTTCACATCAAAAAACGATATCTTAAGCCAAAATAGGCGCTAGAAATCAGTGATCGCTCGTCAACTACGCAGTTGCAAACCATGACGAAGGATATTACAAAAGAGTTGTAACCTACCTTGATGTCCGCCATGTTTTGCTTTTGTCCTCCCTCCAAGACAACTTTAAAAACGTTTCGAGCGTCAAAATCAGTTATGCAGACGACTTAACAGGTTGTCTTGGGCTGAAGGAGTTGATTAGCCTCAAAACTAAGGTGCTAAAATCCAAGTAGAACCCATGTTGACTCGAGAAATGTCCAGATCGTGTGTTTTGACAACTTTGGGTCCAGGATCAACTTTCTTTCAAGATGGCGGCTCGTGTTCGTCGCTGTTGCCAGGCAACAATGTTTACATCTCGTGCCGATCTCGTCGGTAGGGTCGTTCTCGCGAGAAAACGCGGGATTATTTCGGAGGCGGGAAATTTGACTCTCACACATCGGAGGCAATGTTGCTTGACAAGACAGATATGATTTTACATCACGATAATATATTGATAAGTTTGTTGCAAAGACATGCCCGAAGACTAATTGCAAGTACGTGTAACATAAATATAAGATATAATGATGGCAAATACTAGTCCTACAGTATACATGTAACGTTACTTTATAACGTTACATTGAGCTAGCTATTTGTTGAGTTTGACTTCTTATATATATCTCGTGATTTGGACACGGAGTTAGGGATTCTCATTGCAGGTATTGCCAGATCAATCCACTGCAATGCCAAAAGCAGCCGCTGTAATACTGGTGGCGCTGTTCCCTAGGGGACCCAAGCGTCAAAACCAGTTACCAGTATATAAACAAGGATGTTGTTCTTTATAAAGGCTTGAATTTTTAACGGTATTTCTTGTTCT
Organism: Branchiostoma floridae x Branchiostoma japonicum; assembly: GCA_013266295.2. Taxonomy (NCBI): domain Eukaryota; kingdom Metazoa; phylum Chordata; class Leptocardii; order Amphioxiformes; family Branchiostomatidae; genus Branchiostoma; species Branchiostoma floridae x Branchiostoma japonicum. Next base: position 9,288,669 of record CM023834.1, on the reverse strand, counting down.
AAGCATCATTCCTTTTTTCATTCCTATTTATGTTCTGGTTGTTTCTGTAGAATTATAGATATTCCAGTTTGGCGATTAAAAAAACATGATCCTAAGCAAGGAGGTTCAAAAAGGAAGAACCTCCTTGTCCTAAGTAAACAGTTATGTGTTTACTAATATTCTCTAATTTCACTGCTTTTGTTATTGTATCAAGCTACAGTCCACACACACATTTGAGGGTTATGATAATGCACCACATTTAATGTCAACAAGATTACACATGTATGTCACACGACATTCGTTTTAAAAAGGTTAGATAATAACATATGATAACATATGATAATATAATATAATAATAAGATAATACTTAAACCAAGTGAACCCTAAGTATATACATAACCATGGTAACGATAACATAGGAACCTTACAGATTGGAATCCTAAGATACCATTTCCAATATATATGGCAGGGTACAGACTCCGATCTGATAGAATCGGCGATTCCACTGGTATCCGGTCGGAGTCTTTGTCGACAGAAACTCCGATCAGTCTATTAATGTGTTAGGGTGGTTTCCCATTTACAAAATTTCACGCCAATCCATTGATTTTAAGTAACATGAATCAAAGTTGACATATTCTGACTTTCTTTTAGTGAATATCTCAACTCTGCCAGTAGAATTGCCGATTATACTGGAAGAGATCCGGATCGGAGTTTCTGTTGACTCCGATCGGGATCTCTGCCGATTCTACCAAATCGGAGTCTCTACCCTGACGTCGACAAATACATATAACGAGAAAAATATGGACATGTGAGGTTTTAAGTTATACTGTACGGTATGCAGCTTGGAGGTATATTTTGTGTTGACAGTATTGCTGACTAGTGAAAATAGCTAGAAACAGTTGGTACGTGGGAGGTATTCTTGGTGGGAATTTTGGTACTGTAGAGGTATTTGTAGTGGTACGTGGAGTTCTTAGACAATTAATACAACTGTAAAAAAACGGTGATATCTGTGAAGACAAAATTGGTCAACACTGAATCATAGAACATGATATTTCTATGGATATCAGCAAAATTCAGCGATCAGGAATATGGGCTACAGGCATACAATGTCATGTAGTTTACATTTATATACAGTATACTGTAAGGATGCTGAAACCATGCAGTGATCTACTCAATACCTTTTACACATCCAAATCTATCCCAACACTTTTTAACATTACACCATGTATTTCTATACTTGTGTTGTATAGCAGACCCTATATACATGATAAATTAAGTTAGTCAAACCACAAGCCCAGATAGGCAGATACATTACTTGTATATATGCTGTGCCTTATATATGTTCGACTAAGGTTTAATACAGTACTACCTTCCAAAGTGAGAAGATACGAATACATGACATTGTTGAATATCACTGTATACAGTACATACCTGTATATATCATCTCACAGGTTATAGTTGTACATTAAATTCCACCTCTATAGATAAATATTTGTTACCCTCTCCATTTGGTAAATCTTACTAAAGGAACAAACAAATAGATATATTATTTATAGACAATATATTATGGTGTGGACTGATTAAACAATGGTTCACTGTGTGTACTATAGGATTATAAAGGGACAACCCGTAATTGATAGATAGCTCTGCGGGTTGTACTGTAGCGGCGGAACCGGTTGGTTGGGTCATTGTGACCCGGGGGCCTGCAAACAAAAGACACACCGATCGGGCTTCTCGTACAAAATTGTTGGTTGTCGTCTCTCTTACACAACACAACCCAACACAACACTACTGACTAGTATATACTCAATTTGTATTAGCTAAAGATCGGCCCACTAATGGGTTTCTCGACAACAATTCTTATCTCTCGTTTCGGGAACTGAATATCGGTCCATCATCAGTTTAGTTTTAGGCTCGTCCCAAATATTTCTTGTTTGGCATGCAATTTTGCCGAGGAAGAGGGGAGAGAGAGGGAGGCATAGAGAGCGAGGAGAGAGAAAAGGACATACCTGAATAGAGAGAGGAAAAGACAGAAAGAAAGAAAGAAAGTATATAATGTTACCATATGATTTATATTCTTATCCAAGAAGGCGGAATAAAGTAGAAGAAATAAAGACAGAGAGAAAGAGAGAAAGAGAGAAGAGAGTGAGAGCAGTTAAGATATACAAAGTTGAAACATCATCTGCCCATGATTGGAGCTTTGTTTGTCGTTTGATAGAACTGTACAACTTCGCAATAATTTAGAGTTCATCACTTCTCACACCTATACCCAAATCAAGCATTCGGCTCATTATCTGAGCTTCTCATCAGCATTTGTCAGTCAACGTATCACTTTACGTTACCACTTAATACAATACGTCACAGCAAGACAAGACTATCCAAGTTAACATTGGCCCAGTACTCGGGCTTCTAACAATTATAAACTTTTTGTGTCTTAGCTTTTCTACGTTTTGTTACATTCTGCACGCTAGGCCACAACAGGACGTCCTTCTACAGTATGATATAACTGCCTAACACTTCACAATAACATGCATTTCACAACATGTAAAGCTGTGTTCACAACTTCACGCGTTTTAGATGTGTACACTAGCACTTCTGTGCATATGAAAGGCTAATGTGAAGACAAACACGTTTTTAATTATGAAAACTTGTAACTAAACTTTTTTCTTATCTTTCACCATTTCCCCTTACCGTTAAAATATTGAAGTAGCTACTACATGTAGCCGTTTAAACATTTGCAATACTTAATTAGCAATATCAAGAGCGCATCCTCCGATTTTCAAATGCATTCTTGGTTAATTCATTAAATACTAGTATATTGGAACATAATTGAGGTTAGGAATTAATTCACACCTAATATCTGAAAGAATACTGTGGCACTCATATGACGTATTTAGACGCTATTTACATATTTAGTCGTTGTTATGACCTGTGTTTCTACCCGGGAATTATCCCCATTTACAAACCCTTGATCCAGGTCCTCGGATCCGCCGACTGTTACCGTCATCGTCTTGGTTTGCATCGTGGCGTTTCGTCCCATCTCGGTTTGCATCGTGCCGCTTCGTGCCATCTCGGTTTGCATCGTGCCGCTTCGTGTTATCTCGGTTTGCATCGTGCCGCTTCGTGTCATCTCGGTCTGCATCGTGCCGCTTCGTGTCATCTCGGTCTGCATCGTGCCCTTTCGTATCATCTCGGTTTGCACCGTGCCGTTTCGTGTCATGTCGGTCTGCATCGTGCCGTTTCGTGTCATGTCGGTCTGCATCGTGCCGTTTCGTGCCGTCACTTCGGTGTACATCGTGCCGCTTCGTCCCGCTGTCGTGAAGAAGTCGTCGGTCCGAGTGTCCAGAAGTACCCGGATGCGCTGCTCCACCAGGTGAAGCTTGGTCAGGTAGCTGACCAACCAGAGCTCACAAAGCTTGCAGCGCGTGCGCAGAAGGAGGAATCCCACACAGTGTCTGCCGATGCAGGCTCCCGTGGCAAAGGTGTACTCGTCATAGATGGACTTGTGGACATGCATGGCTGCAGCTTTCCTGTAAGGACAAAAGATCGGAGATTTCAGACTTCGGGAAGAATTTTGAACTTTTGTGACCATCAAATTCACTCCCATTGACTGTGTCTGACCTTTTGGCGTCATTCTGCCTGTCAATTTCCTCCCGTCCTTAGGCTGTCAACCTACTCTCAAGTTTACCCCCATTTTCTGCGTATGACCTAATAACCTGTCATTCTGTCAATCTTCCCCCACCTACGTGCTGTCAACCTACACGCACTCTGTCGGAACAAACAAACACAGCCACCCGATACAATACTTCCTACGCCATATGAACAGAGATTTCAATCGTGTCCACGCAATAACAATTACAAATTACATTTGTATAGTCACACAGAACTTTCGAAAAACATGGTCGACAATAATAAGTTCTTATGTTGTACCAACCAAACAATAATGTAGTGTCCCCGGTAACTTTTATTGTGAACTACACCATATATTTACAAAACAGAATGTGCTCGGACTTAAAAGCACATCAAACGATCGTAATGATAACACCCTTGTAGACAGGTAAGTACCAACTTGTTCACAACGTTTACGCCTACTTGAAACACCCTGCTATTATCCCCATTACAGATCATTTACTCTTCAAACCTCGCCCAGCAGGTTAGAGGGCATATCAACCCGTGTATAATTGACAGGCAAGATCTGGAACAACGACTGAGAGGGTTCAAGCAAAACAAAGGCTACAGGCCGACTGGTGGTATATTCTAACTGACATGAACATGAAAAGTTGTTAATCTGTTGCCCCAATCATATAACAGATTGGTTGCGAAGAAAAGCAGCAGTGCAAAGCCGTATGAAGCACGTGTAATATCTATTAACTATAGTGTAGATCAGCTTGATGGGTGTCACAGATCAGCCATCTACTTTAATCATGACTGTAATGTCAACGTTATTTATACTCTTTTACCTATCGTTATAGCTATGATTTTTTGGCAACGCCTGAGGGGCGAATGTATTTTCTACAGCTGTACTCACTCACAAACATGCAGGCCGTAGCAAACAATCACCCCCCCTCGAAATCCTTGTTAAGCTGGTGTGCAGTACACGGAGGTACCACAAGAGAGGACGGATGACACTCATAGGCCAAGACATACGAAGAAGGGGTATTCACTCACCTCTTCATGAGTTCAGTCTTCATAGCTTCCACCTTTGTTGCAACCATGGTCTTCTGTTTCTCCATGTCCATGTCTTCCATGACTACTTTCTTCATCTCTTCAACTTTCTCCTGTACGATCTTCTCTGCATTCATTTCCACGACCTTTTCTTCCTCGACCTTCTCTTCTATCCGCGCCATTTTTGCCACTTCTGGCTTGGGCTCCGCTAGTTTGTAGTTGACGATTTCTCCCTTTCCTTTGTTGGTGTTTCTAATGAAAATGTTTTCAGGCCAGTCCGATTCCAACGTCGTTGTGTTTGTCGTCAGGGAGGTTGAAGATGAATTAGTTGATGGTCGTTGGCGCTTAAGGATGCTGGCAAATGAACTTGCTGATGTAGCTGATGATGATGATGATGTCTTGGTTGTGGCTTTTTGTGAGACAGTGATTTGGGACTTCTCACGACTGAGGTCAACAGATGATGATGATGATGATGAGAAAGATGATGATGTTGATGATAATGGTGGTGGTGAGAAAGATGCTGCAGTCGCTCTACCCTCCAAGCTATGAACCAAAGCAGTAGTTGGTAAAGCAGGCATCGGTGCCGGATGTGGTATCGGCACAACGCGCTGACTCTTCAGGATGCTGGCGAAGGATGTACCTCCGGATTTCTGCCTCGAGCTAACCAGGGCCATGGAGGTGCTGGCATCTCCTCGGCTGGAGTAGCCTATTGTGCCGCCACCGTAGTGAGCATCGAATCGGAACGGCGCCGGCGGAGTGGTGTAACCGACAGTGTGGCCGAAGTTGAACGCCGAGGGAGTGACGGAGGATCCTTGAAAGCGGAACGCAGACGAAGCAGCGGACGAGGAGGTTGATTTTGTAATGGCGGACGATGAAGATGCAGACTTTGCGATGGCTGTTGACAAAGATGTTGACTTTGTGCTTGTTGTTGATGTAGAAGAAGTCGTTGCGATGGTGACTGATGAAGCCTTCATGCTGCTTGTTGATGAGGATCCTGACTTGAAGGTTGTTGTTGAGGAGGATGTAGATTTTGCACTGGTTGCGCTTTTCTCTTGTTTTGTACCAGTGATAGTCGACGTTTTAACGGAAGCAACTGACGTTTTCGCTGCTAAACTCTGTTTTGCCGATGAACTATTTTGCTGGGACAGAGATGAGGTCGTTTTGCTGACCATTGTCACTTTCGAATCGCGGGAAGTCGGCGAGGTTTTCTGCGAAGACGCTAGGAACGCGGCGGCGGTCGCCCCGGGAGTGTGTTGCCCCTGCTTCATGAGAGCTGAGATCGGCGTGGATGTTAAACGACTGCCGAGGTGTTCCATTGAGGAAGACCTCTCCATACGCCTGGTTAGAGTCGGGCTGGGCTGAGGACTGGTGGGTGAGTACTTCACCACGGCGCCTGACAGAGAACTGGCGGTGGCTCTCCTCGGGGTGACGGGGCTTGATATCGGGCTGACGATGGACCTTCTCTCCGTACTGGAACTCGACAATGACCTGGACCGGGTTTCTGACGAGCTCGAGGAAGCACGCGTGAGGGAGCGTCGAGGCGTAGCCGGGCTGGACAGCGGGCTTGCCGGGGGTGTGCTGCCGGTACTGCCGAACCGAAACGCGCTGGAGCCCGTGGACTGGCTTGATGTGGCCGTCATCCGAGAACTGCTGACTGACATACTGGATGAAGACGTCATCTAAAAATCAACAAGATATGTAATTAGACACAGTGTTTTCTGTGAATGATTCGTGCATCACATTTTAAGAACAAGTTATCGAAATGTAGATAATGTTCAACGTCAGTGCTATTCAATCCTATTGAATGGGTCGCAGTTAACATGTCTTTGTTTAAACTTCTCCCCGCTACCTAACCCCGTAACCAATAGAGCATTTGTAAGCAAACGGTTACTCCAGTGTGCTAGAGGTGAAAAGTATATATCCAGGGAGTCTAGATGCACGTGTCGACTCGGATAGTCTACAAGTACAAAATAGTTGTCTTTAAGAAATTGCTTGGTCATTATCATTCCTAACCTGATATTTGTCAAAGCCCCAAAGTTACCGACCGTAAGCCGTCTAGCATTTACAAGGCTAAATAGCTAAGTAAGTGTTATCTGGACGTCTCTAAGTCACCCACACCCATAAACAAGCTGGACGAAACTACCCATAAATCTATCATAAGCGTGACTGACTTTACATCCATTTATGTACATTGTGTACCGCCTTTCAGAGTCCTTAATCTGGGGGTCTCGGGTCTTTACAAAACGTATAAACCCTTAATTAACGTCTTTAAGGGGTTCCTACAGAACTGTATTGAGCATGGGATAGCAGTTATAAAGTAGATCTTAGATTTATACGAGAAAGCGTCTACCGCCAGGACTTGTTTGATGCGTTAGATCTAAGGAAGAGAAACATATTGTGTATAACGTGTTGTTGATTATGTAAGATGTTGACCTATCGTTTGATAAACAGTGTTCTGAAAACCCTTAAGCTTGAAGGCCACATTACCTACAAAACCTTGATACGAACTGTAAGATGAAAATGTCAACTGTATCTAACTATATGGCTTCTTGAACGCTTCTTGAACGCTATTCTTTTGTAATATGACAGAAAATTGGTTTCCATACATACTTGCAAATGAAATTGTTTTCGCGTGTCCCAGAATGAAAGGAATTTGTCAGCGCCTAAGGCGAATGCCAGACACTGTGATACCCTCGTCACACTTTCACTGGTTTCTGTCACATAAACACACACAAATCCCACGAAAACGAAAGTGAAAATTCCATTTGAGGTCTAGAAAGTATTTATTTGTGTACAAATGAGAGGCGGTTGGTGTGTAGACTGCAAACTGCGGTAAACAGAAGTAAACAACGACAGTAGGGTGTTTGACCACAGACAACAATCGCCACACCCTCTTCACACTGGGATCTCGCTGTCACTTGTAACATTCATATTTCGCTACAATGAATACTTTTTCGTTTGTTCTAAGATTGCAGCCATAGAGAGACGTTCTAACCGAAGCTGAAAAATTGGGTGACCGTTGTAATTGTGATCTGAGCACAAAAGTATTAAACAACGAAAAAGATCAAAGTTATCAACCATTTTGTATTGTTTTTCCCTCACGCTAACTGTTTTTACACTGTTTTTGCACGAAATGAACGTTACCTGCATCCCTATTTTCTAATCATACATGAGGAGTTAGCAGAGATTTAAAAATTAGGGAGACTGTTTTCTGTGTTTCGACCCAGCAAGCCATTATGGCGTCGGGTCAAATGTGGAGGTCAGATAAAGCAGTTCATACAGCTGTGTATAATGTAGCAGTAATCCTTCAACTTCTAATAATTGGTGTGTACTTTGCACTCCTAACAACCAGGTTTAAGAGAATACACACATCACTTATGTATTCACAGAGTAAAACACTATTGGCGTTGTTAATTGATCGCTGTGTTTATCTGACTCGGGAAAACAATATGGACGCATTCTAATCCGTGGCCAATCGCTACAAATTAGACTTCCTTAGGACCTGGACACATTCATCCTACGATCGTCGTACGATCGCAAACTGGGCGCATTCTTGGGATAATCGTGCATGCAAATGTGTCCTGCAAATTTCGGCTGTCTTGTTACGGAAAAGTCTGTCTTAGCGTCTGGGCGGTTGGTTCTATCATAGCCTGCTTGAAAATCCTACGATATCAAAATCGAACGACGGCCAACGACGAATGTAACCTGGCCCTTACAGGATTAAGGACCATATGCATCGGACGGGGGGTCCAAGTCGAAACATCCGATACTCACTCTCCCTTTCATGCATCACTATCTACACCGATCGCTGATGTACAAGTGTCCCCCAGGTAACAGAAGAAATGTGATCTCACCTTCGTCGACGTCTTGGAGACGCTACCCTTCGTTGTTTCCCCCAAGACGTACTTGACGACCTTGTTCTTGTCCTTGGATCGAATCGACATCTTAGCAGTCACTGTCTGCTTCTTAAATCTACAGGAAAAAAGGCCACACTCGGCCCTACTTCATTAGGTAGTCTAGCTCGCCCCGATCTTTGTTGTGCAGGTAGGCAGGTGCGGGGAAGCGTTTGTGCTTGGGGGAGAATCATTATACAGAGATAATAGCGTACATTAATGTCTTACAGGACTTAATTTCAATGACTCTGTTTCAGTTTGTAATGCGGGAGAAGTACAATTTTAACATATGTCATCGAACCGTTCATACTGTTTTACGGAGTTGTTTACGCAAGGCTTGTTTATTTGTATTTTGAAAGCAGCAGGCGTTGTTAAATGGCTCCGCCCATCCCCGACTAGGACAGGTATGTTTCAACCCTCCCCAGGGAAAACTGACCTGCTTAGTGGCTTAAATAATGCATAGAGGTGACCTGGATGGAAGGACAGTTTTTTTTGTTTTTTGTTAAACAAAGAGTGGTCGGAAGCATTTTCGACATCAATATATACGGGTGGACGCTGGATCGAATGCTTTCTTGAAATTGTGAATTATACAAGTACACTTACAAGTGCATGGAGGCACTTCGCACTTTCACTCGCATTTTCTTGTGATGAATGAATTACGACTTTCATTGTTCATTTTTTCACCACTGGGCTACAAACACACACACACACACATGTACACACACACATACACACACACACACACACACACACACATATATATATATATATGCAAACACCTAATAAAACTCAAACACACAGAAACGTACTGGTAAACGTTAACGGGACATGTGTGTACTAGTATTCAAATAAATGATCGACGTCTGCAAGCGAGATGCTATAAATAGCACTGTCTTGGAGACATCTCAACTTTGTTGAATATTGACATGAGCGATTCATCAACTCTTGTGCATCAAATAACAACTTGAAGGAAACATCGATCAATCTGCCTAGTGCATATGCTTCAATCTTCTTTTATTCAATAACATGTACCTCGCATGTGGTCATTGCCGTTTATAACGCATAATCTGCTTTCTTTCCACCATATGCGTGTTTGAAAGTTCTACTTCGTAGTGGCCCAAGGGCTTGAAGAGGATTAACCCGGTAACCATACCATCGGGGACCTCCCGGTATCTCTACGACTACGGTGCAGGGAGTGTTGCCCACCCGCCAAATTTACTAGGGCACGCCGGGGAATTTTTACGGTGTCGTTTTCAATAATACTTCGCTCTACGGAGCTGTAGTAATCAGAAAGGCCGGCTGGAAAGATAGGATGTGAGAAATAGGCCTGCTTAGTAGGACTAGGGCCGGTAAAGCACCCCTAAGCCGGGCCGTAGGAATGGTTACCAGGCTAGAAGAGGCTGGACCACAACACAGCTTCACGTTATGTTCCAACGAAACTATCAAGCACCCATGTACAGGGATTTCAGACAAACCGGGACTAGAGGTCAATGTAACTATTAACATATGATCTATTGGTGGAAAGGGCCTAAGACCACTCCGTGATTATTGTAGGACGGTCCCTTCTTTGTTATATGTCGTCCAGGCATAATGTAATGGGCGTGAAAAGGTCGATCACGCGAACAATAATCGTCGCTTGGAGCAATGATAGTCCATTATTCGGAGCAACATTCCAATCAACAGCACCACTGTAGCCATCATATATATAGCCCATTATTCGACGCAACATTCCGACGAAATGCACTACTGCAGGTATCACATATATGGACATTTTATGCCATGACGACATTGGGTAAGTCTTTTGGAGAACTTTTCTTTAGCGACTATTAAGTGTCATTATTCGTAGACATAGATAATTGACATACTTTGGCCGGCATCAAAACAAACTTGAACTCACCAGTTTACTTTTTTACTTTTTTTACAAAGAATTTTTCATCGCCATGTTTTAAGTAGTAAAATGTGAGACACATGACCGATGGTGTCTAAGGGTCATGAAGCCTCCATAGCAGGACCTTCGGTGGGCCTTTTGATATTGTCATTTTATTAAGACTGTAACTTTGGCACTGCTACGGTAACCGTATTTTCGTTTTGACGAATGCTATGGAAAAAACACAGCCAACACAGTAGTAGCAATTAGAGTATAGTACGTTTTAGGAAAAAAAAACGTTTTAATGAAACGCCAGCCATAAGTCTGCTGTGGAGGCTAGGGGTTACCGGGGTGACAGCTATCGCACAAAGAATCTGTGTCCCCCCGGCTATGGTGCTTTTGTGTGAATGTGATCGTCCATAGTGACAAGCTACAGTTTGACACTGATGAACTATGTTGTGACCTTAAGGTCAAAAAGCTTCTTCATATCAGCAGTTATTATACAACAACTATTAGAGATCTTCTTCAGAATCAAGATCTAGAAATACTATCTATTGTAAATTCTTTACTAAGATTTTTGCTCTTTTTTTCTTCCCAACTGTCATAAATGTAGTTATCTTCCAATCTCTTGAGATCGTGAATGATAGACAATGTAACCCTCAAAATTTCCAGTCGCCTTAGTAAGCTATGCTTTACCGGCATCCACTGAATTATAGTGTTATTCCGAATAGAGTAGTGAGAATACCACATTTTAAGATTTAACAAAGGCATTTGACATATACATTTTATGCACAGAAAACCACGCCTTAGAATATGATTGTATTGCCAGTCGTGAAACAAGTGTATTAAAGGGTGGAAGTTACACATCATAACATACATATTTAATCACTGCATGGATTTCGATATTGAAGCATACCTTAAGGCATACGTAAAGGTTCCGTTTTTCTGCAGTTGACTGAAATGGAACTTTACGCATGCTTTAAGGTATGCTTAGATATTGGATTTTATGTAGTGCTTGTTGTTTTTGTGTCAAGGCAACCTGTAGGTCGGTCTAACCTTTCTATGTCGTTACTCTGGGTTCATTGACTCGGTGAAACAGCCGGAGGGATTTACAGAGCAAGAATCACAGTCAGATTTAGGCCTATTCAATTCAATTCATTGTGCGTGAAACGAACTTCAAAGCGATGACGGCGATCTTTCCACAATACGTGGCACCTTTTAAATGTTTAAAAAATGAACGCATATTCTATTTGTTCTACATAATCACCTTTCGACGTTTCAGCGACCGCCTTTCACCTTCCTCAGAGTGACTACTTCGCACTAGCACTGCAGCTAGGTGTCGCTGCTGCACTGTGAAGAATGCGGTCCCAAACGTGACTGACTTTATATCCCCGACGAAACAGTCACCGAAACGTCGGCATGCGATTATTATGTACTGTTTGTGTCTAAAAATAACTTGTTATCCAGTGATTGACCAGCCTGGTGAAACTTTTCCCGGAAACAAACGAGTCAGTAATAGAATTATCCCACGATGCCTTCATAGCGTTTCTCGCACTTTGTTGCGTGTGTAACGTTATATGCGATGTATAACGTCACTTTAAACAATCCGTACCTGTTCCAATGTCGCCATTATGTCTACAGTTTCCTTATTTGGCAAACGTCTGTACTACGATACCTCCCCTGTTTGCACAACTCCCACAGCCTGTATGTTTTCTACATCTATCGTCCTTAAAACACGTCATAACAGAATGACTGTATTGTATGCTTAGGTTACGTGTTATCTCAAACTGCCTTCAGACGACTCAAAAGTAGGAGGTATGATTATCCCCTACACATATACATCTGCTGCTAAAACGGACCTACTATTTGGCGAAAACTGACGAATGCCAGAAAGCTTTATCTACTAAAAGTTTGTTGTTAGATGGGCTCACGTATTCTGTCTCCTTGCAAGCTCTTTCTGTCAATTACAAGGTTAAATATGTGCTATTTTCTTTCGTTGAGTTTGGAAATCTCTCCTCCCGTTAATGTGCACAGTTCTAGCCGTCTGGAGGCATGACGTATTGGTTTCCAGTCAAACAATGACGAAGGGTTCAAAGTTCACCTCACACAATTCCCCACCTTTGTCCACCTGTCAACGGCTGAACGCATACGACACATTTTCCGTTACAGCCAACAAGAGGCCTCTAGCGAAGCTCTGTCCTAAATTATTTTCGTAAGATCGCGAGCCTTATGGATTTATAAGGAGGCTGAAGTTTTCTGAGGACATGCGAAGATTTGTGTTTTTGGCGCTGCTTGCCGCGATGGCAACTTGTACAGGTATGTGCTGTTTTTTAACAGTTGAATGAGCGCCAATAATATTTGATTAACGGGCAGGGAGGGCATAGGGGAGTTAGAATACCGTTATAGTGTTAAGTACCGTGGCTTAGTTTTAAATAATCAGCGCGTTTTCTGAATGGTATACTCGAAATTACCGAAAAGAAATAAGGGAAGTGAACAGAGGTATATGTCTATGTTGAAAACTTCCTTGAGTGCGACTTTAAATGCTGTCACGGTACAGTAACTCGGACAGTTCCTTATACGTATAGTGTTACAAGGTGGGTGCATGGGTTGGTAAAGCACATAATACATATATGCAGTACACGTTACACTATGTTATAAAGGATACTTTAGAACTTCTGTTCACAGAAAGAGGAAGTGGAGAAGACAAAAGAGAAGCTATAAATTGTAGCGCTTGCCTACAGTGGTATTTGTACAATTTGCCTCGTAAACACTTACGACTAACGTCATTGTTTATACAAGTCTCGCTGTGAGTTTTAAAGGGGGTAATGTAGAGGAAACAGTTTATTAGCTATTCATAGAGCTCTCGTGTTTGTCAGAGTTCCTTATTTTCAACACTGCACTATGATTCTCTCAACTAACTTGCCAACTAGACACAAAGTTATATATCGTGTAAACTATATGTAGTATAAGATAGCCGTCTGGGACCGTTGACAAGCTTATGGCATACTTACAAAACCTTTCAAAATGCTTTGGTTTTTACTGGTCACGGATATAACATTACAGCTGATCATAAAAGGCGTAAAGACCCAAGTCGCACAAGAAATTTCGTGATAGTACAAACCGCATGATGGTACTTCGTAACTTTAATATGTAGTTGTCATGTGTTTCTGAAGGAGTGTAGTTCTTGGTTGTTGTTTCTGCGCCACGGGGCTTACAACTGTACACAGCCTACAGTCCTTGTAGGAAAGTTGGGAACACACACACAATCAGTAACTACGCAGTACGGGGAACGATAGAAAATGTTTAGCCATCAACTTCTGCTAAGTTTATCACGGAGTGCTGTGTTCTTTGTAGTCTCCACCAGACTAACCAAACTGGCTGAAAAATAGTAAACTTTCTAAGTCAAACTGGGGGAGTAATTTGCCTGGGGAGCTTGACCACCAAAGGGTTTCATTTGCTTTCAAGGAGAAATGTTACCTATTTTTGTCGAATTCTACTACCCATAACCCCCTACTAAGGAAGGCCGGATGGCGGCTATGTTAGTTGTATCGTGCTCAGTCACGATTTCCAGACGTACGATTTTGCCATGTGTCTTTATTTCTTCGCGGCCCTTCTCTTCTTGATCTGTCTCAAAAATTGTCATTATCAGGCGCGGAGTACAAAGTGGTGTGTTACTACACGAACTGGGCCCAGTACAGACCTGCGCCGTGGAAGTACTACCCTGAGGACATTGACCCCGCCCTGTGTACACACGTCATCTACGCCTTCGCCAAAATGGAGAATTACCAACTGGCGCCGTACGAGTGGAACGATGACAACACGGACTGGAGCACGGGCATGTACGAAAGGTAGGGAACATCTTTTTTTATTCAGAGAAACTGACATCAATTGATGCAAATAAAAGAACAAAGACAAAGTGACGGCGGACTCAAGTTGTACGCCAGCAACTTATATTCTTGCCGCCACTTGTACATTATGGAAAATAGGAAATATCTGAGGGTAAGCATATATGATTTATACAATGTATATAAAAATCATTGCCGTAAACAGATTTTCTATTATAAATTACGAAAAACGCATATATAAAATAACAACCCCTGCAATGGCGACTTTCCTATGTCTTTCAGGTTCATGACCAGGCTAAGTCAAGCTGACGGCCCCACTCCCAAAAGCCTCCTCGCTATTGGAGGATGGACGTTCGGCACACAGCCCTTCAAGGACATAACGTCATCAGCAGCCAATAGGAGGACGTTTATAGAAACTTCCATCCCGTATTTACGACAACGGGGCTTTGATGGCCTTGATCTAGACTGGGAGTACCCTCACGCAGAAGACCGGGCGAACTTTGCACTTTTCGTACAGGTATGTTAAAGTATAGATGTTTCAGGTGGGATGAAAGAACAGCATTTTATAATCTCGTTTGATCCAGTGCAACAAACACGCAAACTAAAAAAAAAAAAAATCAACTGTACGTCCCTATTGCCTTCTTCGGGGTCGATGACCTCCGACTTTAAGTAAAGCTGCGCATGCTTTTGCCCAACTGGCAATTTTCTTTAGTTTTTTAAGGAGGTTTTGATTGCGGGTGTTTGTTTTGTTTATTTGCTTGCGTATCCATTTGTAGAAAACAGTAGAGTCACAAAATGAGGGGGGAATGCTGTAACCACAGACTGGCAGGAAGTTTGGATATGAGGTCAAAATGGTCTCTACACAGGCTGGAAGAAAGTGAATGGCACGATGGAGGAAATCAGGAACTCGAGGACTGCATGTGCGCAGCAGAATGATATGCACAAAATCAGCTGAAAATTCACAATAATTAATCAAACAAGAAAGAAATTCACATCTCCTAGACTAGACACATGTACTCGAAAATGTGAACTCTTCGACTTCTTGTTGTTAAAGATCTCTTCAAATTAATATTGTTGTGATATTCCAGGAGCTGCGCGAGGCGTACGACGCAGAAGCCGTGCCGGCGGGGAAGGAGAGACTCCTGCTGAGCGCCGCTGTCTCGGCGGGAAAGACACACATAGAGGCGGGGTACGACATCCCAACTCTCGCAAGGTAAAACATCTGCCGCACGGCCCTTAAAGAGCTTTTAAGGTTCGCGTTCAGATGCTTTGGTTGTTACCATAAGTTTTTTTAAGGACACGTAATTCTTAACTAACCAATATATTGAAGGGAAAATATTATGCATAAACACGAACTGTGAAGTTACAAATGTATAAGTGAAAATACGTGGTTATAATGTAGGCCATATTGATGTCTTTAAAAACAAAGTCAACATTCATTTATGCAATTACATGTATAAGTAGTTTTGTATTCAGGCTCATCTACCGTAAGTGTTATCTTTATTTGCCGGTGTTGTGGTCAAATAACAATTGTTTTGTTGATGTAAGCCAAAACTACCACACTTTGTACTGTACTCTTTTGTTGAATAAAGTCTTTAAAAAAATTTTTAAATACTTGTTTTCTTAAACATTCAAACACTACAACAGGCATTTAGACTTCATCAACCTGATGGCGTACGATTTCCGCGGCACGGGCGGGGACACCGGGACCGGGCACCACGGGCTGCTGCACGCCCTGCCGGCGGAGACGGGCGACGACGCCACTCTCAACGCCGTGAGTCCACCATATAACCTAATCTCCAAGCAGATCTTTTAGGGGCTGCAATACAGTATCACTGAATTGGCAAGACAGTATCAAATTAGCCAGGCAAATGGCAAATATTTCAGGGGGCAACTGGTAACCAATGGTGGCCAATTTGATCGTCTTGCAGATTACTTAGTACATATAACTAGCCTGTTAATAGCACTCCTAGCAGCCTGCCCGAGTAACCAAGTAGCCTCTGGCAGCGAGAGATTGTGTAACACAGTCAGGGTATAAACATCATAAACTGTTACAATACTACAAAACAGTAACTATTAAAAATCTTCTTTGTGTTGCTTTTATGATATCTATATCGTGATTTCTTTGCAAGAACATTTTGTTATTATAATTAGGTAAGTTTTAGATGATGCCCGTCTTCATTAAACGCAAATTTGTAGACCCACCACAAGTGGCTATCATATAAATCATGCAACTTTTACAACATTAAAAAACTGCTTGCCAGTCAGTTTTCATTTACCTTATCTTTTTATTTTACACTTTTAAATATTTTCCAACCACTACCCAGGCCTGGGCAGTTGAGAGATGGATCAGTGGTGGTGCCCCTGCCTCCAAACTGGTGCTGGGGATGCCCCTGTACGGGAGGTCGTTCACCCTGTCATCTACCAGTAACACTGGGGTCAACGCACCAATCATAGGCCGGGGGCCGGCACAGACTTACACAAGGGAGGCTGGCATCATGTCCTACTATGAGGTAAAGTGTCTTCAAATCTTGTAGATATGTATACTAAATATAAAGGCTAACGTAACTAGTTACTAGTACTTGGTGTTTCAGGTGTGTTTGTTTGTTTGTGTGTCCATGGTTATCTGAATACATTGGAGTCAAAGGAAGTGTAGGGGAAATGATGTAACCACAGACTGACATCAAGGTTGAATTAGAAGTCAAAATGGTCTCCCCTAAGCTGTGAGGTGAAATTGGAGGTCAAAATGGTCTCCCCACAGCAAGTAGCTTGAAGCAAGTAACAGTGGAATATGTATAGAATAAGCAAAAAATTCACAATAAGGCCACACCAAGTAATATTTATGGATGACGTCCTCTGGAGACCCTAAATCTAATGCGAGAGCGCGGGAAAAAAACAAGAAGGGCCGAAAAAACAAGATGCCTAGATTTGAAATATTATAAGGGACGACAAATGTTAGGACACAAATTGAATAAGAGAACACAGTGTAACAACCAACAAGTCTTTTATTCGTCATGAAAATAGCAATAAATTAGTGGAACAGCAGTTGTCGTCCTGTTCTGTTTCTTTCCTTTCAAGTTTCATCACATCTTCCCTTTATCTTGCGATTTGCAGCACTTTCGTGACTCTTTGGTCATAGTTACAGGAAGCGGAATGTCTTGTTTTTTTTTCTGGGAACAGGCCAAAATCAATGCGCGCGCGGACGTCATCCATAAATATTACTTGGTGTGGCCTAATGAATAAAACAAGAAATTCACAACAACTCTAAGTTCTTCAGGGAGGTGTGAAATCTTTGACTTCTTGTTGATCCTTGTTGTAAGTTGGCAATTTTTCATGGTATACCAGTCTTCATGATACATGTGTACAGCTTATGAATAATTAAAACCATTATGACAGATGAGAATTTATCAGGTGCAATGGCAATAATATTCCAGTGCATCAAGCTATGAATTTGTTTTCATGTAAAACAATACGTGGATGCCCAAATGCAAACATAGCTAAATGTTTAAAATTTGTAAAGCGAAACTTTTAGAAAATCTTCAAGCAGATGTGATGAGACAATGAGAGAGTACTTATTAGAGGATGGAAGCCAGTTCAGTTTCTTCTGGCATTAAATATTATACAAATCACATGTCATGTGATTTGTATAATATGATGTTTTGTGTTTGGTTACAGATCTGTCAGCTCCTGAACACAGGAGGCACCAGGGTGTGGAATGAGGAGACCAAGTTACTGTATGCCTACAAGGACAACCTGTGGGTGGGGTATGATGATGAAACCTCATTAAGAACAAAGGTAAGTTGGTATAAAATACCAGTGACAGTACTTACATGTACATGATGAAATGGATGGTACTAAGCTATGGAGGGTTGGTGGAAAAAGTGGTCCAGTCTGGACTTGTCAGGAGGTGGAAAAAAGTGTTCCTACCTCTTCTGGGTGTAGTTATGCCCCCTGGCAGAAAGTGGTAAAAGTGTATGCAGTCTGGTACCCTACTGATGTGTTCATACATGAAGTATGCTGATTTGCTAATGTCATTATTTATTCCAAATTCAGGAAGATTGCTCTTTCCACCAACCCAAGCTAGAGTATATAGAGAAGTTCAGACCAAAGTCAATACGGAATGAAGAAACTTGTTTGTTTCAATTACAACATCAGATTCTAACCAAATGGAGAATGAAAGCAATGATCATAAGGTATGTACAGCCTCTAGGAAGGCATGAAAACAACATTTCTTACTTTCTCATTCCTGCAACTACACTTTATCCTCAAACAATGCTGTTTGTTAGGTTGAATGGCTGAGAAACAGAGGCCTGGGAGGAGCCATGGTGTGGTCTTTGGATTTTGATGACTTCCAGGGCACCACTTGTTCTGTACAACCCTACCCACTACTCAAAGCTGTCAATCAAGTGTTGCTAGGATACACTCCTGAGGTGGTCACCATGGCAACTGAGGCCCCACCCACATCTGGTAACAAGCCAGGTGGCACAGAGAGCAGTGAAGGGGACAAACCACCTACACAGCCAACTACTGACAGTAAGGATGACAGACTTTTCTTCTTTAGGGTCCATTTTGTAAGATTTTTGGCTCAAAAATTGAAAATATTCTCCAGAACAAATCCTTCATGTGAATCACATGTAACGCTACAACATTTTTTTTTAGTAAATTTGTATTTCTCATGTTTGTAACCTGTGTAAAACCAAGCTGCATTAGAGGACAAAACACCTACACAACAAACTGCTGACAGTAAGGATGACAAACTTTTTCTTGTTAAAGGTCCACTTTGTAAGATTTTGGCTCAAAATCGAAAAATTCTCCCAAAACAAATTCTGCATGAGAATGACATGTGCAACCATTTTTTAATCATATTTGCATCATTATTTTGTATTTCTGATGTTTGTGACCATAAAACCAAGCTGCATTGGAGGACAAAACACCTAGTACACAGCCAACTACTGACAGTAAGGATGACAAATGTTTCTTTTCAAGGGTCCACTATGTAAGATTTTAGGCCAAAAATTAAAAATATTCTCGAGAACAAATTCTTCATGTGAATGACATATACAACCACTTTTTAGTATACAACTGTATTTGCATTGTTATTTTGCATTTCTGAAATTTGCGACCTGTGCAAAAACAAGATACACAAGGTACGCTGACTTCATAAAACCATCAGTTGAACCAACACCAACATTTTCTTCAATGTTGGATTATTTGTGGTTTAGTGAACCATATGAGAAGTTATAAGAGGATTTTCATGATTTTTTTGGTGGCGGAGTGTTGCTAGGATACACTCCTGAGGTGGTTACTATGGCAACAGGTGCCCCACCCACATCCACTAAGAAGCCAGGTGCTTTTGAGGGGGACAAAAAACCTACACAACCAAGTGAACCAACTAGTGATAGTAAGGAAAATAGATTTTTCCTTACATTCTGGGCATCTGCATGGAGGTGTTATCAGCATGGTACAGGAACAACCTGCATGTGAAACAACACCCCTCAGTTTAAGAAGGATGCCATGATATGAAATATCTCTACCATTGGTATTGCTTGTGAAATATTTGCAGTGTGCTAAAATCAAATAGTATCTTTCCTTGGTGCTGAAATGCTATCCTTTAACAAAAAAGCCTAAAAGTCAATCTTAATACAAAAAATATTATATTTTGTTCTAACAGGACATCCAGACAATTGTTAACAATACTACAATTGTACTATTTAAAACAGCACCCCCAATGTCTTGTACAGTTTATAACCATGATATGAAATATCTCTACTGTTGGTATTGCTTCTAAAATGTTTGTGTTGAAATGTTTGTGCTAAAATCAAAAAGCATCTTTCCTTGGTACTGAAATGCAATCTTTTGACAAGAAAGACAATCTTAATACACAAAATAGACAAGTATATTTTGCACTAACATGACATCCCCATAAATGTAGTGTTGATCATACTACAATAATTGTTCTTTTTAAAACAGCACCCCTCAATGTCTGTCACAGGTTAAAAGGGATGCCATGATATGAAATCTCTACCATTGGTATTGCTTGTGAAACACTTGCATGGTGTTATTATCAAATAGCATCTTTCCTTGGTACTGAAATGCTATCTTTTAACAAAAAAAATCAATCTTAATACAGTACACAACACAGTATTGTTCTAACATGACATCCCCAGAAATGTAGTGTTGATCATACTACAATTGTGATATTCAAAACAGCACACATCAATGTTTTTTACAGTTTACGAAGGATGGTCATAATACAAAATATCTGTCACTTGACTCTAACATAGGTATATCTTGTTAAACATATTCCTTTCCTTCCTCTAATGCCCACGATCATGATGGTGATCATTCTGGTATGGCTGATACCAAACCTTTGCAGTGTGTAAAATCAAATGGCACCTTTCCTTGGTGCTGAAATACTACCTCTTAACAAAAAAGGCTTATAAATGTATCACAACTACATGTATTATATCTTATTTTAACAGGTCCGTCCCATAATTGTACTATTGCATTGCAAATCACCATACTGCAATTGTACTACTCTACAAATGTGTAATACCTTTATTTCCCAACTGCCATGATGACAATTACATAAAATGATTGGATGATTGGTATGCAAGATTCTGAGCAAAGTACACTTTTAAAGGTTTATTTGACAGGAAGTTAAGTCAAAAGTCTCAGAAAAGGTTAGCTCTTTTCCTGTCTTCAATTTCCTGCCACATGCATGTCTGTTGTGTTATGGGAGTCGGTGGGAAAATACAGTAGACAAATCAGAAATTTGCAATGAATGAATAAAACAAGAAATTCACAGGTACATTGTATTAGATTTCTGATTTCTTCTTTCCTTTGTGTTCCTGCCTAGATGACTCCCTGATAGTGATCCTGCTGGTTGTGTTCCTGGTGATTGTTCCATTGTTGGTGGCAGCTGTAGTGAGTTACTGGTTCAGGGCAGAGATCAGGAAAAGGTGCCAAAACCATGCAGAAAAGTACAGGTAAGAAGGGACCTTAACATTCAGCCTGCTAAGGTAGCAGTTTGTCACCAAATTTGTATAGATTATTGGGTTATGCAGCAGGGAGAAGGTTAACAACTATATAGCATTGGCTATAATGAAATTCTGTGAATTCATTTATTTCCAGTGTTTAAATTCACGGTTGAAATAACTGTAGTACGGTTAATGGTTAACTTAGTAGTTTTGGAAAGGCATATTTGCTGTGTCACTAATTCACAGTGGAGAGGTAACCACAGAAACAAAACTACTGCGAAACTTTGAAGTACACATTTTACAGTACACATTTTTATGTCTTTCAATTTGTGCATTTTTACCATGATTAGTTTTAATTTTTTTTAATGTCTACTGGTATAGTTACAATGTACTGTGTATGATAAATGCTGACAGTGGAATTTTCTCATCTCAATGCTGCACATGTACAAAAGACCCTGCCATAAGTAACACAGGTAACAACAGAGCACTTCTAAATTCAACCCTTCATTATTACTCAAGGCTTGAACCATCTCATACCTGTTATAACTGTCAGAAACATGTAACTTGAAGACAAATCAAGCACTGCCATCTTTTTCCATGGCATGTCCATAAAGACAATACCTTAAAGACAGGCTGAACTAGGCATGGTCAGCTTAATTGAGAGATTCTCATTCAAATTAACTGGTCGTGTCAGATTTGAAAAGATGAAATTTGGATACATGTGTACCTCTTTATGTGATATGAAAACAATAATTATAGTAATATTACTATGATGGGTGAAGGCAAGCTAATTCAAGTGACATTTTTTAACCTTTAGCCTGCTAAGGTAGCCATTTGGCACCAAATTTGTATCAGATATGGGGTTAGGCAGCAAGAAGAAGGTTAAAGGAAACTTTATTGTACATCTATTATCAAAACAACATCAGCTCACACATTTTTTAACCTTCAGCCTGCTAAGGTAGCCATTTGGCACCAAAGTTGTATTGGCTATGGGGTTAGGCAGCAAGGAGAAGGTTAGATGAAACTTCACTGTACATACGTGCATAACCAAGACAAAATCCCTTCAATTTCCACAGAACAGAAAATTCCAGAAGAAATCCTGACGACAGAGGCAATGGTACGAAGATTGACGAAGAGTTTGTTCTACCGATCCGCAAGAACCTGAGACACCCGCCCACCCGACCACGCCCGCCTGATGTCATCCTAACTGTCCAGCCCGACCAACACAAGTTTAAGGACCCCGACAGCATTTCCAATGCCAGTAAATCCAGCGGGGGTCGCCGTAGACTTGACTTCGACAACATGGAGAACAGAAGACGAGAAGACTACCAAAAGACGACAGAAGTCAAAATGGCCCAGAGTGGTCGAGTCTACACAAAAACAGTACCCTCCAACCCCCCTCCCGAACCCCCCGTTCCACCGGCAAAGCCACTGCGGGCCCTACCCCCTAAGTATCCCCACAATTCTAGAGGGGTGTCCCATAATGTACCACATCCTAAGGGGCCAGGTACGGCAGTCTCCTACCCAGACACCATGCCTACAAGAGTGGCCATCGGCTATCCTATGTACCAGTCCACACCTGTAGCACCCGGTGGCCCCCCTCCAAGACCCCTAACTGTAACTCGTCCCAACCACCCTCCTCCCAAACCCCCTGCACGTCCTCCAAGGCCCCCTACCCGTTCTATGAGTGCTGACTTAGTGGAGGTGGACGTGGATGACTCGGTGGCTTTTCAGAACTTGCAGCTGAAGTTTGGGAATGATGATCTGTATCACACACAAATTGAGACCGAGATTTGATGCAAAGACAT
This sequence comes from Branchiostoma floridae x Branchiostoma japonicum, assembly GCA_013266295.2. Taxonomy (NCBI): domain Eukaryota; kingdom Metazoa; phylum Chordata; class Leptocardii; order Amphioxiformes; family Branchiostomatidae; genus Branchiostoma; species Branchiostoma floridae x Branchiostoma japonicum. The sequence continues at coordinate 9,265,632 of CM023834.1, read as the reverse complement.
TGTGTGAAACACCTTATATCTACGTTCCAAAACACTATTTGTTGCTTTTGATATCTTTTTGCTTTATTTGTCATGCGGAGCTCAAAATTTTCACAAAATCTTTGGAAAGTTTTCAAGGAATCTTTGCAAAGTTTGCCTTTTTCCCCACATGATCTGTTTAACAATGCTGCAACTTTGTAACGGTGGCAATTTTATCGTAGCGCATTAGATAATTCAAAATGCATTTTTGTAAAATGTGAACATTTAAAAATCTGACCCTTCATATTATAAATTGTAAAACTTGTAAGATTCAATGCTTTCCAAGCAATGGATGGTGATGTTCATTAAATGTATATTTTTGGAGATACATGTAGTAACAAAATTTGAGATTTTTAGAAGTTGCTTGAAGAGTGTATATTTTGAATATGTTGTAACAAAGGAGAAAGGGGGTAACAGAAGCTGCCGTATGCTTTCACATAGATTTTTTAAAGAGTTGAGATGAATGCAAATGCACCCAGAAAGTGGAATGTTGTTCTAAATGAATGTGGAAAATATATCCAGAGAGTTACATATGCTGCATAATTATGACTTCTTATCTAGTATATGACCTGTGTATATAATCTTAGAATGTTGCTATACAGCCATAGAGAAGCAATTTGAGGGAATTATGTTGTTGCTATGGCATCATTAATTAGAGGTCTTTAAAGCATCTCCTTATGTTTTAAGTACAGACTTTGAGGGAATATCACACATATTCTTTTGCTTAAAGTGACTTTAAAAATGACATACATGTACATGTACTTACATTGGATCGCTGTTTTTGTTTACATCATGTACATGCAAATAATTTGAAGGCATATGCAAATTATATCGGTAAAGGAAATAGAATACAAACTAAATCACCTTTGAGTGCACTGGAACAGTAAAAACTAGACCATTATTGGACATTTGAGATATTTCTGTTATAAAATGCCTTAAACAATTCAATAAGTATGTGACACTGTATATCTTTGGCACCAGTTGCTGATGTGTTGTGTTATTCTGTTGAGGATAATACTTGATTATGATAAAGCCATTGGACCAGGTGACAAAACCATCTAACCAATTTGAGTTGACAGAAAAATTGTACTTAAAACATTTGTCCATATTCCATACACAGGAAAAATAAGGAATAAACACCTAGTATGTAAACATTGGTGTTTTCTCAAGTGTTTTGTATTATGTTCTGTACTTGTATACAGTTGTTGTATGTAATAAGTATGTAAATATGTTGTATGCAATATATATTTTCAGGGCCCAGCTGTAAAGGAGTGCTATGACACTGAGATGGGTCATCCTGGGTAAATGAAATAGGAGAAAACAATGTGTCCAAGGGCAGAAACATAATCACAAATGCAAAGATCTAGACACTGCAAGGAGTTTAATGTTTATTTTTGTGATTTGCTGTAGAATTCTACATACATACATAACACATTCATGTACATACGTAGTACACAGATTGCTTTGTTGCTTTGGTCCAGCCATGCAAGAAAAATAAATAGATTGACACTTCATAGATAATCAAAACTTAACTGAGCATGTATCATCTAAAAACATTAATCTATAAAAACATTCCTTGTGACAAGTATATAATCTCTTATATAAATAATCAGTCTTCAAATTTAAAGCTTCAATAATGTCTTGTACTGTTACTTATTCTTGTGTTTTCCTATCTACATGTAGCACCATAATCACAATACTGGTAATTTGTGTTTATTTATTTAATTAATAAGTAATCTTTCTGACACTCAACATTCTGCAACACTGCAATGACATGATTGCATGCAGTCAGCTACCATACATGTAGTACACAGTCTAAGAAATTGAGGAACACACTTCAACCCTCGCCTGACTACATCACACTTCTAGCTGAGTGCTTCCACTGGCCAGAATTTACTGTAAGAATGGCTGTAAATGATGCATCTCCTCCAGAAAGTCTTGTACAATAGAGGAGTGAAACATGAACTCCCTGACTAGGCCCTTGTAGTAGAGGTTGAGTAGAAACTTGAGTGTGGGCCAGTCTCGCGTATACAGGGCAGCATTGAGGACGGACGAGGCGATCGGCATCGGGGTGAAGCCGCGTCCGTACTCAATCATCCACGTGTCCATGCTCCAGTTTACCAGGTGGTCGTCGCTTGTTAGAACCCAAGCTGTGTCACCTGTGGGAACATGGTGAAGTCATGTAGGCTGCAGGTATGAATTTCATTATATACTCCTCTAGAGCTCTGCCAATTTTGTAGTTTAAGTAAAGTAGAAGACAAATTAAAGTAAATTTTACACTTACAGTAGATTGTCCTTTATGTAATAGGAAAATGTTGTACAGTTTCTAGTTACAAAAGTGACATACTTGAATAGTAAAGAGAAATTTATATTCCTTACATCTTTTAATAATACTATAATAACTAATCTTACATCCTACATTAATTTCATACAATCACAGAAAAGCGAGAGGAAGTCAAATTTAAAGGCAATGCAAATTAACTTCACGCTTCCACACAGCTCACCTGGCTTAAGGTTGACAGTGAACTCCACGTCATGCTTGACTCTTGTCTGCACACCTCCACCTTCAATCACAGTCTCTGAGGTGTTCGCCCAGCCATGCCCTGTAGGTTTGTCAAACACATTAAATTAAATGTTATACACAAATCTACTGAAAATCAAACTTGTTCATGACCTAGCACATGAAAACATACTGGGTGACAAGTATATGTAAGGTACAGTCCCGACAACATAACTCTTCCATGAAAAAAGAAAAAAAGTTGAAGACTTGGTTCATTACTTACAGTTGAGCTCCAATGAGCTGTTAGGTTTGGGTATGTAGTGCTTCAGGTATTGGCATACTGAATCTGCAACAAACATCATAATTATACAATTAGTATTCAGAACACTTAGAATCAATGTTCTACAGCAAAGAGTTGTGATTCGAGCACTGCCATATCAGTCACATTGCAAGAAGATTGATTGATTTGCATTGTATATAGTATACAATTACAATATCACTGTACAGTTACATAATAATAAGACGATTAGCTGTATAATATAAGTACCTCTTTTCCAAGGTTTGACAAAGTCTTTCCCAGTTTCTTCTAGATTTTCTCCTGGACTTTTGTCCTTCTGAGCACAACAGCTCTGATCAGCTGACTTTGTCTTCTGTTTCTTCTTGTCCTTCTTTTGGGAGTCTTTCTCCTTGTATTTCCTCTTGTCTTTCTGCTTCTTGTTCCCCTTTTTGTCCCTTTCTTCTTGTCTTAATTCAGATTCTTCTTCCTCACACACACACTCTTCTTCAGGTGTTCTGTCTGCCTTGCTTGTTCTACTTTCTCTTTCTTCACTACGTTTCTCTGCAGAGTGAAAGGAAAAACCATTCACACTATTTCACTTATTTGAAGTGTACATGCACAGTGTGTTTCATTGTGGGTTATAAATATTACGTAAAAGTTGATGGCCCCTGACCATTCCTTATGTACATGTATTGCCATGGGCCTTCAACTTTCACATATCAAGCACAATGCATCATACTGTACATGTGCCTTTCAAACCATGAACTAGCTTAATTAAGATTAGCGTGAAGTGAATGAGAAAAACATTGTTTGTATACATGAATACTCTTGGCTATTGGAATGTATAAATCTACATCTACCACGAAACCTAGCAGAGACAAAACAAACATTAATTTCTGTGCAACACTTAAACAATCAACATGAGCAGAAATCTTCTCACCTGTAATAGTGGGTAAAGCCATTTATATCAAGCACAGTATCTGTACATGTGATTGCTGTTAATCCTACCATGTTTCGTTGAAGACCTCTCAAAGTCCAGATCTGTACCCACAAAGGCCAGGTATTCCGTCAAAGACAGGTGCAGCAGACACATGGGACCAACATGTTCAGCTGTGGAGATACAGGTGTGTATGTATATATATGATTATCAGTAACAGGTGCAGCAGACACATGGGACCCATGTGAGCGTTTGTGTACATGTGTGTGCGTGCATGTGCATGTAAATTTGTATGTGTGCTTGTAAGAGTACTTTACATACACAACTGAAATTCTTAGAAGTGTAACCAACATATGACCTTCAATTATTCAAAGTCTATAATAAAGCAATCAATAAGAAATGTCCAATGCTTCTAATTGTATCTTGTTGTCTTTGTTTACTTACTGGTATCCACGTACAGCCACTGTAAGTCTTCGTCAGGCAGCAGGCCGTTTGGGTTCAACTCTCGCAGGTGAGCTACGATAGCTTTCATCGCCGTCTCACGATCAGCATCTGGGAAATGTAAGAACGTTAAACTTTAAAGTGACATTTTGTAGCATTTTGGTGACCAAAATTGAAAGATGCTTCATAGAAGAGAAATCTTCATGTGATTGGCATTTACTATAACCAATTCATGAAATGCAATCACGCAAGATGTAAATAAACATTTACAAGGCTGGTTTTCAGTTGAAAAGTCGTCGGGAATAAGCTCTGTTCTGGTAATTTTAATAGCTTGACAATGTAAATGTATACATGTATCTGTAGACTATACTTTTGTTGTGACCTGTACTTAACCCAGTGGGTACAGTAAAGGTATGCTTTTATTAACAGTTTACAACAGACTGCCGCAAACATAAATTTAGTAATCATATTAAACTCAGGCTCATGTAACGTTACATTTCCAACGGTGCAGTGCCTACACAACTTCTAACCCTGATTTTCGTAACGATTGGGATAGGCTCGATCTTTACTTGGCGACTTTTATTTCTCCTGATATCTACTCACCTATGTATTCCCTTGTAATGGCAGCTATCGCTTTGTGTTCGAAGTTGTAACCTTTCCGGTCCAGCCAATATTGCACGGCTAGGACAACGAACCCGGCGAACAGGATCGTCCACACGATGCCTTTTATTACCTCCATTACGCAATGTCATGCGCTGAAACTCACCAGATTTATTCAAAAGGTCGTGTTACTTGTGTAAATTATATGGGAATCGATACAAATTACTAAAATTATGAGAAAACGTCATAAAACATGACCAAACCGCCCTGCCCCCTGACGAGCGCCGCCATGTTTTTATCCCGTCATCCTCTGCGCAGATGCACCTGTCCCTTGATGATGACACACGGGGTCACGGGTCATTGACTTTTTATGGAATATACTTTCATACTTTCTGGACAAGATAACGCTTCATAAATATCAACTTTTTGGCTGTAATCATGTATAATCTGGTCTCCCGTTCATGTATCCTGAGTTTCGAGTCAATACACCGATCCGAAGTGATATAAATGTCTAACATGCTTTGTATTCAAAATAGAAGAGGAAATGAAATACTGAAGCTGTAACACAATATGTCGCCACAGGCGTGTCGAGGACCAGCTGTAGTGTTTTCCGGTGAGAGTTTTGTTTGCCGGGCTTTCTATTTTGGATACCGAAAAACGTCTAAAACTCGTTCTGATGATATGCCTGTTTATTGCGCCGATAGTTTAGGTCTTTTGAGTTTGACAGTCATTCAATTTACTTACTGACTGACCTGGTGAAGGTTATCAAGGGATACTTGCAGCTCAATGTTAATAGACAAATAACATCCCCCCTTCTTTCATGTAGCAAAAGTCGATTGCAAAAAGAGATAATCTAAAAGGCAGCATTACATAATGGACAGGCCGCATGCAGATGCCCTATACACACAATAGTGGTTGACGTTGTACGCGTGAAAACAGTGCTGAGCTACATGTATATTATATGTGTGATACAAAGGTCATGTTTTGCGTTTGTTTGCCTGAACAACCTTCTTTGCTTCGTTTCCCTATGTCTGTGTTATGATAACCCGTCTTTTTGTTGGGTTTTGAAGGTTTCTATTGATAATAAATCGCAATTCAGTGTTTGGTCCTTTTATAACTGTTGTGATAGTCAACTTTTTTCATTACATGACAATCAACTTTTTCATTACCTGGCAATCAGATTCTGAAGATGGTAAAATACATTTTTATCTAATCTATTTTAACTGTAGATCTGTTTACATAATGTTATATCATATCATATCATATCATATCATGCCATATCATATCATATCCATTCATACACAGGCCTCTGCTCCGTAGGTAACCTTAAGTTCAAACATACAGGCCTTAAACCAATGTTTACACGTTAACCTTTGTTTAGTTTAAGAAGTCATATTGAGGTCATGTACTGAATATAACGTTACCTTCTAGCAGTGACAAAATCGATTCTGCAGCAAGTGGTGTGTTTGCTTGCCATACTCTCGCCGCTTCATGGCTCGCGTTGAAGATAAAAGCATCGTCCGATTTTATCCATTGAAAACCACGCTGTTCTGTGATACGTTTAACGTTAAGTAGTCTACGAAAAGACAATATGCCGATGGCGACGACAGACACGCGAAGGTTGAAAACAAATCCATTGTTATCACATGTATAATGAGTGCAAGGTCACTAAGGTTACTTGGACACACCCTTTATAAACGTGTGCACAGTGCCGACGAAGGGATTTTCCCTTAGCTATTTTTATTTTTACAAGGTTCTTCATGGGTATTGTAACACTCTTCATCTTGAAAAAAGACAGTAACTGCTTTTGTTGCATGGTATAACACAATATGTCTGTTATAGCAGTATATAGAGAATGTGCCTGTGCAAGCGCGGTCATTTTAAAAAATCTCCGGCGAATTTTCCACCTATAAGGACAAACAGAAGTTGGTAAAGGCCCCTTTTGGACCCTCGACATCTCAGCAGCACACAAAGGCATCGAAGCAGCCCGACGAAAGCTGACGTGGCCGTCTTGCAACAGAAAACTAAGATTTTCACCTTATTTTGAGAACAGTAAGGTGCGTATGGCAGCTGAGTTGGTTATCCAATCTTATCTTGTGAAATTCTTACTAAAGACGAAGCTGCGAAGGTGAAGACTTAAAAGACCAACGTCGCAATCATGCCATTGACGTCATCGCACCTCGATGACTTATAGCCTATAGATCTAGCTATAGAACCTCCCTTTTTATTAGCACATTATGACCAAACAGAGAAAAATGTATATACGTATGCCCTCATAGGCTAAATGTATATCAGCTTAGGCTAAACGTCGTTCTGTACATGAGTGCAGGATGCTTATGGGGCAAAATTACGTACTTGAACTCGAAGCACTTAGTTCAATGCAGTTATGCAATATTGTTTACTTAGAAAAATATCTTTGGTCCACTTATGTTTGTATACGTGTATACATTATCCAAGACGTCCGCCGCATTGTATATGGATGTTGTTCGAACTTACACATTACATTACTACCGTGGCCCCTAAGTCCAGTATTCATTTTCATGCCACTTTTATTTTCTATGGGTACTTTTATTGCCTTCGTCAAGAAGGGTATGTTTTCATGGGCGTGCGTGTGTGCGTGAGTCTGTCAACAGTATAACTCGAGAAGGCTTTAATGGATTGTCTTCATATTTGGTAGGTGGGTAGGTCTTGATGAGACCTAGAAGTGATAGGAATATGGGCCCCCTGGCGGCTCGTTATGGTACTGCAGCGGAACTTCTGGTTTTGAAATATGGTGATCTGGAGGAGCTAGGGTCATGATTTCTGGATGGTAGATAGGTCTTGTGCTCAGGAAGAAGTGACATAAGTTTGGGTCCCCTAGCGGCTTGCTCTGGAACTGCAGGAGCATTTGTATGAAAATGTTTAAAGTAGGATAACTCAATAACCGGTCGACGGATCATCCTGATATTTGGGGCATAGGAAGGGTAAGTGATGCTTGACATAATTAGATGACCAGTATGCAAATGATGATGTAATTTGCATAATAAATGAAGCAATTCTATAATTCAGTTACCTTCCATGATACTCTACCTTCATTGTGACACATGGGCTACAGGCTGTCCCAGAGGGAGAAAGTCCCAGAGGGGATATTCATTAAGCAGTCCATGTAGCTGCAGGCGGTGGTGTTGCCTTACATTTCCTGCACAGATGTTTTTTCCCTTGCGCAATGCACGATTGCAGATTGCATCGGCAGGGGTAGTTTTCACAATCCAACTTCAATATTTAGGGGGACTAATGTATCACTTCTACCTTCTTAAGTTATATAACGATAACATCCTTTGACGAAGGCATGAGATCGTTGACCTCTAGTTTTCTATGGGTACTTTTATTTTCTATGGGTACTTATATTTTCTGTGGGCTACTTCCATTTTATGTGGGTACTTTTATTTTCTGGTCCGCGAGAGAGTACGGCAATTTGTACTCTCTCGCGGACCAACTCCCCTGGCGTGTTATCTGTCTATTTGGCCAATTTCTACTCTTTCCAGCCGCTTCCCGAAGCCTGATAGAGACTACGTCAGACCATCTCTCCGGTTGTGCTAATAATAAATAAATTCACAGAAATTCTAAATACTTCCCGAAGGTTTGAAATCTCCGATTTATTGTTCCATATTACATGCTTCACAGGTAGATCAGGATGGTGCCAGTCTTGGTTATTCACCAGGTTTCCATACCCATAGTGCTGGTTATGGTCCTTGCTGTGATGGGCGTAGCAGTCGCAATGTGGCGCTTCGTCAAAGAAACTCCGGAAGGTGAGCTTTTTCATTACTGTACTCACATAAGAGTCGTTTCTTTCATATGTTACGTTTCATTGAAAGTTCTTTACAAATAAAGAATTATAGTATTTACTAAGCTTGTTTATAGATCTAGAATTACCGCTTATGATTTAATAGTCAACGTTAGATGGAAGTTTAAAGCAGTGTCCCTGTTTTCTTAAATTCTTTTAGCGCCTGTTCCAGAAAGACTCCAAATCGTTGAGGGAACAGCTGCCCAGATTGGAGACAGGAACATCATGCACGTGTATAACTATTACTGCGCTGACGCGGGTAGGTGGTTCATAATTTCCAAGCAGATGTTGGGGAGGAATCGTAATATTGCCATGGATGCATTCTATGATTTAAGACTACTCCTATTGTTTTGGGTGGCTGAGTTGCCGGCTTGTCTCTCTCTCTCTCTCTCTCTGTCCTATAATTGCTTCGGTTGAAGGGTGGGTGGGAGTAGATGTTGACAGATGATTGATGGAAAGGTCAAGCCTGAAGGTTCGCTCCGGGCGGGGGTAAGTGGGTGGTATATAGAGAAATTCAGGAAGTGGTGTCCTACCCGATCAAATTACATCATACAATCCCTTCCACTGTTCCAATATATTCACGACAACCCAACAAACTTCGCGGAAGTCTGTGAACTTCAAGGCCATGAAAACCAAATTACTTCCCGTTAGTTTCAAATCTCCAATTTGCCCAAGTGCCATGATCAAATTGGCTCAATTAAAGTTTATCTTTTGTCAACTGCAGACAAGTCGGCCGCAACTGAACAAGCCTTCGAAATCATCAGAACCGGCGGGTTCCCCGGAGGATCTCTACTGAAATCGTGCGATTTCCACGCCAAAAACGAAGATGGGTTCACCCTGCTCCACCAAGCCGTGTACTACAACAACAGGTGCACCGTGGTCGCCATTCCATACTTCGCGGACTGGGGCTTTATCTCAAACCAGAAAGTTGACAACAACGGTCAAGACTTCACCGGAAAGACTGCCAGGGAAATCGCGGAAGAAAGATGCTTGGTAAAAATCCGCGAGCAGCTGGACTTCAATGACAAACTTGAGGAAGGCCTGAGTCCACTTCACCAAGCTGCGAGAGAAGGAGACGAAACCCGTATCGGTCGACTGATAAGCCATAACCCCGCTGGGGTTGATGGTAAGGAGGCTGTAAAGGGGTTAAACCCGCTTCATTTCGCCGCTGCAGCCGGCAACATCGGGGCGGTGGAGAAGCTGGTCGTTGAAGGATCTGCGAATGTCAATCAAGCGAGCAAAGGGGGATCAACGCCGCTATTCCTGGCTTGTCAGTACGACCATCTAGACGTGGTACGATACCTGACACACTGCGGTGCAGATGTGAACCACTGCTCCAAAGAAGAAGGCGAAACCGCCCTCCACGTCGCGGCAAAGCTCGCCTCCCCAGAACTGGTCAAGTTCCTTCTGGACAAAGACGCAGACAGGCAGAAGGAAACGAAGTACGGGGACACTCCTTTGCACTATGCTTCGTTCTTTGGAAACTTCCGCGCTGCTAAAGCACTTTGCTCCCATCGCGCCAACAACGAGATTCTGGATGAACTGCTTAGTGCCAAAAACCTCACCAGCGACCAGGAGCGGGTGTATCTCGTGCGTGGGAAGGAAGAGTTACCACAGGGCGGGCGGAGACAGATGTGGTGCTATGTTCTTGTCGACGCTTGGAAGACGGGGCTGTTTCTAAAACGTGTGCAAGGCGGGTCCTTCACTGTCAACGAGTATGGGAAGATCCTAAAGTACGGCGAAGGGGCCGCGGGACCAAATAAAAAAGTGACTGACTACATCCTGAAGAAATACAAAGCTGTGTACACCACACGAGATGAGACGACATTGCATGTCGCATCAAAGAAAGGCCATCGCGACATCGTGCGCACCTTGCTGCAATGCTATGCGTCGATCAACGACGGCAACGCACACGGCTTAACCGCGCTTCATCTGGCGGCTATGTACGGCCACGTTGACGTCATCAACGTTCTCATTGATGGACAGGCCGACCTACGGGCGGATGACATCGAAAGCAACAGTCCTCTGCGCGTGGCGTATTTCAACGGGCAAGCTGAAGCCTCGTCAAGGCTGGAGGAGGCCATGGAAAGGAGTGGCATTCCGCCGACTGCGAGGGAAAAAGAACTGAAGAAGTTTTAGACAAGAATTAGTTTTAGGTGCGTAAACGCTTTGACAAAGTCATAATATGAAATATTCTGAAAAAACCTTGAAAACCCCATAAGAGCCTTCGAGTTTACCAATTCCCAAAAAAGCGGACATTCGCTAGTGGAAGTCGCTTCGTTAGCGAGATATGCGCCTTTATCGCCCTTCCCCATAAAAGACAAACTGTTGAAGAACACAAACTCAACTTGCTCATGGTAATACTTTTACTGCATGAATAGTAGTGTATACTATATGTGCTCACTATTAAACTAAGGAAGATAGTGCACTGTAGAATTCTTTTGAATTTAGCTTAATCAATCTGTCATGGCAATGACACAACTAACATATTACCAAAACTATTCAGATAGTCTTTGCAATTTCCATCCTTATCATATTAAAAGTTCTTGATGACAAAAATGTCTTCATTCTAAAGATTCTGTTTATGTGTGTAAAACCCTTTTGTTGTAACATGGTAAATTTATTGAATACACAAAAGCACTGCTACAAAAATTGTCATTTTCTAAACATCAACAGGCTTTTAGGTATGATTTTTTGCTAAGTTTGGCTATAGATACTTATCTGTGATTACAAACGTTTAAGGCAAGAAGGTCTATACCAATATTCAACTTTATAACTTTTTCATCCGCCAAAATTATATACCAAACACTGTACATCCTATCTAAATCTCTCTGTTTTGCGTATACAAATTATCTTGTAAACAAAGGCCAGAAATTTAGCTCAGAATATCGTTATGATTATATGGCTTATTTCACAACACTGCCATTGATGAACATATTAGGCACTATATTATGATAATTGCACATTGCGTCTTAATATGTGTGTAGAATTTCCTGACAACTGGTCACACCAATTATTTTACTTCCTTTCTTGTGCTGTCTTCTTAAATTCTTTGAAGCTGAAGAAAACCATGCTTACTGTAAGAATTGTTTTTGCAGTAAGCAACAATTACTCTTTTTACAGTGAGTACATCATTTTAGCAGAGCAGCAATTAATAAGTACTTATTATCTTCTGTTTAATCTTGCTTTGTATTAGACTCTTATATATGTCGAGTGCCTAGCTACTGTACATGTATCTCCATTCAATGTTATCAAGTATTTGTTGAACATTGTTCACTATCTATATGCTTTCACCTTCAATTTTTGATAAAACTTTTTACACTTGATTGTCCTTATTTAAGGTATCACACATTGCTTTTTCTATTATACACATTGTTTTAAGTTCCAATTTCAGAACTTCCCCCTCAAATCAGAAGGGCAAAATTAAGACTATATATTCCACCTCATGGCACCAGATATAGGGTTTCACTATGAAAAGTTTCCCCAACCTTCATTTAGGAAAAGTGTTTGAACAAATTTCCATTGCAAAGTTCATGCAAAAATCCTGAATGATTTAGCTGTTGCATTTTGTGAAAGAAGTAAACATTTGAGCCTACATATTTTCCCCTTCATTGTGTCATCAGGGCACCCTTGGAGAGCTAAATGGTTAAGCCTATACACAGATGGAAAAGTTGCCAACAAGGTTGGTTAACCTTTAGCACACTGAGGTAGCTGTTTGGCTACTAGTTGGTTACCAGGACAGGCAGCAGGGAGAAGGTAAAGGGAAAAACCCCTGACAAAATAGCAGTACCGTTTTCTTCATTACTTGTCTTAACCCTCTCAAAGCCACAGCTGGTTAGGGAACTAGGCTTTATACATGTAAATGGAGTGTAGCAGTGAAATGGTTAATCTTTGGCAAACAGGCTCTGATTTCACTGCTAGGACATCTTCATACAGGATGGAGTTTGGGCCATGCTTTTCAGTATCCCTTTCTGTTACTTTTGTTAACTACCGAAAAGCCACAGCTGGTTATATACTAGGCTTTATAAAAAGATTGTGGTAGTAGAAGGGTTAAAATTCGGATAACAGGCTCTGACTTCACTGTTAGGACTTCATCTTGCTACTGGATGGAGTTTGGATCATGTTTTCAGTATCCCTTGCTGATACTTGTTTTAACCCTCCCATAACCAGAGTTGGTTACAAAACTAGGCTTTGTTTAGTGGCCTGTGGAGTGAAAGGCTTAAGATTCAGCAAACAGGCTCTGACTTCACTGCTAGGACATTTTGATACTGGCTGGAGTTTGGATCATGCTTTTCAGTATCCCCGCTGTCTGTCGGACCTCCACAGGACGCGCCACGCCGATGATGATGAGCTTGCCGTCCTCCAGCCCCGCCATGATGTGGCTGTTGCCGGGGGTTACAAAGATGCAGGAGATCTGCTTGTGGAGGGGCATGCTGGTCAACTTCTTCAGGCTGGTCATGAGGAGGGAGAGAAGAAAAATATAAGTTCTCCTAGTTTATTAATTATGCAAATAATGTTCTGATTAACATTACATGTGTACATTGATCACTTCCAGTCACTCTTCGGTGAATATAACTACCAGTAGCATCTGCTAACTGCAAAAACGAAGACAGACCAAAAACAATTATACCTCCCCCTGAACTGGTAGTCTCTTTCATTGACCTCATGACCTGGGATGTCTGTCAGTTGTCACACAAGGGTAATAAATTACTATTTTGGGGAACTCTGACTTTTACTTCCTGTCACTAGCATAATTCTGATCTTTACATTTTCATACTTGAACATGACTAGCATATGGAAAATATATAATGTGGGAACACAGACAAGCAAACAGACACTCCAAAAACAATACCTCCCATTTCACACAGGCAAAAATGTACTACTTTCTTTAACCCAGCACCTGGAGCAATGACATTACCTGGACATCTCCCAAACAGTGAGCACCCCTTTCTCGTCCCCCGTCACCACATAGTCCATGGAGGTAGCCATGTCCACCAGGGGGTCGGGCAGGCTCTCAGAGGACAGCAGCTTCCCATTGATGGAGTAAAGGTGCATGGAATGGGTACACTGGGAAATACAGAAAAATAGCTAAGGGTTATAACTAGAAAAATAACATTTGGAAAGCAAATGCATAACCTTTGAAGCTTCACATGGTCTAGGATAACAAACTACTGCTCTGTTTACTTACTCAAACACATTGATTATATAATATATATATGGTGATCAGCCCTTCCAACTGCCATTGCTACATGTACATAATGTAAATCCAACACCAGAGGATGTCTGCTACAACACCAATTACCATCATGATGGTAACAGCAGTCTGGTCCAGGTCACTGACCTTATTTGTTTGGAGAAGAGAAAAAAGAAATCTCTAATTGCCATGCTATAATTGGTTGAACTGCTAATTGTGATGGACAGCCAGGACATGCCCCTTACATGTACCTCATTGGTGACCCTGCCCAGCTGTTCCTTGGCATACAGGACGATGTGACCCTCCTCCGACAGGGCCAGTCTGGGCAGGGTGAGTCGGGAGGGGTTGGTACAGGGGGGTCGTAGGGTCCGCATGTAGTGGCCCTTCCGAACGGAGTACATGTTACAGGTGCCGTCCTGGGGAAGTAAACACAGTGAAAAATATTACTACTGAATCAATGTACGGAAGTATTGCTTTGGATGGCTGAGCTGTGGGTTTCTGTATCTGTTGTCCTGGACAGAGTAGGTTCGCAGCACGTGGGTGGGGGGAAGATTGACAGGAAGAAAACAAATTTTTGCAATAGATTTGGATGCTGAATCTGGAACTTGTGATACACTTTTAAGTGTAAAAGACTACAAGATGAACACCAAAACATTTTTCAGAAGAGCTTGGATCTAGAACCAGGGATTCTCTTAAGACTAAAGATTCTTAAACATTACAAGACAACCAAAAAAGTTTCTTGGACAAAAGTTTGCTCCTAGTGCTACTTTACTAGAGTACTAGTCTTCTCAACATGTATATTGAGTGGGTGTGTCATAAGCCACATGTTGAACTGTACCTTGGCAGCTGACACAGCCATGTCCAGTTCTATAGTGATTCCCACAGCTGTCACCTCATCATCATGGCCATACAGGACATGGAGGGGCTTTCCGGATATCCCCTGGGACACACCATTCTGTAGATGCAAAAAAATGTCACTCGAACTATCCTTTCATCATTACTTCTGCAAGTTTGATTTTGTGTGGCTGAGCTGTGGGTTTGTGTGTCTGTTTGTTCACAGCATGAAGATTGACAGGCAGAATGACAGGTCAAAAGGTCAGACACAGGATATGAGGTGAACTTAGAGTAGGTTGACAGCACATGGAGGGGGGAGATTGACAGGCAGAATGACTGGAGATCAAAAGGTCAGACACAGGAAATGTGGTGAACTTGAAGGTCATAAAAACCCAAGATACATGTACATCCCAGAAGTAGGAAATTTCTGATTTCTTGCCACAGTCTGTATTTATTGAACAAGCAAGAAAAAAATTGAGGTAAAATTAGCCTTATGGCACCTTATTTCATGAAGAAGACCTTCCAATAGCCAACTACCTAGAACGTTGTCCATCTTTAGTACTGTCCAGCTTGCAACCTATATCTTATGAAAATGTGGCAGTAGCTCTTCAAGCTTGCATATTTACAAGACTAAGCCTCATCTAAGCTTTGTTGCCATGGCAATGCTAATCCACCACCATAGCCTTGATCTCCCTAAATCCCCTATGCCAACATGACTCACTTTCATGGCTCCAGCTTTGACAGATTTCCCTGCCAGACTCTGCTGGTTTATCTTATTCTGGGGCAATGAAGACCACACTTTAGATCAAGATCATACTACGTAGGTGTACACACTACATTTTAGAATTTATGAGTACATCTTTTCACCAAGAGAATTAATGATAAAAAGCACTCTTATATGCTTGGCACCCTTTATCAATGTATTTTTTAAAAATCTGACAGATTGCTCGATGAATTTTATACATAAAGAACAAAGTTTAAAACATTTTGTGTGCTTTGTTGTCTTTTGATTCATACTTTTACATCTTATTTACATCTTACATCATATTATGAAATCAAGGGTTACACAAATCCAATTTCGGTCACTGTGCCGTCAGTCAGCAATCACCATCTAGTATACACATGTAGAGGGCCTAAGTTTAATTTACAGCTCACACATATTATACATCTAGTAAGCAAGAACCTCAGTACCAAGTAACATCGATCATATTTTAAAATTAACTACTTTATGGTAGTTATATCTAGCTCTTCTGCTTTACCTGGTGCATGATCTGCCAGATCATACAGGTAGTGTCCCTGGAGCCAGATATCAGGTGGTTTCCACAGTTGTCCAGTGCCAGGCATGTCACAATATCTGACAAAACAATGCCAAGCAAAAATTAAACACTTACAGATAAAAACACTGAATGTAGGGTCTGACTTACAAAAGCAAATATTCCAACAAAAACAAAGAAGTCTTTTTTAACTTAATTTCTGTCACAATAGAGTAGAATAAAGCAAACAATAGAGAAATGTGCAAAAATAGGTCCACCTTTTATACATGTAGATAAAGTTGTCATGAATTTATCTATGATATTCATACACAAAACAAAATTCTGCATTTAAATAATTCAAAGTGATAGATTTGAAAATCCTGTCTCATCTTTAGAAATGGTGTTACAGGCGCTAACTTGAAGGTTTTATGCCAATCACATC
This sequence comes from Branchiostoma floridae x Branchiostoma japonicum, assembly GCA_013266295.2. Classification (NCBI taxonomy): domain Eukaryota; kingdom Metazoa; phylum Chordata; class Leptocardii; order Amphioxiformes; family Branchiostomatidae; genus Branchiostoma; species Branchiostoma floridae x Branchiostoma japonicum. The sequence continues at coordinate 9,249,313 of CM023834.1, read as the reverse complement.
CACTAGTAGAGTCTAGTAAATTTTAAGCCCTGTCAAAATCGTTCAAATAAGAAACGACCCTAACCATTATGTCTGGTGACTCTAGCTGTGAACTTGCTCTTGGCCAAGGTCATCACCCGCAGACTGTTATCCCAGTGTCCTCCGCTGAACAGCAGCTTAGCATCATGGGATACCACAAACAGGTCAGAGGTTATAGGATGGCCAGGTGAGAAAGGTCCTGCTGTGCATCTTCTACTTCTGTGATAGTGGGAAAAACGCATTTTGCTGATTAAGAAACATTAACTACAAAAACAAACAATGGAGCTTCACTTCTATTCTATACTAAAATTTGACATAAAAAAAGTATAAAAAAGTCAAGGAGTTTAGCTATAGACCAATCCATATGCAGCACCCACCTCTGTCTAAACATATAAAATTTAATGCAAAATAAAAATATAAAAAATGCATACTATTTGACAGCCATTTTGCAGCCACTCTAGATCTTTCTTTGGTTGAACCACTAATAGCTATTCTCTCATTGGTTGAACTGCTAATCAAGACAGTCAGGATTGGCCTATTGGTGTTACTTTTAAATTAGTAATTCCACACACCTGTGAGCAATTGTTGGGTCCTTCTCAAACGTGAAGTAGTTGGAGATGTTTTTGTCATAAGGCAGCCAGCCATGGATACCAACAACTCCTCGTTCTGAGATGGTCACCTAGAGAAGAGGACAGTATTCAGTTACAGTACATTCAAATGGTGAAAACTGTACTTACTAAACAATATGAAGACTATGATCATTTATGAATTGCAGGCAATATGAATCTATACATGTACATGTATTGGTATTCAAATCAGGAAAAAATAGAATGATATTTGTACACATAGTAAAGATAAGATGTGAGTTATGAAAGTGCAGAAAAAAGTGACAATTATAAAAACGTAGCTATCAGACCACTCAGGCTAGCAGAGAATAAAACATGGAACTGGCAGACTTCAAACAAAAAAGGGACAGAAACTAATTTTGTCAGTTTTTGCATGCATGACCCTCCATACTGTTCTCTCTTCTTCAGCCTAAACTTGTTAAGACATATTATCATCATCATCATCATCATCAAGACAGATTGTGAAACTGTACAATGTGACAAATTGTTATGTACCAGACAACTCTCAATGTTGAGTAGCCTGGGTGCCATACTAGTTAATTCTAGCAGTGGACCAACATCATGGACACATTCATTGTAGGTCTTTGTACAATAATTTTGATCCAATAGAATTTTTAAGCAGGCTGTAACAGAAGCAACCACCGACAAACAGCCTTTTCCATAACAAGACAGCTGAATTTTTCAGAACACAAATCTCAAGATCAGTTTACGATGGTAAAACTTACGGTGTAACCGAACCCTAACTAGACCAGCACCCAAGATACATTGTATATGTTGAGAGCTCATTGCAACAAATTTCAATTACATACATATATAGACAAGTCAGTACATGGGTGAAAATGAAGAAACAGGACTGAAAACATGCTGTAAAGGTTTGCCTGTTTCTGCAGAAGATGTCCTTACCATATCTTCTGACAGGCCTTCATACACAAACCCCTACAGGCACCATCAGAAGGCAAAAAAAGTTTCAGAACTTATATATCCACACAATAAACCTCAATAATTATATAGCATCAGAAATAGGAAAAGACAGGAAGCTACATATACAGTGAAAAGAAAATTTGCATCGATAGGTAAGGAAATTACAGCAAAGATAAAAATAATCCTATTGAAGCCAGTTCATGAAGATAAAAAGCAGATTGAATAAAAAGACTTTCTCTTTCTGGTTTCTATCATTGCCTAGCCTGGAGGCCAGCCTTTTTAGCTTTAGTATGCTCTCTCTGTTGCTTCCCTGCCAAAAAAGACTGGGCACTTTTACCCGTCTGGTAATGATGTCATGTAATGAGCTACTTTAACTGTCATGCACCGGGCGAGGCCTCTGAATTACCCAAAACTGCTGCTCAGGTTTGGCCAATCAGAATGCCTGTTCAAATTCTGGGCAAATATTTGAATGACAGATGGAAAGAATATACATTTATGCAGGTCCAGTCTTTTTGGAAGGGAAGTGACTGAGAGACTGTACTAAAGCTAAAAAGGCTGGCATACAGGCTACAAACATTGCCACCAACGTTGTGACCTAGAGAAAAAGGAACCTGCTGGTTACCATGGCGTCTGGCATGCCGTGATGTATAAAGGACCTGGCCTGACTCCGGGGGACTGAGATGTGCACCAGGGGGTCGTTGTCGTTGGATACCTAATGTGGGAGTAAACAATATTTCATGTCAGTAACTAAGCATAGCAGTTCAGCTTTCAGTTAATCCATAAACCAATCTGTTCTTTAATATACAAAGTATACACTGTACTCAGGGCTTCAAATACCACCTACATGTACATGTGCAGGTCAGTGCAAATAAAATTGGAGGTATTTCTGATGTCTACCTGCACGTAGCCTGCACCAGTCCATGTACTGGGTTTATATATAGATGTACATGTAGGTGTATGTGGATTTTTATTTGCTGCATTGACTGTCACCACCATGAGTACTGTACATGTACGTGATAATTCTATAAAAGAAATAATGGCAATGGTTTCTGAACAGTTTTTAGTATTATCCATAAGTGTAACAGTCACAGAGTCATAAGTCTGACTTGTTTTTTTTCTTGACATTTTTCTGCAGCACAAGAAATTCCTTTAGTTACCTCCACAAAGAATGCCTTGAGTTGTGAGAGGTAGTCAAAGACGTTAAGAGTCAGGTGTTGAGACTTGGAGGCCTTGTGCTTCTCAGCTTCCTCAAATGTCATCCTCCTGGGGTGAGGTTCCTTAAATGGACAAAAGAACGTTGGAATTTAAGTCTTCGATCAGTTCTGTCTTTGAGCAGAGCCATACATGAAGAACACAGTCCTAGTAGGACAGAAACCTTGGTGTGAACAAGCCCTAAGTGGGTGAATTGCATGTGTGAAGTCATCACTTCCTCCCAGCCATCACTTCTTTCCAGCTTGACCTTAAGGTCAATCTGTGGTAACCAAATTCCCCACCCCTTCCTGCCACTCTGCTGCATTCAAATACCTACATGTACAAACACATTGTCAAGTAAACACACCAAAACAATACAGTAACTGTCATAGATGGAGGTAAAATGTAGCTCTATAATATAAGCAACCATATGTAGTGGGCAAAACTACAAACTCACAGCACAGCTTGTACTTATCAATAAGTGCAAAACTTAGTGTGCAATGCCATATAGAAGCTTACCAATTCACACAGTTAAGAGAGGTTTGAAACAGCCCACCTTCAGTAGCTGGCATGGTGTTTGTCCAAAGTTGTTGATCATGCCTTCCACTGCTGCCCTCTCTGTAGGGTTGGTGATGGCATCTAAGTCTACAGCTCCTGGGAAACAAAGGTTGGTTCATCCAAATTCTTAGACACTGATGATGTGGGTATTTTATGACATCTTATTGATAAGCCTGTAACTATGTCCCCTTTGTGAAGTCAATAGACTAAGGAGGTTCTATGGATTTCACAAAAGACTAATTATTGTATCATCTTATACATTCTATATATTTTCTAAATTAAAAAAAAGAAATTTTCATATTGTTTGGTTTGGTTTATATAGCTTATCAAATTTTGATTGTGAAATGGTTGCTTTGTTACCTTCATATGTACAGTAGTAGAAAACATTCAGGGCCTCCTCTGCAGCTGGTCCCTTCTGTTTGTACCCAAAGATCAGGTCGATCCACTCATGGAGGTGGGCAGACACGTGCTCCGATTCCTGCAAGTACATGTAGGAACAGACTGTTTTCAAAATGTCTGAAAAAAGGCTTGAGAGACTAACTTAAAGGATGTTTTAGAACTTTAGATTTAGAATTAGAATCTAACAAAGTATCGGAGGACAACAATTACCAAACCTATGTGTACCTTTTGCATACTGTAGTACTTATAATTAGTCTATCAACTTTGCCATGTGTAGGCTACATTGTTTATAAGCTAGTTCACGGTTTAAAATGTACATGTACATGTGCAGTGTGATGCATTATGGGTAATATGTCAAAGTTCAAGGCCCCTGGCAATGCATAAGGACCAGGAGCCTTCATCTTTGACATACATTGTTACAGTATTACGCACAATGCGCTGCAGAAGCTAGCACACTTCAAACCATGAACCAGCTTATTGACATAAATTTGATTTCTATACATGGTGGACTAACCAGTGCCTTCCTGTGCTTGATGATGAAGTCCTCAGGAGAGTCGGCCCACTTGGGGAGGAGAACGTTGTTCACTGCAGTCTTACATCCCTGCAGTTTCCCAAGATTAAAACCTGGGGCGAAAGAAACAACACACATGCCTTAAGAATTTTTAAAAACCTTATTCCTCAGTCAAGTCAAATGTACATGTACATGTCATGTTTTTTTGTCTGAAAATAGCAAAAAAGTCCCAGTTTACACAATTTGAAGTGGTGCATGCCAACAGTGTGAACAATATTCTTTGGGCATGTGTCTAATGATCACCCATACCAAATTTCAGATCATTTGGCTTTAATATTCGGGCAAAGGGGCCAAAAATGTACTTTTTTGTCTGAAAATAACAAAAAAGCCCTATTTAACACAATTCTAAAGTGGTGTATGTCAAAAGCGCGAATAAATTTCTGTGGGCATGTGTCCAAGGTATCCCTATACCAAATTTTGCGTCATTCGGATGTAGTACCAGGGCTCCAGATCCCAAAATGTACATTTATTACCTGAAAATGACCAAAAAATCCAAATAAAACATTTTTCAAAGCCTGTATCAAAAAAATGAAAAAAAAAAAACGTCTGGGGTTATTAGGTCACTCTGACTCCATGCCAAATTTCAGGTCATTTGGCCAAAAAATGAAGAAATTGAATCCATTTAACGAAATGGCAGGAGAAGAAGGAGAAGGAACACGAGGAAAAACATGCAGCCAATCTCTCATTGGTCGAACTTCTAATCAATTATCCGTTCAACCAATGAGAGAATGGCAATTACTGTTCCACCATGGTCTATTGCTCTATGGGTGTAAGGAAAGACTTGATTGTGAGTAAAAATTGAAGTTTGACCCACGAACCATTGCTGTTCTCCAGGAACTCTGGGAGGTAGAAGAACTCAGGAATGACCTCCTTGACGTCGTTCGGACTGTCCATTAACGACTGCCAGGTGGAGGGGACGGAGTGGAACTGTCTGTCAGCACAGTCAAACCTGGGGGGGGGGAAGTTAGCACTGCTTTTGAGTTTTTTTAATTGTGTTTAACATGTGATGTTTATTCTGAAACAGGTTTGAACTGTAATTTCCAGCATGCAGGACTTACAAAACTGGACTTACCCAAATTTTCAACTGTTCAGCTCCAGTCTTTGTCAAGGAATGAGCGATCCCCTACTTCTTCTTACTCTTTTCTTGACAAAGACTGAACAGCTGAACAGTAAAAAAAATGGGTAAATCCAATTTTTTGTGTTGGAAATTACAGTCCAAACCTCTTTCAGAATGAATCAGTCTACCAATACTGAAGCTTCACGTTGCTGCAAATCTTGAAACTTTAATGGTGGTTTTAATTTTAGCAGTTTTCACAGTGACCTCTCCACTGCAAATTTATGACACTGAAAATATGCATTTTTAATGTATTACTAACAGCACTAAAGCAGTTTCAACTGGAAATCGAAATCCTTGTCCCTCCTGCTGCAAAATAAAACCACTGCAAAAGTAAATGAATTTTACAGTAAACACTAAAACTCACCTTCCACTCTGTAGCTGGATATGTAGTGTAGTGAAGGGCTCCATTCTCAGGAGATAATGCATCACCCCTGCAGCATTAGAGTAGTGCGTACCGTAGTGAAACTTTGCGATGGTCCCAGACGGATCCTCAAAATTCTCGTATTTCTCCCGTACTTCCCTCTCGTTCTTTGGATTGATGACCCCGATGGGCTTGGAAAGGTCGCGGAACACCTTGGGGTCGTCAAAGTCGAGCGTTTCAGAGGTGTAGTCGCACAGGACCCAGGGGAACACGGGATACTGGCTCAGGTCGTTGTACGTCCTGCCTGCGATGGTGTTCAGCTGCATGAGATAGTCGAAGTTGGACATCTCCCGCTGAACCCATTTCTGCAACAAAGGAAACAAATTTAACTGTCGATAAACTCCACTCCTGAGGCTTTGCCAAAATCTCTGAGTGCAACAAAATCTGCAGACTTTCTGAGGCAAGAATATGCCTAGAAATGGTTCAGTTTTGTTCTCAGGAACCCAGATCAATTTGTACTGTAAATTGTTTTAAGATTAATTTAATTTTGCGGATTGAAAACAATCACAGTAACGCAATATAACACAGAGTATATGTCTGCAGTGTGGTGAATTCACAGCAAGAGCTCATCGCAACCCCCCCCCCCCACATAAAACACTGCAGCTAATATTTCATGATGGTTTACAGTAAACCATTTACAGTTTTACCTGCACAAGTCCTGAGGCTCTCAGCAGGTCTGCAGGTGATCTGGACCCATAGTACCGCAGGTTGGGAGGACGCAAGCTTAGGATACGGCTGTACACTTTGTTCCGCAGCTGGAAATATAGGAATTCAATGTCACAATTATTTTGTGGCAAACCATCTCAACAGGGGCAATGAAGAAGTAGCAAGTACACATTTTGTACAGTACATGTAACAGTAAAACTTGATAGTTATCTTTAGTAACACACATTTACCTGAAATCCAATACTGCTGAAGGTACATGTAGCATAAATGACTACCAACACAGGGAAATAAGCTAGTTCACGGTTTGAGGCGTGCATGTGCAGCATGCTGCATTGTGGGTAACATGTCAAAGTTGAAGGCCTCTGGCAATACATATTACCCACAATACATCGCACTGCACATGCACACTTCAAACTGTGAACTACATTTGTAGCTTATTGCCTTTTGGTTGTAAAAGAAGTTCAACATTGTACATTTGCATTTCAGGGAGTCCTTAGCCCTGAAATGAAGACACACAGAGACATACAAACCTTCTTGTCTACAAAGTTTAAGAAGTAGTTGGTTTGGTCCACGAGGAACAGCTCGATGGCCGACCTCCTCAGGTTGTATCTTCTCAGATGCACCTCTCGTAGCTGAGACACCGACCACTTAAAGTCCTGTCCTAATCCTACAAGGGAAGGAAACCAAGGGTTCTGGGTTCTATTCCCATCCAGAATACAATGTCATTCCAGTCATCCTGATACATACAGTACATCACATCTTCCAATGGTCAGTGTTGCTACACTTTTATTACAAAATTTCATTACAATGACAACAAAAATAAACATTGCTAATGATTAATATCATCAATAGTTTATTTTCTGTTTCAATTTATAATATAGAAGATTCAACAAAAAAGAATTCATTGCATACATGTCGGCAGATGTACTGTGCCTGCACGAAGCCCAGTACATGCATAGCATTTCTACAGAAGGTACATGTATCTTTTAACATTGTGTACATGTATTTAAGTACGTGTATTTAAGTACATAACTGTATTTAAGGATGATATTGTGTCTGTTATTTTCAAATATTGTGTTCGAAAAAGATTATCTAACGTTAACGTTAACCAAACATCCAACAGAAACCATGGTTTTGCACAGGCACAGTACATTCTGCCAATATGCTGACTTTCATGAACATAATACTTAATTGAATGCAAGACTTCTACATCTACATGTAAGGAATCAAAAACCTGCCCATGTGGTTCGTTAATACCTTCCTCCTTGTTGGGGCTACAGTCGTAGAAGTAGACGTGTGAGTTGGTGATCTCTAGCCTCCCCTCCAGCACATTCATGATGGTCACCAGGCTGCACTCTGCCTGCAGTTTCTGTTTCTCCTTCTGAGAGGCCTCACTGGGCTGGGTTCTAGACAAGGAAAATAAAGGTGCTTAGCTAGCCTACTTGACTTTTAAAGTCATCTTCATATGTATGTGGCTATGAATTTGATGCAAATTTTGAAAGACTAAGTCTAATTCAAAGTGACTTTTAAAAAATCTATACTTTTTTGGGGGGAAAGAATTTCCAGATGGTTTAAGGTCTAGCATTATGGAATATTCGTTGTTGGAATGATATGATAAAAGAATAGGTTTTCATAGCAATAAGATTATTTCAATGAATTTTCTATGATTTCTCATACATGTGTCATATACTTTTTAAATAGACTGACTGTAATTCAGTTGTCTAAACAGACCAATCACAACATAGAAACTGTAACTCAGTTGTCCCAAAGGACCAATCATTGCACAGTACCTGCAACTCAGTTGTCCAAAAGGGCTACTCAGAACACATGTAGAAACTGTATCTCAGTTGTCTAAAAGGATCAATCACAGCACAGAAACTGTAACTCAGTTATCCAAAAGGACCAATCAGAACATCAAAACTGACATGTTAGTGCTGAGTTCGTTCCAGTCATCATCCCCCAGCTTGTCCTCCTCCATGATCTGGACCAGAGCCTCTTTAGTCACTGCTAGCAGGGGGTCCTTCCCAGGGGTGGATACAGACAGGCCTGGAGATATGGATGGGAGAAAGGATTATTAATTTTTAGATAAACATTCAGAATCCAGTCCTTCATTTTTTATTTCTTGATGTTCTTTGTATTCATTTACAACAACTCATAAGATCAAGACTAGTACATTTTGTACATAGCATGGATAGCCAAGCAGACAGGTTATATGTACCAGACCTGGGATCAAGAGGTTAAGGGTTCTATTCCTGGTATTCTTGGCTAGAGGTTGTGTCTTTGGGCGAGGCACTTTTCATGACTTTTCTCACTCCACTCAGGTGTGAATGGATGCCTGACCTTGGTTCAGCTTGATGGAAGGGCTCACAGATGGACTCTGTCTTCCAATACCATGTCCAATGCAGTGGATTAGCAACCAGATATTCCTAAGGCCTCAAAAAGGAATATAATGGAAATACTTACCCTGGTTATCTCTGAGCATGCTGGCCTCAGTATGACAGTCAAAGTTGTAGTTTGGCATGAGTTTGGGCCGCATTCTGGAGAAGTTTTCCAGTGGACACAGCTTCCAATGCATGGTGTTTGGGTTCCTGTGTAAATACACATTCATGGCTGTTACATCTATATGCTAAGTGTTAGGCTATTGTTTTCTTTCGTTTCTTAGAGAAAACCTGAAAATAACACATTTTGTTGAATGTTACCTTTAAGTTAGTTGCTTTTACTTGATGTTACAAACCTTAAGTTGCAAGCAACAAAGCAAAACTTGGTAAAAATGACTGCTTTCAAAGTGTTAGAGGTAAAAAAAGAAGGTAAAGCCCTGTGACATAATATACATATACAGATGATGTACATGTATCATGACATGGAACACCAACTGATTTACAATTTGTAACATCTACCAACTGTTAAGCAAAACAGAGGCTCCTGTGTCCTCTAAAACACATTACAATATATATACTGCATACCATGTACAATTTTATGTTAAATGTTTTAAAGATATTATCAGACAGTATTGTGAGATTGACAGTCCATTTGTACTGTACATAACAACTTCAGGATAGGAACATTTCCTGCAACGAAGTACACAGGAAAGCAAAACATTTCTCCAACTTGTTGTGCTTCTTCCTTGTTTGTTTTGCTACTCACCAGCCCAGTTTAGAACCTCTTCTTGTGTCAGCTGCAGGGTCCAGGGGTAGTCTGATGGGCATATTTTGGGGCAAAAGTTGAGTTTTAGGGAAATGTACATGCCATGTGAAGTAACCAAGATGGCAAGTCTTTTCAAATTGTCACAAAAACAAAACATCCTGAATTGAGATTTTTTAAAATTTCTGTTTCCTAATTAGGGGTTGTAATTGAATCAAATTTTGCCAAGTAACAGAACTGATTTTGTTATCCTCTTGAAAATTTGCTTTTCACAGAGTTGATAAAGGCATTGAACAGGTTGTCACAATGGTGAATTGTAGGGTTTGAATATGGAATTTCCGACTAGACTGCTGGCAGGGAAGAGTGAAATCAAAATCTTTAATTAGTGGTAAACAAAAGGCATTTATTGCTAATTTAAAAGGAACACTTAACAAGTTAAGTGCCTAATGATTGTCTGAGGAACAGATTTAGGAATGATTATTGCATTTGAGAAATATGTATTTTAGAGAAGGAAATGTGGGATAGGCTTGATTCATTGGAGTACGAAATTGCTGATTGGGCAAGAGGCAGAAGGGCTGACTGGTTCTGGAACAGAGCTGTTGATTGGATGATGAGCTGAGCTGCTTACAGTTCAAGGGAAAGATCTGCTGATTGGAGTAGGAAAAGAGTTTGTGAAAGACCACAGATCTTGATTGGCTGAGGACCAGGGCTGCTGATTAGATATATAAGGACCAGACCTGCTAATTGGTTGAGGACCAGATTTGGTGATTGGTGGAAGACCAGAGCTGCTGATTGGTTGAGGACCAGAGCTGCTGATTGGCATAGGACCAGAGTTGCTGATTGGTTGAGGACCAGAGCTGCTGATTGGTTGAGGGCAAGCTGCTGCTGATTGGCTGAGGGCAAGCTGCTGCTGATTGACTTTTCTACTAATGCAGAGCAGCTGATTGGTTGAGTCAGATTCAATACAATTACACAGAGCTGTTTATTGTACCAGACTTTAATACTGTTCACATACAGAAAAGCTCATACTAGGATAAGGCTTCAAATAAAGAAATACCTGTCAGTCCAAGGACCACGTTCCCCAGTGAAGAATCTCTTGTTGGCTCTCCATTGGGCGAGAGCAGCCGAGTGTTGGTTTCTGAGGCGCTTCAGTACAACCCTGTACCTGGCATGTTCTTCTGCTGCCTTCCTGTTATACACATCTACGATTTGTCTCTGTAAGGAAGCAAAACAATCCATACTACATCATCATCATCATCATTGCTCTTCCTCTATAGAGGTTAAGCAGTAATGAAATTCACCCATCGTGCTGCATTTACACAAATATAAACATCTGAACATTGTACAGATGAAGTGACAAACCCTAAGCTGTATGGCTACATGAGGTAGGAAAAGGGGCCTAATTGTACAACATTGCACAACATCTTTGTGCTCCTAGCTAGTGTGTTTATAACTCCTAGCAGTGGTCAAAGAATCTGCAGATTATAAAGTTAACCCTTTGAGTGCTTGAAGAGTGATGGAAAATAAGCTGGTTCAGTGTCCCAACTGCTCATGTGCAAGGGCAAAAGTGAAGGTAAACAGTTCTTGTCTAGACCATGCTTGATACATGTCCAGACGTGTTTTGTTTATGTCTCACGGGCCTTCAACTTTGACATATTACCCAATGTATCATGAACCAGCTTGAGGTATGGCTTCTGTCAAATACAGGACCTCCATCTTTATGTCCCAACAATAAGCTTTCCTCCTGACGTGAATAACTGTTGACCCACCTCAAACCTGAGCTTGCTCTCCCCCTTCTCCCTGTCCCTGTTGTGTATGTTCATCATCATCCCGTCGTGGCACGCCTTCCAGAAGTGGAACATCTTCGCACCAAAAGCTCCGTAGTGGTCCACCTCATACTGCTGCATTCTGGGTAAGACCTAAAGAACAATTCCCAGAGAACGCAGCATTTCAACTGGATATTTGTCACTGGCAAAACATCCTAAATCACGCTGTTAAAATACTGTACAACACCTCAACTTAAACTTTCTGATCTTTCATATGACTACCCTACAGAGCTGAGGAAAGGTGGTGGATGCACTGTCTGAAACTTCTCAAGCTGAACTTTTTAGTAGTGACTTCTATAGTTTAACCCTTCCATCTGTCCAAGTGTACCTGTTTTCCTATAAAGCCCCTCCACTCCTTAGACTGAGAATATTGCTGGAAGTCCTCGAAGAAGCTGGGGCTGTTTTCCCTGGCGGGGAGGTTGGGGAGGTACTGCTGCATGCCCAGCTCCTCGTAACACTTGTCCAGCAGGGCTCGCACCAGGGGGATCAGGAACGAGTAGGCATCACTGTGGTCTGGGGGAGGGGGGCAAGTTACAGGTGATCTTGGTAAATTACAGGTGATCTTACTGTGTTTCAAGTTCGTGGTTGAAAAACTTCTGTAGTACAGCTGTAGTAATACATTGGTGATGCATATTTTTCCAGTGTCGTGATTTCGTGGTGGAGAGGTTATTGCAAAAATAAAATAAAATCACCAAAATCATTTCAAGACTTACATGATTGTAGATTTCCTTTGACCCATCACTGGAGTCATACTTCCATATAAGGGCATGTGAAATGATTTGGTCAGCCATCTTTGAAAAATTATGTTTGCTACATACATTTGAGACAATTTCTTTGTTTTGGTTTAAAAGTTCAAACTTTGATCATTATCACAACATTAGCCTTTAATACATTTAACATTTATACAAAAGAGCAAAAGAACAATTAGCGAGAAGTAGCCAATAGTAAGCTAGTTCACAATCTTAAGTGTCCATGTGCAGTGTAATGTGTACATGTGTAAGTAATATGTCAAAGTTAAAGGCCACTGGCAATACATAAAGAATGGCCAACAACCTTGAACTTTGACATATTACCCACAATGCACTACACTGTACATGCACACTTCTGTGAACTAGTTTATACAATGAGAATTATTGTGATCTAATCCTTTCAAAGAAGAACCTTGCAGCCATAACACTCACTTTCTATAGACTTGATCATGGCCTGGTCCAGAGCCCCCAGGATATAGCAGGCTTCCTCAGTGGAGTGCAGAGGGCGGGAATGTAGCAGTGTGTGCAGCTTGGCTGAGGCTGTGGCACAGACCTAACCACACATGACACAAACAAGCTTCAAAATCTTTCATCCAGTAACCAGCTTCTATGTGTTGTTGTACTTTTTTTATGTTTTTGGTGCCGTTTGTGGGTGGGTGGGCAATTGTCTCACTCAATAAACCAGCAGAGTTGTACTTGGCGTTGACATCTTTAATAATGCGTCCTTGAAGTGTACATGTCAGGATTACACTCCTAGATGTCAGGCCTAGTGAAACTTAACTAGGCAGAGCGAGCTAACTATAGGGTGAACAGTAGTTACAACAATCCGTGAGATAGGGTGCTCAGTGAACGAAAAATATATAGCTAAAATAACGGACAGACTAATTAGTTCGTTCTCTGCCCCAGAAGACTAAGCTTCACAAGCGCATACAAAGCTGTGAGCGGCATTTAACGCCGTAAGGACTTCGGAGCTAAAAAAAAAAAAAAAAAAAGGGGCTGTGGCACGCAGGCCATGCATCTACCCCAGTATTAACAATAGATTAAAAGTAACGTTATACAATCAGATTGTTAGAAACTGGTGGACTCTAAATCTAGTCCTGATAATAAAAGTAAGAAAATTAGTTACGGTACACAAAGATAAAACATGCCACTCTGGGCGTTCTAATACACATATAAAAGGGTCCGCTAAGAAAGGCAAAAGGTGACATAAAGGAGAACTGGATTCTTTCTCGAACTCCTTTGGACAATTATGATACTCTAGGTCGCTACGGCGACGGCCGTCTGAACAGGGTTTTCAAACAATCTCGGCCAGAGTCTCAGGACTTGTCAATGATACAAAATGAAACAAGGTACAGCTAATCTAACGTGTAGCTAGGTGAACTAAGTAAGTGCAAAGGTGCACACAAAATTGGAAGTTAACGCAACTGAACATAAATAACTACAGTCTGTTGTGGGGATGGCGGTGGTGTCTGCAGCACTGCGTGACAAACTGTAGAATGAAGTGAGTCTGTACATGTCCCGACACGCTCTCGACTGTGTCACGTGTGGACGACTTGTGCGGTCTCGCGAGAGTTCTCGTGGCCAATTCTCTCATATGGTAACAACCATCTGAACATGAGTGTTTGTAGGTGTGTTTGTTTGTAAACAGCATGACTTGAGAAGGAACTGTATGATATTCGGTATGTAGGTAGGTGTGGGCAAAGCGAAGGTCAAGTTTGATCATAAACCTCCTATTGACTTTCTATTGTACTGCAGCAGAATGTCTGATTTTCGTTATCTCATATTGGGGACACACAATGTACTATGGTCATGATTTTTCAATGGTAGATAAACACGTAGCTCTCGGTCTTGCAAAAAAGTGGAATAGGTTTGGTCCCCTATCACCTTTTTTTGGAACTGCAGAAGTTGCAAATTTCAAACGTTTAGAACATACGTCGTTATTGTCTTGTCCTGCAAATCCCAGCAGCAGTCTGATGCCGATCTGCGCCATGTCCTCCCACTCACTATCCCCGGGGATGGGCTCCCACACCGCCAGGGTGTCCAGCAGACCCATCACTCCTTCTACCATCTGGAACAGACAAACAGCGTAAAGTCAGCTACTTCCAGGTACAGAAGTATTGTTTTGGGTGGCTGAGCTATGGGTTTGTGTGTCACTTTGCCCAGACAGAGTAGGTTGACAGCACGTGCATGGGACAAGATTGACAGGTAGAATGACAGAAGCTCAAAGTCAGGCAGAGGAAATGGGGTGAATGTGAAGGTTTCTGAATCTGACCGGTAGCCAGTAGGAATATGGTCTGTGATTGGACATGGGAGGATTTGTTTGTAATCTGTCAAAACAAGACAATATTGCGAAAGAGGAATCATTCATCATCTGTTCATTTATTCACTCATTCATTCATTCCTTGTTTATGGTGTAGTTAAACGTGCCTACCCACCTTCTCACTCCATGCATCTGCTCCCATCTCACTGTGGTTTATCAGGAAGTCCTGCACCAGCTTCATAAGCTCCATGGCATTCTCTAGGTAGGAATAGCTGGCTGGTCCTGTAGATCGCAAAACAAAAAACATGCATACTATTAGGTAATTGTTGAAGGTTGGCAGTTAGACTGTAGGTCTTTTGATCAACCTGCACCATAGCATATACCCCTACTCTTTTGGTAAACTGTTGTGGCTATATTGTCATCAACCCCAGGACTTACGCTTATCAAAGGACTGCAATCCCTACCAGTAGGATACATACTTTGTAGAGTTCAGAAGTCTGATACTATAAATATATTTACTTTTGCAGTGGATTTATTTGATGGAGGAAGGGAACAGGAGTTTTTCAGTGTTCTGAATGCACAGTTGAAACAATTCAGTAGTACAGTTAGTATTAGTAATACATTGGAAATACATATTTGCAGTGTTAGGAATTTGCCATGGAGAGGTCAACACGAAAATACTAGTAAAATCACTGACCCAGAGAAAGTTGAAGATTTACAATAAGTAGACAAGGATTCAAACCTTAGAATCAAGAAGCAAGAATGCCAACTACTAGACTACTACATGTACATGTAGTACATGTTAAAAACTGTACCTCAGTCTATATCATCCGGCATGGTATTACTGCAAGACTAGTGAACAAAGCACTGTATACATGTACAACAAGACATTATCTGGTCGACTACACACAGTGCTACCCCAAGTCATAGGCTTGAGATGTAGACAAGGCTGAGACTAACATGCCCAAATAGAGAGACGTTAAGTGACAAAAGCACAATGGAAGAAAGCCACTGACCACCTAGCCTGCAACACATATGGGACTGATGTGGAGTCAATAGAAAGAGAAACAGCAGCAATATCATCTCAATCCTAATATCCATTCATTATGTGCATAGTCCAGTGGTTAGTGACCCTGCCATGAGACCAAGAGGTTGTGAGTTTGAATCCTCACTCACCACCACCATACCATAAAGATGCCATGGAGGCAAGAATTATTCCTACCCCTGAGCCTTTTTCTAAGGCGACGTGTATTGGAACGACCCATCTGACCTCCCCACCATCCTGATCCTGCTAAAAAAGGAAGTTTGGCACATCTGTTTGTTTCTTCCCAAAGGCCAACACTGATTTGAACATAGATTCAATAATTCTTTAACCTGTCAACAACCCTAACCACAAGACCACCTTGCCACCTTAGCCCAACACCCTACACCCTACCCCATAACAATTAGTACAATCCAGAAGAGACTTGTTCTAAAGCAGCTAGCCCACCAATCATGACAAAAGTCCCAAGGATGCAAAGAACACATCAATTACAATGAAAAAGTCACTACAGTTAACCTTGTTTAACAACATCTTTGAAACGATGATATTTCTTGCTACAAAGATTGCAGAGGTAGTCAACCCACCTTGAGATCTACAAGCAAAACTCTTCAACAACTGTCCCTGTTTCTAATAGCAGAAGGCTACCATATGGTACAGTGGACACTACGGACTATATTCAAATCTAAAACTGCAGGGATCACCAAGCCATTTTTTTTTGCACACAACAAATGTTCCGTGAGGCATTACATTTATCAAGACTTACCAGCTTCCTTGACATCAGATATGGAAGCCTGCAGTCCCAGCTCCAATAGTTGCCTCTTCAGTTCATAAGGACGGTGGATCAACTCATGGGTCTCCGCACACTTGTCCAGACATGTGAACACTTGGGCTTTCTCCTGGACAGAAAAATTATTCCAGATTCATATTTTGTTATTGGAACATTGCCACAATTAGAAGTGTAAAAATGCACTTTTGAGGAAAATTGTACTTATATATACAGTTATGAGATACAACGTATGTTAAAAAATTTCAGAAATGATATTTCTGTAGCAGGGGGTCTCAAAAAGCAAAATTCTCTGCAAGTGCATCATTACCCTAAAGCAGTTGCACAGAAAAATTTTCTAACTAGTTGTAACTGTAAAATACATCAACTTGAGCTTAACAATGAAAATACATGTATCATGTATAGTGTATATATAGACTGTCAAAATGCAAGCTAAATTTACAGGTGTGAATGAAAATTGGGCTATGCATATAGGTTTTAAATACTTACATGTTGAATAAACTTACACTTTATAGAGTAAGGATTATGCCAAACCTTCCACGCCTTATTGTCAGATCCGTCCATGCCTCTCCACAGGAGGGAGAAGATAGCATTCAGGACGACATCACACAACTCCTCCTGCATCTCATCTTCTGTCAGAACAACTGAGTTGGCACTGTCTACACATGGACAAGACACATACAACTGAGTTGGCACTGTCTACACATGGACAAGACACATACAACCGAGTTGGCACTGTCTACACATGGACAAGACACATACAACTGAGTTGGCACTGTCTACACATGGACAAGACACATATATACAACTGAGTTAGCACTGTCTACACATGGACAAGACACATGAAACTGAGTTGGCATTGTCTGCACATACATGTACAAGACACATACTACTGAGTTGGCACTGTCTACACATACAAGACACATACAACTGAGTTGGCACTGTCTACACATGTACAAGACACATACAACTGAGTTGGCACTGTCTACACATGGACAAGACACATACAACCGAGTTGGCACTGTCTACACATGTACAAGACACATAATTTCATAAAGCTGAGTTGGCACCGTACGCGTCTATACAAGACACATGCACAAGACACATGAAACTGAGTAGGCACTATTTGCACAATTATGGATAAACACAATTACAACACACAAGGTGGATTCTACACATCCTCTTGGAACCCAAAACATAATTTCAGAGTACTTTTTTAATGATATTAAACAGTGTATCATCAACGACCTACCTGCTACACTAACCCTACTAGGACTTGAAGGAACGCCTATCGTCCATTGGCTAGCATCACTTGATGTAACACCACTGTCTGCAAAACTCGCTGTGCTCTGATTGCACGATATATTCCCCCCGGTCGACCAGCCCTCCATGTTCGGCGATTCCAACAAATCCAACGAAAACTGACTCTCAGATCTGCTTGCGTTTTCGCTATCGTCAAACTGGTTGGTGAGTCTGTCCATGCCGTTGTTATTGGATTCGTCCTCAGTTCCTGTAAAGCCAGTTACATTGGACACATCGGATATACTGATACCACTGGTGCTTGAGGATAGATTCGTTGATGACACGTTCGGAGATAAGTGACTCATGGAGGAAGGGAATGCATCTACGGGCGAAGGTAGGGGGGAACTCGGAAACGATTCTGGCAAGAAGCTTTCCTCCCTCCAGGGAGACCCAGTGGGAGTTATGGGGATTCCGTTTCCGCTTGAGTTGCCTGGGAGTTGGAGGAAGTCCAGTTCTTTTGTTGGGGAATCTTTGGATGATGGGTCGAGGTCAAGGGTTAGGGGTCGTGTTTGTGGGGTGGGGTCTGCGAGGGCATCCTTTACGAGGAATTTGACAAGGGTCTCCTGCCAACCAATCTGCTTGGCACACAGGGAAGGGGCACTGGCTCTGGTGTACAGCACTTGTAGAAGCTGGGGACAAAATAAGAGTAAAATTTGATAGTTGACAATTGATCTGATGCCCAAAGCAATGTGTGTTTGTGTGCATGTGTTTGTGTGTGTGTGTGTGTGTGTGTGTGTGTGTGTGTGTGTGTGTGTGTGTGTGTGTGTGTGTGTGTGTGAGTGTGTGTGTGAGAAAATGCCCCCAAACGTCATCATTGAACATTCTGTAAAAACTTGCAATGGTTTTATTTTCGCAAATTTCATAGCGGCTTCTTCACCCTATGACACTGGAAATATGCATTACTAACTGTACTACAGAATTCTTTGACACACTGAGAAAACCTCCCTTCTTCAATCACAAAATTCAGCCCTCACACAAATAAATGAATTTACAGTATTTGTAAGTAAACCAGTACCTCTCTTGCAGCCTCCAATTTGATGGTAGTATCTGTCTTGTGCAACAGTTGAAAGATGGACAGCATGGCATTGTACCCACCAACAGACTCTACAATAGAAAAAAAAAATTTTGGTAAAAAAGGAGGTCAAAAGGTCAGATACAGGAAATGCGGTGAACATCAAGGTTTCAGAATCTGGTTAGGAGCCAGCAAGAATAGAGGTCCTCATGGGGGGAATTCAGGAAGACAAGGATTCAATAGTTCCCAGTAGTCTGAAATCTCTGATTTCTTGTTAAATGTGCATTTTGAAACTTAAATGAAAGTTCCTACCATTTGCTAGCACTACATCCAGCAGGCTTCTTGTCACGTCACTGGACAGCACCACATTTCTCATGTACATCGTCAGCCCGGCAAAGGCCTCGTAATCCGGTCTCAGCAGCCGCAGACGCAGCTTACTGGCCTCGTAGACTTTGTCAAACTTCAGCAGTTGAGAAAATACCTGAAGAAGAAAATATCATTACTTCATCCTTCAGCAATTCTACATTTTCTGAAGTCAATACAAGATGTTTTCCACATTACTTCACAATTCATTCCCACTTCCTTTTCCCTGTTATTTTACAATATTGTATTGAACAGACAAAATAGCTGCCTTAAGACACACTACGAATGTAATTCAATTTGTTGGTTCTCAGACATTTTTGTGTGAAATCTTAGAAAGATGACACCAAGAATACAAAAGGCTGGGAGGAAAACTTGCACTGGTTCATTTCCTGAAACTGTGTACATCAAGGTACAGACTTTCCCCTCAGACTCTGTTTTCATGTTCATATTCCAATCTAGTTTTATCTTTCTATTAAACTAAGAACCAGGAAATTTAACTAGCATGTCTTATGTTATAACATAAACTTTAGACACATATCAAAGTGATGACTGGTTAAAAACATTCTCCTTACGTTGCAAACTCTCTTTTTTCTTACTCATAAGTGCTACTCACCAGTAAGTGCTCTTGAAATCCCAAAGCATTTAACCTTCTCCCTGCTGCTTAACCAATAGAAAATTGCTATCCAAATAGTTGGTTCAGAAGTAATTGTGGTCACCACCTTACAAACTCTCTTCCTGACGGTGTCTGTGTACTGTTCCTGTACCAGCAGGGCGTACAGTAGCTCAGCTCCCTTAGGTTCATACAGCAGGAGGTACAGCTGGTCCCTGCCTGGGCCCTCCAGTAGGGAGATTAACATGTCTAGTACCTCACACAGCTGAGGGACATATAAACATATTGGTTATTGGTATTATAAATGAGCTCCAATGGAAAGATGTCAGAAAACTGTGGTCCTGTTGTAGGAGCTATGTATTTACATGAGTAACATTGACATACATGTATTAGAGATAAAAGATGGTGGATGTCAACCAAACTATAGTAAACTCCAGTCTGTTGTTCAGTTGCAGTGGTTGACAAGTATGAGGGACAAATATAATACACACTTATGATACAATACAGATATCAGATTCACCTGTATTAGCAGTGTCTGTATTAACAGTGTTAAAATGTTAAGCTTGAAGCTTTCCAACACATGCAATTTTCAATAGCTGCTTCAGAAAAATGGAAACATTCACTACCTAAGTGGACCATCATCATTTGATCCCTCAACTTAGTGATCCTGAAATGGGATTTCAAATCTCCACTAAAATGCAGGATAAGACATGTTAACAAGAAATAAAATGGCTATATATACATCTCTGTACTGTTCAAATGTTCTCATTTCATAAAGTACGTGTTTAGAAATCACCAACTAATAACAGCCATGGGTTCAGCACCAATGACAGATCCATACTTGCTATGACCATCTGTTTTATTCTCCTTGGTTAGCTTCTCTGCTCCATTCTAATCTTATTTTTACCACTTCTGTGTCAGACTGTAAGTTTTGTGCCAGACTGTAAGTTTTGGGCTCCCTCCAGCTGTAAGATTCTATTTGTCTGCTGAGTTTGACAAGGCAAGTTTTGCAATGAGTGTCAAAGACACATGTATTCTAGGGAGACCAGGGGTATTCTCTCAATCCTATAAAATACTGTTAACACATTTACTTTCACAGTGGTTTCATTTCGCAGTAGAAGAAGAAAAGAAGCTTTTGTGTTGTTGAAGTTTGCGGTTGAAATAATTCTGTAGTACTTTAGAACTATACAACATATAATGTTATGGTTTCGCAGTAAGGGTAAACCATGAAAATAAAACCGTGAAATTTTCTGCATTCAACTTTTACAGTACTATTTCTTCAATATTTTGGAGCAAATTTCAAATTGTTTCATCTTAGATTTAGGAAATGTTATGGCTCTGATGAAGGACGCTGGAGAGAGAGGCCTGTGTCATCCAAACATCCCGAAACTCAGAGCATTGCCCCCTACCGACCTGACACTCGTCGTGCAGGGCACAGATGTAACTGACAATGGCCGACATCTCCTCCTGGTTGATGCCCTTTGACACGTAGTACTTCACCAGCCCTAGGAGCGAGGCTCGGATTGTCTTCACATCATCCTCTGTCAAACCCTCCACTGAGCTTCTGTATAGGGATATTGAAACACAAAAAAGCATATTTAATGATACTAGTGTATGTAACATAATTCAGCCAGGTCACATATATATCCACTAATCCTGCAGCCTTAAAAAATGTATGGAACGAGATCTTTTAGGTTTGATCTACTCTTTTCGACAAATGCGTTGGGATCTTTGATGTGCTCAAGGTGTGGCCCTCCTAAAACAGGACCTCTATATTTACATCCCAAAGCTACTCATCTTTGCTTGAGTCGAGGTGAGGAAATAGGTGTACAGTGCCTTTCCCAAGGACACAACACTGGGACCCACTAGGGATTTGAATCTAGAACCTTAAGGTTCTAAGTCAACAACCCTCACCAACAGACCACCTTTAAAGAATGTTTCTTCAGCAAACTGAAATAGTTCAAGAAGTCCATTGATTTACCCATAGAATGTTCTGCAGATGTCCAGCATGAAGTGCACCCCATACTTCTTTCTAAACCACTTCCTCTGGTCCTTAATAATGGTGGACAGGTACTGGATGTGGCCTGCGAGAAAAAAACATGCAACAACACACAGTCCTGTCTGATAAAAGACAGATCCTGACTGTCCATCACAGTTAGCTGTTCAACCGATGAGAGAATGGCAATTAGCAGTTCCACCAATGAGAGAGTGGTTGCATATCCATAAAATATTTGCATTATAAATATATAGCAGCAAATTAGAGACAGGAAATGAAATAGCCTTTTCTGTGACCTTTGACTTAACTTCCTCTAAGTGTCCTCAATGTGCCTAGCCTGAGGAAATAACTAGTATGGAAACACAAGCAAACACACAGACACCCCGAAAACAAAACCTTCCTACACAGAGATAATAAACTAATATTACACATTGTTTTGTTTAGGCATAACACACCAGTTCTGACATTGGTACAGTAGCCTAGACTTACCTATTCTGACAGGGAATTCACTCCTACTCCATATTCTGAATTCAAACAGGATGTATTTGTAGCAGGCCTGTAGTAGGTCTGGGTAGGAGGAGGCCACCATCTCCACAAACAGCTGAATGGCCATAAGGACATGTACGTCTATCAGCTCTGGTTTAACCTGGGGAGGGAGGAAAGCAAGAAACAGTCAAACACAGGAAGTACATGTAGAAGGGAATAGGCCGACACTGAGACTGTCAATCACAATTAGCAGTTCAACCAATGATAGCATACTAGCATTTTTTAATGTCAACAAGTTGTGCAAGGTTTTTACTTCAACAGTTCTGCTACATAATGCAACCCAACATCACAAGGTGTCAGCTGTAGCACCAGTTACCATGGTGACAGCCTCTAGTGTACATCATTGACCTTATTTGTTTGGAAGAGGAAGAAGAAATGGAGCAGAAACAATGTTTTTCTGCTGCGAAGGTAAACATAATAAGATGAATTCCAGGCAACTCTTAGGCAGCCTGCATCTCTAAATTCTACTTCTCCCATCCATGCACCTTTTGCAGCAGTGCCCCGACTGTGGTCACCCCTCCGGACTGCAGTAGTTCCTCCTGGTTGTGAACCTGTCCATGTAGCATCAGTCTCAGCAGGGTCAGGAACGCAGACACAGGGTTCTGCTCCAACTGGGCATCTGTGACATTAATACAACGTGATTTCCCAGGTTAGGCCACCTCATAACTACAGACTACCCTTTGAAGTTAACATTTTTTAGACTAGCAAACATTTTATCATTTAAAGGTGCCTGGGACAATTATAATTGTGTGAAAATAAATAAATATATGTGCTATATGCTATAGATCTCTGTCAAAATCAAATTCCTCCAAACTACATGTAGTTTTAGATATTTTACTTTTTACACATCAAGAAATATTTAATCTTAGGCCTGCTTCTTAAAATAACACAATTTCTTAACACTTAAAGGTTTACTCAACTTACCTGAGGTTGCCTTCTGTGGTACCATCACCCAATCATCAACATCCTGGGCATCTGCCATGGTGACACCTACAGTATCTGTGCTCCCATTGGCTGGTTCATGAGATACTCCTCTCATCTGATTGGCTGCTGATTTAATCTGCTCCAAGACTGGAAACAGCACCTGGATCCCTCCTATACACTTGATGGAAGCCTGATAGATTAAAAACGGAAAAATGGAAATCTTAAAAGATGAAACATTGAACAGAAGTTTTTATCCAGTTCTATCTTTGATTTACATCAAAATGATAATCATCATGGTAAGTCTGGTAGACTTTCTACCTGTTTCCTTGTAGTCTTTTAATGCTTTTTCTTTGCAAGTTATTGTGAAATAAAGAAGAAAATAATTTTTTCCTGTTTACAGCAGGGGTTAGTCAGACAAGGGTAAGGATGTTGAACAGTCCCACCTTTAGATCCCAGGTGGTACACTGGTGTCCTGTTAGTCTCCCATCCAGTCCATTTCCAGAGAGGTCAATACAAACATAGTCTTTACATGCCTAGGAAAAACATTCACACAAAAGCTGTTACCCAGATGCAAACTTAACATAATACACTGTAATTCTATTCTTTTTAGATAGAACAAATAACATGTTTACATACAGCTTGTTTCTGATCCCAAACATCAAACATCTAACAGTAAATATTACTTCACAAGAAATGAAAAAAATTGACAATTTTACACATATTTTACACAATATTAGTATGTATATAATATGATAATATTATCCATAAAGAACTGGACGTGTATTTTGATTTTCATATGTGCATCCTCTATGTTTTTACTCTTACCTTTGCTGTATAGTACAGAACCAGTTTGTCTGCCAGTTGAGTTATGTCTGCATCTTCATGATGAAACAAGGCTAGATTGTTTGGACCTGCAAAACAACATTAACAGCAACATCTTAATCTCTCAAATCTGTGCCATTGTCACACAATATCTACCCTATTCTATTTATAGCGGACAGGGACATCATTTATAATGAACTAAAAGTATGATGATTCAAAATGCACACGAGACATTGTCTACATTAAATGTTTGCATCTGAAATAATCATACGCTTCCTTTTTTTTAACTGTGTTGCTCAATGCAAAGGCAATAGTTGACCACTTTAAGGCACTGAGCTACATGTAGGTTCGGTTGTGTGACTAAGCCAGAAGATGGCAGTGCATGTTTGTTTCGAAAGCTCGTGTACCTACCTAGGTACAAGGGTGTGTATTGATTAGACAGCTATGAAAATACAACAAACAGATCAACAACAAAACAAATACATATCCTTACCAGCCATGAAGAGCCCTTTAATCTGTGAAGGCTGCAGAGCATCATAGAACACACAAACAGACCCTAACTGCCCCTGTAGGGAGGTAGGGAAACCCCACAGACTGTCCTGGCTCCCTGCTTCTATACTGGACACTGAGGGGTTCTGGGATTGGGAGGAGGGCACCAGGGACACCGGGAAGGAGAAGGGGAGGGAGGGACCCCGGGAAGGAGCTGTGTTGGAGTTCAAAGGTTTCTGCTGGGAGTTGGTCCGCTGGGTTGAAGAGCCGATTCGGCAACAAGTGAACGGCTGAAAGAGAAAATACTCAATCATAAGCCTCTGGGAGCTTCATGCATCAAAACTCTATACATTAAAGAACCCAACAAACTTATCAAAAAGGATGACCAACATATAGAGCGGTTGACTAAATTCTTGGCTCATGCCTTCTCTACAATCACTTGATAACCAATGACCAATGTTATGCTCACAAAACATTCCTGCTGTTAAATTTTTTATGAAATAGTCATAAGGAAAAGTTCATTTCATGTATCAAGAGTTAATATTAATGACAACAACAATGAAGTTTATTGCATATTCATGTCCAGCAGGGTCTAAATGCATTAAGTTGAATTTCAAGAGTATGATAAGAAAACTATGCTATGCTTAAAGTTTATCTTTAAGTTAATAAATCATTCAATTAAAACATCATTCAATAAAACGTTACCTCGGAGGTGGAAGGGAACTTGAGCTGTGCATTTATCCTCAGCTGTCCATCCACAAACACAGACAGCTGGCTCTGGGTGAAAGGTCGCCGGGAGCCTGCATGGACCACATCTACACAGTGCTGTGGAAGACGAAGAACAATTTGAACGGACACTTTTCTTAAACTTTCTAATCCAGGCTTTATGTATATTGTAGATTATTTGGGATATTTCATATACTGTATCTGTTTTCATGTAACAGTTTGTGGCAAATTCCAGTGTGTATACCAAGTTTGTTAAGTAATTTGCATATTCATTACATCTCCTATGAGCACCCACGATGCATGGAACCAATAGACCAATCAGACTTACTAATTCAACCAATGAGGGAATGGGTAAATAGTGGTTTGACCAATGAGAGAGTGGCTGCATGATTCAAAATGACAACCTTACATAAGCCAGCTGAAAATAAACCTTCGGTGTTTCTAAATTCAACTTCCTTAATTGTATACCAACTATTTAAGTGCAACATGCAGTACTTAACCCTTTCCCTGCTGCCTGACCTTGTAACCAACACAAATTTGGTGCCAAAATGGCTATCTTAGCATACTGAACATTAATATCTGCTATGTTTACCCAATTGGAGTCAGTGAAGTAGATCCTATCCACTTGTGCAGTCAGGTAGTCCTTCTTGTAGCACACAGCGATCACCAGGCTGCCTTCATTAGTGAAGAAACCTTCAAATCCAGTACCGTTCTCTGTGCAGAAACTAGAAGGAACAGTGTAAGTTGTTTCACAGTTAGAAATGTGCAAGGGCAGTACTAGTGTGATGCATCATGGGTAATATGGGTAAGTTCAAGGCACCTGAGACGTACACAAAACACCCCTAGACATTTATCAAGCATGTTCTAGACAAGAACTGTTTACAAGTTAGGGACCTTCACCTTTGACCTTGTGCATGCACAGTTCAAACCATGAAACGGCTTATGGTTATATGCATGTATGTATGTATGTATATGAATGTAACTATGTAATACTATGTAATATGTATAGGTACTATGTAGGTGTGGATGGATGGATGGATGGATGGATGGATGGATGGATGGATGGATGGTAGGAAGGCATGCAGGAGTACGTACCTGTACAACTGTCTCCTCTGCTTGCCCCCACTCAGATCCAGCTCTTCTCTAATATCAGGAGAGTCCATGCGCACCCAGGCATGTAAAGAGAACCCACTGCCAGGCCACTTGTTGATGCAAGGTACAGTAATACCCTGAAATACGGTTCATGAAAACTGTTAGGCTTGTGGTGGTGTACCATCTAGCTCTATATCATTTTAAAAGTCTCGGAGTAAGTTCGCTATTTGCTAGTTTGTGAATATTTGAATGCTGACCAAAAAAATGGCACCATTCTTCATTTGGCTAACCTTAAATTGCATCCTGAAAAAGACTTGAGGACAGGACACTTACACTTGTCCTATGCTGTAGGTCAAAGTAGTGCAGAGCTTCTCGGTTGGTCTCCTTTCTTGCCATTGCACACATGGCCTGGATTACCTCTTGAGTGTACGACATCTGAAAACAAGACATTGGAGATTTCAGACTTCCGGGAAGTATGTTTGGCTTTCAGGACTTTCAACTTCACAGACCTCCAGGAAGTGTTTTGGGTTTTCGTGAATGTATTCAATGTAGACAAGCAGAGATACAAACCACAACTCAGCCACCCAAAACAATTCTTCTATAATTTTAGTATTCCATAGTATTCTTTATTCGTATACCCGGAAGTTAAAAAAAAACAAATTTGACTTGCAGCCTTATAATGGATCAAAGAAGCGTTCGTTACAAATATGTTCTACTCCTAGCCTAACAAATTGCCTCTAGTGTTAAAATTTCATGATAATATACATCATGATAATATGTATTTTGTGTATCTTTGACAAACCTGTTCCCCGTTGACAGTGTCCCTCATGAGCATGATGAGATGTTTCAGTTCCATGGGTGCGATGGAATGGCTCCCCAGACACTCCAGTAAACTCAACAGGTGCACTGGGAACAAATTTGGTCAGTGTTAGGATATTTCATTGGAAAATTCATGTACACATACACACAAGAAGATTTAAAAAAATGTGTGACCCTGGGAAAGATGTCACATACATGTACATGTGCGTGTGGGAACGAAATGAGTTTATAACTTACTTATGGCCTCCTTGTTGACTCTTCTTTCTTGTGCTAACACAGTCAGGATCCCTGAAATGACTCCATCTCTGCAAAATTTAAAAACAAACTGAATGTTGATAAAATTATGTTGCATCATACGAATACTTGATAATGCTAAGAAAGACACAGAAAGTCTAATCAAATAAATGGAGCAGTCAGAATATCGAGGATAAAAATTCAGTACCTGCAGCAGTGGGCCTTGTTCTCAAAACTGGAGCCGCAGACTTTCCTCAAACTGTCAGTCAGCCATATTTGGAGGTCATGTGACTGGAGCTCAGGCACCCATTGGATGAGGAGTGCAGCAGCCTTGGTGTTGTGTATATGCTGGGGTGTGCCAGGTTTGAACTCCCCTTCAACCATCTAAGGACAGTACAACGTCAGTAAAATGAGCACGTCGGCAGAACGTACTACGCCTGCGCAAAACCCGTAATGTATTGTGCATAGCACAGAACCCTCATTTAAGATTGTATTTGCGTATTTAAGGATGGCATCCTATCTATAGTTTTGAAATGTTGAGTTGGAGAAGATATCGTCTGCAAAATGCAAAATTCTGATGCAAGGACAGAGAAAAGGAAAAAAACTCTTACCATGCCAAGAAACTGGTGTAGTAGCTTCTCTGTCGGCTGACCAAACTTTCTTAGATGCTCCAGTAGCTCATCATACCCGATAAACTCCTTAAATGTTTCCTGTGAAGATTAAGATCATATTAAAAAGGCATGCATTAGACTCTAACCAAATTCAAAGCAAAAGTTTAAGATTTCACTTTCAATGCAATTAATTTCAATTCAAGCTTGTGGCTTTTTTAACCTTCTCCCTGCTGAAGTAGCCTCATGAGTAGCAAATTTGTAGGGGTTACAGAGTTAGGCAGCAGGGAGAAGGTTAAAAGGCAGCTCAATTGTACTGCAGCCGTTTCACACACATAATCCTGAGCATAGCTCACCTTTGCAGCTGATGATCCAGCCAAGATGGCTGCCACAGCTTCAATAAAGGCAGTCTGGAAAGTACTGGCAGTGTCTTTGGTGACCTGGAAAAGTACAGTTTCATGTGGGCTGATCAATACACCTACATGTACAATGCAGCACGTTCATGAAGGTTAAATTGTCGTGGGGAATCCATAGTAACAGGAAATATTTAAACTGATACAACAGTGTTCGAAATACTTTTTTGAACCAGGTAGCACAATGTGCACCTTTGAGTTCAGCGGTACATATTTTCAGGTTGCGTGGTGCGCTGCCTGAGTCAGGGAGCAACTAGCGCACAAGAAAATCAGGTTGCAATTGCTAGTGTGCTAGTGGGTATTTATTGATTTATTTATTGGTTTGGCTGATACAACACAGCCAGGGCAGCCCAACTAGCTTGAAGCTATCATTAAGGGCTTGCCCTGGGAAAAAAGTGTGGTTAGATATACATAGAATGGACACAAATTCTTTAAAACATCATAATTACATAGGGTCAACAAATTTTGGTCATTATTATATACAAATTACATACAATACAATTACATACCGTAAGGCTAAGACTAGTGGAAATGGCATATACAGAAAACTGGTCTCCAAGGGAGAGCCATACTTTAGCTTTGAATGACGCTAGGGATGGAGATGACTGTGTGTCCTGTGGGAGGGAGTTCCACAGTTGGGCGGACCTGTAGAAGAAGGTTTTTTGTGTTCTGACACTTTTGGGGGTTTGCAAAGAGAGGTTGTTTCCGATTCTGAGGGAGTATCTAGAGGCAATGGCGGATGATCTGGTGGATGGGAGGAGACTGAGAAGGTGGGGCGGGCAGTGGCCGTTCATCAGCTTATAGAGGGCAGTCAGAGTGTGAAGTTTACGGCGAAAGGTAAGAGATGTGGGTATTTTGAACGCTGACACACGACTTACAAATGTAAAAGCGTAGAAGCCTTCAGAAGGCATCTGCCATCTTTCTTCAGCTACTGACGAGACCTGTGTTGACCTTTTAACCTGTTGGTTACGTGACTGCTCTCATCAGTAGCTGAAGTTGACTGTGCAGTTACAGTAAGTTACAATCCCCCATTAAACATGGCTTTTGATTACATCACATTCTCTTATAATTTATTCAAGGGAAATATGTTCAGCACCAAGGACAAGAATACCAGGTTCTGCAACCTTAATTTCCCTCTTTAAAAAAACTATATCATATGAATTTATATATTATTTTGAAAAAGTCACAGTCACTATGCCTTCCAATGAGAATATGCCCTAAGTACGTCCTATAAAATTGATGACCAAATTAGCTACCTTAACATTCTTAAGCAGCAGCATGAGGTTCTCAAAACAGTTGGCCCCCAGGAAGATGGCCTGCAAGGCTGCCCGGTCCCGACAATCCAACATCGCTGGGATGATAACTGTAGACACAAGATACTTCACTCTACAAAAATCATCAGAACGTCTTCTTTTTTAATCATCAATGGTCACAACCTAGTTAGATCTGAAGGTCACTTCAAGGTTATGTATGAACAGGACTGAAGCAGCATCTCTTCTCAGTCAATGTATCACATTGTACATGTGCACTTCAAACCATGAAGTAGATTATAGCAGTGCGGACTAACTGACCCAACATGCTACGTGCTTACCTAACATTTTGGTCTGTAGTTCCACTTCTTTCTCCGTCTTCCCAGCCGCTGGTTTGTCCTCTGTTTGTGATCTGTGACAGAATTATAACAGTTAGATCTAAAAGGTACTTTTCACACCTACAGATAGGAACCATTTTTAAAAATTGGTGTCTTGACCTGTTTTTGTCTGTGGCAAAAATGTAACAACCCAGACTAGTTTAACAATTTTTTATTTCTCTTAGAAAAATATCCCAGTCTAGAAAGTAATTCAAAGTCCAGATTTAAAGACAGCTCCTTTTGTACTACATAAATTTCAAACTGTAGAAAAATACAATTCTGAATCACATTGGAATGTCTACTTTTAGGTAGGCTGTCTGAAACTTCTATGATCATGGTGATTCTTTCATGTCGCTGAGTTGTGAAATGCTTTTCTGATGTTTGACACTTTTCTTTCCGTAAACTTTCTTGCACATGTGAATCATTTCCACAGGTCAGTTGGCACAATTCTTTTCTATTCTCATACTACCCCCTCCAAACTTTCTAGTTTCTTTAGTACAGCCATCTATCATGAATAGTTGAGAGTTAGTAAGACAGATTCACATCTTTCCTACTAAACCTCTGAATGTATCATCAACTAACACAACAAACCAACACAGCAACAGCAACAAAAGAAAGAGCCAAATGCCAATGAACAGATGCACTCATGTGTATGCCAGTTAACACACTAACTACCATTACAGCACATTCCTTCTTTGCAACTATACCGCAATATCTACATTGCAACTACACTGCAATATTTTGAATTGCATGCTTGAAAGTCATACAATTAATAGATACTACACATTCATTATCTATATTTATGCACCAAAATTTCTTAATAATAAAAGTAAAACAAACTGCTCAAAATTGCTATTGGGAATTTCAATGCGACTTTCTGGTCCTATTCTTCATAATATGCAAAAAATGATTAAAAATAATTATTACTATAATAATGAAAATAATTAATAAATCCCATCCATTCTTAACTGGTAAGTTGCACTACACTTGAAACTGTTTCTTAAACATCTCTTGAAGTTCGTTTCTTAACTTTTCAAAGTTACATAGACATTCTAGCATAAATCATACCTTGATGACTTTTATGATCTAACATCAGAAAAATTCTAAATTTTCTAAAATTCTAAACATCTTAAACCCTGCTTTTTCTATTTCTGTAAACTGGTTCATAACATGGACATTCTAAATCTAGATAACTGTATATAAGACTACTAAAAATGAGCAAAAATCACCAAAAATTGCTTCAGCTACAAGGTGCTGACTCCAGCCCATCAAATTCAAGAACAGTTCTACTTGCAGCCAATCGAATTCAAGAACAGTTCTACTGGCAGCCAATCAAATTCAAGAACAGTTCTGCTTGCAGCCAATCGAATTCAAGAATAGTTCTACTGGCAACCTTGTCAAAGACATGCAAGCAGGGTAAAGCTAGGGAAAAAAACTGGAAAAAAAATGAAGAGGCGGCAGCGAGTCTGGCAGCTGGAGTACACATGTACATGTATAGGGGGCGTACACACACCTCAACCACTGGGACATTCCTGTGTGTTTACCAGGGAAGGCCTGTAAGCTACAGAGATGATACAATGTATGACAGCAAGGCCAAAGTCAAGATGAAAACAGTGTCAGGTTTCATACAAGTAAGCTGGTGTATCTTACATGTACAATGTAACAAAAATGGTGTCAGCGGTGGGATTCTTAAAGTCACAACAAGACAATCGCTTTGTGGTGTAAGAACAATGAATGATAATGAAATATGATGAGTGCTCCTATTTCAGGACAGATTACAATATGATGTCTGAGTTTAAGCCATTGGCAGCAACTGACCAAACCATATCAAAGACATTGAGGTACATGTACATGTAAGTGACCAAAAGCTTTGTCAATGTTTCATGTTGAGCAAAGAAACCTATGTGTTTGAAACCGTGTTTGCTTCACAAGCTTTTTTCTGTTAATTGAATGTTGTGAACAAGTGCCAAATTTGAGGGACTTGCAAAGATGTGTTTGAACACAGAATAGTTGCTTTCATGTCACCAGTAATAAGCCGGTTCATGATTCGAACTGTGCATGCACAGTGTATGTACATTACCAGTGTACTATTAGTATTACCAGTATTGTGGGTAACATGTCAATGTTGAATGCCCCGGAGCAAAACACATCCAGACATGTACCAATCATGGTCCAGACAAGAACTGTTTACAACTTAGGGGCCTTCACCTTTGACCTTGTGTTTGTGCAGTTTAAATCATGAGCCAGCTTATTGTTTCATGCTAATGATCCACTGGTAATGAAGCACATGCACACAACATAGGATCGAGGTGGGATGTGATAGAAAGCCAAGAAAGCTTGTTTCAGAAACCACCAAAAAATAAATTCAAAAGGCACGTTTGCTCTAAAAAAGGTTTAGGGGGAAGACTAGGACAATGTTTGATCCCCCCTTTTATTATCATGATCATAATCTCTCCATATATGAAATTATTCTTTACCCCTATCTTCTGTGTTGATAAATATCAAAACATCACTTTACACTAATACAGTACATATTGGATGAACTTCACAATACA
Source organism: Branchiostoma floridae x Branchiostoma japonicum (assembly GCA_013266295.2). Lineage (NCBI taxonomy): Eukaryota > Metazoa > Chordata > Leptocardii > Amphioxiformes > Branchiostomatidae > Branchiostoma > Branchiostoma floridae x Branchiostoma japonicum. The sequence continues at coordinate 9,216,885 of CM023834.1, read as the reverse complement.
TAACATATCCCTGATTTAAAATGAAAAGAAAATTCACTTAACTCCACTAAGATGACAACACTTCAGACTTACCCTTTGTTAAGAAGTTGCAGGAAGCCTTCAAGGATGGAACTGACTTCCACTTGTCTCTGCAGAAAAAAAAGTGAAAACATTTTTCAAATACAGTCACTCCTTGCATCTGGAGATAATATATTGCATCGGATGTCTTATCAATAAACACTATACAAATCTTCAAAATTTTGTGAACTAGCATCAGATTAATAGATTACCTTTGAAAAGGAATAAAAAAGCCTACAAATATTAATGGCTTTTATACGGATACCTTGTACAACAGTTCCTATGTCTTATATCAGAGAAGACTATCATACAGAAAAAAAGGAAGCACCTCCTAGTCCTAACAGTACGAGACCTAAGAGAACTGTACACTCACCATACTACTAACTGACACATACATCCTTGTAGCATGCTTTTGTGAGACAAGTGCAACCAGTGAGAACCAACAGACAATAAGCAAGTTCAGTTTGAACTGTGTATGTGCAAGGTCAAAAATGAAGGCCCCTAACTTGTAAACATTTCTTGTCTAGACCATGCTTAATACGTAACATGTCCAGACATGTTTTGTTTATGTCTCAGGGGCCTGTCTCCTTTGACATATTATCTCCATTACACTTTGCATGCACAGTTTAAGCCATGAACCAGCTTATACAGGGAACATTAAGAAAATGCAGTGAGACAAAGGCACTTGTGAATATTGAGGGAAAAGTGCTGCATGCAGTATTCACAGGTTCATTGTACTGAGGAAATTCCCCTGGCTCTTTTCCAAAGTACAATGGACAGTGGACAATGGCTTAACATCCCTTTCTAGGGACTGCGGCTCTTTCAAGGTGCAGGTATGTCGGGTGAGCAACAACAGCCAGGATTCAAACTCACAATATCTAGATAGGCAGGGTCACTAACCACTTCACTATGCACGTTACTCGTTACAAGATTTCAATGTGTGCATAAAAAATAAATAAAAATTAGTTAATTAGTACTCTTTTAAGAGTCTTCTCAAGCTGAAAATTAGTTATGCACACATTGAAATCTTGTAACGAGTAACGTTCATAGTGAAGTGGTTAGTGACCCTGCCTATCTAGATATTGTGACACTCTTAAGATGTCTTAAGATGTTACCTGCTCAGGACTTGAGGCATGGACAGTGTGCACCATCTTCACCAGGCACTTCAAGGCCAGGTCAGTGAACTCCAGGTCGTCGCCCTCTGGTTGCCAGGTGGGGCTGCCTGACGACAGGATGGTGAACAAGACTTCCAGAGATGCAGGAGAGACTGCCAGCAAGGCATTGTTCTGTGGGGGAGAATTGTGGCACACTTTTCATTAAAACAGTTGACTTTTTTCTAGTTACTGTAAATTCATTTACGTTCGCAGTGATTTTATTTTGCTGTATTAGGGAAAAGAGGCTTTTCATGGTGTTTTAAATTTGCGGTTGAAATAATTCTGTAGTACACTGTAATAATACGTTGGAAACATACATTTCCAGTGTCATGATTTTTTACAGTGGTAGAACGGTCACTGCGAAAACTGCAAAAATAAAACCACTGCAAACATTTCAAGATTTACAGTATATTCATCCTACTATTGAGACTTGAAACGACTGCATCTTGTAGCAACATTTGAACAAAGCTTACGAAATATGTATAAAAGGACCTAGTGTCTATCATTGCCAACAATATGGGATGTCAGTTGTGCCTTCCTGCCCAATTCTATTGAAGAAATAAAAGTTAGTACTCTAGAATGCATAATATACCTACAGAATATACAACATACAAGTCTCCGGAATTTCTCCACTGTGCCACCTTACCCACCCACCTCTGTAAGTGAATAGACTGATCCTGACTGTCGAACACAATTAGCAGTTCAACCAATGACAGCATGGCAATTAGCAGTTTGATCAATGAGAGAGTGGCTGCATGTCCATCAAATATCTGGCAAGCATTTTTATATCACTGCCCAAGTGATAAAGAATCCTGAGCTCTTATTGGTAATTCTGGGATTGGAAATGGTTCTCTCAAGTTACAGGTACATGCGTACATGTATATGGCCACAATCTCTCAGAGAGGAGGCCAAATCAGCCCCTGAAAGCGATAGATTGTATAACACAAGCTAGGGAATGGGGGTACAGAATGCTACCTTTGCTCAGAATGTGACAAAGAAATGTCAAGAAATTTGTTGTAGTCAAGCAGTGTGCAACATGCAGTGTCATGCCTTTAAGTGTGTGCATGCAGGAAAAAAATGTACAAAATGTTAGTAGAAGATATCTGGGGGACAAATCAGGACAATATACCTCCAGCTTGCCTGTAAAATAAGCTTGCCATATCAAATTCTGGAAAGGAAAGGGACAACAGAGTCAGGAATACAGCGGTACAGAAACTAGAAAAAGAGGTTCAGGCTATGGTGATTGGGAACTTGAACTGAAAGCAACTACCAAAAATGATCTGCTTAAATAAACACACATGAAAAATCTGTCAAATCAAATGATGGTGCCCACACAACCTAAAAGCTGTGGTCTATGGCAAGGATTTTCTTGTTTGCAGTCATATACAACATTTCTGGCACTGTGCAATGGGAACAATGGCAACAGTCGCCAATTGTATGATGTAATTTAATCAGGCATTACACACAGTCAACCACTTCCTGAATTCCTCCACATGCTGCCCACTTACTCCCACCTAGTGCGTGCTGGATCACCTTCAGGCTTAACCTACCTGTCAATCAAGTACCCAAATATCCACCCACTCTCCCTGCAACCATCTCTACTGGACAAGCATACACACAAACCCACAGACAAACCCACCCAAAAGAATACCTCTGTACCCAGAGGTTATACCACTGCAGGCTAGGCAAGAGAATCCCTGCAACAGTCACCACAGCTATCAAGCTAAGTAGTTAGGGTTTTCTCTACGCCATTCACTAAACACTAATTAGTTTAAATCACTTACCTGTGACCCAGCCATAATGGCACCAAACATATGCAGCAGTCGAGACTTGATCTCGATGCTCAGGCAAGATTCATATCTGTGCAGGCAGTCTGAAAAAACAAGGGAGATACCTATAAGCTAGTTTACAGTTTATAGTGTGCATGTGCAGTATGATACATTACATGTTTAATATGTCAAAGTTGAAGGCCCCTGGCCAATCTTTATGTATTGCCGGGGGCTTTGAACTTTGACATATTACCCACAAAGCATCACACTCCACATGCACACTTCAAACTCTGAAGTAGCTTATTGAGAAAAATGAATAGATTTTCATCACATAACAATAAAACCTGTGGGAAAATGTCTGTAAAATTGCGACAAAATAATTTGACAAAAATTATCTCTGAGCAGCTGATAACACACTTTTCTACATTAACTTGTACCAGAGGAAATAACATAGAGAGAAAGTATAAAACCTTACCGTAGAAAAATGGAATGACTTCTACATTAAGAAGAGCTGGTCTAAACTTCTGCCTGGAAATATCAACTTTCATTCTGAAAGAAAAGTGATAACCATGTATATTACATTACATGTATGTTTTATCATATTTCCTTGACTTCTACGGGGAGGGAAAATACATTTACTCTAACTTAGATAGTATACATGTATTATGATTTTCATACAACTTACCCTAGTAACTCATGTCTCCAGTTGTGGTAGGGGTCATACAGGCACTCACAGAAGTGGATGGCATGGTGGAGAAACGTCTCAAAACAGGCAATCTCACCACTCTGGGCAATGTTCCTCTGGGTGAACTGTAAGGAAAACATCATGTTGGAAACGTCTGTACATATTAAATTGAACACTTTCATACTTTTCTGATTTCCTATCAATACACATATTGTTGCAGCTAAACATAGCAGTGTTATTCTTCTTATTTCTTGATTTTATATAATAGTCTACATGTAAATATCCATTTGATGACAATGCTTTACCCTATATGTTTTAAGGTTTCCTAAGTTTGATAAATTCTCACCTCTTGTACCAGCTCTGCAGCAATAGTGATGATGTAGCCCACATAAGAACAGGAGGCTACCAGGTCTACATTGTCATGGTTCCTGTAGATGTAGAAATGCACATGTATAAGAGTACAAACATGAATTGTAACCCATAACCAATACAAATTTGGTGCCATGTGCCAAAAGGCTACTTTAGCTTTAGAGAGAAAAAGAGGAGAAGAAGATTAATACTATTATATCCATGCAGATGTATTGTCTTGGATCCTTTACTACAACTTCTCATTTTTAACATTGCTCTTCCTTTTTTGATACTAGAAAGAACACACCTCTGCAGTTATTGTTCATTTTCTCACCAGTCCTGGTCAATTTACCTCTTCATATAAAGGTTTTGTTTCCAGTGTGTCTATTGCTATATTTTCTTGCATTTTTGCAGTTGTTACCACATGCTATGCATATAGGAAGTTAGGTCAAAGGTCCCAGAAAAGGTAAAATCATTTCCTGTCTTCAATGTCCTGTTACGTGTATGTCTGTTGCCTTATGTCAGCCACTGATCTTTGATTTCTTGAGTAGTACTCACCTACAAATGATAATGAGACACTTGGTAAGGGTTTCGGCATACTGCACAGTTTCCGCAGTCACCTGCTGGGTACACTTGTCCCTGGCCTGCAGCAGCTGTCTGGACAGCACCTGGAGCAGGCTATCAGGCAGCCGTGTCAGGTGCGGCCCAGATGCTTGAACTCTGGGGATGGAAAGAAAGTCAATTTTACTGTAAAGTCGTGAAAACATTTCATAATCTTTAGATTTTTACCACTCAGTAACATTTTTAATGCATGTGTAATCTTGAAAGCTCAATGGTATCATGTTCTCACTGTGTAAAAAAACAACAACTTTTTTTGGCTTATTTGAATCCATATGCCTTTTTTTTATGATGCATTCAAACTCAACGTGCAGCTGCTACTTTGTGACTTGTTGAGCTTAGTCACAATGGTGACTATAGATACTGGACAGTCCAGACTACAGTGTGTATAATGCTGATCCATGAAAACAGAACAGGTCTTGCATATGTTGCACCATAAATACTAAGATCTTCAAGTAGCTATAGCTGGTCCACAATTTCAGAGACAAAAAGGGAATTTTGACTTGAGGAATTATCAAACTCAAAGCCAGTACTATTTCCTTAAGAAAAAAACTGTACTGACTTTATACCCCCCCGAAAAAGGTTGTGGAACAGTCCTGACAGACAGGTCAGGTGGAGACCATATGCCACCACTCAAAGGAAGAGAAGGAATTCCACCAATTGCACATAGTTTGTGCTGTCAGCAGGCCAAGTTTGCACACAATACTGGGATTCAAAGAAACTGCAAGGGCCAAGACACCACACATGACACAAGATGTGTTTAATTTTGCAGTGGTTATATTTCACTGTAGGAGGGAAAAAGAGGCTTTTCCTGTTTTGAATTTACGGTTGAGTACAGTACTTAGTAATACAATTTGCAGTGTCATGAATGTGTGGTGGAGAGGTCACGGTGAAAAACATGAAAATCAACTCAAAATAAAACCACTCCAAAAGTTTCTGCATTTTCAGTAACCTGATTTGAGGATTTCAAATTTCTTGCATTATTCATTCATTCATTCATTCATTTTTACACCTCCCTTCATTCCAAACTTCTCATTTTCTCTCTTCTTCTCTTTGTCTTGGACATAGGCTAGAGTTACATAATAATATGACTACAGACTGGAACAACATAATATGGCTACAGGCTAGAGTTACATATATGTGAGGACCTTGAAGTGATAAAGCAATGTTGCCATCAGTATCACCATGGAGTTTATAACTCCATGGTATCACTTACCCTTCTTTAGGTTGCTTGAATTCCAAGTCGATGAGATCGCCGTATTGTGTCACAAAGGCGTCTATGTACTGTCGGAAGAACCTGTCATCATTCTAGGAGTAAAAAAGCATGTGTTAGAGCTGGTATATTGTTTAATTTCACTGGTTTTAGTTGTGTGTTTTTTAAATACTAGTGTGTAGTACTTTGTCTTCAGGATTAAAAAAAAACTACCACCTTCAAACTAAGTTCTGTAACTGGAACAGCATCTCTTCTCCCTAAGTTACAATGTAGAAACATCAATGTCCGAGGCATGCTCGACTCACTGACAGTGAGGACTAACTGACCCAAAATGAGTGTGATGGGTTCCTTAACATGCATGAGGTTTCCTCATTAAATCTCTTTCCCTCACAACCTTCTAATACAATGTTCACCCAATGTCAAACGAGTACTCTCAACTCTCGAATAGAAGTACCCCCTGGAATAAAAGTACCCCCTGGAAAATCCTCAAAATCTAATAAAAGTACCCCCTGGAATAAAAGTACCCCCCGGAAAATTTCAAAATTGACACGTAAGCATCGTCTATGCTACTAAAATGTGGTGTCTTCAAAATCTAATAAACATACTCCCCGGAATAAATGTTACCAAATTGACAACCATGTTCATTTAAAAAATCCCGTCATTTTCAAAGGTCATTGAGTTGTATAATAAATAATAATGTGAAATAAGAGTTCTTGATTTTTGATAGTCACTATAATGTCAGAAATCAGGAAGATTACATTTAGTGGTTGAAGTTGAACAGAAATTTACAATATGCTAAATATATGCTCCACATGTTAATCAGTATAAAAATTTCCAGTAACATGTAAAAGCTATAGGGAAAAAATTAACCATTGATACAAATGTAGATATTTTTATACCTTTAAAGATTCAATAGGTAACTTACATACAACACAATCTACAACTCCACCCTTTATTTAATAGTGTAACAGTTACAAGTCACCCTTACACACAGCTCAGACGAATAGTAATATTGCAACACAACATCCACAAGCTGCCACAAACTCAAGGTTCTCAGGTTTCACTTAGAAAGTCTGCCAGCTATAGTATGGAAATGAGGGAGGCGTGGCTACAATTTTTGGACAGAATTCTTTTGTAGGGGGAAACATTTTTTCAAAACATTTCGATGTGATAATTAATATAACTAGATTGAAATTTTACTCATGTCTATAGCTTTTTACATAATATTTAACTTTCTTAGAATGCAACATGCAAATGTAAATTTTTTTCAAAGGGTTTATTTATAGTAATAAAAAGAATTGTTTCCCCTTCCTTGAAGTGAGCTCTTCCAGGTCGTGGGAAGAACCATGGAAGAACGTTTGTACTTGTAGCTGTTTACTTCATTCAGAACGGAATATTTCCAGCTTAAATTGTCATGTTTGTGGTAGGATTTTGGACTTTTTGTGAGTAATACAATTTACTATGCTAAAAGACACTGTTATGTGGTATTGTTTTTATATTTTCACTGGAAAAAGATCGTTTTGAGAAACATGTATATGCGAGCACATGTTCCGAGCTCGCCCGAATTTCTTAAAAATGGTAACGTTAAAAACCACTACTAGCTCATATTTCCGACATGATACGTGTTCCTAAATACAACTTACATTTAAAAAAAGAGGTTATCTGTCCCTCACAAAGGGACAGGTACGATGATTCAGTAAATCTGCCGTACGTTTGGTGTCAGTGAAGTTTACATGCATGAATGAAATGTGCAAAGGGACCGCTTTTACGAGTGTCGGCGTCTTCTATATCCAAAGAAACTAATTTACGCCCGGCAACCTGGCTTTCCGAACAACTTGCTCACAGAAAAAAAATTGTGTGCCGTGAGACCATGTGTTTGCAACGCTGTTATTAAACTATGCCCTGATTTTGAAACACTATTAAACGTAATGTTACCGTCCAAAATAAGAACGTACCGGGTGGATGTTCGGGGGAAAAAATAAACATAAGTAAGTCATAACGTTACCGCTACGTTTATTCGGGACCTGAGAATTCTTCAGTCATTTTCATTTTACGTTCAGGACCGAAAATTTGCCCGGAACTTTTCCCGATTCTGAAAAATAAAATAAACGTACCGTCTAAAATAAGGACGTACCGGGCGGATTTTGAGGTGAAAAAAAATAAACGTACCGGTACGTTTATTTGAGAGTTGAGAGTAAATTTAGATATATAAATACACTTTGGCTAGTAGGGAACACAACACTTGACCTTTGCCCTAAGCACACAATCCTTAAGATTAGTTTATAACTCTTCCAGTTTATTGATCCTCTTTTGTATTTACACAATGTTGTTGTTTTGAATCTGAAGGCAGTAAAAAATGTTACATTTGAGGTCTTTATGAATCCATGACATAGAAGGCAAATAAATTTGTTTGAGCTAAAAAAAATACTTAATAAATAGTGATACATTATTGTTTCTATGGAGCAGTTTACAACTGTTCGAGGAATGGGTGTCTGTAATATACATGAAAAAGTTACCCGAAAGAAGGAGGAACTGCCCAAGGAAAGACCTGGGGTGGTCCTCCAGGAAATCATCTAGGCATTCATCCATCATGCATTGCCTGTAATATTCTACATGTACTCTAACAAGATTTATACCTAGGAAAAATAGGGAAATGGACCAGGGACTGTGAAAATTAAAAGTTAAATAAAAAAAACAAGACAAGTTTTCATAATAAAAAGCTGCACAGGAAACTGTCAGTAAAAATGGCAGCCAGGAAACGTAACAATATTTCCTTCTAATATCTGCTTTAAGATTGTGAGATTTATATTGAAGGGAGGTCACGAGACTTATCTCAAGGACCTTGCTTATCTCCAAGCAGATGTTGGGGGTAAAGTCGTAACACCTTCTGGCAGGTTTAATACACTTTCAACTAGGGAGTCAGAAAATGCTACAATATCATCTTCCAACATCTGCTTGGAGATTTGAGTTTATTGAAGTGAGATCACGAGACCTGTGTTGACATTCTGGGCCCCCCAGTAGTACAGACGGGACGGGATATTGTTTGTTTGGGGGCGGAAACACACTGAGTGTGGGGCGGGGCACAACAGACGACCCGTAGCGCCGCAAACCGGTAGTGCACACAACACAGCAGGACGCTAATGTAATCAAGTCAGCAACGAATCACTGACGATGTTATTATTTCTTATAGCCTCAAGAAAGAGACCTAGGTAGAAGAGTATCCTATTTTAAGAGTAAATCTATCACATTGAATTTTGCTGATACATATCCCTCAATACCGCTGCATAGTGCATACACATATTTACCTTCTGAATACGATATCTTGGTGATCATCTCAAAATCATCAAATCGACAGCAATATAAGTAGACGATATAGAAATACTGTATGTTGTGGAAAGGCTGCTTTATAAATAACTGGCAATCTCTCAAAACTTTTGTAAAATCATAATTTTCTGAGGAAGGCCGAGAAAAAGAGCTCGCTCTCACACATACCTTGCACGTGAACAGCATCCAAAGCTGGAACAAATCTTCGTGAGCTGCCATTCTAACTATTCTGACAGGAAGATTCCACCACCCGATTCAAATAAGAGAAGAAAAACGAAAATTCGGTCGAGAAAAACGAGAAATTCCTCAAGTTACCGCCGCCATGTTGGCAGGAAGTCCAACCTTTGACCTCCCGCTGTTGGAAGGGTCCATTCTACCAGGAGGGATACAATTTATAACTTTATAGACTATGCATGAATAGATGAAACATTTCTTTACGTATTAAATGGCCTTGGTCCTTATTTTGATATCACAGGTAAAATTATCTTTTATCTGGTTGAGAGTTATTTGGTTCTTGCCCTTCCATACAGAGTTTTTTACAGACACCAATTTCTTACACCATTACCTGTTACATGGCCTTACCTTACATAATGTCTCTCTAACCTCCTTGATAATATTAATAACTACAACACTAGACAGATCTGTTTGTCCCACAAACTAAATATAACGGGTCATCGCACATTTGCAGAGAGAGCCTGACAGTTTTCAAAATCTATCCAGTTACTTGAGTAACAGTTTTCTTGTGTATCTCATTACCTGGGTGTCACAGTAACCTTCATCGCCGCAAAAGCTATGTGCTACTGAGCTTTAGTGATCCAAAACAAAGAAGGTTGGCAGTATGACATAGTACATTGAAGCTGGTGTCACATTTATGAAACAATGTTGTGCAGACGTCATGATAAGTGAAATAGCAGTGATAGCGGAAAAATTTGATTCGACTGCAATTCGGTATATTTACATGCATGTTTTTAAAATCCGACTAGTACTTTTTAAAAACATACATGCAGATGAGCGACCTGTATTATAATGTTGAGTGATGAGGTACTGGTATTGCAATCAAAGAACTAAAATGTTACTTTTCCGTTGAAATTCTGAAAGCATTACAAGGACTTAACTTGGAGGCCAAGAAACTAAAATTATGTGTTTTTCAAGACGTCAGCTGTTGAGTTCCAAATCCTTCACTGTGGTAAATTGGTTGAATCAGGGAGGTTGGAAAAGGGAGTTGAATTACTTCACAATAAACAAGTTTCATCTATATATGCATGTTAGGATTTTATTTCGATTTTTAAAGTTTTAAATCAAATAACGTTACATAAAAAAGAAAACACTGACGAATAGTAGTGGATGCCACTGACAGTTTCCAAATTCTATACAGTTGCTTGAGTAACTGTTTTCTTCTGTACCTCAGTGCCTGGATGTCTAACCTTCATCGACAAATAAATCAAAAGTATTAAAAAAAACCATCCTCCCACCCCCCAGAAAAGCCAGACTCGTAGTTAATTATAAGGCCTGAGGCTGTAGCTACTAGCGGCAAAACCACGCCTTGGTTTGAGTTGTCTAGTACCAGTTTAACCAGATATACAACTGTCTAGTCGCACTGTCGTCTATTGTCTGTCGGCTTGTAAGGAGCTCCACAACAGCATTGCGGGACGATTTCGGGGACTATCTTTCGCTTAACTTTTACATAAAGTAAGTACATACAACAGGTGAACTTTTATTACTGCCAGAGTTTTGTGTAAGCGTGTACCTGTGGTGGAGAACGAAATTATCTTCTAGTTTTACAAACACCAAACCAGATGGCGTCCCGCCTTTACCTTGATTTCAAGGTTAAATCTGGTATAGCCTAAGGTCTAAGGAATAATGTCATTGGGTATAGTAATTTCTCAGTCAAATAGGCCTGGCCTGTGTTCATTTTGAATTAGTTCACGTTGCTTAATGCTAGTTTCAACAACCCCTATAACCTCAGTGGTTTCAATGAGTATGTTTCTCTGCGTTGAAGATACAAATGTACAACGTTAACGGGTTCACAACTTAACCCTACGTACGCCATCTGGCCCTCGCCACTGGAATTGCAGCACCCAAACGCTTCCGTGCAGCAGTAATTAGGTCTATAAGAGGCATGACCTTAAAAAAACTCTGTTCGCATGAATGCAATATACATCATATAAACAGCTTCAAAACATCATTTTTTGATTGTTTGATTTTTTTTTTAAATGATAAATGAATTAGTTGATTGGACAGGACTTAGGCTTCGTCGATTTTAACACTCCGTCTATTCTGACAAAATATACTACGTATATACTGTTTGTTTGCACGTTACAGACTTTGAAGCCTCCTAAATCCCAGTATTTAACACAGAAATGGAACGTCCTGTCATCCTGGTGTACGACACTCTACCGTTGCAACTGCTCCGCGATGAGAAGACTGGTCAGCTTAGCAGGGACGACCGACAGGTCAGTGACCCCTTTCTTTCCAAGGTCATGGACTGACAGGGCATGTCATACTAGTATTCTCTATCTCTCTTGTAATACGGTTATCAACCTAGTTACTTCCGATACGGAAGTATTTTTTGGGTGGTTGCGCTGTGGGTTTGTGTGTCTGTCCGGACAGAGTAGGTTGACAGCACGTGGGTGGGGGAAGACTGACAGTCAGAATGACAGGAGGTCAAAAAATCTGAGTCACTTTTGGTTGACATGGAGGAATTCAGGAAGACGAGAATTGCATACTTCTAAGACTGATTTAAGGGCTATAGTACTACAGATACGCACTCGTATCCATCCTATTCTATTCAAGTTCCAATTCACTACTTTGGTTACGCCAAAAAATAGCTACTCAAGCAGCTGACCGTTTCCAAAATCATATCCAGTTGCTTGGGTAACTTTTTTGGCGTATTCTGTTACCTGGATGTCTAACGTTTACATATATTAAATTCTTTGAGTTGAAATAGTTCTGTTTACTTGAATGGATTACAGGGAGACACGGGAGGACTTCAGGTCACCTCTGGCTCACTGATGAAAGGTGGCCACGGCGCATGCCTGGTGGGCTGGCCAGGACTGTACATGAGCGAAGAGGAAAAGATGCCCAGTTGTGACGTCACGGCTTCAACAGCAACGTCATCAGGAGCGCCCCCTATCGTTCCAGTTGTTCCTGTCCGCGAGTTGAGCCGAGACGACTTCGCTGAACACTTCGCCTTCGCCGCGGAAATGGTGACGCCGCACTTGCATTCCCTCTCCGAGTTCTCTATGGGGTGCTGGGACGACTGGGAACCGTTCGGCGTCTTTGGAAGAAAATTTGGGCGCGCCATTTTGAAAGCGCTGGACGACTACCCTTCCCACCAGGCCCCTGTTGTGTGGGTGCACGACGGGGATGGCTTGCTGATCCAAGTCGCCAAGTTTCTCAGAAATCAAGAAACGAGTCGCGAGTACACACTCTCTTACACACATCACATTTCCTTCCCGCCATGGAAGGACCTGCAGCGTTTCCCATGGTGCAACGAAGTCATGCATGGTTTCCTTGGATACGATGACGTCATGTTCATGGCGCAGGTGCATGTCGACAACTTCCTGGAATGCTGTCGTGAGATGTCCCTCGCTGTCAAAGTCAACCAAGATGGCGGAACGGTCTACTACCAAGGTCGAAAGGTCAAGGTCAGAAAGGTGCCGCCCAGCTGTCAACACAATAAGCTGATGAAGTTGGCCAAGGTTGCCCCTCCCCTGCCTCTTGGTTTAAAGGAAGATTATAAAATCCTACTTGGCGCCGAAAGAGTTGCTTACACCAAAGGTATTGTAGCTCTTTAGAGTATTTTTGTGACTAGCAATCAATCGATACATGTTTGTTCAGCTGTAAACTGAATAACATTTCAAAAACAAGATGTCGCCTATTTGACGTCAAATTCCAACATGGCAGCGCCCATGGACGCCGGCGAAAGCAAAATAATTTTGCCCTTCAATCAAACCTGAAAATACACATTTGCCCATTTTGTCGTTTTTTTTATTGTAACATTTCTCAAGACGATAATTTTGAACGTTTTGTAACAGTTTACCTCATATTTGTACATAAAATATATTAAGGTCTTCCCGAACGTGTGCGTGCATTCGGCCGAATGCTAGAGCGTTACCCCGAGCACATCGGGCGAGTCTGCTACTACCAAGTGGGAGTCCCATCAAGCACGGAAGGTGTGAAAGTGTCCAGAGTGCATCTTAAGGTAAGCGAGTTTTTACTTTCATTTTGTTTCATTGAAAGGGAACCAGCTTAACAGTCAAAAAGAGATTCTTGTCACAAAAGTATTACGGAAGTATTGTTTGGGGTGGTTGACCTGTGGGTTTCTTTATCTGTTTACCCGAACAGAGTAGGTTGACAGCACATGGGTGGGGAAGATTGACAGGGGGTCAAAAGTTTAGACAGTAAATGTGACGGTCTCTGAATCTGGCCGGGAGCTAGCACCAATTAGTGATCAACATGGGGGAATTCAGGAGTCCAAAATTGCCTACTTCACATAAGTGAAATCTCCTATTTCTTGCTTTTTTTATCCACAGATACAGGAGGAAGTAGAGAAGGCTATCTTGACCGTGAATGACACCTTTGGCACGCCAACATGGACCCCCATCCATTATGTACCCCACGCCCTGACTCACGACCTTCTGACCGGTTGCTATAGAGATGCCGACGTCATGTTGGTGACGTCACTGAAGGACGCCCTCAACTTGGTTGCTAAAGAATACGTCTCCTGTCAGGTAAAATAGTTTGTTTGCTTGTTTGCTTGTTTGTTTGTTTGTTTGTTTGTTTGTTTGCTTGTTTGTTTGTTTGTTTGTTTGTTTGTTTGTTTGTTTGTTTGTTTGTTTGTTTGTGGTAAAAGTGTGTATGCAATTTACTGTTTCTTGCCCAGAGGGCGCTTCATCCCAGTGGACATAGCAACTTTGAGATAACGAAATTTTAATGTCAGTGTACAACGAATCTCGGTTGTGAAAAAGTACAATATTCCAATCTTTGAAAAATGTAGGAAATACAATGTCATGAACATTGATATCTGACGTCTTGCTTCAAAAGGTCAATGACCCCGGAGTTGTGGTGGTATCCAAGTACGCCGGCGTGTCCGAGACCATGGAGGAGGCGTTGCTATGCGACCCCCGCGACGAAGATGGTCTCGCCGACATCATGCACAAGGTACCTATCACGTCATTTCTACCAATCACAATGCCTTATGATAATGCTGTTATTATACGATATGCTATGTTCTCGATAAAGTGTTCTGTACGTTCTTTCACAGGGATACTCTGACGTTCAACATAAATACGTTCTCTGTCGTTATCATGAAAGTTCATCTGAGTTGGTAAATTACGCTATGACCGGGACGGGGGGCGATATAGACTTGCAACAACCTTTGCCCCATTGCTAACGTCACACGTGCATTAAGTCACACGTCCTGATGAGCGGTGCAGTCAGATAGCTGAAGAGGACTGAGCGATTCAGTCAAAAATTCCAGTGAGACCAATTCTTTTTTTGAGTTGGAGAACAGGTTGATTATTCCATATTGTCGTTTTTTAAATTGAGTTGATACCATAAAATTGTTATGTCTTTCAGGCTCTGACGATGCCGCTGTGGGAAAGACGCACACGGATGAATAAACTACAGTCCAGACAAGAAGGCTGTAATGTAGATGCTTGGGTCAGGAAGGTTCTGAAAGGGGAACAATTCTGACAACATTTAATGGTGTAGGAGCTACACAATATTGGAGCTTCTGTGAACACTTCTATCCCTTTGCAGTAAAACATATCGTGTATGTACATGTATACTCACTTGTCAAACTGTGCCAATATGCAACAGGACCCCTAAAATAACAATATAGCTTTTATCACTCAATAGACACCCTCTATAAAAGCTGTAGCTATACAGTGATGGCTATACTATAGAAGCTAGCTTTACTATAGAAGCTATATATAGCTATAGCTATGTTGTGAATGGATGTACATGTTAAGGTAGCAAGGCACTTTCACATTCGCCTTACTAGTACCCACCTTTTTTGTGTGTCAAGACATGACATCACTTTTTCTAAACACATCACACAAACTATATAATTATGCTCTGTCAAATTCTTAAAGGTGACGGATTATGAATTTAGCGAATTATGCAAATGAAAGACGGAATTTTATTTCCTAGACTAGGGGACCTTCAGAAAACAGGGTGTAATAAGCCAATTCACGGTTTAAACTGCGCAAGCGCGAGGTCAAAGGTGAAGATCCCAAACTTGTGAACAGTTCTTGTCTAGACCAGGCTTGACACATGCCCAGACGCCTTTTGTTCATGTCTCCGGGCCTTCAACTTTGACATGTTACCCACAATACATCACGTCGCGCATGCGCAGAACCATGAACTCTCTTATTTTCTTAAAGCTGCATTAAATCTTGTCCGTCTGACAGATGTAGAAAATTGCATAGTCGCATGGTTTATCGTTCCACTCATAGTTGTGAAAGTCGGCCATTTCTACACAGTCTTCACTTCCACCTGCTCCAAGAGAACTCGGCTCTCCCTCGTGCCACCCCATCCAACCCGTCAGCAAAGTCCCGTCTTCCCAGAAAAACAGTCCCCTAGTCCTTCGGCCCAAGGACTTCAGCTGCAGCCCTATCCAATGGCTGCCATTTGTGGTGCTCCTAATGTAGTCCGCGATTCTTGTGTGGGTCGTCGAATCCTTGACGATGGCAAGATGACCGCCATCTTCCCGACAAACCTTGCGGGAGTCTTCAAACGATAGTTGGTTCGTAGAGAAGCGGAAACAGCCCTTCCCGAGGGACTTGTATCCGGCCTCACAATTCCCTTCTCCTGCAAATCAAATTGTGCAAAAAATACTTTAAAAACATTCCGATATATTGTTCTCACCAACTGTGACATGAGCTTCCTGAATTCCCCCATGTCGACCACTATTCTTGCTGGCTCCCGGCCAGATTCTGAGATCTCTACGTACACCCCGTTTCCTGTGTCCGACCTTTTGACTTCTGATGTTCTGCCTGTCAATCTTCCCCACCCACGTGCATACTCTGTCTGGACAAACAGACACATAAACCCACTTCTCGGCCACCCAAAACAATACTCCCATAATAAGATATACCTGCTGTTTTAGCCCCAAAGAAGCGAATTTCACGGAGCCATGGCTGCCAGCCCTGCTGCGTCGCCGTGACCGTGTACTTGAAGTATCGTGACGTCACCGAAAACTCCCCAAACACTTGCGAACGATTGGTCCCCGCTTGTACGTCACTGATGGCGAGTACATCTCTCCATTCGTACGGCGATGACGTCACCGACGCCTGGAGGCTAAACTCTGTGACGTCATGTATGGTATCACCAAAGTTCGTTAGTGCGATTTTGGATATATCGTGGATGGATTTCAAGTCGAGGATGATGTACCAGTCGTTGTAATACCGTGGGTTTTCAGGGTTCCAGTAGGTGGTGACGTCACCATCGAGCGTCTTGCGAGCGTCGAACGGCACGCCGTCGATGACGTGGGGTGTCCCGGATGCTAGCACAGCCCAGGAAGGGTCTGAAACCAGCCAGTTTTCTGGGGGGAAGGAGATGCAAGTATTTAAACTCCAAGGCTCATTCTCTGCGTTTTACGTCTACTTTTGCTACATTAGTACTCTTTCTAGTATTGCACTTTAGCGGTAGGAGTCGTGAACCGCTAAAAGTTCAATACTAGCTAGATAGAAGATTACAAAATATTACAAAGGCAGGCGTAAAACACTGAGAATGCACTAGATTGTTACGGACTCATCGAGTTTGTTTAACATGGACATGATCATGTTGTTTTATATGACTTAAAGGATCTTACCAGTGACACAGTAGTACACTGCAATATGTAGGGCTTACCTTTCCTTTTCACATTTTCCACGGCCAACAAGTTCTTCACCAAGTTTTCCACCTTGTGTTGCAAGAGGCTGACCCTGTAAGACTGGTCATTTGCCTCCTGCCCGATAGTTACTGAAAAAGGAAACACATCATTTATTTGTCTGGTCTGTCTTAAATATCTACCGGAACGGTGACTGAAAGCTTTTATTATCTATTATCTATCCCATCTTTAGCACCAAAATCCAAGTGTATTAGCAAACAAGTGAGAAGGAACCGGCCTTCCTAAACAGTGACGGGGGCGGTACACGCTTCCAGGCACATTTGAGCACCTTTGTCATGTCAACCATCTGTCTATAATTACAGGTTTTCAAAGCAAAAATCTATTCTATTTTACTCTCTGTTAATGGGCGCCGCCATAATGATTTGTGACGTCATGAGTCGGCCATCTTGAATGACTCAGCTCAACCAATCTCAATTCAAATTGGAAAGCCCAACCAATTACAGTCCTTTTTAATCCAACCTCCCTACGATTTTTCCTATCGAAATAAAGTTGGTGCAGGTAAGGTACTTACTAACGTGATATACAAGAAACCCCACCACTCCCATGTTAATCAGCACAAAGACGATGACGCATATTTTCCACGGTAGAGTGAAGGGGGGCTGCGGCGGCTCCATCATGGCGATGACCTCCTCACTCGCTCCCTCGTACTTCTCGGGATCGTCCTCAGAGGGATCCGCCAGGAGATCCGTGCCTTCTGTAAGATCATCGGTAGGCAGTGGTTCCGGGATCTCATACAGTTCGTCCTGAACTTCGTCCTTGTTTAAAGGGGTATAGTCCCCTGTAAGAGTTAAAGAGGATCATCAAGAATTATTACATCGTCTCATGAAAGTAGTACCTGTTTGTGTTAAACTTAATGTCAAGCAACAACCCAGGCGAACCTGCCTTCGCACCGCCTAAAATAAAGATAAGCGCTGGCCAGCTGTCATCAACCAATCAAGTCGCCGTCTTCAGTCAAGAAGCGACATGATTGGCTGATAACTTTCCCTCCAACAACGATAGGGGAACATCTGATTGGCTGACGGCTGGCAGCGCTAGCGCAGACAGAAGGACTGATTGCAGGTATGTACGCCAGGGCCGTTGCATCAATGTCCATATTCGAAATCAAAAACAAAAATGTAAACCTACCATTTTCCTCAGTTTCAGGTGATATGGTGGTCAGATTGTAGTATTCTTCCATGATAGTTCCTGGGTGCACTAGAAAAATCAACGTACGTGACTGTCATATGGAAATTACAAACTGCGAAAACACAGACAGACAGACAGACAGACAAACAATACCTCCCAGTGAACTGGTAGGCTCTTTTAATGACCCCATGACCTGGAATGTCAGTTGCCACACAAGGTTGATAAATTACTAATTCTGCCAACTCTGAACTCCACTTCCTGTCACTTTCGCAACTCTGACATTTACTTCCTGTCACTATGCGGTGAACGTAACTAGCACACGGAAGATACATAAAGCAGAAAAACAGACATACAAACAAACAGACAGATAGACACACTGAAAACAATACCTCCGTTCACGGAGGTAAGACGAATCATCTGATGACGTTTTCATAACAAATCCTACCAACGAAGTACTCTGTTATCATCTCTCTCCAATATAGTCAGTTACAACATCTCAACGACAGTACATTATGTTCTTTACAGCTACGAGGGTCCACGTCACTCTCACATTTACAGAACTGTAATATCTTCGACATAGTTCAAACATTTATTCACTGTACAGGTAGATTCTCGTAATTGATAGATCACCAACTTATCTTGTTTACATTACTTTTTCTTTTATCCACTAATTATGCATGTATTTTGTCATTGTGTTTTACTCCTGTTTTTGCCTGATACTCGTTGACTATATGTGAATGAATAAATGAATAAATAAATAAATAAAATAACAAATCCTGTGCAAGATCCGGAGAGTTAGATGGTTTCGAAGACCTGAAATGCCGTATGATAGAGTACACTTAATAATTCTAACCGTCTGATACTAGTCTTGTGACTGGTCACGCGTGAAAATTGTACCCCGGAAAGGGCACGGTGCCAGCCGCTATCAGACGAGAACAACAGGCCTCTCCTTCCGGGCGGAATGGCGATTCCCCTTTCGTTTTCGGAAACGGCAAATTATCGATCACACACAGTCTAAATATGCTGGATACTTCTGCTGTGAGAAGTGCAACATCGGCGAGACCTATACATCATATAAAATAAGATTGTATTTCCGATTTCAGTCTGGAAAAAATAAGGTTGAGATTTTTTTAAGATTTCGCCTGAAGTGTTTCAACAGATACAATGTAAAACTTTTGAGTGCATCAGGACCAGGGCTGTCTCAAGGACCCGTACCTCCGTTTCCTTGTGGGGAACAAATATTTCTTCCGATTCATTCAATAAAAAATTGCTTCTAAAAATGCGTGAAAAACACGTTCCAGAGGGTCTTAAATCCAGATGTTAGATTGAAAATTTTATGACCTTGCCAGCGGTCGACCACCCTCCCCTCAAAAAATAAGCCAGGGAAACACAACATTCTTTTTCCGAGGCCTAGTTTTTATATTGACATTGGCATCGCCGCTTCAAGCTGCATACTTTGTTTAGTCTTGACGTTGTCTTGGATGAAAGCAACACAATAGCCTGGTGTCTACAATCACGTATTGCTTGCAAAGGCAGAAGCGGGGATGGTACAAGACTACAGTATAGGGGGTCTCGTCTCTGATACTAACGGGGCGATAATTGATTAAGGGCTGGAGTTAAGGGGTTAGATGGTTGAGTGTTCGCCAGTGTCCATACATTCATGCCACTGGAGTGGCTTGGAGATTGTTAGGTAATTTAAAACGGTAATGTCGGGGGGGTGCTCTTTTCCGTACGTCTTTGGCAAGATCTAGATTTGCCGTAATTCGTAAGGAAAGCTTTTTCAGCCCCGTATTTCGCATTATGTGCATTTTCTAGCCATGCTCTTGGTGAATGTTCCCTCAAACAGCCCCCGCCACCATACTTTCTGGTCTTTCCCTACCAACGTATGTTAGTTTATCGTCGCAATAACAGGAAACATGTTAAGATATGCCATGAAATCGAATAATACGGTCAAAACTACCCAAGAAGACCACTCGGGGGACCGATAAAATCTGGTCTATGTGGACAGGTGGTCGCTAGCTATAGACAGGATTCTCAATACTAATGGGAAGAATTATCTAAGGGACCACCAAAAAGTGGCCACATTGGCCAGGTGGTCTAGAGGTGCAGAGGTGGTCACTTGTACAGGTTTGACTATACCAGTTACAACAGTAAGTATCTACAATGCATTAATATGCAGCTCTGTAATGTCACCAGCATAGGTACATAACGTCTTATTGTTCGGCTCCTTAAACAAACATAAACCTTACCTTAACAGCTTAGCACCCTTGATTCGACGAGATAAACAACTTGCGTCAAGAGCCGGCTGTAGTAAAAAGAGAGCTTTGCCAATTTATCCCAGACAGTCTACCATAACATGCTCTTTGCTATAACGTTATAAATCTCGGTTGAGTGTTGGCGAAAGTTGTTGTACCACTTCCGCTTGTTCACGGGTCCCCGAAACGTCGGCTGAGAGCCAAAGCTTTTGTTTGGGAGGTTCTGCGTTGTGTCAGAGGTTAAAGTTAAAGGTGTTTCCTGTTAGTCTGTAGATTTCGTCATGACGTCATCGGTACTTCTGAATAGTCTCCTTAGCAGGCTCTTGAGGGAGCGCAAAGAAGTGTAAATGTATTGCTGTTTTCTCTCCCTTTTAAGCTGATTACATGCAAATGTAAATACATCACTGTTTCCTCTCTCTTTTTAGCGATTACTCGATTGGTGGAAAACAACATTGATGAATACAAAACAAAATAGTGCACATGTCAGCAAGATTAAGAAGAAACTGAAGCCCATCCGGAGCCTGCAAAGTAGGCCAGACGTCTGTCAACGATGGAGAGGTGCGTAGGCGAAGCTTGGCATTTGCATGCTAAATTTCTCCTCTTTAAGTATCGGGCTAGTTCATTAGCAAGCGAAAGGGAGGCAAGGGAAAGATATGAAAGACATGAAACGTCAGGCTTTAATAACTTTATTTATTTACAAATTCATGCCCGAGGGATGATTGCAAATACATTGGAAATGATAAAATGATAGTTAACAATAAAATAGGCCCTCCTTGGTTAAATTAGAAGTTAACGAATTGTATTGACTGTCATTACAGTATTTACGAACAGTATTTGCTAGAGAAAAAGTAATAGTTATAAATTTATTTCTCGGTGAAGAAAAAATATTTACTAACACACTTTATTGTATATACAATATGTTGAATGTCATTCAAATTGACAATTGCGAAGTTTTCACTGAAAGACGGTATTTCCTACTAGGGTTATTCCACCTGCAAAGAACAGGGGTGTCAAGGATCCTTTTTAACCACGTAGCTAGTTTTTGTCCACAGCATCTTTGAAACATATCAGTGACCTTAACGTATGTTATTTTTTGCTCTTGTCCTTCGTGTCTTTTCCTTTAAATTTTTCCGAACTCTTTTCCTCCCCCTTTGCGCTCGTCAATTTCCCACTGCCTGCAGGGCTACGTTCATCAGCTAGGGGCGTCTGTTGACATCTATCTATAACATGTCTGATCACACCAAGCTTGTCATAGCGCCGGCTGATGGCATGTTGTGCGGAAAATTTGCGGATCTCATCCTGAACTATCTCTTTTACATTGTCGGCAGCGTAGTAGTGGTAACTGATGTCTCTTCCATGTGTGTCCTTATTGAACGGGTAGAAACCGTAAAGGTTGATTCGGCTGCAGAAAGTTGAAGCAACGAACAGTGCCAACGTTCCAGTCGTTTCTATGTCTCCCAGCTTTTCAACCAAGTCCGGCATTGTTGCTTTTACGGTGCTGAAAAGAATATAAAGAACGTATGGGTATACACTGTATGTACAACAGTAATTTGTGTGAACACATATATATCACAAGACCAACGTTCTATGCATAGAGACAAAAAACTGGAGATTGTATGGTGCAATTTAATCGGGTTTTACACTTCCTGAATTCCTCCAAATACTACCCACTTACTTCCGCCCAGCTGGGTCACCTTCAGGCGTTACCTCCCTATCAATCAACGGTCAAAATCACCTCCCACCCACCATGCAACCGAAACTGTAAGGACAAACAGCGACACAAACCCACAACCCAGCTACCCAAAGCAATACTTTTTTGTGTGGAAAATTCCTTTTATCAAAATTGTCACTTAAGTTGAGGAACTGATTTTTTCTATACTCACTCTCTGATGGTAACTGCAGGGTTTCCAGTGTTCTTCTGCAGCGTAAATGCCAGTTTTTGTTTTCTGGCTATTTCGATCAGACATTTGATATCATCCGTCCATTCCCTTCTCTTTTCTGTTGTAAACATCAGAATTGAGCCGTTCATACGTCTCAGTCTTGGAGTGTAGACATCTTTAGATCCACCCAGGTGAAGAGATTCGTTTATTTTGAGAAGGATGTCCTTGTTTAAAAACGTGATGTTTCTCTTGCTGCCGACGTCATGTTCGTACCCGACGGTTGGAGCGACGCCGAACCTGATGACGTAATCATGGGCGTCAATTTCACCACCGCAAAGGCTGCCGGACAGGATCCCGCTGTTGCCAACGACTGCGCATGTCTGGTAGTGACGAATGGCGTTACGGCCTTCCAGTTTGCACGTTGGGAGTCCTTTTCCACAGGTCAAGACTTGTTTGGAGCTTGGTATGATTTCTTTGTTGTCCATCCCGACTAAAGGGTGAAGACTACTAGCTTGTTTCCTAAAACCATGAATATCAAAGGCAAATCAATCCTTCTTTGCAAACAAACAAAATCGTTTTTAGATATAACATTAACTAACATTAAGCCTGTGTGAATGTTAAATTTTCGCACCGTCAAAACGGCATATTCCAAATACATTGTATATAAGAAATGGGAGATTTTTGACATCCTGTAACTCTGCATGTCAATCTTCCACTACCCAAATGCTATCAACCTACTCTATCTGGACAAGCAGACACACAAACCATCAACTCAGCCACCCAAAACAATACTTCTGTACCCGTAAGTAATAATTTTCCTTACCTAATTTCTTTCAACGCTTCAATGTTGACCGGCCAGTTGTTCCAAGTTGAAGATGACGTCTTTGCAAACCTCTTGCCAACGTACGTTACATTGAAGTACATGGATTTCTCCAAACCTTCCGGTAATACAGGTTTTTCATTAGCTGAAGCCCGTGATTTTCCCGCCATCTTTGGCCCTGGCCTAGATATGAACACCGTAAATTTGGCAACTTTAGCAGAAAGTAAAGGAAATTTTCGCTACTTAGTTAAAATAGTTTTTATTCATTTATTTCATGTAAAAGAAAAGTTTTAACCAATCAAATAATGGAAGGCAAACCTTTTCACACGCTTCTTTGTTCTTCGGAATGGTCTCTTTACTTTCTTTGGGTTCTTTCCTGGTTTCCATAGAACAATACTGAAAAAAGACAATAAAATTCTATTACAAGATAGCTACACCTAGCCATTTGTGCCTAGTCAAATGTCCACCTGTATCTGAGAATGAGAGGGGTAGGTCCATGTACCTGATATTATCGCGGCTTCCGAGATAAAATTTCCCGTCACTCATTGCGTCTGACCAGACAGTGTCTAACGGACTCCAGCCGTCCTCAGAGTCGGACTCATTTTTCACTACGTACTGCTCCAAGTCACTCCTCGAGCTGAAAAAAAGAACATTACTGTAAATCTAGAAACCTCCGCATTGTGGGTCATAAGTCAAAGTTGAAGGCCCAGGCCTGAGACATAAACAAAGCACGTCATGGTCTAGATAAGAACTGTTTACAAGTTAGGCATTCACCTTTGACACATTACTCACAATGCATCTTGCTTCGCATGCGCAGTTGAAACCCTGAAACCGCTTAACAGATGATGTTTACAATCTAAAGTACAAGGTGCAATAGCTAATTTCAGAAGAAACCCAAAATATCATTGAAAATCCGTAATTTCAACCCTGAAAGGCGTTACTTACTTGATATCTCGCTGTTCTGTCGAGTTGTTGCGCATGACTAAGAAGGCTAGTCCGATCGCAGTAAACCCCAAGATAACCCTCCAAACACTCTTCGCTCCTCTCGGCCGCCATTTTTGGAAAAACCGAAAAAGAACCATCCTAACCAAGGCCTCCTTGTCCTAACAGATCGCCTGAAACAATTTGTGTCCTGAAATAGCACATCTGCGTTTCTGAAATGAATTGCTAAAGAAAACGCTTTTGGCTCAAATATAATGAAGATAGTATCTCCATATGCAACGTTACAACATCTGATACTTAGAAGCAAATTTCTTACCACTCCATAGACAGAAACAAAAGGCTTTCTTACCTGTGTATTATGTTGGTGCGCATGCTCTCGAGCACACCGTGTCAGCATGTGGTCAGACCGGTCTTTTTATGGAATAATTCCTTAGGGCGGAGTCTCGGAGACAAAGGAATACAGGTCATCTTAATTCGGAGGAGAATCCTTACGCATACTATTATCTGAAGTAGTCTTCCCGTCAATGTTTTAAGATAAATTGTAAAACAAAGTCAGGAAACGGAGAAACGTGGGAAATTGTACGCGGCTGAAGATGGCATTTGCCATTTACTTTGATTACACGTGGCAAGTCTTGAAACGTTGTCAGCTTGCTGCAGTTTGTAAAACTTTCGCTAGATGACAGCCATACACAGTCTTACACAGTGTCGAACTCCAGATTATGAAGTACCACAGTTTCCGATAGACTGAATAAATTAGATCATGATATTCGATTGGCCTCTTTGTTTCAGTCGATGAAAGGAACAGCTTGTTTAGAAGTGGTCGAACAGCTCTGCCATCAATACACTACATACAGGACAACAGAAAACCATTCAACCAATCAGAGCTCCCAAAAGGAATACACCTGCCTTCCTTGACCTGTTTTACAAGCTTTGTTGTCATTCGCACAAAGGTCACAACCTACATAAACGTTTTCGCGGGGCTTCAACCCAATCAAGCCTTGTCAGGAATGCCTTCGCTGCTTTACTGGAGGTATGTCCGTGTTTGCTTATATAATCTTTCTTTTGAAGAGGTTGCAATGTTCCTTATATGCGTAGCATTTGAAGCATGTTTCTTGTTAAATCACAATTCAAATGTCAATAGCAGTAGTAGTTCTTGTATTACGCCAAGAGTCTGAAGGTTTCTAAAAGTTTCAGCCCTTCTAAAATCAATAAGAACATTTATTACGCCATAAACGTGATTTCGGCTGTTTTCCCTGGACTAAAATTAGAAAATGCGTCAATTATTTTCCACGTGGCAGCCATAGTTACATCTAACTACCAAGGGACGATTTACACCATCTTAATCGACAGGTCGGTCTTATTAACATACAATTATGGATTCAATTTAAACGCACGTCAAGAAGTAGCTCAATTCCGGCCGCATGCTTCCAAGTCATTTTTACAACGTTTTATTTAATCATGATCTCGCCATTTTCAATTAAGAGAAACACACACACACACACACACACACACACACACACACCAAAAGGTTTTGTTGAGTAAGAACGACTTAAACAACATCACAAGTTAGTGTTACAACATTATAGATATAACAGTGTATCTAGAAGAAAGAAAAACTGTTCCGTTCTTTCAGTTTGTGCCTTAATTGAATCTTTTATTGGCTTCGTAAATATTATAGGTGGTCACCATGTTTTTAGGTCAATAACTGTACATGCACACTCTGGACACTAAATGCCTTCGCTTGTTCCATACTTCTCCAGCATTCTACTTGGGCTATATCACCTACATATCACTCCTTTACAATATCCATGTGTAGGCCTTGTGCCTGTATAGATATATCTACTAAAGCTACAAACAGATTGTCTTGAATAAAGGTCAGAAATTTGTATTGGTATGTCAGAGCTAATCAGGCGTAAAATCATGTCATCTGTTTGACGTCACAGGCCCGGTTATACACATGTTATTATCCCGGTCAATGACCCCGATGTCACATAGCCTGGTAACCATGCTTTCTTCGCGGGCCGGCTTATGGGTGTTTTACCGGCCCCACGCCAACTGAGCATTGTCCCTTTTTCTGGCAGTCTCTCTTTTCTTCCGGTCTTTATTACCGTTCAGGAGCGAAGTAATTAAAACTAACCCCGTAAAAATTGCCCGGCGTGCGCTAATGGGTCAGGGTGGGCGGGCAACACTCCCAGCACCGTACCGGTACTCCCACCGTACAGGTACTCCCACCGTACAGGTACCGGTCGCTCTCGATGGATGGTCACCAGGCTAGATGTTACAACCAATGTCCCGTATGTAGGCGCTCAATAATTGTCATCTAGAAATGTGAACTGTATCAAATATTACAAAATCTACATACTATACACAAAACTTTAGGTGTACATATACGAGTGTTATGGCAGAGGCATGTTTAGAGAGTTACTTTTTACCTCCTTGAAAACGGAGGTATTGTTTTGTGCGTCTCTCTCTCTCTCTGTGTGTGTGTGTGTGTGTGTGTGTGTGTGTGTGTGTGTGTGTGTGTGTGTGTGTGTGTGTGTGTGTGTGTGTGTGTGTGTGTGTGTGTGTGTGTGTGTGTGTGTGTGTTGTGTGATTTCTTGTTGTAACATGTTTTATCCACTATCCTAAACAAACTTTTACCTGTAATTACCCAGGTGCTCTACTCCCATGATGCGGTTTTTCTCAACGAGGCGCCTGCGCGGTACGCTGACCGTGGTCTTCGCCTCAACTTTAGCCTTTCTGGGCTTCGCGTTCGTGTACATCGACTGGAACTGTCCACAGAATGCGAGGTACTTGAAGATGTTTTTGTTTCAACTGCCTATGGCTGTTTACCGCTACACAATGTACTTCTTCTAATGAAGCAGATATGAATATCTTTATCATATCTATTTCATGAAAAGGTTACGATTCTTAACAATGTAACTGGTTCTGTTGTGCTTGGCTTCTATTTAGATTGATGTCTGTCAAAATAAGTGGAGTCAGCAGGGTCCAGCGCCATGCCTTGATGGAGGAGGATGTTGGCGGGTTGGCAGCCATTGGTGACGTCAGCTGGTCATCTGCGCATGCGTCAAACAACAGAAGCTTTTACACTGCCACCCGGGACAACATCAGGTACAGAACGTATATTCACCCGATTAGACTGAGTTATCACTGAATTTCAAACAGGCCACCAAGATGGCGTCAGACGTCAAATCTATCAAGCTTGAGCTGCCTCTTACTGATTTTTATATAGGACACCAATATGGCGTCAGATGCACATCACTGAATACGGCATATCTGTCAAGCTTGAGCTGCTTCTCACTGAATTTCAAATAGGACACCATACACACTAATGACGTCAACACAAAAACGCTCTACAGTGTATAGATTTTCCAAACGTTTTATCAAATTTTCTTCATAGTGTCGTGGTAGAGAAGCGGACAAGCAAGAAACGAGAAATAAAAGATGCAAACCATGACGGAATGGATAATAAAAATTCAAAGTCACAAGCTCCAATAGTCTCCGAAAGGTTTGAGATTAATGTATTTTTGATCAATTGATTTATAGAAAGACGAGCCTCATGATTATCACGGCAATATCAGTTTCATATTTTTCTCAAAAGATGTTTCTCCAACAAAATTGGATGAACGAATATTACAATTTCTATCTGTAGGTCCAAATTAGCAGCAATGGTCGACCAAGAAAGTTCTAGACCTAAGGGTGGAATGGATGACACAAATCCGAAGTCACAAGGTCCAATAGTCTCCAAAAGGTTTGAGGATAAAGTATTTTTGATTTATAGAAAGACGAGCTTCATGATTATCACGGCAATATCGGTTTCCCATTTTTTAAAGATCTTTCTCCAACAAAATTGGATGAACAAATGTTACAATTTCTATCTACTAGGTCCAGATTACCAGCAATGGGCGACCAAGAAAGTTGTATACCTATGGGTAACATTTCCACTTCGGCAAGACATTCAGCTGTACCAGCGGGTGGTGCCAATCGTGTTGCTGTTCAACAAAAAACGAAAAACAACACAAGCGCACCCATTTCTGCTAACTACAGATTCGAAAAGATTGATAAGTGGAGCACGTGGAACATCTGGTATATAGACGAACAAGTCTTAAGGAAATTCAGGTAAGACAAAATGGAAACCAGTATCATCACCGACCGCTCACGCGCAGTCTCGCCGCGCTGTGTTCTCGCGGGAGCACATTTCAAAATGGCGGCCGGAATTGGAATGTGGTACTTACTAGTAAACTGTGAAGTAGTTTTAAACAAGTGTACATATCGCAGCTGATGCTGTACATTACAGTATCAAAACTGTTCAATGGATTCCTTTTTTACGTCTGTAAGATAAACTTTGCTGTTATTGGAGATAAACTAAATTGATGTTTTGTTCTTTGATATTTCAGGACACTCTCTCGTGCTCTGCTCCCAAGGGTCGGGATGGGCAAGGATGAAATAAGGTGGGACTCGACTAAAGTCCACAAATGTGTGAAAAAATACTCAACGTGCAAGCTAGACGACAAAAACGCCATTCGTCGCTACAACACATGCGCAATCGTCGG
The DNA here is from genome assembly GCA_013266295.2 of Branchiostoma floridae x Branchiostoma japonicum. NCBI lineage: Eukaryota > Metazoa > Chordata > Leptocardii > Amphioxiformes > Branchiostomatidae > Branchiostoma > Branchiostoma floridae x Branchiostoma japonicum. The sequence continues at coordinate 9,188,245 of CM023834.1, read as the reverse complement.
CAACAGCGGGATCCTGTCCGACAGCCTTTGCGGTGGTGAGATTGACGCCCATGATTACGTCATCAGGTTCAGCGTCGCTCCAACCGTCGGGTACGAACATGACGTCGGCAGCAAGAGGAACATCACGTTTTTAAACAAGGACATTCTTCTCAAAATAAGCAAATCCTTGCCTTTGCCGGATTCCAGAAATGTCTACACGCAACGTCTGAAGAGTATGAACGCTTCAACTTTCATGTTCGCCAAAGGAAAGAACAAAGAGTGGTACACAGACATGAAAAGTCTCATCACGATAGCCAGGAAAAATAAACTCTGCTTCACCCTCAGAAAAAATACAAAAAATCTCGGAATCATAATCAGAGGGTGAGTATCCACTCTATACCTATTTCTGACTTTCAACTAACGTTATACATAGTAAGTGACCTCCAAAAATTCCTAATTAAAGTGACCTCCAAAAATTCCTAATTAAAGTGACCTCCAAAAATTCCTAATTAAAGTGACCTCCAAAAATTCCTAATTAAAGTGACCTCCAAACATTCCTAATTAAAGTGAACTCCAAAAATTCCTAATTAAAGTGAACTCCAAAAATTACTAATTAAAATGACCTCCAAAAATTCCTAATTAAAGTAACCTCCAAAAATTCCTAATTAAAGTGACCTCCAAAAATTACATACATAAGGTCCCTTATGATTACAAAAGTTCTAGAAGATTTCAATATGTACAAGAATTAGATTAGAAGCCCTCATACCGCTGTAAAATTTAATTTATCATTGTTAATATCTCGCTGAGTCTGTCTATGCATTTTCCAACTTGCTCCAATAAGGCAGCAGACATGCATGTAGCAGAAAATGAGATAATCTTTTCTGGGACTTTGACCTATAGATATAGCTAACTTCCTATCAGTGCCCTCGACTTGCGTAGCATGTGAAAATAAATAGGGAAACACAAACAAGCACACAGACACACTGAACACAAAACCTCCGTATAAATATGTCTAAGACTCCGATTCAATGCTTAGAATTTATTCCTTATTTTTCAGTATCATCAGCCAAGAAATGCCTGACTTGGCCCGGCATCTCGTAGGAGGAGTGGACACCACAGGCATGTTGTCTATCTTCATGGCTTCCACTTTTTGTCGCAGGATAAACGTTTACGGCTTCTATCCTTTCTCCAAAGACACTCACGGCAAAGGCATCCGTTATCATTACTACGACAACGTTAAACCGAGACTTAAGGGTTCGGGGGATAATTACCCGGTGGAGTATATGGTTAGCAAACGTCTGCACAACCTGAGGGTAGTGAACCATGTCATTGACAAATGCCGATAAGCGCCACCTAGCGGTAACATTGTTTACTACAATCTTGCCTAGAGGAACGGGTGGTCTATCGGTCAGCGATCCTACTTCTGGGCCATAAGGTCAGCGGTTCCATCCAGACTTTGGTAGTTGAAGTCCTTCAAAGAAGGCTGCCTAAGGTCTTTATAGCTAACAATGAATTCATTCATTGGAGTTCTAAACTTCGCTATGGTTTAACAGGGTAATGGCTACATTAGAACATTTCAAATGTCATCATCGTCTTAATGAGTTTTATATTCAGTAATGAATATTATAGAGAAAGGCCATTATTAGTTCAGCAGGCGTCCTCGTCTATTGGAGTATTTAATGCGCAATCCTATTTATCGGTGGCATTGATGTTCCAGCATGTATTTATATTTCTTTTTTATGTTGCATATTTAGAAGAAGCTAGAATAAAATTAACAGTTCAATTTTAACTGTGAATCTCACTTATGTGTCTTTCTGTTGTGTCTCTGCGATTAGGCTAGTTCGCAATTTGACAGTAAAACAGAATCTATAAGCTGGTGCAGTGTGATGCATTGCAGGTAGTATGTCAAAGTTCAAGGCCCCCGAGATGTAAATAAAACATGGTCATGTACAAAACAGTTCAAACCGTGAACCGGCTTATCGGTAGAAATTTGGATATTCACTGCAAGTAACCAGGGTCAAAGGATGAAGACAAGACACTTATGGTCTCAATAATGACATGCTCACCTGGATAAACTCTTCTCTTGTTGGACAGCCATTACATCTACTGCTCCTGATGGTGCTACAAGCATAGAGTAGATCTTGACTCATTCTGCTCTGTTGTAGCTGCGACTTGGGAGGGTTCTCTCCTTGCTCGCCTTCGTACTTTGACAGGCATCATTGTCATCAAGCAGTGGCTTCAGATTGGTTCTTTGATGTTCTAAGAAATCACAAATGTTTCTATCCACGGAGCCTCCATATCATTTTGGACCAACCCGCCGAACATCAATAAAATGTAAGACGGAGCGTGATTGGCTAGTAACTAACTGACCGGCTGGTAACTAACTGATTTAACCAGCATTCTTTGCGATCTTCGGACAGCTGGGATTTTAAGCATTTGGAACAACACTCGGACAGGCTGAAAGCTTTCAAAATCTATCCAGTTAACGTTGCTTGAGTAACAGTTTTCTTGTATAGCTAAAAGCTTTCTTTTTCCTTCTGGTTGGGGAAAGACCTGATTAAGTGACACAGAGAATTCCATATTACAATGCATCACTCCATGAACTAGCTTATTGTCGCTGCATGGGTTGTTTATAACTGAACCTCTAGATTTCTTTTCTGAGATCTTGTCCTTCAACGTCATCTTTTCTTACGTGATATATGAAACGACAAAAACCTTCTTCGAAGACAACACAGACTTTATTACATGTTGTACACGCTTGATGTTACATGCCGGTCACCAACCTAGTCGAGCGCTGGCAATAACAACAAAGCTAATCTTGATTTTACCATACTCGGATGGAAAATGAAGACGCTCAATAACCCCTATATTCCCGGACAGTCCCTCCAAAAATCCCTCACACTAACACTAAGGTATGATTAACTTAACCGAACGGTATCAAAACTCACCAATAAGACTATGCCGTAAAGTACATGTACAGTAATGTCGCAAAAAAATCGTTAATTTTACACATTCCAAAATGAACATTACAGCTAATTTTTTGTATGTGTGGCTTGCCGTAGTGTTGAGTTACTTGTAGGATCTTAAGTAAATGATAAACGAGTGGTTGCGACTTGCTTCGGGTGACGACGTCACTGGTTGGCAGGAAGTGACGTCATGATGATGTCAACACTGGCAGGAAGTGACGTCAGAGATGATCTACCCAATAGCTGTGTGTGGTGTTTCCACCCTCGATGTTAGTCTCTCATCAGTTCAGCCTTTGAACGGCGCATAAGATTTATAAATTCTAAAAGGCAAATAGAAATAGATAAATGAATATAAAGTTGCTTAAAGAAGATGTGGTCGAAAATGATTAGCACAAGTATAACAATTTACAAACACGGAAAAATCAACGTAAGACAAACTCGAGACAATAGCCGACTAACTTACTAAACATCGAAGTATGTTCGTCACGGATATATTAAAACGAAATTGATAAAACTGTACTTAGTTCATACACGTCTCACTGGCATACAAAGCACACAGCAATGAGAGGGAATCGACAAAAACATCAGCAAAATTGGGCTCATAGAGGAGTTATTATTCAATTACTTTTCAACAGTTGCTTCAACAGACGAATCTAAAACGTAGCACACGGGCTATCTCTAACTCCCGATTAGTCGTAAGATATACACCTTATATATCAATTGTACGAACCACAAACAAACGGAACGAACGTTAAAAAAAGTTGATGACGAAATTGATGACAAAAAATCACCAACAATAGACAGAAAAAACAGACCAAAAACATTTTTTTTGGGGGGGGGGTGATATTCTGTCCCGTTGTAGAAAGCTAGATAAAGGTTTACTTTCGGTTCTAGGGAGAAACTATCCTGACATCTCCTGATAAAAAAATGATAACCCTCTTACATGCGGGAGGGGGGTCACGAAGTTCCCTGGATAAGGCATCTAATGTCCTTGGAAAAGGAAAGAGCATTTCCGAGTGCTCAAATTTCAGCCTTGCTATGGGTAGCCTACATTGCTACAAACTGGTAGAAAAGATGGCGCTTGTGAAGAATCTGTCGTAAGTTTAGCGACAGGTTTGAATTGGGGTTAAAGAAGCAGATAGATGACAGCAGATTTCGTTCACGACAACCCATAATAGTCACCTTCTGTAAGGACAGTTGGACCACGTTAAATTTCCTTCAATGCGTTCTTCGACTTCCGGATGAGATCCATAAACTCTGTTCACAGAGGACAAAACGAACATGCCATGAAGGTCACAAACATGCTCATGCTACCCTCCTGGCATGGGGGAGGGGGGCATGTTCACGTGACCATCACGTGACAAGACCTGTTGGCTGAGGAGAGTGCTGTCACCCGACATGCACCGGTGCAACCCGTGAAAATGTCTGTTCCTATCCCTCACAGCTGTTTATTCTGCTTGACCACAGTGATGAAAAGAAGAGAAGAGAGTAAAAAAAGAAAATGTGCTTTGGCGTCAGTAGTACCTGTGAATCCTGTGGACTAACTTAAGCCTCCTTCAGCGCATTCTTGGACTTTTTGATCAGGTCCATGAACTCTGTAGACAGAACATAAGGTTATGGAAGCTATCTCTTTCCGAGCTGTTAGTACAGGACAAGGAATGTCCGTTTTTGTGCAGTCCTAGATGAATCCAGCAGGGGGAGTCCATGGATAATGAAGTGCATGATTGTCAAGGTTTCATTCTGGTGAACATGCGTGGTTTTATAAGGGTGAGGAGGCATGAAGTGAAAAACGTCGAAAGTAGGAATAAAAAGAGGAAGTAGAAGATGGATAGCAATGGAGGACAGCAAATAAGTCAGAGGAGGGGCTTTTTCATGAGGTAAAAGAGAGTTTGAGGCTGAGGCATTGAGGGGTTAGATGTTAATAAGTACATGAAACATGAACAAGAGCGAAACAACAGAAACGACGAGAAATACAAACAGGATTTGATGAATAGAAAGTGACAGAAAGGGTAACAAATCGAGTGATTCTAGATAGGAGGTATATTGTGAAAGTGGTGTAAATGTTGTGATGGTTTGCGTATGAAGATGCTGACGACATGCGTGCTCAACTATTGCATCCGCTCGTGCAGTTCATGACCATATTGACAGGTGGCGTCCGTGAGTGGTTGCCGCAACTGCAACTGGAGATGCAACTGCAAACAATTAACTCATCAATCAACCAACCCCACACTTTAACGAAGTTCAACCAATACTTAAGAAAAGAGACGCAAGCAACAATTGTGTGACTTACAAATATTGGCAAAGAACATTTGGGCACATATCATTCTAATAATTCATATCATTACAATAATTCTTTACATGCCTCTGGAAAATAAAATGTGTGTGTAAGCAAGCCAACAGGTTTTTTATATAACACCATATTCATGCTAATCTTACTTGCGATGTGTATCATAATCATTGTTAACAAGGCTTCAGAACATTTCATGACTCATGCATTGATCTATTTTATCTGTGCTGTGTCATGGGTGGTTTGGTGTATGGTCCAGGTAGGTGGGTGTGCTGACTGACGGGGTGTTTATTGGGTGGGTCAGGGAGTGGGTGGGTGTGTAGCTAGGTGATTGGGGGGGTGTTTGTTAGGTGGGTCGGGAAGTGGGTGGGTGTCTGTACCGGGGATATCGATGACACCGTTGCCGTCCTCGTCGGCTTCCTTCATTGCCTCCTCTACCTCGGCGTCTGTCAGTGGCTCCTCGCCGACCTTCTGCATGATGAACTTGAACTCGTCGAAGTCGATCACACCGTCACCGTTGGCGTCGAAAACCTAGACGATAGGGTGGACTGAGTGAGTTCTACCGGCCAATACAAGATACGTCATTACCATATTGACAGGTGGCTTCCGTGAGTGGTTGCTGGTAAGAAGAAATCTATATCAAGCAATTCTACAAGAATTTTAGAAGGAATTCTACAGTTGGCCGAAGATTCTACTCTACAACATCATTCAAGACCGCCCAGGACACTCTACATACTCGGCACCAGCGCACGTAAGGCGAACGGCTTCACTAGGCCTTCATGCGGACAAGTGAAGAAGTGCACCTTGAACGCCCTCAGGATCTCCTCCTCGTCGTCCTGACGGACCCACTTGGAGCACAGAACCAACCACTCCTCGGGGCCGAGGTTCTTCTTGTCTCCTGGAAAAGGGAGAATCATGTGTAATAAAACTGTATAAAATGTTTTTCTTAAAACTCTTAAAGCACTGTTTCAACTTTGGCCATTTCATGACATTTGGCTATAATGGCATTTGGTGGCAATTTCATGACATTTGGTGGCATTAGTTAGAAGAAAAGTCGTTTTACACTTCTTTGTGCTGTGAACATGTATGTAAAGGCACAGCCACATGCGTCGTACGAGTTTTTGTCGGTAATTTCCAATGAGGCTACGATAGAACCGACCGTTGATAAAGATCTACGACAACTTTTTCCGTCAAAACTCCGTTGAATTTTGTACGACACTTTCATGACTGATCCAAGAATGTCGTAAACCCGTCGTACGACGTTCGTGACAGCAGCCTCAGCTAGACGGTACGGCGTAATCAGAGCAAAGTGTACAAAGTGTTCACCCTTGGGTCCCCGGGCCTCCTTCATGATGGCTTCCGTCTCCCTCTTGGTGTAGGTCTGGCCCAGCTTGCACAGCATGTCCATGGTGTCTGAAACGGGCGCGATGTTCTCTGCATTCCTGTCGAAGATGTCGAAGATCTTCATGCACTCTGAAACGTATAGAAACGACAGAACGTCAGCCGCATATATATATGTGACAATATTAGTACTCTACGTTTGGGACCGCATTCTTAACACTGTAGCAGCGACATCTAGCGTAGAAGACCCAGTCAGTATTGCCCTGAGGAAGGCGACAGACGGTCACCAAAACGTTGGCCTGTAAACTCCTGGATAGGCATATCTAATAAGTTCACCGTTCTACCTTTGATTGACGTGTTTCCGAAATGCCTATAACTACCAGAGTGAGAAAGCATCATGGGCCAGCCAGATGCATCATGGTCCGGGTCAAGTTTGTTTTGCTTTGATCTGGTGCACATGTGGAGTTCATGACCAATGCTCGCGGGCACAAATTTAAGTCATTTATTGACAGGCTTGTTTTGGTAGACATTGTAGACTCAAATCAAACTACCACTTTAGATATGATTCTAGTCGCCCTTACTAATAGTGATCTTTTTCCTTAACTTCATTTGAGAGATGTGTAGACATGTACGTAAATGTTGCGTTAAGCCCATTTGGGTTTTGTCAATGACTTGTGCTTTTATGTCCAATAATGCGCTTCGTTACTCCCGTCAGAAAACGTGGGTGTGACGCTAGCATGGTAAACGTTACAATGTTTCTGATTGGATGACGGCGGCTGATGACGTCCGTGCGCGCGTCAGCGTGCCTTCTGTGTGATTGTGACAAGGACAGTCAGATAAACCGGTTCAGACGGGTACCCATATTGGGACCTGCTGGAATGTGCTGATGGGCGCTGGAGGTCAGAGCCGGAATTATATCAGCTGTCGTGGGCTAGTCCACGTCATGTTCTGGGAGAGGGGTGTACATGTAAAAAAGACTAAGAAACATCATTTTTTTCATCGTATTCAAGCAGCTGCAAATATCCTTTCTACCTTAAAAGCACATTTTGAAGACCATGTGTAATTCGTACACGAAACACCAAACGTTATGTTCTAACCGGGCCGTGTCGTCTGTCATCATTGGCTGTCAGCTACCACATTCTATGATGTTGAAAATAATGGTTTTCACAATGACATTCTTGTCCGGTACGAGGGCCGCACAATTTGCTCGTTTCCCGGCGACTCCTGTAGTTCAGCCTCCGGTACGTCCTTTAAACGATGGCCGGTATGCGCGGTATGTAGGGTCCCGTGATAGCCGACAGGGAAGACCTTCAAATAACTCCCTTCCAATTTCAGAAACCCACGGTCTTCCCACAAAACAGCAGCTCAGCAAGAACTTGCAGAATCGGAATTCCTGGTTGCACGGTTTTCTTCCGTTGTTGTCAAAGCGCGACAATACAGGCTGTCTGATTGGAGGTACAGCGTCCTGGCACGTTTGTCCGGTCAGTCAACAACCGATCAGGAAAGGTCATACACTTGTCCAAGTTGCCCTCATATAGCTGTCCTTCTATTGCACTCCTCTCTGACAAGGCGTATGTTAACGATATCATTTGTAATTCTTTCAATGGAAACATTTGGATATTTATACGTCATGCAGCGTAGACGGAATCTAACGCGAATCTGACGCGAAACTGGTGCGTGTTTATGTACAGGGAAGTAGAACTTACCATCCTTCTCCTCTGGACCCAACGCCCTTGCCTTTGGTGCGGCCTGGAATTGACAATAAAAAAAAACGTCAGAATGTGTGTATAAAAGTAGCTTATTCAACATGATCCACAAAATAGCAAATACCCCGTCTTTATTGGGCTAGGTCCCCCTCCTATATGAATGGCTAACAAATGGCGAAACTAATATAATCTACATCCACTGGACCAGACTACCACATGTCCCGGCCGTCGTTCGATTGTTGATCTGATGGGGGGGGGGGGGGGGGTATCCTATCAGTTACCAACCGTAACACAGAACTAACACATAACGGGATCGCGATAAAACGATAGATTCGACGGGGGGGGGGCGTAAAGTTTAACATTCCGAACCCACGATTGTATACTGGGCAATTGAGCCAATGACGAAAGTTTATGAACTTCCATAAAAAATTGCAAAAAGGGTACGTTAGAGTTGATTACGATATCTACACTCGTAAAACGTGATAACACCAAATAAGTTAATGAAGTGGTGGCATGAAAGGAGGCAGTAGCATATATCTACTGAACACCTATGTACTTTTTTCATGTACTAAAATACTACAAGAAAAAAGATGTTTTGCGAGAAATTTTGTTAGGCGGACTTGGCTGGTGTGGGCGGACATTAGTACATCGTACTAAAGTCATGTGATATACATACCGCTTTATCTTCCGCCTGTGACGATAAGAAAATACATCACAACACACAAACACCATTAGTAACAGTTCTACAGGGCTGGCGGACAATCTAGCCCACACATAGACACATCTACGATATCTATTTTACTACGGAATGAAAACAGTGACTAATATCTTTACACAACGGCGGTGTTGTGTTAGTTTTATGACGATTTCAAAGATGACGGGAAAGATAGTTTGTCAAAAAATTGTTTAATTGTGATATTCAGTCCTACATGTAGTCGTTATGAAGGAAAGTTTGGTTATATGAAGCTTATTCATCTCAAAAAGTAGGGAAGGGAAGGGGAGGGGACGGGTGTATGATGCGAAAGTGTCATGGTGGCCACGAAGAAGGCCAGTTGCATGATGGGATATTTGGTCACGTGGGTGAAGAGAATGATGGGCGTACACGATGATTGAAAAAAATGAGGGCACAGCCAGCATGTAACGGTAGCTACACCGGTTGATAAGTTGTAATTTGCCTGTTGAAAAGTTTCACACAAAAATGATGAACATAGTGCTTTGAGATCTTGCAAATGAGAAGAAAATGATGTGGTAGGAGAATGCATATAAACCAAAAACAGAACCGCGCAAGAGTGCGCAAGAGTAATTCTGACGACACTTAATAAGAACTTAAAACAAAATAACGGATACAAGCTTTGAAAGAATAAAGTGAAACATAATGCACCCTATGCACTAAACAGGGATTTAAAGCAAACATTGCTGATGTTAAACGCAATAAAACAAAGCCAACGTTTGAACGCAGCAGAGAAGTAAACGAAACTTTAGAGCACTACGGCTGGCTAGCATGGTTATCATTCAATAGCTTTGCCATGTCACAGCTTTGGAATATGGTGTGTTTCATACCATTCTAAACATTCAAAACAACAATGCATACGATTACTACTAGTGGATACTCTCATACAAAAGAAACGGTCACATAACACACTATAGTCAGTCAGAATGCAATGAATATACATCAGAGAGATGCTGCTTGTGTGTAGTGCATTCTCAGCTTCACTTCACCGCCCCCCTCCCCACCCTGTACCCAAACTGCCTGTCGCACCGAAGCATTCGCGGAATGGCAAACTTGCTGGGCAGTGGGACATACAACCAGGACACGGCGACATTACCATGCGATTGCTTACCATGCTTGTTTTTCCCGCCATATATAGGGTCAGAGAAACTGATACGTGGGGGGGGGGGCAAATGTGTGATCACGTGACCCAAGATAACCTCACAGACAGTGACCGATTTTTTTCTTCTTATCCCCACAAGCATTATGTAGGGTCAAGACTTGTACATTAGTTCTAAACAATACCAAATTGGCTACTACCTAAATGAGCTAAAAAATGACAGTTTGCATTGGCGAACTGCAATGCGTCTAGCCTTCTGTATTGTGTTGCTATTTTTGTATGCATTACTATGGGAGGAACGCCCGTGCCTCAAATGTAAGCCAATTCTGTAGACCCAGTTGGCGCGACGTGTTAAAGATCAAATAACACAGGCCTGACAGCTACTCAAAAATGTACACGGCCCGGAGAATTTACAAGCTATTAGAGTTAACATGAGAGAAGAAAATATTTTTTCCTTTCGCATTTGGTGTACTCAGACCTCTTTATCTGTTCTGAGATTTTAAAAAAAATTCAAATTTAGTTTAAAGTATGCACAAATGCTAACGATTTTGATATTTTGTGCTCTGCTAAAATGAATATCCAAGGACATACCGGTAGTTGGTTTTCTAGCATAAAATACTAATCGGGAAAATTGATAAAGAAGTTTTTTTTACCAATATAGAATATGGTTAGGATCGCGTAATTATAGCTGGCCGTATCATTTTAAGCAGGAATTCGGGGATAATGTAATGTGATATTTTTGGGGAAGTTAACAACGCTGATGGGGGAAGGATATATTTAGAACGAGAGGACAAGAAGAGGGGGGGCACACGACTCAAATCGTACTTACCACGTCACCCTGACATTTTCAGGGAGAGAAAGAATGAAAAAGAAGCGTTAGTGTGCGTTCCTCGCAGCTGTTTTACTGTTATACAGCAGCCTGGAAAGCCAATAACACAAGCTAGAGAGAAAAGATTAAAAAAGGGGGAGGGGGGCACCAGATATAGCACAAGGGAGGGAACTAACTACGGGAAACTTACAAGAGAGAAAAATACGTAAGCAATAAAGAATATAGATCATATTAGATCATGTAAAAGTATATTGAAGCAAGCCACTGCACACGAAGGCCGTTTTAAGGGCGATACCACCCTCGTGGCGGTCATATCAAGCCTAAACATGAACCCTGCATTCCCAAATCCAAAAATAAATTACGTGCAGGATTTTGTAGCAAGCATACAAGATCTGCTTTCTGTTCTAGTACAGCAAGAAGGAGGATCATTCTCTGTTCTAAAGCTTCGTGACACCATGTTTGGTTCCCACGAGGTCTTATACCCCGCTTAAGTAGAAACTGTACACGTTCCTTAACACCCTGGACAGCGTGTTCTTATCACTGACATAATACATATGTCGCTATGGCGAACTTCCCACTACAGCGCAAGCAGCTGGCTAGCACACTATTGCCAGCCAAAACAAGCCCGCCAAAAGTTGGCCATTTCTCTTTGGCAAACACACCAACACATGCCTTGTAACGTCCAAGGGGAAAGGTTTTCCGAGGGAAAAAATTGCAGGCGATATACCTACCATTTTGTTTCTGGACTGGAAGGCTTGTAGAAGACCCTTTGCAAAACTATCCGGTAGGGAGCTATCGCAACTATTGGGTAAATATGTCGCCCGCCGTGGAGCCTTTTAAAAAGGAGGCTGATTTGCATAATTTATGCATGTCTCTTGCCGTAGTGGACGAATAAGGAAGTGTGCGCACGAGCGCGTCGTACCAGAAACCGTCTGATATTTTTGGAGCGCCTGGTGTCAGGGTCCCTAGTGCGGAGAACATTCTTTCCACGGCAGAATATTCAAGATCCACCACGGCCTTCCTTTCCACCATTCTCTTCATTTTCTGTCTTTAATACAGCGTAACAAAATTAGTTTGCAAACACACAACACGTAGAGTCGAAAAACAACCAATCTATTTGTGGGTTGCAATTAAAGTATTCCCTAGGGTACGTGCATGTATCCTCGTATATGACCGCTATAGCTGGATAGAGTCCAAGGCTTGTATCTCATACGAGCTGGTCAGTATCATCACTACATCTAGCAAAGAAACATGAGGCCCGTCTGTGACATACATTACATGCCAAGTCGACCGCCATGTCTGTAAAGTCTGATGCAGAGTCCAGATAGCGGAAACGCAATGCGGTCAGGGCCGTTTACTTACGACGTACTACGGTACATTCAACCCCGGTGACCTCTCTAACATTGTCAGCCCGCCAGCGACGGGAAAGTTTCGAACCGCCGATTCAGCACTTGTGCCAGTACTCACCACAGCCGGGGAAGATGTCGTCTTAGCCGCCGCTGTTTTCGCTGCCGGTTTCTTAGTCGCCATATCTTCAAGTAATCCTTCTTAAGGAAAGTCCTACTAAGACCTATGGGTGGTGTGCTCCTTATACCGCGGCCTGCCTTGTACTGAAGGGGGACGTCTTCAGCTATTCGATAAGACTGCGTAATTTGATTTTTGCGTGTTTCTGTCCTAAATAAGGCGATGTCTTGTCGCGTGCTTGTATACAAATACGATCTTAAAGTCGCCCGTGGATTGGTGGAGGGGTTGCCTTAGGAAATAAACAACTTGTGTCACGTTTCACTTGATTGACAAGTGTTTCTCGCGACAGGATTTACGAGCAGATAGAAGATGAGATGTATCTTGTCTTCTAAAGAAAGAAGGAACTTAACACTTTCATGTTTTCATCGAGGTAAATTGTTTTGCCTGGTTTTCTTAACAATGTTTACGTTGACAGAGACGGGCACCGGGCGGGCTTGAATGTGTCAGACTTTCGGTGGCGGAATGACGTCATAATCAAACGACTCGGACGCAGATCAGAGGGTGAGAATCAAGGAAAACCACTACAGCGTTTGGAGTATCTGGAAATGATATGTAGACGGAAACTATTTGTCCGACATTGGCCTGAAGGAGGTTTGAACTCGCATGTTTAGGCACTGCGTATGTTTTTGGCTGTTTCACATCAAATGACGTAACGTTATACATTTGAACTATGCTGACGTAAAGGCAAGAGGTACAGTAGGGGGACTCCACAGTCTTGGTTCAAGATCTAGAGGGCTGAGCCTCCCCTGTAGATTCTAAATACGAACAAGAAGTCAAAGATTTCACACCTTCGTGAAGTATTTAAAGTTGTTGTGAATTTCTTGTTTTATTCATTATTGTGAATTTCTCGCTAATTCTGTATAACTGTTATGCATTTTCTCACTGGCTTCCATAACTCAACAGACATGAATATACATGTAGCAGGAAACTGAAGACAGGAGATGACAGTAACCTTCACTTCATCACAGCCTGTGGGGAGACCATCTTTACATACAATTCGACCTATCAGTCTGTGGTTATTATATCATTTCCCTCTCGCTAGCGCTTCCTGTGACTATACTGTATCCAAATAACTACGGACACACAAGCAAACAAACAAACACACCTCAAACAAAATCTCCCCAATAACCCTTGACGGATAAGTCAGGTCCTTCTTAGATATGTACAAAAGTTGTCATATTAAAAACGAAATCTTCTTATTCTAGTGGCCTTCGGGTGTTGTTACGTGGTAACCAACAAGGAAAAAAAATCCCACCTCCCTAGCTCTCAAGCAATGAAACGAAAGCTTCCCGTGCCAGTTATCCAAACTGACAGCGACCCGGCGAAGTTGAATGTCAGCCCAAGACAAATATTTAGACCCGGCGTGGCTGTTTGGAGTGGCGGTGGATGTTCCCTTCCTGGCGGACTACACGATGTTTCCTTCCACCGAACCTCGAGCTCTGGTCAACGTTAGACATGTTTCAGGCCACGGGACGTACCAATGGGAATCGTAGAAGAGGGGGTGAAGATTTGGTTACGTTTGCTTTTCATTTTAAAAAATGAGCACCCTTGTCATGTCCCAATTTTGTTGATTTTCTTGGGTTTTATTTTTTTTCGTCATTTTCTTCCCAGTTCCGTTGAAGTTCAACTTTTACGCGATACTGAAAAAATCTCAGCTGGATACAGAACCAGATTTTCAACCAGACTTGTAGAATCTTGTAGAATTGTAGATAAAGTTTTTGTTATTTCAGCCTATTCGTTACACCTGTTATACGTGATACTGCTAATTGAAACTACTCAACATATCTTATATCTACAGTATATGATGGACAGGTCTGCAAAGAATGAATTTTCAAATGTTTAAAAGAAACGACACATTCCACTTAACCCCACTCGTGAAAAACGTTTATGTATATCCAAAAATAGCGCCGTTGTCAGCCGCTTGACAAGATTAACATGGACGACTTGACAGTCAAACATCGTATCAACATGGTGTATTTTTAGCGAAAATGCTCCAGTAATATACAGACAGTGCATACACAAACTGTGTGTACTGACAGGACATTTGACGTCATTTCATCTATCACTGTATACCTGCTCACATCCCCCTCTAGGTTTTTACATTGACATGTGCATAGAAATACCCCTCTCCTCAGGAAATGCTCCCAAAAATGGTCCCAAAATGCTCCAAAGTTCCATGAAGTATTTTGTGTTTTGATGACCTTCAAGTTCACCCATTTCCTGTGTCTGACCCTTTGACTTCCTGTCATTCTGCCTGTCAATCCTCCCCACCCAGGTGCTGTCAACCTACGCTGTCGGGACCAACAGACACACAAACCCACAGCTCAGCCACCCAAAACAACACTTCCGCACCCGGGAGTAAGAACACTAAGACTAAAATGTGTTGAGGTTTTTGTTTACGTCATTCCGTCTACATGCGCGTGGTACACTGAAATGACCTTCGATAGCCCTCCCGTGGATGTCTGGCTTGCCCCCCTCCCCACCCCGTTGGTAGGTCTTGAAAGCAGTCCTAAGAGGGCACCGTTGAGCCGAACCTTAAGGCAATGTCTCTGTCTGCTTCTTAAGCCCTAATGGCGTTACTTGTCGTGATCAAGTCCAATCTAAATCTTAGTGCAAAGTCTGGTGTCACCTGAGGTGAAGGTCACGCTACTTATAACCTAAAGCAACATAATTTTCTGGTTAGCATCACATACTACATAGTTTTGGATAATTTGAAGTTGGTACAGGAAAGAAATTTAGATTGCACGTCGCTAATCATAATATGGAAGCGAGAAAATCTTTGATAGTTTAAATAAAAGTGTAGAAAAAAAACAGCAGATTCTGTAACTTTTCTCCAGTCTCATATCTGCTTGTTTGTGATACTCGGAGTATCGAGCAGCAAACCTAGCGGAAGTTATGAGTATTGTACTTCATAGTGTAGCTGATTCCATATGTATTGCATTCACTTTTGCGTTTCTTACACATACCTTTCCTTCACCATTCCGTCACAGCAAATACACAAAAAATTACAGAACATCCAAAGGTTTGTATTTGGTGACAAAATAGTTCTGTATCCACACACAACAAGAAATTGTGTATGTAAATAAATCGCTGGCCTGTATATCGATGTTTACGTAATGTAAAACCTGGTATAACGTGTCCATGAATGGCAAGTTTATGTTATGGTTTGGTGATCAAAGCAGAAAAATTCAAGCAGTGTTTTTGTTCAGATTCCAAAGGACTATTATCAAGAAAGAAGTGCCATATCAGGTTTCTTCGCAAGGGGGCATTCCACTTTGGTCGCAAAGTGGCAAATCATTAGTATTCGGCATCGATTTTATAGAGGAACATAATGCATTATTCTATTACAGCTCTAACATATGTTGGCATCTTATAACTTATCTTCAAAATGTTTTTTTCTTCTTTGTGTGATGTTTCTTGCTACTATCTTACTTGTCAGAATTTGTCGCCTGAGTAGTGCTTTCATAAAGCCATGGGAACGAGGTTTGTGGTAACCAAGGTAACTAACAAACTGTTCTTCTCGTTCCCCTGTTATTAAAGGAGAAGGAGTTTCCTACCAAATAGACTTAACTTTTAAAGGTCGATTCGAATGCTCTCAAAACAAGTAATGTTATGAAATGTGCGTGAAAGACAGGGCCATTAAAGCCCTTTGTACCGTACAACACAACATCAAACACGAGCCACACATTACTAAAACGTCGTGCAACAAAAAAGCGCGCGAAACAAAAGGCCAGATGTCTTGACTGTCAACATAGAAGACAACCACTGTCAACATGTTCAATCTTGCTTGACACCGTGTTAGCATAGGTGGATTGTTTGGACCAATCACAGTCAGGGTGCTGTGCCTTTTAGGGACCGGTATATATTGCAGTTCGGTGCAGCTTTGATAGTGTGGAATGTAGGAGTCAGAGTGCGTGTAACCGGTACAAGTGTGGTTACCGTTCCGTATTTAATTCCAAAGTACGCCTTGTGTTGCTAAGAGCAAGTTGTAAATGAAATGCCGTACAACACACGCTCCAAATGCTTTAAGATTTCTCTAAGAGTCTTCAACGCAGCTAAACGACACCAAGATGCCTTCTGAAGAAAGTCAGGATTTGAAGACACTAGGATGAAACGAAGGGAACAGCAAAATGGTAAGTGGCTTTTCCTGGAGTTCAGAGCATTTAAAGGTTCTGGGTTCGAATCCCTAGCAGACTCAATGTTGTGCGCTTGGGAATTACACACTTATTTCCTCACTCGACTCAGGTGGAAATGAGTACCTAGCTTCGGTTAGGGACGTCCTCTCGGATGGAACGTAAAGCCGGAGGTCTCGTGTTTGAGGAGAGATACACTTCAAGCACGTTAAAAATCCCACCACACTTATCAAGAAGAACAGGGCTCCTTAATGGTGTGAGTGGATCAAACCTTACGGTCTGGTCTTTTTGCACTCCTTGGTTACACCTAATGGTGGTTTACTGGTGATGTGATTGTGTGAAGACCACTTGACAAGGTAAGATACATGTAAGACAAGACAGGACAATGCAATATTTTAGCGAAAACGGCAAACCAGTTATATTAGATTTATTCAACGGGGGTCTATAACATCCTTGAATTACTTCACTTTATTCCAAAGCTATCTGCCTATATATAAGTTTGTGTCATAATATTTCGCCTGAATGGTACGAAAAATGACTACTTTCCAGTCAGACTTAAGGGAAAACATTGTAAAAATGTCTTTCTACTTGATAAGCAGTAACAGCCACAAATTGGGTACAGCTCTCAAGCGAAATATCACCCAAGCCCCGTTCTTGAGTTACCCTAGCGCGAACAACACGTTCTCTGTACGGTTGAATGATCACTGAGCCCCGTTGCTCGGCTCTGTGAATTCCGTACGCGTGTCAACAACGCGGTCGGCTCATTGAGAGTCAAGGCATTACAAATAGCCCGGGGAGCAAAAGGGTGCGAATGGGGTTTTCTATTACGTCATCTTTGATATGGCTCTTGGACAATCCCCCAAATATCCCTTCAGGGACTTAAATGTTTATTCTTTCACACACTTCCACTTTTTAAAATCGTCAATTCAGTCTAATTAGGGCCCATAGAGTTTTGATAATTTCTACGAGTTCTGAAATCTTTTTTTTTTACAGAAACGAAGTTTTTCAACGATCTTGTATCAACTTACCCTGTATCAAACCTTGTAAGATATGCCTCCTGCCAGATGATGATCGAAAAAGCGTCTTAAATTTGCTCTCATAGACACTTTCTAAATCTCACACAGTGTCATGAACCCCCTTTCATACCCTCTCACTACACAGAGAGTTATTTGCACTGGCATGTTGGCATAGCGGCCGTTGCTATCTTAGCTACGACCCCGGGTATGGCCCTGAAAACAAATTGTAGATAAAGAACTCCTGCACTTGTTTGTACCCACACCATGTAGACCTAATCGAATCGCGGAAAGGACAAAGTCTACATTCCGCGAGAAGAAAAAGGTATGCCTAGTTTCCTCATGATTCTGTAAAATCCCCATTTTTGTCGCTTCTAGCATGGCAAAAAGCGACATTTCTGAATGACATAATTCTGTCGCTAAAACCTGTCTAAATGGCCAATTTTGTTGTTGTTTTTTTAGTTTTTGTGTTCGCCATTTTGTTTTCATGTTTTTGAGGCGAAAACTTCACCTTGATTAACGATCTCTGGCCCTACCTTTGCTTGTTTAAGATCAATTAGTAGTTCATGTGTGACGCTATGCTACATTAGGTATAAAAGAATTATACACAGCGAACGGACATTTGTTAAAACTGTTCTTAATTGGGTTTCTGGTTGCCATGTCGCGAAATAACACGAGGTTGTTGTTCTACATACATGTAATGCGACCGATTAGACATGAAACAGCTGTTTTAAAAGATCTGACCCTTAGTGTATACATGTATGTCAGGGTAGACATTGCGATCTGCCAGAATCGCCGATTCTACCGGTAGAGATCGCGATCTGAGTCCCTGACGACAGAGATTGCGATCAGGATGCTAGGGATGTGTTCGGGTGGTCTCCCATTTACTCCTGAGTTTGAATTCAATCCATGGATCTTAAGTGGCATGAATCGAAGTTGACATTTTCTGACTGTCTTTTGAGCGAATATCCGGAAAAATTTACAGACTCCAATCGGGATCTCTACCGGTAGAATCGCCGATTCTGCTAGATCGCTATCTCTGCCCTGACATACTAGTACATATCCCAACACGATGGCAATCATCCAGGGATTTGTGTCCTTTCTATTTTTACATTCGACAAGCAAGGTTCTAGTTGTGTTTACAGCGTTACTATGGTGATGCCTTAAAGAGGCATTATGTAAGATTAGGGCAATGTAGAAAGTAGATTTTCCAGTTCTTTTTTTTTAATTTTAAGTATACATATAGCGTTATAAATCAACCTTATAGCATTGTAATACAATATTCAGGGTGGATTTTGTTCACGATATTTTTTTTATTTTTAATTTGCTTTGGGCGCCAAAATCTTGCATAATGTACGTTGAGCATTGAGCCGAGAGATTACAAGTCAATCAGTACATGCAACTAAGTATTAGTAGTAAACTGAGGTTGGTAGGAACTATATTGGATCGAACGGAAAATGAGGTCGATGGCCCCCCAAACCAATTCCAGAAATATCGACCTCCCATGTGGTCTAGTGGTTAGGATTTGTGGCTTTCACCCACAAGGCCCGGGTTCGATTCCCGGCATGGGAAGCAAACTTTTTTTTCTTTGGAATATCAACGTAGAAAACATTTCAGTCATTTTTGTGTACAATACATCCATAATATAGTAGCTAATTATATCAAGAAAGTGAAAAAAATGACCTTAAGAAATGTGAGATGCTAACAGCAACACACATCTCGATGTACATTTATTATCTACACGTTTTGACTAACTATGTTAGAGCCCCCCCCTTCCTGATCTATCTAAAGTGTTACACATCCTACTGGCTCAAATTACTGACACGCAGGGTATTGCCATGCGACCGGCTGACATGAATCTGTTCAGGCCTATTGACGCTCAGTGCCCGTGACTTTAACCCCAATGGACGCGTGACATTTAAGCCCTTCAGTGGCATTTATCAATGTGGAACGGCGGATAAACTATGGCCACGACAGGCCGAAGACCCCGTTTGAACAAAGTACAGCGTTCGGGAAATGGTGGCTCCCAAAATGATCGTGAGTTTTCCGATATTTAGATCTACGAGCGGTATGGGTCATTGTATCCATGCTTAGTAGTTTCAACGAGGATAACGACATTTTAGTGTAAGATATTTAGAGTGAAAACTAGGTCACATTCGCCCTACGATTTTGATGTCGTAGAATTTTTCAAGTAGGCTGTGACAGAAAGAACCGCCGACAAGGATCTAAGACAGCCTTTTCCGTATAACAGGACAGCTGAATGTTGTACGACCGATGCACGACTGTGCCAAGAATACCGCCAGTCTGCAATCGTACGACGTTCGTACGGCGAATGTGACCGGGCCCTAAAACAACAAGCATCAAGAATCGAAGATACAAGCCCACATGAAAAAGACTGCATTTATCATAACTGACCTTGTACAGCAATACCAGAGAAATTGTTTACTATCTTTAAGCAAATACATTTACTCGGCCTTTTTGCAGTGTTATTTTTGCTGAGTAGATCTTGTTTCGACACCCCCTATGTTCGCTAATGTGTAATCTCTTGTCTTATTGTTGACCAAACGTTTAGTACACACACCGAACTGACGGCTTTTATTCGTCCACAGTTTACCTACCCCTAAGGCACCCTGACTTTTACATGCGCGGTCACGAAGGCTTTGTTAGAGCCAGAATAGCTCCGTGATTTGATTTAAACCCGGATTTTGGTCTTACCACTGGCAGTTTGGAGTATTTACCTACGGGACAGTGTTTGTTTTATACTTAGGTGGGCCTGTAACGTTGTACAACACGTGTCAGGTGTCAGAGGGAAAAGAATGGAGCACAAAATGTTCTTGTCGAAACCAAATCACCAAGACAAACAACTAACATGAGACGCCACAAAGGAATATGGCGTGTCCATACCAAAAGAAGAGAATGGTCTATATATAGGATATAGAATGGGAGGTCTCGGTTGAAACCCTCGTACAAGTGTCAAAATATTAGTTATTGAATTGGCAATACTAGTACTTCGTCAAAGACGAAACTAAACAAAGTGTCGTCGAACACAATGTGATTTTTACGCCTGCTTTACTTTGTTTACATTGTTTGTTTGTTTGTTTATTTGTTGATGATAGGTCGCACAGGGAGGATGGAGCGTACAACAACACGTCACATACCACAAGTTATCGGCTTCCCCTCCTACGTACCTAGTGCTCTACCGAACACTAGTAGGGAAGAGCGACCTCTGGCGGAAGCTAGCAACGTTACATCACGGGACTGGTCTTCAAGGAAGCGGTCAAGTCGCAATGTCCCCACAAAACAACTTCTACCTCAGCGATCACAGGGACACCAAAGAACCTACACGTCAGCTGTGTATGCATCCGACTTTCTCCGTCGTTGTAACGACATGAGGAAAAGTGGTCTTCTTTGCGACGTGAAGCTTCGCTCAGGGAGGAAAATCTTCCCGGTGCACAGAGTACTACTCGCCGTTGCGTCGGACAAGCTTGCCTTCGAACTGGGAAAGATCCCGCAATCTACGACACAAGTAGAATGGGCTTCACCACTATGGAAAGATGTTAGCTGCTCTGCAGTACAGAGCCTACTTGAGTTCATATACACTTCCAGAGTCGTCTTAGATTCTGACAGCTACCAAGATCTTAAAATCTTAGCATCCCGTCTTCAGATAGAACCTCTAGTCGAAGTGTGTCAAAACTTCAGTTCCCAGAAGTCTCGGAGTACGACTTTCACGACGAGCCACGGAAGTTACGTGTTGGAGAAGCTGTGTGCAATGAGGCATGATGGGAAGCTTTGTGACGTCATCCTGGAAGCGAGCGGTCAAACTCTCGCGGCGCACAAGCTAGTTCTCGCGATATTTAGCGACTACTTTCGCGCCATGTTTACGGCTGGAATGGTAGAGGCGAACAGTGGGAAAGTACAGCTAGTAGGGGTACACTTTTCTAGTCTACAGGCAGTAGTCGCTTTTGCGTATACTTCGAAGATAACACTGTCAATGGACAATGTAGAAAATGTGGTTGACCTGAGCTTCTACCTACAATGTGCAATACTCACCAACCTTTGCAGTGATTTCTTGCTGTCGAACATCACTATTTCAACCTGTGCCAAGATATCGAAAGTTGCAACTGATTATCACATGATGATGGTGCAGGGACGGTTGGACAAGTTCCTCGCCGAAAATTTTGCCACTTTCGTTCAAACGGAGGCGTTTCTTAACCTTCCCATGTTCAAGGTCGCTTGTCTTCTGATGAGCAACTCACTGAACGTCAGCGAAGAGGACATATTTGAAGCAGCGCTGAAGTGGCTTTGTTACAAGAAAGATCGTCTCGAGTTCACAAACTCCATCATAAAACACATTCGGTTTCCTCTCATGCAAAACGCGTACCTAGAAAAGAACGTCGCGACCTCTAGCGTGGTGTACGGGAACAGCAGTTGCCATCAAAGACTAGAGGAAGCTCTCCGTTATCACAAGGAGCAACACTCCCAGCCGGTACAGCAGAACGCTTGTACCAAACCTAGGGCAATCCACGAATGCCTTCTTACCATTGGAGGGATCAAGTCACGTGATGGGCGAGGAAGAACCAATAAAGTGCAATTTCTCAACCCCCTAACGTCACGCTGGACAACGCTGACAACGGCGAAGGATTGTTTGACTCATCGGGCAGTGGCAGTCTTGAACAATTTCTTGTATCTGCTTGGAGGTGAAGCTAACAAGAGTTCCCGATCGGCGTCGAGCACCTGCTGGAGGTACGACCCCAGATTCAACAGCTGGCTGCAGGTGGCGTCGCTTCAACAGCCACGTGCTGACTTCTGCGCATGCGTCCTCGATGAGAAAATTTATGCCATTGGAGGACGGAACGCTAAAGGTGAACTCTCCTCAGTCGAGGTTTTCTGTCCTTCCTCGAACACATGGCAGAACACCACGCCGTTGAATGTCAAATCTCTTTACGGACACGCAGGCGCAACACTCGACAGGACGGTTTGCGTTTCCGGCGGAAGTGTAGGATGGGAGCACCAGGATGCATTGCGAAGCTTCTGTCCTAAGGACCGGAAATGGATCAACATGGCGCCCATGCAAATTGCTCGCACCTTCCATCGAATGGTGGCTTTGGGTGGGAAACTCTTCGTCCTGGGAGGAACATTCTTATCTCCATCAAAAGTCTTAAAGACATCCGCAACCGTGGAGAGGTACGACCCGAAAGTGGACCAGTGGACTATGGTGGAAGACATGTTGGTTCCGATGTCAGAACCCGGATGTGCGACCCTCGAAGGTCGAATCTATCTCCTGGGAGGTCTGACCCGTAACACGGCTTCCCGAGCGGGGGTCGAGACCCTCTCGGACGTGCAGAGCTACGACCCCGAGAGGGACGTGTGGAAGGCTGCCTTGGACTTACCCGAGGCGTGGACGGGAGTGTCATGCTGTACTTTGGTGCTGCCACACAGAATACTGAAAGGGGACCACTTCACAAGTTGATACATTTCGCAAGAGAGATGATTATAAGAGTGATGAAATGTAGTTGCAATTCAAAGAAGCCGAGGAAACATTTTTACACCAAAACTTTCTGTTCATTGCAAATAGTAGATATGTGCTGATGATCCCATTACAATTGTCTGAGCTTTTAACTTTGCAATATGTCAGTAAAGGATTTTTAATAGCACATTTAACATCTATATTAAAGTAAAACATCAACAGCTCGGACTGAACACTATTATTGTTACAGAAGAGAGGTTGTCGCAGTTGTATTTAATGGTAGATATCATGTGTTGATGTTCCAATAAATATTATCGAACTAGCTGTTCAATCGTATTCGTGTGGATTATTGCCCCTCTCCGGAGAGAAGCCGGTTTCAATCATAACTGATATATATGAAAAAAGCACATGCATGAGTCCCAAAAAAAGCCCTACTCGTAGAGGGGACCTTACGAGCCTGGTAAGGAGACTGGAGCACGAACTCACCTACGGCCGGATTCTGTCAGCAACTAGTATTAAAAAGTGGTGCGTGTGGTATTTCATTTCCTGCACGAACTCTAACGTCACAAGGTAACCATGGGAACCTCTCCCAAATAAGGTAACAGCTCGGGTAGAAGCCATTTCAAGTAAAATGTATATGGTCCTCGACAAATATGTGGTGTTCAGTTATTGGTTTCAAGTAACAACCGGACGGAGGGGAGCAAGGGGCCAGGTTATTGGTTTCGCGCTATATGAGGCACTTGCAATGGAATTAGCTATAGCACGCATTGTTTCCATAACCATACCGGTATCCCCGCCCACTAGCACTGTTAGCAGCATCTTAGCCATCACACCTGTTCATTGGTATCGGTGTGTATCATTGCCCCTCTATGGTTCCCACAAGTTTAGTACATTGTACTCTCGACTTAACAGACATTTCTGTATCATTGATTTATGCTTTATCATCATGCAACAGTAAATATTTCACTGTTACGTGAGAGAAATATGATAAAATTGATTCACATCGATACCTTAGAACAGAACATCATTCAGTAAGAGCTGATAGTGCTTGAAATGTCAACAGTAGGGCGTTTACTCGACCGACCCCTCCACAGCATAGAAATGGAATAGCCCAACAGACCTCCGGAGCCACACCACATATTTGCAAAGGCTCATGGGAACTATAAAGTCCAGCTAAAAGCAGGGAATCTTTGTTAGTTTCGATCACAGTTGGGGTAGCTCATTATATCTAATAGTATATAATGTCCTTGCTCAGAGTCAGAATCAACTAGCTGGGGACGGTGAGTAGATTTGTTTTCAACTGGAGTCAAAGCAAATTTTGAACTTGACCAACAGTTGACAATGGAAGGCCTGGAGGAGGAACTGACATGTCCGGTGTGTTTGGAGCTGTTCACCTGTCCACTACAGCTGCCTTGTAACCACAACCTGTGTCACAGGTAAGACTGTTACCCTTCCCCCTTCTGTGTAGCAAAACTTACGTATTACCCTGTGTATAACATAGCGTGACACCTTCATGTTACCAGGATTTAAACAAAATGGCGATACAATGTACCTGGGCAGCGGTGCGTTGCAGGTGTCTGGTTTCACACCTTATTGTTTGGCACAATGGGCCCGTGGGGTTCACAAACACGTTTCTGCATTATTCAAGCCATGCCCTGTTATATAACATTTTAGCCTTCAGCCTGCTAAGGTAGCCGTTTGGCACCAAATTTGTATTGGCTATGGGGTTAGGCAGCAGGGAGAAGGTTAAGCAAAGAGAGGTTCTCGGTAACATGGTAGCAATTTATGTGTCGGAAGAAGTTGATCTTCTTAGACTGACTCGGTTCTTGTGAGAAGGGATTTGGAGGTTAACCCTGATTCTGTGGATTCAGACTGTAGCTGTGCAAAGGTCAAATCGCTTTAACTTTCAGCACCATTACGTCATACGGTACAAATATCACTCACTAGTGTACACGTAACTATAAGCGTCAGTTCAGACTCAAAGTGTGCATTGACATTGTGGGTAATATCTAAAATCCTGGGGCCTTCACCTTTGACCTTGAGCATGTGCACTCAGAACTTTGAACAGGCTCACTGCGTTTCTTTGCACAGGTGTGCAGAAGTTCTGCTTCAGTCCGAGACGGTGAATTCTAGTCAGGACGGTGAAGAGGCAGCGGCCTGCCCGGCATCAGAAGCAGGTAGTCCCGAGGCCACACCTGACAGCTTCTCCTGCCCAACGTGCCGGGAGGAAGTCAGCTTGGACACGCGTGGTCTAGGAGGACTGAGGAAAAATTTTCTCCTTCAGAATATAGTAGAGAGGTGTGCTTAAAGATTTACTATACTTACCCTCACGGGAAACATGTTGGTTTAGGTCTTCCGCTCCAAACAAATAAGGTCAATGACCTGCACGAAACACCGTGCCGGCGGTCATGGTCATAGTTGCTGGTAGTATTTGATTTCACCATGCAGCAAGATACAGGACCCCGAGTCGGAGGTTAATCAATTTTTAAGTGTATGATGAATAATTCTGATGGTGACATCTGCCCCGGATGAGTGTTAAAGTTGATCTGTCACTTTAGTAATATTACTGATCTCATGCTCAAAGTCTGGCATTTCTAACCGCTGATCAAATGAACATTATGTTCTTTTGCAATCTTGTAAACAATCTGTGTGGGTGATTGTTTATATGCAAAGTTTGTTTTGCAAATCTATTTATTACTCTTATATCATTGCAACTTGATGGATGTACTGATGTTTGATAAGACGACATTATCTATCCCAAGGTACATGAAGCTGAAGGGCAATAGCAACACTGGACCGCAGCAGATCCCGTGTCAGCTCTGCAAGAGCGTCCCTCCCAAGATGGCGACCAAAAGCTGCCTAGTGTGTAAAGTGTCCTACTGTGAACAGTGCCTAAATCTTACACACCCCGCCTTCCCGCCATTTACTGAACACGAACTGGTCAGTCCAAGGACGTCTTTTGACGAGGTAAGTGAAGCAATGTTGCAAGCAAGACTACGAAAACAATGTTGTTCACCCCATCTAGCCGAATTTCATGTATGTTGAGGTCTGATTACATGAGAATAAGCGGGTTAGGAGTTCCAACTGCGCACGCGCGATGTCAAAGTTGAAGGTCCCTGGTAAACAGTGCTTGTATAGAGCATGCTTAATACATGTCCGTAGCCTCCTGTGCAGACTCCGTGAGCGGGTGGCTGGCGGGAATGAACCTTCTCCCGTGGCGAACCTTCTCTCGTGTCTGAAACCTTCTTTGGCCGGCAAAAGAACTTCAAAACGCATTACAAAACAGCCACCCGCTCACGGAGTCTGCACAGGAGGCTAATGTCTTGCGGGCCTTCAGCGTTGACCTGTTACCCACAATACATCACGTCGCGTCTGATCCCGCTTATAACGCCTAATTGTATATGAATGTTTAGTATGCACTAGTTAAGGTTTGATTCACTGTTTATTAGAATACAAGAATCTCACGCTGCACACGGTCTGAATTTTATACTGCTACACTTGTCATTGTAGGCCCCACAGACTGTGATGTGTCCCGACCACCCCAGCAAGCCAGTGGAGATGTACTGTGTCCAGGACCAGACTCCCGTCTGCCTGCTGTGTGAGAAGGTGGGCAGACACAAGCAGCACAACATGGCGGCCCTAGAGGAGGTGTTCTCCCAGAGACAGGCCGAGCTGCAGGACCGGGTGGACCGCCTGGGGGCCAGGGTAGCTGAGGAAGAGGAAAGAATCAAAGGACTAGAAAACAAACGAGAACAGATAATGACCAGGTACGATGTCAGAATTCGACTATGATAAGACCCATGTCGTCAGCCTTCTGGTTTGTTACCAGGGGTGACATCACTACTTCCGGGTACGGAAGTATTATTTTGGGCGGCTGAGTTGTGGGTTTCTCTCTCTGTCCTAATTGATTCGTTGTATGGTGAGTGGGAGGTGACTTTGACGGATGATTGATTGGAAAGTCAATCTTAAAGGTGACCAAACACACGATGGGTGGGAGTAACTGGGCGGTATATGGAGGAATTCAGGAAGTGGTGTAATACCCGATTAAATTACATCATGCAATTCCGTCCACAGTTCCAATACATTGACGAAAACCCAAAACAGTTCCCGGAGGTCGGTGAACATGAAGGTCACGAAAACCCAAAATACTTTCAGGGAGTGTGAAATCTACGATTTGTTGTCTTGTTTAGTAATGTAATCAGCAAAAGAAGCTATTTTGGAACAACCAGATAAACACCATAGCAAGAGGGGGCACAGCAAAAAAGTTTCTATTAACTTTACCACATCTTGCATGTTCTTTTCCATAGTTCGCAGGAGTTGAAGACTCAAATTGACGAGCAATGTAACAGTCTTGTGGAGGTTATTCGGCATCGCAGTGCCAAAATGCACGAAACGCTGCAGCTCACTAAAGACCAGGATAAAGCAAACCTACAGGAGGTCATCAAACGTGCAACTGAGGGAGTACAGAAGGCGCGCACAGCACTGACCTACGCCCAGGAAGTCATGAAGGAGACTGACCACGCCAGCTTGCTGTTGACTGACCAGGCGGTGGAGGCTAAAATCGAGGGAACCATCATGACTATGGAAACCAACTGCGAAGATGCCACGTGTGAGATCGACAAGATGACCATTGATTTCGAACAGTGGAAAGAGGACTTAGAAAATATCGACTTTGACGCACCCGAGGTACCCCCCGACGTCCCAGTTATCAAAGCCGAGCAATGCAGCACCGCGATGGAGGAAGCTGTTATTGTGTGGGATCCCGTCGAAGAGGCCGATGAATATGACATTCTCTACACAGTTGGCAATATTCGAGCTGTTTCCACCGTCAAAGGATGCTCGTACAGAGCCGCAAACCTGACTCCAGGGACGAAGTACAAGTTTGAAGTCACTGCCAAAACCACGGCTGGATGGTCTTGTCCAAGCATCATCGAATTGGTGACAACGCCGTTCGAATTCCAACTGGATCCCAACACAGCTTCTAAGAACCTTTTACTTTCACAAGACAACACTCGCGTTGAAAAGGTGGCGTGTCCACTGAAACTTCCTGATTCATCGCTGCGTTTTGTTCCAGACAAAGGTGAACTGCACACGGTTCTTGGAGATAAGCCTATGAGTGGAGGTCGTCACTACTGGGAAGTGAGTGTTAGGGGGGAGTACAGCGTAGGTGTGGCCTATGGAGACATGCCCCGTGACAAGGATATTCTACACACGCTAAGGTCATGGGCGTTTGATTACACGGAACATGGCTCCGAATACACAGTCATATCAAATGGCAAATACCAGTTTAAAAGAAGCATCAATCCGCCTTTGTCCAAGATTGGCATTCTCGTTGATTACGATGCTGGTCAGCTTTCCTTCTTCAACGCGAGCACGGCAACCCTTATCTACAATTACACCAAAGAAGATGAATTCGATAAGCCACTCTACCCAGCATTCTCACTTTGGAATGGTTCCCTGAAGATCCACAGTGGCCTTGTTTGTCCATGATTCAAGCGAAAACTCTATCCATGGCATGAGAAACCTTAACCACAAGTCTGATCAAACGACATGAACGACAAAGCTTTGCATGTTATGTTATCAGCACAGAAAAACTGTAACAGCCTATGTATTGCCTAGGTAATTTTGACTCCAAGTTATCTTTTGCTAGGTCAACAAAGCCAACAAAAAGACCTGTACAACTGCTGAACGATGTAACCGACAATGCCCTACTCTTCAACATAGTACTACAGATGTATTGCTGTCATTGCGAATCATTGACAGATACTAGAGAAGGCTGCATGCAAGCAACTCATGCTTATACATACATACATACATACTTACATGCTTGTTTATGGTGTGTACCTGGAAACTGAAGAGTAGTGATGGAAAGTATATCATTATGTGAGGAACACGATGTGATATTTTTAACATAGACTATATATAATTCAATTTAGAGTTTATGTGATTGCCAAATACAATTTTCTTCTTCTTTTTTTTCAAACTTATCATAATTGGTTTGTCATCTAGCCAGATTTTAGTCAACCCTTGTCACTTTCAAATCTAGAAGCTTGTTTGATCGACTATGTAATGGAATAATACTCAGACATGGCTTTGTGTGTGTTGAGTTTGGTGTCAAAACAAAATAAAACACAAAAAATTGCAGCAAATGGTTCAAATGTCGTAATCTTGTATTCTTGTATTCAAGTGTGTCACCATTTACTAAATAATTCTGGTTGAGAAATAACGCAAACCATTTCGTGGACGTAGCAATTGGGCTTTCAAGTAAAAATGATCATCGACAAATAGGCGGTGTTCAGTTACTGGAATGGCACTGTATGAGGCACTTGTAAAAGATTAGCACACATTGTTTCCATAACCACACCTGTAGCCCCGTCGACGCGTCCACTAACACAGTAAGCAACACATTTTGTCACCGAAGCCAAAATGAAGTGCCAAATTTCGACAGACAAAATGGCGGAAGCGCTCAACTTCATGCAGTCACGTGTCGACACACTACCAAACTTCATTGAAGAGCCGGATCCCGTTCATGGCCAAACCGTTGAACGTTTCTTTTTGATTTTCCATTTTATGGCGTTTCGCCGGTGTGGTTTTCCTTTAAACTTGCTTCGTGTGCATCTAGCACGCCTACAGCCTCAACAACCTGGAACAGGTAAATGTAATGACGTCAGCATACACACAAGAAGTCGGTATCGCCTGCCTCCCCCAAAGCCATCTCTGCCAATGTATCTATGATCTTGAAGCAATTATAATTAATGTTTAAACGATTACACCCAAGACTTCTGAGTGTACATGATAACTTTCACAACATTTATTTTGAACGTTCTTTGGTAGTTAAATCGCTCTTTTATTTAATAGACAGAACGAATTCTGTGTACACACCTTAGCGTTGAGATCCTCGCGATTGTCCAACATTTTCAACAGCTCGTCGTTGTCGATTTCCAGGAGCATGCCGGTGATCTTACCGGCAAGTTTGGGATGAGACACCTGGGATCGTGATGAGAGAAAGGTTAGAATAAATGTCATTGTCAGATACATACGTACGGATTTTCATGTGATGAATCAAATAGAAACGTTACATGGAAAACTTAACCGGGAAGGGTGACGATACCGACTTCTAACCACCTTTGACCCACTGCTGGTCACGTCACACTTTCGTAAGGTCGCGTGTTCAATCGGGTTATAATGTTACCTGGGCGATTGGAAAGATCCGCTCCCCCAACATTTGCTTTTGCTCCTGAGGCGACAAAGTGGCCAAGATGGCGGCCGTCAGAGGTTCTTCTTTCTCAGTAAACTGGGCGATGGTCTGCTGTTTCTCCTATTGCCAGAACGAGGAAAGGTTTAGGCAAAGCTAACATGACAGACCCTCGGATTAAAGCGATTTTATAATGTTGAACTGTCATAGAATAAATCAAATCACAGCATCTCAAAAGCACTAGAAATTAAAATTTCACGCTTCTAACTTAGCCTCCTTAGCAAGCTCTTCGGATCGATCGACCTTTTCTCGGGCTTATGATGTGTTTTTCTGGGTGTATATCAGTTCTAATTG
This sequence comes from Branchiostoma floridae x Branchiostoma japonicum, assembly GCA_013266295.2. NCBI lineage: Eukaryota > Metazoa > Chordata > Leptocardii > Amphioxiformes > Branchiostomatidae > Branchiostoma > Branchiostoma floridae x Branchiostoma japonicum. Next base: position 9,157,622 of record CM023834.1, on the reverse strand, counting down.
TACTCGTTTTCTTGAATGAGCCCCTAAAAGTCCGACCGGTAAGCCCTACTAAGGAGGCTCAGTTCTAACACTTAGGGCGCGGTTACGTTCGTTGATGGCTGGGTACGGATTTGATGCCGTACAAATTTCAAGCAGGCTGTGACAGAGCCAACCGTCGACAAGACAGCTAACTTGCAGCAACGGGTTCCACTTTAATTTTTAAGACTAGTCCACCAATGTTCGTACGAGACAGACTTACCAGTCCAGTGTAGAGCTGTAGCGAGCCTTGCCACAGGGAGAATGCCGGGTAGAGTGGGTCTGTAAACGTGGTCTTGTGTGTGTAGATGACGGTTCCTTTGTCCGCATTATGTACGCAGATTTGCCCGGCGTCGTAGTCCAAGAGCACGCCGACCTTGGACGGCACGGTGTTCACCTCGGTACGGAAGATGGTCCTCTCGTTGTGATGGAATGTCTGAGTCTTCTCGTGTTGCACGAACGCCCATGACTTGGTGGTGTCCCGGATGTCCCTGTCTCTGGGCATGCTCGCGTAGGCGACGCCCACGGCGTAGTGGGAGCCAGCGCCGCCTGTAGATACTTCCCAGTAGTACAGACCGCTGGTGACTTGCTTATCGCCCAGAACTGTGTTCCCATCCGTGAATCGCGCCTGTGAACTGCTCTGCTTGTTTTCATGGTCAGCCACCGTTATGCGCGTGTTCTGGCCGGAAAATGTTAGGAACCGCCCTGCCGTTTTCGGATCGAACCTGAACTTGAACCCCTTCCCTTCCGTAGCTAGGCAGGTTACACTTGGCAGAGATGATCCAGCTACATTTCTTGCTCGGATCTCAAACCTGTATACCGTAGCTGGCTTCAAATGCGTGGCCGTGAACGAGCAGTCACGTACAACCGCGGCTACCTGACGGTCTTCAAGTGTGTATCGTACTTGATACTCATCAGCGTTGTAAACATTTTGCCAGACGATGTTAACTTCTTCCATAGACGTACAACAAAGATCATGCAAGATTGTTGGCTGCGCAGGTGGCTGATGGCCGCTAGGAGGCGCCCCTACAAGAGAGGGACACGTCGTGACCGGTTGTTGGGTGCGAGGGGGCGCCCCTGCGAAAGGAGGACAAGTCGCGACCGGTACATGCTGAAGATAACTTCCAGGACCAAACGATGATACCGGTTGTCCTTGGCCTTGACTTGCGGGTTGACGGATCTTAAGTGTTCCTTGGTGTCCTTGCGGCGGGCATGTGCACTGCACTGTAGGAACTGCGGTGAACCCTGGTGTTGAAGCCGCGGGAAATGTATGAAAAGGAGGCCCATGGACAACGGGAAAACTGTTGGGAAAACCGGACGTAGCAAACGGCGCATGCTGTACATATGGACTCATAGCTCTGGGGAAACCATGCGGGGAAGGGAACACTGCCGGTACATATCTTTTATATATGTTCATGGCTTCTACAACTTGTTTTTGCTGACTGAAGTCAATGGTTAGCTTGTCGATTGCGCATGCGACGTTCTCGATATTCATGCCGAATATTGGGACCATTCTGTGGATTTCGGCCATGACGGACGCCGATGACTGCAGAAAATTAGCATGGTCTGTCTCGTGGAGTAGGTCTTCTGCCTTGCGTAGCGACGCATGCGCCTTGGGGGTGTTGTCCCGAACATCGCGTATCAATCTCACGAGATTTGCGGTGTCAGCGTTGCTAGCTTCCGCCACCTGGTGGTCCATCTCGGTATTGCGTTTGCTGATGCGGTCCACCAAGTCGTCACATTCTTTCTCGATCCTGGACTTCAGTTCCGCGGCGCTGCAAAACAGAAACAATATTTACTCAGGAGAAAATGCGCATATAGACAAACAAATGTATGCTGTTGCATTCCCTACGATATATAAAATTGCGTTGAGGTTACAAAACTTACGCACATGTCTAGTAGATATGAAATATTATAATGGTCGGCAAGAAAACCATTTATCATTGTACCTGGTTTTTACATTCTCTTGTTTCTCCTGAAGCCTCCGGACCTTTTCCTCCCCCTGTGTCAACCACGCCCCCAGGCGGTCCACCCAAGCCTGCAGCTCGGTCCGTCTCTGGGAGAACACCTCCTCCAGGGCCGCCATGTTGTGCTGCTTGTGTCTGCCCACCTTCTCACACAGCAGACAGACGGGAGTCTGGTCCTGGACACAGTACATCTCCACTGGTTTGCTGGGGTGGTCGGGACACATCACAGTCTGTGGGTGTTGATAAATTAAGTTTAATATTTTGACAGAACAGCAAGAAAAATTCACTTCTAAAGATTTATTTTTGCACAAAGCGTTGGTCTTCGTCAGGTTGTAGTGACCTGCTACTTTGGCACGTGACCTATCGGAAAATTACGTCAGTATTGGGTCAGAGGTGTTCGGAACTCTGTATCGGCCCCCGTCCTGGTGTGAAAATGGAAGACTATCATATCTATGATCATACAGATCATAAGAACCAGGTATTGTAGGTTTTGAAGGTGTTTCTTTTAAATTTTTGCGTTCAGTCGCTGTACAGTTTAGTCTGTCTGGAGATCGCATCATTCGTACCTTTTTAAATGAAGACCGTGGGTTGATCAGCTTGTGTTCGGAAAACGGTGGGCGTGGTGGGTGGGTGAGAGCCAGACACTGTTCACAGTATCGCACTGCGCAGACCGTGCAGGTTTTAACGGCCAGTCTGGGGGGATCCTCCTCACAAAGCTGACAACGAAGATGGGACTGTTCCTCGGCACCATTGCTTGTGAACTCTTCGCATCTGTAATAAAAAAATTAACGTTTGAACAATAGAGAGGGCAAAATGAAATAGCAAAACTGCAAGACTTCAGGGATTTTTTGAAAAATGCAAACAAGTTTCCCACTTATTAAAAGGAACATCTCCACTGAAGTTTGGCAAATGACTTGAAACTGTCATCATGAAGAGTAGAACTGGATGTTAAGTCTGCATATACGGTAAAACTTGTAAGACAAAATGTGAATAGATTACTAGTATGCTCACAGACTACCACCCGAATCAAAGACACTCTCTTCACCTACCATACTACTAACCAGTTCTCACACAAGTTGTACATGTACATACATGGTTTTCCTTAAAAGACTGAGAAACATAAAGCTATAACTATGTGTGTATGAAGACCCATAAATCTAATACATTCTTGGTTACTTACTTGTTGCCAATGACTGGTGACTGAAAGTTACACCACAGCCCATCAACGGAGCTCTGTCCATCCGAGAGGACAAACTCCTCGCACGAGGGGCTGGGGGAGCCGATCGTCATGTCCTCGGGGACAAGCTCACTTGTGACCGAACCGGATTCTCCCTCTGTGTCGTCGGTTCCCTCCATCGTTTGCGCTGTTTACAAAGACAACACTTAAGTTTCGCTGGTAGTTTCGATACTACTGTAAACGTTCAAACAACGTTGAAGCTACATGTACTGTTCAACTAGAAGAGGGACATCAGCATACTATCGATAACTAGTGATAACTAGCAACCAGTGATAACTAGTTTGCTAGTCTTGTCCTTCCACTCGTCTAAACCTGCCATGGTAACTGCTATTGCGCAAGAGATGTTCTATAGAACAGTAGTTGTAACGACAAAAGCGTTCTACAGCAAGTAGAACACTGTGAAATTGAGGATCTCGCACTTTCGTGAAGAATTCAGAGTTACTGTGAATTTCTTGTTTTATTCATTATTGTGAATTCCTCTCTGATTCTGTATACTAGTATGTATTTTCCCACTGTCTTCCATTAAACATTAATATAACAGGAGACTGAAGGCAGAAAATGTAATACGTTTATCATTCTGACATTCACTACCTCCTTAGCCTCCCACCGACACATTTTGGCCTTGTCTTCCGATCCTCCTGTTCAGTCTGCGGTAACACCATTTCACCCTCACTTCCTGTCACTCTGCTGTATTCAACTAATTATAACCACGGATCCACAAGCAATGAGGCAAACACACCGAAAGCAAAACCTCCCCACACGGAGGCAACAACATGTACATTGGAACAGGGGCACATTATTGGAAGGTCACGTCTACTTACACATGTAATACATGGCCCCCATTAATAGGCACACACCTGACATACTCTGTTACGATTATTACATAAACTTGAAGTACCATATAACTGCCCCACCTGAGTCTTCTTCAGTTTTGTCCATGTTTTTTCGAGTGTCGGGCTCCATTTTAGGGAACTGGCACAAACTACCGAAACTTCGCGAGCAGAGAGAAACTTCCGGGTTCCCATGAGCCTTTGCGACGAGTCATGGGAACCCTGGCCCAACGAGTCAAGCGGGGTGCTCTTTTCAACCCCACCACTTGAGAGCAACTTGACAGAGACTAATCTGTAAGTAACTACGTATCCGGTAAGAATATCCCTGTCACATCTTTGCACATCCTGTTAAAAGACACTTTTCTTATTGTGGAACTAGCAAGCAAAGTAACTTTCAGGCCATTTACAAACATGTATGGCCATGTATTCTTATGGACCATTTTACGGTGTTGCCACATTCCTCATAGTCCGTCCTCAATTTTGATGTCGTAGGATTTTCAAGCTGACTATGACAGAACCAACCGCCGACAAGGATCTAAGACAGTCTTTTCCGTAACTAACAAGACACCTGAAATTGTACGGCACATGCACGACTATTCCAAAAATGCCCTTAGTTTACGGATGGTACGATGATCGGGCGACCAGGCCCCATGCACTACCTTACCCTTACTAGCCGTGGTGATACTCCTCATAAATATTTGTCAAAGCCTAATGAGAATTGATATAGTAACAAGAGCAAAAAAGCCTAATTGCGACGCCACGCTCTTCTTGTTGTTTTTTGTCAAGATGGTGGACCAAGCTCGCTTGTTGTCGTTATTTTGTAACATTATAATTTATATCTCGCTATCCAGGGCTCTACGATACCTTGCTTTGAATATGTGGTTATAGAACGCGTTAAAAGTCATTGAAGGGAGCTCTTTTATACATTGAGTTCTTTTTAAGGAAAAGATAACAGTGCACCACCCACCATAGCAGTCCCGAATTCCACACACAAAGCATACAAGCGTTTAGCAATCTTGTAGCATTGGGTGTTTGACTTTGCGTCTTTGACTCTGGAAAGACAGGTCGTTCTTCTGCAGTTTGGAAACTTTTCGCCCGGTGTAGCTTCTCCACTGTAGACACCTGTGGTACGTGTACTATCATTACATACCATGTACTATACATGTTTCGTACGGACCTGTTTCATAATTCTTAACCTTTGGTCGCGTCGATGATGACGAATATGAATGTCTAACGCCAGCTTGAAACATATACTGTACTTGATAACGTGCAATTTTACAGGTTCGATTGTTGGTCGGAGTGGAACCCTGCATGTTTGGAAACATCTGATAAAACTGACTGTAGCTGTTTTATTTCAAAGTCTCCAGTGGGTGAGATATAAAATCGGCAAAAAGCGCCATACTTTCCTGTATCTCTCATAATTTGGATTCCACCGCCCACGTAGCGCCGTCTACATGTGGCCTAGCTGACTGTCCGTTACCTAGGCCAGCCTGTACTGGGACATTGTGCAATGAAGAAGTCTCAAAACGCAGTCTCTTGGCCTTGGGTGCGTTTTAGTATGAAACTCAAAATCCCCAACGGGAGGCTTTTCGCAATTACTGAAATGTTTCTCTCATCCTAAAACGCACCAAATAGACTGCGTTTTGGGACTAATTCTGCATTGCTCAATGTCCCTATAGAATAGCCCGGCCAGGTAACCGGACAACAAGTTAATCTCGTTAACAGGCTCTACGAGTCGGGCTTTTGGGGGGCTTTTAATTTGCTTTTTTTTTCTGACGGCATATATAGTTCTCGGTACTTTCCGTATGTCCACAAGAAACCACTGAGAAAAGAAGCATATCATGAGCCCCAAAGAAAGCCCGACTCGTAGAACCTGCTAGGGAGGCTAACAGCCAGCGGGGTGTGGCCTGTACGTAGCCCCGTGACGTCATTGTTTACCTTGAACACGCTTGAGTCAGACCGCCCGCCCGGCCCACGGACCCGTCCATTCACCACGTACGGAACTTCCCGTCTACCCCCGCGCTCTCAGCCGCACATACCGACATTTTTAAACCCGACTCGGGAGCGAACGGACGGTGTTAAAACCATGCTGCGAATGTGGACGGCTTTGCTGACATTGTGGTGTGTGGTTCAAGTTCACACGCAAACAACAGGTACGTTACACTCGCTCTATAGTTACTGCAAACACACACACATGTACGGAACCATTGTTTAGGCTAGAGTTGTCGAGCAAGTTTTAGTCCACACGCTTGTATTTCTTTTTATAGGACAAGCTACGGCGTCTGGATTTCTTCAAGCCACAGCTCTTTAAGCCTTCTAAACAGAGTAGAGTCTTAGCCCACAAAGTAAGAAGCCTAGAGGCCATCTTAAGGGCGTACAGTCTATCCTTGAAAATCCAACGGGGAAAGTATAGGGTTTGTTGTGGCATTTTCGGTCTGGAAAGCAAGGTTGATTTGGGGCCAGGTATTTTATGAAAGCGAAGTGAGAAGTGAAAGCGTATTTCTGGTGCAGTTCTTAATCATACCTGAAAATTCTAGTCAAAACCTGTTCCTAAAATGAGAATTTCAGGTCGGCTTAGGAGCTAGTGTTTTATCAGGCCAAGTCTTACTTACTGAGCACAGGCCTTTCTTTCTGACAGCATATCTTTCTAGCCTGCCTTTCTGATTACCCTAATTGAAACCAACCCCGTAAAATTACTCAAAATTCCCCGGCGTGCAGTAACAGACCTGGGCGGACGGACAACTCTCCCAGCACCGTAGAGATACCAGAGAGCCTTAGTACGATGGCCTGGCTACCAGGCATCATAAGTGCTGCATATGTCAACACACGACGCCCTGACCCCGTTACGCCTGGCTGCTAGTGTTGATTTTAGATCCTATTGTCACGTCTGAGTGTGATCTTATAACGTAAAGGTGATAATTATGGGCGGAGGATCATCCCCCTTCGTAAAAACTTGTCAGGAGCTAACGCTGGATCCCCCGGAGGCAAACAAAACATCTGTTATGTATAAACCTACGGCACAGCTGGGATTTCTCGGTTTTGTTCCTGTCTGTCACTTCAAAATTTCTAAATTAGTAAATAGTCGCGCATTCAGCCTTGAGGTAGGTCGTTATGCCTTATGGTAATTTGTGGAATAGAGAAATAGCAAAGTCTTTCCCATAGAATTGTTGATGAAAGAGCAAGGGCCCGGTCACATATGTCGTACGATCGTCGCACGATCGCCAACTGACGGCATTTTTGGGATAGTTGTGCATGTGTCATGCAAAATTCAGCTGTCTTGTTAGGGAAAAGCGAAACTCAACGTGTAAATGTCGTCAGTTGGTTCAAGGAGCTTCTAGGTTGGTTCTGTCACAGCCTGCTTGAAAATCCTTCGACATCGAAATCGACCTACAATTATGTGACATTTTTTTTGTATAAAAGCTTAGGACATGTTTTCTATTGTTCTTTAATTCTCTTGTGTCCTCCTTTTGTTCATGCCACTTGCGGAAAGGATTGGATTTCTATAAACATAATTATACTACACTATCACCAAATTGTTTGGCCCACTGTCTAATATGTCTTGTAAAATGGGACGACCACGGGTAAGGTACATGTGCCAACAAATGTATTGAGGACCTTTTCTAATCTCCTTGGAGGGACAAAACAGCACATCTGAGATATTTAATAACGTGCCTAGCTGTCTCAGCTGCCGTGTGGCTTATCTCTTATGATTGTTTGTTTATCCCGACGTTATCAACAGATGACGTCATAAATGTGCCAAAAGGGTCATCTTTAAAGTAATCAATCTCCATGAAACTCATTTTGGAAGGGTTTATACCAAGGAGGTTATATATAACCTTATTTGTAACCTCCTTACTTATACGAAGGAGTCTTGTTATGAAAGACGAATAGTTTATGACATGTCGAGGACACAAACATTCCAGTTCAGTTTCTGTGGAACTAGTGTAATAGTATTAATACGGTCTTTTTGGTCATTTGGGGCCCTTTGGGCAAGAGTATGACAACTGCGATGTTCTGCGCGCGCCAATTGTATGCGTTTTCAAGAGTGGTCATTTGGCATATTTTGAGTGTTTTTTCGTGTCTGTAGGTTTTATTTGCCGGGGAGAGGAGAGGGGGAGGGGTCTAGCCTACATGTAGATCCCAGACTGTTTCTCGCGGGCCAATACAATTTCTCAGGGCAGGCTCTGTTAAAATTTCCTTTGGGGCATGTTGGCCCTCCCAAAGCCGAGGACCTAGCCCTGGAAAGTCTGGCACCCAGGCTACAATAATTCTTGTTTCTTCCAGACTTGGAGTAGACAGCAGAAATTGGCCCTAATTTTGTGAATAGAGGAGAACGCCGCCCAGAGAAGACCTAAATTGGCCCCAGAGATAGAAAGATTGGATCTTCTTTGACCTCCTCTGTCCAAGGAGGTTAGAGGGAGCTCCCTCTAACCTCCTTGCTCTGTCCAATTACTTTCCCAATTCTGGCCAATTATTCTGCAATACATCTGGCCCCTAGAGATGTCTGTTTAATAGACACTAGAGGTAAAACCAGGCAACGTCCCACGAGTTCGGCTGAGCCTCGAGGCTAATGACAAACCTACGAAGGTCGGTTTCCCAAAGATTTCAGTAATCTGTAACCGACCTCGGTCTAATTCCAGCGGGGCCGTCCCGGTGTTACAGGTCAGAATAAACCCCTGCTCACCACTGCTTTTTCTAGTCTTTCTATGTTGTTTGATTTAAAAAATATACCCTTGGTCAACTTTAGCCAGGGGTATATTCTGGTCTGTTACATCGGTAATCGGTGGAAGAACACAGTCAGCCAGGAAAGACAGACGTAGAAAGTAATCTCCAAGAAGACGTTTTCCGACTTCCAAGCTACCCACGTTGCTATCCTGCAACCATAAAACGATAAAATCTTCCATATGGCATCCCGACAGCTGCTTGGCCAGTATTCGAAAATGGCCTGTAGCACTAGTTGAGTTACCGATTATGAGTGACGCATCGAACAAGTCTGGGAATCTAGACTCTGGAAATCTCCTACGTAAAATTCAGACGACATGTGTCTGTTTTTTAGGCCGCCACCTTTCTTTCATTAAAATACCAGACATGTAGCCTGGGTGCCATCCGATTTGTAACACTTTTTTCGGGGTAGCCGTTACAAATCGGATGGCACCCAGGCTACCAGACATGTAGGACACTTCAGGAGTTGTACGAATACTAGTAGTACATGCTAGAAACGTGCTATTTCCGTGTTATAATTATACAGTTCACATGTCGGTGTCACTGATTCGTATTGCTATTATTGTATCATAATAGGATGCATATACGTATATACTGTTACTCTTTTTCCATATAGTGTCTGGAGAAAGTTCAAACTCCGGTCACAGCCAAACGGATAAGAAACGAAAACAGAAACTCCCAAACCAGAGTTCAAAGCCTGAGTTCTATCCACAAATTAACCTGACGAGGTTGTCGTAGTTGTTCAGTCTTATCTGACACCAAGTCCCGACCAGATGTAGCCATACCACAGGGAGGTTCATTTTACACAGATATGAGCGAAGTTCAACGAACCCTTGTTAATTACAAATCTAAGATGAAGTCTTAATGAAAAACGGGAGCAGATGTGATTTTGCGAGACTAAGTAGGGTTCAAGTCTTAACTATGATAAATTTGTGGTAAATCGTACTTATCAATAACAAGTGTTCATTTTTAACCGGTCAAAGGTTCTGAACTTGTCGACGTTCTGTAAGATAACTTAAGTTTAAAGTTGTAAAATACTGGTAGATGATTAGATAGTGGGGGTGTTTTTGTTTAGTCTATGTATTTGCTCTGCGTAACACATTTCAGAGTTGTTGCGTAGTATTAGTACGTCATGCTAAAAGTAAACTTGAAAATCGATCCCGTAACTGCAAGTTTTGACGATAGATTTGTTTAACTGATCATAGCGGTATTTCCTCATGAGCAATAAAATTGACCAACATTGTTGGAATAATTTGACATTATCAACTTTTACGATACATCGTGCGAACACTAGTACAGAAAGTTTTAGAATAGGTACATTTTGTAAGTGTTTCCACACGCTTAATCTATACGTTGGACTGCCCTATGGCATATATTTCAGACGTTATTTGGTCTACAGAATGATTTATTACTGTAAACGACAGTCTATAAAGCTAGAGGGGCGGACCAAAAATCATCTTTAGGACATGTGTGAACACGAGGGTTGTTGACTCAGAACCTGAAGGTTCTAGGTTCGAATCCCTATATACATTAAATTTAGTTAAGTGTAGATTTTGTTTTTCCTATTTCCTTTCCCATCATACTTCTTGTGCAATTTTTTCCCTGCATTTTCCTCAATTTTCATACTCTCAAAGCAGAGGTTTAGGCTTCGGCCTATTTTTGACGTCCTCTTAGGCATTTTTCTCGGTCTTTCTTGTTGTGCCGGGTCTTTTTTCGCCAACCAAACCGTGGCGTATTGGATACTGCCGTGTCAATTTGATACTGTCTTGTAGCCACCAAAAGATCTACTCCGAGATTACAATGTATATAATATTACCCTCTTACTATCTTCCCGTACCGTTTCCGAGTAATTTCAGTGGGTGTATTTGCCGATAAAACGGCGTATTTTCACGTCCCTTCCGGACACTTTGCCCCACTAAGCACCCCACTACGTGCGCCCTGATAGTACTCTAATGGCGGTTTGTATATACAGTACTGTCACACAAATATGCAGGCAGTTAAAGTCGTTATCCATGTACAATGGTAGCGATACGCCCCCACCGGATATGTAGTGTGTGTGCGTACATGTTGGAATGTCAACTCTAATATGTAGGTTCACTTAGGCCGAAACATGGCTCTAATTATATTATTAGTTCAGACTCAACAATGGTCCTGGGAGAGTTAAACTTTGTTTGTTTGTTTTTTAGATCTCAGACGTTTGTTGAATTAAGGTCTAAAAAGATTTTACTATAAATCTAACATTACGATCCGTCCTCTATTTTGCTGTACAATTTTCCCATCTTCGCACCCAATAGTACCATGCACAATATCCCACACCCGTTGCGATCCTTTACGGTCCGCCCCTTTCCTAGCTTGCCTTGACACGGCCCTCCCCACAATCCTTAGTGATCAGTCCCTTTAGATAAGACGAACCCACTAGTTGGACCATGACCTTGCATTGTTGGATACGTGCTTGTAGCATTTGGCACTTATGAATCACTATAATCTATGACAAACTTTTCAATCCTTTAGTTTTACTTGACACTTGCCGACAGTTTGACTTTTTGCTTTGAAACTTTGTAAGTGGCCATTGTAGAAAACACAATAAAGTCATCACTAATTGAGACTAAGGACCAATTACACCTTGAGATATTGACTAAGTCCCTTGCCCGGGTCAGGCTACGATATCAGCTAATGGACTAGCAGCTGGGCCGACATTCACCAAAACCCTACATGTTTCACGGAGGTCTGTAGCCTGGTTACCAAACCTATTTCTAGCTGCCGAGTCTCTTTCGTCCTCTTCATAAATACAACATGTAGAGGTAACCAGGCTAGGCGCAAGGAGGTTAAACATCGAGATGCTAGGAGGTTTGAGATCTTCGATTTCTTCTTCTTGTTTGCATCGTTCACAAGTTTCAATCACATGACTTCGGGCAACCGGGGATGGGTGGAAAGACTGAATTGCTCATTGCCATGTGTTGTTTCGCGATCAGTGTCACAATTTCCCTTACGTAAACTGGCAACTCCAGGCTAACCCTAAACCGGTACATATCCAGACGGGTCTTCCTGAGGAGTGATAGTAGAGCATATTTCACTATTCGTGTTAATGATTATCGCGGAAATGAACGTGGCTAGTAGCGGTGTGGGTGATTCAGCCAGAAATGAAAGTGGAAATGCGTGAATGAATGGTAAAAGTAAAGTTAGATTACTTGCAAAAAATACATTGCACATTTCACATGTAGATAACGTAAAGAAGTTTACGGAAGTAGGCACTGCACGAAATTCTATATTTAATTTAAAGTTTACGTAAAGAAAGGTACACGCGAGTGAGGCAACGGAACCTTTACGGTGTATACTATATAAATAAAGAATGGATTTTGTGCAGTGAGGCGACATCTTAATGACCACCTAGTAACATTAACTATCATTATTAACCTAATACAAGTGTATTTGAATGTTTCCCTATTTCTTCTCATGTTTAAATTCAAGTGTGTTACGGTGCTCAAATTTAAGACGTAACGTAAAACAATTCAAACATTTGTGGCTAACAATCTAATGTAGCAAATGAAGTTATAAGAATGACGGAGCGAGCAGCTGTTATCAGTAAAACGGTAGTCTGGTATTCCCACATCCTTCCCGCCCAAGTTCATGTTCTGACTTTCCCCTCTCCGGAACTATTCAGCGTGAGTCAACTACTGCCGTACATCCCACACCGCATCCACACGTACATGGAAATCACCCCGCCAAACTCCTGCAGGGATGGCGGGAAATTTTCAATGACAAATTTCCTAAACGATATCTGATGTAGCCTGGTAGCCACACCATCGTAGGCTCCAATGTATCTCTACGGTACTGGGAGCATTGGCCGCCCGCCCAGGCCCATATTAGCGCACACCGGCCGCTTTTTATGGGATCCGTTTCAACATCTGGAGCTAGAGTCAGGCTACTCCCAACCCAGCGCCAACCTTGGTCGGGGAGTGGTCGGGAGCAAAGTCGTATGAAGGTCCTGAATGTGTGTCAGGGGCTAACACAATTCCTTGTTTATGAAACACAAAGCCGGAACAAGCTGACTCAATTATCAGACAGTTGACAAAGACAGGGGCCTTATATGGCTGTTCCGCTTCAAATGGTAAGGCGATCTTGTTGTGCAGTTAGGACCAAGTAGTACGGAATGTTTCGGCAACATTTGATACAGGATGTGCAAAAGATGAAGGATTGTGTTGTTGTTACAGCTGAAGGGTGGGAGGGGAGACCAAATTCATGAAATGGGTAGGGGGTATTTGAGCTGAAAATAATGTGTTATGATTTTTAAAAGATACCCGGAAGTATTGTTGTGGGTTTGTGTGTCTGTTTGCGGTTGCAAGGGGGTGGGAGGTGACTTTGACAGTTGATTGATAGAGAGGTAAAGCCTGAAGGTAACCCAGAACACGCTGGGTGGGAATAAGTGGGTGGTATGTGGGGGAATTCAGGAAGTGGTGCAAGACCTGATCAAATTACAATCCCCTCCACAGTTCCAATACCTTCACGAAATACTTTCAATTTCCTGTTAGCAAATATTTCTGCTGCCGCTTTATATCTTAATTCTTTTCATTTGAAATTTTCCCCCGGATATTATCATTTGCGATCTTCTGCCACCCTTTCTGCTATACTGTACTACTATTTCCTACACCTTGCTTGTTTCATTACAGCCCCTCACACAACAGTGGAACCCCCTATACGCCAACAATCTTGTCAGGGTGAAACGTTACACATCGAGTGTCCCCCAAACAGAATGATAGATGTATTCCGGGCTACGTACGGCGCCCTTCCCACGCCCGGCTCGAGCGGAGAAGGCCCCGCGTACGGCGTGAGTTACACGGAACCGCCGGGGCGATCGGACGCCGAGATGGTGCAGGACTGCACGGGACCGGTCTACAACGCCTCCTGTCAGTTTGATGGAGCACTGCAGGTGGTCAGTGAGCGCTGCAACGGGAAGTGGCGATGCGGTGTGAGCGTTGGGGAGGAGACTTTCGGCTCCGTCTGTCCCGAGACTGAGAAACAACTGAAGGTTACTTATCGATGCAAGCCAGGTGACAGCTCTTATACTCACACAGGAAAAAAACAAAAAAAAAACAGGAGCATGATCAGCAATGGAAGGAAACGGGCTGCATGGCATGACTTACGCCCAGGAAAAAACTCTCCTCGTCAATCTAGTTATTCCTTCTCGTCATCATCACAGTTGTAACCATCATCGTGACTGTCACTACCATCTTGTCTTCTGTCATCGTATCGTCTTTGTCATCATTACACCGTGTGCGTGTCATCATCATCATCATCATCATTGTACCGTCTTAGGGTTCAAGAAAAGCATGGACTGGCAGAGTCGCCGTACTTAGTATCAAGACCAACTCAGCCCTTCCTGTTCTAGCCCCTCATTTTAGTTTCCTAAACATCTAACCTGCGTCCTTGCTAAGCTGCATTTTCTTCCTGTCAGGGAAGAGAATACACTCATTGATAAAGGCATGACATGGAGATACTATCGACTATGTTGTACCGGTTGCCACTTTTTCCTGTACTATTTGTAATATTTTATAATATTTTCCCACAGCTGAAGTAGCGCGTGCTTGTGAGAACCGAAGTCTTCAGATGCAATGTGAAGTTGGGAGAATCCACGTGACTTACGCCAACTACGGACGGACGTCTGCAACGATATGCCCAGGGGTAAGCTACTGTGACATAGAAAACATTTCATAGATATCAAGTGAGGTTCCACTATACAATAGTTCTCGCGGAAAAAAATGAACATTTCAATCCGCTCTGATAATTTTTTATATACTTATGGAACAATTGAACTTCAAATGTTCTCCAACTTAAGAATGGTCTTAACGGACTTACTTACAGTATACTGTATACTTTTGCATCTTTTTAAGGGTCCTGGCACCAATAATACAGAATGTATCTCGGAGGGAAGCCAAGAGGTTGTCTCCCGCCGATGTGAGGGACGGAGGCTGTGTACCGTACCGGCAACAAACGGAGTCTTTAGGGACCCCTGTCATGGAACTGCCAAGTACCTAGAGGTCACGTACCTGTGCATGGAAGGTGGGGATTCGTAATGAAATGAGAATCTCTTGTTTAATTAATTATAAATTTCTCGCTCATTCTGTATTTGCATTTCCCCACTGGATTCCATAAGGCATCAGACATGAATATAGAAGGAAGCAGAATGAGGTGACCTTTGATAGCTTTTCTGGTACCTTTGACCTAACTTCCTGCAAGTGTTCCCAAAATGCCTAGCATAATTCGAAATTCCTGTCAGTCAGTGGTTACAACATTTCTCCCCTTATTTCCTGTGGCTCTACTGTATTCAAATAACTACGGACACACAAGCACACACCTAAAACAAAACCTTCGTAGACGGAGGCAAATATACTGGACGCATTGCTCTCCCTGTACTGTAGGTATGATGAACACCACAGTGACCAATGGCCCCACCCCTGCGTCGATCACTCTGGAGAACACTACAGTGTCAACAACCCAGTTGACGACTACAACCATGGAAAGACAACGTGAGTGAAAATATTGTACTTTCTCATTACATCGCTGGGTGGCAATGTTCAAGTTGCCAGAGACAGACTTAGAAACCGCTCAACACAAACGTCGACAGACGTCCTTAATATGGTTTTCGGGAAAGTGTGGGATAGCATAACTTTTACAATAAATGACTTTTGAAAGTTTTACACATTTGCAACGATATTTCCTAAGCTTCTGGAACACTTGCGTCATATTTCTTACCTTCTTTCTCTCAACCAACCAACCAACCAACCAACCAACCAACCAACCAACCAACCAACCAACCAACCAACCAATCTATCAATCAACCAAATTATCTTATGATCTACTTATTCAGGATACTGTACAGAAGACGTAGTGGAGACCATCGGTGCGCCGGTGACTTTTCCGCGAACAGAGGTCGGAACTTTCGCTTTCTCACAAGAACGCTGCGCCTCACCGTCAGGAAACGGTACGTTATACTGGTAGATTTGATATATCGCATTTGTTTTTGGAATAAAGCGTTCATTCTAATCACAGCGCCATCCAGAATAATGTGATATATATACTGCTATGAATGTCGCACGAAAGAATGATTAGTGGACGATGAGCTAAAAGCCAATTCAACAGATTTGTGCAGTAAATTTAAAAAAATCTGAGGAATGGCAGAATCCAGAACATGATGGCCGTTGTAATACTAAGTCGTTGTAACACTCCATGTTACAGGTAAGCCACACGCCACCCGGTACTGCAGGGAAACACCACATGCAGGTGTCCAGTGGGACCCCCCAATCTTCCTTATATGTGACGTCGGGCTTGGAAATCTGTCTCAGGTACGAACTTCTCCATGCTTCTTATAATTACTGAAGATAGGATGGGTGCCATCCCAGTCAGCTTTTGGTAGCTACCCATTTGGGAGGCTCGGAAAACTAACTAGGATGGAACCTAGGCTATATTGAAGCTATTGTTAGATTGTCAACTTATGTCCACCATACAATGATTCCAGAACCTCAAGTTGGAAGCAATTGGAAAGATTTCGAGGAATCAAAACAGGCATCAAAGAAGCCTTCAAGATGGAGCAAATAACACAATCCTCCAGATCCTTTTGTAACGATTGTACTAAAACCGTTTTAGCCTACTCTCCCAGTCAACATTTAACTATATTGTTTGAAATTATGAATTTCTAAACTCCAAGCAGATCTTTTGGTGGCTGCAAATACAGTATCAAATTGGCCAGGCTGTATCCATTTTCCGGGTGGCAAATGGTAATTGCCTGACAAATGGATACAGCCTGATACTGTATTTGCAGCCACCAAAAGATCTGCTTGGAGATTAATTAATTTCTACAGTTCTCCGCATAGTGATTTTCTATATATGGTTGTACTTCATGTATTTCATGTACTTCCAGACCACAGTAACCTCACAGACAGCAGTGACAGTGGCTACAGAACTACAGGTCATCACTACACAGTCTGACACCATGACACCAGATGAAGTCACAACCACCAGTGTACTCATCCAGGAGATAGTCTCTGCTAGTCCCACTCAACAGGTAACTACTGTCTGTCCTTACTACAATCTCACCTGCACTAAAACCTTAAGTGTTTTTTTTTACTCTAACTGACTGGTTTAGGAGAGTCTCGCACTGCCATTGGCTGATTGGGCTTGTGGCCGCACACTTGTAAGTGGAGAGAACCATTCCCATTCCCAGAAGTACCACTAGGAGCTCAGGATTCTTTATCACTGTGAAATCAGTCCAATAGGAGTGCAGGATTCTGTGTCACTAGGGAAACCAGTCATCATGACTGCCTCCAATATCCTGACTTGGAGGTCTTGACCATCAAGCTTATTGGGGCCTGACCAGTGGAAAAGCTGTTACATGTGTGATGTAGTCAGGCCTGCTACTAATATGCCAAACACATATCGAAACTTGTATAGCAGAAGGTAGAGAGTAATTAAGTCCATTTCATGGCTCTTCAGCACCAGGGACACAATGGTTAAATTGTACCTTGAGTTTGACAGGAATTTGTAAATTGTAGTATCAAATATGAAATAGTAAGACCAATCCTGACTGTCCATCACAATCAGCCGCCCAATTAGTCAACCAATGATAGAATGGCAATTAGCAGTTCGACCAATGAGAGAGTGGCTGCACATCCATGAAATATTTGCATTTTTATGCAGTGCCATTTCACTCTAGCATTTGACTCTCTAACATCATATATCTAGTTGTAATGTCCCTGATAACAGTATATGTAAATCATTGACATGCTAACTTCTCCTTAAGGTTGGTGAATCCCTCCTGACTACAGTAGACAACCTGATGAACATCAATGCTACAGTTCTTAAACAGAGCCAGCAGGAGAGAAAAGGACCAGCCAGGTAACAGTTAAATATACAAACCTGTATATCTATTCACCATAAGAGTAATCCTCACTGTCAATCACAATTAGCAGTTCAACCAATGACAGCATGGTAATTAGTGGTTTGACCAATGAGAGAGTGGCTGCATGCCTATCACAACTAGCAGTTCAACCAATGACAGCATGGCAATTAGCAGTTCGACCAATGAGAGTGGCTACAGGTCCAGCACAATTAGCAGTTCAACCAATGACAGCATGATGGCAAATAGTGGTTTGACCAATGAGAGTGGCTACATATTTGCATTTTTATTGTGCATTTTCTTGCATTTTTGCAAAGGTTGGCAGCACTATGGGATTGGTCTATCACTAATCATCTTGTTTTCCTTTGTCCAGAGTTGCCCAGGCATTAGAAACATTTGCCGACACAGTGACTCTGACCGAGGGAAAATACACCACAGTACGGCCTAGTGTGGCTCTACAAGCTGTGGACGTCAGTCTGGAGGAGCTGGACATGGGACAAGGTATTGGATGTTTTCATCTATTTTCAAAGAAAACATTGGCTGTATGTAGAATTACCCTCCTCTTTTATTATCATAAGATTGTAGTCTTTAAAATACATGTATAATATTTAAAACAAGAAATGGACGATCTCTTACCTCCATGAATTTCTTGTTTTAATCATTTTGTGAATTTCTCACTGATTCTATGAATTTCCCACACTGGCTTCCTTAATTAAGGCAACAGATATTCCTACAGCAGGAAATAGAAGACAGGAAATGAGATGACCTTTTCTGGGATCTTTGACCTAATAATATAACTTCCTGTCAGTGTCATCAACCATACGACGTCTGTGTAAAAATCAACTTTTCACTTTTCTTCTGAAGGATTTGCCTTCTATCCCAGTGGAAACACGTCCAACAGTCTGACCGCCGGCAGTGTGTCCAGCTTTACTACAACAGCTAGAGCAGGCGTGCCACAAAACACTGACATCTCCATCACTCTACCTGCCAACCTCTCAAGGATCCTGCAGATCAACAACACTGCAGGTGAGCCTTCAACAACCTTGTGTAGAGATACCAGAGAGAAAATCTTGGTTTGGGCTAACAGCACCTGTTCAAGAACAATTCATACATGATGGTTAGAGTTGTACACTTAGAATCTAAAGGTTCAGGGTCTGTATCAGGCCCCAATGCTATACCCTTGGGAGAGGCACTTAAGGCCTATTTCTTCACTCGACTTTGGTGAAAATTTTAGTACCTAGCTTGAGTCAGGGCTGTCCTCTTGGATGGAGGTCCCATGTCTGAGGAGTTTAAAGACTTCTCTCAAAACCCAAAGCATGTAACATTCCACACACCTTTTTGACAATGAATAATTATATGATATGAGAACATTTCATCAGATGATGCTCATCTCAGACATACCTGAAAGTATGGGATATCTTTCTATCACTCCCTGTCTGCATACATGTACTTTTGGATATGTATCCATGAATGCTGCTTTGTACTGTCAGTGTACACCAGTGAATTTTTCTTTGTAGTAAAATCATGATTGTTGTTTCAGATGTCCGCATGAGTTACATCCTGTACAACGACAGTAGTCTGTTCATCGACCCTTCCCAGGGTCCCGTGGGTTCTCGTGTCATCGGCAGTAAGCTAGCTGGGGTTCAGGTCAAGAACCTGGTTAAGCCTGTGGTCATCACATTAACACCTCTAGAGGTATGTATGGATCCTACATTCTTAGAGCTTTATGGTTAGAATTAATTTGTTTGGTGGCAATTAAGATATATGTGGCCTGTCCCATTGATGTACATGTACAAGCTAAGGCCACAAAGATTTAGATTTAAATTGTTATAATATATCAACTAGTTAGGGTATGGAAGTTTGTGTGAATAAGCTAGTACAGTGTATATAGTTTGAACTGTGCATGCACAGTGTGTCAAAAGGCCTCTGAGGCATGAACAAAACACATCTGGTCAGGACATGTATTAAGCATGGTCTAGACAGGAACTGTTTGCAAGTTTGGGGCTTTCATCTTTGACCTCGCGCATGTGCAGTTTAAACCATGGCTTATTCCTTTTGCCCAAGGCAAGATGAAAATTACTCTACTTTCCTAGGTTATTTTCTCACCTTCTAACCCTCTTGCCCTCCCAGGACTTCTCACCTGAAGACGTAGAGACAGTCAGGTGTGTTTTCTGGGATTTTGAGGCTGAGGCAGGACAGGGGGCGTGGTCCTCGGAGGGGTGCGAGTACAAAGGAGAGGAGAACGGGGTGTACACCTGTGAAGTCTACCACCTCACCAACTTCGCAGCCTTCTTTGTGAGTAGAATAAGTTGTTGCACATATTAAATAGAGTCAAAATGCAGCAAATTCTAGGGAGAAACAAGATACATTACCCAAGTATGATTCCAATGGCATACTCAAACAATAGAGAAATGCTACATTGTACAAAACCTTCAACACACCAATGTTCTATTGGTTATGGGGTGGTAATAGTTAGATAGCAGAGAGGTTAATACATCTTTGTTGCCCATTTTCTTCAGGACCTGCATGGCTCAGGATTTGGAGTACATGAGAGACCCCTACAAGTCATCACCATAGTGGGCTGTGCTGTGTCCATAGTTGGTCTGGTCCTCACACTACTATCCTTCATCATCGCAAGGTATGGAAACAACAACAGTATATTCAAGGACATTATCTGATATAATGTCCTTGGTATATTTAAACATTGCTGTTTTGTGACTTTCTTTGTTTGTACCAGTATCACATGTTCATAACTTGATCAAAAGCTAAATAAATACCTAAGAAGAGAGTGCAAGTTGGACATTCCCTGTAAACTGTAAACCATAGATGCCCATTTAGCAAACTAAACAAACTGACTAAAGAGCATTACCCAAACAGCCTACACTGAAGGCTTGACTATTAGAACACTGGAAAACCTTCCTCCCCCTTCTGCTCTAAAATTAAGTCTCGCCAAAAAAATAATGAATCTACAGTAACTGTTCACCTATCTAATGGTGATATGGTTTCCTTTCCTTTCCAGGAAGTACAACCGGCGAGTAACCGGAGTCCACGCCAGGATCCAGAGGATGGTTCTCATCAACCTATGTCTGACCTTATTGGCCATCCTCATCATCTTCCTAGCTGGTATCAATCAGACGGGTTCCCCCATTGGCTGCACGATTGTGACAGCTTTGTTACACTATTTCTTATTGGCTGCCTTGATCTGGATGGCAATGGAGGCTGTTAACATCTACCTGGCAGCTGTGATGGTGTTTGAACAGTACGTGACCAGGAACTTCATCCCCAAGGCTGCAGCTTTGGCATATGGTAAGTAATTATCTACTGGAAAGTGTACCAACTGTATGAACCCTTTAATTAGAGAAATATGGATAAGAAGCATGTGTAAGTTGGTAGAAGTTGGTGTAAAGAAAGCTGGTTTCATGTCCTTGTTTTTACATGAATGGAGCTAGCAATATGAACATGTATCCCTGTCCTTGGTGCTGAATGTGTAAATCTTTTAGCATTGCCAGGAATTACATACTCTGCATTTGCACTAAATAAACATTTTCTCTGAAGCTAATAGTATGTTTTTGGTCCCTCCAGGCTTCCCCTTTGTAGCGATGATACTGACTGTGGGACCTTCAAGTCTCTATGAATACAGGAACAGCAACTAGTAAGTGCTCCTTGGTCATAGTTGTTGCATCTGTACAGGGCTCTAGCCAGCTCGAAATGTTTTTCCGTCAGCCCAGGTTTGTGATCGGATAGGGAGGGGTCGCACAAAGCCGCTCGCAATCTAGGGGGGTCCGGGGCATGCTCCCCCAGGAGATTTTGGATTTTCAAGCCTTCAAAAACGCAATTTCCTGCATTTTGAGAAGCAAATCTACTGTAGTGCTTGCAAAACTGTGTGGCCCAAGGGCTATTGGAACTGAGATGGGCACTACCTTATACACCAAAAGGTGTGGGAAGGATTGGGTTATTGAAAAAGAGATTGTTCACTGCTCTATACACCAAAAGTTGTGGAAAGGATTTGAGCCTTTTTTAAACTTAAAGATGATTTAAAATGGCTTAAAGCTGACAGTACACGTAAGACTTTGTGTTGACAGCTGCTAGTTAGCCTAGATGCTTAAAGATGACTTACACAAGTTAAAGCTGACGGTAAGATTTTGTGTTGACAGCTGCTAGTTAGCCTAGATGCTTAAAGATGACTTACACAAGTTAAAGCTGACAGTAAGATTTTGTGTTGACAGCTGCTGGCTTGCCCAGATGCCGCTGATCTATGCGTTCCTGCTGCCTGCGGGCGTGGTCCTGCTGTTCAACCTGGTGCTGTTCTGTATCATCCTGTACCACCTGGCCAAGAGGGAGAGGAAACAGATCAAACTCACTGGTAAGATTAGAAAAAGTGATATCAAACCAGATTAGCTCACTGAAGAGCTAATCTTTCACTGGTCGTGATAGAGAAGACAGACGCTATGTAGTGTTTAATGGTTCATTGTATCAGGAAATTCGACTTGCTTGTTTTGATGAGTACAATGTAAATTACAATGTACTTTCAAATTAATAAACTCCCAAAACAATGCAGCTTTTCTGTTTATCCATATATGGTAGATTAACTATTGCCTATCTACTTAGGTTCCAAGAAAGACGAGTCTGACCCTAAGTGGATTGTCCGCCAGCTGCGTCGTGCCGTCAGCCTCCTGGTCCTCTTTGGTCTCACCTGGCTTTTCGGTTTCTTCGTCATCAACGATACCCGCATCGTCTTTGCCTATCTATTCTGCATCTTCAACACCCTACAAGGTCTCTTCATTTTCATCTTCCACTGTGTACTACGGGAGGATGTGCAGAAGTGGTGGGACAAGGTGTACTGTAAGGGGAGGAAGAAGGACAGATACGTCGTCAAGAGAAGCACATTCTCCTCATCCACAGCCCAAACACCTCAAGAGAGGATCCATCTCAATGTGACACCCACAACAAGCAGAGCGTAACCTTAGCACCAATGGCACTGAAAGGGGCATATGACTGCAATTCTAAAGCAAAGCCAAACTGTAATTCCTAATGCTAAAATTTGGATTTACTCAAGTTTCTCACAACTCCGATCTTTGTCAAGGAATGAGCAATAGTTACTAGCCAGAGCATTTTACATATGGTCAACCAAAGGCAAATATCACATTCGGCAATATCTACTTTTGTAATATCAAACACTACACACTATTGCTATATTTATGACAATGTCCTTTGACTGTGCATATCCACTTATCCAGCATTATTTGTCATTAAGCATATTATGTTACATCATGGCTTAACAACAGTACTATAATCATTATTCCACCATATATACTTTGAACGATAAATAACACGATACTAACCTTTTATACAATGGCATTACACTGTAAATAAGTGTTAAACAAAGTGCTTTGAAATGGTACTGCATAATAGAAGTTGTGGAAAGAATCATTATTGAAACATAATTACAAGGATGCACAATTATATTATTTTGATGCACACTCGCAAGTAAGTTAAGGGTATTATATGCAGAAGCAATGCAGAAGTGGCTATTTTTAGCATGTGCCAAATACAAATACTTGTATGTCAATAGCATCATAAAAGACATTCGATTCTTAGATATGGTTTGCTGGCAAGGCATATCCAAGAAAGTGTTCTTCTTTCATATTACAAGGGATAGAACTAAGGAGGGAAAAGGAAGCAAGTCACACTTTACTTAGTTTACATTTACATTATAAAAGTTGAACGCAAAGGACTTTGGAAAAGCTGGTGTATTCACCTAAAGTTTATTCAAGTAAAAACTAGAGTTCCACGACCTCATACCTTCGCCAAATGAGGTTATCCTTTATTACTGACGAATTATGGATTTTCCCCATAATTGTGCAAATAAGATCCTCACTTGCATGAATTACATCAGTTGATCATATTCTCCTCCCAATGACAGTGTTATCTTAACAAAGAAGGCCATTCTAGCATTTCATCATAAATTATGCAAATGAGGTCCTGATTTGAATAAGTTATGTTGAATGATGTTCACTTCCAGTCAACTTCGAAATGCGCAAGTATGAAATTGCCAAAATAAACCACTATGGAATTATAGTATTTTCTCATTAATTATGCAAATTAGGTCTTCCTTTACATAATTAATGTATGGCGATGTTCCTCTCATTCTTAATTACACATGTCACAAGGTAGAATAGTCCTATCATGGAAGGTAGCTGAATAATAGCATTCCCTCATTAATTATGCAAATTAGATCCTCATTTGCATAATTGTCATCTAATCACGTCAAGCATCACTTAAGCTACCTACACACCAAATATCAAGACGATCCGTTGACCAGTTATTGAGTTATCCTACTTTAAACATTTTCATACAAATGCTCCTGCAGTTCCAGAGCAAGCCGCTAGGGGGCCCAAACTTACGTCACTTCTTCCCGAGCACAAGAGCTACCTACCATCCAAAAATCATCACCCTAGCATGTCCAGATCATGAGATATCAAAACCGGAAGTTCTGCTGCAGTACCATAACAAGCCGCCAGGGGGCCCCAAATCTTATCATTTCGAGGTCTCATCAAGACCTACCCACCTACCAAATATCAAGATAATCCATCATTGCCTTCTCAAGTTATGCTGTTGACACACAGACACACACACACACGGCCACGAAAACATAACCTTCTTGGCGAAGGTAAAAATAAAACTAGAGTTCCACGACCTCATGCCTTCGACAAATGATGTTAACCTTTACGACAAATTATGAACGTTTCACATTGATTATGGAAATTAGATCATCACTTGCAATTATATCCTTTGATCATATTTTCCATCCAATGACAGTCTTATCTTAAATAAAGAGGGCTATTCTAGCATTTCCTCATAAATCATGCAAATAAGGTTCTGATTTGAATAAATTATGTTTAATAATGATCGCATTTCCTTAACTTCCAAATGCCGCCAGTATGAAATTCCTGTCAGTCACCACTATTGCATTTTACTATTTATAGCATTTTTCTCATTATTTATGCAAATTAGGCCTTTATTGACACAAAAATTTGTGACCCCAGCCTGTGTACATCATTAGCTATCAAAACTGCTTGCCTGCCTGCCAAAAATCGTGAACCTCCGACCATGCCTTCAGGAGTTATCGTGCATAATCTGCCAAACCATGCCAAAGCGATTTTATAGCCTTCGTCGAAGGCTAGCCTTCGTCGAAGGTAACAAGGTTCGACAAACCATGGAGGTGTAACGACGACGAACCCAGCTCTGCTCTTAACTTTTAGGCTTTACACTATTAAGACGCAGAATGTTCGACCACTGGATACTGTGTTCTCGTGTACAGTTTATTTAATAGCTATCAACATGAACATCAACAAAGGTCATCCAATGTTACTCACAGGATTTACGTCTAGAGGTTAACAGTTACAATTACAGGCGTTACGTCAACTAGTTAACAGTTACTATTACAGGACATTGCGTTGTGTTATAAAGATACATGCACAAGACTTACTACACAGACGAACACAGGTGGACGGACTACGACTCTTTTGGACAGCATCTACTCCAGACTAACTCCAACTCGAACTGACTACTCCTAACTGGAGATCTTGTCTCCTTTTTATATCCTGTAGGACAGGAAGTCCTCCTACATTATTAACTTAGTCATACATTCCTAAGACACTTGTCATCAGGTGGTTTCTTGGAGGTCCTTGTACCCTATTCCCCAAATATGGAATAGATAGTGACTTCCTGGTTATTCAGTCCCAAATAAGGGCATGTCCATTTGGTCCTACGTCACAAGGCCTCCTGAGGAGAACTGACCTAGATACAGAGACAGTGACATTTCTAAGAACTACAGGCTTCCCGCAGTTCCATATTTTCTATCTGTTACAGAGGTAAGAAAAGAGATGGACAAACATATGGAGTATCCCCTGGTTAAATATAATTTCAAGATACTGGATCACGTACAAAAACCCACTGACGGTCGGCTAGAAGGGAAGTCAACAGGAGCCCCAACTGGACTGTCCTTCCTGGCCGTAGATGCTCTACTCTACTCTACTCTATCAAGAAGGTCGGGTATGCCGTCTGGACATGTCCAGACTTGTCGAACCTTGCTATTCTATTCTACTCTTTTTCAAAGGTTTTTTAAACCCTTTCCCTGAGGCCTTTTGGTGACAAATTTTTATGGGTTCTGTATCTGTATCTGTATTTATATAGCCGGTATAACCGCCCTTCGGCGTAACACACCAGCTTTACAGGGTTAGCAAAGAGAAGGATATTGTTGCAATTCGTAAAGCAATAAGAAGGAATCAAACTGTTTACACCTCTTGCAAATGAATACACATCTAACGTTAATATAAAGCAGGAAACAGAAAATGAGGTAATCTTTGGGTAGGTGGAAAAAGTGGTCCAGGACTGGTTAGGGGCTGAAAAGGCTGTCCAACCTGGCAACCTTTGTACTGTTGGGAGACCATTTTCACCTTCAACCTTCTTGTCAGTCTGTGGTTACTGCAGGGAGTTCAAGTTCAATACTGACAGATTTCAATACTTTCACATAAACCGGGATTGTAAACTATCATCCCAAGTACGCAAAAATACGGTTACTCAAGCAACTGGAAACTTGTATTGAAGATTTCTGACCAGGAATAGTCCCCTGGGAATACTGTTGGTAACAGGTGTTGAAATCCCTGGCCTAGGGCACTGGTCTGAGGCTATTGGTCAGGTGCAAATTACTTAGCAAAAAGTAACATGAACAAAGGGAAAAGTTAAAAGTTGCTCATCCTGGCACCAGGGGAGTTCCTATCCTCTACCAAGGCAACTAAAGTTGCATCTTAAAGTTGTTACATTAGTATTATGATTAAAGCAGGGAAATCAATCTTACTGGCACCATTAGTTAAATTATTCAATCGGATTCTGTCAGAAGGAACCTTCCCAAAAGAATGGTCAAATAGTTATATTGTTCCAATCTTTAAATCGGGTAGAAAGGACGAAGTGAACAACTATCGCGGAATATCGATATCTAGCTGCCTGGGCAAATTATTTACATCAGTATTAAACAAAAGATTATCGAATTTCCTAGAAGAGAACAAACTTATAAAACCAAACCAAACAGGCTTCCGGAAAAACTACTAGTACAGAACATCTGACAACATCTTCATACTTAAAACATTAATCTCAAAATATAGCCAATCGGGCAAGCGTTTGTACGCTTGTTTTGTAGATCTCTCCAAAGCTTTTGATTCAATTTGGCATGGGGGTTTATTTTTCAAACTCCTATCTAAAGGAATATCCGGCAGATGTTTTAATATCATCCAAAGTCTTTACAACCAGTCAGAAGCACGCGTTAAAACTATTGGCGGTTTAACAGAAAGCTTCCCTGTCCGAATTGGTGTCCGTCAAGGTTGCATATTGAGTCCAACCTTATTTAACCTCTATATCAGTGATCTTGTTAACGACTTAAACATGGTAGACATCGACGCACCACTATTACACTACTCAAAAGTAACAAGCTTGCTATATGCTGATGACATAGTCTTGTTGTCGGAAAGCCAACAAGGCCTGCAAAACGCAATAGACACTCTTGGTAGATACTGCCAAAAGTGGAAACTAACCGTCAACCTAAATAAAACAAAGATTATTGTATTCAATAAGAAAGGACACGCCTTTACAAAACTTAGCTTTCAATTATTCTCCAAAAACATAGAAGTCGTTTCATCTTATTCTTACTTAGGTGTAGTCTTTACAGCTGGATGCAACTTTAACACAGCGATGAAATTACTACAAAAGAAGGCCCTACGAGCGTTGTTCAGCATTAAATGTACTCTTGGAGACACTAGGGCTCCTATATCAGTTTACCTTAAGCTTTTTGATCAATGTGTTGTTCCTATTTTATTGTACGGGGCGGAAGTATGGTGCAACAGCAAATTAAATGACAACTCTCCACTTGAACAAACACATTTAAAATTCTGTAAACAAATTCTAGGATTAAGAAGAAACACTAGTAACTATGCAAGTAGAGCAGAACTTGGCCGCTTCCCCCTATGGATTGAAGCGTGTTGTAGAATGTACAGTTATTATTATAGATTAGTTAGAAATGTTCCTGTTGAAAGCCTTCAGCATGAAGCTTACATTGTACAAAAAGACCTTGTTAGAAGTAAAGTTCCCTGTTGGTTGTTGAATATGAAGACACTTTTAGAGGAGTCCGGCTATGCCTGCCTATATACATACGAGTATAGTAACAAACCATTCCATCTGCACGAACTAAGACAAAGATTAAAAGATATGTTCATCCAAAAATTCAACTCGGTATTACAAGCACAGGGACAAAGAGAAAATCAAGGCAACAAACTGAGAACGTACAAAACATTCAAAATGATATACGACAGAGAACCATATTTAGACATTCCAAATTTTGAGGACCGCAGAGCCATGTGTAAACTCCGAATCAGCGACCATCCCCTACACATAGAATCTGGCAGGCATAGCCGTACCCCGTTACAAGACAGACTATGTACTAGTAAATTCTGTAAGAATTCATGTATCGAAGATGAATTGCATTTTATACTTGATTGTACATTATATGAAAAGGAACGCAAATCACTGTTCAGTTCAATTAATCTAGACAAAAAATGTAAAACATTATCAAAACACGACACCTTTAAATTTATTATATCATGTACAAATGTAGATATCGATGTAATGAATGAAGTTTGCAAGTATGTTTCGAAATGTTTCAAAAAGAGAGAAGAAGCCGTTAGAACGTAGATAGATACCACTTTATATAGTTTTTAGCTTTTTTTATATATATATATATACCTTAGATCTAATGTTAGCCATTTATATTTGTTTCTAGTACATTGTATTTCCATTGATCTCCTGCATTTATCCCCCCGGGGAATGAACATGCAATAAAGATTCATTAAGTAGTTTAAGCACAGTATATACTCCACTGTCACTAAAGGATACAAAATCTAACAAGGGAGAAACCCATTTATCTTACATGACACATACCATCAAAACAATTGGTCATTTTGTGTGAACATTTCGAAGTGCATTCGACGTGTTGTATCTTCCTGGGTTTATCTAGGTTAAATTAACAACCGGGAAGCTGTGGTTTAGCGGAATAAACATTAGGTGTAATGGGTGTCCTCCAACAAGGGGTTCAGCCTGGGTCACAGGGTGATGATGTAAATCACCATGTCGGCTGATTCGAGACCGGAGATTGCCAGACCTCTGTCGGGGTGAAATAGTTAGATTAGTAATACTGTCTTCAAGAAAATCTACATTGATTGAAGGTATCTATACTTAATCAATATTACAGGACGGGAGCAGATGATTACAGTCCACAAGGAAACCGTTACAAAACATCTTCACAACACCCATCAAAACAATATCACACTGTCGAAGGCATGAGTACTCCGAACTCTAGTTGTTGATTGAACTTTTGTTGGCCTGGCTCGGTCAACACCTTTGAAACTAATGGAAGAATTACTTACCTACCTTGCTCACACACCAAAACTGCATGTGTCTCTTCTGTTCCTGTCTTCTGGACTGGGCCCATTTCTTTATGACTTTTGTCATCAACCACTATAGGGATCGGAAGCGTTGGGATAAGATACATTTTTACGGAGCCAGTCGGTCGATAAATGTAACTTTTCGTAAAGTAACTGTTTTTTTAAACCCAGTGCCATTCAAATAGAGAAAAAACGGTTACTATCTTTGAAAACCCACCAATCATGACTCAATGTTTGATGTATTCTAGTTCTGATGGTTCGCTTGCTCTAATTAGATGCGTTTTTCAAAAGTCAGGAAGCTACATTTGTACGAGAGTATAATGTTTCCCAGCGTTTAGCCACTTTAGGCAGACACTCTTTCGAGCTTTCAGATAGGCGGCCGCTATCAAGGGACTGGAAACATTATATTCAGGGCAAAATAAAAGGGCATGTTTAGATATAAGATGCATTAACACCCAGTGTAGTCTAACTAAGAGTAGTTTAGACGTAGGTCGACGATAATTTAAATCAAGCAATGTATATCTAAACACGGGATCGGAGAGGAGCGCGCTCGGCCGTAGAACACATGGTGCTCGCCGGCGCGCCGGGGAAGCGCGTTCTATTTGGTGTACATTTCCGCCTGCTCCCGTGACATGGCCTCACGGAATTTCGGGGGAAACCCGTTTCGCCCTCGAAATCGAATATAACTCAAATACCATCAGAATTTAAGAGTTGCTCTTTCTTACCCAACAAATTTCCTGTTGGTGCGAAACTGCATCATGACTAAAATGCACGGAGAATTTCCCCAAAATTACCTAATTTCAGGTCATGATATCAAAAGGGGAAAGGTACATTCTCGGCTTAACAAATCATTGGGAGCAAGTGAGCAAGTCTAAATATTACAAATAAGTTACAATAAGGAAGATATGAGGTTGTATAATCCAGCGGTAGGCTTTCTTGTGAGGCGTGTCGACGCCTGGAGACGTGGAACGGACTACTTTCTCTCGCGGAAGGAAAAGAGAAACACATAGAACTCTCGACGTGGCTTTTCGGCTGTACCGTAGAACTATCTCATGTTAAAATTCTTAACAATATTTCTAGTACCCTTAGGCCACACCAATTTAATTTGTTGGTTCTCGGATTTTCTCAGAAAAAATATGAAGCGACAGGGCGAAAAAAAATAAAAATAAAAACAGGCCTGGGCATCCTATTATAGCCCCAAATGTTACGATAGGAGCCATGAAGTCAACATAAAAGGCTGGGTTAAAATATTTAAACAATGAATTTTGAACTTTTAATCAAACCTCTGCATTGAGAGATGGAAAAACTGTAACAACTGGGAAGAAAAAGACTTTCTTCAACTGTTGAAGGCAAAATGTGAGCATTTTTTAGCTGATTCAGAGCCAAAATCTTTTTTTTTTTTTTGCAAATCAGACAAAAATGAAGAGGCGAATCCGAGAACCAACAAATTAAATTGGTGTGGCCTTAGCTAGCACTGAAACTTGATTACAACTACCCCACTAATGTTGATTACAACTACCCCACTAATGTTGATTACAACTACCCCACTAATGTTGATTACAACTACCCCACTAATGTTGATTACAACTACCCCACTAATGTTGATTACAACTACCCCACTAATGTTGATTACAACTACCCCACTAATGTTGATTATCAAGTTAGATTATCACTCTACAATTATGCTAACTTACATTTTCACTTGCACTGACAAATACAAAAGATATGGGTCAGCATATTACTTTAGCTACCAGTGCTTAGACACTAAATTTCTAAAATCTTCCTAAACAAATGTACCTACTGTTGACAACATGTATTAGTCATAACTTTAACTTGACCCAACAAGATGTGTAAGCCTACCCAACTTGAGCTACGTGTATTTATCAATGACAAAGTAATATACATGATGGTCTCTTTACCTTACTTTATTGAGAAATGACAACAATCAATTATACACAGGTCATCAAGGCAGTCAAAAGAAAGGTAAAAAGGAAAAGTGATCTAATCTTACACTGGTCGTAACAGAGAAGACAGACGCTATGTACAGTATTTACAGTATTTACAGGTTCATTGACAAGGAAGTTAATGATTTGTGATGCAATTTCAGTCCAAGCTACAATCCCCTCTACCTACCCGAGGCATATATCAACGGGGAGAATCACAATCTCTTGGTTGCTGGCAAGGTGATGAGTATGTCTAGTTGACACCCCGAGTGATGTTGCTAGTTCCTGGGATTAGGATATTTTGAGAGCGATGGCTAATCTTCTGCACACAGTTCTTCAGTCGGTTTCTGTGGCATACTGGTACGGTGTGTGGCTGATTCAGTTTCTGTGACCACGTCGATGGCCAGAATTGCATTTGGAGTGAACTGCAAAGCTCAGCCCCTCAGAAAACAGTGACTTTCCTAGTTCTGTTAGCTCATTACTACCTGGGCCTTCCTCCTCTTGTCTTCCTCTCTGGCCCTGTGCCGTAGTCTTGGTTCGGGACTTCAAGATCCTAGCTACGTATACACGCAACACACACACGTGCCCACCACCCCCCACCACTCCACACCCCCCCCACACACATGCAACACACACACGTGCACACCCCCCCACCCCACACAAACACACAAGGCGGCTTATGTAATGTTTCACAATCAGGGTTCCCGACCCACTGACCATCACATAAATGCAGAAAGAATGTCAAGTGGTACGAAAACCTGAATAGTCACAAGCTACAAAACCAGAAAACTCACTGTTTTCTAGGGGACTGATCTTCGCAGTTACTCCAAACACAATCCCAGCTATCAACATGGCACAGAAACTAAATCAACCACACATCGAACCTGTATACCACAGACACTGACTGAAGCCCTGCATACAAAAGCAGCCACCACCCTCAATATCTAAAACCCCCAACCAAAAACATAACTCAAGATGCAAACAAAACACGCTCAAGCACCTAACCAATACTCAAGAAACAAATGGTAATTTTACCTTTTACAAATGGGACATCACAAATCATTAACTTCGTATCATAAGACACGTAAACACTTAACATCCTTGACTTCCATCATCCTGGACGAAGAGCGCCCCCAGCCGGTGGACAGGCCGGGGGGGAGGGCGTACGTACCCCAGGCCGGTGGGCGGGCCTGGGGCAGAGCCTCACTGGCCGCGGTGGTCGGGCCAGTGTGCCGATGGTCGGGCTGGCTCTACCCTCTCCTCTGTGGGCATAAGGTAGAAAGAATACAAGACTGAGTTGGTTATATGTACATTGTGTTACACAGAAGGCTACGCAAAGTAATTCAAACATACAAATTTCAAGACACAATCCTGTTAGTACATCATACCTTGCAATATTCCCGGACATGTGGCCCCCACCCTGGCCGATGTCCGGGCCAGGGTGGGGAGGGATGGAGACCTGGCGATGGTGTGGCCGCCACCCTGGCCGATGTCCGGGCCAGGGTGGGGAGGGATGGACGCCCTGGCGGTGGTGTGGCCACCACCCTGGCCGATGTCCGGGCCAGGGTGGGGAGGGATGGGCGCCCTGGCGATGGTGTGGCCGCCACCCTTGCCGATGTTCGGGCCAGGGTGGGGCAGGAGATCAGCTACCCCTGGCCGGTGTCCGGGCCAGGGGTCGGCAGGAGTGTGGGCCCCTGGCTGGTGGTCGAGTCAGGGGCGTAGGAGAGCGTCCGGCTGATGGTCGAGCCGGACGAAGAGCGCCCCCAGCCGGTGGACGGGCCGGGGGGGAGGGCGTACGTACCCCAGGCCGGTGGGCGGGCCTGGGGCAGAGCCGCACTGGCCGCGGTGGTCAGGCCAGTGTGCCGATGGTCGGGCTCAGGCTCTACCCTCTCCTCTGTGGGCATAAGGTAGAAAGAATACAAGACTGAGTGGGTTATATGTACATTGTGTTACACAGAAGGCTGCGCCAAGTAATTTTTGGGGATGACGTCCTGTGGAGATCTAATGCAAGAGCGCGAAAAAAACAAGAAGGGCCAAAAAAAACAAGATGCCAGATTTAAAACATATAAAGGGATGACAAGTGTTAGGACATGTACAAATTGAATGAGAGAACATGGTGTAACAACCAACAAGCCTTTTATTTAATGAAAATATCAATAAATCAGTACTAGTATACACATAAGGCCACACCAAGTAATTTTTATGTATCTTGGTATGACCTCCCCTATCTGGAGACATCAAATCTAATGCAACAGTCATATACAAAGCATGGAGACACTATGGAGACAATAATCAAAATTATAACAATTAGCAATGTAACAAGGAATTTTACAGACAACTTAACATGAGGTCCATATACACCAACTAAAATAATTATCAATATATAATAATATTGGACCGTTACTTCCATCCTAACCCAGGAACTGATTCATGATGACTGTACGTCAGTCTTCAAATAATCATGAGTTATACAAGGTATCATTGTAAATATTTAAATTCATAGACCGAAAGTGTAGACATGATTTCAACTTATTTATGACCCTACTACGAATGATTTATGTTATTGTAAACGAGCATCGAAATTCAGCCTTGTACGTCACAGCTGCCATTTATGGTGTTGTTGACACAAATAAACCAATAAACAAACAAACAGGAAACGACATAATGAACACTTACCACATTTCTTCCTCTTCTTGCTGGCACAGCTGGTCTCTGCCTCTGGGCCCCCGGCCAGTATCTGCATCATCATCTGTGAGAAAAACATAAATTTTTTGTAAGAGACATTTAGAAGTAGTCATCTGTGAGAAAAACATGAAAGAGACACATTTAGTTGTAAGTAGGTAAGTACGGCCGGAGTTGGTCAAGGGACTAGGTTTAAGGTAATTCAAGAAAAACACATGAAGGAGACACATTTAGTTGTCAGTAGTCATTAGTGAGAAAAAAACACATGAAGTTTAGAATCTCATAAAACTATTGATGTCATAGCTACATATTAAAGAGAAACCACAAAATATCTCAACCTTCTTGTGTCCCAACTGTGGCCGGGACTGCCATGCCAAGATAGGGCTGTAAGCCACACTTAGACACTGCACACGGCCACAACACCAGACCTAGAGTGCTAGCTACCATCATGTTTCAAGATGGAAGGATGCATGCCTTACAGATAGCTGGGCCGTGATAATGTTCCATATGGGTGTTTTAGCCCGTGTGATAACTAGCAGTAACACACGGGGTTCTATCTGGTCATCACACGGGCTTCCAAATGCGGGAAAAGCGCATTCAGATTTATCGCGATCAACTTGCATGTTACGTTTGCATGCTAACATGAAATCTGTTGATAGTTACATTAAAATCCTTAACGTTACTTACATAGTCTCAATGTCACAAGCAATTACACAATGTACAGACATGAGATAAGAGCAGTTAAAAGCAGTAATGTTATAGTATATAAACCAGTGTTGAAACAAAATCCATTCAAGTGAAATGTCTTTACATGTATATCCTAATATAATTTTTACATGTAAATGACTTGAATTCTGCCAAGGGGCTTTAAAAGAGATCATTTAAAGCTCCTTGATTTTGCAGCCATTCAAAATTTTACATTAATGCCCTGACAGATAAAAAGCAATAGATCAACTTACCAAATCTTGCTGGCGCCCTCCTTACCCGCTGGCCTCGGCGAGGTTAAAACAAAAAAATAAAAAAAGGAAATCCATCAATATTTCTCTTCATAAAATCATTAACGTTACTTAGTAATACATAGTCTCAATGTCACAAGCAATTACACAATTTACCTTTTACAAATGGGACATCACAAATCATTAACTTCGTATCATAAGACACGTAAACACTTATCTTAACTGGCGACCCTGGCGGTGGTGTGGCCGCCACCCTGGCCGATGTCCGGGCCAGGGTGGGGAGGGATGGAGACCTGGCGATGGTGTGGCCTCGGCGGGGTTAAAACAAAAAAATAAAAAAAGGAAATCCATCAATATTTCTGTTCATAAAATCATTAACGTTACTTAGTAATACATAGTCTCAATGTCACAAGCAATTACACGATGTACAGACATGAGATAAGAGCAGTTAAAAGCAGTTATAGTATATAAACCAGTGTTGAAACAAAATCCATTCAAGTGAAATGTCAACTTACCAAATCTTGCTGGCGCCCTCCTTACCCGCTGGCCTCGGCGGAGCTAAACCAAAAAAATAAAAAAAGGAAATCCATCAATATTTCTGTTCCTTTTTTGAGCTGTCTGTGGACAAGGTGATGAGTAAGTTGACACCCCGAGCGATGTTGCTAGTTCCTGGGATTAGGATATTTTGAGAGCGATGGCTACTTCTGCACACAGTTTTTCAGTCGGTTTCTGTGGCATACTAGTACGGTGTGTGGCTGATTCAGTTTCTGTGACCACGTCGATGGCCGGAATTGCATTTGAAGTGAACTGCAAAGCTCAGCCCCTCAGAAAACAGTGACTTTCCTAGTTCTGTTAGCTCATTACTACCGAGGCGCTTCCTCCTCTTTTATTTATTTTTCATTTATGACGATTTACCACATTTGTGGAAGGATTGACATAACAGGTGACTATCACCTCTACAAGATGTCAAACCTGAGACCGGACTGTAAGGTTTGAACCACTCACACCGGGAAGGACCCCTACTCTTTTCGATAAGTATGGTGGGTTCTTTAACGTGCGTGGGGTGTGGCTCTCCCCAAACACGGGACCTCCATTTAACGTCCTATCCGAGGGACGTCCCTAACCGAAGCTAGGTACTCATTTACACCTGAGTGAAGTGAGGAAAGTCGTGTAAAGTGCCTTTCCCAAGGGCACAAGATCGGTGACATGGGTGGGGATCGAACCCGACCCACTGACCATCACATAACTGCAGAAAGAATGTCAAGTGGTACGAAAACCTGAAAAGTCACAAGCTAACAAAACCAGAAAACTCACTGTTTTCTAGGGGACTGATCTTCGCAGTTACTCCAAACACAATCCCAGCTATCAACATGGCACAGAAACTAAATCAACCACACATCGGACCTGTATACCACAGAAACTGACTGAAGCCCTGCATACAAAAGCAGCCACCACCCTCAATATCTCCTGTTACCCCCAACCAAAAACATAACTCAAGATGCAAACAAAACACAGTCAAGCACCTTGCCAATAATCAAGAAAATATGATTATACCTGGCAACAGTACCTCAGACATAAGGAACTTAGTTTAGTTCAAGCTACAAATGATAATTTTGCCTTTTACAAATGGGACATCACAAATCATTAACTTCGTATCATAAGACACGTAAACACTTATCTTAACTGGCGACCCTGGCGGTGGTGTGGCCGCCACCCTGGCCGATGTCCGGGCCAGGGTGGGGAGGGATGGAGACCTGGCGATGGTGTGGCCTCGGCGGGGTTAAAACAAAAAAATAAAAAAAGGAAATCCATCAATATTTCTGTTCATAAAATCATTAACGTTACTTAGTAATACATAGTCTCAATGTCACAAGCAATTACACGATGTACGGACATGAGATAAGAGCAGTTAAAAGCAGTTATAGTATATACCTTTTACAAATTTACCTTTTACAAATGGGACATCACAAATCATTAACTTCGTATCATAAGACACGTAAACACTTATCTTAACTGGCGACCCTGGCGGTGGTGTGGCCGCCACCCTGGCCGATGTCCGGGCCAGGGTGGGGAGGGATGGAGACCTCGCCTGGCGATGGTGTGGCCTCGGCGGGGTTAAAACAAAAAAATAAAAAAAGGAAATCCATCAATATTTCTGTTCATAAAATCATTAACGTTACTTAGTAATACATAGTCTCAATGTCACAAGCAATTACACAATTTACCTTTTACAAATGGGACATCACAAATCATTAACTTCGTATCATAAGACACGTAAACACTTATCTTAACTGGCGACCCTGGCGGTGGTGTGGCCGCCACCCTGGCCGATGTCCGGGCCAGGGTGGGGAGGGATGGAGACCTGGCGATGGTGTGGCCTCGGCGGGGTTAAAACAAAAAAATAAAAAAAGGAAATCCATCAATATTTCTGTTCATAAAATCATTAACGTTACTTAGTAATACATAGTCTCAATGTCACAAGCAATTACACGATGTACGGACATGAGATAAGAGCAGTTAAAAGCAGTTATAGTATATAAACCAGTGTTGAAACAAAATCCATTCAAGTGAAATGTCAACTTACCAAATCTTGCTGGCGCCCTCCTTACCCGCTGGCCTCGGCGGAGCTAAACCAAAAAAATAAAAAAAGGAAATCCATCAATATTTCTGTTCCTTTTTTGAGCTGTCTGTGGACAAGGTGATGAGTAAGTTGACACCCCGAGCGATGTTGCTAGTTCCTGGGATTAGGATATTTTGAGAGCGATGGCTACTTCTGCACACAGTTTTTCAGTCGGTTTCTGTGGCATACTAGTACGGTGTGTGGCTGATTCAGTTTCTGTGACCACGTCGATGGCCGGAATTGCATTTGAAGTGAACTGCAAAGCTCAGCCCCTCAGAAAACAGTGACTTTCCTAGTTCTGTTAGCTCATTACTACCGAGGCGCTTCCTCCTCTTTTATTTATTTTTCATTTATGACGATTTACCACATTTGTGGAAGGATTGACATAACAGGTGACTATCACCTCTACAAGATGTCAAACCTGAGACCGGACTGTAAGGTTTGAACCACTCACACCGGGAAGGACCCCTACTCTTTTCGATAAGTATGGTGGGTTCTTTAACGTGCGTGGGGTGTGGCTCTCCCCAAACACGGGACCTCCATTTAACGTCCTATCCGAGGGACGTCCCTAACCGAAGCTAGGTACTCATTTACACCTGAGTGAAGTGAGGAAAGTCGTGTAAAGTGCCTTTCCCAAGGGCACAAGATCGGTGACATGGGTGGGGATCGAACCCGACCCACTGACCATCACATAACTGCAGAAAGAATGTCAAGTGGTACGAAAACCTGAAAAGTCACAAGCTAACAAAACCAGAAAACTCACTGTTTTCTAGGGGACTGATCTTCGCAGTTACTCCAAACACAATCCCAGCTATCAACATGGCACAGAAACTAAATCAACCACACATCGGACCTGTATACCACAGAAACTGACTGAAGCCCTGCATACAAAAGCAGCCACCACCCTCAATATCTCCTGTTACCCCCAACCAAAAACATAACTCAAGATGCAAACAAAACACAGTCAAGCACCTTGCCAATAATCAAGAAAATATGATTATACCTGGCAACAGTACCTCAGACATAAGGAACTTAGTTTAGTTCAAGCTACTAATGGTAATTTTACCTTTTACAAATGGGACATCACAAATCATTAACTTCGTATCATAAGACACGTAAACACTTATCTTAACTGGCGACCCTGGCGGTGGTGTGGCCGCCACCCTGGCCGATGTCCGGGCCAGGGTGGGGAGGGATGGAGACCTCGCCTGGCGATGGTGTGGCCTCGGCGGGGTTAAAACAAAAAAATAAAAAAAGGAAATCCATCAATATTTCTGTTCATAAAATCATTAACGTTACTTAGTAATACATAGTCTCAATGTCACAAGCAATTACACAATTTACCTTTTACAAATGGGACATCACAAATCATTAACTTCGTATCATAAGACACGTAAACACTTATCTTAACTGGCGACCCTGGCGGTGGTGTGGCCGCCACCCTGGCCGATGTCCGGGCCAGGGTGGGGAGGGATGGAGACCTGGCGATGGTGTGGCCTCGGCGGGGTTAAAACAAAAAAATAAAAAAAGGAAATCCATCAATATTTCTGTTCATAAAATCATTAACGTTACTTAGTAATACATAGTCTCAATGACACAAGCAATTACACGATGTACGGACATGAGATAAGAGCAGTTAAAAGCAGTTATAGTATATACCTTTTACAAATTTACCTTTTACAAATGGGACATCACAAATCATTAACTTCGTATCATAAGACACGTAAACACTTATCTTAACTGGCGACCCTGGCGGTGGTGTGGCCGCCACCCTGGCCGATGTCCGGGCCAGGGTGGGGAGGGATGGAGACCTCGCCTGGCGATGGTGTGGCCTCGGCGGGGTTAAAACAAAAAAATAAAAAAAGGAAATCCATCAATATTTCTGTTCATAAAATCATTAACGTTACTTAGTAATACATAGTCTCAATGTCACAAGCAATTACACAATTTACCTTTTACAAATGGGACATCACAAATCATTAACTTCGTATCATAAGACACGTAAACACTTATCTTAACTGGCGACCCTGGCGGTGGTGTGGCCGCCACCCTGGCCGATGTCCGGGCCAGGGTGGGGAGGGATGGAGACCTGGCGATGGTGTGGCCTCGGCGGGGTTAAAACAAAAAAATAAAAAAAGGGAAATCCATCAATATTTCTGTTCATAAAATCATTAACGTTACTTAGTAATACATAGTCTCAATGTCACAAGCAATTACACGATGTACGGACATGAGATACTATATGAGAGCAGTTAAAAGCAGTTATAGTATATAAACCAGTGTTGAAACAAAATCCATTCAAGTGAAATGTCAACTTACCAAATCTTGCTGGCGCCCTCCTTACCCGCTGGCCTCGGCGGAGCTAAACAAAAAAAATAAAAAAAGGAAATCCATCAATATTTCTGTTCCTTTTTTGAGCTGTCTGTGGACAAGGTGATGATCAGTAAGTTGACACCCCGAGCGATGTAGCTAGTTCCTGGGATTAGGATATTTTGAGAGCGATGGCTACTTCTGCACACAGTTTTTTCAGTCAGTTTCTGTGGCATACTAGTACGGTGTGTGGCTGATTCAGTTTCTGTGACCACGTCGATGGCCGGAATTGCATTTGAAGTGAACTGCAAAGCTCAGCCCCTCAGAAAACAGTGACTTTCCTAGTTCTATTAGCTCATTACTACCTAGGCACTTCCTCCTCTTGTCTTTCTCTCGGGCCCTGTGCCGTAGTCTTGGTTCGGGACTTCAAGATCCTAGCTACGTATACAAACACCATAACCATTCATTCATTCATACACACACACATGCAACACACACACGTGCCCCCCCCCCACCACTCCACACCCCCCCCACCACTCCACACCCCCCCCACACACATGCAACACACACACGTGCACACACCCCCACCCCACACAAACACACAAGGCGGCTTATGTAATGTTTCACAATCAGGGTTCCCGACCCACTGACCATCACATAAATGCAGAAAGAATGTCAAGTGGTACGAAAACCTGAATAGTCACAAGCTAACAAAACCAGAAAACTCACTGTTTTCTAGGGGACTGATCTTCGCAGTTACTCCAAACACAATCCCAGCTATCAACATGGCACAGAAACTAAATCAACCACACATCGAACCTGTATACCACAGAAACTGACTGAAGCCCTGCATACAAAAGCAGCCACCACCCTCAATATCTCCTGTTACCCCCCAACCAAAAACATAACTCAAGATGCAAACAAAATACACTCAAGCACCTTGCCAATAATCAAGAAAATATGATTATACCTGGCAACAGTACCTCAGACATAAGGAACTTAGTTTAGTTCAAGCTACAAATGATAATTTTACCTTTTACAAATGGGACATCACAAATCATTAACTTCGTATCATAAGACACGTAAACACTTATCTTAACTGGCGACCCTGGCGGTGGTGTGGCCGCCACCCTGGCCGATGTCCGGGCCAGGGTGGGGAGGGATGGAGACCTGGCGATGGTGTGGCCTCGGCGGGGTTAAAACAAAAAAATAAAAAAAGGAAATCCATCAATATTTCTGTTCATAAAATCATTAACGTTACTTAGTAATACATAGTCTCAATGTCACAAGCAATTACACGATGTACGGACATGAGATAAGAGCAGTTAAAAGCAGTTATAGTATATAAACCAGTGTTGAAACAAAATCCATTCAAGTGAAATGTCAACTTACCAAATCTTGCTGGCGCCCTCCTTACCCGCTGGCCTCGGCGGAGCTAAAACAAAAACAAAAAAAGGAAATCCATCAATATTTCTGTTCCTTTTTTGAGCTGTCTGTGGACAAGGTGATGAGTATGTCTAGTTGACACCCCGAGCGATGTTGCTAGTTCCTGGGATTAGGAAATTTTGAGAGCGATGGCTACTTCTGCACACAGTTTTTCAGTCGGTTTCTGTGGCATACTGGTACGGTGTGTGGCTGATTCAGTTTCTGTGACCACGTCGATGGCCGGAATTGCATTTGGAGTGAACTGCAAAGCTCAGCCCCTCAGAAAACAGTGACTTTCCTAGTTCTGTTAGCTCATTGAGTAGGCTCTTCCTCCTCTTTTATTTATTTTTCATTTATGACGATTTACCACATTTGTGGAAGGATTGACATAACAGGTGACTATCACCTCTACAAGATGTCAAACCTGAGACCGGACTGTAAGGTTTGAACCACTCACACCGGGAAGGACCCCTACTCTTTTCGATAAGTATGGTGGGTTCTTTAACGTGCGTGGGGTGTGGCTCTCCCCAAACACGGGACCTCCATTTAACGTCCTATCCGAGGGACGTCCCTAACCGAAGCTAGGTACTCATTTACACCTGAGTGAAGTGAGGAAAGTCGTGTAAAGTGCCTTTCCCAAGGGCACAAGATCGGTGACATGGGTGGGGATCAAACCCGACCCACTGACCATCACATAACTGCAGAAAGAATGTCAAGTGGTACGAAAACCTGAATAGTCACAAGCTAACAAAACCAGAAAACTCACTGTTTTCTAGGGGACTGATCTTCGCAGTTACTCCAAACACAATCCCAGCTATCAACATGGCACAGAAACTAAATCAACCACACATCGAACCTGTATACCACAGAAACTGACTGAAGCCCTGCATACAAAAGCAGCCACCACCCTCAATATCTCCTGTTACCCCCAACCAAAAACATAACTCAAGATGCAAACAAAACACACTCAAGCACCTTGCCAATAATCAAGAAAATATGATTATACCTGGCAACAGTACCTCAGACATAAGGAACTTAGTTTAGTTCAAGCTACAAATGATAATTTTACCTTTTACAAATGGGACATCACAAATCATTAACTTCCTATCATAAGACACGTAAACACTTATCTTAACTGGCGACCCTGGCGGTGGTGTGGCCGGCACCCTGGCCAATGTCCGGGCCAGGGTGGGGAGGGATGGACGCCCTGGCGGTGGTGTGGCCGCCACCCTGGCCGATGTCCGGGCCAGGGTGGGAAGGGATGGAGACCTGGCGATGGTGTGGCCGCCACCCTGGCCGATGTCCGGGCCAGGGTGGGGAGGGATGGACGCCCTGGCGGTGGTGTGGCCGCCACCCTGGCCGATGTCCGGGCCAGGGTGGGAAGGGATGGAGACCTGGCGGTGGTGTGGCCACCACCCTGGCCGATGTCCGGGCCAGGGTGGGGAGGGATGGAGATCTGGCGATGGTGTGGCCGCCACCCTGGCCGATGTCCGGGCCAGGGTGGGGAGGGATGGAGACCTGGCGATGGTGTGGCCGCCACCCTGGCCGATGTCCGGGCCAGGGTGGGGAGGGATGGAGACCTGGCGATGGTGTGGCCGCCACCCTGGCCGATGTCCGGGCCAGGGTGGGGAGGGATGGGGACCTGGCGATGGTGTGGCCGCCACCCTGGCCGATGTCCGGGCCAGGGTGGGGAGGGATGGGGACCTGGCGATGGTGTGGCCGCCACCCTGGCCGATGTCCGGGCCAGGGTGGGAGGGATGGAGACCTGGCGGTGGTGTGGCCGCCACCCTGGCCGATGTTCGGGCCAGGGTGGGGAGGGATGGGGACCTGGCGATGGTGTGGCCACCACCCAGGCCGATGTCCGGGCCAGGGTGGGGCAGGAGATTGGCTACCCCTGGCCGGTGTCCGGGCCAGGGGTCGGCAGGAGTGTGGGCCTCTGGCTGGTGGTCGAGTCAGGGGCCTGGGAGAGCGTCCGGCTGATGGTCGAGCCGGATGAAGAGCGCCCCTAGCCGGTGGACGGGCCGGGGGGAGGGCGTACGTACCCCAGGCTGGTGGGCGAGCCTGGGGCAGAGCCGCACTGGCTGGATGGTCGGGCCAGTGCGCCGATGGTCGGGCTGGCTCTAGTCACGCTCTCCTCTGTGGGCATAAGGTAGAAAGAATACAAGACTGAGTGGGTTATATGTGCATTGTGTTACACAGAAGGCTAGTATGCCAAGTAATTTTTGGGGATGACGTCCTGTGGAGATCTAATGCGAGAGCGCGAAAAAAACAAGAAGGGCCAAAAAAAACAAGATGCCAGATTTGAAATATACAAAGGGATGACAAGTGTTAGGACATGTACAAATTGAATGAGAGAACATGGTGTACCAACCAACAAGTCTTTTATTTAATGAAAATATCAATAAATCAGTACTTGTACACATAAGGCCACACCAAGTAATTTTTATGTATGACCTCTCCTATCTGGAGACATTAAATCTAATGCAACAGTCATATACAAAGCATGGAGACACTATGGAGAGAATTAGCAAAATAACAATTAGCAATGTAACAAGGAATTTTACAGACAACTTAACATGAGGTCCATATACACCAACTAAAATAATTATAATTGCACTGTTACAACTTCAGATCATTCCAGGACATTCTATACAGAAAGCGTTTTCTCTGAGCGTTTGTTGAGGTTTTGGACATACTGTACAGTATATCAACACTTACCGCTCCTCTCCTTTCTGCCGCGGCAATTGCGGCGATCCTGGCTGCCGCAATCACAGCCGACCTCCTGCGCGGTCGCCCATC
Source organism: Branchiostoma floridae x Branchiostoma japonicum (assembly GCA_013266295.2). Taxonomy (NCBI): domain Eukaryota; kingdom Metazoa; phylum Chordata; class Leptocardii; order Amphioxiformes; family Branchiostomatidae; genus Branchiostoma; species Branchiostoma floridae x Branchiostoma japonicum. Next base: position 9,113,734 of record CM023834.1, on the reverse strand, counting down.
GTTGCGAGGGTTGTTGTTGTTGTTGTTCGCCTAGTATCGGATTAGAATGAGTATTTTTCAATGATTGGAGGAAAGCTTGGATACACTGAAAATTATCATCATATAACAAGACTTACATTATACAGTAATGTACAGCAGGACTCGCAGGAGGGCCGGGACTGAGGGCGATGCGGAATACACCGTGTTATATTTTATTTATGTCATACCCACCCAAGACCTGGTCTCTCCTAAACAGTACAAAAATGTAACATTACCACAACTTTGATGGACCGTTACTTCTATCGTAACCCAGGAACTGATTTATAATGACTGTACCTAAATCTTGATAATCATTGTAAATATTTCAATTCATAGGCCGAAAGTGTTTAATCTTTAATAAACCAATAAACAAACAAAGAGGAAACAAACATTTCTTCCTCTTCCTGCTGGCACAGCTGGTCTCTGCCTCTGGGCCCCCGGCCAGTATCTTGGATCTTCGTCTGTAAGAAAAACATCATATGTAAGAGACATTTAGAAGTAGTCATCTGTGAGAGAAACATGAAAGAGACACATCTAGTTGTAAGTAGGTAAGTACGGCCGGAGTGGGACAGGGACTAGTTAAGGTAATTCAAGACAAACACATGAAGGAGACACATTTAGTTGTCAGTAGTCATTAGTGAGAAAAAACACATAAAGGAGACACATTTAGTTGTCAGTAGAATCTCATAAAACTATCGATGTCATAGCTACATATTAAAGAGAAACCACAAAATATCTCAACCTTCTTGTGTCCCAACTGTGGCCGGAACTGCCATGCCAAGATAGGGCTTGTAAGCCACACTTAGACACTGTGCACGGCCACAACACCAGACCTAGAGTGCTAGCTACCGGTATCTCACCAGTGTTGAAACAAAATCCATTCAAGTGAAATGTCTTTATATCTAAATATGATTTTTAGATGTAAACGACCTGAATTCTGCCAAGGAGCTTTAAAAGAGATGATTTTAAAGCTCCTTGATTTTGCAGCTAGTCAAATTTTTACATCAGTGTCCTGACAGATAAAAGCAATAGCAAACTTACGATATCTTTCTGGCGCCCTCCTTACCCGCTGGCTTCGGCGGGGCTAAAAGTAAAACAAAAAAATAAAAAAAGGAAATCCATCAATATTTCTGTTCCTTTTTTGAGCTGTGTGTAGGAACTCCAAAGCACGCCAGCAGAACATACTGCGCCTACACGAAACCTGGATTTTTCACGGTTTGTGTTTTATGTTTGGTTAACAGCATCAGCATTTTGCCCATCGCAGACAGTATCATTTTTCAGACACAACTACTGATGTCATCCTTCAAAAAACATATATTAAACATCAACTTAAACGATATGTTCTGTTTAAGTGTTATGCAAGTTACCTTCTGGATTTCGCACAGTACAGGCGCAGTACGTTCTGCTGACGTGCTAGTGTACTAAATTAAAATACAGACTGTCAAGTGGTTGCACATTTACATATGGGGTGGGGTGGGGGGCACAGACTTATGCTACTTAGGATGCACTGCTCCCCAAGTCACATGTTCTATCTGCATAATGTTAATCTCCAAGCAGATCTAGGGTGGGTGGCAAGACAGTGTATTATATATAAGGTCCAATTAGGATAATGGTCAGCGATGAGGTGAGTCGAGAAGTATACTTAACAGGTTTATTGTGAGCATCAACATACGCAGTACGTCTGGAGAGTCACTCATCAAGTTTTGATGTGTAAGTTAGCCCAATATTCTGGCAAACTAAGCTCCCCCTCTTTAAGAATGGTTTAGAGCCTCTCCCCCCCCCCCCCCCCCCCCCCTGTGGCAGGCTATACGATTCCTAAAGAGGGGGAGCTAATAGTCTGCCAGAATATTGGGCTGTTACAACATTTTTCGGCCAGAAGAGTGTCCATTAGCCACCGGACAGTCCGATCCTCTGGCCAATAGTAAAAATTTGCCACTGATCTGCTTGGAGATTCCATAAGTCACTGAGAAGCAGTAGATTGCTCATTCCTTCAAAAAGACTGGAGTTAAACAAGGAGGTTCAATCAAGATTTGGGTGAGTCCAATTACTACAGAAACTACACTGTACTAAACGTTCAAAACATTTTTCAGAATGACTTCCACCAACACAGATGAACTTTCAAGCTGAATAATATGTACATCAAACAAAGCAATCAGAAATGGCATACTTCACCCCTTTTACCAGGATAGTATATTGCCATATTGCTTTGTGACTGAAATAGTCGCAAAGATGCTGCTAGAAGTCATTGGATATCAGAAATATTCTACACAAATCAAACTAAGGCTTGCAGTTCCAGATTAAGCTGCTAGAGGAACCAAACCTAAACCACTTTTTTTCTCACATAACAAGCTATCTGCCACAATAAAAACAAAACCCTAACATGTCTAGGACAAAACTGAAAAGATACAAAACTTAGAAATTCTGCTGCAGTACCAAGGATAGCTGCCAAGAGGCCCACATTTTGACCTTGACCTTTCATCTTCCCAACACCTTAACCCAGATACACAACATTACAGTCCATCCGGTTGTGCACAAACACAGACCCTTAACTATATCATGTAGGTTACAATAAGGCCACACCAAGTAAGTACAATATTAACAGAAATATGCGCACTTACCAAAAACAGAATTGTTCAAACATATCATGATATTCAAGGACTACAATGTAGATGAAAAACTAAAAACAAAAATAAGAGATCCTGTAGATATAGACTTAAATGTTTTTCCCTCAGCTCAGTTTTGTGATCCAATGAGTCTGGGAGTTGGGAAGCGAAGTGCAATCTAGGGGAAATTTTGGATTTTCAAGCCTTCCAAAACGCAATCTCCCGCATTTTGAGAGGTAAATCATGGGGTTTAGAGTGGTTCTTTTTTTGTTCTAACTTTAACATGTCTCTATCCCATTTCACATCACCACTCTGACTGCAGCAAATACATGAAGGAGACTACCACAGTGTCAGAGTAATCTTCATGCCCACACAATGACTACCACGACCTCAACAGAGCAGGACTAAAGGCAGCAAGTCTTGGAGTCTGTGACAAGAGCGGTCGGAGTAACGTCCCATCTGACCAAGTGAGAAATGCAACTGAAATGGTTATTGTACTCCCCGTACCCACACCACTGGCCAGCCAACGCCTGCTCTACAAGGCAGAGATAGACAGGTACCTCTGTGAAAATTGACTAGTTGTGGACTAGTCCGGACTAGTCCCTTGACTAGTCCCAGTTTTAATGCCCAGGACTAGTCCCGACCTCAGACCTTTAGTGGTCCGGCAGGGCCAGGACCTCCCAGGACTAGTCAGGACTACTTGGACTAGTCCATTTTGGTGGATAGGACTAGTCCCGGACTAGTCCTGGGACCGGTCCGGTCCTGTGCGCGGCGGGAGGGCTGGGACCGGTCCTACATAGCAGGCTGTGTGCGACGGGCCGAGGCTGGGACTTAAGTCCTGGGACTAGTCCTGGGACCGGTCCTAATAGCGGGCTGTGCGCACCCCTGGGAATAGCAGCGCATCCAAGAATGCCCACTAACGTATCACAGATGCTGCAGGAGCATCTCACGTAACACCATTATGAGAGCGTCTATTGATAAAACAGTATGAATCTGAGTCTCTAAAATATTGTTTGGGATGTTGTTGGGATGGTAGATACAAGACACCATGTATGTATTGTCTTATTTCCTACCCTTTTTTTTAATACAAACAACAATACTTTCAGCTGTTAAGTACACAAACAAATTGAACAAGTTTATTTACATCAGAAAACCTACCTTTTTTAGTAATCTGCATGAGCAACATTAAGGTCTTTTCAGCATATTTGTAGTTCAGAAAGATTCCTTAAGGCTGAATGGCAATTGAGTTGTTAACTTTCTTAATCTTGCTACCAACATTATTCAATGTGTAACTGCAAACAGTAGCCTGTTTTCAGAGAAATTCACACTGGCTTAGGGGGTGGGGGGTGTTGAACTTACCTCGGAAGTAGAATCTCCGTTTCCTGAGAAATCCCTCTTCCATACATGCTGTTGCTTTGCCATTGTCTTCACCCAGCCTCTCTTCTCCCTTTCTCTACACAAGTTTAGCTTGAAAACTGCCCCGAATGATTAAAACTCAGACACAAACACACAGAGAGAACTTACTTCCCTGTTCCTCTGGTTGAGGACTGGCTTCAGTGGATTCAAATTCTGGACCAACTGTTCTCTCATTACAAATGCACCAATCACCGATTTTGGTGAAGATCATGTGATATTCTCATTATCTCCAGGAGGTAAGGAAATGTTATCAATTAAGAAGGTTGGGTGAGCTGACTAGTCCAAAGGGTTGTAGTCAGGTCCGGGACTAGTCCGGGACCAGTGGACCTGCTGGACTAGTTATGTCCCCGACCCCCAGGACCACCTCGGACCGATCTGTGTCAGACAGGACTAGTCCCAAAAGTCTGGGACCTGCTGGGACCTGCTGGGACCACCTCGGACTAGTCCGGACTAGTCAACTGAAATTTCCTTTTTACAGAGGTAGCACTAAGAGATACCGGTAACACTTAGTAATACGCGAATGCAGAGAGGTTATATGCCAGCATTTAAGTGTAACAGTGCGCTACCAACAGATCCGTCTTTGGGGTCTAGACCTAATTTAGCCGAATCGTTAGAGCGCTTGGGTCGTGAACTGGTGCTCAGATTGGGCCATGGGTTCGATCCCAGACCGGGGCCAGGGGTTTCTATCTGTTCATACTCTCTTCTTGTTCTTGTTGCTTCACAGGTTCCCACACAGGGAATCGAACCCGGGCCTTGGTGGTGAGCTCAGAGCGCCAAATCCTAACCACTAGACCATATGGACAACATACCAGCAGCGGTCTCCCAGTAAATTTTAGAGGAATGAGGTGCTCCCTAATCGGTTGATGTCGCGAAAAAAATTAGTGAATTTTTAATGAAAATAATAAGAGAAAACCCTAAATTTGAAAATTTGGGAGTGGTGCTTGGATTTTGGGAAGAGGGGGAGCACCCTTGCTTTATTGCTTGGGGAGAGCCGGGCTGTACCGGCCACACCCTGAAAATTGCAGCGGGTCCTCCAGCAGCCAGCCGAGGCTTCGACATAAGTCAAGATTCTGGTTTGATTTTGACTTTACAGAATATTAATGTGGTTGACTGATTTTGCATGACTGTACAGGGCTGGAAATCCTTTCTTTTTTTTTCATACTGTACCTGGAATCTACCTGCACTGTCTGGTAAAATTTATTACCAGACAAATTTTACCTGCACCACGCGGAGTTTGAGAAGTATGGATCACACTAAAAACTGATCATTGCCATCATTTCTTTTGTACGTCATGGTGGTAACAGTCACTACAGCAAAAATTAACATACTTAGCACTTGTATATATAAACCTAGTACATTGTCCAGTGCAGGTTAGGTGCAGGTAGACACCTACGTATACACAGCCCCAATTTTACCTGCACACCCAGTACTAGTATTTTGAGCTGACTGTACTACTGCATGATTCATGAAATAATGTCCTTCACAAAACAGCAAAACCACACAGACATTGTAATGAACAGCAAACTGATTATCTTTAGATGGTGTTCACTAATGTTTGTCACAAAGCTAACTGTTCTAATAAAGTACCAAATATAAAATTATTAAAACAAGGTTAACTTACGTTCATCCGATCCCAAATGGCGTCGAGGTTATTTAAGCCACCTCGAGGGGCATTTCCTAGGACAAAGGGAATAAATGAGTTAGTTAAAATGATCGAAGCTTCCTGCCATCTACAATTCAGAGACGCCAACTTCTGTCAAGGGGGCTCAATACATCTGCAAGGACATCGTGACATCGTGACATTTTTTACGGAAACTCAGCTGTCAGGCACGATCGGAGCATACATATAATACATTTATTCGTACATACGTGTGTATTTCACTTGGTAAAAGGACTGGGACTTTGTAACAGATGAGCCATCGCGCCATTCATCGAACTGCCGAAACATTTGGAATGCATAAACCGCGGGAAATTTGAAGAAACACGCTCTCAAGTTCACGTAGCATAATTGTACATTGTAAGCTTCAACGTCAACAATCTAAAAACATGTAGGTTTTGTTTTACAACATGAGTTTGATTAGCCCCAGATTGAACTCCCGAGGTAGTTCAAACCGCGATAGATACGAGTAAAGACCAGGCCATAGAAACACTCCCGATCGGCATGCATGAATAAGCCAGGATTTCTGTTGACGGTATTCGTTCCATGGCGAACATGGCAAGATCGAGCAAACTGTGTAGCGAACAATACTAGAAATGTGATGATTTGGACTCACCGTTGTTCGCTGCCGCTGCCATGTTTTCGTTCACTCGCTTCACAGAAAGATTCGGATTCGGATTGCTTTGCTCACGGGTAGTAGCTCACAGGACAAAGTCAAATGAGATAATGAATGAGCTTAGCAACCTCGGCCGTAAGGTGCGCAAGCCAGACACGATGACGCGACGTACGGCTAGACATGACGTGGATCCAGACAGGGTCGGACTAGTGAGGGGGGGGTGTATACGAGCGATCGCTGTTTACATCATATACATGCAAATTATTTGAACACATATGCAAATTGTTGGCGGGCAAATCAGGCAACCGTATCTTTAGCGTTGGCGGAAAAACAGCAATAGTCAGACAAATAGGGAGAATAAATCGTAATTTGCCAGAGGAGTTTGGCCACCATTTGCTTGTGCAGTTAGGGGAAAAGTTACCCTTAGCACGGGCTCATGAGTTCACTCTCCTGGCCACCCTATCTTTGCCGAATCCCGATATCCCTAACTTCTTTAGGAAGGCCCGATGAAGGCTATGGTAGACCATACACATGTAGTGTAAAAGTCCGTCTTTGAAAAACAGTATACTCACTGTGTATTTTGCGTTCTAGCCACGCGATCAGGTGTATTTCTGAAGCATTTTCTTCGTCAGTTTAGCTCTACGAATACTTTCTGATGTTTGAATGGACCATTTTTCTTTCTATCAATAGAAAATGGGCCTGATTTTAGCATCGTACACAATGATTTTCGGCCCAATCACTATAATGTCACATTACCGGTAATACACCTCAAAGTTGCTTAATTACACACATTGTGTTCCTTGTTATCATTACCTCTATCGATTACACTATGCATAATATATAGTTACACAGACAAGCAAGCGACCTGTCCTTGGTGCTGATCACTATTCAAACACACAGACAGGATTCAAATCTTTTCCTCTAGTTTCTGTGACTCACACTTTGCGTGTGCAGAGCAAAGTGTTTTGCAACTAGCTCTACCAGGCTTCGGTAAGCGACTGGAAAGAGTAGAAATTGACCAATTAGACGAATATGCTTCGGGAGTGGCAAACTGTTTTCTTAGCTTGGACCAACTCCCCTGGCATACATGGGACCGAAAAAAAGCGGCCGCGATGGCCAGGTGACCGGCTTGAAGATGTGGCCGCCTAGGCAGGTTTGATTGTATTTGTCTCTTTGGCCAGTTTCTACTCTTTTCTGCCGCTTCCGGAAGCCTACTAGAGGCTTTTTGACAAGCAGGGCGACGCCCAGCCAGAAACTATTGCTGTCCTATTAAACATTGCTAGGAGACGCTTTTGATGGATGAGACATGGGTGAGAATGGCTGCAAAAAAATACATAGCTATATTGATTGCTTAAAAATCTGTAGCCCAAATTATAGTCCACTGCAGAAACGTAGGGACCCCCCACGAGGCCTATTTTCGAACTTGACCTTGGCCTTCACAATGGCAACTTGCCTACCAAAAACCATGAACATCCATTTACATATACAAGAGTTGTTTTGCTAACAAGTGACAAACACAAAAAGTCCACTGCAGTGACGTATGGACCCCCCACGAAGCCCATATTTGCACTTAACAACGGTAACCTGCCTGCCAAAAATCATGGACGTTGAACCATGCCTTCAAGACTTATGCCGCTAAAACCGCAGTTACCCCACTAAAAATGGATGATTTTAAACCCTTCTGACGAAGGCAACAAAACAAACTTCCACGTTCCACGATCTCATACCTTCGCCAAATGAGGTTACCCTTTATGACTGACAAATGATAGATTTCACCCCTAATTATGCAAATAAGATCCTCATTTGCATGAATTACATCAGTTGATCATATTCTCCTCCCAATGACAGTGTTATCTTAACAAGGAAGGTAATTCTAGCATTTCCTCATAAATTATGCAAATGAGGTACTGATTTTGATAAGTTATGTTGAATGATGTTCACCTCCAGTCAACTTCGAAATGCGCAAGTATGAAATTGCCAACATCAACCACTATGGAATTATAGTATTTTCTAATTAATTATGCAAATTAGGTCTTCATTTACATAATTAATATATGGCGATGTTCCTCTCATTCTTAATTACACATGTTACAGGGTATAATAGTCCTATCATGGAAGGTAGCTGAATTATAGAATTCCTTCATTAATTATGCAAATTAGATCATAATTTGCATAATTGCCCTCTAATTATGTCAAGCATCACTTAAGCTACCTACACACCAAATATCAAGACGATCCGTCGACCGGTTATTGAGTTATCCTACTTTAAACATTTTCATACAAATGGCCCTGCAGTTCCAGAGCAAGCCGCTAGGGGGCCCAAACTTACGTCACTTCTTCCTGAGCACAAGAGCTACCTACCATCCATAAATCATCACCCTAGCATGTCCAGATCACGAGATATCAAAACCGGAAGTTCCGCTGCAGTACCATAGCAAGCCGCCAGGGGGCCCAAAATCTAATCACTTCGAGGTCTCATCAAGACCTACCCACCTACCAAATATCAAGATAATCCATCTATGCCTTCTCAAGTTATGCTGTTGACACACAGACAGACACACAGACAGACACACACACAGACACACGGCCGCGAAAACATAACCTTCTTGGCGAAGGTAATAAAGAAACAATTTGAGAATCATCGTCAACCTTTACAGGATTTTTTTTGCAACATACATTGATGGAATGTAAGTTCACTAAACACCACAACAAGCATATTTCAAATAATCACATCATGACTCCTTTTATCAATGTACAAACTACTGTATTTTTTTTACAATATTGGACAGATTTGATTGTCTTCTGTAGCATTTGTATGCAGCAAAAATTCACTTCTGTGCACTTGAAACGAAAAGTTAACACATTCTTGTACAAAATGTACAGAGCATTACATATCAAAAATAAAAGACTGAAAACCTCAACACCATACATTTTTTTCACCCAGTCTTTCATAGGAAGCCATAAGTTAAGATATCATATCACAGCACAGAAATACATGTACAACACTGGAAGGCCACAGACTACAATGTAAGGCATTGATATGCTCATAACTTGACACCGATGGTCTTGAGTATGTCTGCTGCAAGCGATGACACTGCAACATCTGCATGGGAACTGAAAAGGAAGGAAATACATGTAGCAATGAGTATATTGGTAGCATGTTTTAAGGCTGTGCTATTACAATGCAGTCAAAACTGCCCAAGAAGACCACTCAGGGGACTGATAAAATCTGGTCTATATGAACAGGTGGTCCCTTTAGACTGAGAATTCCTAATGCTTAATTCTACACACTATAGAGACTGACCTTGCCACCTTCACCATACTTGTCATGGCGTCCATTAGAGGCTGTCCCTGTTCCCTCAACACTGCAGCATGTTTCTTCTCTGTTACAATCTGGTCAAACAAAAAACAAAATTTTAACAAGATCACTTAACTGTAGTTGGGGCTTAAAATCTTTAAAGATGTAAGAATTAGAACAAGAAATCAGAGACTTCAGACTTCTGGAAAGTATGCAATCTTTGGCTTCCTGCATCCCAGCCAGATTCTGAGACCTTTGTCAATCTGTCAATTTTCCTCCAACCTATGTGCTGTCAACCTAACTCATGTCGACCTCTAATTCCTGCTGCTCCTGGCGAGATTCTGAGATCTTTGACCTATGGTCGATCTGTCAGTAAATCTCCCCCCACCCACGTGTTGTCAACGTACTCTGTCTAGACAAACAAATACACAAACCCATAGCTCAGCCACCCAAAGCAATTCATGTTATAAAGGGTCTTAAAAACTTCCATGTATATCATTACAGCCCACCCCAATGATACTGATTGAAAACAAACATAAGACAACCATACCACTCTTTTGATAATTCTGAGCAGCAGTTTTTGCCTCCTGGCATCGGCAGAAGTCAGAGCCTCTGCGAAACACTCCACACACTCTGGGCTGAAGGTGTCTGCATACTCCCCACCGTACAGCTGTACCATCAGGGACAGGCAGCGGGACGCCCAGTCTTTGATATCAGGATCATCATGACACAACTGTAAAGAAAACAAAAGCAATGTAGTTCTCTCTAGGGCTCTATGTTGCCCCGCCATGCATTCTAAGGGCCTGACCAGTGGGAGGGCTGTTACAAGTATGAATTAGTGAGGCTATAGTGGTTAAGCACCTTTGCTGATGGTGCAGTTCCTTCTAACATAAAATAAAATGAAAACTAGAATTTTACCAGTTGAATGAGTAAGCTGGTGAGATCCACCAAAGGCTTGTTCACCACCAGTAGCTGCTCTGCTGCCTGGGTCTGCTCTCCTGTCTTCTGACCCTGGAACGAGTTATGCATTGTATATCATAAATGTTGAAAGGAAGACCTTAGACATTGCCTATTTCTTCTCTGTGGTAGCCCTATCTAATACTTATTCAAAAAAGTATTTGCAATGGGTTCTTTACTGGGACCAGGTAGCTGGACACATCTAAAAACATTCATGATTTGATTTAAACTTATAAATTGTGAACAAGCAAAATCATTTGTTATTTTCAGCAAGTTCTGGGAAAAAATCATGTTGCAAATGAACTACAGCTCTTGATCTAGAAATCATGAACAGCAAAACTTCAGTATGTCACCCTTTTCAATCTTTTTTTCATATACATTTGTACAAGCTGCATACTATATCTACAAAATTCTAAACTAATATTGCTTGCTTGGCACAATTATACATCTTCAACTTAATTTGCTCAGTGTCTTCACCTGTAGTGCCTGTCTAATGAGGTTTGTGATGTATTTGAGCAGGCAGTGGAGAGTGTCTAGCAGGGACAGCAGGGAGGCAATGGGGGCCTTCACATTCCCTTTCTCCTCAGACTCCATGCACTGACTGGTCACCTCCAGTAGCATGAACATCAGCTGGTCCACTAGACCTGAAATGGCCAGTATCATATAGAGTGTCACATTGAGAAAAGGACCAACAACAGTTATGCAGGAACATTCATTTTTGCCCTTAAGGGCGCAGACACATTCGTCGTAGGTCGTCGTACGATTTTGCTGTCATAGCATTTTCCATCAGGCTGTGACAGAACCAACCACAGACAATGATCTACTACTGCATTTTTTATAACAAGACAGCTGAATTCCATACAGCACATGCCTGGCTATCCCAAGAATGCCCTAAGTTTGCAATCATACTACGATCACACGACGAATGTGACTGCGCTCTACTTAACTACTACATTTGTAAAGCTAAGGTTTAAATACTAAATTAAAAGCTAAAACTTACCACATTTCATGCTACATGTTGTACTACCCTTCCCCCTGATAAAGCACAATGCATTATAAGAGACTATGTGATGCATGACTTGGTTGTATACATTACAAAACAATATCTGAGTTCTATCTTTTCTGTATTGCTTAGTACCCAGACCTGTGCAATACATACTAAATACATTGTATGATACATTTGACAAAAACATGTAAATGGCAAATATACCCGAGACTGATAAAAGCAATTATTTCCACACCCTATACCATATCGTGTTGGAAAGTTTATGTTATTTCTTAACTGCTAGTATACCTAGATCATATAGGGTCTGCATATTGGTGTCTTTGTATCCCACAATGCAGTTCAAGATTCCCATCAGACTTTGCATGGTACTGCTGGTTGCATTGTCCTGGTGTTCCTGAAAGCCAACATTTAAAGGAGAGAGAAAACTTATGTTGAATATGTAGGGCACATATCTACTCTGTCCTTTTTTATCATTACATGAAGCAAGTTAGTAAACTGCTATCATTATTTCCTTTCAAAATTGTCTGGTAACTAAAAAAAGAAAATATACCAGTGCAATAGCCTCATAGGTATATAGGCTTATGAGAATGAATATGGGAGTTGAACACACACCACTACCAGCGGACTCACCCCCTGCTATAGTCCTTGCACAACTGTGTGGCTAGAGGGCTATAGAAATGGAGATGGGCGCTTAAATCTATACACTGAAAGGAGTGGGAAGGATTTCAAGAATTATGTGAAAATAGGAACTGATTACACTTCCTACTTGAGACAATGTACACCAGTGATGATTACAAATTGACTCACCATTATCACTTGGAAGAGAACATGGACCAAGCCCATTTCTTCAAGATTTCTGAGGACAAAAAAACTTGCTCAGTTTCTAAAGGAATAAGGCACAAAAATACTTAGCATCCAAACTTTTAAACAAATGATATTTTCCAGAACTATAGTAGCAACTGAATTCACAAAAAACATCCACAAAACCGTCCAACTGAACAGAATACTGCAAACTTACCTGACAAACACTGGGCTCCTTTCCAACAGGGCTTGTAAGAGCTTTAGTGCATAGCATGGCAGAGGGTCTGGTTCCAAGAGTAGCTGTTCATATCTAGAATCATCAAGAAAAAATTAAATAAAACAAACAAGAAATTGCACACTTCAGTGTCACACCTCCATGAACTATTTAGAGTTGTTGTTGAATGTGAACTTCTTGCTTCATACATTATTGTGAATTTCTCACTGATTCTCTGAATATTTCACTGTCACTTCTTCCCAGCCTGCAGGGAGACCATTTTGACCTCCAATTCCACCTTCCTGTCAGTCTGTGGTTACACAATTTCCCCCCTCACTTCCTGTGACTCTATTAAAAACTCTACAGACACACAAGCAAAAAAACAAACACAGCGGAAGCAAAACCTCCATGTACAGAGATAACATGTAAGTTCTAGAAAAGAAAAGCCAACTTTGTTGATTTAATTTTTTGAGACACACTCAGTATTTTATGCAACAAAATGAAAAAGCTACGGTTCACAAAGGTGTGAAGATTTTATACTTACTGAGGAAACAGCATCTTTACCACAATAAGGTTGAGTTGACTGTTGTTTGCTGCAGTCTGTTCTGTGGTAGCGCCCATGTCATAGAACTCATCGTTGATGAAATACAGGGAGGCAATCTCAGAGAGCATCCGTAGGCACAGGGCCCTGGTGTTGGCTGGAAATACAATAAGTTTAGAAGAGAAAAACTTCTTGTAAAGGCAATTTAACCATCTTATGTCATGCAACAGATTTTGTGAAAATATAGTTTAGCAACCTTATTGTCTGAGGCAAAAATAAGTTTTAAACCTACCATTCTCACTGCTAACCAGGGCAGCCAATGGAGGCAAGATTTTCTGGACCACCTGTAAGAAAAGGTTTATTTATTTATTCATTTCATCATATTATACAATTCAACTGGGTAGCCCCTTCAAATTATACAAGTTGATTTCCAAAATCTAGAGGGCCCAGTATATTCAGAAACAAGACATACATGTATGTTACAAAGATTGAAGTGTAAGGTATAGTCTTATGATCATGACTTTTGTCTACCCTAGCAATCGATACAATCTTTAACTGTGTTAAAAGCTAATGCATTTTGTATAATTAGGCAGCTTTAATATCAAAGCAGATGCATTGCTTTGGCTTCCTAGGTGCTATTTTTTTTGGCATATTTTCAACAAGATTTTTCAACAAGACACACAAGAACGTGTATTAGTATGCAACCAAATGTACTACACACTATACACAAGTTATATTACATGTACAAATGTGTATCACAGAGTCCCTTCAGAATACACTGGAGTGTGCATTAAAACCTTACCACTGTGTGGTACTGTGTGAGGATGGTGGGGTGCTGTGCTAGGGCCTCCAGCACTGACAGTACAACATGCATCAAGTCCTCCATAGCAGTCGGACCTGTTGAGACAGAAAGGTCACTTCTTTTACAAGAAATCTCATCATTGTCTGTTACAATGGGGCTATCAATGTCATGTAAGTGTGGATGGCAGCAGTGGAGGTTGCTTTTAGTCAAACTATCTCATGCAAGGTTGATGTTGATTCTAGCCTGTTTGTATTGCCATTCTTGTTAGCTTTATGCTCACTCTCCTTGTACAAAGGGAGTGAGAACTTATTACCAAAGATGGTACGTAGCCAGGCTAGGTTGTACCACAAAATGTATTTAATTTTGCAATGGTTTTATTTTGCGGTAAGGGTTTTTTGTAGTGTTTTAGATGCATGGTTGACACAATCAGTAGTACAGTCACTGTAGTAATCATAATGTATTTTAATGCCTTGAAGAAGAAAAAAACAATCTAAAGCAATAGTAGAAGCATGAAATCCTAACAATACAGAAAAAAATTGATTAGAACAAAGCGGCAGTTTATCGACCATGTATAGGGTAGGCAAAACACAAGTGAGGTGGACCTCTGGGAAAGATTTGAGAGATTAATGACTAAAACAACAAAATACATGTTTTGCGACCAATGTATTTTGACAGTGTTTAGGAAATTAGTGTATTTTTTTGCCTCCCCTGTACATGTTCAATTGTATCATGAAAATAATATACATTCAACTACAATCTAGAAATCACACAAAAAGCAGCACAGCATACATCCTGCTCTAATTGCAGCTAAATCAAAGCCAATGTTATGTATTGTATTTAGTAGTAAGTGATTTAATTTTATACTGGAAGTCCATAATCATTATTGAAAAAAACAAGCTAATCACTAACTAAAACAATATAATATAATACATGTACATGCATATGTCAGTATATCAGTATTACTTAGCTATATATAACTATGTCATTGTTTCTGGCCATGCAAAAAGCTACAGATTATCGAGCTTGCTTCGTAGTTAGTTATTTTTTTCTCTCAATCATACTTTCTGGGATGCAGTCTGGAATTATGTTAGAGACATGACTTGACATTATGAGGGTTATTTAACCAAAGGAATTAGTTAATGGTGAGGTCATTTCAGGGCATCATGCAAGAAGCAAGAAAAGTCTATACATTGAGACAGAGAGGTGAATTTTATTGAACTCCATTTACACAGGGATTGCCAATGCATTTAGAGGCAAACCATTAATGATTTTAACCTTCCGCCTGCTAAGGTAGCCATTTGGCAGCAAAATTGTGTTGGTTATGGGGTCAGGCAGCAGGGAGGAGGTGAAAAACATTTTTGCTGGACTCAAAATGACTGATGCAATTTTGAAAGCAATACCCAGTGTAAATGGTGTCATGGAAAGCTATTGCAAATCAAGGAAGTGTCATTAATATACTACTCCTACGCAGTGCAGTTAGGGACAGAAATGGGCTTTATATACTTTTTAAGCCAACGTTCACGTCCTGATCTGGAAATAAGAGAAAAACAACACAGTATGGAACAGTTTAGTGAGTTAGACATACATGTATAGGGTGCTTCACATTGACATTTATTGTGGGCCTATAGTGATGAAAGGTTATAATTGGATTAAGGTTTTTTATAACCTCTGCTTATGGCAAAATTGGCAATTTATACTATTAGACACGTCAAATTCTCTGTCAAAATTGTTCCGTTCTTAAAAATATATATTATGTACTTGAGTCATCATTACAATAGTAGAAACTTTTCACTATGCTTTCAACAACTAATACCATAAAATATTTACTGGTAGACTTAATAATTATGATTCTTCTACATTTCTTCTTCTACTGTAAGAACCAACATGATTTCTTACCCAGTGCAGTTTCAATACTGGTGGCTCCTGAGTCCAGACTCTGAAGATGTGTCTGGATGGACAGAAAACAGGTGTCAAACATTGAAAGTATACATTTTGAAAAGATTATTTACCAAACAAGAAATTGAAGATCTCTTATCTTAGTGAAATAACCTTTCGCTTGAATTTGTTGTTTTATTCATTATTATGAAATGAGATAACCCTTTCTGGGACCTTTGACCTACATGTACATGTAACTTCCTGTCAGTGTCCCCTACATGCCTAGTGTATGTGAAAATAACTACAGAAACAGGCAAACACACGAGCAGACACACCGAAAACAAATAATCCATACACAGGAGAGTACATGTATAAGCTATGTCATAAGAAGTAAGATTATATGATGTTGACAATGTCTTCTGTGCCTACCAGAAGTGTTCCAATGCCCGATATGAACTGTTCAGTCACTATCTTTGGACGGAAAACCTGAAAAAAAAACTAGTAAGTAACTACATGTTTCAGCTTAGAATGCATAAGATAAACCATCAGTGATTTTCTTTAAGACAAAAAAAGTGTTATTTGTACAATGTACGTGTACACTGCAATATCATAAACACTATCCACTGTAAATCTTGAAACTTTTGTAGCGGTTTTATTTTCACGGTTTTCACTTATTCATGACAATTGCAATTCTTGATGCAAGAGGAAAGAAACGTTTGAATTTGTCCATACTTGACTAGTTGCCAGGTGCAACATGACGGGTAGAAGTGGCATGTGTAACTTCAGCTGTTTGGCCTGGGTGGATGACGGGTGCTTCCGGCCTGATATTGCCTCAAGGCTGGAAATCGCCTCACCTGTGGTCAACAGAATGTGGCAAGGTGGCTTTGTGGTTAGTGTTGTTGACTTAGAATCTGAAGGTTCTGGGTTTGAATCCCTGGCAGGCCCCAGTGTTGTGCCCTTGGGAAAGGCACTTTAAACCAGGTCCCATTTCCTCACTCAGTTCTGATGGTGAAAAGTCAAGGGTTACACAAATCCAATTTTGGTCGCTCAACGGTCAAGCGATCGCTGTCTAGTGGAAAGGGGGCTTTAGTAATGTGCAAAATTATACATAGACTATCACCAAACTTGAGGTCTTTGATATTTTTCGATGAATTAAGAGTTTTTGTCTCACCCATAACTTGAGGCAACTCTATCACAAATAAGCCGTTGAGCAAATCCAGACATCTCATCATGTACTCTACGTCTTCCTGCTGGTCAGGTTTAGCTGGGATGGTCCTCCTCATGTCTCGCTCAATGTACATCACAAGTCTGGGGAAATAAACGAATAGGTTGTCCTGGTTACATGTATTACCTGTAACCATTGTGTACACAACCATTTCTTCCTTTTGCATGATATATTTCAAATAGGATACAAAATTTTTCATTTAAAAGATTCTTCAAGACTCGACCTGGTCGAAAAGTGGCCATAAGATCCCTAAGCCCCTACCTTGCCTGACAGCATGTCAGTAACATCTCCCTGTTGTTCCTGATGACCTCATGGATGGCCAGGAAAGCTTTGGCTCGGATGATCAGTGATGGACTTTCCAGCAGCCTCATCAACTTCTGAACAAAATCCTGAAAAAAACAAGAAAAAACAAGAAATTGAAGATCTTATACCTTCCTTGAACTATTTAGAGTTGCTTTTGAATCTCTTGTTTTGTTCATTATCGCTGATTCCTTCTAATAAAGTATGTATTTTTCCATTAGCTCACATAAAGCAACAGGCATGCAAATAGCAGGAAATTGAAGACAGGAAATGAGATAACCTTTTCTGGGACCTTTGGTCTAAATTGCAGTGTCCCCAACATGCCTAACAAGTCCTCTGTTTATTGTACAATGTACTTGTTGAAAAGAGCTAGGGGAATTTTCCTAGTACAATAAACTGCATAAACTGTACATACATGTAGCGTCTGTCTTCTGTGTCACAACCAGTGGAATAATACTATCATAATAATAGCTCAACTGTTTGTTGACTTCATTTGAGCTAAACTGGTTTGAGATCACTTTCTTTTGCTTTTCAGCATTACCTTGTCCTGTACCAGCCTCTGTAGGTGTCCCCCCGATGCCAGCATGGTGATGAACATGGTGACTACAGACTGTTGGACACGGGAGATGCCCAGGACCAGGGACTCCAGCACATGGGGCAGTCCCACCTTGTCAATCACACTCTGGAACACTGTGGCGGAATGCTTGCTCAATCTGCACATCGCCTGGTGAAGACGAGATTTTATCTTATTTATGTACTACTGATTTCAATGCAAGCCGTAGTGAAGCTGTATTGCACTATCACCTATTAAAAAAAGCATTACGCTTTGTTTCAAGCATTATGAGGTGTTGTCAAAAATTGTCACTAGCTCCAATATGACATGAATGTAGAACTAAAAGCTTTATGTTGACTTACAGACACAGCGGTGACTCTGAGAGCGTCGACCGTTGAGTGGGTGAACAGGTACCACAGCATGGGTCCGATCTCGGGAGTTACGAACCTCTCCCTGTGGGCGCCGGACGTGGTCGCCATGTTCTCAACGATCTTGGCTGCGACATGGTGGACCACCGCATCCTCCTATAGTGGGGGACACAAGGTTTTTTAGGAGTTAGGAGCAGACCATTGGGAATGGCAAGGCTTTTGGGGAATGAAGGATATGGTAGAAAAATACATATTAATGAACAGGGCGTGAAATCCTTTTTCTGCATACCTGCACTGGTGCAGGTACACTGTATCATTGAAAATTACCTGCAACAGACGAATTTTACCTGCACCAATCAGAATTTAGAAAGTATGGATCACACTATAAAAACTGTTCATTCAAAACATATACTATTAGGTGGTACCAATCTATACACAAATAAAAATGTACATACACCTATATAGACCCAGCTTGGGCCAGTGCAGGTTAGGTGCAGAAATAACAATGTTACCTGCACTAACCTACATATACATTTCCAGAATACAATTTTTCATGCACAGGACAAAGAACACAAAACATGACACATTACCCCTTCTCGCAGACATCGCATGACAAGTGTGAAGCACAGGGGAGAGATGGTCCAGTTCTCAACAGCGCCCCCTTTCTGTTCCTCCAGGGATGACACCAGGAACATGAGCTCCCCCAGTGCAGGCAGCAGGCTCTGTTTCAGTCGGGCGTTACGGAAGTTGTCTCGAATCACCTCGGCCAGGGCTGTGAAGATCTGAAGAAAGGAGTGAAGACAGAATTCTGAACTCTATAGAAATGACTACATCAGAAGCTTGAAAATCTCACCAATACCCTTATAGAAAATTAAGGTTTTCAACAATTCTAAAGCCTTAAAATGAATTTGAGTATTTTAAGAGTGGTGACTGTTATACACTACCTTGATAGAGACTATACATGTATGTTCCAGATTTTTAAAAAGACTGATAAGCCTAATATTATAAATGAAGATTTACAGTGTAGTTACTGTAGTATTGTAAGTTGTATACCTCTGAGAGCTGTGCATCATCATGGACTACAGTGGCATGGTTGGCTGAAACTCCTAACATCCTGGCCAGCTTCTGTCGACTGATGGGAGGGAATTACAAATTAGTCGTGTTGTTTTGGGTCAGTGTGTGTTGAACAAAGGCTCCAAATGTTCACAGAAAGTCATACGGAAAGTAAAAATCTTACAGATCAAGTGATGTTGTCATCTTCATCAGTTGAGCAAGACTGGTCAGCTGTTGGTAAAGAAAAACCAAAAGTTCTAAGAAAAAACACATTCAAAGAATTGTATAACCTTGTCCCTACAGTGGAGTCATCAATAAAATTTTGTTTGTTTCAAAGTAGTTACCCCCAAAAAAATAAAATCAAAGATTTCACACCTCTGTGAAATGTTTAGAGGTTTTGTGAATTTCTTGTTACATTCATTATTGTGAATCTCAGGCTCACATAAGACAACATGCAGAAAATTGAAGACAAGAAAGGACCTTTGACCAAACTTCCTGTCAGTGTGATCACCTGCCTATCATGTGGTAATAACTAAAGAAACACAAGCAAACAGCCAAACATACCCAAAACAAGACCTCAGTACACAGAGGTAACAAACACACGCACCATCAGAAAGTCTTACCATGTTCATCTTGATGACCATGTTGGCCACTCCGTCTTTAGAAGCGATGGCTGTCAGGTAGTTGAGAAGCTGTAGTTTTGCCTTGTGTCCAGCTGCTCCCTTGTCAGGTGCCCTGATGTACTCCAGACAGGCAGACAGGTGGGCACGGGCCTCCACGGTTTTCATCTTCAATAGTTTGTCAGCTGTGCCAAGAAATTGAAAGGAAATGGAAGACAGGAATTGAGATAACCTGTTCTGGGACCTTTTACCTAACTTCCTGTCAGTATCCCCAACATGCGTAGCGTGTGGAAATAACTAATGGAAACACAAGTTAACACACAAGTAGGCATACCAAAAACGAAACTTCCGTACATGGAGGTAAGGCAAAAATAAGAAGGAAGAGTTTACCTGAATGAGCCGGCACAGGAAGGCCTTTACTTTCCCATTTCAATGGTGCAGGCTTCTGGATCTACAATTGAATCACAAGAAATACAATCAATGTGGTTAGTTTCAGCTATTATAATCAATATATTTAATTTTTATCAATGAAAATACCTCTTTCCCCTAAAACTAAAAGTACCAAAAGACAGAGATTAGTACCTTTGGATTGTCGACTATTGGAGTGACCGTCCAATCAGAGTCGTGATAGGCCAGCTCCAACACCTCTTCGTTATCCTCGCACACACTGGTTTTCCGCGTAGACCGTGTTATGTTGGACGCGGAAGACTCTCGCCCCTTGTTCTTATTCTTGGCATCTTTAGGCGTCTGGGGGCGCGCGGTGGCAGCTAACTTCTCCTGATCCTCTTGATCAATCATTGCAGACTTATGAGTAGAACTGTGAAAAGATATTTAATTTCATAAAACTGGCTGAAACTTTATTTTCCAATTAGTACACGTATTATCATAATTTAGAATGTGTACCTTATAACTGTACCTGTAAAATTATGTAGGTACAGGTCTGGATCTGAACATCTGGTGTACATGTACCTGTACCTGTACATGTTTTGTTTCTTTTCAGGCTGCAACAACTTACATTGGACTACATACAACATTGTTAGCAGTAATAAATATGTATTGTGTTAGTCATATTTCTAACACATTCATCTTAATATCATATCATCAAAAGTGGCTAGATGAAGAAGGATGTGAAGCTTAAGGTACCTTAAGGTGAAGACTCCTTCCTTTACATCTGGAGCATTCTGAGGAACAAGTAGTTCTCCTGTGTCATCTGCAAGACAGAGTTTGAATTAGAGCTACCAGTATTCAAACAAGGCATAGATATAAAAACATTTTGACTTTGTATAGAACTTTGTTCCAAAACAAAAAGTTAGTGCGACAAATTTTCCACACAAATTTTACACCACGGGCCTGCAAAGCTGGTGTTTTATGCCGAATAGCACTTAAACTGGGTGGACAGATACAGATAAAATTCCAAATACTGTACATACAGTACTTGAATGTGTAATGTACAGTTTCAAAGTCTTACCCAGTTTTAAGGATGCTATCATACTCTTCCTGGGGGAGCCTTCCTCACTCTTGCCCAGTGGAGACAACATGATGTTCCTATGCCGTTGTAGGGACCCCTCTGGGGAGGTCTCTGTCTCATCTTCCTTTTCCCCATCCTTTTCGTCTGTGCTGCCTGTTCTGGCCAGGAACGCCCCCTGCCAGAAGGGATGGGATAGCAGGCCCTCCCAGTCTAACCTGGAAAGTTAGATGATATCAAGGTGGTTAGAGTACAATTTTGGTGACATAATGATTTTTACAAACCTACACTAGTCCTAAACAAAATTATTTGCACGTAAACTCTGAAATCTATGTAACATACCGTAAATCATTTACTTTCATAATGGTTTTATTTTGTGATAGGAGAGAAAAGGAAGGTTTTGCAGGGTTTCAAAATACAGCGACAATTTCTAAAGAATACGCAACAAATAACCAACCTTTCTTGGTGTTCCTTTTTCAGAAGTCCTACCAACAAAGTGAGAAAGTCTGGGGAGGGCCGGATGATACCACGCACTCTTGGGGTGGGGAAGTCCTTATTAAGAATCTGGTCAGCGAGCTCCGTGAAGCTGTCGGCGAAAAATGGCGGATTCCCTGTGAAGAGCTCGTAGAGGAGACAGCCGAGAGACCAAAGGTCACTCTGCATGGAGTGCCCGTCTCCTTGGAGGATCTCCGGAGCCATGTACACTGGAGAACCTGAGGACAAAATTATCGAAATTTGCTTAATGGAACATTTCTTTTCCAACAAGAAACCAGAGATTTCAGACGCCCAGGAAGAATGCAATTATCAGCTTCCTGAATTCCTTCCCTGGTCAGATTCTGGAACTTTTGACCACCTCTCATTCTGCTTGTCAATTTTTCCCCACCCATGTGCTGCCAACCTACTCTGTCTAGACAAACAGATACACAAACCACATGCAGCTCAGTCACCCAAAGCAATAATGCTACATATACCTGAAAGTAACGACACAAAAATGGGCTTAAAATAATCTATGCATCTATAATAATTTTCTGCAATGTATGATTTATAGAGCCAAGACAGAGCTTATCAAATTGCAAGTTTTTTAATATGTTTCATACAATCTCGCCTATTTTTCTGGAAATGTCAAGACCTCAAGTTGGTATTTTGAGGCTTGAAAATTCAAAGAGTGTGAAATGAAATGATGAGAAACCAGGTCACTGAGAATTACCCAGAGTTCTCCTTTTCTTGGGAGTTGAGTCGTCCGAGGCGTCGCCTTGGTCCTCCGATTGTTCGTACTCCGCAGATGTCTGTCGGAAAAACTCCTCCAGGTCTTCCTCTTCCACACGAGCCAGACTGAAGTTACTGAGCTTCAACACTCCTGGTCCATCCAGCAGGATCTATGCCAATCAATCAATCAATCAATGACTGTCAATCATAATTAGTAGCTCAACCAATGAGAGAATGGCAATTAGCCGTTCAACCAATGAGATAGTGGCTGAATGTCCATCAAAACAGTATTTGCATTTTGATGTTTTTATTTTGCATTTCTACGTTTTGATGAAGGGCAGGGCTTTGGGATTGGTCTATTGTTGGGGGTGACTGGGACTGTTTTACCAAGTCAATTTTTCTCAAGAAACATAGTGGTCATTCCAAAAAGTTTTGATACAGTCAAGGTTAGCGATGTGTATACCTTACGGGGATTGAGGTCACAAAATAACACCCCCATTTCATGGATATGGTGCAGTCCTCTGATGATCTCCACCCCAAACTGCTTGATGACATCCTCTGGAAGGCTGCCATCCTGAGCGAGCAGTGTTTCCAGTGAACCACCTGTGACAGACAGTGCAATGTGAAAAAGAAAACACAGTCTTGTGTTGCACTATATAGCTACACACAGCATCTAAATTACACTGATATTATATATATATGATACATGTATGTCATATTTGACAGAATTTTCATTATGACCGATGCCTTAACCTCCTAGTGTCAGTTGCCAATTAAAATGCACAGCTGAAATCAGTCCTGAGTCCTGAAACTTGGAAAATAAAAGGCTCTGGCCCTAAGGTGTTGCCAAAAATTTGGAAAACATCACTTTTATTTCCCCATCAGATTCTTTTGCATCACATGTACAATTCTAGCCGTACATGTACATCAGCTGGCCGTCCAATTTTACGCAACAGGGTACCTACCTGTGCAGAGCTCCACTACCAGCCACAGGTGGTTGCTGGTCTCGTACCACTCATGGAACCGGACAATGTTGGCGTGGTCAATCTCATGGGTCAGACGAACCTGGAGGAAAATTCAATACATTTATGTCTGGCTTCGTGATATAATTAGAAAGCTATCACAGGTGTGATTTGAGCCCTCCAATAGCAATAGTTTCTTTTTTAGTGCCACTTACGTAGAATACAATGTCCCAAGTGTGGCAGCATGTGGCATAATGGTTAGAGTGTTTCCCAGGAACTAAGAGGATGTGGGCTCTCTCAAACCCTGACATTACATTTAACAAATTTCACTTCACTGAGGCATAAATGAGTAGTACTTAGCTTGTGACATCCCTTGGATAGGATATTAATGGAGTTCCCACATTTGAGGAGAGCCACACCTAAAGTACATTACAGGAGCACTTAAGTTGGGAGGTGGGTCTTATTTTCCAATAGATTATTAACAATGAATACATAATCAACAGACTTGCAGAAGTCGAGGGAAAATATGCAAAACGACCTGTGTTTGGAAAACCATATCAACACCAACCCCATAGACCCTACCAATGCATATTTCACTTCACTTCACTTCAGTGTGAATATTTTCGGTATAAACACACAAACTCACGTGGTTGGTGACCTCTGCTCTCTTACTCTTGTCCACACAGTGAATGGCCAGGAAGTTGATGGTGCCCTTCCGTCTCCCCTTGTACACCACAGACTTGGTGCCTCGACCAACCTCATCATACAGCACAAAGTTCTCCATGTGGCAGTACACTGCTCGTCACTAACCTATCCTCAACATATCGTTGAGATCCTGAAAGCAGAAAAGAAACCAAGAATTGGTATATGTAAAATTAAAATCATAGGGAAGGAATACCCTGCACAAAAACACAGGGAAAATGCTCCTGCACAGAAGTCCTAGGGGAGTAAACCCTAGCACAGAAAATCCAGGGGAATGAAACATCCCTGTCAAAAACTCTGAGGAAGCTAACCTTGGCCAAAAAAGCCAGTGGAAACTGTGGCCCTTGTTGCATTGTGTAAATGTGATGTAATGTTATGTACTAATGCACATACATTTATGCATGATAGGTGAATAACTAAGGGTGGGGCAGTCCTGAAAACGATGAAAAATCACGTGGAAAATAATAATGCATACACATAAAAATTTTGGCAGTCATGGAGAAGCATGCAAAACTACTTCATTTGAACTTTACTCTTGTGTACAAAACTGTACAGCACGAATTTCCACTAATCTACAAACGAAATGAGATATCCAGGGGACGACAGTCTTTTAGATATCACACACCTCCAGATACCATAACTTAATAAAAACGGGATAGGCGGGAAAATGAATCCACTGAAATCAGCCCGTCCACTCTTTGTGAATAATTTCGTAAATATGAAACAAAATACAGATAAATAAAAACACCAATACCATTAACTTTCATAAACTACAAAGTTTTCTCCAACAAGAGCTAACGGGACACTTTGAACACCTGTTATCCATAAGGCACCTGTTTTTATAACAAAAAAAATCATCGCCCCCCTCCCCAAAACAAATTCCTCTCATATTTGGCTTTTAAAACGGCGTTACAAAGAACTTATCAGTATTCAACCTCTTCAATTCTCTGTACAACCTCTGTAGTCAACTTACTGAGCAAAACACGCTGAAAACACGTCACCTTCTTGTCTCTAGACAAAACAAATCGCTGCAGACGGTAGAAAGTCGCCTGTCAACAGAAACATTCAAAATGGCCGCCCGAAAAAAGCAATTTGGGCGATTCTAACCTGCCTTCTAGTGATGGGTGTTAAGAAATTAGAATATTAATTTCCAAAATAAACTCTAGATATTTTAACATAATTAACCAAATATCATAGCTAATATAAGTTAATATTGTATGCATTTTACTTTGATTAGTTCATATCTGTATTTTATAACTATAATTTTGTTATGAAATACTCCATTCTCCCTGCACTTGGAACTAGTCCAAGTGATGTCAGATGAGGTCACCTGACCGAGCAGCTGAACATGGTGGACGTCCCGCGGACGGAAGTCGGCATTTTCGTGGTCCCGAAACTTGACGAAAACTTCAGAAACCAAGCGATCAACCAAGTAAGTAAACCAGTTACGGTAACATCATACCTAGCTGCATATTTTCACAAAGTTTCTATGCGATCAGTGGTCTATTTGCGGAGAAATTCAATAAAACCTTCGGAAAAGGTGACCGCTATTCGCGGTTCGTGTGACCGCTAGCGTGTGCGGGGTAGCCGGTGCCTTTGTCGGAAAAGGGCGGTGTGGCATGTCCTTTCCCTTTCTAAATTGGTATCAAGAAAGACCAACCCTAGATCTTGTTTATTACAACAAAAGGAATCTGTAGCTGTTTACGATCGCGACCGTTGTTGTTGTTTGTGAAATAATTATGATTACCATTTTCTGTACAACCACAAGTGTCACGAATGTCGTCATTTATCGGCCTGGTGGTGGCGCCCTTAGAAATTATTATGGAGGAATTGATTGCTTATGACTAAACTGGGGCGATTTTTCATGGCATGTTTAGCCCAAACATGTATACCAACTGTCGTTCCATACGTGGCACAGTCTCGGTTCACACATAAATCTTTTATATATACGGCTGTTGGGATTTGAACTCTGGCTATCGGCCAAAAAGGATAGGGCCATATTATTTTGCTCATGGTGCTGATATCAAATCACTTACCATCACATGAGTGGACATATTGTTTCCCAGTGTAAGTAGAAATAGTAATAGTTACAGTGAAAATATTATTTTTTCTATTTAGATTTTTTTTATCCCAAAAGGGGAGAGGAACAAAAATTTGAACTTTTGCTGTTATGATTTATGTACATTTCTTGTCCCAAAGAAAATAATAAACAATCGTTGTTTAGAGAAAGTGTTGATAAACAGACTCAAGCAAACATGGCTACTTGCTAAGACAAATCATTACCTGTTGGCAGTGTTAATGATTAACGTTAGTTTCACATGTTAATCATTAATTTCACGGTTTAAAGGCAGCACAATTTGATGGAAAATATTGATTGCTAAGTTAGTTGATGGTTAATTAGTTATGTTATGATTATATATGAGTGATTTCTGTTTTGTTTACGTCAATTATTGTTAGGCATATGCAAATCATTGGTAGGCACATGTAAATTAGCGGTAGGTAAATCACCAAAACTACCACCGTTTTTCGCCAGTACCTCTCATTAAGGACTTGCCGTGACATTATGGTAGTCAAACCAGTACAAGTGACAGCCTCTACATAAGGACCACCTAGCCAATGTGACCACTTTTTGGTGGTCCCTTAGATAATTTTTCCCATTGACATAAGCATTAAGAAATCCTGTTAATAGTGACCACCTGTCCACATACTATGACATAGACCAGATTTTATTGGTCCCCTGAGTTGTCTTCTTGGTCAGTTTTGCCTGTATACAATATATATATAAGGAGCGCTATGGTGTATACATGTATATATATTACTTTCCTCCATTACAGACCCTGCCAGACGTTTTTCCAATTACCAGTATGCAGTTTTCTAATACATAAGACAGTGATCAAATCTGTAGTGAGCAATCAGAAACATTTTACTATCAGAAAACTTAATGCATAGTTAAAAACAACGTTGGGTGAGGTCTGTAATACAAGCTAAGTATTCTCCGACTTGTGCCAGTGCCATCATACATTCCGCAATGCTCTGTCCTCCAATCCACTCCCAAGCTCTCATCCTACATAAATGTATTAGGGGATCCACTTAAGTCCTTGTATCTCATTAGAAGCTGAGGTTAATCTGATAAAGGAGGAAGACAAAATCAGGGAAGGCTGTGCATAGTTCTGAAAGCTGGGTCATCTAAAGTAAAGCTGAGATGGTATCAATGGATTAATGTGTGTACATCTTGAAATGTTTGCAACACTTGGTTTTATTTTCGCAGTGACCTCTCCACTGTTAATTCATGACACTGGGAATATGCACATCAAGTTCATTACCACTGTACTACAGAATTGTTTCAAAAAGGCTAACTTAAATTAAAACAAAAACCTCCTTCTACCATGAAATTAACCTTTAGCATACTGAAGTAGCCATTTGGTTACCATTTCTCTTTTGGTTACAGGATTAGGCAGCAAGGAGAAGGTTAAACCTCCACAAAAATTAACAAATTTACAATAGACTATATAGTTGTCCAGCTGTAAAATTTAAAAGTTTATATGTAAAAAAAAATGATGAATTTCCTCATGTGATAGTTTTTGCTTGTCCCACAGTCATGCAAGTCTCATGCTGCGCTATCTCATGTTCTACATTTTGTACATAACCACCCTAATGCCCATTGACGTCAGTGCTGCCACCATTTCAACAAAATGTGATCATTCTGCCAGTGCGAGTTAACCATACTTGAGCAAGATTGACTCTCGCCACATTTTTCCAACAGAAGCTATTTTAACCTTCTCTCTGTTGCCTTACCCCATAACCAATAATAATGGTTACTTCAGTGTGCCAAAGGTTAAAGATTATAAAGAGAACTTTAAAGTTTTATTGAGCTTCGACTCAGGCTAGAACTTACATGTAGTAGAAGTGTTAAAACCAGAAACAGTGTTGTTGCTTCATATTAACCTTTAGCACACTAAAGTAGCCGTTTGGCTACCAATTCTCTTTTGGTTACGGTATTAGGCAGCAAGGGGAAGGTTAATTGCCTGAACATTACACCTGTAGGTTTTCAGATATTTTAAGTACATGTACAACAAAACATCAGCTATGTAAATGACCTTGACCCGGCTGGGTTTTGAGGTTGGAAAACATGTACAAAGGACAACCACCGCACCCCCCACCCCCAACAAAAAAATGTTGTTGCTCTTTACCAAACAGGTCTGGAATATGATTTTTGGCCATCATATACATACATTAAGAAGAATATTGAAGTTTTTATACAGTCGTATGTAAGCTTTCATGGGGTCCCTATACACAGTTATATCCCTGTAAATACATGTCATTGTTCAACGCTCACCGCTATTGTACTGTTTGTTTACACTAGTATCAATTGTACGTTTAAGTCACTTATTTTCCTCCTCTATTGTGAGAAAGCGTCTGCAAAAAGTTTGTTCCTATGTTGGATTCAAAGCTAACAATTTTGACTACCTCTCCAAGGCCTTTATGTGTATTAATACCTTAGATTTCATAATATTTCAAGCTACTTTGTTTTTTCCAATACGTATAAATTGCCCAGGTGTAAAAAGATACACAGTCACCATCTGCCAGGGTCATAAATTATTCATATTTCATTATGGTCTTCACAACACCAAACATAAAGGAAGTCACATAACAGGAGTTACGATGTACATGTAGGACTAAAATATGTATAGTAAAACTGGTCAAGGCTCTTTTGGGGTCCTGTTATTTAATTTGCCATAACAGGTAAGTTGTCTAGTACATGATTCTTAATCTTATCATTCCTGAAGGTTGAACTACAAAATTATTATAATTTATATGGTCTTAAAATTGTGGGTAAGTTTAAGAAATTGTTGATGAAGGAAAATTACATACAGTCAAAACTGAAGACCACTCAGAGGACAGAAGACCACTCAGAGGACAAAAAATGGTCTATATGTGGACAGGTGGTCACTATAAACAAGATTCTTATAATTAATGCTTGTGTCATTGGTCACATTGGCCAGGTGGGCCTTATATAGAGGTGGTAACTTGTACAGGTTTGGCTGTCTCTATCACTTGAAAAAATATTGATAGCAATAACATTAGTCTCAGAGAATTTAGAGCAGTATAGCAGCAGTAGCTGTTACCACTATTGACATAGTCAGGTTTAGCAGACAAAGCCAGGAAAGCCTTAAAGGCTTAAGTAAATTGCCTAAGGGGATTTGCTTAATCACCGTAACCTGTTCTGTTTGAATAAAGGCATGACACAACTGCCCCAAGGTAGAATTGTCACCTATTACTAGTAGGTTACAGGTAAATTAAGGCATAATTATACTGCATAGTTGGAGAAGGAAAGCCAATATTACATTTACAGTGCCCCCCTCCCCCATTCTGTCCCCAAGCCTACATCCCAAGTATGTGACAGGGAACTGCTGACATACCAGCACATACCAGGGCCTCACAGGCACTGGGGCTGTTTAGAAACAAACTAATACATTATTTTTACATAAATGGACTTTCAAAACAAATACAATGTTCTTAACTGAACTTCTGAAGACATAACTGAAACTACGGTAGTCGATGTAAAAATGTGGTTACCAATTATTTCAGAAATTCTGTCAAAGAATTATTAATTAATTGATCAATCAATTAATATAACATGTATTGTAGGAGCTAGGCTATAAAAATTATACTATATGCTACCTTGCTCTTAATTTGTACATTATTATATGATATGGTAAAAAGAAAAAAAGAACTCAGGCTTAACTAAAAGCAAAACAACAACAAAACATTTGTTTTTTAATTCAAACTTGTTCAAACATGATGTTTTCACTTAAATATTTTAAGTAAAACACAAACCAAAGTGACAGATTGTTTTGGCCTGTGGCTACATTTTAATAGATTTGCCCTGCCAGTGCCCTTTCGCTTTATGACTTTGATGGTAATGTTATATGATAGCTTTGTTTAACTATAAACTATGTTCCGGCAGAGGTGCTAGAGATCAAATTCCTTTCTATGGTAGGTACACATGAAATATTTATCCTGGAGTCAAATGTATGCGACTCAAGCCTTGTGTTAGTAAACTAAGACAGACAACAAAAACTTGAAAAACCCTGGTAAATTTCATCATTTTTCAGGTTTTCTCATCATAATTTCATCATCCTTTTGCTGTTACCTCTGTGTACGGAGGTTTTGTTTCCTGTGTGTTTGTTTGTTTGCTTGTTTATCCATATTCGAATACAGTAGAGTCACAGGAAGTGAGGGGGGAAATTGTGTAACCACAGACTGATGGGAAAGTCGACTTGGTGGTCAAAATGGTCTCCCCAGAGGCTGAGAGGAAGTGAAGTCGAATTGGAGGTCAAAATGGTCTCCCCACATAGTTGAAGAAAGTGAGTCCGACATCAGGATTATGCACAGAATCAGTGAGAAATTCACAGTAATGGATAAAAGAAGAAATTCACAACTCTTAATACTTCACAGAAGTTTGAAATCTTGAAATCAATGTCTTGTTTTTCATGTGTCTATGCATGCGTGCCTCTCTGTTTGTGTTTCCACATACTTTGGTCAGATGTTACGGATGGAATTCTGATAATATTTGGTGTGTGGGTACGGGTAGCTGGACCTGTTTTATTTCTTATCAACATTTTAAAAGGAAGCAGCTTTGGGGGATTTCCTTAGACCCTATCTTGCAATGGAGAAGAAGCCATCAACATTTCTGGATTTGGATCCAGATTTCCCCCCTATCTAGTATTATTTCTCAAGCCACACCATTAAAATCCAGTTATAACATTTTGAAGTTATCATACTATTAGGAAGTAGCCAACAGGTGAACAAAAAAGACCTCATACCTCCGCCAAAATACTTGGAAATACAAACAGACAGACAGACGCACTGAAAACAATACCTCCATACACACATGTAATTATATCTTTTTCCTTCTACTACTTAAGTTCTAAAGACACATTTTATCAGTTCCTTGGATCTAGGTCTTTGTTCTTATGTTATCCAAAAAAAGCAAGGCTTGGCTGTATAGAAAACCTCCTTTCAATTGCATATTCCATGTAATTATGGGCATCCCGTAAGTAATCCAATAAAGACCACCTGTGCTACAACTTTTGTAACTACACTGGTAATTAGTGTGATAATTATTCCCAAATTAATGCAGCAATCAGTGTAATGTTTGTAGGGAGAGGCTGAACAGGGGGAAAGGGGTTGGGTAGGGTAATAATATGAAACCTTTCAGTTATAGTTAAATATTCAAAATGTTTCTTTTCACAAATATTAATTCGTAAGAATTTGAACGTCATCTTGAAGTATGTTACTAAATTAAATTCATTTATTTTGCGGAGGTTTTATTTTGCGGTAGGAGGGGAAAGAAGGTTTTCGTTTTCAAATTCATGGTGGATATGTAATCCTGTAGTAGCTATAGTAATAGTAATACATTAGAAACGTATGTTCATGGTGTCAACGCAAAAATAAAACCATAGCAAAATTTTCAAGATTTACAGTGTGACCATTTTGACATTTCTATGTCCTTACAAAATGTCAACCCATGCTAAATACAGCGCCATGACTATGCATTTGTCCATGTTTTCTTGACATTTTGCATCTGTAATATGCTTCTTCTTTCAAATTGCATCACATCTTCAGGAAATCAAAGCCTTTTGGCTACAAGTCAGATTTATATAACAGACAGCTGTCCTTTGATCTTGTCATCATTCGTCAAGTGTCATCCGCTGTCATATCAGAGGTCCTGAGTTCTATTCCCGACACCTAGGATGCTGCATTTACTTTCAGTATGTCTATTAAGTCGTAACATCTTAGATACAGTATGACTTTTGCTGGATTATAGTGCTTTATCAAATGTGAAAGGAAATATTTTCCTGGATCAAGGAATTAACGAAATAACAATGAGACCAAAGCTGCGTTACTATAGAGAAAAGAGGGTAGTGATAGGGTTACTACGGTTGATTTGAGGGTGTGTTAGGGGTTATAAGAATGCAGATGCAAAGAAAAATTTGAGAGAAAATTCATGACCATGGAAAAGACTTTTACTCTAGGTTTAGGTGAAGTTTTCTATGAATATATCTTCTGAGAATGCATTAAATGGAAACTATACATATAGATTTTTTCCTAAAGTTTCTGTCAGGTTTTCAACTCTTACAACCCCCTTCTGCAGCCTCGGTCTCATAAGCAGGTCTCCTGTGTATTTTTAGGTTTCGCCGGTGACAAATGATATGATTTAAAACATTTAAATCTGACACCACTTGGTGAATAGCTGGCCCAGTAGAGATTCAAGGACAGTCACTTGTCAGTACGGGTGACTGTCATCCCTGTCAAATCTTCTTTCCTAATTCTATAACCAGCTTTGGTTCTTATTGTCTTCAATTTAGAGCAGTGTGCTCAGAATCTTTTGAAGAAAGTGCTAGGACATTTCGAAGGGTGTCTTTCCTTGTAGGAGGGATACCGAGGTTAGCACCACGTTTGGATACGTTTTCACCCGTTTGGATTTACAACTTTCACTCTTGGCATCGACGATGGCTGGAAATTGAGACTGTGACTTTGGCTTGAGGTAACTAGACTGTTTATATTGTGATGCTTGTATTGCGAATAAGTTGTGCTACGTATGTGTTGGTTAATTATGGTACAGATCACACTTTACTAAAAAAATTTTCTGGTGCACAAGTTGAAATAAGGCGTGAATAAAAGTAATCATGATATTGACATCTACAGATTTTAAACAACAAGATTTTACTAGTTTCTCATCTTTTACTTAAGTTGTTCTGCAAAAGCCTGTAAATATGTCTTCAAAAATCATTCACATTTTGGAGATAACCCTGTTAACAAATTGACCAACCAGCCAACCAACTCTAGTTAATGATGACATAACCTCCCAAATAGAATTATTGAAACTGACAAACTGACTGTGCCACTTTTAGTAGTTTGTTTAATGCAGACGTCCCAAAGTGCCCTGTATTTATACCAGTTGATTGGATTATACAACCTGATGACACATCGTGTCTAACTGAAGTTACGGCAGGTCATACGAATACGCAAGATGAAATGTAACATTTGCTAATTTATAGCCTGCTACTCAAATCAATCACAACGTTATCCTAAAAAGGAGTAAACGTCCCGAGATCCCTTTCAGATGAAACCCACACTGAACATACTTTCCTGAACGTGTTGAATTTGAAGGTGAACTTGTTATGTTTGAAGTAGGGTTAAGTGGCAGCTGAGTTGCCCAAAATGTCGCGGTCATGTGACGATCGGTCGCCTCACATATCTTCAACAACATATTTACCCTGACCTTGTGTCACGTGATCGGGACATTTTGGGCATCAGAGCCGACATTTGACCGCAAATGAACCATAATAACCAAAGTGTTATGAATCTGAAAAATGATCTGTATTCGATATTTTTAGACTGTTTCGGATTGAAGGCTCAGTCATATTTTTATTCATTCTAAAAGTTATACAGACTCAAACCTGTTACAACCTCTAGACATAAGGACCACTGGCCAATGTGACCACTTTTTGTTGCTGGCAACTTACAGATAATTTTTCCATTGACACTAGCATGAAGAATCCTCACAGTCCATGGTGACCACCTGTCCATAATAGACCAGATTTTATATATAGTTCCCCTGAATGGTCTTCTTGGGTAGGTTACATGTATTTTTGCCTTTAGTGGGTTATATCTTAAAGTTTCCATATTCACACCCTGAAACTTTGTAGCAAGGTGCAACAGTATTTCCATGCTGATATTCCAGTTCAGCATTATTCTTTCAAACCTGAGACAGCAGATCGAGGTTTATGCTTTCGCAGTGCTTTTTAATTTTTTATGTTTGATCCTTTTTCCTATTGCACATAAAAACCAGGAACTATTGTTTGTATGTACATGTTCATGTATACCAGCCATTTCAAACAAATAAACAGATAAGTAAACATTGTTTAACTTTCTGCATGTTGCCTAACCCCATAACCAATACAAATTTGGTGCCGAAGGACTACCTTAGCAGGCTGAAGGTTAACCTTATGAAACAAGACAAGAATCATGACGGTGATAAAGCCAAATGGATAAACACTTTCTCTCGTCACAGTAAAGACGTTTCAGGGTAAAAATGGCACCTTAGAAGCCTCCTTGATCCCTGATGAGCCTTTAATGGAGGTGCAGCGCCATAAGGGCTCTTATGATGGAACGATAAGAGGAAAGCACTGGAAAGGTCACAAAGTAGGGTAATTTTCGTGCCACATCTGAACCTGGCATGTTCTATATTTGAAAAGAAACATTTACAATATGCATGTTGTTTATTTGTATGAAAGCAAAATTGCCAAGAGAATGCGAATTTTTTAGTCAAAGGTAAGTACAGAAACTTTCACTTGTTTTCTGCAGTTTGAAAAAATGTGCCAATGTCCAAAATTTAATCTTTTTTTTCTTTTACAAGTTTACGCTTTCTAGGTCACTTTGATGTTATCTGTGACAGTGTAAAACCAGACACCCAGTCTACATTTTATACATGTACACGTACATGTTTGCACTACCCCCAACATGCATCTCACGTACCCGAAAAGCGATAAAGTTTTAAAATTAAATTACATTTCCCAGAGGACGCCAACACCAATACGTTGATTTATAGGAAGAAGATGGTGTGAGGATGCAAAGGATGATCAGAATGATGATCTCTTTGTAGGAACTGTCAAGTGATTCACACAAAAAATTCACATTTCCCTAGGCAAGGTCAAACAATGACTGTCAGTGAATGAGTGAAGAATGAAATTTAAGGGACAATTGAAACTCTCCTAGCTTTGGGGTTAAAACTTCATTGTGAATTCTAAATGACCATGGTAGAAGCTATCAAGTGATTCACTGAAAAAAAACTCACATTTCCCTATAGCCAAGGTCAAACATTGACCTTCAGTGAATAAGTAAATAATGAAAATCAAGGGATTTGGGGTTAAAAATTTTTCATTGTGAATTCTAAATGACCATGGTAGAAAGTGTCAAGTGATTCACTGTACTAAAAAAATTCACAATTCTGAAGCCAAGGTCACACAATAATGACCTTCAATGAATGAATGAAAAATGAGATTCTAAAAGCTATTGAAACTCTCCTAGCTTTGGGGTTCAAAATTCTTTATTGTGAATTTTAAATTTGTGCACCAAAAATTGAACCCCCCCCCCCCACACACACACACAAAAAATTCATGAAATTTCAATAGCTAACGTTACAAAGACCGGGAACCATTTCAATTACCAACTCAGCAATAATTTCATTATTATACGTTTTTCCTTCCGGTGAGAGATAGCAGAAAAAGAAATGCCCTTTGGACCTGTGCACATGCTATGTGGCACGTAGTACACAACAGGACCTACATGTACAATTTACAATTTACAAAACACACGTCCATGTGCTCAAAACTGTCTCGGGGATGGAAGTGTTAGCACACTGGGGACTAATACTAGGTCTAAAACTTTGTTTTTGTACAAAAGTGTCAGTTTTTAACTGTTATGATGCCGGTATGCGAAATGCTGGATACCAACAGCAACAACTATGCCTTCCGGTAAGATTGCGTAATCACTTTGACATTGTGACATCCGTGCCGGCTGACGGTGTACGCTATTACGCGTTGTTTGACTTGTGTGTTAATGTGTTTACTCACGCTGGTTTCTGCCGGTTGCCTTTTTATTTCACCTAATAATTGTGCCATGGGATGCATGGAAGAAACGTGTACTCGCAAAATTAACGATGGATTTTATAGTTTTTTATGGAATATTTAACCTCGTAGTTTTATGACGATAATAGGTGAGTGGATAGTTTATTATTTTTCTAGTGGCTATATAGTGTATTTTCACATTTTAGTAACAGAAATAGTTGACAGTACCAGTATATTTCTTGTAGCTAAGCTGAATCAATGTGAATTCCTGAATTTTATGCTTTTATAGACGATTTAACCTCATAATTTTGTGAAAGTTTCTGGCAAGGGTATATGCTGTTTCTGTACTTGATATTTACTAGTATTTTCACAATGTAGTAACAAAGAAAATTTATTTCTTGTAGCTGAATCAATGCTAATTCCTGGTCAGTTATACATGTACTTCTTACCCCCCTCCCACAAAAAGAGTAAACCAAAGACATATGAGGATGATTTTGTAGAAATGGTTAGATACATAAAAAATTGTACAGTGTGCAAAATGTATAAATGGACTCTGCATGATAGATTTCTGTCAAAATTGTAAGTTAAAGATTATGGCCCATGTACATGTGTAGGTAGTAAGGTACATCTAAGTAAAGGCGCACATATAGGGCTCGAAAGGTACTGTGCACGCAAAATTGGTAAATGGATTTCAAGCCCTGACATAAAATGTATGTATGTGTGGTAAATGATAATTAAGGTCATGCAAAATGTAATCAGACTTGTGCACTTTAATTGACATGGCAAATTATTTTCTAATAGTGACAGATTTGTAGAATATGTAACCAGCTAAAATGAATGTGTCACAGACTAAAGAATTTTCCATTTATTCGTAAATTTTGTAACACTACGGGTAACATAAAACACTCAAAACTTAGTTAAACATAGTTAAATTTTCACAAAACATGTCGATGTCATTTAATGTTATTTAGGTTCACTGACTGTCATATACATGTAGCACTAGTGCAGGGATCATATAACATGGTTAGACAAAAGCACCACCTAGCAGGTTAATATAATACTGTAGCCATAGGTGTAAGTTGCAACATCCCTGAACTTGTGAATCATGATGTTGACTAAAATGTGAATGGACTGGTCATGTGCACCACCCATGGGTTTTGTAAGGTATTACCCATTTATATTTATAACGATGTCCTGAGCTGAATTTTTGAGGTGCTTTTTATGGTATAATAGCAGAATTTCAACTTCCATATCTGACCATGGTTCTATAATGTATTCATGATATTGATAGAATTTGATGCCATAAATTACATGAGGTGTTTGAAGGTAAGCATATGTATAATTATGTAATCCATACATGTATGTAATACTGTTCCTTTAAAGAACAGTATGGCTTTTAACAGCGTAATAATATGCATTTCCTTTATGTTTTATAGACATTAGAATGCAGGAAGAATATTTCAATAGTAGCTATGAATAGTACAATATTTTATGCCACAATGACATCCATTTGTATGTTTGTCAATGTAAGTTGAGCTTTGAAGTCCAAAAGATTTTGTGTCAAGTGACAAGTACATGCAGTAGTGCCCTCTGTCGATAGTAGTAAAAACTGCAGGCCAAGCCCCCCACCAATATCCTGTATCATGTTTGCTCCCCATGTTTAAAAGACTGGAGAAGTCATATATCTATCATAGATGTTGATAACAAGGTTTTGTTATGCAAATCTTGCTCCAAAAAGGGCTGACTAATCAAATATAATCTTTCACATTCATTTTGATTCATAATGTTTGAGCATTTGAGTTTTCTTTCACTGTCAGTTTTTATGACATTGATTACGTTGTATTTCAAACATGAGTATACAGAATGTGATGTTTTCAAGAGCTCAGTATATGAGATAAAATGAAACATACCAGACTTGGGTCGCATTTGTGTGCCTTCTCACCTCCATTAGGAGGTTCTTCTCAGGGTCTGCCTTCTGTAGTTCCTTAAATTTTACACAGTCGCAGCTTGTACACATCGCAAGGTCACCAGGCTTCCAGATGAAGTAGACAAGTTCAGGAAAGTAGCATTTTGAAACTCAGGAAAGCTCCGTACATTCAGCACAGAAGATGAATTTGAACCTCCTTTGCGATGTTCGTTTCGACCATTTCTTTCAGCTTGTAGAAATGGTCAGACAGGTAAGAAGTGAAACCTCTGCCATGTTCTGAAACAATGCGTGACAGTTTGTGTAACAAAATTCCAGGCATTTTTCCAG
The DNA here is from genome assembly GCA_013266295.2 of Branchiostoma floridae x Branchiostoma japonicum. Lineage (NCBI taxonomy): Eukaryota > Metazoa > Chordata > Leptocardii > Amphioxiformes > Branchiostomatidae > Branchiostoma > Branchiostoma floridae x Branchiostoma japonicum. Next base: position 9,075,586 of record CM023834.1, on the reverse strand, counting down.
ATGTTGCGACAACCATTCTGGTCTAGATATGGTAGCAAATTGTTCCCAAGCAGCCTTCGTAACCCTGGGCTGCTCCTCCGATCCTATTTGGTTAGTTAGTCCTTACTCTCAGTGAGTTGATCTTGTCTCAGACACTGATGTTTCTTATTTAGGGAGAAGAGATGCTGTTCCAGTAGTTCAGTGCCTATAAGTGGTCTCTTGGCCTTGCATGAGCAAATTCGTTGAACAAACGTCCAAGTTCTTTTGTTAACAAACTGTTTTTACTTCTAGGTACGCGGAAGTATTGTTTTTGGTAGTTGACTTGTGAATTTGATTGTTTCACTTCCACGTAGCAATGGTTGTATGGTGTAAGACACGATGAAATAGTTCCAATACATGAACACCCCAAACACTTTGCAGAAGTCTGAAATTTCTTGTTTTCTCTGTTCTGTCTGCAGTCATTAGAGGGATAAGTTGAACCCGACAGCCAACCGGCAACCACGGCTTCTGCTCGCTCCCCGGCTGTGACGCGGCTCTCCCGCGCTGCACCGTGCAGTCGCAGTCGTCAAGCTGGCCACCGATGAACTGTACGACTACTCCCCTGGGCAGCTCGCTGATTCGTCTCCGAGCAGCTCCAGCCGCGATGGTTCAATGAAGGAACTGCGAGACGCCAGTTGCCTTACAGGTGAGCCTGGGGTAGATTTGAAAATGTGTGAGAAAAAGTTGGAACTAAGGCCACACTAATTTCACATCATCGGTTCTTGGACATTTTAAGATGAAAATGTATTGAGCGGACATCATACTCTCAACTGCCGAATAAACATACCCCCCGGAATAAACGTACCCCCCGGACAAATCTTCGAAATCCAATAAACATACCCCCCGGAATAAACGTACCCCCCGGAAAATTACCAAAATTGACTGGGTAACCTGTGTGTATTGTACTAAAATGCACCCTTACTCATATATGCGCAAATCTTTAACTGGTGTGAAGGGTGCAAAGCACTTGATGCAGCTTCCCCTAATCCCTTGCATTTTATCTTTCCCAGACACAAATGGAAGTCATTTAAATTTCCTGCAACTTCAGCTCTACATCCTCTCTAAAATTACAAACTCATGAGGCAGGAAAAATGTAAAGAGAGTAGAGTAGAGTAGCGTCTACGGCCAGGTAAAAGATGTAACGTTACTTAATTCTGCACTTATCCTCTTTGTCTTCACGTTATATTGAAAAATTCAGCATCCGTAACTTTTGAAAAAAAATTGGGCATAGGTTCCCTGCTACGACCCCTAACCAGGGGCCAACGGTGCTTCCACAGTTCAACAAGTGAAAAATACATGATACAAACTGTACATGCATTTTCTACCCAGGAACTTGGAGCAAGTATTCCAAAGGTGTTACTGATATTAATATATTAAAACTAAACCTAAGCTAGTACCTACCCAATCATATTTCACCACTTCCCAAACAAAATCACATATCAACACAGCTGAACAAATAAAAATGTGATTATGTATAAAAAAAAAAAGAACTAAAAATTAGAATTAAAATTAAATTAAAATTAAAATCAAAATTAAAATTCACATTTGACAGCTTACCAAAAACGCTGCAAACAATTTCTAATCTTGTCCAAAATGAAGTAACATCGCGATATTCAATGAATCAATGATTAATCTTGCACCCAGAAACAAAATTCTACCATGGCCACCTAGCGAAAAATGACTGTACAGCAGTTTGTCAGATATCGGCAGCTCTTGAAAAACCAAGATGGCCGACTTCGTGCCGAGCGCTACAGATTTCCTTTTTCAAGGCCGCAAAAATGTGCCCCAAACTCGTAAAAATGGATTGAATACAAGGTCACTAGAACGAAAAAATGTTGTTCTCTCGATGTTTAACTTGTTGGAGCACTGAAGCTTCATTCAAAGGGAAAATTTGCGTGAGTTATTTTTCTCCATGTTGCCGATAGTAGGCGGACGTAAACCGGCCGGCCGGCGGCGAAAATAGGCCCGAAAATGACAAGATCCCGCTACAATACGCGTTTGTAAACGTCTTCACGTCGAAGATTTCTTGATTTTTTTCACGCGTATTCGAAAAAAATACTGATTTTCCAAAAATTAATAAACGTACCGTGCAAAATAAGAACGTACCGGGTGGACGTTCGGGCCCAAAAAAATAAACGTACCGGTACGTTTATTCGGCAGTTGAGAGTAAAAGCAGAGGACAAGCAGGAAAGCATGACTGTATTCACTGCATAAAACTAAGTGCACTGAGGCATAAACCTGGTCCTCAAGCTTTGTTTCATTATGTTTTTCCAGTTAACCATATTTGTAAAAAAAATCCGAGAAATTGGTGTGGCCTAAGGTTTGGATGTGAATGCACAAATATATCCTACAAAATGTTTAAGTTCTTGACTAGAAAATTTGTGCAAATTTAAATGTTTGGAACAAAATTTGAAACAGAAGCTCAACGAATTAGAGTTTGCAATCTGCCACAAATATGATCATGATATTTGAAGCTTAAACCGTGAGACAATGTGTATTTCTAACTGTTAGTCTTTTGCCTTTATATCATCATGAACATGGACAGCCCATTGACTGTATGTTTTAGGAATGGGAATATAGATTGAGTACATTTTGTAATTTAAAAAATATATCTTAGTCTTAGGTAAACTCCAACTACTTGCTTCTGCACCATTTTTACAACACGTCATGTATATTTGTGGTTGATTCAGTGGCTTCCAAACCTTCAACCTGAATGAAGTGCTACATTCCCTTTTATCATGGAAGAACTTTCGTATCACATCATATCAACAAACTAACTTAAAAAGCTTATCATGTCTCTGTGTCAAATCATCATCAAATAGAAAGTAAAAGGAGTTAAAACGACCCCTCCCCAGAAAAGAAAAGCTACCAATTTGAACCCCACGCAGTTCGTTAAAATTTATGATGCTCGGGGTGAACGCAAACAGGAATTCCAATTCAACCACTCTCCCCGCCGTATTCTCACTGACGTCAATGCGGAACGTAAACCACTCATTTCGTATTCCCACCGCACCCCGGGACAGAGATTAAGGAAAGCCGCACTAACTCCTAGATAATCAAACTGTCGTTTCTTCCACAACGTCTTGTGAAAAATTGAATAGCTCTAAGGGTTTTACCATATGGATAGCACTTCATGAATACAGGTATAAGCTACTGTTTGCTGGTTTAAGGGGGTACACCCCAGTTCTAAAATCGATTCTGCACAATCTTAAAAGTTATGTAACAAAGGTTTTATTATTTTTTCTGACGCTTAAAAAAATTGCTGTATACCAGGTGTAAAAATGTATATTATTATTATGATACTACCTTTACCCATATAATATAAGCCTACACAAACATCTACATGTTGCACTTATGTATACACAGTCAAAAATTAGGTGTACGGCTCAAATTTTGGTTTGTGCATAGCACCCAATTCCAATTTTTCAAGCCCTGAGTTAATGCCACAAAGTTGTAATCATGTATGCCACATGCATGCCGATATACAATGTACGCTGACTAACACACACACAATGACAGTAATGTCCGCTTCATGGCTTAATCAATAGAACAAGTGGTTTGCCCTTGAGTCTGAGGTGTGCGTAACCTTGACCCCTCTGTGATGAAAAGTAATTATATTGTACAGAGCTGACTTGATGCACATGTGCCCCTGTGGCTGTGGGGTTTTATGATTATAAAACATTTCATCAACATGTCCATACTATGTTAGAGTGAAGCCAAACAATCTTTAGTTTATGGATAACATTGCATTTTTTTTCTCCTTTTTATAGAAAGGGCCCTGCTCAGTTTAACAGTTGGGGAATGATATATACATGTGCTGCTGATAAAGAACGAGTTTCTCATATGGCTTATTAAGTTGTAGTTCATCGATTATGCAAAAAAATGTTTTGACTGACATTACATGTGTCCATTCACTTCCTGTCACTCTACAGTGAAGATGACAGAAAACTGCAAAAACACATACGGATCAAGAACAACCTCTCTGTGAATTAGTAGCCTATTCCCTTGACCCCTTGATGTAGAATGTCTGTCAGCTGTCAGCCAAGGTTGATAAATCAACTAAAACTGCCACCTCTGAGCTCTATTTCCTGTCACTCCCGTGTTCAGTTAGAATTTTACCACCTCTAAACTCTACTCCATGTCACAACCGTCTGCGGTTACACCATTCCCCCCACTTCCTGTTACTTCAAATAACTACAGACACACAAGCAAACACACAAACAAACAGAGGCACCGAAAACAAAACCTCCGGTATACATGAATGTCTAGTACTTACCAACCATGTTTGGGTCTTCACAGGATGCCCACCATATAACATCAATGCTATACTTTAAAAGTACATGTATTTAATAATGGGTAAGTACTATCAAGCCAGGAATTAAGCTTGAAATAGAAGGAGGCACAACACATTACACCAAAAGCTTTTACTTGCTGTGTGTTTATGGATAATGATAGTTCTTAACCCAAGATTGATTCATTGGGGGATTTAGAATAGAGGGGCTTTAGTGATGTGTAAATATTGCATGTCCTCATGTGCGTATGGACTACAACTGTGTACGTCATGAATCCACCATCTTGACCTTGGTTTTTACATTGATTTGATGCCAAGGTGAAAATTCCTTCTTTGAATAATAAACTAGCCTAGTATATTGACATAGAGATAGTATTTATTGGAGATACAGTAGCTCTAGACAACACTTACATGTGCATGAACACTTAGTTACAGTTGGATGTGCAAAGTTTAGGTACAAAATGTATATGAGCTACTGTCACACCACATGCCTGCGAAACTAGTGTGTTACACTGAATGGTGGTTATACCGGCTATACAGATACAGGTACAGAGAGACCCATTTGTCAGTATTAGGACAAAATGTAAATACAATATGCTGACAACATAAGTCAGTTAATACACCAGGAGATATAGATACAATCTGATTCAAGCAGAAGTATTTTGTTTTTGACAAAACTGACATAATCCAGACATCCCATTAGATCATAAATAATTATGCAATAACTCAATATAGAATATTCACATGGGACATAGCCAATGGGTGAAAAGCACTGTTATAATATAACCTCCCTGCTGCCTAACCCTATAACCAATACAGATTTGGTGCCAAATGGTTACCTTAGCAGGCTGAAAGTTAAGTTTAATATAATCCAGTACAAAAGTGAAAGCCTGATTTTTTTATTGGATATTGGACAGAAAGGTACACAAAAGCTGGGGATGTATGAAATACAATTATTTACAACTTGTTTAAAGTTAAGACTTTTGATCCAACACAAAAAATTCTCTCACCTAGAGCTTTCGACCAGTTACTCTGGCCTTCCTCAGTAGACTGACCCAGTGAAGCTTGTCACGTGGCTTCTTTGAAGTGTGACGTCAACACTGGGTCAAAGGTATCTGGTAGACGATGTCGGCCCCCGTCGCGGTTCAATGTAGGATGATGGGCCCTGATGTAAATGGCTTCCTTCACCCCTCTCAAGAAATAGTCTTGTTCAGAGTCTAAAATCCTTACAGTGTCAAGTGAAACAAAGTGTCCGGGTGACTCTATATGAATGTGTTGAGACACCTCTGAACTGGCAGAGCTAGGCCGTGTATGTTCTTGAAACCTGGCTTTTAGAGACCTCTCTAACGACATCGTCTACCAGATACCTTTGACCCAGTGTTGACGTCACACTTCAAAGAAGCCACGTGACAAGCTTCACTGGGTCAGTCTACTGAGGAAGGCCAGAGTAACTGGTCGAAAGCTCTAGGTGAGAGAATTTTTTGTGTTGGATCAAAAGTCTTAACTTTAAACATGTAACTACCAACACAGATGAACTTTCATGATAGTAATTATTTACAACGTTAACTTCACAATAATCAGACTTGAGGTTGTTTACATTGTTGACAAAATATGTGAAGAATTTTACAGCAAAAATGATCATAATTCCGTTCAACAAAGGATTGACCAGCACAAATTTGAACAATCTTATTAGAATTTCAACATTGTGATATTACCAAGATCAACATACTAGAACATATTAGAACAATTGAGCATTATAACCCACCAAAACATAAACGTCACTCCATTTTTGTCCGTTAAGAGACAACAAACAAGATGCATGTTTAAGCTGGCCCGACGACCTCGATGTTAGGACAGACGTATCCCAGCAGCCCTTGGGGCACCCCTGGCACCAAATACATCACGGAATCATCCCATTAGAGTGTATAATGCATTTGCTGGTGCAATAGAGCGGGGGAATTGCATGGCATCTAGAAAACGAGAATGCTCGCGGGAGGTTGCACGACATTCCGTTAACACAGCGCGTACGTAGTCGTCACGTGAAGTGATTAACAGCGAATGGTGACTGGCTGCGTTCGCGTCTCGGAGAGGTGGGGCACGCTGTTATTTCACAACATACGCGTATATCGAGAAAATGGGGTTGTGATATCGTGAATGCAAGACCTAGAAATTGAAGAGTGGCCGTTTGAGGTTGATACCGTGGGGGACAAACGACTGTATACGTTGGAAGAGATTGTGGAGTGGCCCTTCGAAGGTAGGACAAATATCACGCCTAATGTTCCTCTGCACAAGATAAATTGATTGTCAATATGTGGTATTTATACTAGAGGCCGACGCATGTGTAACAATTTGTATAAAGCCGCTGTGATATTTTTGGGAAAAATAACAATATTTACGGGATTTTCAGGAAATGTATCAAAGAAATTTGGTAGATTTTTAAAGATGCATAATCATGTGCATTGACGCTTGCATTATGTAATACAAAGATGTTAGAATACTACAAGACAATGCTAACTAAAACCGGGACATACTTATATTCTAATAAGTCGCATTTGGGGACAATACAATTTTACATACATATTTAACATAAGTTCAATCAAACGGTCTGTATATCAGCAATGTACAAATGTACATATAATTATAAAACACATGGCTGGAAGAATACTGAATATAACAATCCATATATCATAAATCTATTGTGGTCAAATTATATTCCACGTAACTGACAGTTGAACAATCATGTAGGATATTTTACAAGCAAAATCTAACATCTGTTAGGTCTATTATTATTGCAGAGAATGTTGTATAACATCTGTCCGCAAAGCTAGTACATTTCCATATACAATTATAATGGTTTCCCCATATGTACGTAAAATGAGAATGAGTATTTATAGTAAAACCTTTATATAATACACAAGAATGCATAATGCATGTGGTATTGTTATTGTGTGGTACAGGCTATACATATGGATGAAGGTAATTGCAGTATGCTGGCGGAAATAATTGAGACAAATTGTCTTTGTTTGTAACATGGCGGCAAGAAATTCATTGCAGGTTCACAATGAAAAATGCATAAATTTTTCTGGACATACTAGTAGTTTTTTTTATTTGTCTGCCACATTGGCAAGATAATAATCCATTCTTTTAACAAAATACAATTTATTATTCATTTTGGAGAGTCAGGATCATTTTAGAAATTTCAGAAAAAAAAGATTTGTGAAAATGGTGTATGATTTTATTGTTTTTATCAACAAAGTGGCAAGGCTTTGTTTTAGTAAAATGCATGTTATTATTTTTTAAGTATTTAATATGATATCTGCAAAAACCATTCCAGCAAATATATGATGGACAATGTTTATCATTTTGATATTATTTCATTCTCCCAAATTTGCAATGTCTATTGTGCTGGAAAAATGGCATAACAGATTGCGAGTAAAATCACTACGACCAGTCGATAATTCAATTACATTGTATCTTCCAGCTAGACACCTCTGCAAGCTACTCACACACATTATCTCATTATCACTCATTTATCATTCTTACTCATCATTAACCTTCAGCATGCTAAGGTAGCCATTTGGCACACAATTTGTACTGGTTATGGGTAGAGGCAGCAGGGAAAAGGTTAAAAAGAGATCAGAAACATACTAAGGGCACACGAACTGTTAGAAGTTGTGAGGTGGTTTTCAAGTGTCATGCGTGTCCCTCCCTTGTGACTTAACCTTCAGCCTGCTAAGGTAGCCATTTGGCACACAATTTGTATTGATTATGGTGTTAGGTGGCAGAGAAAAGGTTACAGACATAAAAGTTGTTGTCCACAATGTCATACAGATGAAATAGGCTTATTTCTTATTTAGATTAACCATTCAGCACCAAGGACAGGAACAATACGTCAGTAAGAATATTGGGTAAAAAAGCATCAGGAAAAAATGCTGTTGCCAAAATAATGTCTTTGACAGCCATTCCCTTCATGATGGCTATATTACAGGGCATGATTTGGACACCTTAGAATGAAGACATGTTATTGAGACATTCGTCTAGATTGAAAATATACACCTCCAAATATCAGTTTACAGGACATATTGGTGAGTTATATAAATTAAACACAAATTTCCCATTGATGCATGTCGTAACATTTACATGGTAGTAGAAAGATATTGTTAGGTTAGTGGCCTGTATGTAGTTTTCAGTTTTGATTGATCAATTTTTCTAATTAGTCATGCTCTAGTTACCATTGCCTCAAGTCTACAGAACTGCAATTCTTCTATAGTTTTGAAATTATTGATTCAAGGATTATGAGGAACGTGTATGAAATTATTGCAACTTAACCACAAAACTTAATAATATGTACCCATCCTTTTCATATTCTATTCGGAAGCTACAATTCATTATCAAATTGGAAGAATCAAAATGTCATACAGTTGTACAAGCAATGTAATAGAAAATGTAATTACCATCTGGTCATCTCCCTTCCCTGTGTAAATGTCAAAGATCATACAAATCCCCTGTGGTGGACTCTTTCAAACCATCAGACAGTGACTGATATGTTTTGTCAGTAATGCAGCATATTATCATGAAGGCTTTTCAAAATCATTAAAATGTTTAACATTATCCATTCCTATTTTGGGCCAAACACTGCTACAGACAAAAAACAACAACGTTATAATTGAGCCATCTATAGCTAGTCACCTCTGTATATGGAGGTTTTGTTTTAAGTGTGTCTGTTTACTTGAGTTTCTGTAGTTATTATCATATACTAGGCATGTCAGGGACACTGACAGGAAGTTAAGTCAAAGGTTGCCAGAAAGGGTTATCTCATTTCCTGTCTTCAATTTCTTGGTACATGCTTGTGTGTTCCCTTATGCCATGGGAGCTATGTAAAGTACACAAACACAGCAAAAATAATACCTCTGTTTACGAAGGTAGCTATTTCATACTGTCTAACTAGAGTTCCACGACCTCATACCTTCGCCAAATGAGGTTACCTTTATGACTGACAAATTATACATTTTCCCCTTATTATGCAAATAAGATCCTCATTTCAATGAATTACATTTGATTCAGTTAATCATATTCTCCACCCAATGACTGTTTTATCTAAACAAAGAAGGCTATTGTAACATTTCGCCATAAATTATGCAAATGAGGTCCTGATTTGAATAAGTTATGTTGAATGATGTTCACCTCCAGTCAACTTCGAAATGCGCAAGTATGAAATTGCCAGCATCAACCACTATAGAATAATAGTATTTTCTCATCAATTATGCAAATTAGGTCTTCATTTACATAATTGATATATGACAATGATCCTCTCAGTCTTAGTTACACATGTCACAAGGTTAAATAGTCCTATCATGGAAGGTAGCTGAATTATAGAATTCCCTCATTAATTATGCAAATTATATGCTTATTTGCATAATTGCCATCTAATTGTGTCAAGCATTACTTAGGCTACCTACACACCAAATATCAAGACAATCCGTCAACCGGTTATTGAGTTATCCTACTTTCAACATTTTCATGGAAACGCTCCTGCAGTTCCAAAGCAAGCCACTAGGGGGACCAAACTTATGTCACTTCTTCCCGAGCACAAGAGCTACCTACCAAGCAAAAATCATGACCCTAGCATGTCCAGATCACGAGATATCAAAACCCGAAGTTCCGCTGCAGTACCATAACAAGCCGCCAGGGGGCCCAAAATCCAATCACTTCGAGGTCTCATCAAGACCTACCCACCTACCAAATATCAAGATAATCCATCTAAGCCTTCTCAAGTTATGCTGTTGACACACAGACACACAGACACACACACAGACACACACACAGACACACGGCCATAAAAACATACTAGTAACCTTCTTGGCGAAGGTAATAATTATAGCAATATAGTACTTCTGTGTTACCTCTTGCAAATCACATGACATGTACCAATGCCATATTGATGGCAATGGTCTGCCAACGGGACATCTAAAGCTTATCATAATCATGGGACTGGATCAAAAGTGTCTGACCTTGAGTGGTATTGATTAAATCAGTCCCTTTATAGGCTTTCATACATCTCTGGCTGTACCGGCAGTAAAGTTTGATTATCATAGCAAAGGGATCAGGTGTGTTGGCTGCTGGCAGGTATCGAACCGTGGCCTCAAAATACGAATTCTGAAAGCTGACGTTGGAAAAGGAGAAATGAATAGTGATGAAAACCATTACACCGTCAGAGAGAGCGTTTTCAAATAACCGTAAGCCGACAAAGCCTGGACAGTTAACAGAAAAGGCCTGTCTGTCAGTGACAGTCATTTGAGCTGGAGATCAAACTAAAAGGGAGATTACTTTATCGATCGAGGTCTCTCCATTTAAGAGGCAGTAAGGCAGTGAGTTGGGAAAGTGCGTCAAAGCCACCGAAACGTGACTGGTCGCAGTTTAAGGACTGCATACCAAAAAAGAAAATGATCACGATCCAGTTTTAGCTCAGTGGACTGAAGAGCTAATCTCCCACTGGTTGTAACAGAAAAGACAGACGCTTAATGTATAGTATTTACAGGTTCGTTGTACTGGGGAAATTCCCCGAGTTCTTTTCGAGAAGCACAATAAACAGTGGACCACGGCTTAACGTCCCGTCCTAAGGGCTGCGACCGTTTACAGTAGTGTGCATGATGGATGAGCGACAACAGCCGGGATTCAAACTCCCAATTTCTTAGTCCAGATTTCTTAATCCAAATAGTGTACCTTTTTTTTGTTTGTGTTACTAGTATGCATTCTAGAAAGTTGAACTGTTGAACTGTGGCTCTGGGCAAAAACAAAAGCATTGTATGGGCATTTAAATCTGCTCCATCTTTAATTAAAGAAGCACATGGGTTCTCTGTATGAGATACCTAAAGTCTACTACAGGAGGAACTAGGAAAAAGACAGTGAGCTTGAATTAAATATTGGCAGATTTGTAGGAAAATTATGTTTTTTTTACAGTTTTGTTTACTTTTATTCAGTTCCAGAGAAAAGCAGAATGGCTGAACAAAAAGGTGCCAAAGACAATGATGGTAAAATGAAAATATTATATGATATTATTACTTTCAGTACCTTTCATGTAGCTGTGGGAAAAGCTGGCTTTGTAGAAGGTGTAACAATAATATACCATATTCATATAGCTCTTCATTCTGAAGTGTTTTTCTCTTTCCTCTAGAATTTTTCTGCCCTCATACATGTAGGAAAAGGTGCTGCAATTTTTGTAACCCTAAACTAAAACTAAATAAACTAAATAAATAATCAAAAACAATTATTAAAAAAAAAGTGAAATTAATGATTCAACCATTCTGCCCCCCTCCCCATTCTGCCCCCCTCCCCCCTCCAGACCTCTGCAATAGCCCAGATCTACCCGAGGTAGAGATCATCAGTTTGATCCAAGAGGAGATCCCCCGCTACAAGCTACGCGCCGACACCGTCTTCGGCTACGAGAACAAGGACTGGTTGGAGAGTCCCGTTCTCCCGCCGGACACCCCAGTAGACCTCTCGCCCGAGCAGGCGGAGGAAACGCTAAAATACTTTGGTGAGTTCTGATTGGTTGTTGTTTTATTACGTCAACATACAGTGTTTGAATGAAAGTTCATCTGTGTTGGTAGAATCCATAATGGTAAAATTTAACTTTGATCCAACACAAGAAGGGAACGTCAGTAGATCATTCATCTGACGAAGGTTGATGAGTTCGACCAGAAATTCATGGTGAGGTCCCTTCTTGTGTTAGATCAAAGTTAAACTTTACCATTATTAACATACAGTGTTTTGAAGTGTACCCTTTTATTTGTACATAAATGTTACACAATTACAGGTAAGTTATTGCGAAGTACTGTGTTTGTATCTACATTGTACACTGTACATTATATACTATTATAATACAGTATAATCAAATTCTTAAAGTAGCAGAGCTTTCCAGACTTTGAAGAAATGCAGTTTTATACTATTGTGAATTTTTATTATATTTTTATAACATTTACTTAGATGTTGCCTTGATCAATGAGTGCTTACATGTAGTACAATGTAGAAGAGAAAGGCTGCCAGTCAGTAGTGCCTCCTATCAATAAGCAAAGGAACTGCAGGACTACACTGTATAATCCTTGTCTGCCTGTTTTCAATGGATCATATACCATTCACTACAGCTGTAATAGTTTATACCTTGCACTGCACTATTTGGAATTCAATAGTCCTACATGTCATACATAATCTTGATGACAAAACTCTGGACGTTGTTGGTTCACAATCACAGTATTATCTAGTATTTACAATAACTCTTGGTCACACTACGTACATGCACATTGTTTGAAACAGACAACAATATGGCTTCTTCTGTCCATGCCTGATCATGACAAACCATTGTGTCATTAATAGGATCCTCAATATGCATAGCATATAGTGTTAAATTCAGTCAACCATTTAAAGCTTACCATGACAAGGTACTAGTACAGTGATCAAATGAAATTAACAGAATGTAACTGACTAACAATGGCACTAGTCAAAATTTGCTGCATTATCCTATCATTAACCATCTCCCTGCAAAGGTAGCCTTTTGGCACCAAATTTTTGGGAGAGGGTTAAGAATCCCGGTGTTTGATATGCCTGTCACAACTACAAGGTTCAAACCATTATGTTCTTTACCGTACAAGGCTCGAAATCCTTTTTTCTGGACACCTGCACAGGTGCAGGTAACTTTGAAAATAAAGTAACCTGCACCAGACAAATGTTACCTGCACCACTCAGTATCAACATTTGTAGCATTTCAGAAAAAAATCAGTAATAAACTAATACTGTATGTATTTCATGATGAAGTTAAGTTAATAAAAGGGTTTATCAAATTTGCAAGAAACAGACACTCTTTGTGTCATGCATAGGTCCTTTAACATGCAAATTACATCATTCCAAAAAACTGGAAAGACCAGTCATCCTGTCTAGGGAAAAGGCTTCTCAATGAATGAGTCATAATTAAGGGTGACGAGATCAGACAGGGTGTGGAAAGGAAGTACCAGTGATGTCATGTTGATGTAGGCGGTTAGCCTGGAAGGGGGAGGGCAAGTCTGAAGACAGCATGGCACAGGGGCACACTGTAGTACAGGGCACAGGTAATGTACATGAAGTTTGTTTGTTTGTTTTTAGTTTAATGAATGAAGACCTTTATAATAACAATTTGTACATTTTTGCCCCAGCAAGTTAAGCACAAACAAACCGTTAAGTATAGAAACTTATTTCAGTTGTTTAACGGTGACCTTAAAAACACAGCAAAAACCTCCTTTCGCCTTAGCTTCTACCATGCAATAACTCCCTGCAAAAATAGATGAATTTACAGCAGTGGACACTGGCTGGCTGCACTTGTATCAGACCTAATTTGATTAGCCCATCCAATACACATACATGTACAAACAATGAGTCTAGCTACCAATATGCAAATTTTGCCTGACACTTCTAAGAATGGATCAACAGTGCCCATTGACTGCCATGAGGGAGTGTCCCTAACTAAAGCTAGATACTCATTTTCTCCTGAGTCAAGTGAGGAAATAGGACCTCAAGGGCATAACAAGGATCTGCAAGGGATTAGAACCCAGTACCTTTAGATTCTAAGTCAACAAACAACCCTAACCACAAACCACCTTGCTTGTGATCACTATGAGACCATGTAATCCATCCTGTGGACGTCACCTTGACCTTGTTTCCTGTTGGTACAAATGTAGTGCACCACCCTAACTAAATACAAGGTACTTACATACACACTTAGAGTCAAGTCTACATTAATAAGTAACCATGGTCATGTACATGATGTGTACGTCTTGTGTGCTAGCACTTCTGTTGTTCAGCTCAAGTTCAAAAGGGCACAGCTGGCAGAAAAATACCTTTTGTTGCTGGTTACACCTGCCAAAAGTAGACTGCAGTTAACCTGTTCCCTGCTGAAGTGGCCTTTTGTATTAGTTATGGGGTTAGGCAGTAGGGAGAGGGTTAAGAGAGCGCAAATCTCTGTCATGGCAGAAAGATGTTTCCTTAAAGGTACCCAAAGCAATTTCAGGGCAGTAAAAATGAATTTGCGAAGTCAATTTTCGGGTCATTTTTTTAATGTAGGAAGTTGAATCCACCTTATTCCATAGCATATTGATATCTGTGAGGCAAAAATGTGATGTCACTTAAAGTAATGTTTCTTGAGTGTAGTTAGAATACAAGTGGGTAGGGTGGAATAAGTAATGTACAGGTGGAGGAGGGTAAGTCATGACTGTATTTGACACAAAGGAAAGCAATGGTACCATGCCGACTTGTCTATCTAACTCTGACAAAAAGAAAATTAAGATGTGATTTATCATAATTACCTTGTCATGGTGTAGTCTGACCAGTTCAGCTGATCCGTCGTTAGGAGTGGGAACAACCTTTACCCACCCGGCCTTGCTGGGATCATAAGCCTGTGGAGAGAAAATGAACATACCATATTTCTTTTCATAAAGGATGCACTCCAAATAAAAAGTGTACCCACGGTATCTGATCACGCTGCTCCCTTTGATAAAGTCATGATGTTTTAACTTTGTCACACCAAATCGCCGGCAGTGGAATTTTCAGCAAAATGTCAAAATGATTTGGAGTCTACACCTCAATATTTGAAAGTAAAAATTAGTGGCTCATGCTCAGCAGCTCATGCGAAAATCCTTTCATATCAAAGGACTAGGCAACAAACATTTTGATTTCTACCGGGCAATTGTAATATATCAACTTGTAACAAACACTTTTTAACACTTTTAAAAGTTCCATGGTTTTCACTAGGTTTGAGCCCAGAGTAAACTGTCAGAAAGGAGGAAGAGTCGAGGAGGGGAAAAGTGGCATAGGCAGAAAGTGGGAGAGGTAGAAAGAGTCGAGGACGAAGTGGAGAAAAGTGGGAGCGGCAGAAAGTGGGGGAGGTAGGAAGACGCGAGGACGTAGCGGCAGAAAGTGGGGGAGGTAGGAAGACGCTAGGAAGAAGCGGGGAAAAGTGGGAGCGGCAGAAAGTGGTGGAGGTAGGAAGACGCGAGGACAAAGCGGGGAAAAGTGGGAGCGGCAGAAAGTTGGGGGGTAGGAAGACGTGAGGACGAACCGGGGGAAAGTGGGAGAGGCAGTCTGGTCTGGATTCAGTGCACGTGGTAGTGTTTTTTTCTACATTATCACCGTGGCAGGAAAAGTAACCAATGCCGTACTACCTCCACTAATTCCTTAGTTCCTGTTACACTGGCACAGGTGAACCAAAGGCCAAGTGGAGCCGAGGCGTGTGGTCACGTGCAACCGCCTTCTTTCATGCGTGTTGTCTAGGTTGAAGGAGTTATTTGTTTTCAGCTACCAGAACTTGGATGGACATTTTATGGTTGCTACTTGCATTGCTGACAACAGCAACTTTTATACTTTGAACAGTATATATACACAAAGAAGTTAGGTTAAACATTGTTATATCATGCTAAACACGTCGGTACTTAGCAGACTTTGAGGCGCCAACTTTTTTGTCGATTATGAATCGTTATGTAACTTACGGTATAACTGTTGGAAATATAACGATGACTAAGCATTATAAGCCATTTTTTTCAACAAGCAGTTGTGATTGTTTAACAAAATGAAACTTAAAGTGATGGTGCCTCAAAGATAACGTTAGAAAAGTTAGAAAATCCTTCAAAGAAAAGTTCAAGGGAAATCAAAGACTTTCTGGAGTTTGGGTGGGGAAGTTGTTGTAGTTTCTTTTATAAAGACTTCATGAACACTTTTAAAAGCTTTGATAGTTTGTTTCAGAAATAGGTTAGTGGTCGTGATGTTTTTCACCGGTGCACTCTAATTGCGTACTTCTGTAGGCATTCACACAGTCCATTGTCAAAGGCCCATAGTTGTACATTATCCATCGTTTTACACCCACCATCGTCGATAAAAAGTGTTCCATTGTTGCTAGTGACAGTATTTACATACTCATACCCCGAAGAAGGATGCAGTCAGCTTTGACTTTGGTCGGTGCGTGACTTACCTATCACATGCACATGGCAGTGGGATGGACCATACCAATTTTTCAACCACATTAAAAACAATTTTTTTATTTCTTTCCTTCAGAATTGCTGTTGATGTTCATAAAAGCTGTCAATATTCTTTTATGCTATCAAAGTTGAATTTTGGGGGGATTCTAAGAGTAAAAATGATAATAGTTGGCTGTTCAATGCACCCCTCTGTAGAACCAATGGTACGGTCCGTATAGTCCGTGACTGCATGTACGCCTAGTGCTTTAGACCCTCCCTTGTTTCCCTCAGAAACAGACAACCAAAACTTGTGCGCCACCTCAAGACTAAAGTTGCTGACTAAGATTGACTGAAATTTCGAGGCTCATTTGTTTTCGGTCGAGCTCGTGGTCAAGTAAGAAAATGTAAAACTCCAAAAATGACGAGTTTTCCTGCTTCGTTTTTTGTCTCGCTTGCAATACGCAAAATTTTTCCTTGAATCCTGCAGTGGTAGCTTTTCTGTGGATGCAACTTTCATGGCCCAAAATTTTTCAAAGCTTTTTCCGAAATCGCCTTGGATTGTTGATATTGAGTGAGCACGATGATGACCACAGTTAACGGGATTTCCCTGGAGGAAAGGGACTTCCAGCTTGAGGTGAATGTGCCCGGCAGCGGGTACTTTGAGCTCCGAGCCTATCACTACGATGGCAGCGTATCTGAGCTCGAAGACGGAGACAGCGGGTATTCGTGTGAGTTTATTTCTTTACACCTTTTCTCATTTAGGGTCACAATCGTTGTATACAATGTCATGTAATTGCAAAACTGGGGGCATTCTTGAGATAGTCATGCACGTGTCCTGCAAAATTCAGCTGTAGTTATGAAAAGGCTGTCTTTGATACTTATGGGCAGTCAGTTCTGTGGCAGCCTGCTAGGAAATTTGATGGACTTACCTAAATTTTCGACTGTAAAACTCCAGTCTTTGTCAAGTCCTTGAAAATTTGGGTAAGTCCAATTTCTTGTGTTGGAAATTACAGTTGAAACTTGTTTCATTACTCTTCTCTTCTTCATATTTTTACAATCAAAGGCTGCACAGTGACACTACTCTTATGCAGATCCCTGGTGTTTGTAACCCCATAAATGGGACAGAAGGAAACTTTTTGAAAGATTCACTGTTGAAAAGTTAGGTTTGTCAATAACTATGACACAGCAAAAAGTCTATTTTTAAGTTGCATTCTCAAAAGCTAAGTTCTTATGGGCTGGTATAAAGATACAATCAAATGTATGTGCTCTTCAGAAGGGACAGCTGTACTTAGAAAAGGATCAGAAAGCATTACTGTTATTTTCAATTTGATATTGCTGTGGTGACAGACAGACTGCTCGTACGGCATACAGCTACCGGACAGAGTGAGTGATCATTAGTAAGTGTGACTTGTGGTTTACCGCAAAACAAATTGAGTTTTAGGATGCAAAACACAAAATACCACAAGTCACAGGGTAAGGAATGTATCCATATAGGACAGCTACATTTGCTTCTTTTTTTTTTAAAGAATGCCTTTCTAACTTGCTTTTTACACTTTTGTGATGAAGAAAGCCCTAGCAAGGACACAGAAACAGGTTGTACATGTAGGCATTGCGGAATACTTTCAGGGCTTGTAATCCCACCTGCCCATGCAGGTTAGTGCAGGTAATTGGAGCTGTGTAGCAAGCCTCCTTAGCAGGCTCTATACATGTATGAATCAGACTTTTTGCAGATTATAAGGTGTTTTTTTTCTGATAGCCCAGTTTCTTGTGTGCTACCTCTGTAGATGGAGAGAAAAAGGCACATTTTAAGCCCCCCAAAAGCCCAACTTGTTGAGGCTTCTAAGAAGGCTATAACTTGCATCTGAGCATGAATAGATAGTGCTTGAGCTTATTGTTTAAAATCTTAATACGGCCACCTTAAAAATATTGATTCTTGACAGACTGAAAGGGTTTCTAGACCAGGTAAAATTTGTCTGGTGCAGGTGACTTTGAATGTTACGTGCACCAGTGCACGTATGCACAAAAAAAGTACTTCAAACCCGCTTTTATTGAACTCTTTTCCAAGAAAAGGTGTGTACAAAGTACTACGTCTGCAAGAAAGTCCTGGTGCAGAACTCCTTCGACTTTGACCTTGTCTGCTTTCAAAACAGGAGACGCTCAAAAGACCCACAACAAAAGTGCATTGAACTCCCAGAAAACAAGATGTTTTGAAACCGAACGCAAGATGGTCAATGTTTTGTTATCCATTGAGTAAAGATTGTGTTAGTACACATATCGTGTGACCATCCTTTGTGAAAGAGACCTATGTAATGAACCCTTTGGTAAAACTTTGGTAGTACAGGTGTTAAATGCGCCTGTGCTAAGATAATGGAGTCCATGTACAAAATGTATACATGTGAAGTGGCATGGACACGGCCACACACAAGGCAGTCTGTTCTATACTGTCAAACCTGTACAACTGACCACCTCCATATAGGGACCACCTGGTCAATGTGACCACTTTTGGTGGTCCTTTGGATTATTTTCGTCATTGACACAAGTATTAAGAGTCCTGTCTATAGTGACCACCTGTCCACATAGACCAGATTTTATCAGTCCCCTGAGTGGTCTTCTTTGTCAGTTTTGATTGTACTTGATAATGGGCAAGCAGGCCATCAACATGTACATGTAATACACACTTCATAGTAAGTGCTGCGATAAGACAAGAATAAGAGAATTGAAGCCTTGACTTTCTGTGCCCGGATATGCTCTCATTTTTTCTTCTGCTTCTTTCTTTCTTTCTTCATTTTTCACTGTCTTCCAAAGGTTGCCTCACTTTCACATCATTCTGTGAGTCATGTGTGTTGTAAAAGACATTGTTTTTCCTCAATAGTTTGGCACAATGGACAACTTTGTACCTTGTAACCCCCATAACTGTCAAGTTTTATCATGTTTCCTTGTACCTTATTTATGATATAATTCTAAATTTCAAGCAGGTAATATAACAGTATATAAAATACATGTAAGTACTTGAAGGGTGTCGCTCCTAAAAGCAGGGCATGCCAACATGAAATGATATTCTGGAAAATACAAGATACAAAGATGGAACGAAAAACAGATAGTTTAGGACATGTCTGACTATCAGTAGAATCAAAAGGAAAGTTTTTTTCTGTTAATTCTTCTAGAATTTTTGTTTTACACGATGGTTAAGATGCTGTGAAGTAATACATATAGCTTTCCTGTCAGCGTAGAATAGATAAAGACCAGTATTTTGGAAACATCCTGACTTCTTAGAGATTGTGGTAAGCTTTCTTGGTATGACCAAGGAGCTTTAAAACCACCTTGGTATGACAATGTCGTCATACGTCACAACAAGGGGGCACAAATGTAGGATACACGAAAATGTGTTTTTGTCAAATTTCTCTCTTTTTATCTCCTGTGATCTTTTTCTTGGTAATTGCCTGTGTGTCAGCATTTCCGCTCGCGCCCGAAGTGGGCATTTATAGCTGCCCCCTTCCCAGAGTGCCTTGCCAGCGTGCGAAATACTAGGTTGCCCAGTTGCCCTGTGCAACCATATTTTGCTTGGTGCAACCTATTTCTACACCCAGGTAGCTCAGTGCGCTACCTAAATTTTGTGGTACGGATGCCCCTTTCTTCCATTGGGAACTGTTTATTGAAAAGTTCCCATGAAAGAGCTCATCACTTCAGGTAAGGGGAAACAACTCTGTGTCAGAAATGTATAAATGCACATTGTATTCTAACAAAGTTAATCATAATGTAGAAGAGTTTAAATTCGGGGCAACCTGGAATTTTGATGGGCAACCTAGCTTTCATCCGAGGTTGCCACTGGGCAACCTGGCTCAAAAAAGTATTTCGTACACTGCTTGCAGACCGCAGCCTGTGTGGCTTACGTGTGGAGGAGCACGTCCAAGTTTGATAGCTCATCTCTGTTCAAACACACCTACACAACTCACCTGATAAGCTCAGGGCTCACAGACTCTCGTGTTTGCATATCGTGACGGTGAAGTGTTTTTGTTGTCATGACCGCAACTGTTTGCACTGACCGGGTCATTAATTAAGACACCTTTAGCAACAGGCAACTGCATGCTGCAGTTCGCAGGCGAAAAGTGATCAGTCACAAGTAACGAAATTCCAGAAACTTAGTAAGAGCGAAGTCAAAAGCCTCTGATGTTGTGTTATGAGAACTTGTAAATGCTGTAGGTCAAAAATGGAGCAAGTTAGACAAAATATGTTTTATTTCAAACTGCCTCTTCTATGAAATCCAAAGAAGGAGCTCTTTAATTTCATCCAGATTTGTCCACGTTTGCAGACATGCAATTTGCACTAATGTATGCCTTTTGTACGTCTTTGTATTTGGACCTTGAAACTGATATATCCTGGTGTATCCTGGACCAACATTTTCAAGAAGGCCAAACACTTGTCAATACATCACCATAAGTCTAAAAAGATCTAGAGTTCCTAGAAAAATCACAGACTTGAGCAACACAAAAATATTTTTTGTGTGTATGTCAAACTACTTTCTACCTGATGAAAAGAACAAAGATGTGTCATTGAAAGATAGTTTATGATCGTTTTATTTGTAAGAGAAATTGTAAGTAGAAAAGAATGACATTGTTTATAGAGAATACTTCATAATGAAATAGCTTTTTCTCATACAAGTTGCCAAGCAGACCAGCTGAGTGGAAACTTTGGTTACTTAGATCACCTATTATTTTATCGATTTTGTTTATCATCACCTAACCCAAGATGTACAGTTCACCTTCCTCCAAAGGACTTCAAGATTGTTGTTTTCTTGTGGGTAATTCTTGTGGGTAATTCTTAACTGCAAAATTACCGGTAAGTCCCACTGACATTGATTTGCAAGTACTTAAGCAGAATCTGAAAATACATTCAATACTGTGGGAGACGAAACACATTTAATTTCATACTGTCCTTTCAATAGCCACAAAAGAAGCGTGTCCTTTGATGAAGCCACCGAATTCTAGTAGCCCTAACTTTCACACGTTGACCTAAAAAAAGAAAACTACCATTGTTTTTACATTCAAAAACCCACACATTACAGAAAAAGTGGATCCTTCGTCTTCCTCTGTCTCGAACTTCAGTCAAACCTAGTAGGTTTTGGAGTTAGCTTTTTAGTTCTAGTAACTATTATGTAATATTGTTAACACTGTTTCTTTGTTCATGTTCTTTAGTACATGTACAGTACTTGCAATTAGCCCTAGTGCAAGAGTTTGCAACAGATAATCATTAAAAGCGTCTCAGAAATAGGAGTCAAACCTAGGACATCTAACAATAGACCATGGAGTTAGGACACTCTTCTCAGCCACTCAGTCTCACTTGGACAGAGATGGGGTTCGAATTATGACCAGGCATTCCGCCATTCGGATATATTACCCCAGCCTACTCTCAACTCTCAACATCTGCTGTTCCCATCAAATTTTTATGGTCGCTTTAAGAGCAAACACTTAACCAGGATATATTACTGTACATCAATATCTCCATTTGAATTGGATGGTATGATATCATTGTATTTTAGCATTAAGTCTTAAGAGGTGTTAGATTGTAAAATCTTTTAACCCGTTTTACTTTCATGTACATGTAAATATTGCCTTAAAGAATTTTCAAAGGATAGTTCATAGAGAAATATCATAAATGATTATGTAATATATAATATTTATGCTTTGTGCTGAATTTCAGGTTTTGCCTGGAATCTTTGTTAGAATTTTCTCCATTACATGAATGCCTTGCAAAGTCTAAAGTGCTCACCCTAAACGAATTGTAAAAAAATGTAAATTAAAGTCTGAATTTGATCTTGAATGATGTAGATTAAAAAGTATGGTAACCGCAAAGTGTTGAATAAGCACTGTTATCAGTTCCGAGTTCCAACATTTATCATTCGGAAATTTTTGTCTTTCGAATGTGCACTTCTAAAAATAACTGATAAAACAATGAGCTACATTGGAATTTTTAAAGTCCCAGAAATGAGATTAGACGTGAAAATAATGCAAGAGAAACATTCTCCTGACCACCACTTTGCAGTCAGACGTTTGTTTTCCCACCATTTAAACTGCCCACCCAAAGGCTCTTCACTTCTGTCAGTTTGAAATATAACCAGTACCCCATCATGCAACAGTGTACTTGCCTAGCTGTCACAGTTGAATCAGCCTACCTTTTCAGTGCAGGTGTTTTTGTTGAAGCGCAGCTTTGGACAAAAGTGCGCGGGAAACGTTGGACAAAAGCGGTCACCCTGGCACGAGGGTTCTATTCCACGCCGTGCTGACAAGTGCTCTGTCTGGCTGTTGATTCAATCCTGCAATGATGAATGTCCGTTGAAAACAAAAACCACCCTCTCTTGCCCTTTGGAGAGTCCACGCTATTTTAGGAGGGATAATGGTCGTGGTGTATGCATAACATAAAACATTCATAACAAGTAAAGAGTTATAGTTTTTCCTGAGTTGAAAACTAAAAGCTTGAGCAGATTCGGAAGATTGACATGAAGGTCAACTACAGACAGAAGCTAGCCCCTACTTTAGGGGCAACTGTTGTAGATTTTATTTACATGTTGAGCCCTTTTAACTAGCTAGATACAAAAAAGTGAAGTGTCAAAAAAAAACATTTAAAAATGTGGAATTATTGGTTGAGGTTCCATTTCCGTCAGAAATATGTACTATACAGAATGTCTGGAATTGTTTGGGAATAGGGCAACTGACATAACAGTTATGAAATTTAAATAGGTTACCTCACAGTCCAAAAATGGGCTAGTTTGAGTCCCCCCTGCCAGCTACAAAGGGGTTGCATGGAATGGAACAGTCCGCTAAAAGAGTTGAAATACGATAGGGGTAAGGTATCCCTTGTTTTTGTTGGCTGGGGGGTTTTAGACCACGATCGTGCCACCTTCCTTGTACAACCTGTTATTCCTGAATTCCTGGGTTATATTTTGGGTTCAAACTTGAACTACGATCCTCTACAATGGCAGGGCATTTCAACGCACGCGACCATCAAGTTAGGAAGGTTGCGAGATGTCTGGTTCCAGATTAAGACGTTTGTCCGGCTGCATTTTGCGAGAGGAAATTGATGGACAAATTTTGCTTTTGGATGATAACGACAACATAATGACAGAGGCTGTGCTAGAGGTTGAGGAAGATAAGGGTAGGTTTTTGATATAACTTTTATCTTTCTAAAGCTGCAATCTATACTTGCTATCGTGTCTGTGGGGAAAAGGGGGCTTGAAAATGATCTGGGTTAGTTTACAGTGCAGTTGAAACGTGTACAATAATATGTGTCCTTTCTTAGTGTGAGAGACAGTACATGTATTTATGATAATAGTCCGTTAACAGTTATAACAGATTCTGTATTTATTATTAGCATACGTGTATTATGGTAACCCCTGACCCAAGTATACATACGGTAATTGACATTAGAATATAACGTACGTACGGCCTTGGTATACAGCATTAGATACAGAACATAGTTGAAGATATAGACTCCTATAACTAAGGGGAAAATAGGATAGTTTTACCATTGTAACATTCTCTAACACTGGCTGTGGACATCTGAAATGCTTGGCAAAGGAGGAATTACTGTAAGTTCATGTATTTTTGCAGGAACTTAATTTCATAGTAGAAGGGATGTTGAAACAATTCTGTAGTACAGTAGTAATACATGGGAGAGGCATATTCGTGGTGAGTGAATTGCGAAAATAAAACTATATGGACCACAAATATTTCAAAATTTACAGTAGTTTACCCACACATACTGTTCCCTGATTCGATTGGTTTAAGGATATTTTTCTCTCCAAACCTCTTGTGGCCCAGTGTAGTACTACCACAGGCATTGAGGGGCCAGTTACCCTAACACTTGTTGTGGGTCACCTAGCAAAAGTCTAATTTTATACACTGTATGTTGTGCCAACAAGGGTTCTTTCTTCTAACCCACCCATGAAATCAGGTGTTAACAGCTTGGAAAGCTGCCCTGTACCAATCCAATGTGAAGACCAGTTCTCTGTATAGATGATGAAGCTACTGTAATAGTGCCCCTAGATTTGTGTTCCACAGTACAGCTTACATTGCCCTTTGTAAGACACAGATATACTTGTACATTGTAGAGGCACTGTAGCTACCACAGTGATACTGGCAAAGTGTCGAGGAATCTATCTTCAGAGTTGCACTGGCCTTCAGAAATTGGCCAAAGAAATCTGAGACCATCTCTAACAGGTGGCTTCCTTGGCATGAAATTGTAATTCCCCAAACAGGAAGTCTTACAAATTAGACTGTTCCATTGGCATGGTAGCAGCACAACCAACTAGTAATGGTATTAGGGTGGTATGCTAAGGGTGGTAGACTGCCCCAGGAGTATACAGGTCTGCTTTTGGCTCATATATGGATTGATCCCAGATCAATATTTTGTGCAGTCAAAGTGAAAGTGACTCCATTACATGTTCAATATTAATGTACATCCATATCATTATGTTAAAAGGGAACATGTACAAAGTTCTTGTTTTTCTGAGTAGAAAATATGTTTGATAGTACATGTATCTGAAAAGCCATCAGCATGAAATGAGTGTACTCTGGAAAACAAACAATTGATTGAGAGGGGGACAAAGAAAGTTTGGGAACTGTCCTGCAATGGGAATTTTGTCAAGGGAAGATAAAGATATATTGAGATGATCCATTGACAGACAGCACGTTACAGATTGTTGTCCTGGATGGGTAATGATGGGTGGATAGGTCAAGGTTTGGACTGGTGCACAGCTGGTGTAGCTACAGATCTGCCAATATTTCTCACTTAGGTCACACAAACATAATTTTATGGGTGACAAAGGCATTGTATGTTATTTTCTGTCTTTTTCATAAAGAGAATTTATTTCTTTTGGCAGATGGGAAGCAATGCCCATTGATTCTTGCATCCAAGTAATTAACAATCATTAAATTAACCCTTCATAAAACTGTTGCAAAACACGAGAAAATGTCATGATTATCAAAAAATAAGAACATGGACATAGATGCAAAACAAGATGAACTTTGTACACTTTCTGACTGGATATTTGGGGTGTCCTGAGGATGTCATCCATGTACATGTATATGATAAAGTTTGTGTCATGTTACATCATACATGTCAGACCAGAACAGCTGTGTCTCCAGGGAGTATTGTCTCTCGTGCGGCTCATCACGTAGTCCACACACAGCTGACCAATCACAGCCAAGGCCAAGATAGCCAACACGACAAAACCACGTACAAGTAGGTTTCACGAAAATAAAGCAACCCATACTTTAAGCTGCGCTGTGTTCTGCGCTTGTGCTTACACAATTTAAGATTATTTTGTTTGTGTACAGAAATTGGGTTACAAACTCGTTTTGTAAAAGTTCTAGATGGCCTTAGCCTGTCTTAAAAGGCAAAGCCGACACTATATATAACTTCTCCGGAAACCGAATCTTCAAGAATGAACATAAAACACCAACAGTTCATATATAAAGCCTTTGTACAGATTTAAATGGTAACGGTCCTTCATAATATCGGCCTGGTTACATTTTTACCCATATATAGACATACCAGAAACAGAGAATTTCATTTCTCTGGCCAGTGGAGGTTGTACATTGATAAAGAAGGTGTGGACTTTTGTTCTTAATTTGGCTCCCACCCAGACTATGACCTAATACTTGTATCCACCTGTCAATGGCATTTGATTAAGTGTCACGAAGTCCGCGAAGTCATGGGCTCAGACAAGAGGAATAAAGCATTCCTTATCGATGGGAGGATAAGAAAAGTGTTTGCTCGAGACTGGGTGGTATTTTTCAGGAGAAATCAAATGCCAAGGGTCGTGTGAACGCACACTTGTACATGAAGGAGATAACCAAGTAATCTTGAAAAATAGCCTTGGGGACTGCAAGATGCATATGTATGAGAACTTTATCACTACAGAAAACAAAGTGCAGATCTTTAATGCATTGTACATAAATTTATGATATAATAATAACAATTACAAATTTTGTTTTCAAAATTTGGGTGTGTTGGTTTGTGCAATGAAAAATTGTTGATAATGACAGGTAGAAAAAAAATGGTATTTTGTTCATTATGATATTAATCTAAGTATGTTGTATATGTGTAGGCTGATTGTAGATATTATGGGCAAGGACTTTTCAAGTGTTGTAAACAAACATTTCCTCTATGCAATACCAGTTGACTCAAAGATTGCCCCACCTGAAGTGTAATTTTCTCATTAAAACAACCCCAAATCTACTCAACTGACAACTTGTCTACATGTTCATTCGCATGTGCACCCTTGTTTCGGAAATTCCATTAACATTGTCATGAAGGGGACACTGCAATTTTTACAGTCAGGATGAATCATTGATTCAATGCATAAGAAAACAATCTTGCAAAAGTCACAAACTTTTGTGTATAAATTGTTAAATACAGTTGTTTCAGTAAGTGTCATTTTTGTTTTTAAAAAAGTCCTACCCCTATTGGAAATGGTTGCTCCCCCCTGACAATGCTATGTCCTGAGGCCCTTTCATCACGTTGGTCCTTACATTGTTATTAGCGGGCTTCAACCAGGTAGAAAACGGACGACTAACAACCGTAGATAATTTCGCCTCCGAGCGATATCACCACTATGGCTTCTTTGTTAAAAGTCACAAAGTGCAATGAGTTTGTACGTGATTTGTTTATAAAAGACATGTAGATAAGACTATTACAACCATGGAAGAGGAACATGCATGTTGTAAGTATTGAGACATGATTTTCTTTTTTTTTTCATTATACTTGTACAAGGAGGTACATCTTCAAAGGTTTTTTAGGTTTAGAGCTCAAAACATTGCTTCGAGGCAGAGTTTTGCTGGAAGGCATAGGCCAAAACAGTTTGATCTTTCCAAACAAAACAAAAGACAGAATCATTGACATTGTAAAATCACAAGCAAGCCTCTAGCTAAAGCAAGAGTAACAAAAAAGTTAGTCTTACTTGGTTAAAGGCTCGCAGAAATGGACAGGTGAATTTGTACCTGTTAGAAAGTGTTCAAATGTGTTAATTTGTTACCACTTAGGCTAAAGACTGCAGTTACTGGGCTAATTAAGGGCCAAGGTGTGAACTAAGCTCAAACATTACCTGTACAGATACAGTCAACTGTCTTCCTTTTAAATATTTCCATCGTGGCATTGTTTTAAAGCAAATTTGCTAGACGTTAGTTAGATGAAAAAGGAGGATGTAAAGGAGAAACGTTGAGCAGCTCGTCTCCAAATGTTAGAAGAAATTTGGTGATATCGATGGGTAAGAATGAAGCATTTGTGTATTCCTGTTGTGCTAGTAATTCTAATGTGTTGTACTGTTTTCCCCCGACCAATGGAAGAACAGCTTGAACAGCTGTTAAAGTGGATGGAAATAAACTCAACTCCACTCATTTTCTTAGTAGACCCTCCATTCTAATCTTCCGAACACAACAAATGAGGTCACATCTTCAGCATCATTGCTTTTCCTTTCACCCTTTCCCAAAGTTTTCTTTCACTAAGTCCTCTACAAATTCTGCAATGGGAATCTATTCAAAAAGGGGTCCCACGACTTTAATTCTTTGACCTTAAACCCTTTTTAAGATCCCTCACTTTGCATGTCAGTTCTGTAGATTTAATCTCTGGGAAAGAAACGTTCTCTTTCAATGATCCTTTCACTGGACTGTGACACCGGTTTCAAACATCTATAAAACACGTCATGAAGATGTATAACATTACAATGTACATTACAGCAGTTCAAAAACACCTTATGAATTCTTAAAAACTATAACTGTCCCGTCTAAAAGCTTATCTATCAGGATACAACTTGTCTTCCTGTACTGTAGAGAAGGCCTCGAAAGAAGTTATGAATTTGTGGCATAAGAACTTGTTGTACTCATTATTGGGACCACTCATTGTCTATGGTAACAGGTGTTGTTGTGTACATCCCCTGTATAAAGGGCATGTCATTGACCTCTTTTTTCTCCATACTCAAAACACAAGTGAAAACCTAGTTTGAGCCATTAGATTTAACCTTCTCCCTGCTGCCTAACACTGTAACCACTACAACTTTGATGCCAAACAGCTACCTCAGCAGGGAGAAGGTTAAAAGATTTAGCAGATTTGAGCCTGTAAGTTTGGTACCTTCCTTGTGAGTCATTTGTTGTGGGGAGTCCTTTTCTTGGATTTCTTGCGGCATCCTTCCTGTGACTTGAGAAGCACCGTTGTTGTTGTTTTTCCCATGGCCTGAATAGGTCACCTAATTTGTTTACCAAATTGAATGTTCTCATGTTCTTAAGAAAGGTGTTTGTGTCAAGTGTTGTGAACAACCAAAACACCTTTCATGTTCTGAAAATCATCGATTTTTGCTGAAAATAGGTCAACACAAGGACTCTTGAATGGCCTTCAAATGTCCTTCAAGAGTTCTTCTGCCGCCAAAGCTCTGAATAGACTAATAATAACACTGTCACAACTAGAAAGCACTGAGTAGTTACCTGAGCCATCAGTCAGATCCTTTTAAGTTCATTTAAAGGTGATGAAAGATTGGTAATCCCCTGCTGAGAATAAAGAGTTATCTGCGGTAAGATTAGAGTCATTTGTAGAGTATTTCTTTAACAATACTACAGAAGCCCAAGCAGTTACAAATGTAATTACTACGTCAGTAAATTCTCTAAAAGATGCACTTAGTTTGCCAAAGAAGTGGAAATCCATATTGTTTGTTCCTCTTGTCCTGGTGCCACTTCATGACAACTTAAGATAAGATACTACTTGAAACATCAGTTGACCTGCTCCGGACATGTCCTTACTACTAGCAATGCTTATCTCAACACATTTCAAAGTGTTAACATTAAACACTGTGTATAAACATGATATCACAGGTTGTATGTATATACACAGGGGCCTTGGTGGAAAGATTATAAGCCATTACAGTCAAAACTGCACAAGAAGACCACTCAGAGAACCAAAAAAATTTGGTCTGTGTGACAGGTGGTCTGCTTGTACATGTGTCAATGGGAAAATTATCTAAAAGGGACCACCAAAAAGTGGTCACATTGGTCAGGTGGTCCTCATGAAGAGGTGGTCACTTGTACAGGTTTGACTTTGTATGAAATTAGAAGAAAGATAGTTACATAGAAGTCTTAGAATGTCAAACCGTTGAATATGACAAATCTTATGGCACTGTGATTTTAGTTTGAGTTTTCTCATTACACAAAATGAAAGCTGAACAACATCACATTTATGTCTTTACTTCATAAACTAAGTCCCTTTTCTCTAGAAGGCCAGTGGCTAATCTAGATACATGTGTATTCAGGTGTTTTCCATTTAAAACTTCCCAGCCTAATTAAACACTAATGAGGCAGTTCTCATGCTGAGCTTAAATCACGGTGAAATTGGGTGTGAAACAAGGAGCATGTCCTAACAATAACAATATTGCACTTTAACAAGAATGATTTTTTTTTAGAAGTTTTGTCCAATTTTACCTGTTATACATTTACATTGTTGAACTTTTTGTTTGCTGAAAATAAAATGTGTGCCTGGATAAAAATGGACTCCTATAGCTTGTACCATGACAAGTTAATAGATTGCATCCCAGAATTCAATTTGAACTGCCATCTACCAACTGGCCTGAAACTACCCCATGTACATGTACATTTGTTCTTGCACCTAGCTGGACGATTGCCATTGAAACTGTTTTTGTATACCTGTCACTGGAAACTAGATCACCGTTTGGTGCATGCATGTATTCATGGCATAGCGTCAGCCTTTAGTGTTGACCATAATGCATAGCATGGAATATCTAGGTCACCAGAAGCAAGCAACCTGAGGCACAACCCAATACCAGAGACCAGCTTTTAGATGAGAAGGTATTCTAACCAATCCCAGCCAGGAATTCCATGGAGTAGATTGATCAGATTAGCTGTTGATTGACATGTGGTTTGGGATTTTGAACATGTGTGAAGCCACCATTTTGGGATCCCCAATATGCTGACCTTTTATCAACATCTTTTTGTAGCTATGTAATCTGTGTCTAATTGTAGTCATAGGGGAAGGGGACAAGTCTTCAAAAATGCATAGGGGAGGTTTTGTTATGCAGGCGTGAAAGATTTTTGGAAAGAGGTGGGTATTGAAGCATATGTTTTGAGGGTTGTATTGCCGACTACTACTTTTAGTCTTATTATGACACAATATCATATGTATGTTATCAGGCAGTTATACCTGACAAAGACTTGAGGGGCAGTCTCTAAATATGTTATAAAAGATAGAAGAATTGTTGTAGGACCTGTTATAGTGATGGTGTGGTAAGCGTTACGTTTTTCAAGCTGCCCTGAGTTGTTCAGTTCATTTCAGTCGTCCTATGATTCAGGTGACACCACTGCTGTCTTCAATGAAAATTTTACAAGTCTCCCTGCCCCTCATGATAGATTTTAGGTCACCATTTTATAATCTGACGTCCCCTTTAATCAATTTACATAGGAATGTTCTTGATTTTTTTCAAGGTGAGAGAAGGCCGTGCCACCCCACCCCCCCTTCTATATCCGTTGTTCATAAAGATTCTTAGAACCCTTGCAGCAGTTTCTTCATCATGTGGCATGACATGACCTGTCAGATACAGTTGAATGACTGGCTAAAAAGATGTCTGCCCTTAAAAGACTGCTTCTAAGAAATGGTTCTGTCACAGTTTCATGGCATCTGCTTTCAGCTGCCGATCCTCACAGGTCAAGATCATTGACCTTATGCTGTAAACAGGTCAGATTCAAGCTTGGAGATCCTCCAAGAGATGGGAGCCCACCACTGAAGAATTGCCATGTCTTTAACCTTCTCCCTGCTGCCTAACCCCATAACCAATATAGATTTGGTGCCAAATGGGTACCTTTGCATGCTGAAGGTTAACATGTTATTTTTCCCCACATGACTTGCAGCTACATGTGATTAACTGTTACTTTGATCATTCCTATACCCTTAACGTACTGTGCCTCAAGGTTACAATGTGTGTTGTATTAGATACACAAGGTTTGTATAGCATAAGCAGAATCTGATGCCTGAATGTTGAAATGTGTGTTTGTCTGATTTCAGCCCTATGCTCCGATCGTGTGGCCCAGATGACGAAGACGTACAATGACATAGAGGCTGTCACACGACTTCTTGAAGAAGTAAGTACAACATGATTTCTTGGACCTGACCGCGTTCACCGTACGATCGTCGTACAATCACAAACTGATGGCATTATTCTTGGGGCAGTCGTGCATATTGGATGTTCCGACACCACTACATGTACTTTTTAATGTCAGAACCTAAAGGGTATCAGAACATAGGGGTCTTGGAACATAGGAATATAACTGTCATATGCATATGACACCCAAAATCCAGCTGTCTTGTCACAAAAAAAGCTGTCTTAGATCCTTGGTGGTTGGTTCTGTAATAGGAATGCTTCTGTTATCTTCGGGCATGTGTTATCTTACATGTTTGTGTGTTTTATAATATTTATAGACAGAAACTGAAACACTGTGTGCTGGATTATTGGGTAGAATCCAGGTCAAGATAGATAATCTTTCAACAGGGATTAACACCCTTCAAATTCCAACCAACCAGGAACTAAAAACACACCATGGCTACTTTTCTATCTATTAGTAGAAATATAACAAAATTGCCTGGACTATTTATTAAATTATGGACGAACGTCATATAAGGTACAAAGTATGGCTAAGGTTTGGCAACAAATATTTTGTAAAAATTCTAAGAAACTGGTCTATTTTTTACATGTCAAACAATATTTTGCAACAATATGATATTTCCTTTTGATTGTTAGCAATTCATCTGATACATGTGATAGCATTTAGAATATTTCTACAAGTAAATTATACTACAAAAATTTTAATGTTAAGCCCCCCTCAGAAAGAGTCAACATGGTACACTCCTTGTTTGCATATAGTTGCAGCTGTATTGATCATTTACGGACCAATCAATGAGCGATATGTAAACTTTAACCTTTGAACACTCGAGGTGGTCTGAAGTTCCCGCGGTAACACCCATGTCGAGTGCTTCTGAGAAAAAAAATGGTTCAAAATCCCTCTAAATTAGCATGAAATGGTGTGAAAAGTTGCCAGAATGGAGAATGGATAATAGTGGTCTTGTTGAAGACTCCAAAAGTCTTTCCGAGGTAAGATTTTTTCCTGAATTTTTTCTCATCGTGCACTGAATAGTCTGTCAACTTGTCAATTCTGTACAAAGCACCTTACTAGGATCAATGGTTTTGAGTTCCCTTCTCGTTTTTCTATGTTCTGGTTACAGAATCTACCTTTTGCAGTTATGATCTATTCCTACATTTAATCATAAATGGTTGAAGGTACAAGGCAGATACTATCTACTTGAGAAACCCTTTTTGAAAATGTCAGGTCCAAACTTACTATAGAAACACTACTGGTGCGTTACTAAGCAAGCAAAGACAGCAAACAAGTACGCCATTGTTTGGTTTTCCCTAATCCTATAGATGAAGTTCACACCTGGCCTAGGTGTTGTTTTTTACCTGGGCTGGGCATTAAAATGGGGCTGTGTCTGCCAAAAAAATACTGTACTTAAAGTACTTTGAGAAATTATGTTGTCTTTGAAAAAATTACTAGTAGTTTGTGCTTAGAATATTTATTGTTTATTGACTTTTTGGGTGTTCAGCTTTGTTTATTGCATTTTGCAAATGTCTTGAATAGTTGAGTGCCCTTTGGTTACTACTTGCATCTTCATACTCAAGCCCAGCAGCATACGTGTATTACATGATGATTATATTTTGAGTTTTTCGGGTACTAAGCAGTAATTCAGTTTGATTTTGTTTCCTTTTTTCTGGAAATCGTGTCTGGAAGTTTGCTGAAAATGAAAATTTTAGATACACTGTATTTAGTTAAAATCACTTTAAAGTTAGAAATTAGGTTGAATATCATAGTCATATTTTCTATACTTTCCGATCTTTCCAATATTTTATTACTTGTTCTGTTTTGGCACAATGCATTGTCATATTGTATACTTTTCTAAAAATTCTAAATAAAGCTAAAGATGTTGTGATACAATATAAATCAAGCAACTGAATGAATTCTCTGAAGAGTCAGACGATTTTCCATCAGTGATTAAGAATGATAGTAAATGCTATCTGAAATGTCAGACTCCTCAGAGAATTTTACCAGCTGCTTGATTTATTTTTTATAACATAATTTTCTACCTGGATGTCTAACTTTCATCAACATTTTTAAAGCTACGGGTAAATATTGTTTTCTGCTCTTCTTTCTTCTCTGCAGAAAGAGCGGGATCTTGAGCTTGCTGCTAAGATTGGCCAATCGCTGCTGGAGAGGAATCGACTCCTGAGCCAGAAGAATGATTACCTGGAGGAACAGCTACAGATTGTGTCCGAGCGGGTATATTTGTTTGTTTGTTTGTTTATTTGTTTGTTTTGCATAACTGGTAAACCTCCTTTAGCTATAACACTGTTTTGTACAATAGATACTAGACATAACTAATATATACAGTCAAACCTGCACCTTTACATTACAGCCTCCTAGCCATTGTGGTCAGTTTTTTCAGTCCCTTTTCCCATTGACCTAAGAATAAAGAATTCTGTCTATTAAGTGGTTACCTGTCCATAGTGGTAAAATTTGTCCCTTGAGTGACCCTATAGACAGTTTTTTTATAAAAATTACATTCAGCTTACTCATGTTACAATGGACTTTGTTTCGGCACAAACGTCATTTGTTTACCATTTCAACATGTATGACCTTCTTGCTGCTAAGGTTAGCCTTCCGGCACCAAATATGTTTCGGTTACAGCATCAGCCAGCAGGGAGAAGGTTAACATGATGTACACTGTAGAGGGACAATCTGAATTTGAATAGACCGATCCTGACTGCTCATCACAATTAGCAGTTTAACCAATGATAACGTGTCAATTAGTGGTTCAACCAATGAGAGAGTGGCTTTATATGGTAGCAGGGATATAGGGTACTCAAACATCAAGTCAGCATGACCTGGCTGAACAGTTGAGCAAACTTTTGCAAGTGATTCTACTGAACTTTGGACAGAACTGCTTGATGCAGAAGTTACAGTTCTGATTTTACTTGTGTACATATATATACATATATAGGTATATATTTGTTGGTTCAGTGTAATTCTTTAATCAGCCTCGAATATGTGATATATTACTTTGGGAGGATATTACATGTGCTCTAGTTACTGGTATTAAGTTAATTTGGCTAAGAAAAACAAACAGGAAATCAAAGATTTCACACGTCCGTGAAGTAGAGTTGTGAATTTCTTGTTTTATTCGTTATCGTGATAAACCACCATACCATTCACTTCGTCCCAGCCTGCAGGGAGACCATTTTGACCTCCAAGTCAACCTTTCTGTCAGTGTGTGGTTACATTATTCCCTGCCCCTAATTATTTCTGTACAGAACAACCAGCTCCAACATGAGCTCCAGCTGAAGGAAGATCTCCTGCAGATCTACACCCAGGAGGAGTCATTCAGCGAGACAGACTCCAGCTGCACCTCACCTGCCACGTAAGTACCATCATGAACATGCAAATGAGGTCATTAAGTTTACCCAAATATAAATGACTCAAACTTGTTGACATTTGGATCTTTGACAAACTGACTTTGGTGACATGTTTGATGACATCTTTCAATTCAAGCAAAATTGAGAATTTACCAGAGGCTTCTCCTACATTTTACCCAAATGTTTTTTTTTCCTAATTCACTATTTTTGAAGAGATTTTTACTATTATTGGTGAAGAGATAGCAAATGTCAGACATTTCCATTACACAACCAACTAAGAGTACATGTAGTACATTGTATTTTGTGGATTGCTGTCAGACCATGTATTTAGAAATTGACAGAGGCAAGCTTGCATTCATTCTAACAAAGTGTGAAGCACAGATCGCTTACAACTCCCATTTTGTCAGGTACATGTAATGGTGTGACTGTGAGAGGTGTATGTTTGTTGTGGACAAACCCATGTCTTTTCCGAAGTCCTTCTCCACAATCTATGACACCATTTCCTAAAGGCTGCCCATGACACCATTTTGACCTCCAATTCAACCATCCTGTCAGTCTGTGGTTACAATATTTCCCCCCTCACTTCCTGTCACTCTACCAACTTCCTCCCAGCCTGTGGGGAGACCATTTGTTGATTCTTACCCACCAGTAAATCTATAAACATTGTTTTGAAAATCACTTATCAAAGATTCTTGAATTATACAAATCATCAAACTTTTCATAATCCTCTCATAAATTTGTGAAGATACATCTTTTTTTTTATTTCACATTTGCGACAAATGCAGTTCAATCAATCACATTGCTTATGCCACAATCATAACTTTATTTTCAACATGAATAAGTAAAAAAAATTCCATAGGCTAATTTTAGTTTGTTCTATTTCCTAAATACAAATCTCAGAGCTTTTTGGAATAAGGGAACAAAAATGCAATAAATAAATAGATGCAGTCCATACACATTTATTCAACTTTGCAAAATTCTTGGCAATCTTTGTCTGTCACTATATTTTGCACATACATGTATATCAGCCATAATTGTCATAACTGTTTTCTGATATTAAAAAAATGAAAAACTATTTGTTCCAAGACAACTTCCTGTATTCTTAAGCAGCCATGTCATTCTTCAAATTCTGCTTCATGACATTCAACTTTTACATTGTATGTTTTGTTTACGTGATGTTTGTTTTGTGGATTGGGTAAGGACAACTTACTAATCTTATAATGCTACTGCTATGGGATCTGCCATAATTCTTACTGTACAATCAGCTTACACTCTGCATGTGCTACATACATATGAGCTTACAGGTGCTTTTTTTTCTAAGGGATTTATTTTGCACAATAATGATTTTATGCTAAGCTTGCTATAGTTTTTTGCATGGAATCATGTTTTTGTTGCAATCATACATGTACTTATCAGCATTTAGTGATTATCATCTGTCATTTTCCTACTCTTCACTATAGTTATGATAAAGTTCTCATTGACAAATTTTCTTAAAAGAGTTGGAAGACTATAAAAAATGCCCAGATGAAATTAGCACTTCTTCCACACCTTAAATGAAAGTAATCACACAAAATCTTTATTGAAATGTATTTGCAACACTCTATAATTGAGGTGGTTTATTGATATTCATTTTAATAAAATGTCCACAGTCTAATTTCACTAATTTTCTTTGGATTCTAAAGTTACAGAAAGTTTTTAGAGAGTCAGTGTTGAGATAAAGTTTTGTCTAGTCACAATCTTCCACAGGTGACATAAGGATATCTTCTTTCCTCCTCAAGCACGGTAAAACAATTTCTTCACCTTTCTGTAGTCTGTCATATCACATTTCATTTGTAGCCTTCCCTCTGTTTTACCCTTATGTCTCCCCATGTAACGACGCCCCCTATCTGCATGGATGCGTAACTGCATGTGGTGGCTTGCATGGCAGCCGGGGAGACTGACCGCCGTTTTTGTTTTGTTTCCTCCGCACTTTTTCCGCACCTCTGTAACAGGAGACATGACAGAACACTGCTTTTACCCAGTGGCTTACCCAACATTGATGCTCTACAAAAGAAGATTAAGACTCTAGAGGAGGAAAACCTGAAAATACAGTCTGAGGTGAGTTTTTTTCCAGGACACTCAGCCATGTTCACTCAAGCCATGTCTTATAAATCAGACATCTTGAAAACCTCTGGCACAAAAGCACATCCAAAACTGTTTACAAGCACAAAATGTTTCCAACATGTCTGCGAAGTATTCACGCACCAAAATCCAAACTCTACTGAATTCCAGTTTGTAAATTATCAATTTCAATGATTTGGCCATCTAAAAATTGTACAGTATTTCACATTGCACTGGTTCCTCTTTTTGCTATTCATAGCCAAATTGGGCTGAAGAAAATTGCAAGCCCATACAGACTGACCTGATTTGACCAGACCTGGCTTGAAGAACTGTCAGTGGCTGTTTTAACCTTCTCAATCCTAAGCCCCTCAGGTCAGAAGACTCAGCAGCCAAGAAGATAGGGAATGTAAACCACCCCTAATTCTTAAATGGTACGGTCCTCATGTACATGTAACCTGTTACGTTTTCAGTGGACTCATCCACATTGATGTCCTTCAGAGGAAGATCAAGGCATTAGAGGACGAGAATTTTCAAATAATTTGTGAGGTGAGAAGCTCAGAAAGGTACAGCAGAATGCATGCCAAAGAAGGTGTTCTGTGTTTTTCGTTAAAGCCTGAGTTCTTCATGCATTTACGCATTTCTGATGTTCAATGTTGCAAAATGTTCACGTAACATTGTGTTCCAAGTTTTTAGTTTTAACTTTCTGTTGCTTTACAAGGTTTGGTGGTTCTGGCATGCATACTTTTATTAGGAGAACATGTACATGTCATGCACATTTTGTACATGTCGACATTTAAGACACTGAAACTGTCCATTAAAACCATATGCAATCTTTCAACTTTTGGTTCTTAATGTACTGTATATGATACTTTACTTTGGTTGGTCTGAATTTCAGCAATTTAGTGGTGTTACTGATTCTAACTGGCAACCACAAACTGTTGATAGTCTTTTTATTTCAATATTTCTTAGGCCTGAGTTTTGCCAAAATTTTGTCTGACTAGCTTTAGCTTCACCATTTATTTTGTAAATGTCATTTGTGGTCAGTTGTTGAAACTGGAACAATTGGTGATTATTTGATTGGATTGCTTTGTTGCTTCTTTTGCTGAAATGTGTGTCAGGATCTAGTCTCAGTGCAGAGGGCTGTGAAAGACTCTACCCTAGAAGCCCTATGGGCCATGAAAACAGTATGGGGTTTCTGTTGTATTCAGTTATAATGTATATTACCTTTTCCCTTGTTTGCATAAAACATCGCAGTCGGCATATCAGTTTTGTTGCTTTGTGCTTTGTCTCGAGCAGTACGTCGACCTATTTTACATCAAGATCTTGTCAAAAGATGGAAGTGTTATGTTATTAGTCACATTTATTGAATCTTCCTCTTGTAGAAACATTCTTGAAAGTACATGTAGTAGCCAATATGCTGTGCTAGCAATGCTGTGTTATGTTATGAATCTTACTTTTCAAGTTATTGTCAAAATGCTGTAACCAGTTGACAGTAGCTTACACAAGGTTTTGTAGGAGTGAATGGGTAGTGTATAATATTATTCAAGTCCTTACATGTGTTTAAACCTGTGTTTAGCTCAAAGTTTGTTACACACCGTCATAATGTGTCCATGCTACATGTAACATACTGACCCGTCATTCTAATTGACATCTGCAATGCTCTAGAAATAGAAGTAGTACATGTAGATTGAAGTAGAAGGGAGTACATAACCTACAACATGTAGTGTTCAGTAAACTGTTGTCTGTAATAATGTTGAGATATGTGCTCAGTAGTCACTACTATATATTTTTTAATGCTACATCTTACACATATATATGAAGTAGATCTGTTGACTCACTATTTTTTCCAAGTGCCTGGTATTTTTGCTGGTCTAAAACATAACCTCGCAAGCATTATGGCACTATTGAAACTAGCCCTATATTCTGACACCCCTTTAACCGTTGTTCTTATGCCCTTTGTTCTGATACCACTACATTCCAAACATGTCGGAACAGAGGGGTGGGTTAGGGTTAAAGCCTGGTCACATTTGTCATATGATTGTCGTACAATCGCAAAATGAGGGCACTTTGGTGTCGTACAAAATTCAGCTTTCATACCAAAAAGGCTGTCTTAGATCCTTGTCGGCGGTTGGTTGTCACAGCCTGCGTGAGAATTCTATGACATCAATACCATACGATGACCTACGACGAACATGACTTCACCACGTTAGAGGGTGTCAGAACATAGGGGTGTAACCAACTCAACAAACCTTGAAAATCCTTTCTAGCCTGCTCTTAATTAATCTGACGAACCATCTTCCAGGCTGCGAAGTTGAAGACAGAGACGGTGGACTATGAAGAGCAGGAGGCCAAGCTGGTTTCCGACTGTGTCAAGGAGCTAAGTACGTTTCAGGACGAACTAAGTGAGTGTGGATCAGTTGGTGCATGCACCGAGACAACCCGGCTGCTGCATTTTTTCCTTTATTTTATGTGGGAGGTTAAAAAGTGCTTCATGTGTTCAACGACAAATGTTGAATTGCTTGATGTGACGGTTGCCAGTTTGTGTCAGATCCCCTTCCCACTAGAGGCCACGACCGCTGAGCGACCAAAGATTTGACAGATCGCTAAACGAATTTCATAGACAACACAGTTTATTTTGTTTCCTTGCAAATCATACTTTTACGTCTTGCATCATATTCAGATTATGAAATCAAGGGTCACACAAAATTCTGTTTTGGTCGTGCAACAGTCATTTAGTGGAAAGGGGACTCAAAGACACACAACAGAAAAATTGGCCATTCAGTTGCCTTGTGGTTCAAGGCATTGAGACATGGAGAGCTTTTGTACCTCTCACTGTTTACTTTTCTTTATGTGTATGTGCTGTGTGTTGTGGTGCTCATCACTTTTAATATGGCTTCTATTCACACAGCTTTTAATAATGTAAGTGCATCACAAAATATGAGCAGCACAGTTGAAAGCAAAAGAATTGCTGAAAGCCATCTTAAAAGTAAGGGGTTGTGAAAGTGACCACATTCACCAACACTAACCAATCATCAACCACCAACATGTAACCTTCAGTAGTACCACATTCATTTTCATATCATACGACAACCAATCATCAACAACCTACCTGGACATATAACACCAAATAATGATACTTCACCTTTTGCATATCACACATCCCCATAAGTCATTTGTGAGCATAATTCTGTTCCATGTATGATGATATGATTTTGACTGAGTTTGTTTGCTGTGATTATCTTAAGTTTGCTTCAGTTATTTTTTGCTGTGTCATTTGCTTTGTTTTAATTAACCTTTGTTTTACTGTTACAGTAATACTTTATCTAAGCTTGGTTGTTTCCTGCAAGTTTGTGTTCATCATTTTTAACGACTGTCAACATACCCAACATGTTACATAAGAAAACAAGCATGTACATGATTGTACAACCTTTATGTCTAGTACATAGTTACATAGAAACCTACACCAGTCCTTCCTTTTATTTAAACTTTCCTGTTTTAAATTCTAAATGTCCCCTGCTTTTCTTAATGCATTCCCCGTTCCCCTATTGTCTCCAAGTCATGACCTTTTACATCACATACATGTACTTCATTGGCATGAGGTTTAAGATTTGTACGAGATCTTGCATGCTTTCTTGATGTTGCTGTTGCTTCTTGGCTATCACTTGCTGCCCTGATCTGCATGAATCCAACATTGGATAATAGCATATTGTATTTAATCATTGAAGCCTCAGTCATTGCTGTCAGCGCTAGCGAACTTATCTTGGTCATCCGTACTGTAAC
Organism: Branchiostoma floridae x Branchiostoma japonicum; assembly: GCA_013266295.2. Taxonomy (NCBI): domain Eukaryota; kingdom Metazoa; phylum Chordata; class Leptocardii; order Amphioxiformes; family Branchiostomatidae; genus Branchiostoma; species Branchiostoma floridae x Branchiostoma japonicum. Next base: position 9,034,911 of record CM023834.1, on the reverse strand, counting down.
ATTTTTTGTAGTGCTCTTACATATTTTACCTTTTACACCTGTCACACTTTTAATCTGCATTTTGATAAGAGAACCAAAGTGTATCAGACCTTCAATGTCGTGTTTCAGTATTCACGTACATGTATGTAACTGTCAAAAATTCTCTACCTTTCCAATTCGTAAATTTGAAAGGACCAAAGGATCTGGCCTTGCATTCATGATCATGCTCATCTTTCTCCAAAACTATTACCTAGGTCACTGGGACAGACTTCTGACATGTAACTCTTGCTATAGATACTGTCACATACACTGTCACATGGCATAAAACTGTATTACACAACAGATACATTTACATTTGTACATGGACAGTACATGCACAGTAATACTAGTAAGCTGTTTCCCAGTTTGAACTGCACATGTTGTTGTTTTTTTCTGTGCTTAAGCCCCAGTCCTCAGCTTAGCTGCTGGGCTGTCAGTTATTGCATGATCGCACAGCGCCGAAGGGGCGTTATTGGGTGGGCCGACCATGTGAGTCTGCATGGCAGGAATCCTCGATCTTAACACGATTCACAATGTAGAACCGCAAGATATCAGAAGACCATACTGAGAGCTTCTGATTGACTTACTAAACAACAAGTAACTAGTGCCTTCGATTAACATTGTAGACTTTTTCAATGATTACCATTGATTTATACAATGATTTTTGGGGGGGGAATGTGGATAGTTTATGATGTTTAATTGTATTGGTTTTAAAAAATTAATATGTAGCTTAACAAGTGTAAATTTTTATGGTAAATAAGAAGCTGAATAATGTCTCTGATTCAATCAATTTTCAACCAGTTGTAGTCTCAATACATTCAGTGCCCACAGTGTGTGCACTGCAAATCTGAAGAATTGTGAATGGAGAGATAAATAAACCAATCACTTTTAAATGTATTGTCAAGTTGTATGACTTCTAAATCATGCTCCACTTCAGCCCATAACGGCTGCCATTGTGTGATTTTCTTGTCCTCTGGTGCAAATAAACCATTCATGCATGATTCATTCATTCATAGTTGCCCTGTTCATGCACAGTTCAAACTGTGAACCAGCTTATTACAATGAACATCACTGAAAGTGCCACATTTCACGCATACAAATTCAGACTTTGCACATAAGAGAATCATCACAACACATCCTCCACTGTTAAGCACACTGTCCACTCACATTGTCACCTTTTTTTTCTTCCCATCCTGATGGATTATTGTTTATTTGTTTGTTTGTTTGTTTGTTTTGCAGAGGAGGCTAACACTCAGATCAAACAGTTGACTGAAGAACTGGTGAGAAAAAACGAGGACAATGCAAGGTTTCAGGAAGAGTCAACTAGCTACCTGGCACAAACCATCGACCTTAACAAGAAGCTCAAGAAGGTTTGTTTGTTTGTTTGTTTGTTTGTTTGTTTGTTTGTTTGTTTGCTAGACATCCATAAAATTTTTTCTGTTTGTGTACCATTCATTGATAGTTACTACAGAGTCCCTGGTTGGCAATTATGAATAAATTTGTATCAGAAAATGTTAAGTATTTTATTATATATATTTTAGTTAGTAGTTTTTCTTACTTAAAAAAATTGCATCATATAGTTTCCAAATTGCACAGTCATACAGCTATTTTAGGTGACCTGATCAGGTATTTATGGTAACGTGTGATTGTCTCCCTCTAGTCCGCTCTGGAGAATGAAGAACTCCAACAACACCTGCGGGTTGCCAAGGAAACCCAACAGGAACTTACAGAGGAGGTTAGGAACACAATTTTTTGTTTTAATTGAAGACTCAGCTTTTTGTACATTTGTAGAGAGATTTTTAGGTCAGTTTGTCCTTGCTCTCAGTGAGTCAAGCTTGTATTATTGCCTATTTGTGTAACTTCAAACCTTGAAGAAGCCTTTGGGTCTTATGTCAATTAAGTTAAAGAAAAACATGTACAGTGAATGTAGGCCAACTCATATTATTCCCTTTGCTTAGTACTGGTGTACATGGTTGTTATATATTCCTGTCAATCAACCTGGTTGCCATGGTTTCCTCTCCACAGCTGCGTGACCTTGAGGAGAAGTACCAGGAGGTCATGGGGATGTTGCATGAAGCACAGGTCAGAATTTAAGTCTTCTTGTTTACAAAAAAAGTCAGAAAGAAGTTCTTGTGTCTTTACTGGCAAAGTCTATTTAACCATTATTTCATGGTTCGAACTGCACATGCATGAGCTCAAAGGTGAAGTACACTAACTTTCATGTATAAACAGTTCTTGTCAAGACGATGCTTCATACATTGCACATGTCCAGATGTGTTTAGTTCTCAGGGGCCATCAACTTTGACATATTACCCACAAATCCACACAATTCTTCACACTGCTCATGCACAGTACAAACCATTAACCAACTTATACATGAACATCATGTCCTTTCTTCTGACAGGCGGAAGCAAAGACAATGCGGAAAAAGACCCAGCCCAGCTCCTCCACCAAGAGGCCGTACGGCAGCACTCTACCTGGCATGTTTCCTTTGGTAAGAAAAAACTTGTTTTGAAAGGACACCATGCAATCATTTATACATAGTTGTAGTGTTAATGCTTTCCATACAAATAAGTTAAAGACATTGTGAAACATGTTGCAACATCCTTTTGCATGGTGCCCGTCTACTCTGAAAGCAAACCTTTTTAACTTTTCAAACTGTCACAGGACTCCTTGGCTTCAGAGATAGAACACACCATGAGACAACAGATAGGTGATGGCTTTGATGGTCCCTCACCAAAAGACCAAAGGTAAGACCAGAATATTATATTACCGTAACATAAGGAACTAAGTCTTGTTTTTTTAACATGGAGTTGCCAAAATATCCTGGAAAAAGTGTTTTCTGTTTAACAATTGACTTTATTCCTCTACCAATTCCCCTCCCACCTCTAGAACCAACACCAAGAGAGTGATGGACACAGTTCGCTACATCAGGAGAAAGCCGCTCCCTGGCAAACCTATCCCAGGATCCAACACCACCACCACCATGACCAGCATGAACAACAGTCCGCTCTGCACCAACACCATCGGCTCGGGCAGCTCTCACGCCAGCAGCCCGCCCAGCGAGAACTACGGCGCAGACGACGATGAAAACAGTAACCTTACTGGAACGTTAGTATATGTTTGTCTTCTTGAAAGTTCCATTGTATTGGCAACGTTATGTCAATTGGAACTGAATCGAGTGGTTTGGTTGGATGAAATAATCATTTTATGACATATGGCTTGCATTATAGAGCAAATATGGCTTGAAATGCTGCCATTCAAAATGATCTACACGTATTTTGTTTATGGTCTTAGGGCTTCCTTGTTGTTTTCTAGACATAGAAATACAAATGAATGATGCATGTGTTATGATATTGGCTTGACAGCTATGCAGTTTTGTTACTTGGCAAATCTGCTATTTTATTTATGCACATGTTATAACACTGACAACTATTCCCAATTTAGGGACACTGGTACTTCCAGTAAATCCAGTAACCTGGGACGGCCAGGCATCCCGGGATCCAACGACCTTGAAACGGCCTTGAGGAGACTCAGTCTGCGGCGAGAGGCGGAGAACATCTTCCGGGATCGGCAGCGGGAGAGGCGGATATCAGAATGCCGAGAGTCGGACTTCTCAGAAACGTCCACACCAGATGAGAGCGATAGCATCATGTCAACGGGCAGCCATTTATCGTTTCTTTCGCGTGGGTCCTCCTTCTCCCGTCCGTACATTCCAGAGAAACTGCAGATCGTGAAGCCCATGGAAGGTAAGGATCCTTTTGGGGCCATTCCATCTAGGATTTGAAAATGGGTTGGTTATTGTATAGCCTATCTACCACCCTGGTTATTTTTAGTCAGTTCCAAAAATAACTACAGTGCTAATACTATCATGATCATTCCATCTGATGACAACTACTAGCTAAAATGTCAAGTTACATGTAATTGTGGATCTATCTCATTAGCTTCATATCATTTACCCTAAAAACTACCAACTCTGAGCTGTCAACTTTATGTTAAGATTGAAAGATAAAGATTAACTTTGAAGCCAATATTCTTTTCCAAATTTGTATTACTTGACAATGTATGCCCTTGCACAAGTGAGTGAAGTTCCACGGAGCATTCGTAATGGAAATCAAATTAGTAGTGGAAGCCATCATCATGAACTAACACCTTCCCATGATGCCCCAGGTTCCATGACCCTGCACCAGTGGCAGCGACTGGCGACGCCGAACCTGGCGGGAGTCCTGGAGTCGCAGGACGGCGTGCACATCAAGGGTTACCGCCACATCGAGCAGGACTTCACCGAAGAGTACCACCTCAGCGACGTGGAGGAGGATGATGGATGTAAGTCAATAAGCTGCTTCACAGTTTGAAGTGTGCATGCACTGTGTGATGCATTAAGGGTAATATGTCAAAGTTGAGAGACATAGACAAATGTACACATGTAGCAGTCTTGTCATGTCCCTGTTTTAGTGTTTAGTGCTTGTTGTATCTACTGCATACTAGCAGTTCATCCTTATTACATCACCATTATCATCATTAAAATCACTCTCTAAATAGATTAATAAACTAAGGTAAATATAAATGAACTATGAAAAAGCTAGGCATGCACATACCGGTATGTACTGTACAGTCAAGGCTTTAGAAGCCTTGTACATGTACATGTATATGAGGTTTAACGTTACACATGTTAATTTTTTCCTTGTTTCCCTTTTGCCTTTTATCATTTCTGAGCAGGGCTAGGTGCATGTGTGGAGCTCGACCCTAGTCCAAATTTGTCCAAAAGTGACGCAGCAGCCATGATAGAAAATTACGATCGGGAAACCGATGATGTCGTGGATGTCCTTAGTTTGACACGATCCCTCAGTTTTACGTCCTTCCTTGCCGAGAATTTGTGTGGTGAGTCCTTGCGTTGGCTGCTGCAACCAAACCAAGAAATTATACACACTAAATTGTCCGCTTAAACTCACTCTAGATCAGATTTCTGCTATACTGAACTGCTAGTATGTAACAGATACACTGTTGCCGCTGTTAGAGAAAAATTGATTCTGTCAAATCATAAAGCTTTGCTTGTCTAATCACTCAAAAATCACTCACATTTTTTTCCAGGACAGTAGGGTAGCAATGCTACAGATAGTGTAAATTCAATTACTTTGGTGGTGGTTTTATTATGGGGCAGGAAGGAAAAGGAGATTTTCATCGTGTTTTAAATTTGCAGGTTTAACAATTCTGTAGTACAGTTACTGTGCAGTAGTAATACATTGGAAACACTTTTCACGATGTCATGATTTTCGAAAGAGGGCGCCACAAAAATAAAACCACTGCAAAAGTTTCAAGATTTACAGTACACATGTACATGTATCCTATTTATGCATGACCCATTCTCGATCTTAATATATATCCAGCTCAAGTTATTTACATGTAGTGCTACATCATAGTTGTAGAAAGAGCACTGAAGTACTAGCTGTAACCACAGTAACCTGGGTTTGATTCCCATTTTAGGTACAGTTAACTTTTCTGGGTTACATGAGAAGCCTGTCATCCAATGTGACCAACATTACAGGTTGCCTCTTGTTCTTTATATAATGCTGGACCAATAAGGGCTACTCTCTTTTGCAATGGTAGATATTTTAGTTAGTGTTTTAGTTACCTTGCTGTGATTGGTTGAACTGCTAATTGTGATGGACAGTCAGTATAGGTGCACCCATGTCCATGTCCATGTACCATTTGTGTTGAAATTGAAGCAAGGAGGTGACTATATGATTAACCTTCAGCCTGCTACGATAGCTGTACATGTTTGGCACCAAATTTGTATTTGTGACTGGGTTAGGCAGCAGGAAGAAGGTAATTCAGGCAGCTGATAATTCTATTCAGATGTTTAACGTACATTTTCCTCTCCACAGTCGTGATCCAGCCGACGTCAGGCTCCCTGTCGACAAACACAACCTACACATACACCCAGTGTGGCATCCTGCACCCCTCAGATGACAACACAAGTGTCAGCTCAAGGTCAGACACTCTTCTTGCTCATTAGGACTAGCATTGTTCTCCCTGTGTCTGCTTGCTAAAATGAACTGCTCCACCCCTCGAGGTGTTGCCAAAAAGTTGTCATTCATTTACTGTTACAGTGCCATTTTTTATATTTTGAATCAAAGTTCTGGAAACAATTTGATTTACTCTATGATGTAGTGCCTTTTTCAACTTAAGCTAGCTTCTAGAATTTCTACTTCACAGAAAAATGTTCCTCCAAATAGACCTCAGTTTTTGATCTCTATGGTTTTAGACTATCAAGCCAAAATCAGTCCAAGACCATGTATTAGTTTCAGTCCATGGCATTGATTATGAAGGCAATTTCCGCCATAAAATTTGAACACCAATTTTGACAATTTCAACTCATTGCAGCAGCAATATTACTGTTGAACTATAAAGTGCTACTCATTGTAGCTACAATATAGTTCATGCAAGGACATTGCTTTACATGCTACATTGTATTTGTAAAATGCAGTGTTAATTTTGCCCAGTCCTCTCTTGTTTGTCATTGGTCTATTTGAATGTTACCCTACCTTGATTTAATTAACCTTCCCTACTTTCTGACTGTTGTACATGTATTTGATTGTCTGTCATACAATCACTAACTACATGTACCTTAGAAACTTAGAAAAGGTCTGAGACTCAACTTATCAGTAGTTACAGCAAGGCGTTTTTCACTTTTTATTTCATCCATTTATCCTATGTTTTTACCAGTTTGGGTGTAACAGTCAATGTGTCACCCTCTCCCTTTCTGCCCCCTTTATTTCTGTGTTCCTTTTTAGGAGGTGTAGAAAGTGTTTTTGTTGTGAGAGACGGTGGGTCTCTTGACTTTGTTTCTCATCTTTTTGTCTCATCTTTCTATCATGAATGTATTTTCCATCTGTTCATTGTGTTGTGTCTGACATTTTTTACCTGTCACAGTTGCCTTACTCCTTATTGAAATTATTATATTGAAATTATTAATATCACATGTAGACTATCCAAATTAACCTTCACCCTACTGCCCAACCCAAAATCAACAGAGATTTGGTGCTGAAAGGCTACCTCAGCAGATAAAAGGTTATTTAATGGAAAATGTAACTGTGACAATACATGTCTTAACCTTCCATGTGTTCTTTCATTACGTGTGTCTCATTTTGTCTATTTTCTTTTAAGTTAACGTCTCTTTTCATTGTTCTTTTGCTGTCTGTCAGGGTTAGAGCTACATGTATACCAGGGTGGGTGATCTTCGTTTGGTTCTTTAAATAAAGCATGTTGTCTTTCTGGTGTTCTTCTTTCATTCTTTCTATCTTGCTTCGTTTACCCAGTCATGGAGACCTCAGTTTCTGCTTCCTACTTATTTGCTTGGTACATCTTGCCCAGATTTGGGACATCTAAGTAAGCAAAACTTTACATTTTCTGTCAGGTTTCTTTTGCAGTAGACGTCTGTGCACTGCATGTTACATTGTAGGCAGTTCTGAAAAAAAATCCTAGTTTAGAAAAACAGTACCATTTAGTATGTACTATAGATTTCTGTCCTTTCAGTTTATTCTAGCTGGAGTTTTATCAAGTTTGTCTAGATCTCCTTTCCCATTTTCCATCCCCCTGTCATCCTGTGCTTTGCCAAACGCTTTAGCCACCCCCCTCCCGCACCTGTCGTCATCTATTTCTGTTTCAATCTGGAATACATGCAAAAACTTCCTTACAATCACAACAGTGTCCATGTATAAGCATACATGTGCTATGACTTTGCTGTGAACACAAATTAGAGACACCTTGCTTCACTGCAATGACCACCTGTTAAAGGAAATATTTTGAGGAACTTCATTTCAGTCCTCACAGTCCATGTTTTTGTGTCATGTACAAAACATTTAGGCTGATAACAAACTCTAAATGCATGTAATGTTATACACAGCTAGAGGTTCATATGTTTCTGGTCTTGGCCATTTTTTATTTCCTAGTCTCACTCACGCAGTTTTTGTCCAAAATCATAATTTTTTGTGATGTTCATTTTCAGTCAACAGTCTTTATAGTCTCTCAGATCTCTTCAACAATCCATAAACTTGAAATATCTTGATCAGTTGATATTATGCTTCTCCTTTTAAAAACTGTCTCTCTCCCTTGCAGTATGCCCTAGCTGATAAACCCTCCCCCTTCAAAGGCATTCTGCATCATTCCAACATATTCTGTGCCCCCCCCCCACTCCCATATTCTCCTGAATTCAAACAATGTGAACACCTAGCTTTGTGCCCCCCTCGCCCTTTCCTAACCGACATTTTTTACAAGCATAACATTTACTTTATGTACCTTCAAACAAACTGACAATCTAGCTCTGTGCCCCCCTCCCCCTTTTCCCAACCCACTTTTTTTTTTTTTCAAATGTAACGTTATTTTATGTTCCTAGGTATTTAAAGACCTCAGGTTGGGACCTGTTAATACTTGGTCTCTGCCAAGCCTGTGCCATAAGGTACTTTGCCGCTACAGTCAGATAGCACAGGCTGCATGCCCCGCCCACACCCCCGGCAGTATGTATATCTGTTATAGGTCCACAGGATGCACCGGTCTATGTAAATCCACAGGGCGATGTGCTGGTACAGATAGGGGTTGGCATGAAGGAACACATCATATGAAGGCATATTGTAACTTCATTGTTTCTACGGTAACTGCTTTCACTGTGTAGTAAGTATCGCAGATTGCAAAACGTTAAGGGTGAAAACATACTTGAATGTCCAAATTAAGTGTGACATACTATGAAAAAGAGGTTCAACAGAATGCCTAACAACTACATGTACACACAGTAACTGTTATGTGACTGAAAGAGACTATTGGACTTACTTTATTAAGTTGATTCATGTGCTGATTTGCAGCCTAATCTCATATAGATGCTTTTAATCACTTTTTCAGTGAGTTCAGCAACTGATAGACGACATTTGTAGTGCCGATATGAAGGCTTAATGAACAAAAAGAAGGTTTTTGCATGCTGTTTGGTTCACTGCATGTGTGTACACAATCAAGTCAACCACGTCAAACCCCCCACTCTACACAGCATATATCACCCTTGGATTTACATTGAAAGGTGCACTAGTGTGTAGACAGACACCCTTCTCTGTGGCTGCTTTTCTTACACTGACTTGCTTGCAGCTACATGTAGCTTACTCATGTGTGACTATTTGACTTTTTTCTTTACTTCTGATAAAACAACTGCTTGAAGAATTTCTCTTTTTCTTAGATGGTCATCAAAGCCATCTTCTACAATTTATAAGTACCGCTGGAATGAAGGTATACAGATACAAGGAAAAACGGAGATTTGTCTACTAGTAGCCACTGTACATGTACTGTCTGACAGATGTCATCTGATATGCATCTACCTACAGTAATTTTGAAACAAACATGTCTCAGAGCAACACACGTCCATGTCAGATTTATCAGGCAAAGTAGGGCTACAATACTAAATACATTTTGAAAACTTTCTATGGTACAGAAAACAAGAAATAGTAGTATCGACTTTCTTTCAAACCCCTGACTTTTCACTACTTCTCACTAACGGTGGTGGGTTTTGCAGTGTGGTGAAGAGGATTGCAGTGTCATAACAGTCACCATTTTCTTACTGTGCCATGTTGAAGTTGAAGATCAAAGTCAAGTGGAGTGCTTCAGATTGGAGGTCAAACATGTCAATGTCTAGCTGAAGGTCAAACTAAGATGTTACAGACATCAAAATGATTTTGTTCACAAAGACAAGCTGCACAACTATGATATTGAAATTACAGGACAATTTTAGACATCAGAAAAGGAATGTAATGTTTTGAAATACACAATAGATTTTAACAACTTTGGCGTTCTTTTTTCTGTACAGCTCCAGCTCAGGAAGACCAGTGCCATCTGTCAGCATGTTGCGTAGCCAGCCTCCCGCGGTCGGCACCCTCCGTCGTACATCCATCTCCAACTCCTGTTCTAACCTCCGCGAAGCCACCAGTACCTTCAGCACCACAACCGGACTTGCCAAACTTCTCAAGGAACGAGGGATCCAAGCCATCAAACCCGTCGCACGAAAACCAGAGAGACTAAACGTAGACTTGAAAGTCTCGACGCAGACGACGCCCTCAGCCTCTGCATCACAACCCAGGCAGAAGTTGCGCATCGATTTGGATCTAAACTTGCCCTCCAATGCGAGCATCAACCTGAAGGTTGGAGCACCCAAACCGCCCCCTACTCCGCCCAACTCCCCCACAAAATCGAATCCGATCCTGGCGCCCGGTGGGATGAACTCCACGACATTCGCGAGCAAGCTAGCGCGTGCCATGATGATGACATCACCCAACGGCAACAGCAGCACCGACAACTCCAAATACGACATCGTCAACAAGGTGAAAGAAATGGACATTGGGAGTATGATATCAACGTGTGCTGTTACAACAACCACCACCACAACATCGTCACTTCCAAGCGGGCCACTGCCAAGTACAGTGATGTTAGGGACAGGGTATAGAGTGAGTTCTGTTGCATCTCCTGGTCCCATGTCAGCGCTGAGCGGGAATTTCAAGATCCCGCCCTCCCCAAAAGCACAACATGGATCAGTGAGGAAGAATGCCTCGTTCTAAGAAACGTAGCAATCTTAGTAGTCAAATAGTACTAGAGATTATACAAGGATCGATTACGATAGTCGTATGGCAACCTGGCATGTTGTAATTATTGTAAAATAACCTCTCATCACTTGGTTAATTATCAATCAATCGGATAGTCAATTTTAATGTGCCATTTCTTATGCATTCAGTTATAACGAAATGCTTTTTGTGACCTTTTGTGAAAAAAAAGGCCACAATAGCATGAGGGTTCTATACTTCAATTTTCTTTGAAAAAAATTTGTGTAAGCTCAAATTCGGAACTAAAGGATGCAAGGAAATGCTACTAGGATAATGCCATCTTCATGAATTTTGGATGTCGTATACCATGGTATATTGGTAGTCGTATATTTGAAATATCAAAACAACTTTACCCAGGTTGACTTGAAAATGAGTCCGGTTTGTTTGTCAGTGTAATTAAACAAATCATTGTGGAGCATACAAAACATGGTGTAGTTTTCAAGATTTCTGGGTGTAAACTTCTTGGCACAAGACATATGCATGTATATAGATGTTAACAATGATATAGGATATATCAAACTGTCCATACCCGGCTTTCCCCATGACAATATCTATTGTAAAGCAATTAAATTTTTATTTGTTGTGGTCTCAATTTTTGTCTGTTTTGTGAAATGTAAAAGAATAATTTTTGAATGTTGCAACATGTGTGTTTATGTGGAAACATTGTATATAACCCATATGCGAAAAATGTACTTCTGAAGTTGTCATTTGTTTACAGAAATACAAAAATGTATTACTAAAATACAAAAATGGAGCACTACCTATGAGGACTGTGCAATCATAACTTATTAGGTCTTTGGGTCAAAGGTAAAACGACATGGACATTGTACAAACTAACATTATTTAGACGCATCTATAATCTTGTACAGCGCAGCTTTTAGAATATTTGAAGCGAGTTCAATGTACAAATGTATTAATACATTTTTCTCAATGTTTGCTGAGATTTATATGATACTTTGCCTTTGAGTTTTGAATGTTTATTCCAATCACTATAAATTTAATCAACATATTTGGTTCTCTTAAAAAGCAGTTAAAATTTTAAGTTTTGAAAGTTTAAGTATTTATGATTGAAAAAAAGGTGCTCTCATAGATAAGTTTGCTGTATCAGCAACCATCTGGCTTTAAAAGTATGGGATTGATTGATTGATTGATTGATATACATACATGTAAAATCTTGATTTTTCGAATATTTTATCATTGAAATTGATGTAAAACAAAACATATGTTTTTGAAGTGTAAAAGATTGTACATTTGAAGATAAGGTATTGATGTTTTTTATTGGATGAAGGTTTGTCTGCTCTTGGTTGAATTCATTACCTTGGTTGTGATGGTTTCTGAGAAACAGATGAATTGGGAAAATTAAACATGAAAAGTGTATCCGTCTTGATTGTTCTTCTTTTAAATGGTTGGTCCCTGATTTAGTCAGGAAAATTTTTAGGAGAGTGGTTATAAATTTGTGTATTCTTTACTTTTTTAAATAATCAATTTGGTCTAGAATACAAAAGAATCTCTGTACTCCTTTTTATTCTATGGAACACTGTGAAATGGTTCGCCACAGATTTACAGACTCACTGTCATCTGTGTTAGCTATTTGATTTTGGACTGTTACTGGGGAATGAGTACTGTTACAAGAAATTTTGCTTACTGTATTATGATCAAAGTGTCACAACAGTGTTGCAAAATGTAATTAGAGAAGGTGCGATGAAAGGCGACTGAGGAGAAGGGATTCAAATAATTTGAAAATGGGGCTGGAAATAGCAATAGGACGATAATTATTCTTAAGGGAAGGATTCAGGTTTTGTTTCTCGATTATTGGAATGAGAGTTACCCTTAGCGCACTAGCATAGCGGAAAACAAAAGAGAGAACAAAATGGTAAGCCGAGGTCCCGCATGCTTTAGATGCTCAGCTGAAAGAACGTCAGAATCACAGGACTTCCCGTTCTGAAGTCTGTTGATTGCTGCGCATACCTCAGGTGCAGGTGCCGACATTCCCGGGTCATAGCTGACCTCAGAATAGATTGTGTCATCTACAGATTGTTTACAGTCATTGGGAGCAACAGAGTTCAGCAGAGAGTCGTAGTAACGCCTCCACATGCTAGTGATATCAGACGCACCGCTGTGGCCGTCGATGTTACATGGGAGGTTTGGCTTGGAGCCATTTTGAGACCGCAGCGTAGACCAGAAGCCGACTTGACCCCCTTTATGCAGACTAGAGGCGAGCGCATCTGCCCTGTGCAGGGCCTCCGCACGTCGACACTCTCTTAAAGCTAGTTTAAATTTTGCCCGAGTAGATCTCATTAGGTCCCAAATGGCCCCATGCCTCGGTCGATTAAACCCGCGCCAGAGAGAAAATGCATCTCGGGCTGCAATATGGTACTCTTTGACGACAGAATTCCAAACAGGTATCGCGTGGGAGGTGCCACATTTTCCTTTGGGGAGGGATGTCGTAGCTGCACTTTCAAGAGCTCCGACTTTAGCAGAGATAAAATTGTCAAGAGAAGTTCTGTGGTCATTGTTCTTACAGTTAGGATTTAGACATAAAAGAGCGTTGATTGGCAATTGGATTTCAGATAAGAGGGCATCGGCACAAGTGTGGTACCGTGCCAAGTCAGAAGATGAAAGATGAAAGAAATTTCTGAAACTTTATTCAACCGGCAGACTGAAGTCTGAATTTTGTTGAATTTACAAATAGTAAGATAATACATCTAAAAAGTCATAGTCTTACTGTCAATTATTTACATTAAAATTCGCCAACACAGAAAGTCATAGTCTTACTGTCAATTATTTACATTAAAATTCTCCAATCAAAAACCGTAACTAGTCAGTGCTAGCGCATGAATGCACATTACATATTAGATAAAGACATCGTATCGTACTTGCACATTACATATTAAATAAAAACATCATGTCGTATAGTGAATACATTTCGTATCATCATGGGCAAATCACTCATTTAACTAATCAATTCATTCATTTATCAGATGTACCAAGTAGGGGATTGGGGAGTTCTTGTATCTATTTGTCCGACATAGTGGAATGTCCAGTTTCTGAGAACTACGTGTCGAACGTCCTGATATGTGTTCTCTAGATGGGGGGAGCCAGTCTCTGAAGTCAGATCGCAGTAGTGACTTGGCGAACTTGGTGCAGATAGAGGTCCGGCGGTCAGCAAGGGTACTGAGGTCTAGTGTGGTCAGTGCAGAAGTGTAGTCCGTATATCCGATACCAAGAATGATCCTGAATGCTCGCTTTTGAATCCTTTCAAGTTTCGCTGCCTGGTCCTTGTTCAGTGATGAATGCCATGCCGGTGCAGCGTACTCGAACGTACAGCGAAAAACAGATCTGCATGGCTTTGCATTTTTTGGGGTTCATCATCATTTTGTGATCGGTAGTCCAGTTGTTAAGGTTGTTAAGTGTAGGTTGTAAAGAACATGGTTGGCGGGGGGTTCTTGTCAGGGCAAGGTTCATGTCATCGACATATTTCCATCGGTTGGTGATCTCACGTAGTGCACTATCTATCACGGACAGGAAGATGATCGGCCCGAGTATTGTACCTTGCGCCACGCCGCAGGTGAGGTACAGCCAGTCAGAGTGGTTGCCTTGGTAGCAGACTCTTTGACGCCGGTCTGAGATGAAACTGTAAATCCATGGGATCAGGAACGTCAATTTCAGAGATGATCCTAGATGGTATGTTTTCCCGCACATAGAGGGCAACTCCCCCTCCCCGTCGCATAGTGCGGCATTTGCTGTAGACAGTAAAGCCGTCTATGGACAAGTTTTCGGGGGTAGAGGGAGTAAACCAGGATTCCGAAACTGCAGCAATGTCAACATCGTTACTTGAAAGAACCCCTTGAAACTCATCAAGTTTGTTTAGGAGAGATCTTGGGTTGGTGAGTAGGAATGTTGGAACAGGTGTGGTGCTGCCAGGAGAGCTATTGTTGTTTGCTGGCTTGATGTCAATTAGGTTTGCGCGGGAGATTCCTGCAGTTAGCAAGCCACGATTGTCAGAGTTAATGAGGTCACCTGTTCTCCCTATCACTGTATCAATATTGCGAATAAAATGCCTACCCGCTTTCTTTCCTCTAGGACGACTTGCTCCCCTGAGTATTCCTAGGTCTCGTAACACACCTTTCACTTGTGGGTTTGTTCTCGGGAGACCGTTCTTGAGACACTTCATAAATTCCATGGAGTAACAAAACAACGTCCTGGCCGCCATTGTTGTCAACCACTTGTTGTCAGGTCCTCGGATGAGACAGGTTCAATTTTCCCCTCACGGAATCATCCAACACTTCTGGGAGTCCGTCACAATGACCCTGCAGCCTTTGCGTACATAGTTGGGAACAAGTAACTCCTTTTGCAGACAGTTTGGGTCATAAAGTTTTCGAAGTTTACAAGAAGTAAAGGGAGCTAGACATATACCGTGGCTGCCCCTAGAAGCGCCACCTAACTGAGAAGCGGGGGATGCACGTTCCCAATTGAATCTCTTTGGGGGTAAAATTCCGTCACCAGCTGTGTTTGTAAACACAGGAGCCGATGTCCAGTCGAATGAAACCCAGAGAGGGAAATGATCGGATGGGGCAATATCATACAGAACACACATTTCTGAGATACTAGCAGACATAGTATCGGAGCAGACGCAATGATCAAGCCACGACGTCGACCCATGAGCTTCGCTAAGGTACGTAAAACTATACCCAGGAAGAAGGTCGGTGTCCCTTACATGGAGGTTATTAATAAATTTATGATTATCATGATAAAAATTGTACAACAGTGGGGAGAATATACCGTCCGGGCGCGTATTAAAGTCTCCCATGATACAGACGTTGGTCACACGTCACATTGGTCTGTTGTATTATAGACTCGATTTTACCTGATTTGTCAATGAAAATATCCATGTTGTTTGTGGATTCTATTGGTAGATACACACAAATCAGAAGGAGTTCACAGCTCACATCATTATTGATTCGTAAGGCTAAAATTCGATCATCATCCTCGCTCACAATACTCACAGTTATTCCGAGAGACTTCCGCCAAAGGCCGCTACGCCACCATAAGGGCGACCATGTAATATGCCTTTACCCAAGTCAACAGCCGAAGTGCCATACGCTAAGAAGTCCTTATCCAGACTAGAGAGAAAGTCTAAATCGTTCAGCAGGAGCCAGTGCTCCTGTAAGAGGATAATGTCAGAAATCTGGCACAGGTCCTTGACAGCTTGGGCAGCGTTCTTAACGGAACGACAGTTAAAGGATGCCACATTTAGCGTGTCTGAGCCAGTCTTCATGGTCTCGGTTGCGAGGTGGAGGAGGCACGTCTACCGTGGAATCGCCTAACGAGTACGCCACACGGCCAGAAAGACGGGGACAGGATTTCAGCTACAGCGTCGCTGTCTATTGACACCCGGAAAGAAGAGTAGGAGTCAAACTTAGTCGGAAGGTTCATATAGGAGAGCGTCCGATCATGCGACAGGTTGTCGTGCAGATACCGTTCGACGTCTTCCGACATGGTGTCGGGGCCCAGGCGCGTGGCAAATATCTCGACTAGCCTGGCCTTGATCGCAGACAGTGTAGAAGACTTAGCAGTGCCAACCACTGCTCTGGATCTGTTTTTTCTCCTTTTGACCAAGTTGAACCCTTCCTCGTCGGGGGCTGCGAGGACACCCGATCTGTTGCGTCGGGAGGAGGGGGGCGATGAGCGAGAAGCCTGGGCAGGGTCCTTCGAGACAAGGGACTTGGGTTTGGTAGCGACACCCTGACCTAGGACGTGTGCTTGAGTGGATCCTGAGGCTCGCCTCGCTGACGGGGGATGCACGATCGGCTGGGGGTGGTTTGCAGACACCACGTCAGCGAAGGTGGTAGGGCAAGGCGCCGGCACAGTTTGCGCCATGATGCTGACGCCTTCATCACGTCCTTCAGGTCGGCGATTTCTCTGCGAAGGGCCGCAATTTCGGCTTGCACTTTCACATTTCACAGTGGCCCGAATGACTTTCATTTCCTGTCGTATCACTTGAATCTCCTGGAAGCACAAGCTGAAATCCGGGTGTTCCAGATCAACGACAGGAAGACGGAGGGATGCAGACGCAAAGGTAGGAAGCGTCAGCGGGTCGGCGGAATGTAGAACCCGCAAGATGTCCGACATATTTGTGACGGACTTGTTGGCGCCTTGGCGTTTCTTGAAGCGCTCGCTGGGCTTGCAAGTGTCAAATGCCAGTTTCTTGGCGTCTTTAATCTCCTCGGTGTAGTCTCCAAGCACAGTTTCGTGACAATATCGCCGGGCATCTTGTCCATCTTATTGACGACGAAAGATAACAGGTCGTTAATAAAGATTGTGTTTGGCTCACCCTGAGTAGAATCTACCGGTGGGGATCGCTTGTCGGAGCAGCGTTTGCAAAGATTCAGGTCTCCCTGGCCGAGCTGTGCTCCCGGGGCATGGCAATCTTCACAGGACGACATTGTCCAGATGTGGGGAGGGGAGCTGTTAACTGCCGACGTCGCTCTAGGGATCCCCCAATATTCCAGAGTAGAACCGAAAATACAGAGCCAGATCTCGCTCAGAGGTTCTCCAGCTGATCAGACAGTATAAACCACAAGTTGTGGCATCAAAAAAGTTTCAGAAAAACAACTTTGGAGGTGTAAATGCCGGAGCTATCTGGATGCGTGTCCACCAGTGATATGCAAATCCTGTATAGTAAATAGTAAATCCTGTATAGTGAATAGTAAAAACTTACGACAGGCAAACAAACACAAAAGGGCTGCGTTTTTTGTCTCCAAACAAATCAGCTTGATATCGTTCCAAATTGACATACCATCAGTGGCTTTGATCACGTTTAAAGACGTCGAACGGTTTAAAGACGAAGGTATTGTACCTTCTTGAAGACCGGGGGTGGAGGTGGGTGCGTATGGTAGTCTAGTGGTTGTGGTAACTGACGGGAGATCCAGAGATCGGGGGTTCGATTCCCAGCAAGACGGTGTGTCTTTTCCTCACTCGTTAAGGTGCAAAATGGGTATCTGAATAGGCTTCGGGAGGTAATAGGCAGTGGAAAGATAGGAATGGGATCTTTCAGTAGCAGGCACTACGTTGCCATTACACAGTGGATCATTGAGTACCACGTTAGCTACCGTTAGCTACCGTTAGCTACCGTTAGCTACCGTTAGCTACCGTTAGCTACCGTTAGCTACCGTTAGCTACCGTTAGCTACCGTTAGCTACCGTTAGCTACCGTTAGCTACCGTTAGCTACCGTTAGCTACCGTTAGCTACCGTTAGCTACCGTTAGCTACCGTTAGCTACCGTTAGCTACCGTTAGCTACCGTTAGCTACCGTTAGCTACCGTTAGCTACCGTTAGCTACCGTTAGCTACCGTTAGCTACCGTTAGCTACCGTTAGCTACCGTTAGCTACCGTTAGCTACCGTTAGCTACCGTTAGCTACCGTTAGCTACCGTTAGCTACCGTTAGCTACCGTTAGCTACCGTTAGCTACCGTTAGCTACCGTTAGCTACCGTTAGCTACCGTTAGCTACCGTTAGCTACCGTTAGCTACCGTTAGCTACCGTTAGCTACCGTTAGCTACCGTTAGCTACCGTTAGCTACCATAATTTGCATAATTGTCACTTAAGCTACCTACACACCAAATATCAGGACGATCTGTCGACCGGTTATTGAGTTATCGTACTTTAAACATTTTCATACAAATGCCCCTGCAGTTCCAGAGCAAGCCGCTAGGGGGCCCAAACTTATGTCACTTCTTCCCGAGCACAAGAGCTACCTACCATACAAAAATTATGACCCTAGCTTGTCCAGATCACCATATATCAAAACCGGAAGTTCCGCTGCAGTACCATAACGAGCTGCCAGGGGGCCCATATTCCTATCACTTCGAGGTCTCATCAAGACCTACCGACCTACCAATTATGAAGACAATCCATTTAAGCCTTCTCGAGTTATACTGTTTACAGACACACACACAAACACACGAACGCCTCCGAAAATATACCCATCTTGACGAAGGCAAAAACATAAACGTATAATAAACTAGAATGCAAAAGAATCTCTACTCCTCTTTTTACTCTACGGAACACTGTGAAATGGTTCGCCACAGATTTACAGACTCGCTGTCATCCGTGTTAGCTTTTTTGATTTGTGACTGTTACTGGGGAAAAAAGTACTGTTACAAGAAATTCTGCTTACTGTATTATGATCAAAGTGTCACAACAGTGTTGCAAAATGCAATAAGAGAAGGTGCGATGAAAGGAAAGAATCCGAACAGGGCGACTACTGCTGTTTAGTTTAATTATTTTGATGCTTGTTTGTAGTTACACTGTGTTCTTTTATTCAATTTGTGTCCTAACATTTGTATTTCTACATTCAGTACATTCCAAATCTAGGCATCTTGTTTTTTCGACCCTTCATGTTTTTATCGCACTTTTGCAATAAATTTAAGGTCTCCAGTGGACGTCAACCATAAAAATTACTTGGTGTGGCCATAGGCTGACCAACCTATCCTCCTCCCCCTGAAATTATAGAACAGTCCCTTAATGTAAACAACGTTATCTGATCCCAGACCTGATAGTTATGGGGTCCTCCAGCTGTCCAGCTGTCTCCAAGCAGAGGTTAGGGGGGAAGATCGTCATCTTTCTAAACACAAAAGGTCCAATGCCGAAACGTAGGGAACCCCCATGAGGCCCATTTTCGAACTTGACCTAGTCCTCAACAACGGTAACTTGCCTACCAAAAATCATGACCATCTATTTAAATATACTCGGCTTATTTTGTTAACAAGCAACAAACACAAAAGGTTCACTAACGTGACGTACGGACCCCCCACAAAGCCTAAACTTGCACTTGACTTCGGCCTTAATAACGGTAATCTGCCTGCCAAATATCAGGGACTTCGAATCATGCCTTCCAGAGTTATATCCCTAAATCCGCTGTCACCCACAATGCGGCCAACCATTTCCATAGTTCTTCTGACGAAGACAACTACTAGTAATTGGTCAAGATATGATAGTTCCAACGGCATTGGTGCTTTCAAGATCCTGTTTTCAACTCAATGCCCTACGTATCTGTTATACAATAGCAAACCGCCAGGGGGCACTCTCGACAAGTAGTCTATTGTGCAATCAATGGCCCATCCTGTGCCCTTTCACCTGTCTCCAGTGACGATGCACATCCTTTCGCACGAAAAAAAACAATCACTGTTGAACCAATAAGGGGAAGAAAACCTGTACAGAATTGAACGATTTTCTATCAGAGGGCTCAGTAAAGCGGGATATCTGGCGGTTGCTATGTGTGTTTACTGAGTATTTTGTCGTCTGATTTAGCTCAGGTGAGAGGCCGTCCCGCGGGAATCGGTGAACCGGTTAGACTGGCCCGACGGGAGTCAGCCCACCGTGACGTACTGAGCAACATGGCGGATTGCAGGCGGAAGGACACATAGCAGAGATGTTCCTGCTCAAATTCTAACCTCAAACGTGTTTCTGGAGTCGATTTTTACCGGGAAGACATTGCTGAGAAGCATCTCACAGTGCTGAACTCTTATAAGCCGGGAACGAGTGCTATAGGAAGACATTTTAACATCAAGAAGAGACAACATCATACAGGTAAGACTACGTGTACGTTTCGCGTTTGCATGACTGTGTTTTCCAAATCAATCATTTGTGGTGGATTGTTTTTGTTTATACCGTCCTTGCCTGGAAGAATGTGGATGGTTGTGAAATACAAAGATTTGATTAAATCGATGAGAAGATTTTACGCCTTTTCGCTAGCTGTCTAGGAAAAGATGCCACGGTTATGGAGTCTTGTGACGAAATATGCCTCCAAGCAATACATTCAATTGAAAGGACTGTTTAATAAGAGAAAAACCTTCACAGCGGTGTAGACAAATGTTTTCCCTGTATACCTGATATATCTATAGTATTTAACGTTACACATTTAGCTTTCAGATGAAATTTGTAATGGTAGTTGATGTTGTTCAGAGTATTTTTATTAAACATGACAATTGTTGATACACTCAATCAAATTGTAACAGTTATGATAGTTCTAGTAGGTCACCCTTAAGAATAAGTGATCGAAATTTAAGAATATACGGGCTTCATTTTTTTAAACATCATTATTATGAATTAGTATATTCAAAGCTTCATTTCTTCTTTTATTTTTTTATTCACGGTCCATCCCGAAGGAAAACCTATCTTACTTTCCACGCTTTCAATCTTTATATATATCTTTTAATCCAAAATCCTCGCTTTGTTACAATGATATCATTGTGTAAGACCCTCCTTCTTCTTGATCGCTATCGCTGAGCGACCGTTGAGCGACCAAAACTGGATTTGTGTGACCCTTGACTTCATAATTGGAATATGATGCACGATGTTTAAGTATGATTTAAAAGACAACAAAACACACAAAAACTTATCCTTTATGTATGAAATTCATCTGTCCAATGTTTGGTCTCTAGTGGAAAGGGGGTGTCAGCTTTAAAATTTTGGTCCCATCTAAAACGAACAAAGCAGCTAGAACTAACAAACTACTGCGACGTCACCAGTTGGTCAGGGCTAGCCAGAGGCACATTCCTCTACATTATTGCCGTCTGACTAACCTGCTACTCAAACAACGGCGTACTTTAAACGATGCAACAATAGAGATATGCTAGTGTTTCGCGTAGCGTTATATTGACCTCTGTTGACAAGACATAAAATTAGGAAAACAAAACGGAAAATAGGGAATATTGTGTAAAAAAACTTGACATAACTGCAAAATATTTGGGCGCCCACTTCGGTTGTTCGTATTTTGTCGGCATTTTTATCTAGTACCGCTAAACCAATGTTGCAATATATATGTGTCGTCATATACCAGCTGGTAGTGTGCCACTTTTTTCCTGTACATTTAAGTATGAATTATTTAGTATGATACATTAGAACATAAACCAGGATTATGTCTAGAAATTATGACGTAATCTGTACTATATGAATTATTTGACATTGGAATCTTCACATGCAACATTGTCCTACTGATTTGGAGCAATTGAAATCATTAGTTGATAAGATCTACTGTTATGACACTGTTGACATAGTTTCTGGTGACGCGATTGGGTAATCTTCGCGTATAGCCAGTTCGCCCTTTCCTGCTAAGGTCACATTTCCAATGGGGCCCGGCCGGGCTGTTTGGGTGAACGAAAAATAGATAATGCATATTAAAGAATATACACAAATAGTGCTCATGACTAAATTCTTCAATTTTTTTTCTGTTTTGTTGCCGTTTATACTATACTTTTTGTTCACGCAACCTGCCGGTTTGGAAATGTGACCTTAGCTTTCGTCACGCAGCAGCAAAATAGAGCTATAGCTCAACGGCAGACATTTTCGGCAGTAACACGGCCGATGTCCTCTCGATCACTGCGCGACTTTTAGGGATCGGCCGATGTTTGCAGGTCACCGAGTCCTGGCCAATGTCAATGTGACAGGGTAGATTTTCGGGCAAAAATACGCTCGATTCTCCGGCGATTTTGAAATTCGGCGACCTTCTGGCGATCAACAAATTCGGCCGAAGGTCGTCGACAATGTGACGCCGACTTTAGGACACAATCATCGAAAAATGATCAACAAAAATTGTCAAGAAGAGTCTGTAAATAGACAATATGTGTTATGCAACCTCCTCGAATAGACAATAAAGAGCGGTAGTTAATGTGGAAGTGTCTTGAAAATAGAGAACGTAATGGAACAAGGCAGTATAATTAGATCAAGTGGCCTCCTGCCACAAAACGTACCCCACGTACACAGAATATCCCACTAAAAGCCCACACACATATCACGGCTACAAATCATATTCTAAAATAACCATATATCGATTTTTGCCTCAGGGACCACGGTAAATAAATTCTAAGGATAACATCCTCAACAGATCCCAAAGCTAACGCGAGAGCATGAAAAAAAACAAGATTGTTAAAAAGATGCCTGAATTTTCAAAATAGAGACCATAATTGTTGTAACAAGAATTTAAGCGAAAAACAAAGTATTACAGCCAACGAGTCTTTTATTTTATTCCTGTATTTGAGAAGTGCATAAGGTAACGCTAGTGTGGTAGCCTACAATCATTTTTAGATAAAAGGTGGCAGCTACACTCAAGGCAACGCTTCACTAGAGTCTCTTCTTGCAACTACCGAATTAGCTTCAGTTCTACCAATGCACTCAAGGCTCACTAGTGTCACTTCTACGAATACACTCAAGCTTGAAGGATACCACAGGACGTATCCTCCAATTTTCGGTATTTTTCTTATCATGTTGACCATCTCAAGGGGGAACACAATGTGTGTTTTTTTGTGTGTAGATGCCATCCATACTTTTTCCTTGCTGCTGCCTTGGCACTAAATCCGTACAAATTAGCTTCCCGTCCTCCACTTGGGCTAGAGGAGCCAGGAATCCTGTGCGGTGCTTCGCAGTTGATCCAATAAGCTTTAGAAATGTATTTCAAAGCCCACTGGTTTATCAATACCGTTGTCAAGTTAGAGAGTAAAAGCTATTATAAATAGCGTAATGCGCCTCTAGCGGTGTCTTTACGTAATGGATAGCTATAAAGATTACATTCCTTAAGAGACGTATGTGTTGCTTGGAAATGGAGTGTTTACGTTATCGCGTTTTCCCATATGTTATTTTGCGCTCGAAGACGGCTACAAATATAGAATATCTTATTACCTCCAGATACGGAGGTATTGTTTTGGGTGTGTTTGTTTGTTTCTATGTATGTATGTATGTACGTGTGTGTGTGTGTGTGTTCGTGCGTGCGTGCGTGTGTGTGTGTGTTTGCTTGTGTACTCGTAGGTATTTCAATGCAGTAGATTGGCAGGAAGGGGAGAGATTTTGTAACCGCAAATTGACCTTAAGGTCAAGTTGGCAGTCTTAGATGGTCTCCCGGAAGGCTGGGAGGAAGTGTGTTTATTCAAACAGTTACTGGGGGTATACCCACTTAGGGCTTGTCATAACAGGCTCTCAGTCCACCAGGTTTCTGTCATAGGTCCGTTGAAATTGAAAGTACGTCAGGCCATCTCTTTGGTAGTGCCAATAACTTCACAAAGACTCTGGTCGATTTCTTGTTGTACATGTACTGAAATATCTTCAGATTGTTGGATGGTGCAAGCATACCACATATTAAGTTACTACAAAATGCACAGATTTATAATTTGTTGTTGTTCTCTCCTATTGCTATTTCAAAAGTGGTACCACAAAAGCACAAGGACATTTTTTCTAAACAGTCGCTACTCTCCTTCCCACCCCACTCAGCAGCGCCATGGAGCGGGTGATACTGGATGTGCAGGGCAGGTGTCCCGACCACTACCACAGCGGGAGGCTCATGCAGGGTTGGCAGTGCCCCCAGCCCAACCAGCCGAGCAACTTCACCCGCTGCTGCCTTAAGGTTCCGGATACGCTCAGGTGTTGCGAGAGCCCCCTAGGAGGCCCCGGAGACAAGGGGCTACGAGACGAGGAATATCCCATGTACACATCTTAGTATTTCTATTTCATATAGAATGATCATTTTAAAAAAAGAATCAAGAGAAAAAAGAATCATTTATAAAATCATTTTGGTGGCTAACTGTAATGCACCATAAAGTTTTGTAATCTGCTATACTGTTTTCGGTTGAACAGGACTTCACAATACAGGTTTAGCAGTGAGCAGTGTTTGTAATTCCTGTGTTTTTGGAAACGCCTCCAAGGCGGAGCCGGTAGTGTCATCGTTTGAAATTCACTTGTCAGTCCAATGTACAATGCGCATATAAAGAAGACGATATGTGTTTGTTTTTCAGGGTTATGTTGAGCACCATTGTCGCCATTTTCATGGGGATCGGTATCTTCATCGTCATCATGAAGAAATTCTACCGCGACCGCCTCAAGTTGACAAGGAGGCTCTCAGCACCAAGACGTGAGTTTGTCATTACATGTACCTCCATGTACGGAGGTTTTGTTTTCGTTGTGTTTGTCTACTTGTCTGCTTGTGTGTCCGTAGTTGTTTGACACAGTCCCAAGAAGTGATGGGGGGAATGGTGTAACCGCAGACTGACAGAAAGGACAAAATGGTCTCCCCACAGGCTGTGAGGGAGTTAATGGTACTGTGGAGGATCTCAGGAACTCTATGATTGTATATGCATGACAGTGGAATATGCACAGGATCAGCCAGAAATTCGGATGTTTATCTTTGACTATAGGTTTCTTATGCTTTGCATATTTTCCTTTTGCATACTTTCAGTGCCAAGGAGGTTCGATGATGATTCTGACACCGATATATCACCGCCCGGAAGTGACGCAGAGATCGGATACGGAAATGCCTACGCCTCCCATCATGCCCGACCGCCACCGGCCTATGCAGTTTCAACCGGAAACGACAGAAGAGGTAAGAAGAAAAGACAACTCCTCAGCAATTGTATTCAAATTACATCACATATATTTCCATAGTCATTCGTGTATCAACAAATATCGCATTTTCTTTTCTCTAGCGGATGGCGACGACGATAGTATTACTGAACGGTCCTCCCTGTGCGACCCTTACGCAGACAGTGATGAGCCACCCCCTCCGTATGAGGAGGCGCTTCAAGCACCCAACCCGGACAACAGACCAACAACCGCTGGTTAGAGAAAACAAGAAAGGTGTCAAAACAGCTACGGCGATGCATGTTTGTTGTTGTTGTTTATCCTTGGCAACAATATCCTGGCAAAATGGGTGAGGGGGCACCAAAAAAAATATGAGGAGCATAGCATACTTTCAGTTTTTTTTCTGTGTATAACATTAAGCTCAATTTGTAAAGGCTATGCTGGTGTTTATAAGACAACCCAAAACACCATTAACAAGATCACATTCATTTGTGAATTGAACTGAACTGCTTTTAAATACAGTGTATCTATATAATCATAAAGAGGTGGACAAAAGACGAGTGAAACAGACATGTAAAACCTTTCTTCCTGCCCATTTCTAGGCCATATTCTATGGCAAGGTATTTCTATGAAGACAGTTCTATCTAAAGAGTAGATAGGCTCTTACGGACAAAGAATTTAGGTTTATGTAACCTAAGAAGTAATTTAAATGGAGGAGACAAAGAAAATGCTGGTCTGGTGACACCCCCTTACTTTGATTGAATGGGACAGCCCAGGTGACTCGGTTTTTGATGATATTTACATCGATGTAAATATTTACTTATATGTACAGAAAAAGGTCAGGCTAACATCTGCGCTTTTAATTCATTTTAGCAAATGTCTGTTCATAACAAAATGTGTGTAGCAACGAGTTAGATGCTGGGGAACTCAGGGGGTCTAAAAGAGTGCCTTGTGTTTGATTTTTAATGTTTTACCCCTGGATTTTTGATGTTTTATCAGATACAATGACCTCTTTTCGAAACCTAAGAGAATTTTCTCGAAATAGCGCTTAGAATGGGAAATTAAGCGGTTAACTGAAGATTTTTAGAATGGGTACCATCCGGCGTACCAGGCGTCCATGGGTGAGGGTTTGGTGTGCCAGATAGTACCAAGGACAGCACCCGAGAAAGGCTTTTACCCAGACTAACATGTTAATAGCTATCAAACATCTAGTGGCCATGGGCTTCCTATGTAGCAAATAATTGACCCCAAATCTTGGTACATGTATTTAATTATCACTTATAACGAAAATGATGTACATGTATTACTAAATAGTTATAAAATACTGGTGTCATTTTAAACTCTAGCCGGTGCCTTGTTTTTTTTTTAACTACAGTATTATACTCTACAGAGTAAAAGGTACATGTATAAGCCAGCCAGCACATTCAAGATACTCATTGTATAAATACAATATATTGTAAGATGTGCTACCAGTCTTGTATACAACAACCTTTACAGCGTTTTGTCATACTTATTATTAGGTAAACTGTAGATAAACAAATATGGAAGTTGGTAATAAAATATAACTAAAAATCAACGCGAACAATTGAGATTATTTCAACAGCATTGCTATTCCAAGCATCAGTCCAGCGGAAACGATGTTATACGTCACGTCCGCCGCGCTGCTTGCTGGGAGGCCGTAGTTGCAGAGATCGGAGGCGCAGCAGAGTGCGCATGTGCCGTTGTCGGGTACGGTGTGGTAGGGGTGGAAGTCGGCGTTGGGACAGGCTTGGGGAACGCAGGGTTCGGCCGCAACCTCGGAAACAGACTTACAACCCCGCTTGATGTGAGTGACGGCATCTGTATTGTCGTCTGCCAGTGTAAGTTCCACCTGGAGTATGATTTATACAATGCAAGCAACATGTACAGGTTGTCAAGTTGATTGTAAAGCTAATAAAATTTTTATGATAACCGTCACTATACAACGTGAAGTAGGCTTTCCTACAAATTTCGAAATTAGGACATAAAATCATCCATACACCTTTAAAAAGTATCAAAATCAATAGACCACAAACAAACAAACTGTGACGTTATAATGTAATATGTCCGTTAACTTTTAGGACATTGAAGTAGCCATTTGGCTACCAATTCCCTATTTGTCACAGGTTTAGACAGCAGGGAGAATGTTAAAAGCTTGAAAGCAAGGTTGTTCTTACAAAGCACGTGGTGCTACAGCTGACGGTAGGCAGAGAAGTCGGGTTCTGCACGCATGTCGACAGCTTACTGTATGCCTCGTCACAGGAGTAACAGTCAAACGATGTCACGATCACAGAAGCATCTGCAGAATGAAGAAAACAAAATACTTGATGCATAGTGACTGCAAGAAGATGAAATAAAACCTGTGTTTTTCAAACATTAAGACCCTCTGGGATTTAAACACGGGCTTCAGATGTTTGTATGTATGTATGTAACCAGAAAAAACACTCATATAGCGCAAATGTTATGATTGTAGCTGCAGTCCGCTAGACGATCAACAGGGGCGCTGTAGTGCATCTTGCACTGTTCACGGGTAATAAATCGGTTACAGAATTCGTATTCCAAATATAGTCTCGTTGCGGATATAAAATATCACTCTGTCCATGAACAAGTGTGTTCTTTGGTGAGTGTTGTTTTTGAACGCGTTTCAGTACCAGGGACATGTAACTTACGTATCTTAGGCGTTCTTCGATGATTTTAAAGTGGCCCTAGTGCTGTTTCTGTTCCAGAAGGGGAATCTTAAACAACAGTTTGAGCGTACCATACGTCTCACAGCAGGAACCATCGAAGTTGTCAGGACATTCGCAGGCACCGCTGTAGTCGGTCAGCTCCCCGCCGTTGTAACAGCGCCGGTTACACTGCCGGTACACCGACTCCAGGTGATGCGGGCAGTGGTAACTGTTGTGCCTCGTCCGGTACTGGGTACCGTTCCCCCCGCATTGGTCCCTGGGAGAGAAACATATCACACACCGATCCTTACTGTCATCTTCCACAATTTTCAGTTCAACCAATGACAGAATGGTAATTAGTGATTCAGCCAATGAGAGAGTGGCCATATGTACGCGTCAAATAATGAATAGTAACGTTTTGATGGAGGCGGGCGGGGCTATGGGATCAGTCTATCTAATTGTTTTATTCTTACAAAGTTATAAGTTGGATCCGACTCTACCTACAAACATAAAGTCATGGCAATCCTTTCTAAACTTTTCGAGTTATCCTCACAACGGACGAAAAAAACTTGATAAACGTCGGTGAAAACACAACCTCTATTAAACGACAAACTGTTAAAGACCCTATATGAACATCCTATATGCACTATGAAGGCCGGGAAAACTTGAGACAATCGTTTTCGATCGTGCGACTCATGTAACCGGGTCCTTACGTGCACTGCGTCCAGGCAGACCAGTCTCCTCTGTTACACCCGTGGGCGGACGTGATATGAGTCGGTATGTACACGTGACCTCCATCGTGCTGAGCAAAAACTCGGACGTTCCCAAACAGAAAGAAACCAACGACGAGAAACGGAAAAGTCGTGGGAAGAAATGGGAATCTAGAAAAGAACAACATGGCGGCCATATGAAACGTCGCGATGCCAAACAGAACTTTTTTTCGAGATTCTAGAATACCGTTCGTTGGTGACGTCATAGATTCTGGCGTTCGAATGTTCTATGCTCTTAGAACACAGTGCAATGTGATGCGCTATATTGTAATGTTTGTTTAATATAATACATGATCAGTATCTGTCTATGTATTGGTATATAACATTGCATATATACCACTTGCAATGAATGTATCGTCACCGCCTCCTCCCATAAATGCCCCCCTCCCCACGCGACTCACAGAGAATGTCATGGGTGACCTAGCATTCACCTTTTCTGACAATTAGTGGTTCGAAGGTGTGTTTCAAAAAGGGTCATAAAGGCTAGCATCATTTAGCAAATGTATGAGGTCATGTTTTGTTTGTGTGATAATTACGGTTGTATCATACGTTATCTTTCAATGCCTCTGGTAGTTAGTTGGTCAAGTTTTACAATACATGCCGCACCAATGTTTCTAATGTTAACGTTAGTAGTCAGGGGATTATCACTTTAGTCTCTGCAGGCTGGAGGTCCATAATAGCCCATCATTCGCATTTCAAGATGGCTGCCTGATGTTTCACGCCATATTTGTTTCTTCCTCGTTAAAATTGTTACATTTAGAATTTTTCCTCACCAACTCAATTTCGTGCAGGAGTTTTTACACCATCATAAGACAATGGATCGTCCCTATCACTCATGACGCACCCTCTAAAAACTGGTTTGACTGGTATGTGGTGATCTTTGACCAAGTGCTTCGTGATATACTAGTACACTCGGAACAGAGGTTTACAACGCCCAGTCTAAGGTATGTTACATTAATAGTGGTTTTCTAGCTTTTATGATAGAAATTTCGTTCACGGAAGATTTCGCATGCAGTCCTGACTATAAATGTCTCATACTGACGTCTTAGAATCATCTTCTTCTTCTCAAGGCCCCTTAAAGCTACAGACGTTGTCACCACGCAAGTACGTGTAATTATATGACTGGGTGTTAACCATGGTTAAAAACGTCCGCCCGATAAGAATGAACACGCAAGAAAGACCTGCCCTTTTTTGTTTTGTTTCTCAAGTTTTTCTGTCAAGATTTGCCATGTTCAGTTTGTAATAGGTGACATCTTGGTAATGTTACGTGCTGAAGATATGACTTAAGTTCTTCGCCTTGGCACTCAAGTGTCTCGGGTCGTGGGAACGTACATAAGAGAAGATGTCAAAGTCTATCAATCGTGGGAATTAGCCTTAAGCGGTCACGAGAAACCTATAAAGAGCTTCGCTTGTTATTTGTATGTATGTGATTAGCATGATACATACATGCTGGTTCCATGCATGTTTGTATATGTGATTGGTTCTGTATCTACACACGAATGTTAAACTATATCTGACACGTTTGCTTTGTATAGGGAGTATAAATGTAACCTGTATGGGAATTCGGCAGAGAAAACTCATGAAATGTGCAATGGTGTGAATATAGATAAAAAAGATTTGCATGTAAAAGATAGAATTAATTTGAAATGTGAATCGTGACATGGGGATACCAGATCAGTCAAAAGAGTATGGCCGACTAACTCTCCTGGCTAACTAAATCCCTTTTTAGGCCGATTTCAACTATTTATTCAGCCTGCAAAGGAATCTGGTGGAGACTAATTCATCCACATAATTTCACGATTTCCGAAAAATTTCACAATACGTCTTTGCCATATTTTCCACAGTAGTCACATCGCACTAGTATCACACGTTTTTCAGTTGCTATCTGTTCATCAAATTCATAGAAAGTTCACACTTAAACACCTGGTTGTGTTATGACATTGTCAGGACTGTTCAGGGCTTGTAATTAAGAGAAGTTAATAGGGTAGTCTGGCAGTTAACTAACGTACTAGTTAGGCCTAGGAAAAAAATGCTGTGTTTTCGATTTCAGTCCTGAAAAAAAAGGGTCGTCGATAGGTTGGGATTTTCTCCTTTTCTTAAAATTTCGGCTGAAGTGATCGAACAAATACCGTTTAACAATGTAAAACTGACATCTGTAAGGGCCAGGGCTGTCTCCAGGACCCGTCCCTGCGTTTGCTTCTGGGGAAAGGACAAATATTTCACCCTTTTTACTCAAGACAAAAATTACCCTAGAGTCTGACAATGCGCGAAATAACGTATCAAAGGGTTTGATCGGCAATTTAGGACTTTGTAAGCGGTTGACCCCGAAATTTTCGGCGAAAAGGGTCGGCGGGTTTTTCGTAGGATCGGTCGGGAAACCAGAGAAACAACATTTTTTCCTAGGGTGAGGCAAATAACAGTCACCACGCACCTTTACAAGTAAAATTGGTGTATAGGTCTACGTGTACTACCGAAATAATAGCGACACTATCCTTTTATTTGCCCCTTTTTAATATTACTGTTTTCTGTCAGAGGAGACCACAAACTGAACGATGAAGCTGTCCGTTGTCGCTCTCGTGGTGATCTTTACCACCGTGGCCTACGCGGCCGACGAGTCGGATCTGGACGCCTGGAACGCCGCCGTGCAGCGCCTGCGCGCCCTGAAGGAGCGGCGGGGGTGGTGGTCTGGCGGCAACAAGAAGGTGCGGTGCGACACTGGCACTGACAAGGCGCTGACCAAGTCCTACAACGCCCTGTGCAAGTCCAAGTTCAGCACCTACAGTAAGTGACGAATTCTTGCCTCCTTAACAGGCTCTACCATTCGGGCTTTTTGGGGGGGGGGTGTAACGTGTTTTTTTTTAGTCGGGTTTGGGTTTTAGCCACCCAAACCCGACTACTAGAGGCTTTCCTTTTTGACCCAATAGCGAAACAAAACACACGTGTACCTGAAGTAATTCTGATGAATAAGCAAAGATGAATAAGGACGCATCCGAATCAGATGCTAGCTTTCATATAGCCAAATCGGCAACTGAATGGGCTGCTAATTTCATGTTGGTGCGTATAGAAATGGTGTTCTTTTTGTCCCCAAAACTTACGGCATAACATATGTCGTTCAGTGACGTGGCTATCCGATAGATTATTCATTCAGTCCTTCATTAGTTCGTCCGTAATTCATTTACCATTCCTCTCTTCAATTCCTTCCTTCCTATCTGCATTCATTCATTCAATCATTCATTCATTCATTCATTTATTTATTTATTCAACCATTCATTCATGATGTTTTTTTTCTTTCAGCCGAGGGGATCAAGACCGCCTCTGCCTTACTGCAGAAGTATTGCAGCAAGCTGAACGACGAGTGCTGCACGTCCGAGGAGGGCTGTAAAGACACGGAGATCAGCGAGTGCTGCCCGAAGTAGGTGGATGAGGAGGAAGAGGATTAATCGGCAACGCTACCTGCCGATATGAATCTGAAGTGCACGCCAGATCTTCTTTTCACGAGAGATGTCATAGTGTAGATTTAATATATTACAAGAATTCTGTACTGCACAGAAACCTTATAGAGTTAGCCTTAGATAATAGTTCATATAGGGATCCTGTAATAGTTTTGGTGGCGTTATACGTACTGTGTCAGTGAGTACAAACATCTTTTGCTGTCATTTTAAATGTCCGAAGGGGGGAGGGGGAGCAATGTGTCTCTTTCTTGTGAGAGATTCTATATCATCATTTGTTGGCCCACAAGCACTGTTTGCCTTATATCATAAACAAAGAAAATCATAATATATGTTATTCAAGTTTTATGAAATTGTATCTTGTGAATGCAACTTCGTATCAAGTTACATAATTGTACCATGATACAGACCCTCCCGATCATATGGAACTGTTTAATTAAATGTAGAGGTTTTGTTCTTGCAGTTATATTAGTTCGTCAGTCGTCAATGCCTGAACATTTTATCGTTAAAAATCATTTGGCTTTAATACACCTTTATAATACTGGCCAATTTGAGATCTTTTCAGTTTGTGTGTGAGTGAGTGAGTGAGTGTGTGTTTGTGTGTGTGTGTGTGTGTGTGTGTGTGTGTGTGTGTGTGTGTGTGTGTGTGTGTGTGTGTGTGTGTGTGTGTGTGTGTGTGTGTGTGTGTGTGTGTGTGTGTGTGTGTGTATGTGTGTGTGTGTGTGTGTGTGCGTGCGTGCGTGCGTGTGGGTATGTGTGGGTATGTGTGTGTGTTTGTGTGTGTGTGTGTGTGTGTGTGTGTGTGTGTGTGTGTGTGCGTGCGTGTGTGTGTCTGTGAGTGTGTGTGGGTATGTGTGTGTGGGTATGTGTGTGTGTGTGTGTGTGTCTGAGTATGTGTGTCTGTGTGTGAGTGTGTGTGTGTGTCTGTCTGTGTGTGTGTCTGTGTCTGTGTGTGTCTGTGAGTGTGTGTGAGTGAGTATGTGTGTGTCTGTGTGTGTGTGTGTGTGTGTGTGTCTGTGTGCGTATGTGTGTGTGTGTGTGTGTGTGTGTGTCTATGTGTGTGTGTGTGTGTGTGTGTGTATGTGTGTGTGTGTGTGTGTGTGTGTGTGTGTGTATGTGTGTGTGTGTGTGATAGCGAAAACTCAGCCAAGTGTTTCACTGAAATCTATTTTCTGTAGCCTCATCTTAGAATAACCACTGTACAACCTTTGACTGGTGACTTTTCCCGCGCAACTTTTGGAAATAAACCGGACGTGACGTAAAGCACAGGAAGTAATGTTTGCCGGACAGAGGTTTAACACCTGAAGTCAAGAGGTCTTCCTGTGCAGAACTGAACAATTGAGTCTTCATAAATCTATTACTCGTCTACTAACATCTATGGACGCTAAACAGACATCATTTGGGAGGGGTTTTTTCACTGCCGAAGGATGATGAAAAGATAAGAATGAAAGAATAGACAAATGGGTAAAAAGGTCTAACAGGTGGTCTCAGGTACGCGTAAATATCTAGCCTAATAACCATGCCATCGCAAGCCCCCCTGTTTCTCTACGGTGCTGGGAGTGTTGCTCGCCCGCCCAGGAGCATTAGCGCATGCCGGGGATATTTTTACTGTGTTGTTCTCAGTTACTTCGCTCCCGGGACAGCAGTAGCAGAAAGGCCGGCTGGAAAGATAGGCTGTCAGAAAAACACTAGCACTGGGGCCGGTAAAACACCCCGTAGCCGGCCCGCGAGGACTGGCTACCAGGCCAGTGTTAGGCATGTGCCATTGGAAAAGGATAGACAGTTACGCTTCATATTAGAGACAACGAACACAACAATTTATTGACAACCCAAGCAGGAGAATTTGGAAGGAGTATAGCTCAAGGTCTTTCCTGAGACACCTGCGGAAGACGGAGATTGACAGTCCTTAAGTGACACCTGTGTTTACTTCCGTCCTGTCCAGATCTTATCTTCGCCTTACAGAAAACCTCACCTACTACAACAAACATCCCTTTCCTTTAAATGTCTAGTTCAGTCTGCTTGTTATATGGTCAGGATCTGTCAAATATCTCAATATATTTCGATTTTTAGTCCAAATCTTGGTGACGTTTTGGATGGTGTAGACTAAGACGAGCGCCACAGTTTTGACACCTTCGACTTTAAGACAATTAAGGAAGATGTTACGCGCACCTCGGGCGTCTTGAGTTAACGGTCTCTTAGGTATTAAGAACCTTTCCTTGGAAAAAGATTTTCCCGGTAAAATACGTCATTAGCAAGGATATCCTTCAGACGTAACGTTGTTGCTAACACATCGCGGGTTGCTTTTTGGCGATAACGGCGCGGTCACATTTGTCTTAGGGTCGTCGTACGATTCTGATGAGGTAGGAGTTCAAGCAGGCTGTGACAGAACCAACCGCTGACAAGGATCCAAGGCAGTCTTTTCGCTAACAGGACAGAAAGATTTTGCAGGATTATCCCAAGAATGCCTTCAGTTTGCGATCGTGCGACGATCGTACGGTGTGTATGACCGGGCCCTAACACACCGTGGGCTGCTTTTTGACGGTGAACACTGCACCGAAGACAGGGCTGTGCGATTGTGCGATTGTGAAGACATCCTATATCCACTATGATGGGAAAACTTGAGACAGTCGTCAAGTTTTGTTTCATTGCACGAGCGATCATACTTGCTGTTGCCAAGGCTCCAGGTAAGTGTAAACTGTCTATCTAATTCTAAAGTGTTACTCTGTGAATAGTTTTGGTTGTCTGATAGAAATAGAAAGCTATTATGCTATCTGTTCGTAAGAAAAGTAGCCGGTGAAACTCTAAAATCTTTCTTCGAGTTCAGGAAATATATAACAGACACTAAACATCCAATGTAAACATTACATATAAACTATATTCGGGCGTTAACGTTTGTAAACTTCGTACTGTAAATCGTGAAACTTTCACGGTGTTTTTAATTCGGGGTTGAAACAATTCTGTCGTATGGTAGCCATACAAGGAAGACATATTTGTGGTGTCATTAATCAGTGGTCCGGTGGCTCTGAGGTAAATAGAAATAAACCCACCGCGAAAGTTTCACGATTATGTATGTGTATCAAGTAATGCAAAAATAAGGAAGCAAGTTTAAGATTGGACTCAAAGTAAATTAGAAACTAAATACATGTAGTTCCACTATCATATACGCTCTTGAAATGCACTCTTGTAGTAACGTAAATTAATTGTGGCAGTATGCATTACACGTTTTACATAAACGATCTATGTCATTTCAAAAACCCCTTCACACCCTCTCGTTCCCAACAGTCCCCGTGTCACTGGGGTGCTATCAGGACAACCCCTATCACAGCCCTGTACTGTCCGGTCCGGCCACCTCTGCTACCGAAATGACGGTCCCACGCTGCCTGGCATTCTGTAGGTCGTCTGAACATAAATACGCAGGAGTGGTTAACAGGTACGGATGCCGCTGTGGTAATCAATTTCAAGGTGACACCGTTGTCTCGCACCGACTACCGGTTTCTGACTGCACTGCACCTTGCGGCGGAGACCCGTCCCAGTTTTGTGGAGGACTCAGTGGCTCGCAGAAAATGGAAGTGTTTGAAGGTATGACGGTTATTTTTGTAACCTGTCAATTATTCCTCTTTTTTTTGTGGCGTTGATTACACACCATGTGCACGCAAGCGTTTGAATCAAAAGAAGTAAAATTTGTCAACATTGTTTTTCAGCTTCTATTGGTGCCTGTGGTGGTAACTTAAACAATGACAGTGGGACCATCTACTCTCCAAACTTCCCTGGATCGTACCCTCCCAACCAAAACTGTACTTGGAACATACAAGTCCACTCTGAAAATGTCGTAAGGATACTTTCAGAACTTTCCGAGCTGTCCCCGGACGACGATTTGACTATTATAGAGAGTGGGTCGTCACAAAGAGTCGTTAAACTTCTAAACAGGACTCCAGACATGGAATATATTAGTAGTAGCAATGTCATCAGCGTGCTGTTCCGGACAAAACCGCAAGGGGGACTGCAGGCACAAAGATTCATTCTGCGTTATGAAGGTGAGTTTTCTCAGAGATTGTACCATTTTAAAAATGTCTGTCGAACAAATAGACGCTTCTAGCTTACCTCCGAGCTTTGCTGATGTTAAGGTTTTGACTGTTTAAAACTTGCCAGAGAATTATATCTTTTTGTATTTTTTTCGAAGCTGTTGGTCGCTGTGAAGCCATCCCCACTGATGCACGCATTGTGTCTGTGCCTCCCGTCGCTCTCATTGGTCATCGAGTGACGGTCACGTGCAAGGATGGACGCGCAGTCGAAGTGGAGTGTCAGAAAAACAGACGATTCGACGTCCAAGGTCCCTATTGCACCGGTGAGTCACTTGATCCCGGCCAATGCAGTTGCATGTTTTCTTAAGTGATAATACGGATGTATAATTAAACCTTTATTTGTATTCTATCCATTGTACCTACACTCATACTTGACAAGGATTTACATAATAATTGTCTTCCATAAAACCTTACCTATCAACTTCATTCCCTCACAATGCGTCTATTTAGATATACATTTAAACGATGGTGTGATAAGAATTAAAATGATTGTTTTCAAGCTCAACAAGAAATCAGAGATTTCAGACTTCCTGGAAGTACAAGTATGCAACCCTCAGTTTCCTGAATTCCCCCATGTCGACCACTGATTCCTGCTCGCTCCCTGCCAGATTCCGATACCTTAACGTTCACCCTATTTCCTGTGTCTAACCTTTTGAGCTCCTGTCATTCTGTCTGTCAATCTTCTTCTCCGGAAGTAACAAAGACGTTGATTGTTTTACAGAAACGGTCTCCATTCAAGTACAAGTGTCCACAATAGTAGCTGTGACAGTGGCGGCGATTCTTGTTTTCTCATGCGGTGTGAATGCGTTTTTCATCTTCAAGCGTAGAAGACAGAAAAGGTAAGGGCAAGTACTCTACTTGGCGGACAAGCTGTTAACTTGGCTACTACATTTAGCTTGAGCGAGTCGAGTTTATCAATGTTTCCCGGGTACAGAAGTATTGTTTTGGGTGGCTGCGCTGTAGGTTTGTGTGTCTGCTTGTCCGGAAGAGGTAGGTTCACAGCAAGTGGGTGGGGGAGATTGACAGGTAAAACGACAGGAGGTCAAAAGGTCAGATAGAGGAAGGAAAATTTAAAGGTCTTCGAATTTGGCTGGGAGCCAGCAGGAATATGGTGTTCAACATGTGGGAATTCAGGAAGCTCAGAATCACATACTTCCCGGAAGCCTGAAACTTCCTATTTCTTGGTGTTGTATGTACCAACATCAACTAAATTATTATTACATAAAACATGTCCCCCTTGTGACGACAAACATCACTAACACTTTCCATGCGTTTGCAGGATTGTAGAAGATTCCGAAATCCCTGACCATGATTATGAAGAAATTCCTGATGTTTTCGAGATGAGGAGGATTTCACCGACACCCTTGAGTTCATCATCTCCTTCCTGCAAATTCCCAACCATTGAAACTGCAGCAGACTATCAGGAACTGATTCCTGTGACGATTGGAAACCACGACTACACAAGCTTGGCCTTGAACTCAACTCTCGCGAGAGCGGACGAGACCACAGCAGGCGGCGAGAGTGAGATGAAAAACTTCACGCCTATAACGCTGGGTTCGAATTCAATCTCGACGTCATCTGCCAGCGAAATACTTGACGCTGAATCTGAACTTGACTATCAAATACTGATTCCGCAAACCATCGAAAACAATGACTACACCGGTTTGGCTTGGGATTTAAGTCTCGCGAGAGAGAACGAGACAACAGCAGGTGCAGAGAGTGAGAGAACATTTGGTAGATGCTACGACAACATGGCTCAACACATAGAAATGTGAATATCAGTATAGTTTTCGTTATTTTATCTGACAGTTCAAAGCTCTTGCCTCGTCTTATTGTCAAGGGAAACAAGAAAACGTAATGAGCCACATTGAATAACTCTTAAACCCTGTTTGAATTATATGATTGTATGTTATGTGTTCGCATGTTTGTCACGGACTCTGTAAACATTTCATCAGTATCTGTAATATGTTTTATTTCTCATGTTGTGTAATTATATTTTTAAAACCTCTTGTCATCATGGACATAGAATGATACAAAGAGTAGAACACATTAGTAAATCGATATCAGTAGAATATAGTTATCTTTCGTGTTTCTCTATTTTCCCCTAAGTTCGACGTTCCACTAGAAATATATATAAAGCCTAAAAAACACGACATTTCGTAAAACAGTACAAGTTCTGATCAAGGAGGTTAGAGAGATGTTCTGACACAGTGGTAGGAAAAGACGCCTGTCTCGATTAGTCTGTTTTTTACGTCCAAATTATCACGTAGTGGAACCTTTCACTCAGGCAAAAGCCAGACTAATTATGAGCTGAGAAGATTGCGCTAAGATTACAAAAGTCAAAGTTATACAAGGAATGAAAAAAACGATAATAGCCTACATACCAAAAATGGACTGTGCCAAAAAAACAAGTAATGTGGAGGGGATGGAAGAGGCCCAAAATCATCTTTTGTTCCTAACCAAGTTCCAATCCAGATTTGTTCAAACCCTACTCCACTTCCAATCCCGATTTAAATTTGTTCAACCCCTGCCTTAGTTCCAATCCAGACTTGCTCAAACCCTACCCTTCTACTTCCAATCCAGATTTGCTGAAACCCTACCCTAGTTCCAATCCAGATTTGCTGAAATCTTACCCTAGTTTCAATGCAGATTTGTTGAAACCCTACCCTAGTTCCAATCCAGATTTCTCAAATCCTATCCACCATCCAACCCAGATGCTTGAACCCTACCCTATCCAGCTCTGAAATCCCACCACCCCTTCCATCTTATATTTTGGAACATCCCTATAAAACCGGAGCGTTGCAATTGCATCATTTCGGCTTTCCTCCGCAGACGCCGGCGATGAACAACTAGTTGTCAAGAACAGTTTGACTTGGCAACACTTGGGTGGCAATACAGATCTTCGGCGGCCTATTGGGTAGTGTCCTGCCTAGTTGGAGATTGGAGATTATATAATCACTGGTAAGTACATACTCGTTTAGCTATTTTTATTCACTAGTATGACTTGTAGAATTATCCTATGATCCAACAAAGTGGACTGCGTAACATAACTAGTAGGAAGTGCTTGTAGACACATGTACAGTATTTCCATTTTGTTCTACAGGTTGTTGATATTACGGTGGCCGGTGTGCAAAATCCACCGTGGTCTTCACGCCGCTCTCCTGTGCACCAGATACCACTTTGGGAAGTGGAGCTACGAGATTGAGATTGTCTGTTTCGCATAATTAATCAGTAAACCGCATTTAGGCATAACACACCAGTTTTGTACACTAAGTACAAGCTGCGTAAGACCACACTGTAAGGTTTGATCCACTCACACCATCTTTAACGTGCTCGAGGTGTGGCTCTGCTATAGAGACGGGATCCGCCCGACAGAACGTTCTAACTAAAGCTAGGTACTCATGTCCACCCAAGTTGAGTGAGGAAACAGGTAGAAAGTGTCATTCCCAAGGGCACAACATTGGGGCCTACTAGGGAGTAGAACCCAGAACCTTTAAAAGTGAACAAGTCTTGTCACCATCATGTTTTTGACACCACAATCAAAGTGTTTCATTTTAATGACACTGGTAGCAAGTACATACAGCGGCAATACGTTTCCACAAAGATGCTTTGTACAATTTAAGATTATCTGCCCCAAATCCAACATAACCAGTCTACCCACTAAACTACCAGGACTCGTGACCAACGTATCACTCCAAGAAAACCGCATCGAAACAATCCTTGACCTCTCTATCTTTGAACAGGTCCACAGTCTAAATCTTCGCCACAACTTAATCACTACATTTCCATGGGAATCATTGAACACTCTTCATCGCCTTTTCATACTGGATTTGGCCCATAATCTGTTATCCTATGTAAGGCTTGACCTGGCTATTCAAAATTTAAAAGCTCTTTTTAATATTGACTTATCTTACAATAAGTTGACCACGTTTTCGGAGACAAACTTGGGTATTACAGCTGATATTCCACAAGTGTGGAATGATCTAGTGAGGCGTTGGTTTATTCATGATAACCCAATTCACTGCGATTGTCGTATGTTGTGGTTGTCAAAAATGGCCTCAGCTTTTGAAAAATCTCAGCAAGGCATGTGCCCAAGTTCTGTCCAGTACGGCCCGTTATATAACGATTTTTATACAAAAGGATTGCCGAAATGTAGCAGTCCGGAAAACCTAAAAGGCGTTCCAATCCACCTAGCAAACCTGCAGCCTTGTCCCACCAAACAGGACACAAGCACCAGCAACTACAACCGACCGAAAACTGAACTTCCCGTTTACAAAACAGATAACTTAAATACCCCTTTCACAATTTTATCGAAGAAATTTCCCAAGACAATGCAAAATACAACCGAAACTTCTAAAACAACAAGCTTTAACCCTATAACAGTTATCGTCACACTGGGTATGGTGTTGGCCGTTTTGATTCTGGTCTGGCCGGTTGTGTTAGTCCGAAAAAGGTTAATTCAGACGAGGGAACAGGACCGCTCACATCGGTATGAAGAAACTAACCAGAATACCGGTGCATTTTTGAATCCGGTTTACAGAAGAAATGGTGTTGTGGTTTTCGAGTCTCATAGCCACGAACCCTCCCCGCAAACTTTAGGTCCGATAGAACAACCAGGGTGTTCAGTTGGGCCAATTGGTCGAGAAACCAGTCCTCTAAACGCAGGTCAGAACGTATTCTACCGTAAGCAGCATGACACCATTGTTACACCTTCCCATGACAACATGTATGGCAGAATCGGAGGTAACAGTCAAGAATCTAACCCACAAAACGCAGGTGAGAATGCATTGTATGATGATCATGCTGAGTATGCCATTGTTACATCTTCCCATGACAACATCTATGGTGAAATTGAAGGTAACAGTGAAGAATCTAACCCACAAAACGTAGGTGAGAATGCATTGTATGATAATGAGGATGACGCTACTGTTGCACCTGAGAACAACATGTAAGGCAGAATCGAAGGTAGCAGTCAGGCCGAAAACGGTCCACTTTAAACTTAGGCACTGCAAGGAGGTTAAAAGGGTAGCTCGAGCTCCTTGGGTATACTGGCATCCAGACGTTTAGCACACTTAAGTAGCCATTTGCCTTCTCTATTGAATACGGGGTTATGTAGCTGGGAGAAGGTCAAGCTATCATGGGAGTCAACATTCACATGTTGCATGGTATTCTGTTTCTCTGTAATAGAAATAGATGCTCTACCAACATATCAATGTTCAAATCTAATTAGAAATCCTATACAAATACATAGTTGACAAGAGTTGTGTTTTACTAGCATTTGGATGTGGTGGATTACGACTTGCAAATGATCGAGTTCAAGTACGTTTCGCAGCAGTCTTTCAATGTTGTTCTTTTCTGATGCAGTGCAGTTTTTTTGTCTCAAAAAGATCTTTTAGAATAATACGAAACCATTTATTCTCCATCTTGATTTGTGTATTCAATTTGTTTAACTGCTGTAATAATGAAGCGTTGCATGGCAATTACATTTTTTACATGTATAAGAATGTACACACCATCAAATTGAACATCTAGTTGTTTACATGCATGTTATGACCGTTCGAATGATTGGGATTGTCATTTAGAGTTAAAATCGCACTTTAGAAAATGTGATTTCTCTGTATTTATCTATCTAATGGTGCCTCATTTAACATCTATAGAAAATGACAAATGTTCATAAATAACATCTGAAGCTTTACTGATCCACCAAAAAGTACAGAGACTTTCTTAAGATCAACTACAAAGTAGAAATGCAAAAGAAAAACATTCTAGTTACCATTCTACTTACTAAACAGTAAGGGCTAACATAAGTAAATCTGTAATCAGGCTAATTGTGGGTTTCAGCATCTTTTCTAATAACAAATTAGCAATGTTTTTATGTATTTGTCAATTTAATTTTTGCGTTGTGAAAGTTTTCAGGGCTAAATACATGTGTGGCTTTACTGTACATAAAGAACAAAAATGTAGACCTGTCAACTTTGTGTTCCATCGTGTTTGCAAGTACCCATTGTTGTAGGTCTGTATTATTACATTATGTAGAGTGGTGTAACAATGTACAGGTGCTGTGCTTGATTAGTATCGGTCGTATATCATATCAGTTTACACGCCAAAATAGTCTTAGAAAATTAAATACAATCGAACTACGAATAGAGGCATATTGTGGTGTTGCACCAGTGTGTCTAGAGACTCTAGACAAGTACACACAAAGTCCAAATCAAAGATCAGTACACACAGCTGACTGTTGTGATCGTTTCACTATCTCATGACTTGCTAATGAGATCACGCCTCTGCACTGTGTGCAATCAAATCTGTCTACACATCCGCCCCAGCCCTTTTTCAAAGGTTGTTTTCAGATTGAAAACAGTGTGACATTTCGAAAACGTTATGATCTGCGCGACAGAATCAGTTCATTTCTGAACTACCACAATTTTTAATCTAAAAAACGTTAACAAACTTTCTAAGAAAGGCTGACACTATCCCACTTGGAGTTGGTGGGTTTGCTTTGCCAGATATTGTGGGTTAGGTGAACTAGGAAGTGATTTTTTCAGTTATGACGGATTCGAATCTGAGTTTCGAAATGCATATATATATGGTTGATTAGCCGGTGTGACTTTTTTGTGTGTGTTACACGTGTCCCTTGGAATATTTGTTCGTGTAACGTACCAAAAATACATAGTGTACGGGAGAAGTCAGAGGCATAGCATTATATAACTCGAAATTACAGAATGAATAAATACAATTTATATACAAGATGAACAACAGCATGTTAATGTAGATGTTCGATTAGTCTTTGTTAGCAAACTGATGTTGTGATGAAACCTATGTATTCGTTTATTGTTTGTAGGGCACTTGATATGCATTAATGTCTGGAAAGAGTCATAGAATGTAAGTATTTTAACGATCAACAAAATATGTGACATGTGAAAATAAATATCTGAATTCAAGATAGTTCTCTTTGTGCTGGTGGCGATTTTCATTCACTTGTAGTCACTTTGTCCATGGTACTGAACACCATCCACACATAGGCAAACATAGTGGTCCTTGGTGCTGAATGCCATCCACGCGCGCACAGACAAACATACCTGTCCTTGGTGCTGAATGTCATCCACACATATGTCAA
This sequence comes from Branchiostoma floridae x Branchiostoma japonicum, assembly GCA_013266295.2. Classification (NCBI taxonomy): domain Eukaryota; kingdom Metazoa; phylum Chordata; class Leptocardii; order Amphioxiformes; family Branchiostomatidae; genus Branchiostoma; species Branchiostoma floridae x Branchiostoma japonicum. The sequence continues at coordinate 8,991,814 of CM023834.1, read as the reverse complement.
ACACACCTGTCCTCGGTGCTGAACACCATCCACACGCAGGCAAACAGATCTGTCCTTGTCCCTGAATACCATCCACACACAGGCAAAAACACATCTGTCCTTGGTGCTGAACGCCATCCACACACAGGCAAACTCGCCTTTCTGGGGCATTTTTTCAAGACTTTGATCAAAACGACAACATCGGCATTGTGTGGATACGGTCGGGGGTCAAAATGAGTTTGAAACTGTGAACGCATTTAGTAGTCTGAAGCTGCAATTGCGAAATGAATTACACATGAAGAGGTATTACTATTAGCAGACAACCGCAAAATACATTACAATGTGCATATGCAGAGTGGGTTCAAACAAGGCGCTTTAAATTCATAAAGCCTCACAACGTTTTATCCACTTTTTCAAAGACACTTTGTGCATTTTATTTTGGAACATACTTGAAAATCAGAGATAGAAAATGTTTTGAGTCGCCTTTTGGCTATCTCGGCTTTTTGATACGACTACAGAACTTTATTGAGTAAATAAAAAAGTAATTTCCAAACATGAAACACCAGAAAATCACTGAAACGTACACATACATACATACATGCGTACATGTACACAAATATACATACCTGTGTATGTGGAAATTATTGTCGTGTTGCCATCTCTTCCACAGGACGTACGTCGACAACAGGCACAAGCTTTTCGGGGAGTTGTTCTTCCATAACATGACAAGACAGTCACGTGGACAATCACGTGTAGTCATCTCTGTAAAGGCCAGGATAGCCCCGGGGCTTGTCGTCATGGTAACGGCGTTATCCTCGGATCGTCATGGGTCAGGTAAACCAAGGAAGGCGGCAAAACAATAATAAACACTGTCCGCCACGAATATTGCTAAATAATGTGAATAATCTGCCCTTCTTGTCTCTATTCTGCTACTTAAATAGTTGTAAAAGAATGACTGAAACGATCTTAAGAATGGTTGTGCAACGGTTGAGAATAATTGTTTTGGGTAGGACGTCGTTTTGCCGCCTTCCTCGAGCTCGTACACATGAAACACCTGCATTGGACATTACTGGTGTCACGCACTTGTTGGATGAGCACAGTAGCATAGGTTCACTTCAAGTGAGCTATCCTACTATGTAAACATCGCTGGAGGGCTGGATTTTAGTGAAGGTTAGGGACAATGTTATTCTGGCCCACCCATGTGCGGATCACCGTTGCTATGTGATACAGAGTTTCCACCAGCAACACAGAGCGATTTCTTCCGCGCAGAGGCGTTTCATACGAATGAACCTGCTCTGTGAACGGTTCGAGTTACAGCCGTTTATTTGCTTGGCGTTGTAACGTCAAGAAAACACACAGCGGACGTGTAGGATCTACGGTATACACGTCCATGGAACAGAGGCGCGGTCGGCGGCGGAGATCGACTTCTCCGGCCAAGCGCCTCGGGACCAGTCGCACCAGATCGCCGACCAGGGATGGCACACGGTCCGCTCCACCAGACTACGGACACCCGGGGTCGGCCTCCGAGTCAGTCTCTTCTACCGCCCGATCTAAGAGCCCCGACCGTCCATGGAAGGGACCAGGGTGTAAGTACTTCTCAATATTTTTCATTGAGCCTTGATTTACGTACTAAATCATATCTTCGTAACATACATGTACACAGTTGTAGAAAGGCGTTCATAAAAATGTAACGTTACTCTCTGTTTTATACAAGTCCAAGCGACAGATTTGAGAATACTTTTAGTACGTGAACTTGTTGTCCTTAGACCGTAGCCGTACTGTACTTGCAAGGCGACCGTCAATATTTACTGTGTGCATAAAGCGAGACAAAGCTAACGAACTCAGTCGGATGGTTACCAGACTACTAGGTGAGCTGGCGCACGCACGTTGCTTTACCCGGATTTGTTGACGCTAGTCACACTACTATTATTAGGCCAAGTGTCGCACAATAACACTATGATAGTTTTCAAGGAGGCCACTATGGTGTAAGGAAGTATGATACTAGCACAGGTATTGCGGATAGCCGGTCATCCGAAAACGGAGTAAAAACCAATCGGTACGAGCGATCGAACCCTACAGTATACTAGTATTCCTGGCCGGGTATAATACCAATGATCCATCGGGACACGTATAAACAATGCCTTAGATATTGATAAAAGGCCTTAGCTATTCATAAAAGGGAATTACGTACAGCATGTATACCTTATTGACCACACCTATCAACAAGCCGAACTATACACACCTAGCACATACCTTCACATTAGTGTAAAATGAGTATATGATTCATGGAAAACCTTCAGCGTCAAAGGCTAGATGCCAAATTAAAAGGCCATGTAAGTCCAAAATTCAATATGACAAGAAGTCGTTGAGAATATTTAAAAAAAAAGGAATTGAGAATAGTTTGTGAAAAATTAAAGAACATGCGTCATAACCCTAAAAAACTTGAATCCCTCATGTTTGCGCTTTAGTTACCAAGGCCACGATCTGAATTTTAACCAAGCAGAAGAAATCCGTTTACTACAAGGACAGACAAATGTAAGGCGTGTCCTTGGCTCAACATATCATATTACAAGGCCGTGAGAATAAAACAACAAAAGATTTGCTAAGGGTGATCCTAACCAGGCCCCCACTGCTGCCACCATTGTTTATATATATAGCATAATCTACGTGCATACACAACACAGCTATTTTGGGCAACATTTAGTTTTATCGAAAAAAAACAAAACAAAGCATCAGCTATTTGGCTATTTGGATTGTAGAATTTAGCCACTATTTTCAGAATCAGAGTTGCAAATGATTACAACATATTCCTAAACGAAGACTGCTCTGAAAATATCCCTCCTGTCTCCTTTTAACTGGAATTGTCCCAAAGGGTCAAATTTGTTACTTTGTTGAAGTTTCCTCGGTTATAATCTTTACGTTACAAAAAGTAGTTTGAACAGCATTTTTCGTCACTTGAGAAACCCCAGTTCATCTATTTTCCCCTTTTTTTCGGCGACATTCGAATCGTCCCTACAGCAAGAGTCGCACAGTTAATGACCTTCGGCCGAATTTTTTGATCGCCAGAAGGTCGATTTCAAAATCGTCAGAGAGCCGAGCGTATTTTCCCCCTGAAAATCTACCCTGTCACTTTGGACCTTTGGATCTAGGTACAAAGGTAGTCACAGCTGGTAGGCGTCATTCTATTGTTGGTCGGCATAATGTTTCATCTGGACCGGATTTTCTTGAAACAGTGACCTCGTTTCTAAATATGAAACTTGTCGAGGGAGTACTAAGAAATTGCAACCACAAAAGATTTGTGTTGACAAATGATTCAAAGCCAATTGTCCATGCTGTCTTGATATCCAACATTTGTAAATTGTAGGAATTTGCGCAGGAAGAGGACTGTTTTCATGCGACAAATAACCAACATGTCGTGCGATCGTCGTACGATCGCAAACCTGAGCGCATTCTTGGGACAGTCGTGCATGTGTTCTGAAGAAAATCAGCTGTCTTGTTACGGAAAAGGCAGTGTCTTAGCTCTTTGTCGGCGGTTGGTTCTGTCACAGCCTGCTTGAAAATCCTACCACATCAAAATTGTAGGACGACCTATACGACGTTTATCTCTAAGCAGATCTTTTGGTGGCTACAAGACAGTGTCAAATTCACATGGCAGTATCCAAAACAGAAAGCCCGATAAAAACGCCTAAAGCGCGTTACAATGAACCTATACCTGAGTCTGCTTGGATGCTTGGAGACTACTTGTAACGTACTCGCCTTTACCTACCGTTCCCCCTTTGTTTACACATTATTTATTCATAGTTTTTAATGGCTTCATGACTATTTAATGCCACATTGATAGTCCCTAAGCACCAGCAGTCACTATACAAAACGTCTTGATCCATAGCTATAGGGCTTAAACCTTTCACAAATTTCGTCTAAAACGTCTTGACGCTTTGCTCAAATGAACAGTGGCGACACTCTTGAATATGCTAGAGTTGACCTGGCATTAGTGTTAGTAGGTTAGGGATATTCTAAAGCATTATTTTGCCTAATAACAGGGGACATTATCTTAGCTTGGGTCACTTGATAATTATATGATTCTCACGCCGGTAGACTGGTCATGGACTCTCCTAGTCTTGCACACGAAGACACCATTTTATCTACGTCTTGACAAAGTTGTCAAAAGTAAATTACAGTAATCAGACTTTATAGGAGGTTTCTATTTCAGTCAGGGTCATAACGCTCCTTTTCCACCAGAGACTGTGAACGCTGAGCGAGCAAACAATTCACAGATCGCTCAACGAATTTCATAGGAAAATAACACCTTTTTAACGTTTTGGTACGTATTTAGATGTCTCTTAAATCAGTTGAACATCTTACATTATTTTCTAATATTGACATCAAGCGCCACACAAATCCAATTTGATCGCTCAGAGATCGCTGTCTAGTGGAAAGGGGGCCTGAATCTGTCTCTCTTTGTTAGGCCATAGCAAGTAAATTTTATGGATGACATCCTCCGGAGACTCCAAAATTAATGCGAGAGGGCAAAAAAACAACAAGGCAGGCCAAAAAAACAAGATTCCTACATTTTCAGATTTTGAGATCCTAAACCTCGTTGAACAAGAATTTAGGCGGTAAAACATGATATTATACCCAACAGGTCTTCTGTCGCTGTATTCAACAGTATTACCTGTCCTTGCAGATGTGTCTCAAGTTATTAAATAGAACAAAAAAAAGAGCTTGCTGTACCATCTTCAAGGTAGATACTAGTACTACAGTGGGTATTCATTTGTAATGGAACACCCTGGACTGTCAACACTTGCCATCAAACACGAGGAATTGCACCTCAAGTTTGCTGGATCCCTGGTGGTCTCTGAGTTTAGAGACTGGCTACCAGGCAGAACACAGGGCTCAATCACTGACAGAGTGACTCATAAACCGAACTGTCTGGAAGCCATACTCTACCTATATTGTGCCAACTGTTACAACACCGATTTGTCTCTGAAACAACTTTGAAAAAAGAAGTGACTAAATAAAATTTTCAATTATTGTACAAATGGTTTTGATTCAGTGGCAACATCACATATAAAATAAATAAAATACAACATTGTATCAAAGTAAAAATAAAAGAATAAATCAGAGCCTTGTCTTGCAGATGGACGTTCATGACATATTTGCCCTTTTTTAGCATGTTGACCACCGTCGCAGGGCGCAACAAGATTTCTTGTTTTTTTTTTCTGAAATCTGGCGAAAATCAATGCGCGCGCTGATGTCATCCATAAAATTTACTTGCTGTGGCCTTAGGGATACTACTGCAGGGAGCATCTGTCATTGTTGAATGGAAACTGACTGCTTTTCATATGATTTTTTAATATCGGCATGATCAATAACTATGGCAAAATATCATAAAAACCCATTAATCATAAACGCGTCTATGAGTATGAGAACAACTTTGTATACAAAGAATAATCCTGAATGTCAAAACCGTGCCAGTACAGTGAACTCGGAAATGTAAAGCCCAAAGGGTGGAAAGGTGCAGTCAAACAGGTGTCCATACTTAGCCTGACTGAATCGCACTTCCAGTGGCTCTTCGGGAGGGGCCAATTAGCCACAAAAAGCAAGACATTGTGTAACACATGCTAGTCCGTACTACAGTAACTTGAAAAAAATAGCCATAGTAAACAGGTGTCCACTATAGACTGGCTTCTTGACCATTGAGTCAATGGGAAAAATTATCTAAGGGTGGATACAGTGGATATAATAGATACAATAGAGTGGATACAATGGCAGAGGTATATGGTCAGATAAACTGAGAAACAAGCAAAGAATGTCTTCATGGTGACATCCAAGAAACCGACCGGACATAAAACAAGTGTCTTCTTCCCTCCTTTGATAAACTAAATGACATAATCACACTAATGAACATAATGACCAGTCTCTCAGCAACCTGGTACAATGTATGTACGTAATGACTGGGTGTGGTCCAACCCACGGCATAGTTTTACCTTTTTAGTTCTTCAAACAACAAAGCCGCTTAAGATTATATTCATCCTCCTATTGTTCACATCAAGATGGAGCTTAACGTTAAGCACAGAAAAATCTCACTATGATATTAGTATGTACAATTGTATATGAATTAACAAATAAAGGACTGGCTACTTCACATGTTGACCCAATTACATCAGATGGGAATAGATAGTCCAGTTTATGACAAATGACACATTAAATTCGCAGAGACAGATATGGTACAAGACACAGGTAGATCTGTGTCATCCACGTGTGTGAACGAACGATAGTGGACTCTCATCCAGGTTGTTCTTGTAACTACCTCCGTATACGGAGGTTTTGTTTTCTGTGTGTCTGAGTTTTTTCCTGTGTTTTTCCAAAGTTACTTCCACCAAGGAGGTTCCAGTCTTCAATTTCCTGCTATATGCATGTTGGTTTTCTTATGGGAGCCAGTGGGAAAATGAAATACATATTAGACAGAATCAGCTAGACATGCCCAATGATGAATATCAAACAAATACCTCACAGTGATCTTAATTGCTAATCTTTGTCCATTTTTTCCAGTGGGACCTGGTATGGTGCGCATGTACCTGAAAGGCAGACCCATCGCCATGGTCGCCCCCCAAGAAGCAGGTCAGATGGACCTGTCCAGGGAGTCCAAGCCACCCAGAGAGCAGTTACAATTGGAGTGGGTGTATCCTTTTAGCCAATGATAAACTATGGGACAAAACTATCGTCCAATAGGATTCGAGGTACTATCATAATGATAATGAGACGAAAAGTATGGTAGGTTCATTCCTTGACCAGTTCCACAGCTATGGTTACCGAGGTAGAGACTGCCGTGCCAATCTGTACCAGCTGGCCTCTGGGGAGGTGGTGTACTTTATAGCGGCTATTGTGGTCATCTATGACCCAAAGAGACACACACAGAGACACTATCTCGGGCATAATGACGACATCAAATGGTGAGTGTATTTCATACCCACTGCTCTTTAATCACTCTTAAACTAAAGCTTGCGTAAAGGTTCCGTTTTGGTACTCTTTACATAATATTTACGGGGACTTAAATATCAGATTCAGATGCCCACGGATGATTGATTGATTGGTTGATTGATTGATTGATTGATTGATTGATTGATACATGTGTTACACAGCACGTCCGCAGAACGTACTGCGCCTGCGCGAAACCCGTAATGTACTATGCATAGCACTTTGGCAGAACGTCTCATATAAGGTCGAATTCGCATATATAAGGGTGACATCCCGTCTGTAGTTTTCAAATGTTGTGTAGAAAAAGATATGGTCTGCAACAGGCAAAATTCTGATGCAACGTTGACCAAAAATCCAGCGAAAATCCAGGTTTTGCGCAGGCGCAGTACGTTCTGCCGACGTGCTGTGTTACACTGGATACACATGGTACCATTGCAAAGTTGTGTGGCCCAAGGGCTTTATTAGGCAGGAGAGGACTTTCTCTTATTAAGTTTAGTAAGTTTAGTAACCGAAATCAATGCCAATTCTATAGAACAACAATGTTGACATTCATTATTTTCCCCGCAGTATTTCCGTCCATCCAGACAGAGTTTTAGTAGCCAGTGGACAAGTCGGAGGCCATGATAGAAGCGAGGAGGTCAGACAAATTTCTTTCCTTAAAGATGGTGCCAAATTTGAAGATGCATAATGAATTATGTTAACTACATGTATGTTATATTTTGTTAAGAGCAATGTTAGGTTCTAGCTGACCATTGCTGCTTGTGGTATCTTTTCAGCTTCCTTGCTATGAGAGATTCGATCCTTACTACAAGAATGCTGATGAAAGTAACTGGTACAAGGTACGGTCTGGGTTATGTCTTAACCTTATCTAGTTACATTCGTGTATGGAGTCTGTTTGCGTGTTTGCTTGTGTTTACGCGTAGTTATTTCCACATCCTAAGAACACCAGGAACACTGACAGAAAGTTAGGTCAAAGGTCCCAGAAAAGGTTATCTCATTTCATGGGTGATTTCTTACTTGCGATGTGTTCTACCTACTTAGTTGTAGTCTGTCTGCATTTAAAAGACACTGAGCAATGTTGGGACTCTAGACTAACAAGATTCAATCTTTGTTGTTTTTCTCAGCCTCACATTCGCATCTGGGATTCCAGAACGCTACACACCTTACAAGTCATTGGTGCCGGGAAGCTGAGATTGGGAGTTTGTGCAGTTTCATTTTCCATCGCTGTAAGACAATGTCTTTTCTTTAAAACAGCAAAGTCATATGACACGAAATTCATAATTATAACTATTAATATAATAATATATATTATTCTTTTTGTCCAGGCATTATAAGTTACTGCATTTTCACAGGTCCATTTTGATCTTACTTTTGGTAACTTAGGGAAGCAGCTATTACTTTACCCAATGTAAATTGACCATTTACTTGTTTGTAGTCTGGATAGCCGTATGTTAAAGGTAGCTAAAATCATGTCCTTTTTCTCAGGACGGCGGTGCAAAGTTAGCCGTGGTAGATGAATCCGGCAGTGGCCATATGCTGCGGATGTGGGACTGGAAAAACAACACCATGTTGGCAGAGGCAAAGGTAGTACCTATTTGTACCCAAGGCCTTCTTCTTTATATTAAATCTATGGACAAGAAACTGAAACTTTCATACCTACGTGAAATATTTATATTTTCTGTGAACTTCTTGTTCTATTTATTGTGAATTTCTCGCTGATTCTGTCTATATTTGCATTTTCTCACTAAATCCCATAATGCAACAGACATACATATAGCCTGGAAATTGAAGACAGGAAAAGAGATAACCTCTTCTGGGACCTTTCTTGGACCTTTGACCTAATTTCCTGTCAGAAGCCCAGACATGCCTAGCTTGTGAAAATAACTACGGAAACACAATAAAACACACAAACAGACACAGTCCAAAAACAAACTGTACCTTACAATCATTCTGTGACTGTAGTCTAGATTTGACACAGGTCTGTTCATTCTGTAACTTAGATTAGAGCTATATTGTTGTTTACATACCTTTTGTGTTCTTAAGTCCTGCAAACAAAAAGGTTCTAAAATAGGTTGTCTTTTGTTTGATGCTCCAATTTTCCCGGTTACTCATTAAGATAAGTGTGGGTTGTAACTGTTGCTGAGATACGATCTCTACCCTCGGGCTGTCTGACATTTCAAACCAGAGACCTTTTGTCTTTTAGCTGTTACCCTAAATGTCACAAAGTATCATTCGAAAGGTGGAAGATATAAACATTAATTGAACTTTGACTTGAAAAAATGCTTCGTCAAATGAAATGTAAAGATCGCTGTGTTTTCCATTGCTTGCGAGTGTTTTTTAATACTGTACACTACTGTAGTTTGAAAATCTACAGTAATAGATATATAAGGGTAAATCCATGTTTGCATCGTTGCCATGACAGCATCCAAAGTATATATTCAGCTATACTACTGAGCAATTGTAGATCCACACCACAAAGACATGATAACAGGAAAAACATTTTCTTTCTCTGTCAGGCAACAACTGAGCCTTTACACGTGGCTGCATTCAACCCAGCGGACAGCAGACAGCTGGTTACAGCTGGGAAATTCCACCTGGCTTTTTGGCACCTGAGAAAAGATGGCATCTTCACCAAGAAGAACGGCATCTTCGAAGTACGGATGCTTTTCTGTACATGTCATGTGTACACCTTTGGCATTTCCAGAAATTCTTTCTCTTTTTTCTTGAAGAGGAATTCCTTGCAGCTTTTTGTATCTTTATCAATCATGTTTATTTGCTTCTCTTTAAATTTAATATTTTGTTTTTTAAAACTAAATATGGTTTTATCGCACAGGACCTGAAGGCCAAGTTTGTACATTGTATTGCTTTCACACATACGGGTGATGTCATCACAGGTGATTCGAAAGGCAACATCCTTATGTGGAAGAAAGGTAACAGCTCATTTTGTTTTGGACCACATTGTCGGTTATTGTGCTCAAAATCTTTAGAAGGAGAACAGCCTTTTACTCAAATTGTCTCACTCTTAAGACCAAACATGTGAAGTTCTTTATTACTTCCAGGTACAGAAGTATTGTTTTGGGTGGCTGAGCTGTTATTTTGTCTCTCTGTCCTAATATCTTCAGTTGCATGGTGGGTGGGAGGTGATGTTGACAGTTGATTGACAGGGAGGTCATCCTGCAGGTGACCCAGCACGCACCTTCAGGAAGTGGTGTACATGTAATACCCGATTAAATTACATCATGTAATCCCCTCCAAAGTTCCAATACATTCATGAAAGCCCAAAACCGTTCCCCGTAGGTCTGTGAACTTGAAGGTCATAAAGACCCAAAATACCTCCCGGAAGTCTGAAATCTCTGATTTCTTGTTTAACTTTGAGTTACCTTTCAGATACCAACCGTATCAGCCACGCTATAATCGGTGCACACAAGGGCGGAGTGTTGGCGCTGCACACGCTGAGAGGAGGCCTGGCTCTGGTGTCAGGGGGAAGCGACAAGAGGGTGGTCTTGTGGGACGGCGCACTGCAAGCACCGCTCAAAGTCAGCCAGGTACGGCTCATTACTGAAACCAAATGATAACACATCTTTGATAAAAAAATTGACTACCTTTTTGAGATAAAATTGTAATAACAGCACATTGTGCCTGTCCAATTTTGAAATGAAGGAAAAATTTCAAAGGAGAACTTACTGTACATTGATAGCTGAGATATAATACTGCTGGGTACGGAAGTATTGTTTTGGGTGGCTGAGGTGCATGTGGGTTTGTGTATCTGTTTGTCCGGACAGAGTAGGTTGACAGCACATGGGTGGGGGAAGATTGACAGGCAGGATGACATGGGGCAATTCAGAAAGCCAAGGATTGCATACTGCCCAGATGTCTGAAATATGCGATTTCGTTAAAACTTGTAAAAACTAAGAGCACACTGTGTCCTTGAAAAATAGTTTTCTTCAACACAGATTCCCACTGGATTGGGAGGTGTACGGTCCATATGTGCGTGGGATCATGGGAAACATGCAGCTGAGAACGTGGTGTTCGTCGGGACACTTGGGAATGGGATCTGCAGAGGCGAGATCGGGAAGGACTTTAAATCTGTCCTGGAGGTATATCAGTTATGTTTACGAACTAAATATACCACAAAACCCGACCTTCAAGAGGACAAGTTGGGAGCACTTTTTTATAATCTGTATCTCTATAGAGATATTAGTTGGTATAACTATAGTTGCCCTTTAGTACAACACACCAGCTTCGCAGGCACATGCATACGGCATGGCAACAGCCAGCTATATTACACCAAACAACCTGTTACAATCTGAATCAACTTTGAAAGAACTGAAGTTGCTGACAAACCTGCGGTTACCAAACCTATTTTAGCTGCCGAGTCTCTTTCGTCCTTTCAGCAAATAGAGGATGAAAGAGATTTGGCAGCTAAAAAATAGGTTTGGTAACTAGGCTAGTTGCTGACTGTTCAGTGTTGTATTTTTGTTGGGCAGGGGCATACGGAGGAGCTATGGGGCCTTGCCACCCACCCATTTGCGCCCATGTTTGTGACGTGTGACTACTCCAGACAGGTGGTTCTGTGGAACGCCATGAAGAGGGAGCCCATGTGGAGAAAATCCATAAAGGTAAGCCATGTATTAAGCCCATAAGCTGTTGCTGTGTGTCTCTGTTCCCTACAAACACATATATTGACTTTTTACTTTCGGACATGGAAGTATTGTTTTGGATGGGTTTGTGTGTATACTTGTCCAGACAGAGTAAGTTGAAGATTGACAGGCAGAATGACAGGAGGTAAACAAAGTCAGGCATCCTGGAAATGGGATGAACGGGAGGGCCAAAAATCTGGATGGAGCCAGTCTTCAACATGGGGGAATTCAGGATGCCTGCCAAGGATGGCATAATTCCCAGAAATCTAAAATCTCAGATTTCTCATTAAAATGGCAGTGTTTCACCCATATGTCAGGATGTGCTCTTGTTATGTTTTGTTTGCACAGTATGCAGCACAGTCTGCTGACATCTATCCTACTGGAAGAATCATTGCAGTCGGAACTACTTCTGGAAGGTAAGCCCTCTGTCTTGGAATACAATGCTGTAGCTCGGGTGTCAGAGTTAGATTTGGCCACTATTAACATCAGTTCGTGGTAAACACACCGTCTTCATAACATAGAAAAATTCTACAGAACAGCAACGCCATCAGAAGAGTTTTAGTCCTAAATATCTCATGGGAACGAGGCTGAGTAACACCAAAACGCATTGACCAATGACATGTGATATAACATTACAGGTGGTTGACCAATGACATGTGATATAACATTACAGGTGGTTGACCAATGACATGTGATATAACATTACAGGTGGTTGACCAATGACATGTGATATAACATTACAGGTGGTTGACCAATGACTTGTGATGTAACACTACAGGTGGTTGACCAATGGCGTGTCATGTAATGTTACAGGTGGTCGACCAATGACGTGTCATGTAATGTTACAGGTGGTTGACCAATGACGTGTGATATAACATTACAGGTGGTTGGCCAATGCTGTGTGATGTAATGTTACAGGTGGTGTGTGCTGGACGCCATGACCTCTGACATCATCTACGAGCGCAGGGACGGTGTGGAACAGCTGGACTGCCTCGCGTACTCCCCGAACGGAAGACTGTTGGCTGTCGGGTCTCATGACAACTTCATGTATATCTACGCCGTATACGACGATGGCAGAGATTACAAGGTATATAATACTGTTCAAGTACTTTTTGTTCCCATGCTTTCCCATCCTTCCCATCACGGAGGTATTGTTTTGGATGGGTTTGTCTGTGGATTTGTACGAATGCTTGCCCAGCAGAGACAGTTGCATATAGGGAGAAGGGGTGCATATTTGGTTATTTGATCGACAGAGAGGTTAGCCTGAAGGTGACCCAGCACGCATCAGGTGGGAGTAAGTGGGCGGTTACGTGGAGGAATTCGGGAAGCGGTTAAGTGTATGTAATACCCGACTGAATTACGTCATACAATCTCCTCCACAGTTCCAATACATTGACGAAAACCCAAAACTTCCCGGAGGTCAAAATCTCTGATTTCTTGTTCCAAATTATCATCCTTTCTGTATTTGATTCTAGATACTTGCTGTTATGGATATTGTTGAAAAGGGGGCTGATATCTATTATTATCCATCAAAATCTACTACAGAGAGTAGGCCGCCTGGAGGGGCACTCCAGTTTCGTCACCCACCTGGACTGGTCGTCAGACAGCAGGTTCCTCCAGAGTACATCCGGGGACTATGAGCTGCTGTACTGGGACGTCATCACACTACGTCACGTGGGTCACGTGTCCGCCATGACTGACGTCACCTGGAACACATACACATGCGTCTTTGGTTACAACGTGTTCGGTAAGTTGCAGATGCTATGTATTCCAATATAAACTTGTGTAGATAAATGACCTGTCCAGTAAAAGCCCTGGAAATGTATTACATAATATTAATTGTCAAGTCCTTGCAATGATCAAGTAATGCTAACCTCACAAGGATGACCTTGGCGGTTGAATGTTGACTGATTGTCCTACGCTTTGTGCACATGACAGGGATGTGGCCAGAGGGAGCGGACGGTACTGACGTTAACGCATGCGCAGCTTCAAATGACCGCACTCTGCTGGCGTCATCAGACGACTTTGGCAAAGTCAACCTGTTCAAGTTCCCCTGCTGTACACATAAGGTAGTACATGTACCATGACGTCATATCCAGTGAGAATGTTGTTTTTGTGTGATACTACGTTAAACTTTATGGTATTAGGTGATATCATGTAAAGCTAAGAAATACCGTTTGAATACTCACCGACATGTATATATGCCTCAAAGTTGACACAAATGCAACCAGATTTCAAACCTCTGGGAAGTATCTACAGTTTTTTGAGAATTTATTGGCACAACCAAAGAGATGGTCTCACGTCCTAATGGGCCTACATGTAGAACAGAAACCTTGCCGGCTGAGAGCTTGCTGTGACAAGCCCTAAGTGGGTATACCCCCAGTAATTATGTGGGTGGACTCACTTCCTCCCTATACATACTGCCAACTTAACCTTAAGATCAATCTGGGGTAACCAAATCTCCTAGAAATACCTACAAACACAGACCATCACACGCAAAACAATACCTCAGTCCCCGGTCATTGAATTAGAAATAAAGAGGTAAATTATTAGTAAGTAAATACTGTAATACACGTATATTTTCCTCCCTTTTTATTTAGAGTGCGGGCCACATCTACCCCGGACACAGTAGTCACGTGACGTGTGTGCGGTTCCTGTATGACGACAGCTACCTGCTATCAACAGGTGGTGCTGACAGTGCAGTCTTCCAGTGGAGGGTGGTGGGCAAAAATGGGCGACCTAGACCTACCAAAACTGTCCCAGACACTACATTAAAGGTAAGACTCAAATGACAAGGACCGTAAAGTAGTCGATGTCACACTTTCATCCATCTGATATTTTATTATACATGTACCTTAAAGAATGAGTAAAGTCTCCAACTGAATTAACAGAGCCTTGAATATGATGCTTTACGGTAAGCTTAAATATTGAATTTCTTCCAGTGATGTTTGTAGAATTTTTCTCTTACTTCGTATTAATGACATTAATCATATCGGTCTTTTAACTTGACTTTTTTTTTATGAACTGCTTTGTAGGAGGAGACTAGTTTTGCATCTCCTCGACCTGATCGTCCACTGAAGAACACACACAAACACAGGCCAGCCAAACTGAGAGACGCGGAAACGCAGACAAGTCGGCCGACCACGCCCACTGCCGTTAAGCGACCAATCAGGGAAGAGAGCAGAAAAGTTGTCAACGAATCAAAAGCCACATTCTCTGCTGGGTCTTTGCCAATCAAGGACGAAAACAGAAATGTTATTACAGAACATACAGACTCTGAGGAACAGAAGTTGATCCAGCAGCTAGTGGATGACATTTTTGCCTCAAGCTAAGATCAGATGTAGCAAACTTCAAAACCAGAGAGTATCTATTTGCTTCATTCAATAAGAAGAACTCCATCTTAAGTTCGAGGCAAAAGGGGGAAAATGGCTCTTCTCAGCAACCTACTGATGCCACATGGAAACTTGCCAATTTAAAAGTGCTTTCCCAGTCTTCCTATAGTTACAGGGTCTTAGGGATACAAATGGCATCACAAATATAATGGAAACTTTTTTACATCAGTTTGACAAACCTGTTTTGTGTATAAAACAAAATATAATGCCTAAAATAGGCATGGCATTGGTAAATACAGATTTTATGAGGGGATGGTAATGTCATTATAGACAAGAAGATATGGTGCCAATTATGAAAAAAGTGAAATTGAATGCACGTTTGTAATGTTTTATGCAGTCTTCCTAAGTGTTGCACAATAAATTTTACTAGATCGATATGATACATATATATTTATTGGTTCACTGATTGATTGATTGATTGATTGATTGATTGATTGATTGATTTTCTGGCTGTACAGTAAATGTAGGTTGGTTAGGTAATCAACATGTTGATGTTTGTCTGGAAAGTACATTGTAAGTCAGCAAATGCAAATACACTACTTGTCTTATCTTATATATTTTGATCAAAAATTAAAGCGACATTCAAAACACGGCTTTCTTTCTGTTGACAAAAATGTATCCAAATACAATCAATCACATTGCTCAGACTGCAAATCAAGTCTATCAAAGTCCCAAAACTTGCTTAGGAGGGATAAGGGTCTCAATTTGCTCGACTGCAAAAATTAATAAAAAAGAAGTTCTCGATTTGCCACACTGCAAATCAAGTTTGTCAAATACCCCCCCCCCCCATAAAGTTTGGCCTTGACAAGTTCTTCACTGTCAGTGACTCACATGATATTTTGCTGACACCAGACAGCCTTGAGATTCTCTCCTAAGACTTTGAATACAGACACTTCCTGTTTTGAAAACAGAAACCTAGGCCTGTCATTCCCTGTTTAGTTGCCCCAGATTTCAGGGCACATCCGCTTGTTTTGTAACGTCAACGTTTCTTTTGATATGTTCACGTCTAGCGGAGTTCTACCAGACATGAAATATTGACAACAATAACAGTTTATTTTCCAAAATCAATGCAAACTTTGTATCCAACTCAGACGTTAATTATTACTAATTTTCATCGGGAAGATTAGATTACCAATGAAGAGTTGCACAGCTCAGCAAGAATACGGCCGGAAACCGGAGAGGAAGTGCGTAAAGTTACAGTCACTTTGCGGACTTCCTGTGAATGTCTTAAAGGTCGTCGCCACCAATAGTATGAACAATCACTTGCCACTCAAACATGTGGTAGAGAAAGGGAGATAACATTTGAAAAAAGAGGGATATTTTTTCCCCTTTTTGCTGGAATTGTTTATCTTAAGTTTTTGTGTCTTCCCTCGGAAGCGTTCCTAGAGAAAGTTGGTATTTCAGATTTCTTCACTAATCGTAGATTTAATTGATTTTATTCATCATAAAGTATAGTCTAGTCAATTTTTTGTTACCCAAGCGACAATGGTTCCGTCCTGTTGGCGGTGGTTAAAGTACAGGAAACACCGCCGGTCGTATCAGTGAGAATCTGACCTTCCGACAGGTAAGTCAACCTTGGGTGTCGTTACTTACATGTGAACTTTACTGTAATCAAGGGGCATTTTGGTATAAAGTAAATGCGTTTTCTTTATGCTCTCGTTTGTTTTGTAAGATCATTTTCCACTGTTTTAAAGGTAAGCCAAAGAGAACTCCGTCTACAGTGATTCAAAACGCGGGATAAGCTGTAGACGTACGTGTGTATTTCATGATAAATTCATCTAGATGTGTACTCTGAAACGATGTAACATAATGAATTTCACTTAGTCTTATCAAAGTGAACCACTAGCTACTGTACATGCATATATCCTCAGCCAGTACATTAGTTTTGAGGAAACCGTTTTAGGTATTTTCCCATCGCATGTAGGTATCATGCTGTCATTTATTCGGCTGTAAAAGGTTAGCATTTGCCGCAAGTTGGCTTGGATTCACGTAGGATGTATCGTAAATATACGTTTTGCGTCATTGAAAGACAGGATGCCATGGCCAGGGATAAAGGGTGTGAGTCAACACGAACGAGCAAATATAAACACTACGGACTCCCCGATCTAATCAAATCAGTTTATACGACACCGCAATGTCAATATGTACCCACCACAGCCTTTATGATACAGTATAACTCTCTTCATTATAGGGCCCATAAAACTTTGAACGCACTTTGAAAGTACTAAACAAGCTCCTTCAATGCAATGGTTATTTACTTAGCCTCATCAGCAGGCTCTAGGAGTCGGGCTTTTAGAGGCTTATAATGTGTTTTTTTCTAATGGCATATATCATTGAAGGCATTCTTGGGATAGTTGCGCATGTACATGTGTTCTGCTAAACCGTTACGGAAAAGGCTGTCTTGAGTCCTTGTCAGCGGTTGGTTCTGTCACAGCCTGCTTGGAAATTCTACATCAAAGTCGAACGACGATCGACCTGTGTCCGAATGTGATCGCAACGTTGACCAGTTGAATAAAGGTTTCGAAAAAGGCAAGGATGGAAAATAACGTGATGTTATAACGTTAGCGATGTTAGATAGAGCGATGTTCAAGATGACATCCAGTATAATATCATCCTGTGGGTTAGACCACCTGCCGTGCACGTTTACCTTACAAGTTGATGAAGATTTCGCAGGGACAATGGCGAAACCTTAGCAAAGTCGACGTTAAAGCTGGTGTGTTACGCCGAAGGGCGGTTATACCGGCTATACAGATAATTCGTGTAATATAGTGCATATCAAAGTATCCCAGCCTGCCCTAGGTTTCTGAGAAATGGACACTTAGCATGGCTGAAGGTGTATGACTAAGCTTGTACAAGTCTGTGCAAGACGGCATCAGGCCGTCCAGGGCCCCTTTAATTTGTGACACACCTTAGGGGAGGCGGAGTCATGAGGAGATGTCTGTTGTGAAACACATAAAACCAGGAACATAGTATGTTAGTAGAAAACAGACTTGGATTAAGGATAGACAGGAGAGGACATGAGTGACTCGGAAGATCTTTCCCATTGGAGTCTGTCTTCACTTTCCATCCAGGAGCCTCTCGCTGTTATTCCTTACATTTGCATTCTTAAATCATTCTGCTGTGTTCCTCAGCATGCTTCACCGCGAAGGTCTCCCCCTAGCGGCGGCCCTGTGCCTGGTGGTGTCCGGCCTGGGCGCCCTGGCGGCACCAAACGAGCTGTGCACACAGCCGCCGGCCTGGGAGCTGGACGGTATCGACTTCATGGCGGAAAGCCGCGGGAAACTCGTCGTCCTACAGATGTCGATAGCCATCTGATCGTTCTGTGTAAGGCAGGCGGAAAGGTACGCCAAGTTACTGTGGTATCCAGAACCGTGCTTTATCCAGAACAATGCTCACTGCGGCACGGCTCTGGATAGTCCACGTGTATCCAGAACCGTGCCTGGGGCAATTCTACGTTCTTGGATACGCAGAGACTATCCAGAACCGTGCCTGACCCTAACGCTAACCCTAACCCATACAGGCACAGAACTAGATAGGCACGGTTCTGGATACAATAATTAGGCTCCTCTCAATGTGAATTAGCATAGGCACTATAAGCAATTAGCTAGAACTTGTACCCAACTTTGATTGGCACCTCTTCAAGCAATCACAACCTTTGACGAAAAAATACAGTTACTAGTATCTAAAAGCGAAGGAGGGGGACAGACTATACAAATCGTAATGACCAAAATGTACCACCTTTTTTCTAAGTTTCGTATACCCATATAAAATGCAACTGTACACTATTATCAGAAACACGAGCATAAACTAAATGGAGATTTATTGCGGTTCAGATTGGAACGCCTGCGTTTGAAACTCCAAGGGGACGGTCTCACCGACATCTCTTTTGGGGTAATCAACGGGAAGGGGTTTATATCCCGGCTGCACCTGCGGGAGTTGGAGGGGAAGGTGAACTTCGGCGTGTACCAGGACACGCCCCGGGCGGACGTCTGGGGCCTGTTGGACGGCCGGAAGGACGACTTCATCATTTACGACAGGTGAGAACAAGACTTTTGAAATCCACAAACAAGAAATCGGAGATTTCAGACCTCCGATTTCCTGTGTTTGACCTTTTTGACGTATTGTCATTCTGTCTGTCAATCTTCCCAATACAGCTTCTTCACTACAATCACACACCAACATCAACAGTATTAGTGTAGCCAAGGAGGTTAAAAAATAGATTCAACCTCCTTGGTATATCATCACCATATCCATAAGACTATCATAAGGTCTTGGGTCTATTATGTAAATAGGATACCAACATGGTGGAGGGAGCACGGATGACGTCACATGAATGATCTCTATTATATACATGGAGTACAGATGCAGTTCTTCAAGAACTAACTTGTCCTTTTTTTATGTATCCACAGGTGTGGACGGTTAGCTAGACACATCCGGATGCCGGAGGCTTACCTGAGGCGTCCTGACGTGGAGGACGCCATCCGGGCGGTGTACGCCGGGAGCCCGTGCGGGCCCTGTGCCTTCTCCCCGGAGACCACCCCAAGACCAATCCTCACCACCCCCGGTCTCCACACGAATGGTCCCGTCTTCACTATGACGTCAGAGGTCGGGTCAGGAGATCTGGTGAGGAAAATGTATTCCTATAACGATTGTTTATCTCAAACGATGCATGAAAGGGCGGGAAAGAGAACAATATGATATTTTCAAAGTGGAAAGGAGGAAAAGTAGATTTTCATGGAAGCTGTGTGTTCTTCTGTGACAACAGCATCCGCCCAGACAAAATGAAGTAAATACATTGTGAGTAACTCTAATTTTTTCTTACCTTTTTAAGGATGAGGAGTTCATCACAAATGTCAGCAGGAGTGACGAGGATGTGTCGAACGCCCCCGTCCCCACCTCCACCTCCCCACAGAACGGGACGTCTGTAGACAACGTGACAGAAAGCGTCATGTTTACAGAACACAACAACACAGGGTCTCAGCAGAGGAACAGTACACGTCATCATCGTCATCGTCATCAACATGGCGGCCATGATCACCGTCACCAAGGTCACCGTGACCGCCATCATCACCAAGGTTCACAACACGAGGACACAGCTCCCTAAGTTCTTCCTGAATCGTCTGGATGACACGAACTCCCGCCTCTACCGTCTTTCCTTCATTAATTATGCAAAGTAGATCCCGATTTGCCGTAGGCTACCTCAAAACCAATTAACTTGGGAATGCATTTGCTCAATTTCTGAACATTTTAAAATCAATCCTAATACTGTAAAAATGCCTCCGCCCCTGAGGCGTCGCCAAGAACTAATGTTTGCTTTATGCTACTGAAACATGGATTTATACGCACACTTCATTCTCATTCAACCACACCGTTTACGAATGTGTAGCTAACTTCACTCTACTTCCTTTCACCCATTGGCCAGTCTTTTATACATTTATTTTTCGTACGAGATTTCTTGGTGTTTCCTCTATTTCCACTATTATTGGCGCGCGTGTTAAGTACGGATTTTTCATGACGCCTCCAGATCTTGCTCATGAAGACGTCAGACTAAAACCTTCGGGTTGTCTGAGGTTGGAGTTTCTGCAAGATTCTGAGCGATCATGAGAAGATTTGTATTTCACGTCGAAGAGGAAAACCTAACAGGCTGGCTATACAAGTGTTCTTTATTTTTTATCGAATTAGATTTCTGTCTAAAATGTATTGTTTGAACTGTTTATTTTGTCATTTTGTATATATTTTCTATCTAATATTGTATAACTTCAACATATTTGGTGAAACTTAAAAAACAGAAGCGATTTGAAAGACAACTTTAAAGATAATGTGTCTAAGGACGGCAATAACAACTGTGGACAAATTCGCTACTTTCTTAGTTCCTAGGTGAAAGAAAGAAACAAGCTGTTCTTGTTTTAGTAACGAAATATTTTGTTAGGTTCCTTCCACCCACCAGTCCCAGTCCACATCCAGGTGAATCGTAGAACCATATTTATGACGATCCCCAACAAAACGGGACTTCCCGCCTTGAGGATCCGATGGCATCATGGGTAACTGCAAACACCTGCTGTGTATGACGTCATTGACTGGCGAGTGGAAGAAATCTTTAAAAAAAAAACAAGCTAGAGTTTGTAACTGGCTTTTAATAGAAAGTGAGATAATGTTGTTTTTTTGTTACTTTATGTTGTTTTCAAATAAATCTTGAAATGTCACAGATTGTGCACAATTTGTGCTGCATTAAATAGCAACAACAGAATGTTGACGGACTATCAACTTGTACAAACTTACAAAAACAACTGAAGAGCGGTTACCGTCAAACATATGAACAATGACTTGTCAGTCAAACGTTTGGTACACAAGGGACAAAGGATGGGCCTATCTTAAAAAGCGGGAGAAGTAAAAATGTTAATTTCGTTTTTATTTACTATGCATTCTATAGCTTTCTGTGGAATGCACACTTTTATCAAGACAATATTTGTGTTCAGTTGCTATTGCATGTTATGTTACTTTCAACGAATGTGTATTTGGACGTATAAAATTATACATCATTATCATAATAGTGACAATTTTGTCCCCATGCTACAATGGTTGCGTCCATCACCCGATGCTCAAAGTACAGAGACCAACTATTGCCCCGTCACAAACAGCCCGAGCTTTGGACAGGTGAGTCAGGACATATTTATTAGCCTACGGTTACAAAACGGCAGTAACAGAGGGATAGCGCTTCTCCTTTGTTTTCTAAGGAGTTTGGTCTAAAACTGCGATTTCTGCGGTATTTTCACCGCGTTTGTAAAAAGCTTTCTGCTGCAATCGAAGCAAATCATGCATGAAAAAAGCGTTGACTAAACATCGTGATCAAATGAAGGGGTTTAAAATGCACACGATTAGTATAATGCATAGCATTTAATGATACTTTCATTTGATTCAATTGTATAAATGTAGACTGTAAGACCATAAGAATCTATCGCCCGGTCACATACGTTATACGAGCGCAAACTGCGGGCATTATTTAGGATAGTCGTGCATGTGTCCTGCAAAATTCAGCTGTCTTGTTGCTGAAAAGGTTTTGCTTAGATCCTTGTCGACGGTTGGTTCTGTCACAATCTGCTTGAAAATTGCACGGCATCAAAATCGTATGACGGCCTACGACGAATTCGAATGTGACGCGCGCGCGCCAAAAGCAAGGTGTTTTTGTCCTGGGACATTTAGCACCAAGTCTTTCTGGATCAACCCTTACGTTTGGTATCAAAAATTGTATAAAATATTCTTATGGATTGTGATGCACAGTTTCGAAATTATTTCAATTCTTTCTTGTTGCGAGCTGGTTTTGTTAACAGTATGACCAAGTATTCATTGACGATAGCAACAACACGTAAAGGTTGCGTCATCAAAAAACACGACAAAACAAAGGGCTAAAGGTCTGTAACCGCACAGGTAGACAGAGTGAGTAAATAAGCTGTTGATATAGGTGTGATCTGTGAACTCCTTGCGGCGCCTACTGATTAGACTGTTTGTAGAACTATGGTTTGTCAATATGTGCCTTGCATTGCCAAACGCACGTCTTCAAAATGCATCGCCAGTTTTAATGAGAAAAAACAAACTGTTTGCACTTTATACCGCTTTTTAGAAATGGACAAGCGTCGTTAACCCGTTTTGAAAAAGAGCGCCGAGAACATCTTTATCGTGGCAATAATTTAGGACGCGGTCACATTTACGTCACATTCGTCGTACGATCGTCGCACGATCGCAAACTGAGGGCATTCTTGGGATAGTTGTGTATGTGTCGTACAAAATTCTGCGGCCTTGTACCGGAACGGTAGTCTTACTCGGCACTTGGTTCTATCACAATCTGGCTCTGTAAAAATCGTGGGACGACCTAGGACGAATGTGGCCGCGCCCTTGCGTGAAAAGCGTTTGGAGAGTCCACAGCTCAGCTGCAAAGTGGTTTAGCGAATACATTGTATACACGGTGTAGAAAGCTAGTGATCTAGATGTTTGGGATGTTCCCAAAGCCTACAGGCCGCCCTGCCTTGAAGTGTTGTACATACAATGGGGATCAAGATATCTCTCACCATCTTTGTCAAATTTACCAACGTCGCCAAAAGACCATCTGTCAACTCAATACAGACGTAGACTGGTTACCAAAGCTATTTTAGTTGCCGAGTCTCGTTTGTCCTCTCTGCAAATAGGTCTGGCACTGGTTGATTCCCAAGGAATTTACTTTTGAATATTACGCCTGAAATTGAAATATAGGCGAGTCTCTGATTGTCCTATTTGGACAAAGAAGAGACTCGGCAGCTAAAATAGGTTTGGTAACCAGGCTAATATATACGGCGAGGTGCATTAGAAACATGTAGTTTTCCATGGTGTTTCCAGCATGGCTGACCGTGGAGGACTCCTCCTAGCGGCGGCCCTGTGCCTGGTGGTGTCCGGCCTGGGCGCCCTGGCCGCACCGAACGAGCTGTGCACACAGCCGCCGTCCTGGGAGCTGGACGGTATCGACTTCATGGAGGAAAGTCGGGGAAAGGTCACCGTTATACAACTGGTGTTCGCCTACTGACCCTTCTGTCAATCGCAGGCCGAGAAGTAAGAAACTTTTTCTAAACTTTTACTAAACGTTTTCATAACCTATCTTGACATTTATTCTATTTTTATTTTAAAAACGTGCAACCGAACACTTCATTCATTCATTCATTCATTCATTCATTTATACATTAATTAATTAATTAATTCATTCATTCATTCATTCAGCCACCACCATTTCATTCATGCATTTATTTACATACATTCGGTGTCTTAGGAGTACTCTGGTTATCTGTATAAATTTTCGACTTTCTAGACAAGAAATAGGAGATTTAAGACTTTCTGAATTCCCCCATGCACCACTATTTCTTACTGGATTCTGGCCTGATTCTGAAATTTTCACGTTCACCCCAATTCCTGAGTCTGACCTTCTGACATCCTGTTATTCTGCCTGTCAATCTTTCCCAACCCACGTGCTGTCAACCTGCTCTGTCTGGGCAAACAGATACTTAGCACTCAAACACACAGCTCAGCCACCCAAAACAATACCAGGAAGTAACAAAAGAACACTCTTATTCTACAGATTCGAACGCCTGCGATCGACTCTCCTGGACGAAGGTCTGACCGACATCTCCTTCGGGGTGGTGAACGGTGACGGCTACATGTCCAGGCGGTACATAGAGGAGATCAGGAGCAGAGTCAGCTTCAACGTGTACCAGGACAACGCCCTGACAGATGTCTGGGGGCTGTTGGACGGGTCCAAGGATGACTTCATCGTGTATGACAGGTGAGAACAATGCTGAACGCACTGACATCAAGTGGTCCCATCTATGCAAATTAGATTAGATGATGATTTACATAGGAGAGAACAGCAAGCTCTCTACTGAGTGTTCAAAAACTATCTTGCATGTTACAAATTATATAGATAGCCATCTCCGCCATGTTGGTGGTGGGTGAAATGGTCGATACATCCAAGATGGCGACCGGACATTCGGAACTGAGCACATAAAATGGTCCTATATTAAGAAAGAATCACAGGCTAGCACTCTCTAAAAACGCAGAGGCGAAAAGCTGACATGTTGGGGTAGAGGAAAGTCATTCCTCACACAATGATGTGCGCGCGTCTTTAACCCACCGACATGGCGGACGTTGAATTACGTAATAGAGAATTGACAGGAATCAACCAATCAGAAGAATACAAACACGGTGTTCATTACAGTGGTCTTGACAACATTGACTTTAAAAATGCATCCCGTTATGTAGAAATGTTTGTGTTTTATGAAAGACAAAGGGATGCATAGATGTTTGAGTATCATGAAAGATGTTGGTCTCTACTTCTAACACGTGACGTACGTGTCCATAGGTGTGGGCGGTTAGCGAGACACATCAAGATGCCGCAGGCGAACATGGACAATACCGACGTGGAAGACGCCATCCGGGCGGTGTACGAGGAGAGTCCGTGCGGGCCCTGCACCACCCCGCCGGAGACCACAACACCGGTCATCACCACCCCCGCTCCCCCCACCGAGTCCCCCTTCTGCGCGCAGCCGCCGGCCTGGCAGCTGGACGGGGTGGACCACATGGAGGAGAGTCAGGGCAGGATCGCCGTGCTGCAGTTCGTCTTCGCTTCCTGACGTTTCTGTCGGTCGCAGGCGGAGAAGTACGGCACTTTCCTTCTGTACAGTGTGTTGTGAGGTTTATTACCACTGTGTAAAGCCCCTGTCACACACAGCTGAACTTCCCCCAACCATGGTTAGGATGAGGAGTAGGTTGGCAGCAAGGTCGGCTGTGGTTGGCTGGTGTTCGGCCAGGTCTTCTTCTTTGGTGTTGGTTGGCTGCTGGTCGGCTGCGCCAGCCGAATGTTTCAATATGTTTAAAACATTCGGGTATGGACGGGAGGCTCGAGTTTGTGTGCTTGTTCGTTTGTGTGTCCGTAGTTATTTGAATACAGTAGATAGGAAAATGGTGTAACCGTAGACTGACAGTAAGGTCAAAATTAAACCATTGCATTTATTTCTTCTCAAATGTACGACGTACGGCGATATCGTCGCGAAAAAAAAAAACATCTTAGGTGTATGACGTATGTGACCGCGGCTTTAGTCGTTCATTTGATGCCTTCCTAAAAGAAAAAAACTTTTGTCCCCCAGATTCGAACGCCTGCGATCGACACTCGTAGAGGAGGGCCTGACTGACATCTCCTTTGGAGCGGTCAACAGCCACCTCTACTTGGCCCCGGAGGAGATCGGGGAGATAGAGAGGAGAGTCGGCTTCCCCGTGTACCAAGACACGGCCGAGCGGGAGATCTGGAAGCTGTTAGATGCTCGTAAGGATGACTTCATCATTTACGACAGGTGAGAACAACACTGTTCACTGTTTGCATACAGTACAGTCACAGGAAGTGAGGGGGAATTGTGTAACCGCAGACAACAGGAAGGTCGAATTGGAGGTCAAAATGGTCTCCTCGCAGGCTGGGAGGATGTGAGTTGTACGGTGGAGGCCACTATGCAAATTAACTTGCAAATCCTGAATTTCAACCGAACAGTTTGCGCAATGGAAAATTAAGCGCCTCTTTCCATATCTGCGTCCCTGATTTATATTTTATTGAAGATTTTCCTCTGTTTCTATCATTTGACGTGTTGACAGGTGTGGGCGGTTAGCTAGACACGTCAGGATGCCACAGGCCCACATGGACAACCCTGACGTGGAGAACATCATCAGGTCGGTGTACTACCAGAGTCCCTGCGGACCCTGCGCCACCCCCGGGCTCCCCATCGACGCGGAGGACTTCGGGTCCGGCTTTCTGGTGAGCGCGCTCACTTTTGACCTAATGTATGTGGGGCAATGACTCCCCCATGCGGAACTGCGGTAATTTCACCAAACACTCCCAGAAGGCAGTATAGGCACCAAACATGATACACATAGTAACACAGGTCTGTTCTAGTCTATAAACAAGTTAGAGTAAACAGCCACTTTAAATCATATTTCCAACTGAAACACAAGCGCATTTTTTCTCTTTAGTGGCCTGCTAATTTTAAACCAATGTCGAGACACAGATAAGATGCTTTCTATACAATGATATTTCATCTTGTCTCGGCCGGGCGGTGACTACAAGAAGCGCCAATAGCTCGAAGGGATGGATTCCAGGCTATCAGACTATATCACCAGTGAAGTATTTTTCCCCCCATTTTTGGCAACTCCTCAGAGGTAGAGCCTTTTATTGCACCCCCTCCCCCGAGAATTTAAACGTCATCACATGCCAGAATTGTTGACTAAAGACACACTGCTGCCACTTCAACTGCATAGTCTGGAGCTGGCGCAATCTGCACCCTTCGCTGGCAGGTGTGATAAGTAACGTAGTTTAAAGAGACACGTCAATAATGATCTTATTTCCTACCTTCTCCAGGATGAGGAGTTCATCAGTGAGAACGTCACCCTCCCCAACTCCTCCCCACAAAACGGGACGTCTGGAAACATGACAGGAATCGTCATGTTTACAGAACGCAACTACACAGAGGACAACCGTACACATGTACATCATCATCACCACCATCACCACCATGAACATCACGGCCATGGTCACGCTGAGGATCATGAAGGTCACGCTGAAGGTCATGACAATCACACTGAAAGTCATGAAGGTCATGAAAGTCATGAAAGTCATGAAGGTCATGACAGTCATGAAGGTCATGAAGGTCATGAAAGTCATGAAAGTCATGAAGGTCATGACAGTCATGAAGGTCATGAAAGTCATGAAGGTCATGAAGGTCATGAAAGTCATGAAAGTCATGCTGATGATCATGAAGGTCATGAAGGTCACGAAAGTCACGCTGAAGGTCATGACAGTCACGCTGATCATGAAGGTCACGCTGATCATGAAGGTCACGCTGAAGGTCACGCTGAAGATCACGAAGGTCACGATCACACTGATGAACACCAGCATCAAGGTCACCGCGGTCACCATCACCGCCGCGGCCACAAGAAGACCAAGTCCCTGTTGGACCGTCTGAGGAAGAAGCACTCCCGCCACGACGACTCCTTCCCTGCAGAAGACTGACGGTTCCACGCCCAGGGGACCTGCAACAAGCTGAAGAAGCTTGGCATCCCCGACAGCTGATGTTCGCTTTGATGCAACTAGGCGGCGCTGCTGCACGCCTAATTGCATCTTCGTTTCTCAATTGTGTGCCTATATTTCTGTTCTTATTTCTCTTAGACTTGTACCAGTCTCTCTCTATCTTCCCTCCAAGTCGTTCCACCAGACAACAGCTAACGTGCATGCGCTTTCGCGGGCAACCGTTCACGCGCATGCGAAGTACACTCCTTTCATGTGCTGGCAGTCAGATCTTGCTCATGAAAACGTCAGACTAAAACCTTCGGGTTGTCTGAGGTTGGAGTTTCTACAAGATCGAGGTCACATATGAGGAGTTGTGTATTTCAGAAATGGAAATGGAGAGACTGGTACCTCGCTCTTTCTCCTTTCTGCTGATACAAAGGGTCGACACCAAAAGATATTGCCTTTGTCTCACTATATAGATTTATAGATAGCGTTCAATTCCATATTCTATCAATGCTTATATAGAATAGCATCGATATGTGATCTTGTATCAGAGATATCTTGTGGAATAGAAGAAAAGAATAGCCATTGTTTGATTTACTCAAAGTAGCCTGTTTGCCCCTGAAAATATCAAGTTTCATCGTAATACATTTCATATTTCAATACTTATCTTTTAAACGTGATAGTTAGTTGGTAATATAGTAACAGTAAAAGTGGAAAAATTCGTCACTTTCTTCAGCGACACACACAAATTTCAGTGTATGAAAGCAACTTTTTTGTTTCTCAATGAGAATTATATTTGTGAGCTTCCTTCCACCCACCAATCCCAGTCCACACCCGGCCGGGTGAACCGTAGAACCATATTTATGACGATCCCCAACAAAACGGGACTTCCCGCCTTGGGGATCCGATGGCATCATGGGTAACTGCAAACTCCTGCTGTGTATGGCGTCATTGACTGGCGAGTGGAAGAAATCTTTCAGTTCAATAAACATTACTAATCAAATCTTGTTGTTGTTGACTTTTTTTATGGGTGTATTATTGGCAACGACAGATATGTATTCCTTGACCTTTGTAGCATATGCTTTTTTGTCTGGATCTGTTATGAATATAATTTTGCAATATTGAATCACAAAAACACGTTTGATGCGGAAAGGTGAGTATAGATAGACTTCAGCTGCCAACGTTTCGCTAGTAATCAAAAGGAAATGGAGCCTGGGAAATGTAGAAGTACGGTTCATATATATAGAGAGCATACAACACGGTGTATTCCGTATTGCCCGAGGTATCGGCCCGACCGCGAGTCGGATCGCCCGACGGCCGGAGGGCGATCCGACTCGCGGGAGGGCCGAGACCGAGGATACAACATGTGCTCCCGGCCATGTTGTATCCACCCGTACAACACGGGTGTATAAACCGGGCTTCCATAGAACGATTCGAACGCGTTTCGCCCCAACCGTGTGCGCCGCTTTCGAAAATTCGAATACAGGATTCGGACGTTGGAATGGATGTTGTAGCATTTTTTTTTGTTTAGGGACACCAAATTTTCGCTCATTTCGCCTTGAAAGACGTGTTTTCTAAGGTGGGTATGATATAAATAGCATACAACACGGTGTATTCCGCATCACCCTCGGTCTCGGCGGCCGTCGCGCGATCCGACTCGCGGTCGGGCCGACACCTCGGGCAATATGGAATGCACCGTGTTGTATGCTCTATATATATATATACGGGTACTTTGGTACAAAATCAGCCAACAGTAAAGAACATTCCAAAAATAGCTTCAAACGGTTTATATTTGCAAGCAATAATTAAATTCTTCCCACGCCATCAGTCCTTTAAGGACTGATGGCGTGGGAAGAATTTAATTATTGCTTGTTCTGTCCCCTGACCAACTATATACAGGGTGTGCTTGAATGGTCAGCCAAAGCAGCACTGTCGCACGGAAGAAAGCAATGGGGATTTTTGTTTACACTGATGGCAAAGCTGTTAGTAGCGTGCGCGCGCGCTTATGAAAGAGCGCATGTAAACACGCACAAATACACATTCAATTCACACAAATTGCGTCCACTTGCGCTCTTGTTTCGCCAAGTGTACAAACCAGGTCAGTGGTATACTGTTTCGCTTTGTAACGTTGTTCTCTGATACCTGAAACCACAATGGGGCCGAAAACAAAAGGATACGGTGTCGTTGCCATGGCAAAGTTGTTGAGTACAATACGTACGTTTGGTGTGTCCACCTTCCGGACTAACGCTTTGAGGGTTATTTTTTCAGACAACCACAAGGAGGCTTACAATCCTAAACATAGCCGTCTGATTCAACGAAAGCGTCACTTCAGATATATAAACGGAACCATTCTCCTGTTACGTACGTCTTCGCAGAAGCGCATGCGGGTTATTTTTTCAGACAACCACGAGGAGGCTTACAATTCTAAACATCACCGAAACAACAAAAGCGTCAACTCAAAAAAGGCAACCATTCTCCTATTACGAATCACGGTCTTCCTAGAAGCGCATGAGTCATGTTCCGGACCAATAACTCTGTACGTTGAAAGTTGAAGGAGACATGCATGGTAACAAACACGAAAGGACCGCTCAAGCCAAGGAGGAACCGTTACCTGATGACTACCAGACCACCGTGAGCTCCCCGGTATCTCCTCGGTGCTGGGAGTGTTCCTCGCCCGCCAAGGTCGACTAACGGACGACGGGGATTTTTTTTACTTCGCTTGTGTCTTCGGGACGGCGGTAATCAGAAAGGCCAGCTGGAGAAATAAGCTGTCAGAAAAAGGCCTGTGCTTTGTTGGACTGGGGACGGTAAAACATCCCTAAGCCGACCTGTGAGAACTGGTCTTTACGTCCTTGAGACCTAATAATGGGCGAGGTAAGAAGATCGAACGGTAAGATGCCGGTAATGCTAAGTAACTGTGCGGGTGTACAATACTGTCGGCCTTCGAGGATCGCGAATGTGGGGTGTGGAGACATCCAATGGAAAGGTGGGAGCGAACGGAGTCGGCAAAGGACCCGGACGTCCCCCACCAGACGTCTCGGGAGCAGGTCCCACAGGTCCCCGTCAAAGGACAGAGCCCGGTCCGCTCCTCCAACCGCGGACAGATCGCGGAGTTGCAGCCCGGAGAAACCATGGTCAGGCCCTGGGCGTAAGTACTAGTTTTCTTCTCTAACAAACAACAAACAATGAGCTAGCTCTCAACAGTCTACGAAAAACAAGATATCTCAGTCCAAAATGATTCTTTTTCACCACCTTTCATCATACTGTCAAGTGATTCGCAAAATGGCTGCAAGCAAATTCTGTGCCATTCAGATGTGATTATTTGATGATTACTAGGAAGCAGTAAAATGTTTCAAATTCGTGCCAGACTTTTCGTTACCGTTGTATTCCATGACGTTCGGCTGGCTCGTAACCTCATGAGGTCTGCCCGGCCACCGTTAGGTCATGTTTGCTATCACGTCTGGATCCCGCTAAGGTCGAGCGACCTAGTTTCACCTGCGTGTAACACTATAACATCCATAGTAATCAATCATGTGGGATCATAGTGTTCTCCCGCGGAACAAAACACATCATTGTTTGACATGTAGGTATCTGTGACAGGAAAACGGCTTGGCTGAGGGACAGGCTGCATTCGTCGTACGGCGGGGCTACGGCAGTTAGGGACAGTCTTAAGACAGTTGTGGAAAAATTCTGCGCTGTTGTGACTGAAAAGGCTGCCGTAGTAGATCCTAATCGTTACCTTCACATATTGCAGTCATACATAACATGTAGATTGTTATATATCGCTATATCTTGATACACTAAACTGTATAAAGTCTTATACTAATCATCTATTTAAGTCACACATAACATATACTAGTAGATTGTCTGTCAGAGACAGATTTCTTTCCGACACACAAGAGAAATTCTCTCCCACACACAGAGTATCAAATTCTCTCCAACTTCCAGCCTCTCCGCAGTGACGCTTTCTCTAAGTGAGTCCGTGTTTTGTTCTGTGATTGGAAGAGTGTGATTTGTTCTGTGAGTGGAAGAACTTTCGTCAGTGAGAGCTTTTAAAATGTCATGGAAAAACAACTTTCTCCTCTTAAAACCTCTTATTGCAGTCACACATATAGATTTTCACCCTTAACGCACAATAGGTATTGGCGTCTTCACCGACTTAATTTTATGGATGACATCCGCGCGCGCATTGATTTTCGCCTGTTCTCCAAAAAAAAAAAAATCATGTCTTTCGAGGCTTCACGGAACTCCGGAACT